>CM053158.1:51123750-52415000 GCA_028571685.1 Heterohyrax brucei
CAGCTGATTACCCTAAGAGACGTATAACAGACAGTAGCTAAGAACTTGAGCTTTGAGGTTTGATAACTCAAGTTCAAATCCCACACCTGGCCTTTACTTGTTGTATGACTAACAGAAGTTTTTCATCTGTCTATAGATTGGTAGTGGCAGTAACGGTTCCTGTTTTATCGATTCTTGAAGATAAAAGTAAAATCCTGGCATTTAAGAAGAGGAAAAAGGCAGGAACTTCTGTCTCAAAGTCTCCTTGCAGAAAACATTCCTTGACTTGACCAAGATTCAAGAAATTCTTATGTTTCTCCTCCATTTCAGGGTTAAAACTTTTGGGGGGTAGAAAAGTTATCTTTATTGCCCTGGCTGGGTGGGGGGGGGGCTGTTCAAGAGCTCTTAGTGGGGCGGGTCCACTTCCTTTTCACCACCACCACCGGCTTCTGACTGCGCAGGAGGCGCTGGCTCTGTGGCACTGGCTCCGGGCTGGCAGCCACGCGTAGATCTGGCCGCTGCTTGTTCTTGCGGATCGTGTGGCCGATACTGCTGAGCGTGGCGGGGCATTTTTGTCAATAGTGGTCCGCACGTAGGACGTGGCTGGCTTCCGCTGGCCTCATCTCGGCTTCAGGACCACCACAACTCTGTCGCCGTCAGCTGCTGGCTCCACACCCGCAGTCTTGCGGTGAATCAGCCCGGAAGGAGTTGCGGGATTTCAGATTATTGGGTCCAGTGCTATGCGTCTGCTTGTTTCTCTTAATCAGGAAGCTGGAGCAGTGCCACACGACCGTCCACCGCAGATGCGCAGACACGGTGCCAGCTCTTTTCGCTGTGGCCGACGGAGACGGAAAGAGCTCAAGGTTAAAATTTTTAAGGCTCCGGTTTAAAAATATCTGAGACCTGGAGGGCACAGATAGTGTGTTATGTATCTTTGTACTCCTGATGTCTAGCCCTACTTGTTGAATGAATAGTGGGTATTTCAGTGATTTGGTACTGCTCTAACAGAAATACCACAAATGGATGGCTTTAGGAAAGGACAGTTTATTCTCACACAGCCCAGTAGACTGAAGTGTCAGTTCAGAGTCCCAGCTGCAGGGACACTCACTCTCTCTTGTAAGCTGTGGAAGAAAGTCCTTGTGTCTCATCAGTCTTTGGTCTCAGAGCATCTCGGCACAGGAACCTCAGGTCCAAAGGAGGAGTTTCACTCTCTGTGCTGTTTTCTTGTTGGTATGAGGTCCCTCACTCCCTGCTTGCTTCCCTTTCCTGTTATCTTTTGTAGGATAAAAGGATAAAAGGTAGTGCAAGCCGCACTCCAGGGAAACTCCCTTTACATTTGATCAGGGAAGTGTCTACAGGAAGGCTGTTACAGTCTCATCCTAATCCCCTTTAACATAATCTGTTAATCACAGGCAGAGATTAGGATTTACAGCATAGAACAATCACAAAATACAAGACGATTGCAAAACACAGGGAATCATGGCCCAGTCAAACTGTCACATTTTTCAGGGGACACAATTCAATACACATATTGTGTCCCCAATAGTGAGTTTATATCATTTGTAATGTAATCACAGTAATCACAGTAGGCATGGGCTAGAAAAGGATGCCGTGTTTGGTAAAGCAGGTCAGCGAAAACTAGGGAAACCCTCAGTTGGATAGCTTGACGTAACAGCCGAAACAGTGATTTAAATACACCAACTATCAGAAGATGGCACAGTACTAGATAAAGTTTCATTCTGTTACATGTAAGGTCACTGTAAATCAGAGCCAGCTCAGTGACAACCAACCACAGCAACCCTCAATGAATGCTTTGTAAGTGTCAGGATCTGTTCTAGGTGCTTTGCATTTGTATTACAGACACTATGTTATATATTTTATATATAAATATACATTTATATGTAAATATAAATTTATATACAAAATATAACATTTATATTTTATATATTTAATATTTATAGGTTATATATACATTATATAACTATTATTCTTGTGACAACCCTATGAGATAGTTTTATCATTTCCGTTTAAAGATGAAGAAACTGAGACTTCAGAGAGATTAATTGGTCAAAGTTCACACTGCTTGAAACTGTGACCTTGGAAAAGACAAGGTCACTTGGGAGGGGAAACAGGTCTATCTCAAGAGCTCCTTCCTGATGTCACCTCCCCAGGGCTGGGTGGGGGTAGGTGACAAGCAGGGGGGTGGTGATGGTGGTGGTTTGCCTCCCAGTGTGGTCACACAGGACATCATCTGTTCTCAATTTCCACTCTGGTCATTCTCCATGGCACTCCTTCAGCCCTACACACATGCTCGGGCTGCTGGCCAGAAACTAAATTTATCTGTGAGCCCAGGGTTCAAATAGGTACATAAATCACATGTACACAGCCTCATTCCTCGGCTCAGCTTGACACAGCTGAGTAGCCATCAGAGCTTTACAGACATGTCTCCCTGAGGCCTACGCTGTCTGGTCTCTTCTGCCACATCCACCCCGTGCAGCAGAGGGCCCATTTCCTCACTGTTCACAGTCTAAGTTCTGAACTGTTACCCCAGCCTCACCCCTGCACCCCACGCTGTCTGGTTCTCAGTCTTCAGACCTTACTAACCATGCACCTCACACTTGAATGCTTTTCCATTGCCCTTGAGGTAAAGTGTAACCCTGTTACGGTGACAAGACGTTTCTACTCTGATTCCTACCCAGCTCTTCAGACTATCTCCAGCCCCTTGCACCTTCCTAAACTTCACCAGTTCCTAATAAATGAGCAGGAAGGTCTTGCTGACTCTTTCATCCACACTGCAGTAAAGGTGGGCCAGACGTTTTTCTTTAACTCTTAGTAAATGCACGCTCTTGTAGTGACAGAAAAGATTCTGTCTACCAATCCATTTTTTATTCTGCTGCTGGTCAGTTGGCTCCCAACCCTTGGCAAACCCATGCACAGTGTAACAAAATGCTGGCCCAGTCTTGTTGCAGACTGGACCATTATGATCCCTTGGCTGATTTTTGGAAGTAGATCACCAGGCTTTTCTTCCTAGTCTGCTGTAGTCTGGAAGCTCCAGAGACAGACAGATGGTGTTGCATGTGAAGTACGTTGGCCAGAAACTGAATCTGAGTCTCCTGCACGGAAGCCAGAATTCCACCACCAAACAGCCTCGGTCTCATCCTGTTCCCATAATACCTTGTTTACCAAATCTTTGGCATGCTCCTCTTGATACCTCAGGAAACTACAACTTAGTCACATTGTCAATTTTACCAGAATTCAGAACTTTAGGGAGCTGGCAGACATACAGATTTTAATAAATAGAGAGGCAGAATTAGTCAGTGTTTGGAATCTACTGTCTGGACACTCAGTTGTGTTTCACAAATCTCACTGGATAACTGACTAAAGTTTGATTCAGATATGTCTGCATTATGAAATTGTAGTCGTTTTGATTTTTCAATTCTGGAAAATATTTGAGTTGTTGAACCATTTCTAACCAGGAATATGTATTTATTTTTCAAAAGGAACTTAATTTTTTGTTAAATACTGAAATATATTTGGGGAAGTTGATTGCGTAGATATGGAAATAGGACCACTTGGGTGATAGTTACCAGTTGCCAATTTCTCATGCACTTAAACAATCTGTCTCTTTTCAAAGTATGACAGTTGGCAGAAGTTGTTGGGCATATGAGAGATGGTGATTGTTTTCAGACATTAAAAATCAGCCTTCAGAGCTTCACTGTTTCATGGTCTAACTTCATCCTCTGGTTGCCTTTTACCCACAGCTCTGGCTTCCTGGGATCATCTTCCATGGAGTAGACCCACTTGGGTATGGAAAACCCAAACCCAAACCTGTTACCACTGCGTCAGCTCTGGCAACCCCACATGTTGTAGAAGGGTACAGTGCTCCATAGGCTTCTCAAAGTTTGAATTTTTTTTTCATTTATAAACCATGTATTCAAACAGACTTTATTCCATACATACTGTGTGTTAGGAATTTTCCTAAGTTCTGTTGTGTTTAATAATTACCTTTATCTGTACTTGGAAACCCTGGTGGCAGAGTGGCGAACAGCTAAGGCTGCTAACTGAAAGGTGAGCAGTTTGACTCTACCAGATGTTGTTGTTGTTAGGTGCCATCAGATTGGTTCCAACTCATAACGACCCTATGTACAACGAAACAAAACACTGGCCGGTCCCGTGCCATACCCATAATTGTTTTTATGTAAGTCCATTGTTGAGGCCACTTGTCAGTTCATCTTGTTGAGGGGATTCCTGGGTTTTGATGACATTTTATTTTACCATGCATGTTGTCTTTCTCCAGGGATTGATCCCTCTGGACAACGTGTCCAAAGTGTGCCAGATGCAGTCTCACCATCTTTGCTCCTAAAGAGCACCCTGGTTGTACTTCTTCCAGGACAGATCTGTTTGATCTTCAAGAAAAAAATGTTGAAAAGATGTGTCACCTTAAAGAGTAAGGTGCAGCTGACCCAAGCCATGTTATTTTCAATGTCATCGTATGCATATGAAAGCTGGCCAGTGAATAAGAAAGACAGAAGAATCGATACCTTTGAATTGTGGTATTGGAGAATATTGAATATACCATGGAATATTTGATTTTTTTTTTTAAAGTAGATCACCAGACTTTCCTGCATGCCAGTTCAGGGTGGATTTGAACTGTCAACTTTTCGGTTAGTACTTGACCACTTAAATGTTCACACCGCACAAAATCAAAGAATCTCAATCTATTGAGTTGATTTCATGGCAACACCGTGTGTTGCAGGGTACAACTACTTCATAGGGATTTCTTGGCTGTGATCTTTGCAGTAGCAGGTAGCAGGCCTTGTTTCTCAGGCATTTCCAGATGGGTTTAAAGCTCCAACCTTTAGGTCAGTAGTCAAGTGCAAACTGTTTGTGCCATCCAGAGACTTTTTTGTACCACCCAGGGACATCAGACATAAAACTAGTTGCTGTCAATGGATTCCAACTCATGATTACTTCATGTTTGTGGAGTAGAACTATGTTCTATAGGGTTTTATGGCTGTGACATCTTCCCAGGTACCTTTGAGTGGGTTAAAATCTCCAGACTTTTGATTAGCAGGCGCAAACTTAACCACTTGCACCACTCAGGGACTCTGTTGGGTAGGCACACTGGGGGAATTGGATTTGACATTCTCTACCTTCGCTCTGCAGTGGCTATTCTTCCGTCTTGTAAGGAATCTATCAGCTGCTGGGAGAAGGCAGTGAAGCATGTGAGACCCAGGAACTAACTCTATTTCCTAGCAACCAAGGAAAACCATTTCTCCTCTGTCAGCAGGAATGCTCAGATTTATGTACGCTACAAACACCCGTTATCACCATAATAAACCATATATTTGCAGGTGGTATTTACAGCCAGCTAATCGTAGCACTCCATCCTGGCAGCCCCCAAGCTTGTGAGTGCCCTGTTTGGAGCCCCCCAAAATGTGATTAGGTGGATGCTGAGCACTAATTTACTTAACAGCAGTGCCTGACAAAGCTACTAACCAGCTAATTATGAGGGAAGATCACTGATACCATTAATTGAGTGGTTGTAAAACTCCGGTAAAGTCAGATGGTACTAAAGTCCATTTTCAATTTACTCAGCTATTAAAAGTATTTCCGGCCATAAAATAAACAGACACAAAGCATACTAAACAGGCTAATATGGAAACATAAAAAGAGAGGGGAGAAGCTTGTCGTAGCAATTAGCGGCCGTGATTAGCTGTACCACAGACCCAGGGGTGGAAATTAAATATTAATTTATGGCAATTCTCTGGCGAAGGAGGTTTGCTGGCAACCGTTTTGCCTATAGGTGGGCTAGATGCTTGTCATTCCACTTGCCAAAAATCATCTTCACGCTTAGACTGTGCTTTAGGCTGCCTTGGGACTGTTTTCTATTGTCCGTAACTGAAAGATACTCATTTGCTACATCTCCTTATAAACAGCCTCAGTTTCCCTATTCCTAATACAACAGGCTCCTTTAGGGGACTTCCAACTCTAAAAGGCCCTGTGATGATCTGTTCCAACATCCTTTGTCAGATGAAGAATTAATTAGTGTACTCAAAGAAATCAGTCTTTGTCTTAGAACCAAACCAAAACCCACTGCCACTGAGTCCATTCCAACTCATAGTGACCCTATAGGACAGAGTAGATTTGTCCTACAGAGTTTCCAAGCGGCATCTGCTGGATTCAAACTGCTGTCCTCTTGTTAGCAGCATTAGCACTTTACCAGGATGCCACCAGGGTTTCATTTTCTGTAGTGACTTCGGTGTCTTTGTTACCGATGGAGGGCTCCAGGCAACACCTGACAGCTTAGGTGAATGAGACGGCTGAGTATAGAGGCTGGCCACCATTTGACATCAGCCCTGCTTCCTGGAAAGCAACAGGGCTAGAGATTGAGTTCCATCACCTGACTCATGATTCCATCAATCCTGACTATGGAGTGAAGCCCTAACAGAACTGTGAACAATGAAGCTCGAGTGAGCTTCCCGGTTGGTGAAAGAAGTCAGTGTGCTGGGAAGGTAACATGTTGCTCAGAACACGGAAGCTCTGTATTTGGAATTTTCCCAGATCCTGCCCTATGCAACTCTTCTTTTGTATCCTTTTAGCTATAATAAAATTACCTTGTTGTTAAGCACCCTGGAGTTGACCCTGACTCATAGCAACCCCACGTGTAACAGAAAAAAATGTTGTCTGAGCTGCACCATCCTTACAATAGTAAGGATGTTTGAGCTCATTGTTGCAGCCATTGTGTTGGTCCAACTCACTGAAGATCTTTCTCTCTCTTGCTCACCCTCTACTTAACCAAGCATGTGATGTCCTTCTCCAGGGGTTGGTCCACAGTAAAAGAGACAAAGTCTTACCATTCCTGCTTCTGAAGACCATTCTGGCTATACCTCTTCCAAGACAGATTTGTTCTGAAGCCTTTTCCATGTGGTACCTGGAGGATGTCATGATCTAAAGGCAGCTTGTTCCTGGAACCTCTCCCTTCCCAGCATTCATTTCAAATGTCTCTGAAGGCACTGAGTGCTTGGGAATTGGGATAACCTTCAGCACCACAAACTTCTTCAGTGACTGCTCGGTTAGGGATTGCAAAAGAACCCAGGTGATGCCCCTCAACCAAACTGTCTTCAGTCCGTTTCCAGCAGCTGGGCACTATGCCAACTGCTATACAAGCACATTTCATTTAATCTCACGATAATCCTATGAGGGAACTACAGTTATTTATACCCATTTCATTAATGAGAAAATGAAACCTCAGAATGATTGAATGACTCACCCCAAGGTGCACAGAGCCAACCAAGCCAGAATCTGGCCTCAGACCTGTTTGTTTCCCAAGCCTGTGGTCTCCGCTGCTGCCTCGCAATGCCTGCCGGGGACTATCTGGGAAAGCAGGAGGGGACTTGAAATGGGGCCTATGCATCTTGGCAGTTGTTTTCTATTTCCATGTTTCAGTGTGCTAAAATAATAATAGGGGTAGTATCTCTACTTGAGAAACTCATGCTACATGTGGTTAAGAGCTACAGCTGATAACCAAACGGTCAGCAGTTCAAACCCACCAACCACTTCTTGAAAACTGTATCAAGCAGTTCTACTCCGTCCTATATGGTCACTCTGAGTCAAAATTGACTCGACGGTAATGAGTTTGGTTTTCTGGGGATCATTTCTACTTGCACATTGTACTAGATTGACTGGTATTTCTCCAACTTGCATGTCTACTTGGAGCCTGTGAAGCGATTTTATTTGGAAATGGGGTCTTTGTAGGTGTAGTCAAGTTAAGATGAGGTCATTCCAGATCAGGGAGGTCCCTAATCCAGTAACTAGTATCCTTACAAGAAGAGGAACATTCAGGCACAGACGCACAGACACAGATACACACACACACACACACACACACGACAGGGAGAGCCCCAACAAATGGTGGAGCCAGAGACTGGAATGATCATCTAGAGGCCAGGGAATGCCAAGGATTGTCAGCAACTTAGGACAGAATCAGGCAAGGACCCTGTCTGAGAGCATTTGGAGAGAGCAGGGCCCTACTGACCCCTCAAATCTGGGTTTTTAGCTTCCAGGTCTCTGGAAGAATGAATTGCTGTGATTATAAGCCACTCCACTGTAGTGTTTTGTTCCGCAGCTCTAAGCACCCAGCACACACTTCATGTGCCTTGAATTTCTTTGGGATTTCACCAGTGAGAGCTCCTTTCCAGTAATCCCCAGGCTGGTCAACAGGCCAATATTTTCACCAAAAGTAATAACAAAACAATCTCCTTTCTGACGATGTGGATGCCCAGACATGGGTCCAGCCCTGCTCTGCCATGAACCATCCAGATGACCCTCTGTGAGGTCCTCAGCCGCCCTGGGCTTGGCTTCCTGTTGTAGTGTTGTGTGCTGTCAAGTTGAGGTTTCAACTCACAGAGGACCCATGGGATAGACCCATGGCCCATAGCTTTTCCTAGGTTGTAACCTTTTTTCAAAAATGATATTTTATTGTGCTTAAGGTGAAGGTTTACACAGCAAAATTAGTTCTCCATTTAACAATTTCTACATAAATTATTCAGTGACACTGGTTACAATTTTCTCAATGTGTCAGCATTCTCATTCATTCTGTTCTGGTTGTACCATTTCCAGTATTCTAGTTGCCCTGCCACATTACCCTCTCATCTTTACCTTAGAGTAACAGTTGACCATTTGACCTCATATAGATGATTTTTTTTAAAGGAGTTCATTACTCACAGGTGGTATTCTGTGTTTTGTTAACTAGTCTGTTATTTAGATGAAAAGTGATCTTAAGGGACAATTTTAGTTTAAGATTTAAAGAATCTCAAGGTGATCATGTTGGGGAGTCCCCTAGCATCAACTGGACCACTAAGTCTAGACTTTTTAAGTCTGAGTTCTTCATCTTACAAACTGGAGGGTACTGGAAGACATGGCTCCTTGTCTGTGTGTTCGCCCAGAGCTGAAACCAGTCCCAAAGTCAACTCTCCAGACAAACGTTGGACTGGACTGTAAGACATAAAATGGTACTGGCTAAGAGTGTGCTTCTGGCTGAAGTAGATACGTGAGGCCCGCTAAGCAGTTCCTGTCCAGAGGCAAGATGAGAGGGCAGAGGGGGACAGGAACTGGTTGAATGGACAAGGGAAATACAAGATGAAATGAAGTGTGCTGTCACAGCAGCTAGTGTGTGCGCAAGGTTTTGTATGAGAAAATTGACTTAGATTACAAACTTCCACTTAAAACAGAATAAAATACTAAATGAGAACAGTTTTTTGAGTTCTTCTAGTAATAAGACCAAACTTGATGGTGTGACAGATTGGAGGGCTCCCAGAAGACATGGCCCCCAGACTATCTGTTAGCCGAGAACTGAAAACATTCCCAAAGTCGAGAGTGTACTTCTTGGCTTAAGAAGAGAGGGGACAAATTGAGCAGTTGCTGTCTGGAGGTGAAATGAGAAGACGAGAGGGGTGAGGAGCTGGCTGAATGGGCATGAGAAATACGAGGTGGAGAGGAGGAGTGTGCCATCACCGTGTGTGGAGAGCAGCTAGAATCACATAACAAAGTGTGCATACATTTTTTAATGAGAATCTGACTTGAATTGTAAATTTTCACTTAAAACACAACAGAAAAAACAAATAATTAAAAAAAGAAACAAGAAATTAAGAATTGAGTTCTGTTGTACATTTATCTCCCATTATACAAGGATCCACCTATTTTGGCCCTGATCGGAATGGTCAGTAGTTGTAACTGGGCACTTTCTAGTTCTTTTTGGCTTCAGAGTAGCTGAGATAATGGTTCACGTAGACTACTAGTTCCATAGATTACTTTCTTCTTTAAGTCTTTGATTTCCTTCTTTCTCTTTTGTTCCAGATGAGTCAAGACCAATAGTTGTAGCTTAGATGGCTACTCACAGACTTTTAAGACCCCAGATATTGTTTAATTCACACTTATGCAGCACTTCCCATGGGCCAGGAAGACCACCGGTTTAGTGGCAACATTCTGATCTTCCATGTGGGAGACCTGGGTTTGATTCCCAACCAATACACCTCATGTTCAGCTACCATTAGAATACAGAATGTGTACTTTATGAATTATGTTATGCCAATTAATTGAGTTATCCCACAAGACTGTGGTCCTCAGCCTTGAAACACGGAAAACCAATCTCATGAGGTGTTTAGTTAAGCTGTAATCTTTTCAGAGGCAGATCACCCACTGGATGGTTTGAAAAGCCAGTGTTTCTGTTAGCAGCCAAGCACTTAACCAACTAGTGCACTACTAGAGCATTTTGGGCTTTGTTTGAAATAGACAAAAAAACCTGTTACCGTGGAGTTGATTCCAACTCATGGTGACCCTAAAGGATAGAGTAGAACTGCCCCATAGGGTTTCCAAGGAGCAGCTGGTGGATTTGAACTGCTAACGTTTTGGTTAGCTATTAAATGCTTCACCACTGCTCCACCAGGGCTTTGCTTATTTCCCCTAAATGAAAACCTTTCCTCTTACATGTTTGTGTGTCTGACGTGTATATGTATTTTAATGAAGAGGTAGAACACCAACACTGTGAAAACAACAAGCAATGTGGGAATAACATTTGGTTTCAGTGCCTATAGGGGAACTGTCTGTTGCCCAGATAAGAGCATCAGAAAGAACGGGATCTCTGAGTCGATTAGTGAGCAGAATTGGACCACAGCACGGTGCAGTGAGGATCTGCTTTGGTATGAGGTCTTGATATGGAAGATGTCATCAGCACCCTGCTTCTTGGTACTCACCATCCCTTGACATGACCCCAGATTCTTATTGCAGACATCTGTGATGCTGTGCCTGGGCACTTTCTCAGGTCACAGGATAATGCTTAGCTCACTCACTAGCCAGGCTAGAAGGGCAAGGAATTGACATCCCTGAGACTTAGTCTTAACCAAAGTGGAATGGAAATTGGTGAATAAATACCCAAGCTTCCTTCTCGCTGGGAATGGTCCTGAATCATGTTCTGCACATCCTCCTTTACATCTGCGGTAGATTGAGCCCAAGTGCCCAGAGATAACCTGCTTATTAATCCACTTCTTGTTGACTTTCTTCCTTTCCCTGTTTCACTCATCCATCCCTCTAGAGCGCTCTCTGGGACAACCTCCTTAATTTACTGTCTGAACTCACATATTTACTCCGGGATCTGCTTCCCTGGGAAACAAGATAGGTGGTTCAAATCCTTATTCTTGTGCTGATCAGGTTTAAGTCTCTGGAAACACACTCCCATCATTTAAATTCCAGCATTCTCAGCTGAGATGATAGAAGTCGAGCAAATCTCATGAGGCAGGTGTGAACATTTCGTAAAATATAATGTGTAAATAGTTTAGAACAGCATCTGGCATACAGCAGGCATTCAATAAATGCTGTCATTGTTCATTATTACAACGGATAGCTCCTGAGAAGTGAGATTTTCTTAGCCAAGCCTAAATCCAATCTGACAGCTCTTAGCTCCCCAAACTCAGACTTACTCTGGCTAAATCTCCTTGGTTATTTAAGGGAATCTAATTCATTTATTCATTTAACGTATCTTTAGCAAATATTGACTTAACACCTTTTATGTCAAAGACATGGTGCTATGGTGGATATAAAGAATACGATGAGGTCACTGCCTCTGGGGAGATAAGCATGTCCACACGCAGCACATATTATGGTAAGTGCTCCAGCATATGTGTTAACAAAACACAAAGGACTTCCGAGGAGGTGAAGATAATTGTGTTTGGTGTGGAGGAGGAAATTATATTTGAATTGGGTTTTAAAGGATGGATACAATTTCAACAGAAGAGATGGAGGAAAGAGGGATAAATGGAGGGGAGAAAGTGACAAAGGTAAAAGGACCTGATATCCTGGAGACAGCACATCCATGGAGATGGATGGGAGAGCTAGTAGGTAGGTGGGATGGATGGGAGAGAGAATAGATGGTGACTTTCCATCTCTAAGAGCTCAGGAACAGCAGATGCTCCACAATAATAATAACCCGCACTTATACAGCACTTCCCATGGGCCAGGAAGAGCACTGGTTTAGTGGCAACCTTCTGACCTTCCATGGAGGAGACCTGGGTTTGATTCCCAACCAATACACCTTGTGTTCAGCTACCATCTACCTGCCAATGGAGCCTTGCATGTTGTTATGAGGCTGAACAGCTTTTGGTGAATCTTTCAGACTAAGACAAACTAGGAAGAAAGACCGACTATCTACTTCTGAAAATCAGCCAGCCAAAACCCTGTGGGTCATTAACAGTTGGATTCACGCTTTAACCTTGAGTATGGTGCAGGGCTGGATTACCGTGACTCCATGGAAACTGACAGCAACAATGTTCCAGAAAACAGTTGTAGATATGCTAACTCCTTTAATCTTCATGTTTAAGGTCAGTACAACTGTTGTCTCCATTTTACAGATAAGGAGACTGAGACTCAGGGGGGTTTTGTCTTGCCCAAGTTCACACAGATACAAGGGTTGACCTGGAAACTGTGGTGGTGTGGTTCTAGGGCTCACACTCCCTACTGCGTCTCAAGAGTGGCCTCTTTAGTACTTTAAGGGGATCTGTTGAAGTGATGGTAAGAAGAGTCTAGAGAAGAAGCTGGAGATGAAAGTTCTGGAGGCCCATAGAGGTGGTCTCCGAAGGACAGTGCCTCTGGAAGTTGCAGGTTACCATCAGGACACAGACCCACTAGTCTGGCCACAGCCCTGGGCTCATGCTTCCTGGTTTCCAAGCATGACCTTGCCCCTGCACAGGCTCCCCGTTTCCTGAGGAGCTTCCTGGGGAAGTTCCCATGGCTGGTGGTGGTCGTGGTTTGGTGCTAGGAACCCACACAAAGAAGGCGCTCACTCTGCCACAGGGGTACGCTTCTGCACACAGAACCCCAACTCCAGAGTGCCTCACATCGGTGGGAGCCTTGCTGCTTTGATTCAGATCAAAGCAGGGCAGGGCTTTCCTTCTTTTTTCCCAGGGGAGTTGGGAGGAAAGGCCTCTGCTGTGGCTGCTAATTGGATCGTGAAGTGTCCACTTTATTATTTTCTTATTCGTGCTGAGCAGAGCTGTAAGGAAATCTCTGGGGCCAGGAACAGCACTGTGGGGAGTCCTTGGATCTCTCTGAGACAGCACTGACAGGTGGGGGCCGGAGCCACTTGCTGACATGTTTTATTTGGCCTGTCTAGTATTTAAAAACATGTTTTCAAATAGATGCTGACATTTAGAAACAAGGAGATTATACATACAATTCTGCTTCTTGGGCTTGTATTGAAAATATTGGATGATCTGGGTCAGAAGCTCCACAAGGAAGGGACTGCCCTTTTTAGGAAGATCTCCTGGAACCCTCTGCACCACCCACCACCTGGCTTTATTCACTTTTATCGCCTCCTTAGCTGCCACCAGCATTGGAGTTTTGGGATTCAGAGGAAGAATGCTCTTCCTCTCAGCGACTTGCCCATGTCAAGCCTGCCCCAAGTGCAGGTGCCATGATTCAGCAGCCTACCCGTGGCCAGGGAGGCAGCCCCTCACCAGTCGATGTAATGGCAGATTAAGTTGCCCATTATGGAGCCATTAGAACACAGCGTGATGCATCACTGGGTAAATGAGAGAGGCTGAAGTCAGAGACAGGTTACTGGAGTGCTCCATCCAATTTAATTCCACGTCTCCTTTTTTTTCTAAAAGCCTAGGCAGATGAGAGTGGAAGCTGTAAATCACCCTCTATGCAATGGCTCATCATAAAGGATATGGAGAGAAATTGGGGAAGGCAAGAAGACGAAAGGCAGTGATGAACAAGGCAGAGGTTGTCAGTGTAAGTGAAGACAGGCAGACGGTGCAAGAGATGTTGCCAGAAAGCCAGCATGAGCTGGTGGGCTGGTGAGAGACTTCTCAAACAGTGGCATCTCACCCTGCTGTTCTGCCTTCTCAGCAGGATGTGGGGAATAAATGGGCAGAAGACTTACAGAAGTCATGAGTTAGAGTGCCAACTTCGTGGAATTTAGAGTTAGTCAGACTCTTTCCTAGCCCTGGGTCTGTCGTTTTTTTGGCTGTGTGACTTTTGGTAAGTTACTTAACCTCTCTGAGTCACATTTCCCTCGTCTGATAAATGAGGTGACCAGCACAAATGCAAAGGGTAGTGCTAGAACTCATAGCTGTAGCTCACTAAGGAATATTTTCTTCTGTGTAGTGTTGGTTGTAAAAGATGTATAAATTGTGCAATCCCCACACAAGGGTAGATTTTCCCACTCTCCAGCTCACACGAAGGAACCCAGATGGTGCAGTGTTTAAGTCCTCGTATGTCAACTCAAGGGTCTGTTATTCAAACCCACCAGCTGCTCAGTGGGATAAAGACATGGCAGCCTGCTTCCATAAAGATTTACAGCCTTGGAAATCCTATGGGGCAGTTTCACTCTATCCTATAGGGTCACTGTGAGGTGAAATCGACAACAAAAAAATTGTAGTTGAGGTGGCAAATGAGGCAGGTGAAGTGTGATGGGTTTCTTTTTACACATGGCCTTTTTGGCCTTGAGTTTATTATTCTGCCACAACTAATTGGTTGGGCCACAGCCTGCTCTGTGATTGGTCTATTTTATGTACCTTGTAGGGCTTAGTCAGCTTACCACGTAAGGATGGTACAGAAAACTATCCAGTAAGGATGAAGTGACCTTGGAGAGATTGGTGAGTTTGTGTCCCAGCTGGGAGAGCTGTGCCTTGAAATTGAATGTAAAGGCCAGTCTTACAGGGGTTGAGGAGGAAGCACTGCTATCAAGAATATTCTGGAGCACATTGTGTTGTTTGAACCAGGGGTTCCTGCCCTGAGGACCTCTTAGACCCAGGAGAGAGAGCAGTAGCACTGAAAACTGAGAAACAGCAACAAAGCCAGCAGCCCACAGAGGCAGAGAAACAGTAATAGCAGTGCCAGTGCGGGAACTGGGAGACTGGTGCAAGACAGCTCAGTGGGCTTGTCGGTCCACAAAGAGAGAGAGAGACAGAGAGACAGAGAGACAGAGAGACAGAGAGACAGAGAGACAGAGAGACAGAGAGACAGAGAGACAGAGAGACAGAGAGACAGAGAGACAGAGAGACAGCCGCAGTGGGCTTGCTGACCCATGCAGAGAGAAAGATTTGAATGCTTTTGGGCAGGAGGCTTGCTAGAGGAACTAAAAAGCTATAACGCTTCCTCAAGCAAGGCAGAGACTGGGATGGGCCTGGCAGCAGAGAGGCTGTCAGCTGGCACAGCAAAGAGAAAGGTCTGCCCGGGGGCATGGCTGACAGAAGGCCATTCTGTGGGCACACTCAAGAAGACACCGAGAGCTCTCTTGGTTAAAAGTCATCTTGATTGACAAATTGTATCCTGTCTCCAGAGCCGCATCCTGTTATTTCCAAGTTGATTCTGTTACTGCTGTAGCCTGTTAACTTTCCTAACAAGCCCTAAAATTGTGAACATGGTCTGTGAATTGTATGGCCATTGCAATGAATTATGGAGCCCAGCAGAGAAGTAGAGAGTACCGGGAGCAGAAAGTGGGTGTATTTGTGGTGGTGTGTCTGAGCTTATCAGGAGCTTCAGTCACTGCAGCTATAGCTGACGTCAGAGGTGGGCCCAGCAGGGGATGAGAGGGGTACCCCAAAGTGCCTGCTAAATGCAGGTGCTTTAGCTGGTTGGAAACACCAGTGGGAATTTGGAGGGTGGGAGAAGAGGAAGATGGTTTACCTCTTGTCTCTTCTGTTTTAGCAGACTCAGGTTAGCAGCTGGCAGTTTCAGCCCAGTTCCTCCCAGCTACCAGCTCTCTGGGATCACTAACACTGTCCCCTCCGTCTTAGTTTTCTATCACTGCCATAGCAAAAGGCCGTACAGTGAGTAGCTTTAAATAGCAGAAGTTAATTGTTTCGCAGTTCTGGAGGCTGGGAGTCCAGGATCGGGGTGTTAACAATGTTGACCCCTTCTGCGCGCTCCAAGGGACAACCTGCTCCAGACTCCTCCTGAGCACCACATAGCCCCAGGCACTCCCTGACTTAGAGAGGCAGCATCACGCCAAGCCTTTCCTCTGTGTATCTCTTTGTCTGTCCTCCTTTTTCATAAGGATACCTCTCAGGTATCATTAGGACACACCTGTTTCTCCATGGGAAACCCTGGTGGCACAGCAGTTAAGTGGTACAGCTGTTAACCAAAGGTCGACAGTTCAAACTCACTAGGTGCTCCTTGGAAATTCTATGGGGCAATTCTACTCCATCCTATAGGGTCACTGTGAGTTGGAATCAACTCGATGGCAGTGAGTGGGCCCCTGTATGGCTTCTTACTAACTAATCTTAACATCTTCAAAGACTCTACTTTCAACAAGATCACATTCACGGAAACCAGGGGTTAGGATTTCAACCAATCTTTTCGGGTGGCACAATTCATGGAGTCTCTGGGTGGTGCAAATAGTCAACACACTCAGCTGCTAACCAAAAGGTTGAAGGTTCAAATCCACCTAGACACCCCTTGAAAGGAAGGCCTGGTGATCTTTCAACAAAACAAGTATCCCTGGTGGCGCAGTGGTTAAGTGCTTGGCTGCTAACTAATAGGCGCGAAACTACCAGCTGCTCTGAGAAAATAGTGTGGCAGTCTGCTTCTGTAATGACTACAGCCCCGGGAACCCTATGGGGCAGTTCTACTCTGCCCTATAGGATCACTGTGAGTTGGAATCGAGTTGCCAGCAGTGGGTTTGTTTCCCCCCACTTTGATAAAAGCATTAGGGAGCACAGTTGTACTCAGACACAGATAGGATCACTGTGAGTCAAAGTTAAGTTGAAGATGCCTGGTTTTAGATGTAAGGGCTCCTGCTGTTGCTGGTGTCTAAGTTCCTGGACCTCCCTTGTTGGCTCCTTTAACCCTGCCCACACCTCTGTGAAAGCTCTCTTCACTCAGGTATCTTCACTGAAGGGCTGGACTCTGACTGATGCAGCTGGACCACCCAGCTGTCCAGCTCTGGATGCTGAAAGCCCCTGTCTCCCAGTGACCTCCCAGGCTCCATTGGCCCCACCTGCCCCATCCCCATCTGTGTTCCCTCCCAGCTAGGCTGAGTTCCCTACAGCATTGGCTTGCTCTTAAATCTTATGCTTGTGGGTGAATGTACGCCCTCCTCCTTCACAGCTTTGCCTTTTGATATGGAGAAGGAAAAAAAAAATTATAAGAGCTATTAAATGTTTTCCTTTCAAAAACACCAGTTTTCAACATCAGAAGCATTGCCTTTCATGACTACTGAATTCTCGGAAATGGGCTTCAGGCGCCTTTGTCAGGAGTTAACATCTGAGCGTAGGCTGTTTTTTTTCCTCTCTGAGTCTCAGCCTCACAATCCTAATCCTGTCCAATGTGATGGGTCCCTCTGGCTGGCGAAAGGGAAAATCAGTGGTGGGAAATGTGAAAAAGAAAAGAATAGCCCTCATCTCAAGACGTTTTTCTCCTGATAACAATTGTTTTAAACTGGTGAGGAGTAGTGAGAATGGCAGCAGAGTGTTTCAAAGAGTAACTGCTACTTTTCCACCTCTCTCCCCAATACACACATTCTACAGACAGTCTGGAATGCCCCAGCAAGTGAGGATTTTCATTCAACACACAATAACTGAGTTCTCGCTTTGGCAGCACTTAGACTAAAATTGGAACGATTCAGAGAAGATCAGCGTCGCCTCTGCAGCAGTATGGCATGCAAATTTAGGAAGCATTCTATAAGTTTTGGGTTGTGTACTTTAACTTAATCCCAATTACATATATGTAGTAACTGTCTGTTACGTGCCACGAGTCATGGCTTTTGGGGCAGGGCATAGTGTATGACTGATTCACATGCTTAGCTGCTAACAAAAAGGCTGTAGGAATGTAGGTATATGTCTACACAGAGGCACCTCTTAAGAAAGGCCTGGTGACCTACTTCCAAAAAATCAGCCATTGACTACCCTACGGCACACAGTTCAACTTCCATACAAACAGGGTTACCGTGAGTGGGACTCTACTCATTGGTGCCGTTCCTCTGCCTGGCGTACTTTACCCGTGAGTATTGGACCTCCTCTTGGCCTTTTGGGACATTTTCTGGCCATCCCTCTGTCAGTATACACACTCTCCTTTCTCTCCCCTCTGGCACATTTGCTTGTTACAGTCAGTGTATCGCAGAATGTTAGCTCAGTGAAAACAGAGGTTTTTCTCTGTTTAGCTTTTTTTGTTCTCTGCAGATTTCCACAGCCTAGAACAGTGCACGGCACATAGTAGGTGTTCAGAAAATGTTTAGTGAATGAACCACGCCAAGTGCTAGTAAGCCTAGGTCTGAGAAGTAACGGCGATGAAAGGAGGAGTGACCAAACCACTGTTGTTGAGTTGATTCTCATAGTGACCCTATAGGTCAGAGTAGAACCGCCCCATGAAGTTTCCAAGGAGCACCTGGTGGATTCAAACTGTTTACCTTTTGACTAGCAGTGGTAGCACTTAACCACTATGCCAGCGGGGGATTGTGAGAGTAGAACTGATATCAGAAAGATCAAGAGGCACTAACTAGGCCTAAGGAGGAAGGAAATCATTCCTTACAAAACACAGTAGCAAATGAGCAGAGGCAGGGTGGCCTCAAGGAAGGAGGTGGAGGTCAGTGGGGCTGGGGAACAGAGGATAGGTGGGGATACGCTGAGGAAATAACAGCAATTACTCCCAAAGTGCTGGAAAGTCTAAGTCTTCCAGACAATCCCCAGAGGAGGCTACTGTACTCTCCATTTCACAGATAGGAAAATCAAGACTCAACTGGTTTAGGTAACCAGATCGCATTGCAAACCTAAGGAGCGACTGAATCAGAATTCGAACCCTGGAGTTTTGGTTCCGGACCCTGTGGTTTTAACCTCTATGGCCTCCAGTCTCTAGCTTGAGGAGTAGGAGGGACCAGCCCACATGTGACCTTGGCAGAGGTAGTTTCCCAGTCTCGGGTAGCAAAGAGCAGGCACACACAGGTGGAATATCTCCTCAGGTGATTTTTAGACTTTCCCTATCTGCACTCCCCACCCTGCCACCCAGGGAGATCAGGTTGAGTGTTACACTTGATCTCTAGATCCGTTCTCCAGTCTCCAGTCAAGATGGCAAAACCACTCTTAACAATTCTACAGGTCTGGCTACACACCAATAAGATTCTGTCAGAGGTTAGTACAAACTTATTGTCTGGGATGGTGTATTGTTTTAAAGGGCCTTAACTAGGTCACGAGTAGTGCAGTGTGGGGAATTCTCAACCTTGGCTGTTCACTAGAATCACCTGGGGGAGCCTTTTAAATCTTGACGCCCAGGCCACACCTGACCAATTATGTCAAAATCTCCACGAGCAGGACTCAGGCATCAGAATTTTTTCAAGTTTCCCAGGCAAGTCCAATGTGCAGTCAAGAACCACCAGCCTCTTGCTACTCAAAGATGAGTCAGAGATTAACAACATCAGCATCTTCTGGGAACCTGTTAGAGATGTTGACTCTCAGGTCCCACCCCAGCCCTACTGATTGAGAATCTGCATTGTAACACAATGATTCCTGTCAGCATTAATGTCTGAGAAGTCTTGTCCAATACTGCAGTCACCAGCCACTTGTAGTTTGTTGTGGCTGTTTAAACTTCATTTAAATTAAAATTAGGAAACCCTGGTGGCATAGTGGGCAAGTGCCACACCTGCTAACCAAGCGGTTGGCAGTTCAAATCCACCAGGCGTTCCTTGGAAATTCTATAGGGCATTTCTTTTCTGACCTTTAGAGTCGCTATGAGTTAGGACCAACTCAATGACAGTGCTTTTTTTTTTTTTTTTTTTCTAGTTAAAATTAAATCAAATTTGAAATTTAGTTTCTCGGTCTTACTAGCCACAGGTGGACACCTTATTGGACAGCACAGATATGGGATATCTCTATGACAGAAGAGAGTTGTGTTGGGCAACACTATTCTAGAGCATTCTGAAACGTTGTTTCCTGCCATTGAGTTGGTGCTTGATTCATGACTACCCTACATACAGTGTGATGAAACACTGCCTAGTCCTGTGCCATCACTATAATTGATTGTGAACTGGACTCCAGTGATCCACAAGATTTCTATGGGCTGATTTTTGGAAATAGACCACTAGTTCTTTCTTTCTAGTCTATTTTAGACTGTAAGCACTATTTGAACCTGTTTAGCTTTGTAGCAACAGGAAAGCCTCCTCTGATTATACATGAGGTGTATCAGTCGGGAACTGAGCCTGGGTTTGCCATAGGAAAGGTGAGAATTCTACCAGTGAACCACCAACCCCCTCAATCACTTGTGGCTATTTAGACTTAATTTAATTAAGATTAAGTAAAATTTGAAGTTTACCAGCCACATGTGGATACCTTGTTGGACGTAACAGATACAGAATGTTTTTATCACAGTAGAAAGTTGTGTTGGGCAATACTGCTCTAGAATCATAATCAGCCATGATCTGTATTGGATGCTTACGGGCTTACAGGTAGGCAGACGGTGCTAACCTGGACAAAAACTGGAAACACTCAACCAAGTACACAAGAAGTCATGCCTATCCAGATACTTTATTTTCTGTTCATTTTAGGTAAATCAAGAACACAGCCATGTTTTCCCAAGCCCTGGGGAATTGAAGATTGCAGGGTGAAGAGCATGAATGGGGAAGAGGGGAGAGGAAAACCATGAGAAACAAGCTCCCTTTCAAATGCTAGAACAGAATACAAGATGGTGAGCCCTGATCCCCACCTCCCGCATCAGCCTCAGCCCAGGCAGCAGAAACACACACTGTATGAATCACCGTGAAGAAATGTACTCAGCAACCAGATGTAGCTTATTTGTGACTCCAGGTGCAAATATGAAAAGCAGGCATTTTGTCAATTTTGTCAGCTAAATAATAGCCCTGTTGGAGTGTGACAAAGCTGTGGGTTTAGATTGTTTTTCTTTGGGGAGGGCAGGGTTTGGGGGAAAGAATTCAGCCTCTTCAGTCAAATCTTCCTTTGGGAGGCCAGGCAATGCTTCTCCCTATAGGCTGTTGGGTTACTGACAGCCAGATGTGTGATGCAGCTAGAGCTGAACAATCTGAGAATGAGTGACTGGACCAGCCCTGGGGACTGAGGCCTCATTTCCGGGGAGAAGCTGCTTTTCATTTAGATGGTCACTTTGCCAGCTGATAGGAAAGGAAGGCAGTGCCAAGAAAGGGGGTCACATGTTTGCTTACATGACCTCTCCTCCCAGATCTCTATGGGTCAAGACAGGTTAAAACAGCACAACAGCAAATGAGAGAACACACCCACAAAAGAGTTTGTCCTTTTAGCCAGCAACACGTGCTATTGGGTGCTGCTTCAGCCTTTGGAAAATTTCAGCTTTTATGGCTCAGTTAATATTGTTAAATAACGCTTTGCATCTTGGGGAGCTTTGTGGTTGCTTTACGAGGTTGGTTTTCAGGCTTACCTCAAGAGAAGCCACGGCAAGTTGCTCTACATTTTCGGAGGTAAATAAAGCCCAAGAATGACCACACAGCTAGTGGTGAGTTGATGTCTCCTTACAGCAGTCCTTCATTTATTCATAAATATGTATTGAGAGTCCATCTCAGAGCCCAGCCCTGGGGATGCTCCTGGGTGGTCTCTGCTCTTGTGGAGCGTAGATTCTGTAAAGGCTGGTAGGTGGAGAAAGAATGAGGTAAATCAATCAATTAAATGATCAAAAATGACGGTCAACATTATGAAAGAAACAAAAAAGCAAAGCAAAGGGGCTGAAGAGATAGAAGCTGAGGAAAGGATGGGGTAACTTTGACTGGCTGGTTTGCGGAAGCTTCTCTGAGGAGGAAATGTTTAGAGTGAGGTCCAAGGAGTGAGAGAGAACCAGCCAAAGCAAGAGCGGAGAAGAATATTCCAGGACGAGAAGTGCGTGAGCAAGTATCCTGAGGCAGGAAAGTGCTTGGAATATTGGAAGTACCTAAGGGAGGCCTGCGGAGCTGGAGCCAGGCGAGCCAGAGGGTAGTCTAGGACAAGAACTCCAAGCTGCTTCCCGTGGCCTTATAACCATCGCTCCCCTACCGCTGATGGGACTTGTGTTTTTATCCCTTTGGTTTCTCCTCCTGGCCCTCTAAACCCAAATAAATCCACTGCCTTTCAGAGGTTCCTAGCTCATAGTGACCCTATAGGTCAGAGTAGAACAGCCCCATAGGGTTTCCAAGGCTATAATCTGTACAGAAGCAAACTGCCAACTCTTTCTCCAGAGGAGCAGCTGGGGTGTTCTGATGGCCAAGCTTTTGGTTAGCAGTGTAGCACTTTACCACCGCCTCATCCAGTGTCCTCACAGCCCTCTGACGACAGTCACCCCAGCAGAAGACGGTGTGCTGTAGCATCAGGAAGAGAGTGAAGAGAGACAAACCTGGAAAGGTGGAAGGAAGGGGTAGGGCTTCAAAAGATGGGGACTCTGAAGGCTGGGTGTCAGTGAAAGCTGGAGTACAGGGTTGACAATGAAGAACTGAGACAGTGTGATAGGTCTGAGGCTTCAGAGCAGCTACCAGCTGTGAAGAAAGGGTAGAGAAACCATAGTGGGCTTCAACTGAGCCTCTTTCATGCTGCTTAAGAGGTTACTTGTGATTTTTCTCTGTGTTGCTTTTGATGAGTCCTGGTCCAGACTGGATCACACGGGCCCTGGGGTTCAGGTCTGTCTGTCTGTAGGACTGGAATGGCCTGTATGTTGCTATGATGCTGGAAGCTGTTCTGTAGGTCTTTCAAATACCAAGAGGATCATCCACAGTGAGCAGGTTTCAGTGGAGCTTCCAGACTAAGACAGATGAGGCAGAAAGGCCTGGTGACCTGAACATTAGCCAATGAAAACCTAATGGCTCACAAAAGAACATTGTCTGGCAGGTTCACTTTGGACACATCATCAGGCACGATCAACTGGTAGAGAAGGATGTCATTTTGGGGGGAGGAGATGGCCAGTGAGGACGAGAGAGACCCCTGCTGAGATGGATTGGCACAACCACCAGCAAAATGGACACAGATGTGTCAGTGACTATGCGGTGTTTCACTGTGTTGGACATAGGTCACTGCGATTCAGAGTTGGGCAGCAGCTATCTATCTATCATCTATCCATCTATTTTTCTTTCTATCTAGAAGTGACACGAGTCATCATAAATATGACAAACCAAGATTAGACTTCCAGCTCAGAGTTGTCCAGAGTTTTCCAAGAGACTGAAAAAGATGGGGCCTTCTACACAGAGATATTTGTGTCAAAGTTTGTGGTAAATACTATAGAATCATTTTTTTCTCTATTCAAACACCAAATTGCTCAGCATAGTATCATCAGTGACAGGTCTGTGAATCCCAGCCTACTGGATGGAGCTCTGTGCATTGCAAGCTTGTGAGAAGTAGGAGGAGCAATCGTAATTATAAGCATTTCTTGAGCACACATTACATGGTAGGCACTCTTCTGAGCATATTATATACATGACTTCATTTGTCTGCATAACTACTGTGTAGGATTGAGATCATTTAAATCCTTTTACAAAAGGGAAAAATAAACCATAGGCTTTAGAGCCAGTAGGTAGCCATTACAGATGGAATTTTGTCCCTCCCCAGAAAGATATGTCAAAGTCCTAACCTAACCCCTGCTGCTGTTGTTGTTACCTGCGGTCAAGTCGGTTCTCACTCATCGCGACCCTATGGGTCAGGGTAGAACTGCCCCAAAGAGTTTCTAAGGAGTGCCTGGCAGATTTGAACTCTTGACTTCTTGGTTCTCAGCTGCAGCACTTTACCACCATGCCACCAGGGTTTCCAACCTAATGCCCCGTAACTGTGAATGTGACCTTGTCTGGAAATAGAGTCTTCAAAGGTGTGAGTAGTTAATGTGATGTCATACTGGAGTAGGGAGGCCTTAGTCTAATATAAGCCCTGTCCTTATAAAAGAGAAGACACAGGCAGGTGCCAAGGGAAGACGACCATTGATGACAGTGGTAGAGGTTGCAGTGATGCATTTACAATTGCCCAGAGTCGAGGGGCAGAGCCAAGCAGAGGGAGAGGAAGTTGGCAAGACAGGTAGCAATCAAAATTGGATATATATAGTTTATTAAGCAGGATCGTAGGGACAGCCGTAAAGCACCATAAAGAAGCAACATACCATATCAAGAAATGTAATACAGGAGTCTCAACAACCACAAAACCAACCCTGAAAATGGTGAAAAATCAACTCACAAAGAAGGTCACAGAACAGATTAACAAGAACAGCAGAGAAAACATCAACACAAAAATAAATCACAATGGCAGCACTGAACACAAACCTATCAATAACTACATTGAATGTGAATGGACTGAATGCTCCAGTAACGAGACATCAAGTGACATCTTGGATCAGAAGACATGAACCATCTATATGCTGCCTATAAGAAACTTACCTTAGACTTGAAGATATGAACAAACTGAAAATCAAAGGATGGGAGAATATATACCAAGCTAACAATGAACAAAGAAGAGCAGATGTGGCAATTCTAATCTCAGATAAAATCGATTTTAATGTAAAATCTACCATCGTGGACAAGGAGGTACACTATTTATTGCTGAGAGGTTCAATACACAAGCAGGACCTAACAATATTAAATAATTATGTACTGAATATTAGAGCACCTAAACACGTCAAAGAAACAGTGGCTACACTCAAAAAGGAGATAGATTGCTCCACAATAATAGTGGGAGACTTCAACACTCCACTCTCAATATTGGACAGATTGCCTAGAAAAAAGCTCAATTAAAGACACAGAAGACCTTATTGCCACATTTAACCAACTAGACCTCATCGACATATACAATTGCCCAGAGTCATCAGGAGATGCAAAGAAACAGGGAAGCGTCTTCTTGTAAAGCCTTGATGGAGAATGTAACCCAGCTGATTCCATGAAGTCAGACTTCTGTTCTCCAGAACTGGGAGACAGTAACTTTCCATTGTCTGAAGCCACCCAGTTTGTGGTACTTCATTACAGCAGCCCTGGAAAAACTATTAGTAAAGCAGCACAGCCAGAACTGGAGCTCAGAAGATTTGGCTCCGGAGCTCCCGCTCTTTACCACTGTAGAGACCCCGTAAGATCCCGCCTGGCCACAATTGCTACCCCATCAGTCCCATTGCCGCAGTTCTTGCCTCTAAGGGTCCATCACTTCCAGAACTCTTATCAGAGCCTAGCATTGTTCCAAGCTCTCTAATGTAGCATCTCATTATATCGCCTCAACAACTTGCTTAGGTAATTTTATTATTCTCCTCCATTTCACAGATGAAGACATCAAGGCTTGAAACAGTAATTTATCCGGGTTTCTAAGTTAAATATTTAGTAGAGTCAAAATACAAACTTGAGAGTCTACCACCAGAACCTGAGCTGTGAACAAACATTGATTCCTTTGGAAAGTCTTGATGTCTCTCAAAGTATCCTTATGAAGATAAAGCGCAGTCACATGGGAAGAGTGTGATGCTTTTTTAGTCTGTAAAGAATGTTGACGGTTTGGGGACAAGTTTCACTGACGTTTCCCAAGGCAGTAGCTCTCACACTGGGTGGCAATTATCTAGTGATGGGAGATGCCTAATTAAACAAGTGCAGCTGCACTATCGCCTTCGTTTGGGTTTCTCCCTCGTCTTCTGTCTCTGCCCCCCTTTCTTAGAATTCTTCATACTCTGCCTGGCAATCTCATTCATTAGCAGATATTAATATCCCCTATATTTGAATGAACCTCAGACCCTCCTCTTGAGCTCTCAGACTTGGCTCCAGTCTCCATTGTCTTAGTCCTACCTGTTTCCAGGACATTAAAAAAAACAAAACGAAACTCACTGCTGTCGAGTGGTCTCCATCCAACTTGTAATGACCCAAAGCATGGAGCAGAACTGCCCCATAGAGTTTCTAAGGAGCATCTTGTGGACTTGGACTGCTGACTTTTTGGTTAGTTACTATTACTCTTAACTGCTAATACCACCAAGGTTTCAAGTACCTGGATTTTCCCTAGCATAGCTGCCCACCCGGGTCCATGTAGTACTGTTTTTTATTTATTTATCTTTTAATTGGGTTTAAGTGAAAGTTTACAAGCCAATTTCTCATACAGAAACTTATACACACTTTGTTAGGTGACACTAGCTGCTCTCCCTACACTGTGACAGCACACTCTTCTTTTCTACCCTGGATTTCCCATGTCTATTTAATCAGCTCCTGTCTCCCACTGCCTTCTCCTCTTAGCTCCAGACAGGAAATGCCCAGTTAGTCTACTGTTTCCACTTAAGCCAAGAAACAGCTCTTCACCAGTATCACTTTACGTTTTATGAACTAGGTCAATCACTGTCTGAGGAGCTAGCTTCTTGAATGGTTTCAGTGATGGGCTAGCAGAGAGTCTGGGGGATCATGTCTTCTGGGGACTCTCCTGTCTGTCAGACCATCAAGTCTGTGCTTTTACTAGATTTCAAGTTCCACACCTCACAATTCTCCCACCCCATCAGGAACTCTTTGTTTCATACCCTATGAGAACGGTCATTGGTAGTAGCTGGGCACCATCTAGTTCTTCTGGTCTCATAGTGATGTAGTCTCAGGTATATGTGGCCTTTTCTGTCTCTTGGGTTCATATTTTCCTTATGTCTGTAATGGTCTTCATTCTCCTTTGCTTCAGGTAGGTTGAGACCCATTGATGTTTCTTAGATGGCCGCTTGCTGGCTTTTAAGACCTCATAAGATCTTTTTTTAACCATTTCCCAGCTGCTATTTGAAGCTAAAGGCTCACATCTACAACCTTCTCCAGAATATTGCCTTTGGACAGTGGGAAATGTGTTTGCCCAGAGTACCTGCAAGAGTCTAGGCTCACCTTCCACAAGCATGGAAATGGTGAAGAGATCCAAGAGGAGGGCATAATACTGATAGTGTCTGTTTCAAAAATCTAGCACAAATTTCTCCAACAAGCAATCTGTACCTTCCTAACCTGAAACTCTCTTTGGAATCTCCGCTCCTGCTACAGCCACAGAGCCAGCCTGTAGCCCTTTGAAGTCCCTCTGCTTTCCATTCACCTTCCCTTTGCTCCCTGTGGTTCCCCTGCCTGGAACTGCTCATTCTTTCAAGGTCAACAGCATTGCCACTTTGTCCATGGGGCATCCTTATATTGCACCCACTCTTGCTATGTGAGTTATTGTTAGGTATGTACAGGTCATTTGTTACCACAGTTTGTATTTTGAAAGGGTAGAGAATAAGAACTATCTTGGGACTAGCTATCACAGTTAGTTAGGACCACACATCCCAGTAGGAGTGATATTACCCCCAAGCAGGCAAAAATTGATACTTGAAAGGAGTGGGGAAAAAAAACTTACACTTTTTATGTACAAAGCAGAGATATAGATACAGTACATAAACAGTGTGTCTGTAGTACGGAAATCTCACAGTAAGGGAAGCAGGCCAAAAAGGTATATAAGGGCTAAAAATTATCCTTAAAGGAATAATAGAATGAATGCTTGAGAAATACTAGTCACACTTTTTTTTTTTTTTTTTGGTTATGAGTCATAAAATCTGATGTCAGCTTTAGGTCTAGTTGCGTCCAGGGATTACAATATTGTTATCAGGCCTTCTCCTCTCCATATCTATGTGCAGATTGCCTGAGCAATCGTCCATAAGGGACCCTGCTAGTGTGAATTTGCACTACCAGCGAAGCCCCCAGACACCACCACCCCAGTGGGGGAATGTGCTCTCTTCCTTATGCTCAAACAGAAAAGTCCCAGAAAGAGCTCTCATTGGCTGTCATGGATAGAATTATGTCCACCCCAGAAATATAGGTAGCAATTTGCCTGGGCCAGGACTCCCTGTATTCTATGATTGTCCTCCATTTTGCGATTTTCCTATGCTGTATGTTAAAGGGTTGGGACTGTAAATTCCTTTATAGATCACTTCCCTACTTAACTGTAAAGGGGGTTTCCCTGCAGTATGGCTTGCACCAGCCTTAATCCTTTCATCCTGCAAGAGATAAAAGGCAAGGGAAACAAACAGAGAGTTGGGAACCTTACACCATCAAGAAAGCAGCACCAGAAGAAAAGCTCATCCTTCAGACCTGAGATTCCTGTGCCAAGATGCTCCCTGGACAAAGACTGATGCAATACCAGGCTTTTCCTCCACAGCCGACAAAGGGAAAAGCCTTCCCCTGGAGTGGACATCCTGAATTTGGGCTTGTAGCCTACCAGACTGTGTAAGAATAAACTTTCCTTTGTTAAAGCTATCCACTCTGTGGTGTTTCTGTTAGAGCAGCACTAGCCAACTAAAATGTTGGCCCATTCTTTGACATCCATCCATCCCTTGAGGGAGAGGGGGCAGGGGGTACTGAGTTAACACCTGAACCACAGAAGGGCTGGGTTATGATCAGAAGAAGGCAGAATGGCCATAAAGAGGCAGAAACACCAGATGCCAATTTTGAAGGAGTGTGAAAGACACCAGACCTAGGAACCCTAGATTAGACAGCATTGTGGACAATAAGAAGCCTGGATATCAGAAACACAAAAAAATAAGGCATAAGACTTTCAGCTGTTTCACGGTGCTGTCTGTGGAGGGTACTGTTTCTTTCGGTAACACAGAATAGGTGGAAAGACAGAACTTCATAAGACGACAGGTATGACACCAAATCCCTAGTTCTGCCTAATGCAAGCTCTGCGATCCTGTAACTTCTCAGAAAACTGGGCAGCTTTGCTTATAGCACGGAATGGAACATGGGAGGCAAGGCTGTGTGGATAAAGAGCTCAGTGTTGGGAATGAACTTGAGTTGCACAACCCCTTAGTAACCGTATTCATGGACAGGTTCCCTACCTTCTCTAAATCCTCATTTAAGCATAATAATATGTACATCACAGCTTGCGGGTGCGGGTGTTCACAAGAAGCAATGTATGATAAGGACCTTGCCTAGTGTGTAGCTGTTCGTGAGTGTTCAGTGAATAAAAAAGATTCATAATGATAAACACATCAACAGGTTGTAAGTTTGCAAGACGAGATTGCTAAGGCCTTTGAATGGCTAAACTAAGTGTGTAATTTTCTTTATGGTGCTTTAAAGGAAAGTTTGCAGCCAAGTGCCATCGAGTCCGATCCGAGTAAATTAGTTTCTCATTAAACAATTAATATACATTGTTTTGTGACATTGGTCAACAACCCTAAGACATGTCAGCACTCTCCCCTCCTCAACTATGAGTTCTCCACTGCCAGCTTTCCTGTCCCCTCCTGCCTTCTTCTCCTTGTCCCTGGGCTGGTGTGCCTTTGAGTCTCATTTTGTTTTATGAGACTGTCTCATCTTTGGCTGAAGGGTAAACCTCAGGAACCACTTAATTACTGAGCTCAAAGGGTGTCCTAGAGCCATACTCTCAGCATTTCTCCAATCTCTGTCAGGCCAGTGTGTTTTTTCTTTTCTTTTTACTTGAGTTAGAATTTTGTTCTCTACATTTCTCCGTCTCTGTCTGGTGCCTTCTATTGGGATTCTTTTCAGAGCAGTCTGTGGTGGTACCCAGGCACCATCCAGCTGTGCACGCTCAGTCCAGCAGAGGCCATAGCAGTTGTGGCCCACTAGTCCTTTGGACTAACCCTTCCCTTGTATCTTTGACCGTCTTCATTCTCCCTTGCTCCAGACGTAGTTCGACCAGTGAGGTATATTAGATGGCGGCCCACAAGCTTTTAAGACCCAGATGCTGCTCACCAAAGTAGGACAGAACATTTTGTTTACCAGCTGTCAGGTCAATTGATCTAGATATCACGAAGGTATAATTTCGTGTTTAGATAGTGGGGAGGTTTTGAACAGGAAGCAAGGAAGGGAAATATGTGTGGGGACCTTGGATGGATCTTGTGTCACCCAGAATGGCAGCAGAAGGCTTGTTCTCCCAACATGCAGCCCTCATTGTGGCGGCTGGTGGATAATGTATGGGGAACGTGCAGCTGCTGAAATTATCTGCTGCTCAAGTATAGCAAGCAATTATGTCATTAGTACTTTGTCTTTCGGGTAACTTGTAAGCCAAACCTGTTGTCACTGAGTCAATTCTGACTCAGAATGACACTATAGGACAGAGTAGAATGGTCCCGTAGGATTTCCCAGGCTATAATCTTTATGAAAAGCCGGGTGGTTTAGTGGTTAGGTGTTACATCTGCTAAACAAAAGCTGAGCAGATCAAACTTGCCAGGTGCTCCGTGGAAGATCTGTGGAACAGAGTTCTGTTCCATAGGGTCACTATGAGTCAGGACTGACTCGACAGCAGTGGGTTTGGTTTGGTTTCCTTAATTTTTATGGGGAAACCCTGGTGGGGTAGTAGTTAAGTGTTATGGCTGCTAACCAAAAGGTCAACAGTTCAAATTCACCAGGCACTCTTCGGAAACCATGGGGCAGTTCTACCCCATCCTATAGGGTCATTATGAGTCAGAGTTTACTCCATGACAATGGGTTGGGTTTGGTTTGGAATCTTTATGGAAATAGACTAGCCTGTCTTTCTCTAGCAGAGCAGCTGGTGGACCAGAACTGCTGATCTTTTAGTTACCAATTGAGTGCTTTAACCGCAGCACTGTCAAGAGCAAAAAACCAAACCCACTGCCATTGAATCGATTCTGACTCATAGCAATCCTATAGGTCAGATGAAAACTGCCCCATAGAGTTGCCAAGAGGCACCTGGCAGATCTGAGCTGCCCACATTTTGGTTAGCAGCTGTAACGCTTAACCACTACACCACCAGGGTGTCCAACTGCACTATCAGGGCTCTTTTCTTTAGGGTAAACCACCATAATTAGAAGACTTGTAAAACCTTGACTTACGATGAAAAAACAGACAAAAAAGCACAACACATTACCATCGAGTCAATTCTAACTCATAGAGACCCTGTAGAACAGAGTTTCCAAGAAGTACCTGGTGGATTCGAACTATTGATCCTTTCGGTTAGCAGTTGTAGCTCTTGACCGCTATAAGAACTGGAGAAATGTGGCTTTCATGCCTCCTCCAGTTTCTGGAATTCTGTTCAGGGATGACTATTTGGGGTCAGTTGCTAAAATGACACAGATTAGTTGCAAGGTAATGTTATAAATAATGCTGGTCATGTCAGCGACTCCCCCAAGTCCATTTAGATATTTATTTGAGTGTGTAATGGTAGGAGTGAGGCAGTCCATTTTTTATCTAAGTTTTCTTCAGGCCCAGAGGAGAACATTTGTTGCTTTTCTCACTCAGCATTCTTTCCTCTTTCATATTTATCCCAGACTCACCTCTCATCTTTTTGGGGGGAAATTTCTGGTCCTGTGGGGTTCCGTATAGTGGTCATCAGGCTGTCAAACTCACTAGTCCTCCCTTCTGGCCACAAGGGTAGGTGCAGGCTCTGGGCCTGTCCCCTCTCTCCAGTCCCCTTAGAGCCTGGGCCAAGTACGGCCTGCCAGAATCCTTTCCTGGGGATTCCGCTATGGGTGCCAGAAGAGAGAAATCTCTGGGTATTTGGGAGGGCATGAGTGAAACATACAGCTCACTGAACTCCCGTATATGGAGGAAGCCCACTTTCAGTAAGAATGAGTGACTCTAATCCACAGAGAAAAGAGAAACTGAGGAAGGCTGAGGAAGAGAAAGCGAGAGAGAGAAAGATGAAGAGACAGAAACAGACAGTTGTTGTTGTTAGGTGCTGTGGAGTTGGTGCTGACTCTTTTTGATCCTATGTACAACAGAACGAAACACTGCCTGGTCTTGTACTCTGTCCGCAATTGTTTTTACGCTTAAGCTCATCGTTGCTGCAAGCGAGATAGGTAATCCACATTTGTGTCACTAGAAACATCCCTCTAGCCAATATCACCACTTCACTTTTCATTTGCATCCACCAAAAACCTTTCCCCTTTTTTCCTTAAGCTGCTTAAAGTTGGTTTCAATCACTTTTAACTGAAAGGATCTCAACACTGAAATGCGTTTACTCACCTGTAACCTTCCAACTTCAAGAAATCAGGATGTGTTTGGGGAACTGCTAATTCCATACTCAAGTAACTAGACTTGTGTTGGAAGATCCTTCTGAAGAGGTTTGAAATTTCGGTGCATTGTCCTTGTAGAAGATTGGAGCATTACATTCAGAAATGCTTCAGGGCGCTTATGGCTCTGTGGTTAAGAGCAGAACTGATAACCAACAGGCTGCAGTTTGAATCTACCGTGTGCTTCTTGGAAACCCTACAAGGCACTTCTACTCATATAGGGCCAGCATGAGTTGGAATTGACTCAGTGGTAATGGGTTTGGTTTGGGTTTTTAATACAAATGAGAGAGGAAGACAGGGAGAAAAGGAGGTGAAATAGAAAGAGAGAGATTCATCAGTTCTTCAAAGCTCAAGTCAATCCATTAGGAGAATAAGAGGAAAGAAAAGTGGCAGAGGTAGTAGCAGTGATTTTAGTGGATGAGAAACTGGAGGTTCTCCATGTAAAGCTTATTACCTAGGGAAAAACCTGATGGGTTGGAGCTTTTCCTGCAAAAAGGACACGACTAGTACCTTTGGTATTTGTAGGAAGGATTACCACTCCTGGAAGGAGCTTCCTCAGTTATGGTGAAGTTATATAATGATTTCATTTTATGGTTACAGTGCAGTTACATAACTCCTGTTGCTATTGGATTAACAGTGTAGCAGCCACTTTTTATGCTTCTGGATCTCAGGGATAAGGCATCATGCCGGTTCTAATGAATTTAGCCTAGCATCCGGCTGGTTCCCTTCTGAAATACAGGAAGCTCACCCAGTGGAGCTGGAGCCTCTTGTTGTATAGACTGAGCACACTATTAGGTGATGCTCTCTGGATAGGCTAGTTTTCTAAACTTTTCTTCCCCCCACATTATTTCAGTGACAGAAGGCTTGCAAACATAATAGGCCTTTCCTGTGAGATAATTAGGCAGGCCCGATAGGTTTGTTTTGGTTTTTCTGTGTTGTAGTTGAAAAACCAGAGATTCCCCCATGCTACCTAAAGGAAAGGCACCACAATAAATTATCTCACAGCTAGCTCTCACTGTTGTATTGTAATACCACAGATGGGTGGTGCCACAGCAACACTTGCCTCATTGGTGGCTTATTAAAGGTCATATTTCTCAAAATCTATGTTAAACTCAAATCAAACCCTCTGCTGCTGAGTTGATTTTGACTCACACTAACTGAGTAGGACTGCCCCATGATGCCTGGTGGACTCCAACTGCCAACCCTTTGGCTAGCAGCCATAACACTTAACCGCTACAACGCTAGGGTTTCCAAAATCCATATTATCAACCAAGAATTTAAACAGACTTAATTGCTAGGCATGCATTCCAGGATTAAAAACACACGCCCTCTGCTCTGTATGAATTGTGTCCCCCAAAAATGTGTGTAGCAATTTGGCTAGGCAATGGTTCCCAGTATTGTTTGATCTTCCTGTATGTTGTAAATGCTGCCTCAGTGATGATAATAAGGAAAGATAGCTGGCAGTTGTGTTGGTGAGGCAGGACTCAGTGTGTAAGGTTGGTTGTGCCTTGGGACAATCTCAGGGTGTAAAGGAAAGGGAAGTAAGCAGAGAGGTGCTGAACTCACACCATCAGGAAGCAGTTCCGGGAGTAGAGTGTGTCCTTTGGAAAGGAGTTGGAATCCCTGTGCCTTGGAAACTCCCAGTCCAGGGAAGGATTGATGACCTCCTCCAGAGCCAACAAAGACTTCCCCTGGAGCTGATGCCCTGAATTTGGACTTGTAGCCTACTGCATTGTGACAGAATAGAACTGATCTTTTTTGTTAAAGCCCTCTACTTGTGATATTTCTGTTATAGCAGCACTAGATGACTAAGATATTCTCAACAAAACGGGGGGGGGGTGGTAATAAAACAGTAAAAAACGACAACCTATACATTTGTCTAAAGTGTACTTACTTCCTGACTTCAGCAAAAAAGAGAAAGACAAAAGCATCAGTGCAAACAGAGTAGCCCTCCTTTCTGCGCGGGGAGCAGGTGGGAGGGTGAGGCCGCCAGGTTTAGCCTGCCACGGTGTGTTTCCCTAGCTGGTGAACAGTCAGAGGGATTTTTCAAAAGCAATTTTAACTACACACAACTTTCTTTTTTGTGAAAATTTAGAACCCAACTCTCCAAATGAAATAAGTCACCCACCCAAACGAGTCCATATTTCAGACTTTTCCTGATGCATATGTAGAGTGTTTGTGTGTGCATGTATGTGTATGTGTGTGTATTTCTGGAAATACACCTGGTGGGTGTTTGACAGTCAGTATTAATACCATATAATAACTGGATTATTTGAAGTCAAAATCACTTTTAGATCCCTCTGCTCTTCTGGGCTTTTGGAAATGATAGACATGTCAAAGTGCCTGTGGTGTCTCTGTCTCCAGGAAAAAGTCCTGTCTCCACCTAGATTACCGGTCACCTTTTATCCCACTGAATAACTCCAGGCTCTAAGGCAGCAACTCTGCCATCAACGATGTATTTGAAAGGCTATACTTTGTGGTAGGTCTGTTGTGTGCACCGTGGGCACTTCCTGTTCTACTTGCCTAGCGGTGCTTTGTAACCGGAATGATTCTTACTTGCTCTGGTTTCCTGAAATAGAATACATTGCCTGCTTCAGAAACCCCAGATAGCCCATCTCTTGGAGAGCCAGCTGTCTTGGGCTCCTTGGCTGAGCTGTGAGGGGAGACTGGCTTGTTAAAGGTGGAGGAAGGAGAGGGTTGCAGTATATTCAAATCTGATGTTGAAATAATTTGTGTGTGTTTAAGGAATGACCACAAAATTCAACACACTGTCTCACTCCAAACTCCAAACTGGCTCGTTCTAATAGCCAGGCCTGTTCCGGTCACCTCAGAGGTTCTTCTGAATGCTTGGTTTCTTCCTATTTACAGCTCCCATAGTGAGCAATATTTTAAGGGGAAATCAGCTTCTGTTGACCTATAGGACTTGGAGTGGGTCTTTGTTTCTTAGCTGTCCTGTTCTGTTTAAGACAAAGAATGATCTGAGCAGGTAGCCAGGCCAGTAGCTGACCCACCTCACCTCCTTGCGCCTTTCTCCCGCTCCCCCTCCCCCATTTTATCTTCTCCTTCCTCCTTTCCCATCCCCCTAATAGGCACAATCTCCTGAAGTTGATTTACGTATGAGGATTCAAGGAACAGTCATGTTTTAAATCAAGCTGTGTGTGGAAAACCCAAATCTTACCTATGGTGAGTTCTCATCTCCATCAGCTGAAGGCAAAGGAGAAAGGACTTATAAGAACCTGATGCTGGAAAGCTGTGCAAAACAGGGTTCTCTCTAGAAGAGGGTGATGGGGAAGCCCTGTGGCTCCTGAGCACAGGGACTTGGTGCCCCATTCCAGGTGTGATTTAATGTACGTAACATAAAATCTGCCATTTTAATAATTTGTAAGTGCCAGTTTACATTCACAGTGTTACACAACTATCACCACTTTTTACTTTTTATTGTGATTAAGTGTAAGTGTACAATCCAAATTAATTTTGTATGTCCACCCATCTGCGGCAGCTTCTGCTCTCCTTGCCCACTGACAGCACACCCCTCCTTTTTATTCCATACTTGCCATATCCTAACAAGCTCCTGTCCCGTGTCTCCACCCTCTTCTCTCTCATCTAGAAAGACACCAGTAGGACAGCCTCCTATAAATGCATGGAACCATAAAATACACGTACCATATGCTCACATGTTATCCCTTGGTCTTATCTATTTTTGTCCAAAGAGCTGACCTCAGTAATGTTTTCTGGTCAGGGGCAGCAGCGGGTCTAGGGACTATGCTCCCAGGGGATCCCCCAGGCCATCAAACCATCAACTGTGGTCTTTTAGTGGAGTTCTTGAGCTGCACCCCTCTTTTTTTGTGTGTTACCACAGGGACTCAACATTGTGTGCCCCATCACGACTGTCTTTGGTGGTGGCCAGCTATCATCTGGTTCTTCTTCTGGTCACGTGTTGATAAAATTTCCCATTCACAAGGATCCTTCTGTCTCCTGAGCTCTTTTTTACTCGTGTCTTTGTTATTCTTGGTGCTCATCTGTTCTAGATAAGTTGGGATCATTTGGTGTGCCTCAGATGGCTACTTGCCAGCTTTTAAGACCCCAGATGCCACTCACCAATATGGGGTGCAGAAGACTCTCTCAGCAATAGGCTAGTTATGCCAATTGGACCAAGAGCATGGTCCCCAGACCCCACCTCTGCTACTCTACCTTGCAGCACCAGACTGAGATTAGAAGAGTTTTCAGTTTATGGTGAAGTCCAGTTAAGTTGATCTACTTTCTATTGTGTTCTCTTGCTGCTTTCACCTGACCAAATTTCAATCAGCTGTCTAATTTAGACCAGTCCTCCCCTCCCCTTCCTTGTAGCCATCAAAGAGTCCTTTCGTCTGTATGTAAGTCTACTTTTAAGTCCTCACAGCAAGGGTCTCATGCAATATTTGTCCTTTTGTCACTAACTGATTTCACTCAGCATAATGTCTTCCAATTGAAACCAGGTTATGAGATGCCTCCTAAAATTGTCATTGTTCTTTATCATTACATAGTGTTCCATTGAGTATATGTACCATAGTTTATTTATCCATTCATTAACTGGTGGACTTCTAGGTTGATTCCATCTTTTTGCTACTGTTCACTGTGCTGCAATAAACATTCATGTGTATGTATCTGTTCCTGTGACAAGTTTTGTTTCTGTAGGATATATTCTCAGCAATGGGATTACTAGATCAAATGGTATATCTATTTTCAGTTTTTTAAGGAAGCACCAAATTGCTTTCCAAAGAAGTTGTACCATTTTGCAGTCCCATCAAGAAGTGTAGGAGAGTTCTGACTTTCCAGCATTTGTTGTTTTCTGTTTTTTGGATCACGGGCAACCTTGTTGGGGTGAGGTGGTATCTCATTGTAGTTTTGATTTGGTCTTCTCCGATAGCGAATGATCGTGAGCATTTCCTCATGTGTCTATTGCCTGCCTGGATGTCCTTTTTGGGAACCGTCACCACTATTCATTTGCAAAACTTTTTTTTATCATCCTAATTAGAAACTCTGTATGTGTTGAAAAATAGTTCCCTCATCTGGGGTATTAAAACCTGTGAGCAGCCATCTAGGATGCTCCACTGGTCTTACCCCTTTGGGAGAAAGAGAGAATGAAGAAAGCTAAAGATACAGGGAAAGATTAGTTCAAAGGACTAATGAACCACAAATACTACAGCCTCCATCAGACTGGGTTCAGTACAACTAGAGGGTACCAGGCTACTACTACCAACTGCTCTGACAAGGATCATGATAGTAAGTCCTGGACAGAGTTGGAAAAAAGTGTAGAATAAAATACTAACTCAAAAAGGAAGACCAAACTTGCCGGCTTGGTAGAGATTGGAGAAACTCCAAAAAAAGCATAGCCTTTGGACACCTTCTGAGTTCAGTAATGAAGCTACTCCTGAGGCTTACTCTTCAGCTAAAGACTGGACAGGCCCATGAAACAAAATCAGTCTAAAGGGGGACACTAGCCCAGAGGTGAGGACTATTAGAAGGCAGGAAGGGACAGGAAAGCTGGTAAGAGGGGACCAAAGGTTGAGAAGGGAGAGTGTTGACCAACCAGTTGTGGGGTTGCAAACCAATGTCATAAAACAATACATGTACTAACTGTTTAATGAGAAATACTTTGTTCTGTAAACTTTCATCTACAGTATAATAAAAAGAAATTTTTTTTTACAAAAAAGCTTCCTACATCCCCCCTTCCCTGCACCGGGTAACTTCCAATCTACTTTCTGCCTATAAATCGGCTTATTCCAGATATTTCATGTAAGTGGGATTGTACAGTATTTGTTCTTTTGTGTCTGGCTTATTTTGCTTAATATAGTTTTCCACAGTTCACCTATGTGATAACACGTATCAGAATTCTATTTCTATTAATGGTTGAATAATATTCCACTGTATGTATACACTATATTGGAATGATATGCTATATTCCAATATACTATATTGGAATAATATTCCAGTGTATGTATATACTATATTTTATTAGTCTCTTCACCTGTTGATGAACATTTGAATTATTTTCACCTATCGCTGTTGTGAACGATGCTGTAGTGAACCCTGATGGACAAATCTCCGAGTACTTCAGAAGTAACTAGGTTTAAGACCCACCTTACTGTGGTATGACCTCATTAACACACAAAAAGAAAACTTCTGTTTCCAGATAGGGCTATATCTATAGATATAGGGGTTATGATTTTAATATTTAGGGGGAGACACAATTCAAGTATTCATTGTTGTTAGCTGCTATTATTTTTTAAGTGATAAGAAATCACAGGAGGAAATTCATTTTTATCTGGGATCAGGGAAACATGATTACAGATAACACCTGTACTGGACTCTCTAATTTTTGAGAACTCACATAGAAATTATTGAGTTCGACTCTTGCTGCAGTTATTCTAAACTAAGGGTGATTTTGTCCCCCAGGGGATATTTAGTGACATTTGTGGTTGTCACAGCTTGTGTGGCTGGGGAATGTGGCTACTGGTATCTAGTGGGCAGAGGTCAGGGTTGTGGCCAAGCATTCTCCAGTGCACAGACTGCCCAACACAACACAGGATTCAACTGGGATGTCAGAAATTCTCAGGTGCAGAAATCTTGCTCTGACAATCCTATGAGAGCTGGTAGGGTTATTACAAATGGTTCGTAGATGAAAAAAACTGAAGCTAAGTAAGGCTGAATTACTTAGGAGTGGCCTAGAGGCAGTTCAGACAGGTAGGACACGGCAGAACAGAAGCAGAAAAGTTTGTCCTCAAATCTTTTTTCTTCCTACCGCTTCACTTACCAAACTTGTCTAGAGCCCTATTTTAGTCAGCTAGTGCTGCTCTAACAGAAATACCACAAACTGGATGACTTTAACAAAGGAAAGTTTATTCTTACACAGTCCAGTAGGCTATAAGTCCAAATTCAGGATGTCTGCTCCAGGGAAGGCTCCCCCCTTCGTCAGCTCTGGAGGAAAGTCTGGTATTGCATCAGTCGTTGTCCAGGGAGCATCTTGGTGCAGGAACGTCAGCTCTGAAGGATGCGCTCTTCTCCTGGTGCTGCTTTCTTGATGGTGTGAGGCTCCCAGTTCTCTACTTGCTTCTCTTTCCTTTTATCTTTTGTAGGATGAAAGGATTAAGGGTGGGGCAAACTATCCTGCAGGGAAACTCTCTTTACAGTGGAGCAGGGAGGTGATCCTATGAAGGGATTTACAGTCCCACTCTAATCCTTTAATTTACAGCATAGGAAAAGCACAACGTGGAGGACAGTGACAAAACCCTGGGAATCATGGTCCAGCACATGGCTGCACATATTTTTAGGGGGACACAATTCAATCCCTGACAAGCCCCATGGCGACTTTAGCCCAGAGACTACAGGGGGCATGCTTCAGCCCAAAGGAGGGACTGTTGTGGTGGAGATTTCAGGCACAGAAGCAGTCTGACATAGAATACTTTCAGGAACAGATACTTTAAACGGTATTTGGTGAACGGCTGGGGTCAATAGGCTTACAGAGACATTCTAAAAATAAACTCCAGGTTTGTAGTCTCTGTTCTCTCCACCTCCTCCTCTCTTTGCAGAGACTTAGAGCTAAAACAGGTACTTATTCAATCAGCGCTTCTGATTATTACCTTTGCCATGCAGACTTTCCAACCGAGTTAATATCTTGCAAACATGTTTGTGAGCCCTCCCTGCCACATTACCACATACAGGCATCACAAAAAAAAAAAAAAAAAACCAAACCTACTGCCAGTAGAGTTTGACTCATAGTGACCCTATAGGACAGAGTAGAACTGCCCCATAGTTTCCAAGGAGCAGCTGCTGGATTCAAACTACGAACCTTTTGGTTAGCACCTATAGCACTTAATTACTACCCCATTAGGGTTTCTAATCTCTCAATATCACAACTCTATTTGTGTCCCTGTTTGACAGACAAGGAAACTGAGCCTCAGAGAAGAAAGACATGACTGGTCAAAGGGAACACAGTTTTCAAACGACAGAAAGGAACTTAGGTTCTAGGTTGCACAACTTGAAATCCAGATGATTTTCCATCATAGCCCTGAGCCCATTAAAGTAAGGCTCTGTCTGAGGAAATTGTACGTGGGTGGGTAGGTAGGAGGGTGAGGGCATATAGATGATTGTCATCGGGTCAGCTCCAACTCATGGTGACCTTATCTGCAACAGAACGATACATTGCCAGGTCCTGTGTCGTACTTGTTATCCCCAGCATGTCCAAGTCCACAACTGCAGCTGTTGTGCCAGTCCATCTCACCAAGGGTCTCCCGGGCCCTCACTGGCTCTCTTCATCATCAAATTTGATGTCCTATAGCAGTTGATCCTTCCCGATGACATATCTAAAACAAGCAAGTCCGACAATGTTCTGTTGTGATCCGTAAGGTTTTTGTTAGCTCATATTCAGAAGGAAAACCCTGGTGGTGTAGTGGCTTAGTGCTATGTCTGCTAACCAAAACACTGGAGTTTGAATCGGCCAGGTACTCCTTGGGGATTCTATGGAGCAGTTCTACTTTGTCCTAAGGGGTCACTATGAGTCAGAATCAACTCGATGGCAGTGGGTTTAGTTTTGGTTTAATACTCAGAAGTAGATCTTAGTCCTTCTTTTCCAGTATGTCTTAGTCTGGAAGCCCTGCTGAAACTTGTCTACATTGGGTAACTCTTCTGGTATTTGAAATTCCCCATGATATAGCTTCTGGCATCACAGCAGCACCCAGGCCATCAAAGTAATACAAACTGTCATGGACAATAGAAGATGGGGTAGAGAGATGAAACGTTTCCTATTCTCAAGGAATGTGCCACCTAGGCAATACAATTAGAAACAAGTAACTAAAAGACAAACAGTAAGAATATATGCATAAATTGGCCCAAAATAACACATTCCTAGCAGCAGAATGATTAAATGCTACCGCTGCTTTATCAAAAGGTCAGCAGTTCATACCTACCAGGCATACCTTGGAAACGGTGGGGCAGATCTGCTCTGTCCTGTAGGGGTCGCTAAGAGTCAGAATCAGCTCAACAGTAGTGGGTTTGTTTTAGGAGCACAAGGAGGGTAGATAGAAAGATTCTAGGGGGTGTGGGATGGAGAGACATTTGAAAAAGCCTGCAGGAAGAGGCAGTACTTGACATGAGGCTTAAATTGCAGGCAGTATAACGGGCCAGTGCTCCAAATCAAACAATAGATTCACTTGTTAAAAGTGGTTTTGGCCTTGAGATACTTAAAAAAATCTCACATTCCACTTTTAGCCAGTCCTCAATGACAGAGCTTCAGAATGCCATAAAAAAACAAAAATCCAATGCCATGCATGTTCTTCATGTTGTTATTTTTCTCCCCTTTCATTATTGAACAGTTAAGGTACCTGAGTTCTATAAGGTTCTGATCAGAGCTGAAGATTTGCCGTATTTGGCAGGCTCAGTGATTTCCGTTGTCCTTGTGATTATGCTATGTTTCTGAGACAAACCTTTTATCACTGGTATCAGCACTTTTGTCTTTCCATTTACTGTTCATTTTTACAAAATAAGAGGAAAGAGCTCTTAAAACAATCACATAATGGCAGGAATACTCTGCTGTGCAGACGATCACAGTAACCATGTAAAAAATGGACCTCTTGGCCAGCAAATTATATGCTGATACCATAGCTTGAACTACTCACTCAACTGCTGATGGACAGAAACCTCATAGCTGCAGGTGAGGGATGGTTTAGGGCAATCAAGGCAAGAAGCATGGATGTGTAAGTAGTATAAGTTCATTCATTGATTCATTCATTCAGTCCATGAAGATCCAACAAATACCCAGTGTGTGCCAGGGCTGCAGTGGTTAACAGCTCGGACTTCTAACCAGTAGTTTGAATCCACTGGCCATTCCTTGGAAACTATGGGGCAGTTCTACTCTCTCCTATAGGTTGCTATGAGTCGGAGTCTACTGAACAGTGATGGATTTATTTATTTATTTTTGATGCATCAGGTGGAGTCCCTGGGCGGTGAGCAAGTAGTTAGCACACTCGGCTGCTGATGCAAAAGTTGGAGGTTTAAATCCCCCCAAGTGTACCTTGGAGAAAGGCTACTTTAAAAAAATCAGCCATTGACACCTGGGGTCTTAAAAGCCAGCAAGCTGCCATCTAAGGAACATCATTTGGTCCCAGCCCACCTGGAGCAGATGAAAACCAGGAACATCAAAGACATGAAGAAAACATGAGCCCAGGAGCAGGGTCCACATGATTGGGAGATTATATTAGCATGAGACCAAAAGAACTAGACGGTGTCCAGCCATAGCCAAAGACTGCCCTGACCGAGAATGCAATGCAGAGCTCATGACGAGGCGTTGGAAAAAGGGAGTACAAATCCAGGACTCTATTAAGAGATGAGAACTGATGATCTGACATCCTGGAGGGTCCCCCAAGAACATGGCCCCTAGATTTGCTGCTAGCCCAGAATTGAAACCAGTACTGAAGCCAGCTCTTCAGACAAAGATTGGACTGGACTAAGGAACGTAGAGTGATGCAGGTGGTGTATGTACTTCTTGACTTAATATATATATGAGGCTGTCTGAACGGTTCCTCCCTAGAGAACGCAGTGTGGAGAGGAAGCGACAGGTATTGGTTGAGTGGATACTGGAATTATAGGGTAGAAAGCAGGAGTGTTCTGTCACAGGGTGAGGAGAGCAGACAGAGTTGGATAGATGTGTATATTAGAGGTTTGTATGGCAAATTGACTTGGATTGTAAACTTTCACTTAATACAATAAAATTAAAATTAAAAAAAAAATCAGCTATTGAGAACCCTGCAGAGCACAGTTCTACTTTGACACGCTTGGATTCACTGTAAGTGTCATGAATTGAAGGCAAATAGTCTGATCTGGTCTACTGCCATACATTGTTTTAGAAACTGACATACAGTGTAAATTCCATACACAAGGTCACTGCCTTCATAGAGCATACAGACTAGAAGGAGCAGCCAAGGGTAAGTGTGCAAATCAGTACACAGGGCAAGTTCATACTGTGAGCAGTTCTAAGCTAAGTTGCAGATAAAACACAGATGCCCAATTAAATTTGAATCTCAAATGAACAATATTTTTTGTTTTTAGTATATACATATCCCAAATATTGCATTCTGTATTTTTATGTCTAAATTATACACTAGTACTAGGGAAATAAATGGAGTAAGCAGGATGGTGTACCAGGCAAGATTTCACCAGAGAATCAGAACCAGTAACTTAATATCTATATTAAGTGATTTATTAACAGCAGCTGGCTGACACGTTTGTGGGGGCTAACCAGGCAAGTCCTTGACCCACAGGGCAGGTCATCCAGAAGGGAAGGCTGGAACTCTTAGAAATGAGCTGCAGTCCGAGACAGAACTTCTTCTTCTGAAGTCTTAGTTTGTTATTAAGGAAGACCCTCCAAATGATTGACTCAGATCCTCTAGAGTATGGAATATAATCTTTTGCACCCAAATTGAACTGGATATAGGCTTCAATCACATCTGTAAAGTCATGACAGCCGATTTATTAGTGTTCAAATAAATGAGGACTGTAGCCTAGCCAGGTTGATACATAAAACTGACCATCAAAGACAGAAAGGTATAACCTCATGCCATACACAAATACTGGCTTGGAATGAGTCAAACACCTTGTTTTAGTTATTTAGTTCTACTATAATAGAGATACAACAAGTAGAAGGCTTTAAAAAGAGAAGTTTATTTAGTTACAAAAAAGTAAGTTCAAGGCATCACTTTCAGGGAAAGCCTGTCTGTGTTGGCTCTGGAGGAAGGTCGTTGTCATCAATCTTCCCTTGGACTGGGGGCTTCTGATGTGCAGGGACCCCGGTCCTTGCTAAAGGATGTGTTCAGATTCCAGCACTGTGTCTTGGTGGTATGAGGTCCCCAAATCTCTGCTTGTTTCCCTTTCCTTTATATCCCCAGGGATGGGCTCAAGGTGCAATACAATCTTATACCTTGAGTCCCACCCCACCAACACAGCTGAAGCCCATCCTCTCTTTTTAACATATAAAGGCAGGGCTTACAGCATATAGCAACATCACACAGTATTGGGAATGATGGCCTAGCTGAATGGCTACAGACAATTCAATCCATGGCAGACCTAAGTATAAAATGTAAAATGATAAAGATCATGAAAGAAAAAAATAGGGACAACAGTAGTGGCCCTAACACGTGGCACAAATTCAATACAAACCATAACTAACAGTGCACAAATACCAGAAGAGAAACTGGATAACTGGGAGCTCCTAAAAATTAAATGCCCGTGGACTTCACCAAAAGAGTGAGAAAGAAACTACAGACAGACAAAAATATTTTAGCTATGATGTATCTGACAAGAGTCTAATCCCTAAAATCTACAGAATACTTCAACAACTCAGTAACAAAAAGATGAATAATCCCATTGAAAAATGGGCAAAGGATATGAACAGACATTTCACCAAAGAAGACATTCAGGCAACAAACAGACACACGAGGAAATGCTAGTGATCATTAGCCATTAGAGAAATGGAAATCAAAACTACAACATGACACCATCTCACCCCAATGCTGTTGGCACTAATCAAAAAAAACAGAAAATATCAAATGTTGGAGAGGTTGCAGGGAGACTGGAATTCTTATGCACTGTTAGTGGAGATGTAAAATGGTATACTCTCTATATGGAAAATAATATATGATGCCTCCTTCAAAGGCTACAAATAGAAATACCATACAACCAGCAATACCTAGGAATACATCCTAGAAAAATAAGAGCCATCATATAAATAGGGATATACACACCTATGTTCATTGCTGTATTATTCACAATAGCAAAAAGCTGGAAAGAACCAAGTGTCCCTCAATAGGTGGATAAACAAATTATGGTACATATATGCACTATAATATTTCTCAGTGCTAAAAGAACAATGATGAATCCCCCAAACATCTTACAACATGGATGAAACTGGATATATTGTGCTGAGTGAAATAAATCAGTCACAAAAGGACAAATGTTATGAGACTACTATTACAAAACCCAAGAAGTTTTATAAACTTGGGGAAAAAATCTCTCACAGTTACAAGGGAGGGGAGAGGTAGAGAGAGGAGATCACTGACTAGATCGAATGTTAACTTTGGTGAGGGGAAAGACAACACATGATACAGTGAAAGCACAACTTAACCAGAGCAAAGCCATCAAAGGTTCCTAGACACATACAAACACCTTGAGAGGCTGAGTTACTCGGGCTAAGGGAGCATCATTTAGGCAAGTGGATCACGTAAGTCATAATGAAAATGTTCTACATCCTACTTTGATGAGTTCTGTCTGGGGTCTCAAAAGCTTTTGAGCAACCACTTAAAATACATCTGCTGGTCCTACCACATTTGGAGCAAAGAACAAAGAAAATCAAAGACAAAAGGAAAATACTAGTCCAAAGGACTAATGGACCCCATAAACTACAGCTTCCACCAGCCTGAGCAGAGAAGAAATAGACCAGGCTACCACCGCTGACCACTCTAGAGAGGATCACAATAGAGGGTCTCAAACAGAGCCGGAGAAAAACGTATGACAAAATTCATATCTGCAAAAAAGACCAGATTTTCTGTCAGAGACTGGAGATCTCGATGAGGCCATGGCCACTGGATACTCTGCTAAGTTAGAACTGATGCCACTCCTGAATCTACCTTTCAGCCACAAGATAGAAAGGCCTAATGGTTAAGAGTTCAGGTGCTAACCAAGAGATAGGCGGTCCAAGGCCACCAGCTGCTCCTCAGAAACTTGTGGGGCAATTCTACTCTACACTACAGGGTCACTATAAGGTGGAATCAACCTAACAAAAATGGACTTGGATTTTTGTTTGTTTGTTTGTTTTGGTATAAAACAGACAATAACACTGGATAAACAAAACATAGTACACACATACAATGGAAAGGAAGAATGCTTGGCTGCTGTTGAGTGTTCTACATATGTCTATGAGGTCAAGTTGTTTGATTGTGGCATTTAGATCTTCTGTGTCTTAGTTCAGCTTCTTTCTAGATGTTCTGTCCTTCACCAAGTGGTATGTTGAAGACTCCTGCTAATACTATGGAGCGATCTCTTTTCAATGCTCTTGGAGTTCATTTTATGTATTTAGGAGCCCTATTGTTGAGTGTGTAAATACTTAATATGGTTACATCCCTCTGGTGTATTAATTCTTTAATCATTATACAGTGTCCTTCCTCAACCTTTGTGATGGATTCCTCTTTGAAGTGTAACTTGTCATAAGTTAATGTTGTCACTTCTGCTCTTTTTTGAATGTTGTTTGCTTGATGTATTTTTTCTATCTTTGAGTTTTAGTTTGAGTCTTTAAGGTGTGTCTCTTGGAGGCAGCATATAGATAGATCATGTTTTCTTATCCATCTGCCACTCTCTGTTGCTTTATTGACGCATTTAATCCATTGACACTTAGCATAACTACTGAAAGTTAGGAAATCCTGGTGGCATAGTGGTTAAGTGCTACAGCTGCTAACCAAATGGTCAGTAGTTGAAATCTACGAGGCACTCTGGAAACTCTGTGGGGCAGTTTCACTCTGTCCTGTGGGGTTACTATGAGTTGGAGTTGACGGCACTGGGTTTTTTGTTTTTTTTTTTTTGGTATTGAAAGGTATGGGTTTCGTGTTGCCATTTTGATGTCTTTTTTGTTGTGGTTGGTTTTGTACGTGCTGAGACTTTATGGTTTTCTTGTTTTTTATTTTGATGTGTTGGATTGTTCGTTTTCTTTGTGGTTACCTTCATATTTACTCCTATTATTCTAGATTCAGTCCTGTCTCTAATTTCTTTGTATTGTCTTGACTTCCTCTCCAAATGAAAGATCTATGACCACATTTTTTAGTCCCTCTGTTTGTTATAGTGTTGTCATCTTTTATTTAATGACATCTCTATTTTCCTATTTTCAGTGTTTTAGCTTTGATTTATTTTTGTGATTTCCTTATCTGGGTTGATACCTCATTTCTCTGTCCTGTGCCCTAGTTTTGAGTTTTTATCTGATGTTATCGATTTTTTAACTGAAAGACTCCCTTTAGTATTTCTTCTAATTTTGTCTGGGTTTTTCCAAATTCAGTTAACTTCTGTTTATCTGGAAATGTCCTAATTTCACCATCATATTTGAGATTTATTGTTTCTTTGTTTTTTAATTTCTTTTATCTGATTTTTCCTTGGGTATGTTGGTTTCAAGTGTTTTATCTTCAGTCTTGCTAGTTCTGGCTTTCATTGCCTCGATTCTGCTCCTTTGACTTCCTACAGAGTTGTCTAATTTTGCAACTTTATTAATAATCTTCTGAATTTCCTCATGTTGTTTCCGTATGTTTCCCTGCATCACGTTTAATTTGTCATGATGCTCTGCTGTGTTTTACCTGAACTCCTTCCTAATCACTTTAAGAGTTCTAAAGTTTATCTTTCATATTCTACCTCTGATAATTCCCAGAAGTTCTCTTCATCTGGAAAATTTCTAGATTCTTTGCTTTGGGACCATTGTGGATTGCCTCTTTAAGTGATATTTTTATATCGACTGTTGTCTCTAAGCCATCAGTAAGTTGCTGTATTCATTTTTTTTAATGTTTGTTTACTGTGTTTAGCTTGTTTCTTTTCGAAATGTCAAGGTAGGTTGGTCATGTGAGCTAGTTTGATTATTGGTACCTTTGAAACTCTATCATCCTGATACTAGATGACGGTTAGAGCTGTTACTAGGCAGGTGAGGCCAGACGTCCATTTACTTTTCTTATAGTACTTAGCTCAGGTGCTTAGATAGTTGGTCACCAAATGTGTGGCACAGGCTTTCCCCTACAGTTGTAGGTGGGAGGCATGATTGATATAGGCACAAGTATCTGGCTACAAGCTAGGAAAGGCAGGGTGCTAACAGCATTGGTGAGTGTCTGTGAGTATAGTGTGTCCCCTTGTGCCTGAGTTTAGGCAAAGGACCTGAGTTCTGCCCTGAGTTCCCAGCTTAGAGGAGCTGGTAGACTATTTTATTTATTTATTTTTCCTCGTTTGTTGAATTGTCCCATCTCTGAGTCTAGGAGAATGGCTTAGGGTGCTGGTAAGGAATCCTACTTCCAGCTCAGGTAATGGCATTAGGCTCTAGAGTAAGGCACAGAGCAGAGAATGGGGTGATGGGAGGTGCCAGAAAAAGGGAGAGAGATTCATCCCAAAGGAAAGATTTACATCCTCCTGCTGTAGATTAGATGCAACCCACTTTGCTTTTGACAATCAAATGCCATCTTTCACTGATTCTGGAGGTGTGAAAAGGCTCTCCACTGCTCAGTCTCTCCTTCTGAAGAAGACACCCTCAAAAAGCCACCATTCTGCTCACCAAACTCATTGCTGCCAATCTGCCTACAGCACACCAACTTCCACTGGGTCAAATCTGGCCAGCCCAAGGTGCTTCTGCATCTGCTCTCTCTTCCTTGATTTTCAGTCTAGTTTCTCAACTTTTCCTTTAGTATTCAGGGCTCCTAGAAAGTCATAGATAATGAATTGATTTGTTTTAGCATGTGTCTTTGTTGTTAGAAGGATCACAGGAAGCATCCTGTCATCTTCCCAGTGTGGTCTGAGTTCAGGCATTTTAAGAGCCAGGAGATGAGAAAGTTGCAGATGGAAAGAACAGCAGGTGCAAAGGACTCTGAGATAGGAAAGAACTTGTCCTGTGGGATAATCAAGGGAAACAGGGGTATTGTTTGAGTGGGAGAAGGCAGCAGCCGAACTATGTATATAAGTTAAGTTTATAAAACTGTAGGATTACTACTGTTAACAAAAAGATGTTGATGGATACAGAAAAGAGAGTAGACCTCTTGAAAGACTTCTTTCTTACATATTTGTGGATATCATGTTAAGGTACATGAGTGGTGCAAACAGTTTGCACTCTATTACAAATCTAAAAGTTGGCAATTCAAATCCACCAAGGTGTACCACAGAAGAAAATACTGGCAATCTGCTTCCATGAAAATTACAACCAAGAAAACCATCTAGAGCAGTTTTGTTCTGTAATACACGAGGTCACCATGAGTTGGAATTGACCGAGTTGTAATAGTTTTGGTTTGGGCGTTTAATTGTTACTAAAGCTACCTATCTACCTATTTGATTACTTGAACAAAGTGCTGTGGGTCATCAGTGTGGAATGTCACCAGACTAGTGTGGAAACTCTCTGGAACTTCACAAAATAGGAACAACTCTTGTAATTGTTTCCCAAAATGAATCTTTTTCAACAGCTGAAGCAAAAGCTCTGTACATGCGCAGCCTGCCTGCACAGAGCTTTTTGAATCTAGAGATTTTTGTACTGAAAGAGCTTTCTTTTAGAAGGCTAGAATCATCTGAAGACAAGCAGATTATTTGCAAGAAGCAGTTAAACAACTCAACACCTTCTGCCAACGTTTGGGAACTTGTGGCTCATTAAGGAAAGACTTGAACAATTGTTCTTAAACAAAAACCAAATCAGCTTGACATATTGATCCTGAATTGTAATTCCACAGGCTGGCTTATCTCCTAGGTGTTGCAAATCTGTCTACGGCTCTTAATGCTTGCGGTGTGCAGACAGATGATCATTCTCACCAGCAGGAATGCTGGCATCCGAAACTGCTCAGAATTCACCTGTTACCTCCAAGGCAAGCTAGGATCCTGCCAGAATGAGAATGTGAACTTTGGACAAGTCACTCCTCTTTTGACTAAAGTTTTCTTATCTATAAAAAATGGGCTTTTCTCTCTCTGTGGGGTCTTTCAGCCCTAAAAGTTCCATGAGAATTCTGCATATTCTAAGTTGTTCCCAGTACTGTGTTTGATTGGTTAGATGGTGTATGAGACTCTGGATGGTGCCAATCATTAAGCTCTTGACTAGTAACTGAAAGTTTGGTGGTTTGAACCCATCCGATGATGTCTCAGAAGGTCATATCTTTGATGATCTGGTCCTAAAAGGTTACATCTTTGAAAACTCTATGGCAAAATTCTACTCTGCACACCTGTGGTTGCTATGAGACAACATCTATCTACTCAATAGCAGCTGAGTTTTTACTGTCTTTTCTATAGACAGTATAGACATGAAATATTGATTCTCGTTGTATGTCTACAGCAATTCCACTCCTAAAATGTTAGTGATGAATTCTTCTTGCCTATCTTCCCACTGCAACCTCCATGAATAATCAAATGATATATATTTGTGTTAGTTATCTATGAGGTGCATAATAAGTCATCCCTAAAATTTTGGACTTAAAACTACAAATATTTCTCATTCCACAGAATCTGTGGGCCAGGAATTTAGAGGTAGTTTATCTGGCTTCTGACTTAGGGTCTCTCACATGGTTGGAGTCCTAATCTTGGCAGGGGGCTGCAGTCATTTGAAGGCTTAACTGGGCCTGGAGGACTGCACGGCTGTTGGCAGGAGGCTTCTTCATGAATTGCTTGATGTATCTTCATGACTGCTGCCTGGATTCCTGCAAAACGAAAGGCCTGGAAGCAAAAGGAAGAAACCATAATGCCTTTTATGACCTAGTTTCATAATTCATATAACATCAATTCTACCATATTCTACTTGTTGGAAGTGATTCACTGCATCTATCCCACATTCGAGAGGGAGGGAATTGACTTCACTTTCTGAAGGGAGTGAAGCAAGGAAATTGTGGATACCACAGATCTGTCTATTGTTGCACGCTGGAGAAATTTCACTTCCTAAGTTGGAAACCCTGGTGGCATAGTGATTAAGTGCTATAGCTGCTAATCAGAAGGTCAGCAGTTCAAATACAGCAAGTGCTCCTTGGAAATTCTATGGGGATATTTCTACTCTGTCTATAGGATCATGATGAGTTGGAATTGATTCCACAGCAGTGAGTTTGGTTTTCAGTTAAGATGTTGCTAAGTCCTAGGAGCACAGTGGTTCAAGTATTTGACAGCTGCTTCACGGGAGAAAGATGTGGCAGTCTGCTTCCACAGAGATTTACAACCTTGGAAAACCTATGGGGCTGCTGTAAGTCAGAATCAACTCAATAGCAGTGCATTTTCTGGGTAAGATGTTGATGACGTTCTTCTTTCTGTTTGGTCTGCTCAACCTCACTTCCTCTGTCTTGTGTAATTTATTCTGAACATAATGTGACCTGTTACGATGGCTAAGATTATGTGTCAATGTGGGTGGGCTGTGATTCTCAGTATTTTGGCCATGAGTCGGATCTGAATTGATGGCACTTGGCTTGGATATCATGTCGTGACTACTTCCCTATTGAAATTTGGTATGTGCTCACCCACAGAATGGAATCTGCTGAATGGTACCAACAGGGGCAGGGCCTGTGGCTACCTACCACCCCCTCAGTCTTCATCCCTCTGCTTTCTTCCACTTATTTCCTTTCTGCTCACTGTGCTAAGGTTTTTAGTTTGTTGTGAATCCAGCAACTGCCCTTCTTGTTGCCTGACCTCCAGTTCTTGGGACTTGAGGTAGCCCCATACCTGCCGATCTTGGCATTTATCTATCTTCACAGATCATGAGCAGGAGCCCCTGAGAAATGAAACAATACACATACCTAACACTATACACAAAAAACTAACTCAAAATAGATCAAAGGCCTAAAAGTAAAACCTAAAATTATACAGATCATGGAAGAAAAAATACGAACAATGCTAGGAGCTGTAACATAAGACATAAATAGAATACCAAACAATCTAGGGTTTGCCACCTTCTACAGATACTTGAACTGGGAGAGGCCTCTATCCTGATCCACATACTTGGGACATTCCAGCCTGTCTTAGTCATCTAGTGCTGCTAAAACAGAAATATCACAAATGGATGGCTTTAACAAAGAGAAATTTTATTCTGGCACAGTGCTGTAGACTACAAGTCCAAATTCAGGACATCAGCTCCAGGGGAAGTCTTTCCCTGTTGCCTCTTAGAGGAAATCCGTGTCATCTAACTTGCCCTGTACTAAGGGGCTTCTGAGGTTCAGAAACCCCAGGTCTCTTCCAAAGGGCACACTCTGCTCCCTGCACTGCTTTTTGGTGGGTATGACATCCCCAAATCTCTGCTTGTTTCCCTTTCCTTTATATCCTAAGAGATTGCCTCAAGGCAATGTTACACGTGGAGTCCTGCCCCACCAACACAACTGCTGTCCATCCTCCCTCATTAACATAACATCACAGAAGCAGGGTTTACAGTTTATAGGAACATCATACAATACCAGGAATCATGGCATAGCCAAACTGCTACACACATGTTTGGGGGAACACAATTCAGTACATGACAGCCTCTGCAATTTCGTGAGCTGTTTCATTGATATAAAGCTCTCTCTGAATATATTTATATGCTGTACTGGTTGTGCTTCTCTAAAGAACCTAGCTTAAGACACTTGGTGTAAGAAATCATTGCTTTTTGGCTGCTTTTGAGATTTATTCAACTATCCTGGTGGTAATTACAAAATCTACTAGTCTTCCTGCCCCCACCCCATGAGTGGTTCATTGCTTGGGCTTAGCAAGACAGCAAAACAAAAGAACTTTTTCCTTTACTGCTCTTAGATAAGTAAACCATTTTGCCACTGTATACCCTGATCAATTATGCAAAAATATTGAAGGATTGCTGGCGGGGCTTTCTCAGGTGGGACCAGGGATGGATCACCCAATAAGCAAGGTACATGAGGGCTTACTTGTACTTTCTTAGTAATGAATAGCACACAATGTCACAAACATATCATGAAACCAACGTGAAACTGTACACTACAGATCAGCAAATAAACAGTTAAGCCTGTGTGTACCTTGCTTGCGTAAACCTGTGCCCTGTGTGCCTTGCTTACTAGGTAATCTGTCCCTGAGTGGGAGTCAGCTTATTTGATCAGAGAGAGTGTGGTTCAAAGCCAGGAATTTGTACACAAGTTGTTTATTTGGAAGGTGCAGGAAAACACCTACAGGGAAGTGGGGAAGGGAGAGAGAGGAGGGGAAGCAGTCAGCTGGAGTGGGTTATAACGCCATCTAAGGCTGTGGATGGATGGAGTTGAGCCCCTCTGGGAAAGCCTGAGAAATGGTGTAAAATTTACGTCTCAGAGTTTTCCCAGCTAGAGGAGCAAGAGAGCTGGGTTATTTATCTAACAGCACCCATCAGACTGGTTAAGAGCTGCTCCAGGCTAACTCCCAAGTACTGTGGCTTAATCTGTGTGTTTAGACCTGGTGTCAGTTGTTGGGAACCAGCCACTAAGTCCACTGCTGTCAAGTTGATTCTGACTCATAGTAACCCTATAGGTCAGAGTAGAACTGACCCATAGTTTCCAAGAGTGCCTGGCATATTTGAACTGCCAACCTTCTGGTTAACAGATTAGCACTTAACCACTGCACCACCATGGTTTTAAGATTGTTGGGAACAGGGAGGTATATATAGCAGAGGTCCTGGTTCAGGGTCAAGGAGTTGGCTTCTGGACGTGGGGCTTTCTTGGGTTACTGTTATAAAAGCTAAGGCTTCAAGAGCAGCCAGACAATATGTGTGTATAAGTAGATAGATGGATAGACAGACAGATAGACAGACAGACAGATGGACAAAGGGAGGGAGGGGTGGAGGGAGGGACGTACCGATAGATTTGTGGAGTTTTTCTCCTCTTTCTCTTGGGATGGATTCTTTTCCCCAAAGCCCACTCTGCTCTCAAGGTAGAGATACAGAAAACTTGATGGAACTGTATTTGAGTTGGATTGTATGTCTGTACATCCAGGCTTCGCTTGGATGTAAAATATGGGGTGGTCAAGGGGCAGGGTCCCAACACTGTCATAGGGGCTGTTTCAACATCTGTGCCATCAGCCAACAGAAACCAAGAGGAGGAATTCGGAGCCATGCCTTTCCAGGGACCCATCCGAAGGCCTCTGTTTGTGTGTCAGCTCGTTCTAACATTTTAGCATGAGCAATACCTGGTTAAAAATGAGCACCAGAAACAACTCGGAAACGAATTCAAGAGCTAGGTGTTACATTAGGAACAAGAACAACATTAAGTGGACTTCAGCATAACTTGAGTACTCCTTCCATCTTAACTCAATACTGCAAGGATAGAGTAGCTGGGGCGGGGGGCGGGCGACCATGCTCTTAGGCGAATTCCAGGCCAATTGGCACAACTAGCGTTTTGCTAAGAGAGCTCTCTGCACCCCACATTGGTGAGTGGCGTCTGGGGTCTTAAAAGCTGCCAAGCTGCCGTCCGAGGACACAGCAAATGGTCCCAACTCAGCAGGAACGGATGCTCACCGAGGGCCAAAATGGCATGCGATAAAGACAACCGAGAAGATGGAGAGACCCACGAGAGTGGGTGCCTACATCGACCTGGGACCGAAAGAACCAGATGGTGCCCGGCCACCACCAGTGATAGCCATGACGGAGCTCACAGAGAGGAGCCTCACTGGCAACACAAGAATAAAAAGAGGTGCATCATGAGATCTCCACTAAAAGACCTCAATTGATGGTCCAGCGGTTTTGGGGTTCCTCTGAGAGCATGGCCCCCGGCCCTGATGCTGCCCATTCCCATAAATTATAACAAAGGTCCACTCTTTAGACAGGAATGGAATGGACTTGGCAATGCAGAGTAACCATATGTTGGAAGCACTTTATGGTTCTATACATCTATAGGATATCATCTTGCTGACCTCTGGCTGGAGGAAGGGGAGTGGACAGAGAGGAGGGGAAAGGAGACTGTTGGGAGGATGAGACATGTATGGAGCAGAGAGGAATAGTGTGCAGTCACCGGACAGGGAGAGCAGTGGAAGCTGCATATAGGGGGGCATGTAAATTTACATGTGAATGTACATTTTCACTCAGTTATGCTAAATAAAAATAAAAATAAATAAATAAAAAAAGAGCTAGGTGTTAGAGTGAGTGATAGATCAACCCATCTTCACTTGGGGATGGTGAGGAGTTAATGGATCCAGATGTTGCCAGGCCCACCCATATCCATCTCCCTTGCCCTTCAGTGCACACTGATCTGATTTCCAAGTGACAGCATTTCTGTTTCTTTTCTAAACGCTTCTTCTTGCTTCTGGAACCTGCTTCTGCCTGCATAACAGGCGAGCATTACTGGCGAATCAACACTCCCTATGATTAGCCCCTCACCAACTGCTCAGGGGAGTTGTATCAATACTCCTGCTCCCTCACCCCTGGGTCAGATAGCTCAAGGCACACGTCTACAGTGGCTTCTAGCATTTCTCCCATGGGACTGAGCTCTGGTCATCCACTCTGGTGGCTAGCTTGCTCTTATTTACTGCTTGCCTTTCCTTACCTTGGCCCCTGCTTGTGTACTGGTACCCTATTTCCTTCCCACATAAATTCCTGCCCTCATTTCCTTGTCTCAGGAACCACTTCTGGGGGACCCTAAATGAGGACAGCTATGCGTTCATTCACAAGCATTCCTCTAGCACTTTCTGTACTGTGTTGAAGGCTGTGGCCTATTTGTTAAATCAAAACCCAAATAGATATTTTGCCATCAAGTTGATTATGACTCATAGGGACCCTATATGACAGACTAGAACTGCCCTACAGAGTTTCCAAGGAGCTTTCGGTTAGCAGCTACAGCACTTATCAACCAGGGTTAAGTGGCTGTGTCTTAGCCAGAAACCAAACCCACAGCCGTTGAGTTGATTCTGACCAATAGCAACCCTATAGGACAGAGTAGAACTGCTCCATAGAGTTTCCAAGGAGCACCTGTGGATTTGAACTGCTGACCTTTTGCTTTGCAGCTATAGCACTTCACCACTACGCCACCAGGGTTTCCTGTGTCCTAGGAACTTTAAAATCTAACTGGCAAGACCAATTTATCGAACCAATGACCATACAAGACCACAAGTATTTGGAGCCCTAACAGAGACAGCCTGTGTGGTATTCTGACAGAGAGACGAAGACTGAGAGAGAGAAGCCAGCCAGGCAGTCTAACCAACCTCTGAATTAGAGCTTCCCTGTGGTAAGCAACCTGGTGGGTATCACCCAGGTTTTCATCTTTTTGTACCCCAAATCTCCCTGGGGAATGTGTATCCTGAGCTGACTCAGCTTGGGTAGTGACGTATATTAGGCAAGCTTCAAAGACACAGGGCTATAAATCAGAATGCCAGCTTGTTCATTTACCTCAAGTGACCTCACGCATGGTCAGGCAGACTCAGGAACGCTAACGTAGCCTCAGTGGTCTTTTTCCTTCCCCTCCAGAAAGCTCCCAGGTGGAGCCAACTTGCAATCCAAGCATTCTAAAACTGTTTGGGAAGCTCTGAAAAACCAGAAGTCAACGTGCAATAAAGATGCACAAAGCTTTCCAGACCAAGAAGAGGGAAACAGAGAATGTTTATGTCAGACAGGGATGAACTTCCCTTGGGAGATATCTCAGCCTCGGTGCTGCTAAAACAGAATACCACAAGTGGATGGCTTTAACAAAGAGAGATTTATTTTCTCATGGACTAGTAGACTGAAAGTCCAAATTCAGGACATAGGCTCCAGGGGAAGAAGGCTTTCTCTCTGTGTCGGCTCTGGAGGACAGTCCTTGTCATCAATCTTCCCTTGGTGTTTTAGTCATCTAGTGCTGCTTTAACAGAAATATCACAAGTAGATGGCTTTAACAAAGAGAAATTTATTTTCTCACAGAAAAGCAGCCTGGAAGTCTAAATTCAGGGCATCAGTTCCGGGAGAAGTGTTTCTCTGTTGTCTCTGGAGGAAGGTCCTGGTCATCAATCTTCCCCTGGACTGGGAGCTTCTGCGGCCAAGGGATCGGACTCCTTTCTGAAGGACATGGTCTGCTCCCAGCACTGCTTTCTTGTTTGTATCAGGCCCCTGACTCACTGCTCGCTTCTCTTTCCTTTACATCCCAAGAGATTGCCTCAAGGCCTCAAGGCACAATGCTGTCGTGGATACTGAGTCCTGCCCCATCAACAGCTGCAGCCCATCCTCTGTCGTTAGCACCACAGAGGCAGGGCTTACAACATGTAGGGACAGCACACAATACTGGGAATCATGGCCTAGCCAAACTGCTACGCACATGTTTTGGGGAGACACAATTCAATCCATGACACCTGGACTAAGAACTTCCAATGCAGGAGCCCCAAGTCCAAAGGACACGACACGCTGCGCTTCTAGCACTGCCTTCTCGGTGGCATGGGCCCCCAACTCTACTTGCTTCCCTTTCCTTTTATCACTCGTAGAATAAAAGGTGGTACTGGCCACACTCCAGGGAAACTCCCTTTGTATTGGATCAGGGACGTGACCTGAGCAGGGGTGTTACATCCCCCAGTCCTCTTTAACCACAGGCAGAGATTATGATTTATAACACATAGGAAAATTACAGACTGGAGAACACCTGCCAGTGCTGGGAATCATGGCCTAATCAAGTAGATCCGTGATTTGGAAAATGACTCAATCCACAATAGGAGGGGAAGACATTTTTATGAGATCAGGTTAGTGAGACTGGAGTCCAACAACCCAAAAACACAAGAAGTGTGTAAGGGCCATTGTAAGGAAGACCACGTGAAAGGATTTCCGAGCAAGAAACCATCCCCCAACTACTACCATAGCTATAACACACACACACACACACACACACACACACAAAACCTTTAAGTTTGAACGTAGCTGAAGATAACAAGCTTTCAAGTTGGAAGACCCACAATTTAATTCTCACTCCAAGAGAAATTAGCTTTGTGTGAACATTAGCCTTGAATCTTATCTGTAAATTGGGTATAATAGTGTGTGAGTCTCCTAAAAGGAGGAGGATTCACTGATGTTATGTGTTAGGGTCCGCGATTTTCAAGATGCGATGCTGTTACTTTAAAGGTTAAATTTTATTAAAAAAATATACCCAGTAGGAAAAATACTGGTGCACCAGAGACGCACCCCAAGCTACACAGAGCAGGGGACAACCACAAGTTTCCTCAGCGCCCATATTTAAGTCGTGAGATTGCAAAGCAGGGAGGGGGAACTGACCTTTACATTGGTTGGTTAAGGACACCTGGAATTCCTATTAGTTGTGAAATGTGGTCAAGGTCTAGGGGTCACTTGCAGGCTGTCCGTGGTCAAGGTCTAGGGGTCACTTGCAAGGCTGCCCCCAGGCTTGTCTTGTGACAATGTTTTGTAAGACAAAGGTGAGATTACTCTATGGTATATTTTGCTATTGAGTTGTTTCCTGGGGCTTTCTTTAATACCTTGAATTTTTACTGCGCCCTTCCTCAAAGGCTGTCACTTATGCCTCATTTCAACATTATGCAGGAGAAGGGCTGAGCATCAGCCTACGTAGATCAGAGTGAGTGTTCAGTAGATGATAGCTAAATGGTCATTTTATTTATTGTTGTGGTGGAGATAAATTTTCACTTTCTCAGGTTTCTGCAGCTCAGGGACAGAAGCAGAAAACGCAGATATTATCTACATTTGTTTATATCCAAAATTTGAATAGACAAGACAGGAGAGTATAGGCCACCAGGAAGCCCAAGATAAAGGTGAATCGCCAGGAACTCAAGGTTAAATGTGATCAGGGGATACAGAGAGAAGACAGAGCGCTCCAGGGCAGTGCTTCTTAAACTTCCCTGTGCATAGAGATTACCTGGTGAGCCTGTAAAGTGGATATCTTGATGCAGTGAGTCTGGGGCTGGTGGAGATTCTGCATTTCTAACAAGTTCCCAGGTGATTTCAGTGCTTCTGGTCTACTGCCAGCACTTGGAGTTGTCAGGATCCAGGGCTTGGAGGGTGAAGACCAAGCCCAGAAGAAAAGGTGGCGTGGAAGCTTGGCTACGAAATCCAGATGCGCTAAAGGAATGCCCACAGCTGTGTTTGAAGTTGTATTTTTTATTACTCATCTGAAGTGATGCTGGCCAACAGGGTAGCCACTCGCCTCACATGGCTCTTCGTAGTTCATGTGGCTTTCCTGGTTGAGATGTGTCATGCATGTAAAATATTTGCTAAAAGTTGAAAAACTGGTGCCAAAAAAATAAAAGAAAAAACTCTCAATACTTTTTTATCTTGGCAACGTTTTGGATGCCTTGACTCATGGTGACTCTAGCACAGTGCAACAAAACACTTCCTGGTCCCTGTGCCATCCCCATGGTCAGTTCTAGATTGGACCATTGAGATTCACAGAGTTTTCATTGGCTGATTTTCAAACGTAGATTGCCGGGCCTTTCTTCCTAGTTCATGTTAGTCTGAAAGTTCTACTGAAGCCTGTTCAGCATCAGAGCAACACACAGACTTCTACTAGCAGATGGGTAGTGGCTCTGTGTGAGGTGTGTTGGCTAGGACTTGAACATAGGTCTTCTTCTTGGAAGGTAAAAACTCTACCACTGAGGCACCAGCGTTCCACCTAGCATTTTAGATATGATCGTTTAAATGCAATGTGTTATCTATGTGAAATTCACCTGTTTCTTTTTCCATTTTTTGTAAATGTGACTGCTGGAAAGTTTAACATTACCTATGTGGTTTACAGTCAAGGTCTGCTGGAAGGCACTAGTCCAGAGGGAGCCTCTTTCTCCCTTCCTCTCAGAGCTCCTGCTCAAAAGTCCGTCCTTAGCAATTCCAGTGGTGCCTTGGGGAAAACTCAAGACTGGAGAGGTTCATTGCTCTGGAGGGACACGGACATGCCTGTGTGCAAGAACTGTTTGGGAGGAACAAGGCAGAAACATGCCAAGTCATCCTCAGCAACAGCAGAGTGATCACCATGGGTCCAGCTAGGCGGCCTGGATCCCGGAGATGCCAGCCTGCCACGCTCCAGTGCCTTCTGTCTGGGCCTCTTCAGTCCTTCCTGCATTCCCCTCCCCAGCCCGGGCGACAGGTAATTAGTAGGGCCAGCTGGCAGCCTCCACCGGGCACTGCCGCCAGAGAGCCGGCAGCCAGCCTGCAATTACAGAAATCCTGGCAAGGCCTTCCAAAGAGAGCTCTGTTCAGCTCCCCCACTGCAGGCTGACTCCAGGGTGATGGGCCTTGTAATGTCCACATTCTTTGGGTGCCTCTTGGTAATAAAAGGCACCCAGAAGAAAGTCCCCAATGTGCCTATGTGCTGCAGACTTCCCTTGGTAAATAGCTGGGCAGTCATGCATAAACCACTCCCGGTTGGCAGGTTGGGGAGGTGGTATTTGAAAGCTGTATATTCTGCAGTTTCTTTTACTACGGGTTCAAGCTGTCTTCTCTTTCTGGAGAGTGTTTCCCAGGGCCAGCAGCTGCTCCATCTAGCTCCTGTCATCCAGGAGGCCAGTCCCCAGGAGATCCTGGAGTCCTAAGACATGAGTTAGACTTATGCTTGAAAACCCATGAGTTTCAATTCCGTGAAGCTAGGCTAGTCCTAAAAGGGAAATGAGAAGGAAGGGTCTTTTATTGAAGGGGAAATACAGACAGAGCCAGGTAGTTTCTCCTTTAAAGGATGCTGTACCAGAGATGGAAACCCTGGGGCATCATGGGTAAGTGCTACAGTTGCTAACCAAGTAGGCAGCAGTTCAAATCCACTAGGCACTCTTTAGAAACTCTGTGGGGCAGTCCTACTCTGTCCTATGGGGTCACTAGGAGTTGGAAATATCTTGACAGCAGTGGGTTTGGTTTTTTGGGCTACCAAAGACATAAGGGATTTGCAAAGATTCCATGTGAACTCTTTGGGCTAAAAAGTCTCTCAAGCTTCAGTCTCTTCATGTGTAAAATGAAATAATAATCGCAAGCACTTCAAACTGTTGTGGGGATTAAATGAGATATACCATGTAAAATGGTTAGTGTGGTAAACACTCAACTAGTGTGAGCATTCAGAGATAAAGAAAATAGAATAGAAAGGAATGAATTAAAAGAAGCTACAGATGTGGAATGCATATTAGCCCTCACGTATCACAAGCTTTCAAGCTAGAGCACTGAGATTTACATAGGAAGAGCTGTGTCATGGATTGAATTGTGTTCCCCTCAAAATGTGTGTGGCAGTTTGGCTGGGTGATGTTCCTCCATCTGATAAATCCGGATGTAAATAAGGTTGGAGGGACCGCGGTTGTGTCAGTGGGGCAGGACTCAGTGTATAAGACTGTTTTCTTGCCCTGAGGCAGGCTCTTAAGATATAAATGGAAGAAACTAGCAGAGAGATTTGGGAACCTCATACTGTCAAGAAAGCAGTACCTGGAGTAGAGTGCATCCCTTCAGACCTGAGGTCCCTGTGTCAAGATGCTCCTTGACCAAAGACTGATCCAACACAAGGACCTTCCTACAAAGTTGACAAAGAGGGAAAGGCTTCCTCTGGAGCGGACACCAAGAACTCAGACTTGTAGCCTACTGGACTGTGTAAGAATGAATTTTTCTTTGTTAAAGCCATCCATTTGTAGTATTTCTGTTAGAGTGGTACCAGATGACTAAGACAAGGCTGTTAATGAGAAACCGTGGTACCATAGTGACCAAGAGCTCCAGCAGCTAAACAAAGCGTCAGCAGTTCAGATCCACCAGACTTGGAAACTCTAGGGGACAGTTCTTCTCTGTCCTACTGGGTCACTATCAATCAGAAACAACTTAATGGCAAAGTTTTTTGTTTGGTTTTTTTTTTTTTTTTTTTTTTTTGAGGTAGGGTGGGCGTGATTGTATTAGTGAGGTAGGACTCAACCTATAAGGTTGTTTTGTGCCTTGGGTCAATCTCTTCCCATATGAAGGAAAGGGAAGCAAGCAGAGAGTTGGGGACTTCGTACTACCTTCGTACTACTCTTCTAGGAGAAGAGTACTTCCCTTTGGAAAGTACTCTGGCTGGTTCCTGCATCTCAGAATCTCCCAGTCCAGGGGAAGATTAATGACAAGGACCCTTCTCCAGACCCAAAAGAGAATGTCTTCCCCTACAGCTGATGCCTTGAGTTTGGGCTTGTAGCATACTGGACTGTGACAGAATAAATTTCTCTTTTTAAAGCCGTTCGCTTGCGGTATTTCTGTTACAGCAGCACTAGATGACTAAGACAAGCTGCTTTTAAATAACAGGTTCTTCTCTTGGTCAGGAGTGAGGGAAGGCCCCTTGGAAGCTTCATGGGTGGGGAGCCTTCCCTACCCTGTCGACAGACCACTACACAGGTGGGGTGCAGGTCATTAGGTCATTTAAAGGGCCCAATACAAAGCAAACAATGCAGGCCCCTTGTTAAAAAATCAGAGAAAAAACCTCTCAAAGGACACTAAAATGTAAAACTTTTCCCTTTCTTCCATGCTGTCTTCCCTTTGACATGTCAGAATTGTCACAGTGCTGTTATTTGCTATTTAATGTCACTCTCCATCACCCAAGGAAATACTCACTTGGTGAGTGCAGACCTCAAAGTGCCTGCCTAGGGACCCTGCAAGCACATGGCCCACCAGCTGCCAGATTTCCCCTCCAGCCAGGGACTGGTTCCGTGCACTGGGTCCTGGCTAGGGCTGGGAAAGTCAATTTCCCCTTCCTGTGGGTCTGCCAACTCAATTTACAGTGGCCAGGCAACCCCATGGGATTGCAACCTCCTTGTTGGGAAGCACTCAGTGCATGGCTGGGGGCAGTGAGAGGCTTGCCCCTGCCAAGCTGGCCGTCAAACATCCATGATGATGCTGTACCCCAAGATGCTATGGAGAACCAGCATCCAACCCTGTTTTCATGCCTGTACCTAAACCTCTGTTGGTGTCTAGGAATAGCACAGTCACTGGCCTAGGCTGGGCAACGGGAACCTAGGTGAGGTCTAGATGCTGGATAGAAGTGGCTGCAGTCACTGGAAATTGGTGGGGATGGGAGATAGGGGGTAAAATCCCAACCTGGGGAGGCAGAGTGGCCACTGGAGGCAGGACCATGCATGAATCTAGACTCGAAGCCCCCAAGACACACCACATTGTCCCACCTACACTTGACTTACAAAACACAAACTCAAAGATGCAATTATTAAACCTTTCAATATGGTGACCACAGAGTATTAAACTTCAAGTGTGGAACCCTTCTGAGCTTGGGGCCCGGTGTGACTGACTGCTCTGCTTGTGCACTCATGAAGCAGACCCTGGGTGGAGAAGATGCCTGCCCTATAGTACTTAGGTATCACGCTTCCTATCCCAAATAGAACTCGGAGTTCAGATGCCAGCTCTACACTGCTCACCAGTTCTGTCACCTTGAGAAAGTCACTTAATTTCCCCAAGACTCAGTGTCTGCATTTGTACAAGGGGAATACTGATAGAACCTAACTCACAGAATTATCACAAAGATTAAAAGAGATTACGCAAGGAGTGCTTAGCATGGTGCTTGGCATATAGCAAGACCTTTGAAAATGTTAGCTCTTGCCAGCCAAGCCAGTAGTGACTTTTAAAAGGAAGCATCACTCTCCCAATTTATCTTTTGAAGATGAAATCCTCCACACTTTCCAAAGCTCAAGGATCTTATGTTTCCCTTCGTCATAGTTCCAGGTGTGAGGTTCAACAGGACAAATTAAGGGGCCAGCAGTTTCACTAGGGATAAGGGAGAGAGTGAAAAAACTTAGCATCACTCACATATTTGTGTACCAGTAGGCATTCCTACCCTCACAGATTCTACCTGGGCCGGTCTGCTAAGAGAGAAAAGCACGGAGAGGACATCATGAGCCTTGCCTGATCCCTCTCAAAAACTGATTTTACTCTTTCCTAAGAAGGAAAGCTGGATGGTGCGGTGGTTAAGTGCTATAGCTGCTAACCGAAAACTGGCAGTTCGAACCGTGTGCTCCTTGAAAACTCTATGGGACAGTTCTGCTCTGTCCTATAGGGTTGCTATGAGCCCGAATCGATGGTAGTGGGTTCAGTTTTTGTTTTATTCCTAAGACATTTTACTCTAAACTCTCTAAGAGAACTCACACACTGTCTACTAACTGCGTGACCCTGAGTGAACCTCGTCTGGTTGTTCCTGTCACATGCTTAGGTACACAAGAGCCAGGTCCATGTCTGGCTTTGTGGAGCACTTGTCCTGTAGTTTCCCACATGATTCTTGTGAAACTAGTAAATGTTTGTGAAACTCATGGATGGATGGACGGACGGACGGACGGACAGATGGACAGACGGATGGGTGGGTGGGTGGATGAGTGGATGGGCGGATGGGCTAATGGGTGGATGGACAGACAGAAGGAAGAGAGGCTTCTATCTTATGACCTGAGATCACTTCCAGCTCCAATTATCTGTTGTGTTATATTCTTGTTAGCTGCCATTTATTTAGCCGCACTATGTGGCAACCACATTCATACTGGAACAAAACGCTGCCCAGTCTTACACCATCGCCATGCTCAGTTGCGGATCCCTGGGATTTTCATTGGCTCTGTCTTAGCCCAGAAGCTCAGTGGAAATCTGTCCAGCATCATATAGCAACATACAAGCCTCCTCTGATAGACAGACGGTAGCTGTGCTTGAGGTGTACTGGCCAAGAATACTGTTAAGACTGCTTCATCATTTCTACTTCTTACCCTGAAAGAGGAAGCTGGTGGGTTCTGATGATCGTTCACGCCAGGAGCACACCAAATCAAGAGTGTAGAGTGGATTGGTTTGATATTCCCGACTTGGTGGGGGACAAAAACCAAAACCAAACCCATTGCCATTGAGTTAATTCTGACTCACAGTGACCCTATAAAGACAGAGTAGAACTGCCCCCATAAGATAGCCATACAGCAGCTAGTGAATGCAGACTGTTGAACTTTTGGTTAGCAGCCAAGCTCTTAACTACTATGCTACTCCTGAGCTGGAAATACCAGTTCCATCTAGGTCCTAGTGGAGGGTTCCTCCTAGGTCATGTGTCCTCTTTAGGTATCTACAACTCACTCCACATTCTGGGAGACTGAATATCACAGGATCTTAAGTAGTCAGATGAGAGACTGAGCAAATTTCCTGGGCACTGGAAAGTGGCAGTCCTTCTGTATGATTGGCTGGCAACTTGTCCATTAGTGTTTCCCAACAGATGGCCATGGAGGGACAACTGGGCACAGACTGGGCTCCGTGCGGCTTCCTGGCACTGGACTGCATGGCAGTACTCCCAGAGGCCTGGAGTCTTGGTCCCACATAGCTCCTTTCTTCACAGTCCCTCTTCTCCCCCAGGCATGGAGCCTTTTAATTTATCTGGGACTGGGGGGAAATAATGTGTTCCACAAGTGCACCTGCTAATATTCTTGCCTTATATCTATACTAGTGACTTGAGTTCTATTTATTTATTTATTTCCATTCAGTAGTTAAGAATTTGCTTTGTTTTCAGATACCCTAGCAACTTCCCCCACCCCAAACAGTGGGTGAGTTGTTCTAGCATCTGGGCTAGAGAGAAAGACCCCTGGTCTAGGGACCGCTCCTCAGACTTTCAAGGGCCTTCTACTCTCCCGAGAGATCTTGCTCAACTGCAGCTTCTGATTTAATAAGTTTCAGAAAGATCTGAAAAACTCTATGTTTTTACTAATCTCTTAGAACATGCAACGCTGATGGAGCAAGGAGCTCTCCTTGAGTGGCAAGGTACTGATAGAAATACATCAAGTCCTAGGAAAAGACCAGAGAAGAACAGAGTAGGCATATCACTTGATATATCAAACCATTCTTGCACCACACACAGGCTTGGGTTCTAGGAACAAGTCTGAGAGAAGAGAGAGAGAGACAGAGAGACACAGAGAGAGAGAGGTGGAACCAACTGGTCTACTCTGCATTTGCTTCAAACTGAGGTTGAAAACCAGATAGTGATGAGTTTGTTGTCAGTGTCTGTTTTCACAGCCTGGGGTGGTCAGAGAGTCAAAGTAGGAAGAGACACTGAGGTATGATTGGAGCAGTGAAGTATTTTCTCAAAGCTCCCAGAGATTATCCTTCAGAGACAGGATGGGCACAGCCTGTGTTCCCCATGCTGAGCTTCTCTTCGGATTGAAAACAAATGCTGACCCTCATCTGTGTCCATCTGCCCACAGGCTGGAAAGCATTTTGCTTGCTCCTGCTGCTGCTGCTGCCTCTCACAGCTTCCCCAAATGCTTTGGGCTAATTGGAGCTGAGACAGGACGGCAGTCTTGGGCTTCAAGTAGCATTTTCCTCCTCCTCCTTGGCAAGGATCCAGAACCACGGGATCATTTCAGACCACAGAAGAGGGAGGCAAGAGGACCCTTGAGCTACTAGCATTCACAATTCAGAGCGTCTAGTGGCCTCAGACTCTGGGGCCAGTGGACGAACTGATGGCATCCTTCATAGGCTTTATGTTGTCCTTTATATTGTAAGGCAGGGAAGAAATGATAGCTCGGAATGGATTAGATGCTCAAGAGCTCTTATGGGCCACTTCTCCTTCCACTGGGATCTTCAGTTCAAAGGCCCATGAGAGTCCTTGCTTGTTTCCTTTCAAGCTGAACTCCAGCCAGTCCTCTAAATTCCTCCAAGAAAAATGGAGTAGGACTTAGGAGAAGACTGTACCCACTCATATCTTGAATAAAGACCTCGGCTCACCTTCAAAGTGCAAGGTCAGAATTGAGGTATCGCTTGACTTTCCACATAATGACCTAGGGTCAAATATTGCAAGGCCAAATGCCTAACAGCCAGGCAGGAAATGTGAGTGAGGGAAGAGGGCCGGAAGTGAGCCAACAGGAAGGGCTTGAGTAAAGGGGGCTGCTTCTGCTGATTACCACCATCTGGGTTTGTGAGCCCAGTTTTCCCAGGACCTAGGTTTTGGGAGTGATTCTAGAAAGCTTTTTAAAACTAGCAACACAATGTTGTTGTTGTTGTTGTTAGCTGCCATCAAGTCGAGTTGGTTCCAACTCTTAGAGACTCTGTGTCATGGGTTGAAATGTGTCCCCCTAAAAGTGTGTGTAGCCACTTGGCTAGGCCATGATTCCCAATATTTTATGATTGTCCTCCATTCTGCGATTTTCTTATGCTGTATATTAAAGAGGATTAGGTTGGAACTGTAAATTCCTTCCCAAGGTCACTTCTCTGCTTCACTGTAAAGGGAGCCAGTGTGGCTGCACCACCTTTTATCCAAAAGAGATAAAAGGAAAGAGAAGCACGTGGAGAGTTGGGAACCTCACACCATCCGGACAGAGAATGTGTTCTTCAGCCTGGAGTTTCCTGTGCCAAGATGCTCCCTCATCCTCCAGAGGTGACAAAGAGGAAAAGCCTTTCCCTGGAGCAGACACCCTGATTTGGGACTTGTAGCCTACTAGGCTGTGTAAGACTAAGCTTTTCTTTGATAAAGCCATCCACTTGTGGGATCTCTGTTAGAGCAGTACCAGACAACTAAAACACCCTATGTACAACAGAACAAAACACTGTTGCATTGTACTTCATCCTGCGCCATCCTCACACTGGGGCTGCCACTGTGTCAATTCCTCTCATCGAGCAGCTTCCTGTCTTTCGCTAACCTGCTACTTTACCAAGCAGCATGTCCTTTTCCAGTGACTAGTCTCTCCTAAAAACGTATCCAAAGTATGTAAGACAAAGTCTTACTGTAACATTCTGGCTGTACTTCTTCCAAGACAGATTTGTTCATTCTTCTGGCAGCCCATAGTATGTTCAATATTCTCTGCCAGTACTATAATTCAGAGGCAGCAATCCTGTTTTTGTCTTCCTTATTCATTGCCCAGCTTTTGTATGCATATGAGGTGATTGAAACACCATCACTTGGGTCAAGCTTCCTTTAGTCTTCAAGGTGACATCTTTGCTTTTTAACACTTTCAAGAAATCTTTTACAGCAGATTTGCCCAAAGCATTATGACATTTGCTGTTGATACCATAGGGTTTATAAGACGTGAACCGTGTTCCAGGAACTGTTCAAACACTTGATGTGTATTGCCTCATTTGAGCCACCCTATAACCTTGTAGCAAACCCTGGTGATGTAGTGGTTAAGTGCTGTAGCTACTAACTGAGGGGACTCTGTCCCTGAAATTCAGGGAGATCATTAAGAGGATTCTGTCTTTCAGGGAGGTCATCTTATCTGATGATCAGAACTGCCATGAGCTGAAAACAGCCTGGTAGGCCCCACCCAGTATAACCATAAATAACTTTAAGCCTATCTTCCCCACCCTCCTAATTGAAAGCTCTTCCCTTATCAAAACCTTGACCATAAACAAACCTTAGCCCTTCCTTCTAATCAACACTTCTTCGTTATTCAGACCATAAGTCCCATAACTAGAATTTCTTGCAACTCCTCTTTCTTTCCTTATCAAACCCTAATCCCCCTCACCCCACACTACCTCACAGAAACTAAAGCTATAAAAAACCTGCCCTACTAAGGAGGGGTGAGCTGAACCAAGTGGCTCAGACCCTACTCTCTTTCTCTTCCAATAAACCTCACTGGACTATTGGGCGGGTGTGTCTCTGCTTCTGTTTGAGGCCACCCTCTCCCCAGCACTAACCAGAAAGTCAGCAGTTCAAATCCGCCAGGTATTCTTTGGAAACTCTACAGCGTAGTTTCGCTTTGTCTGCAGGGTAGCTATGAGTCAGAATCAACTCGACAGCAGTGGATTTGGTTTTTTGGTTTTATAACCTTATAAGGAAGGTATTGCTATCATTCCTGTTTCACAGATGAAGAAACTGAGGTCTAAGGAGATGAAATAACTTGTCCACGCTCTTTCTACTAGGTAAGTGGCAGAGCTGGGATTTGAATAGAGGCTCAAAATCCTGTGTTCCTGATCACTATGCTTTACTGCTGGCCAGAAAAGTGCTTATGCCTCCTGTTGTACTGGTTCTCTATTGCTGTGTAACAACCTCACATTTAATGAATTACAGTGGTAGCGCTTTAGTAGCTTACCATTCAATAGGTTAAAAGCCCAGGTAGGCTCAGCTGGTGTCTCCACTTGGTCTCACGAGGCCAGAATCAAGGTGCTGGCTAGACAGGCTCTTTTCTGGAGGCTCTGGGTAAGAATTCATTGTTCCACAAGCTGATCCAGCCTGTTGGCAGACCTCAGTCACTGTGGTTGAAGCCTGAGGTTCTTATTTCCCACCTGGCTGTCAGCCAAAGCTTGATCTCTGCTTTTTTAAGTTACTCTCTGGCCTTGTACTCTCCAAACCAGCAAAGTCATGCCAAATGCTTCTTTTGCTTTTACACATTGCCAGTGAGTCGATCGTGACTCACAGTGACCCCACATATTCCAGAGTAGAGTTGCACTTTATAGGGTTTTCTTGGCTATAATCTTTAAGGAAGCAGATCGCCAGGCCTTTCTCACACTAGGCTGCTGAGTAGGTTTGAGCTGCCAGCCTTTTGGTTAATAGTTGAGGGCAAACCACTTACTCCACCCAGGAATTTCTTCTTGTGTTTTTCCTGTCTTCTGGTTCTATCGCTGCTTCCAGTCAGAGAAAACACTCTGTACTTAGGGGATCACCTGAGTGGGTCAGACCCACCTGGAATATTTCCGTATCTGAAGGCCAACTGTTTGGGACTTCAGTTACTTTGCAGAGTCTCTTCACAACAGTACCTAGATTCATGTTTGATCAAATCAGGGAGGACAGGAATCTTGGGGAGTCATATTTACAATTCTGCCTGCCACAATACTTAATTAAACAAAAAAAAGCTCTGGTTCAAGGTAAACAAGACATGTTGGACAGTAACTGGGGTTTTGTATCTTTTGGTTCATTCTTTCATTTATGCACCAAATTGTTACCAAGCACCCTCTGGGTAGCTGGAGCCCTGGTAAGCATTTCAAATCTACCAGCTGCTCCTCGGGAACCCTATGGGACAGTTCTAACCCATCTTACAGGGTTGCTCTGAGTTGGAATTGACTCCATGGTAACAGGTTTTTCTAGGTGCCAGGCAGTGTGCTGGGTGCTCGGGGACAGCAGTAAGAAAGACAGACAAACTCCCTGCCCTTCACTTCCCAGGAAACCTGGGACTACGGCATCCTCAGAGTCTGCTCGGTGAAATGTCAGTCGCGATTCCTGGCCTCCATTCCTGTGACTCTGGTTGAGTATTTATTTGTCTTCAGTTACATGCCCCACAAACCCTGTTGATTTTTTCCCTCGTCCTGAATATTCATGACCACGAATTACTCAGATTCCCTAATCAGTCTCCCGTGTGAACTCCATTCAAACAAGACCCACATCTAATATCTCCGTTCTGATGTCTTGGCCAAAACAAACAGAATTAGGAACGAACAGGGTCCTGTGAGATTCACAGTCCGATGAGACCACTGTGCCGACTGGACAAGCAGTGTAACCAGAGAATGACCAGAGAGAGGCTTGAGCTGGGAATGCAAGGAACGCCGAGTTTTGTGAGCTCCATGGTTTGAAAACTCAAGCATCCCCCTCTCACTCCTTGTACCCCCCAAAGGAGGGCATTTCCACCTCTGTTTGGGAGTTAAAATTCTGAGAACTGGAGATGTTAACCTGCTGCTGAAATATAATTATGCACAGCCGAGTGTTCTGATCTAATAGGCCCAGCTTACGGTTTCATATTCTCATTAGTTCAATTTCATTAGTATTTACTGGGCTCCTTGCCTTAGATGCTTCGGGAATGTAAGCAGTTTTCTCCTCCCCGGCCCTCCTACCATTCTGAATACACATTCTGTCTATATTTAGCAAGGCCCAAATGGGTGTATTTCAAATGGTGTAACAGTGTGACAAACTCCCCTGAAGTGTGACATCCAGGAAGAAATACAGTATTGCTGGTGACCTAAGCAATTTGGCCCTCAGTTGAAATGAATACCCTTTTCCTTCAGGTTTCTCAGCACTGATGCCCGAAGGCTGGAACTACGACCCTTCAATGCGGTTGTACTTGACTGAGAATGACTTTCTCCTGATTCTGTGGAAAGTGTCACCAGGCTCCCTGAAGGGAACTCCCTTGGACCTCCAGCTTGACAGGAGGGCACAGGGCTTTTATTTGCATAAACATTTTATAGATACATTGAGAGAATAGGGACTCTATGAGTCAGAATCAACTCAAAGTCACTGAGGCCCAGGCCTCAGCTCACTAGGGCTGCCAGAACAAAACACCACAAAATGAGGGGCTTTCAAAAGCGTAACTTGGTTGTTTTGCAGTTCAGGAGGCTGGATCCTTGGGTTAAGGCCTGGGCCATGTTCATTTCTTCTGTGGTGGTCTTGACCCTTGGTTTACATCTTCCGCGAGCACGCTCTAGGGGACAATACCATGGACCAGCGTTCACCTCCTTTCCCAGCCCAGACTGCAAGTTCAATGAGAGAGGGAGGGGAAATCTGCAATATATTTTTTATTTCAATATTAGCATTGAGGGGCTGGCTGGGAACAGAGAAATGAGTTCTGAGCCTCTCCTGGGAGAGAGTGTTCATGGTTTTACTTTGTTTTAATTTTCTCTCCTGATGAAAAATTCGCCATGGTTAGAGAGGCACTGAATAAACAGAACTGTGACTGATGTTTTCCAATTTCCTTAGCGGATTCCACAAATTTTTTAGAGTTCCATCAATATTTCAACAGCTTCACCATGCTACCCCCTCCGGGGGAAGTTGAGCTGGGATCTCAGGCCCCTGCCAGCTCCCCTTCCCCCACACCGCCAATGAGGAGCTTCTACCTAGGGATCCTGAGATTGGAGTTATTTTGCTAGGAAGGGTGGCCAATGGTGCTGTGCCCTCTCCATATGTCCTTGGCAGTCATCTCAGCTCGCAGAAGGCATGTAGCCTGCAGACTCTCTGCCTACAGGCGTTTCTCTTCTTGGCCTCAGGATGAGCAGAGGGCTCAAGCTCAGCCCGCACCCCTCAGCCAGTGAGAAATGGACCAACAGCCCAGCCCAGTGCTCACAGGGGAGATAACTCTGAGGCATCTTCTGCTGTGTCTCTCTGAAGTCTCCAACAAGACTCAGCTCCCATTGTCCTCCACGGTAACTTGCTTGATGTTGCATCCTTTGGGCTTCTCTTCTCTGTGTTAACATCCCTCACTTGTTCTTGCTCTTAAAGAACTTATTTGCATTCAGATCCTCATCTCAGGACTTGCTTTTGGGGAAACCCAAGCTAAGACACAGTAAGGGATTCCAAGCCAGAGAAGGCTTCTGGGGAAATCCAAATTGAAAAGCAAGATTGAAAATCTAGTGAGGAGCCACATCAATAACACTAGGGAGAGATGGCTCAGAACAGAGCCAACCAGAAACAGCAAACCAAATAAGCCTTGATATAGAGCACCAAGTGTTAACAAAACTAATGTATACAACTGCTCCCATATTATAATAGGTTAGAGGGCACCTCTGAGAGAGAAGGCCCTGATTGCCTTTGTCCAACTCAGTCACGTCTAGTGAGCAGGCAAGGATGTTAGAGAGAGGAAATGGGCAGAGATTGGGGTATCCCGGCCTTGCTTGGATCAGAGCTGGTGTGTGTGTGTGTGCACGCTTCAGTGAGGATCTGATGTAGAACACAACAGTTACTCCAGGATGAGGCTAAGCCCCTCCTGGCTAGTCACAAATGGAGTAACATGGGCAATTAGCCCACCCTGGCAGCAAAGACAGACATGAGGTTTGAGAAGAGTTATTGGTAAGACTGTTTTACTCAGTGATGCTTAGTGTAGAATGTGGAAAGCCCCAGACCTTACTATCCCTTTCCTTCTGAGCCAGAATATTTCAAAATCATTGCCATGGGCTGAGGCTTATTCTTTCTCCTTTTACATATGCAACCTCTCCCATCATTTTGACCTAATTCTCTCTCTACCCTTCCTTTCTGCTTTTTTACTTAAAGATGGATCTGGGAGCAAGTAACATAAGGAAAGGCCTTTGGCACTCAAAACACTGACCCAGTACCAAAGGAAGCTCACAAAATGCCAGGCTGAAGCTCAGAAAGGTTGACTAATTGGCTGATGTCACACAGCTAGTGTGGCCCATCTGCAATTTGACTTCAGGGCTGTTTGCCTGTGAAACCAGGCCCTTAACCACTCAGCTATACTGCCTCTTAGAAGTTTATTTGACTGTAAGTGCAGCTATCCAAGGTAGAAAATAATGATTACTGACCTTGGGATTTTAGGCATTCAGCTGCTAACTGAAATTTGGAGGTTCAAGTACATCTAGAGGCAACTTAGAAGAAAGACCTGGTGATCTACTTCTGAAAAATCAGTCATTAAAATCCCTGTGGAGCACAGGTCTACTCTGACACAAATGAGGTCACTGTGAGTTGGAGTCAACTCAAAGACAACTGTTTTTTCTGCTTATAAAGCCCTGTGTGTGTGAAGGTTCTTCATATACTCTGTTAAACTTGAAAAAAAAAAAAAAAACAAAAAAACAAAAAAACAAATCTGTTACTGTCAAGTTGATTCTGACTCTTTGTGACCCTTTAGGACAGAGTTGAACTGCCCTATAGTGTTTGCAAGGAGACCTGGTGGATTTGAACTCTTGATCTTTTGATTAGCACCTGTAGCTCTTAACCACTACATCACCAGGTTTCCATATCCCCTGTTATCTAACAGGAAATGTAAAAGGAATGTCAATTTTTCCCCCTGGGAAGGAAAGATCTCCAAAAAACTCAAGCATTTTTTTCATGCATTCTGATGTGTAATGTTACTCTCACCGTAACTCTGAAAGCGGCATAGAGCAAGAATTATTATAATACAGCACCAGAAGAATGAACAAATAAGTCTTAGAGAAGTATAACTGCAATGCTTCTTAGAAGTAAGGATGGCAAGAATTCATCTTCCTTACTTTGGACACGCCAGCAGGAAAAACCAATCACTACAGAACATCCATCAAACTTGATATAGTAGAGCCTCAGTGAAAATGAGGAGAATCCTCAGTGAGATGGATTGACACACTTGCTACAACAATGGGCTGAAATGTACTGAAGATCACCAAGATGACGCAGGACTGACTGAGCAATGTTTTGTTCTACTATGTATAAAGTCTGCCAGTCACCTGTCAGTCTGTTTTACTGTGGCTTGTGTGTTGCTAATACTGGAAGCAATGCTACTGATATTTCAAATACCAGAAGGGTCACCCATGGTGGGTAGATTCTAGTGGAGCTTCTAGACTAGGACAGACTAGGAAGAAGGATCTGGTTGTCTACTTCTAAAATATTAAAAAATTGGTCAGAAGAAACCTTAAGAATAGTGGCAGAATATAGGCTGATATAGCGCAGGAAAATGAACTCTTCAGGTTGGGAAGCACTCAAAATACAACAGGGAAAGTACTGCCTCAAAGTAGCATGGCATTTAATGCCACTTTTGGGAACTTCACTGATGACATGGTACAACTCAAATGAGAAGAGACAACTGCAGATGTCCAGTTGGTAATCAAAAGGTAGAACATACAAAGCATACCTGAAAAAAAAGCCTATTGCCTCTGTGTAGATTCATAGTGACCCTATAAGACTGTAGATGTGGACCTTGCCAGATGAAATAAGTAAGAATAAAATTGACTACATCTGTTGAAAGACACAATGGAGAAACTCAACATCATCCATTAGAACAAAGCCAACTGCAGAATAGATTATCAATTGCTCATAAGCAACTTTAAATGGAAGCTGAAGAAAATGAAAACAAGCTCACAAAAGCCAAAATATGACCTTGAGCATATCTCACCTGAATTTAGAGACTATCTGAAGAATGGTTTCAACACACTGAACCTATAGTGACATTATAGGACAGAGTAGAATTGCCCCATAGGGTTTGGTTTCCAAGTAGTGGCTAGTAGATTCAAACTGCTAACATTTAGTTAACATTCAAGCTCTTAACCATGTGTCACCAGCACACTAGAGGAGCTATGAATGTAGTAAATCGGAAGTCATAAAAAATACAACAGAATACATAGGATTGATAGGCTAGGTATTAGTGAGCTGAAATGGCCTCATATTGGCCATTTTGAATCCAGTAATCATGTGGTGTATGGTGCCTGAAATTACAAATTGGAGAGAAATGGTGACATATTAATCATCAAAAAATATTTATATATATAAAAAATTCAGGATCTATCCTTGAAGTATAGTGCTTTCTCTGATAGAATAATATCCATACATCTATAAGGAAGACCAGTGAATAGGACTGCTATTTAAATTTATGCACCAACCACTAAGGCCAAAGATGAGGAAATTGAAGATTTTTACTGACTTATGCAGTCTGAAATTGATCAAACATGCAGTCAAGATACTCTGATAATTTACAGGTGATTAGAATGCAAAAGTCTGAAAAAAGAAGGACTAGTAATTGGAAAACATGGCATTGGTGACAGAAATGACACCAGAGATCACATAATGTTTTGCAAGAACAACTTATTATTGCAAATACTTTTTTTCAACATCATAATGGTGACGAAGATGTGGACCTTGCCAGAGGAAATAAGTAAGAATAAAATTGACTTCATCTGTGGAAAAAGACAGTGGAGAAACTCAGTATCATCACTTAGAACAAGGCTAGAGGCTGACTGCAGAACAGACTGTCAATTGTCCACACGCTGCTTTAATTTGAAGCTGAAGAAAATTCAAACAAGTCCACAAGAGCCAAAGTATGACCTTGAGCATATCCCACCCGAATTTAGAGACTATCTCAAGAATGGATTGGACACACTGAATGCTAATGACTGAAGTCTAGATGAGTTGTGCAGTGATGTCAAGGACATCACACGTAAAGAAAGTAAAACGTCATAAGAAAGACAAAAATGGGTGTTAAGTGGTTCTGAAACCGCTCTTGAATACAGAGTAGCTAAATTGAAAGGAAGAAATGATGAAGTAAAAGAGCTAAACAGAAGTTTTCAAAGGGGAGCTCTGGAAGACAAAGTAAATTATAATGAAATGTGAAAAAAGACCTGGAGTTAGAAAACCAGAAGAAAAGAACACATCCCGCATTTCCCAAGCTGAAAAAACTGAAGAAAAAGATATTCAAGCTTCAATGTGCAATTTTGAAAGATTCTGTGCAAAGTACTGAACAACACAGGAAACATCAAAAGAAGATGAAAGCAATACACAGCCATTGTGCCAAAAAGAACTGGTCGGTTTTCAGCCATTTCAGGAGATCAGAAACCAACGGTATGGAAGCAAGAAGTCCGGGCTGCCCAGAAGGCATTTGTGGAAAACAAGACTCCAAAAATTGACAGCATACTAAACGAGATGTTCCAACAAATTCATGGAATACTGGAAGCTCCCGTTCATCTATGCCAATAAATTTGGAAGACAGCTCCTTGGCCAACCAAATAGAAGAGTTTCATGTCTGTACCCATTCCAAAGAAAGATGATCCAACAGCATGGGAAAATTTTTGAACAGTACCATTAGTATCACACACATGTAAAACTGTGCTGCAGATAACTCAGAAATCATTGCAGTAATACGTTGAAAGGAATTGCCAGAAACAAAGACTAGATTCAAAAGAGGACTTGGAATGAGGGATGTCATTGCTGACGCCAAATGGATCTTGACTGAAAGCGGAGAATGACTGTATGGATCATAACAAATTATGAATAACATAGAAAAAATGGGAATTCCAGTATATTTTATTGTGCTCATTCAGAACCTGTGTGTGGACCAAAAGGTAGTCACTCTAACAGAACAAGGTAATACTTCATGGTTCAAAATCAGGAAAGATGTATGTCGGGATTATGTCCTTTTGCCATACTTGTTCAATCTGTTTGCTGAGCAAACAATCCAAGATGTTGGACTATATGAAGAAGAACATGCCATCAAGGTTGATGGAAGACTCTTTGACAACCTGTGATATGTAGATTACACAACATTGCTTGCTGAAAGTGAAGAAGACTTGAAGCATTTACTGATGATCACAGGCTACAGTCTTCAATATGGATTACACTTCAGCATAAAGAAAACAAAAATCCTCACTATACTAATAAGCAACACGATAGATGAAGAGAAGACTGAAGTTGTCAAGAACTTCATTTTACTTAGATCCACAATCAACACCCATGGAAAGAATAGTCAAGAAATAAAACGAGGTATTGCACTGGGCAAATCTACAAAAGACCTCTTTAAAGTGCTGAAAGCAAAGATTTCACTTTGAGGATGAAGGTGTGCCTGACCTAAGCTATGGTGTTTTCAGTCACCTCATATGCACTTGAAAGCTCAACAGTGAATAAAGAAGACCAAAGAATTTATGCCTTTGAATTACGGTGTTGGTGAGGAATATTGAATACACATGCCATGTATATTCAGAAGAATGAACAAATCTGTCTTGGAAGAAGTACATTCAGACTGCTGTTTAGAAACCAGCATGTTGACACTTCATCTTAAGTACTTTGGACATGTTATCAGGAGGGACCCTGGTGAAGGACATCATTCTTGGTAAAGCAGAGGGTGAGAGAGAAAGAGGAAAGTCCTCAGTAAGATGGATTGACGCAGTGGCTGCAGCAATGGACTCAAGCATAGCAGTGACTGTGAGGGTGGTGCAGGATCCGGCGGTGTTTTGTTCAGTTGCATGCAGGGTTGCTATGAGTTAGAATTGACTTGATGGCACCTAACAACAGTAAAAGTCACAGCCAACTCGGTGTCGACAAACTGCATAGCATGTAAATGGTAGCCACTAGTTATAGTAGCATCCTTCTCCTCTCACAGTGAAGAAACTGAGTCCTAGTTTATGTGACTTGCCAGAGACACCTCACCAGTAAAATCTAGCCACGTCCTGTAAACATGCATGTGTCTCCCTACACACTTTCTCTTTCTGCATCCAGCATCCTGCATTGTTCACTACCCCCAGTGAAATTCTGGACTCTCTCTCTTCTTCAGAGCTTGCTGGCTGATTTTCTCTGGAATGCACGGGAATTTCAAAGAAGTGTTTATTCCCTACATTGAGGTGAGCAAGGAAATCAGAAACAGGAGGTCAAAAAATACAAAGGACTCAGGTTGCAATGCTGCTGGAATGCAAAACCAGGAAGCCTTCCCTTTCTTGAGAGATTGTAATGAGATGGCTGGGAATTACCTTGGACTTTTCCTGGGTATGGGAAAGAGGCGAGAGAAGCATAGAGGCAGCTCATCAGGTTCTGTTCTGATTGGAGAGTCAGTACCATGCTGAATGACAGATGGCCAGTTGTGGGTCATCCCTCTGGTATGGGGTCCCAAAATCTGGGGCTAGAGGAAGAAGAGAGGAGGCTCGGTGACTTGATGCTCTTCTCATCTCCCATCTTTAAAATGAGGGGATTCAGTTATACTGGGGAAGTGGTTCTAGGCTGGAGACAATTTTGCCCCAGGGGACATTTGGCACTATCTGGGTACATTTTTGGTTGTCATGACCAAGGGGGCACTACTATGGCATCTAGTGGGTAGTGAACAAAAATGCTACTAAACAACTTATAACGCACAACACAAAATTATCCAGCCAAAAGGTTTATGACACCAAAGTTAAGATACTCTGCACTGAGATGTCTGGAACTTTCCTATTGACTTAACTCTATTAACAGAAAGCAGGGGAAGCAGAAAACATACCCACAGTGTTTGAGGCTGTTGTTGTTGGGTGCTGTCGAGTTGGTTCCAACTCATAGCGACTCTATGAACAACAGAACGAAACACTGCCTTGTCTCGCGCCATGTCCACAATCGTTTTTATGCTTAAGCTCGTTGTTGCAACCACTGTTTCAGCCCATCTTGTTGAAAGTCTTCCTCTTTTCACTGACCCTTCACTCTGCCAAGCATGATGTCCTTCTCTGGGGACTAATCCTTCCTGACAACACGTCCAAAGTACATAAGATGCAGTCCTGCCATCTTTGCTTCCAACAAGCACTCTGGTTGTACTTCTTCCAAAACAGATCTGTTTATTCTTCTGGTAGTCCATCCAACATTCTTCTCCAACACCACAATTCAAAGGCACTAATTCTTCTTCTGTTTTCTTTGTTCATTGTCCAGCTTTCACATGCATATTATATGATTGAAAATACCGTGGCTTGGGTCAGGTGCATTTTTGGTCTTCAAGGTGACATACTTGTTTTTTACTACTTTAAAGAGGTCTCTGCAGCAGAGTTTCCCAGTGCAATGCATCTTTTGATTTCTTGACTGCCGCTTCCATGGGTGTCAATTGTAGACCCAAGTAAAATGAAATCCTTGACAACCTCAATCATTTCTCCATTTATGACAGTGTTGCTTACTGGTCCAGTTGTAAGGATTTTTGTTTTCCTAGTGTTGAGGTGAAATCCACACTGAAGGCTTTGGTCCTTGATCTTCATCAGTAAGTGTCTCAAATCTTCATTTCCAGCGAATAAGGTGATGTCGTCTAGAAAAGGCAGGTTGTTAATGAGTCGTCCTGCAATCCTGATGCCTCATTCTTCTTTGTATAATCCAGCTTCTTAGATTATTTGCTCATTGTACAGATTAAACAGGTATGGTAAAGGGATACAACCCTGACACACACCTTTCCTGACTTTAAACCTTACAGTATCCTCTTGTTCTTTTCACATGGTCGCCTCTTAATCCACATACAGATTCCTTAAGAGCACAGTTAGGTGTCTGAAATTCCTATTCTCCACAATGTTAGCCATAGTTTAGTATGATCCACACAGTCAAATGCTTTTGCATAGTCGATGAAACACAAGTAAACATCTTTCTGGTATTCTTTGCTTTCAGTCACGATCCATCTGACATCAGCAATATCTCCAGTTCCACACGCTCTTCTGAATCCAGATTGAATTTCTGGCAGTTCCTTGTCAATATATTGTTGTAGTTGCTTTTGAATGATCTTGAGCAAAATTTCACTTGCATGTGATATCAACAATATTGTTCAGTAATTTTCACATTCGGTTGGATCACCTTTCTTTGCAGGGGGCATAAATGTGGAACTCTCCCAGTCAGTTGGCCAGGTAGCTATCCTCCAAATTTCTTGGCATAGACAAGTAAGCACTTCCAGTGCTACATCTGTTTGTTGAAATATCTCAATTGATATTCCATCAGTTCCTGGAGCCTTATTTTTTGCCGATACCTTCAGTGCAACTTCGACTTCTTCCATGAGTACCACTGGTTCATGATCATATGCTACGCCTCCAAATGGCTGAACATTGATCAGTTCTTTCTGGTATAATGACCCTGTATTCCTTCCATCTTCTTTTGATGCTCTCTGAGTCATTTAATAGTTTCCCTGCAGAATCCTTCACTATTGCAACTTGAGACTTGATTTTTCTCTTCAATTGTTTCAGCTTGTGATATACAGAACGTATTCTTCCCTTCTGGTTTTCCATTTTCAGCTCTTTGCACATGTCATTATAATACTTTCTTTTGTCTTCTCAAACTGCTCTTTGAAATCTTCTGTTTAGGTCTTTTACTTCACCGTTCCTTCCTTTTGCTTTAGCTGCTCAACATTCAAGAGTAAGTGTGAGTCTCTTCTGATATCCAATTTGGTCTTTTCTTTCTTTTCTGTCTTTTTAATGACCTCTTGCTGTCTTCATGGATGATGTCTTTGATGTCATTCCATGATTTGTCTGGTCTTTGGTCATCAGTGATCAACAGATCAGATCTGTTCTTGAGATGGTTTTTAAGCTCAGGAGGCATATACTCAAGGTCAGACTTTGGCTCTTGTTGACTTGCTCTAATTTTCTTCAGTTTCAGTTTGAATTTGCATATGAGCAATTGATGATCTGTGCCACAGTCAGCACCTAGTCTTGTTCTTACTGCTGATATGGAGTTTTTCCATCATCTTTTTCCACAGATGTAGTCAATTTGGTTCTTGTGTATTCCAGCATTATTTCTATCACCAAGGTCATGTTTTCCGACTACTGCCCTTCTTCTTTGTCTCCAACTTTTGCATTCCAGTCATCAGTAATTATCAATGCATCCTGATTGCATGTTTGACCAATTTCAGACTACAGAAGCTGGTTAAAATCTTCTACCTCTTCATCTTTGGCCTTAGTGGTTGCTGCGTAAATTTGAATAATAACCATATTAACTGGGCTTCCTTGTAGGCACATGGATATTATCCTATCACTGACAGCACTGTACTTCAGGACAGACCTTGAAATTTTTTTTGATGATGAACACAACACCATTCCTCTTCAAGTTTTGTTCCCAGTGTAGTAGACTATATGATTGTCGGATTCAAAGTGGCAAAAACCAGTCCACTTCAGCTCACTAATACCTAGGATGTCACTGTTTATGCATTCCATTTCATTTTTGACAATTTCCAATTTTCCTAGATTCATACTTTGTACATTCTGTGTCTCAGTTATTAATGGATGTTTGCAGTTGGTTCTTCGTATTTTGACTCGTGCCACAACAGCAGGTGAAGATCCCAGAGGCCTTACTCTGTCTACCTCATTAAGGTCAACTCTGCTTTGAGGAGACATCTCTTCTTCAGCCGTCTTTTGAGTGCTTTCCAATGTGGTGGACTCACATTCCAGCACCATATCTGACAATGTTCGGCTGCTATTCATAAGGTTTTCCCTGGCTAATTCCGTTCAGAAGTAGACTGCTGGGTCCTTCTTCCTAGTCTGTCTTAGTCTGGAAACTCAGCTGAAACTTGTCTACCATGGTTGACCCTGTTGGTACCTAAATACCAGTGATATACCTTCCCACAGCACAGCAACAGGCAAGTCTCCGCTGACAGACAAGTGGGGGTTGCTCACACTATCTTTACCCTCCTTACCTGATGGTGTTACCCTCCTTGCCTGGTCCTGTTACCCTCCATACCTGATGCCCTCCATACCCTTCTTACCTGATGTTACCCTCCATACCAGAGATACATCAGAAGAAAAGTCTGGCAATCTACTTCCAAAAGACCAGCCACTGAGAATCTTATAGAGCACAGCTCTACTTTGACAAATAAGGGTGTGAGTTGGACACGATTTGATGGTCTTTTTTTTTTTTGGAAGCACCTTCTATTCTCAGCAGTCAGTGTAGAGGCTGCTGCTGCTCTGTAGTATCTGTGATTTCCTTTCCTGCCAGGGCGCGTTTCCAGACCACACTTCTTACCCCGCTTCAGTTTAAGCATGGGCGTGCGGCTAGTCCTGGCAAATGGCCTAAAATCTCCCCTCCAGACGCTGCACACTGTTTTCTGTCACCTTCCAGGCAGAGGCAGGGATCTAGTAAGAAATCGCAAAGTCCCTAAGACAGAGCACCAGGTATAAAGAATCTACACCTCTGAAGGCTGCCCTGACTGCCTCCTTGGACCAAGACCGAGTGAGTGGTAGGCCTTCCATTGCGTTCAGCTGCTCAGATTGAGGCTCATTTTTTATAGCACTTACTCTAGGCTAATAGTGGTTAGGCAGGGAGAACAGAGTCCCACTGCAATCATACCATACTCCTGTTAAACATGAAGATGAAGATGAATAGACCATCTCTTCTTTTCCACACCTCGCTCCTCAACTGCACAGCCATTGCTGACAGGCTCAGGTATCTTTTCTGTGCTGGTGTCAGTAACCAGAGGCAAGAGAAGACAACTGAGGAGGATGCAACGATGCCCCTGAGGCCCCAGAGCTTTCCATAATGATGGAAGAGGCTCACAGGGGCACCCTCCTACCTGTCTTTCTTTGACTTGTGTACCAAAGCAGAAGGAAGAAAAAAAATACCCAGAAATCTGTAGGTTATTATCAAGCCCAGCTCTAGCTTCTGTTTGCTGCTGTCAGACCTGTGAGGACCAGATCCCTCCTGCCACCTGTCAAGACGTTGGCATTTTTCATCTTCCTGTAGTTAAAACATTGATGGCTCCAACTGGCCAGATTCAGATGTGGGAGCAGTTGCTCTGTGCTGGGAGCAGTTGCTCTGTGCTGGGAGCAGCTCTCCACTGGCCACAGTGCACTGGGGCACTGTAGCACCTGGGTCTGCTGCGAGCTGCTGGGACCGCAGGTCGCCCCTGCTTGGCACAGGCAAGCTTGGTACCTGGTTACAGGAGGAGGTGGAGCCCCTGCTGCTTGCCCAGCAGGCTGCATGTCTGGGATATGGCACCAGTGACCACTAGGAGGAAGGAAATAGAGCAGAACAGGCTGGGTGTGACTCCATCCGTCTCTGGCTTCTGTTTGGCATTTTGGTTGCACTGGTAGGAGCCCTCTGCCCTTCTCTGCTTCACTCAGCAGCTGCTGAACAGAAGGGACAAATAGCCCTTGCTTTCTGGTGAACTGGTCTAGGGTAGGAATCCCAGGAGGGAAGGAGGCCAGGGTGGTGAACAGAGAAACAAAAAGCTCTCAAACCCAACCAGAGCCAGCAAGCATCTGCATCCCATCTTTATTTCTTGCCACCCAGCATGGCTGCCCTAGGCTGTGATATTAGCCTAGACAAACCTAACATAAAAATCATAATACAGCGAGTGGAGGCCATTTTTGTCTACTCTCTTAAAGGTTAATCTGCTTTTCTCCTTATTAATGAGAGGCCTTGGAAATTCAGCCGGGCCTCTCCTGTGTTTTGGTAGATTTAGGCTAATAGGCTATTTTATTTCCATGGTAACAGCTTCCAGTGTTACAGGAAGATAATTTTCCAGACAAAAGATTTGTGGGTTTCATTATTCTACGGGAATCTGACCATGAATGCTGGGGAAGTGGGTTCAAGGACTACCCCAGATTGCACGATGGACTCAGCTGGGGCCACCTGTTTGGCTCCCGGCTTCTGGCTCTCCAGGTTTGTTAGAGGGTGCTCTGTGGGACATTGGAAGGGACTGAATAAAGATATTCTTTGAAAGACAATACCCAACATTCATTCTCTTATCAGCCAATGGAATTGGCAAGACAAGTGGCTTGTATTAACAGTAATCTCCTGTACAACAGGGGCTGTGGGCGGAGCCATCATCTTGCAGAAGGCAGTTCTGCTCTCTGAGAGATACATTAAAGCTGAGGCATCACTCTGTTCCCTCCAAGTCTCAGGGCAGACAGCCACGCTGTCACCCCTCAGGTGTTCAGCACATACTTCAGCTCCCTAGACTATGAAAAGAAATTAGCCTATTAGCCCCGATCTGCCAGAAACCCTGGCAGAGCAGTGTTTATGAGTGCTGAGCTGCTAGGGTGTCCAGGCTAATAACAGGGAGACAACAGATGCACAAAACAGACCTACCACTGTCCAGAAAGAGCTTACAGTTTACTGATGAGCTGAGAGAGAAGAGAGTTGCAATACAAGTAAGAATCCAAGCAGTGGCAAGACTCTGTGATAAGTGTTATGACAGAGATGTCCCACATACGAAGGCAGCACATAGTAGGGCAGGGAAAACACATAGGGAAAGCTCTTTTACAAGGGGCTTGAAAACTGTGGAGGAGTGAAAGTACTTAAATATGAACTAAATGACAATTGGTATCCAAACACAATCCTAAATCCTGGGGATTCAGATATGAACAAAACCAGGCAGACTCTCTATGTAAACTCTGGTGGAATAAAGAGATATTAATCAACATTACAATTTGAGATTGCGGCTGAGATCAGTGCTACCGAGAGGAAGTTCTGAAGGCAATGGGAAGCAGTGAAATAGGAAATGGACTTAGACAAACATATACATAAGCAGGACTTTCATGTATGGTTGAGCAGGCTGAGCACTGCACAATTCTAAGAGGAGCCAGTCATAAACAAGCAACCAAAACCCCATTGCTGTTAATTTGGGTCCACCCAACTCACAACAACCCTGTAGTACAGAATAGAATTGCTCCACAGAGGTTTCAAACAGCTGGTAGATTCGAACACCAGCCTTTTGGCTAATAGCCAAGTTCTTAACTACTGGGCCCCCAGGGCTCTTATCATAGCATATATGTCACAAATTTGCAAATTATTATGACAATTTTCTTGAAGATGAGAGCACAAGTTTCTACGAAAGGACTTGTCTTTTTGTCATTGTTGTGAGTTGTCATGAGTTGCCATCAAGGAGCCAACACTCATAGTGATCATATGTCTAACAGTAAGAAATGTTGTTTGGTCCTGTCCCATCTTCATGTTTGAGTCTGTTGTTGTGACTATTGTCACAGTCCATCTCATTGAAGGTTTCCTCTCCTAAATTGTACAAAAGCTACTCTATGGCTTAGTGGTACACCTGCCAGGGAGGAGAGGAAAGTGTTCTCTAAGCAAATGACAATCTCTTAGATTTGGAGAGTGAATAGTTGTGCAACGCAAGAAGAGAGGGAAGAAAGGGTGTCCCAGGTGCAGGAAGGAGCAGGTGCTTGTTTGGGGAACCACATCCCCAAGACTGAAAAGAGGCTCAGGAGGCTGCAGAAAACAAAGCAAGGGGAGCATGGTGCAGGATGAATCTGAGAGGCAGGTAGGAGTTGGTCATGCAAGGCTAGGTCGCCTCACCTCCCTTGCCTGGAGTTCCCAGTGATCCTAACTTCTGGGAGTCCCAATGCAGCAGATGCAACTGTGGGAACGGTATGTCATTCATCAATGGAAACAGGGCAGATCTGGTCTCCACAGACACCAGTCAGACTAGTAACTCTCCAACTTGTTCATGGCCCACTTGCATCAGAAGCCCTGTGGTGTGTGTTTGAAAAGAACATCTTGAGTCCCATCTACAACCTACCAAAACAGCCACTCAGGGGACAAAGCCTGGAATATGCATTTTACCAAGCACTCCTGAAAACTTTGTTGCACATCTAGGTTTAAGAATGATTGAGGGTGGAGTCAAGATGGTATACTAGACACATGTCTCCTTAACTCACTCCAAAAACTAAGGCCAGGATTGATATTAAATGGAGCCTTCTGGGCACCCAGTGAGCCCTAGGACATGGCATAAGGCTGTTATTTTGGACTACCTGCCACTAAACGGGAAACTTCTCTTTCACTGACTCATGCCCTTGTTGAATGGCTGGCTCTTGCAGACTGAAGGTAACTAGTGGCTTTAACTTCTCTCCTTTTTGTTAGCCTGTGGCAACAATTGGGCTTAACTGGCAGCAAAGTTCTACCACACTGCTGACATGACCAGTGGGTGGAATAGCTATACTTTGAGAACCTGGCTCAGGACTCTGAGCACCACAACCCCTCCACCCCTCTTTCTAAATCTCCGCTATTGATTTGGCTATTTCCAAGGGGGTGGGAGAGCCTCAGCAGGCCACCACCTTCTCTGACTGAGAGGGGGATCTACCCAAATGGAGGCCTCAGCAGGGGCTAATTCCAGGCTAGGAGGCAGTGCCAACCTGGGGAGTGCTTCCCCAGAAGAAAAGCTGTGTTTAACACAGTTTGCCCTTCCAGTAGGGCCTGGTACCTGACCACAGCAGGGCAGTAGCCTGTCCATACTTTGAACTACATCACAGCATCTAGGGATGGACATAGAAGTGCCTCCACTGCCAGCGGGAAAGAGGGACTGGTGCACCTGGTGGCCTGACTATTTATGGAAGCTGTTGGATAGCTTTTACTTTTCCAAATAAGACTACCTAGAGAAATAACTGTGCTGCAGCCTGATGGCATCTCTTCCAATCTTGACTGACTCACAATGTAGGGTCAATTAATAGCCTCACCGTGACTCCAGAAGTAGGGCTATGTCTTTGCCAGCCAGGAGGTGGAGCCTGCTATCAGAGAGAATCCACTGGGCCCAGTTGCTGGTGTACATAGAGGTAACTGGTGATCAACTTCTACTTCGGCTCCTATTAAGGCAACACCAGAGAAACTAAACAACCTCTAGATGCCCAAAAAGCAACAGACCTTGTCCCAACACTTAAGGAAAAATCCAGCCATAGCTCCAGAGAGCTCCAAAAAGAAAGAACCAAAGAACTTCCCAGATGAAGAAGTCTTTCTGAACCCTTTGGAGGCTGAGTACAAAGAATTATACATAGAGCCCTCCTAGACCTTATAAAAATTTAGTAGACCAAAATGAAAAATTAAGTAAGCTGTTCAAACCGATGGAACTCCAGCATTCTGAAATCCAACAGATCAATAACAGAATTAAAGTATCAGAAAACTCAATTCAAAGCCAAGAGAACAGAATTTAACAAATGGAAAACAGACTTTCTGACTTGGGAGACAGAACTACTGACACTGGCAGTTTTGAGGAGAAATCAGAGAAAAGACACAAGAAAAACGAAGAAGCATTAAGAAACATGTGGGACTCTATTAAGAGGAACAATCTATGATTAACTGGAGTTCCTGAACAGGAAGTGACACCTAAAAACACAGAGAGGATTGTTGTTGATTTGCTGGCAGAAAACTTCCCAGAAATTATGAAAGAAGAGAACATAGATATCCAAAATGTGTATCAATTACCATACAATATAGGCCCCAAAAGAAAGACTCCAAGACGTATTAAAATCAAGCTTAACAAAATAAAACATAAGCAGAAACTCTTAAAGACAGTGAGACTCAAAGAAAAGCTAACATTCAGAGGGAAGCCCTGTAGGCTTTCATCTGGCTTCTCAGCAGAAACCATTTTGGCACAGAGGCAGTGGAGTGGCACATTCAAAGCCCTGAAGGAGAAAAACTTCCAACCAAGAATTATATATCCTGCAAAGCTGTCTTTCAAATATGCAAATGAAATTAAAACCTTCACAGATAAACAGAAACTCAAGAGACTTTGTAAAAACCAAACCAAAGCCACAAGAAATACTGAAAGAAGCTCTTGGCTTAGAAGAACAAAACCATTAACTCTATATTTTAGGAGACACAGCATCTAGAAACGTACTCAGTTAGGGAAGGCACAAAACCCCAACCAAAGCTATAATACCCAAACAAGTGGTCCAGTGATCATATCATGAAAACTATGATACCCTCACATTAAAAAGAGGGATATATTACAGTAGTTATAGTCCATCCAGATGGAGTGGAAGTTAATAAGATATTTAGAAGTTAAAATCGGGTTTAAACATACATTATTAAGGGAGATCATGGGGTCGTCACAAAGCACAACCAAGAAGTGACATATCAAAACAAGAAATGCAATACAGGAGTCTCAACAAACAGAAAACCAACACTGAAAAGGATGAAAAATCAACCCATAAAGAAGAATGTCCCAGAACAGAATAGTAAGAGCAACAGAGAAAACATCAACACAAAAATAAATATAGCAAAGTGATAGCACTAAACACATACCTATCAACATTTACATTGAAGGTAAATGGACTGAACACTCCAGTAGAGAGACAACAAGTGACATCTTGGATCAAAAGACCCCAACCGTTTATATGCTGCTTACAAGAAACTCACCTTAGAGTTAAAGATATGAACAAACTGAAAATTAAAAGATGGAATAATGTATACCAAGGTAACAATATACAAAGAAGAGCAGATGTGGCAATACTAATCTCAGATAAAATAGATTATACTGAGAAAAAAAAGAAGCTTAGTAAAGACACAGAAAACCTTACTGAGACAATTAACCAACTAGACCTCATCGGTATATACAGAGCTTTTTATCGATCACGTTGAGTGAAATTAGTCAGTGGCACAAGGACAAATATGGTATGAGACCCCTACATTAAGGACTTGAAAACTGACTCATGTACAGAAGTAAACACTCTGTGATGGCTGCAAGGGAGAGGAGGGAGGGAGAAGGCTGGTTATAGATTTCGTTGGGTGAAAGCAGTGACAGCACACATTAGAAAGAAGATCAGTTTAACTGGACTTTGACATAACCTGATAACTCTTCCAATCTTAACCCAATAGGTAAGGACAGAGTAGCAGAGGCAGGGGTCCAGGAATCATGCTCTCAGAGGACATTGAGGCCAATTGGTAAAACTAGCCTATTGCTAAGAGAGTCCTATCCACCCCATATTGGTGAGTGGTGTCTGAGGTCTTAAAAGCTATCAAGCTGCCATCTGAAGTACACCAACTTGTCCCAACTCATCCAGAATGGATGACCACCAAGGACAAAAATGACACAGAGGAAAGAGAACCCGAAAGACAGAAGGAACCATGTGAATGGGTGACTACATCAACATACGACCAAAAGTGCCAGATGGTGCCCAGCCACCTCCAGTGACAGCCGTGATTGGGCTCACAAAATTGAGTTCCACTGGCAATATGAGAATAAGAAGGGGTGCACCCTGAGAACTCCACGAAAAGACCACAACTGATGGTCTGAAAGCCTTAAGATTTCCCCTGGGAGCATGGGCGCTGGACCTGAAGCTCCCCCTATTCACAAATGATTACTTACATCAACTCTTTGGACAGGAATGGATTGGATATGGGGCCATAGGGTGAACATATGATGTGTGCACTTCATGGTTCTATGTATCTATAGGATGTCACCCAACTGGCCTCTTACTAGAGGGGAGTGTAGAGGGTGGAGAAGAGGGGACAGGAGATTGTTAAGAGGTTATAACTTGTATAGAAAGGAGGAGTGTGCTGTTACCAGGCAAGGGAACAGCAGGAGCTGCACATAGGTGGGCATGCGAATTTAAACTAGATTGTACAATTTCACTTATTCACAATTAAAAAAGAATGACTGAGTTGTGCTGATGTCTATAGCAACTGCTCTGTGATCCTTCTTCTGCCCTAGCTGGCTCTGAGATCTTAGGCAAGTTCAAGGCATCCCTTGGGTTCATCTCTTTATTGATCCAGTGAAGCTACAGTATCTGCCCTTTCTTACTAAAGAAAGGTTTCTTCATTCCTTTCTCCAGTGTTCATCAACGAACTACTGTATCGAGGAGGCAAATAAATTACTTTTTGTGTACTATATCCAATGGATTAAAGAAGTTGGCCAAAAGTGTTGGAGGAAAATGATAGTCCATAGTGTCTCAACCCAGAGATACTGTAAATGAGTTGCCTCACACTTGGAGTAGCTTTCCCAGACCACCCAAATCAGCACCTCTCTCCCAAGTCACTGTAATGTACCACCCTGTCATTTGCTTCAGTCTTGTGTCGCCATCAGTAGCTCTCCTGTTCATTTCATTGCTTGCCTGTTGGTGGTCTTTTCCATCTCCTTGACCATGAGCTTTGTGAAGGAAAGGACTGTATCTGTTTGACTCACCACTGTGGCCCTTGTTCACGGCAAGTGTTGAATACGTGAATAAAGGTGTCCGGGAATTGCCATTCCTGGACTCAATGCGTGTCACCATACAAAGCATGGAAGATACAGTGCCACTCGGCAGAGATCAACATTTGAAGGAGATGCTCAGAAAAAAGGATGAACTTGAGCCCAACAAAGGAAGCAAAAGGATGCTATGGGCAATATCCTGTAGCCAGAGTTTTGTGAAGATGTAAGGAGGTGTTCGGAACCCTAATAGTGTAGTAGGTAAGTGCCATAGCTACCAACCAAAAGGACGGCAGTTCAAACACACCAGACCCTCCCTGGAAACTTCGTAGGGCAGTTCCACTCTGCCCCTCAGGGTTTCTATAAATCAGTATAGACTTGATGGCAATGGGTTTGAGTTTATTTTTTGGTTGATGTGAACTTGTTCTGAATGGTTGGAAGCCTTTTATGACAATCAAGGATAGTTAGCTCAACATCGGCAAACACCCAACAGGGAGAAGTTACGTCGATGAAAGCAGAAATATTGATATGTGGAAGTATAAAGTTAAAAAATAAATTTCAGGGCATCTAGCCCAGAGAAATGAAAACCTAAGTTCATGTAAAAACTGATAGATCAACTTATGCTCCTATATATGCAGCTTTATTTGTAGTAGCCCAGAACAGGAAACAATTCTAATGTTCTTCAAGAGATAAATGGTGAAACAAACTGGAACTATCCACACTGTGTTACACTACTCAGCAATAAGAAGACACGAACTCTTTATACAGTGAACAACTTGGATGAATCTCTAGATAATTAAGCTGAGTGAAAAAAACCCATCCCCAAAGGCTGTAACTGTATGACTCCTTTTATGTAACACTCCTGAAATGACAGAAGTATAGAAATAGAGAACAGATTAGGGAATCTCAGGGAAGGAAATAAGTGGGAGCTAGGGAGGTAGATGTGATTATCAAAAGGCAGTGGAAATGTATATTTGTGGGCATGAAACTATTTGGATTTGACCGTGGTATCATATACATGGTCTGATCATTAAGTCCTTGAACTTGAGTATTCTAACCACTACATACCTGTCAGCTGAATATTACTACAGTCACTTTCAAAGTACTTCCCTTGGGAAGCTATACACTGATGCCTGTAACCTAATCCACCCTTCAAAGCAATTTTGGAACTTTTTTCTGGAATGGCCATTGAGCACAGCGGCAAGGTGGTAAGTCTGTGAACTTGATTGTCTAGTTGTCTGTGAAGGAGTTTTTAGCCAGTAAACAAGTAACTGTATTGGAATACCCTCCCAACTCACCTCATCTGGTCCCCAATGATTTTTTTTGTGCCCAGAGATAAAGGAAATAATGAAAGGAAGACATTTTTATAACATTCAGGACATCAAGGATAATATGATGACAGCTTTCATGACATTCTAGAAAAAAAGGTGGAAAATTGCTTTAAAGCGTGGACTAAGCACTGGCATCAATGCATAGCTTCCCAAGGAGAATATCTCAAAGGTGACTATAGTGATATTCAGCAATCCCAAGTATGTAGTACATTTTCTAGGATGAGTGTGCACTTCCTTTTCAGGCCTCCTGTGCTAACCTATGCATATGATAAAATTGCACAGAACTAAATACACAAACATACATACAAGTCAAAGTCAAACTGGGATAATCAGAATATGATGAGCACATTGTATAAATGTCAATATCCTGGTTATACTATCAAAACAAAACAAAACAAAAAACCTCAATGCCTTTGAGTCAGGTCCTACTCATAGTGACCCTAGAGGTCAGAGTAGAACTGCCCCATAGAGTTTACAGCAAGCACATGGCAGATTTGAACTGCCAACCTTTCGATTAGCAGATGTAGCATTTAACCCACTACACCACCAGGTTTTCCAGGTTATGCTATTAGACTGCAATTTTACAGAAGGCTATCTTTGAAGGAAACTAGTTAAAGTGAACATGGGATCTTTCTGTAGTTCTCGCAACTTCATGTGAAGCCAAGTGTCTCATGATAAGGAAATTTTAATTAGAAAACAAAAAACTTGAATCTCTCATCTTCCATCTTGATTCACACTGTGGCGCTAGCTCCCTCAAGTGCATTTCAGCACAACAGATTCTGTTCCATGTCCCACCTCTTCCCCTGCCATAATGTGATCAAACTGTTTACAGTCTCTTCTCCAAGAGACTCCTGGCATCTCACATAAGCTGCACAATATGTTGCAGATTGTATCTCCAGCAAAGCTTTCTGGAATACTCCGCTGAAACTCTGAGTGTCCAGTGTCCACAAAGCTGCCAGACTAGCCCAATCTGAGGACATCTGGGTATATTCAAGTGGCAGCCTAGAAAATTGCTCTTCAAGGAGACTGCTCCAACTGCACCCTGTACTTCCATGGTGATAAGATTCACATCCTTGATTCTAATTACTTGGTTCCTACTCTTCAGGCTTCCCTTCTAGAAGGTAAGCAATGAGAGAATAAAACACTGTGCTCTTTCTTTAAGTAACCCTACCTAGCCCACAGAGCCTGTCACACAAATGTTCCCAAAGTGGCCATTTGTGGTTTCTGCCTGTCCAGCATCCACTTCTCCTTCTGGTAACAGCACCTTGTTTTTCCTTTGGGGAACCACTCCTCTCCCTGCAGACAGCTCTGGGGGATTTTGAATCAAAGTACTTTGCCTTTGCCCGAAGTCAGGCCAATCAGAGTGATCGATGAGCCTTAGGTTTTTCCTGAAAGTATTCAAAAAAGGAAAACTTTGTGATTCCTGTATGGTTGATGTTCTAATACAATATCAGCCGGAAGCTACTGAGTATCTTCTCACTGCTCTCCCTTGGGAAGAGTGTGTCTGTGTATGAAGTCAACACAGTAGAAAGCAGAGCTAAGAAACAGAATCAATCACTTCCAACTGCCTCATCGGAGGACCTGGATCCAGCTCTACCTGAAGCTATCATATCCTAGGACTTTTTCATTACATGGGCCATTATAGTCCCCTCTTTGCTTAAGCCAGTGTGAGATGAATTTCTGTTACTTGCAACCAAGACTCTTATACGATCCAGGTGCTCAGTAAGTATTCAACAAATGAATGAATGAACAAATGCAATTCCACAAGTGTTTATTAGGTGCCTTCTACATGGCAAGCACTGTTCTAAGTCCTTAAGAAAGAGGCAGAGGACCAGCAGAAATAACCAGCTCTCTTAAAAGCTAAGTGCATGGTCTGACAGCCTAAAACTTTAATTAACACATTCAGTTTTGGTGGTTGCTTGAAAATGTCTCTTGTCCTTTCAAGCTCTTCGTTTTCTTCTTCTACCAGCACAACTGTGGCTCCTACCAGTACTAGAGGTGGCCCAGGAATCCATAGCGCCAACGCTCACGTTAGATCCTGCAGCCAAGTGACTTGGTTCTATCTGGTTATTGGATGTACACTTTGTCACAGCAGGGATTTAGGCTCTACATTAGGGAAGTATTATGGTGCCAGATGGTGTTTCTGAGGAAGGTTGTCCTGCTTTTGCAATTTTCAGATTTGACAATAAATCTGCCTATTGGTCCTCAGATGTGATTTGGCCTCAAAACAGGCTCAGTTAATCCTTGATGCTGTGTGTGTCTCTCAAGTTCCAATCAAGAAAACAAACCACATCAAAATATCAAAACAAGGGAAATCAGTGCAGAGCTGACTACACAGATGACATGAAAGGCACTGTGAGGCAACCAGGATTAAAACAGAAGGAAGACACCACCAGTACTAGGCTAAAGAGACAACGGGAGGAGGTGGCATTGCTTGTGTGCAGTGGCTGGACTTGTCCACTGGAGGCCAGGAACCATGCAGGTCAGCTTTGTGGAAGCTGGTACCAAGGAAAAGTCACTGGAGACAGAGAGCAAAAGGGAGCAATGTCCTGCCCTTTCCCTTCCTCCTACATCCCAGCTTGGCTGCAGTGCCTCTGTCACAGACTGAACTTTTCCCCTGAAAATATCTTTCAGCTGGGCTAGGTCATGATTCCCAGTATTGTATGACTGTCTACCGTTTTACTGTCTGATGTGGTTTTCCTTAAGCCAGTCTCTTTTGAGATATAGAAGAGAGAAGCAAGTAGAGAAACACTGGGGCCTTATACCACGGGAAAACAGTACTGGGAGTAGAGCATGTCCTTTGGACCTGGGGTCCCTGGACCCGAGAAGCTCCTTGATCAGAGGAAGATTGATGACATGGACCTTCCTCCAGAAGCAACAGAGAGAAAGCATTCTTCTAGAGCTGACAGCTTGATTTTGGACTTGTAAATTACTATGCTGTGAGAGAATAAATTTCTCCTTGTTAAAGCCATCTATTTGTGGTATTTCTGTTACAGTGGCACTGGATGACTAAGACAATCTTCTTTTGTTCAAACCCAACTAGAAGCCTTGAGACAAGGAGCCTGAGAAGCACCGTCTGTGTGGTGAAGTCTCCTGTAATGCAGAGCCAAGCAAGGGCGAGCAGAAATAGTCAACCAACCCAGGGCTGTAAACTGCTACCACCCAGTAACTGCCATTGCTAGGTTGCCACACACAGCAAATCTCCTTCCACGTCAGGTAGAAAGAGACCTTTGGGAGCCAAAGATGTCATCATCAAGTCCTTATCAAAAATGGAGGCCAAGTTTCAAAACTCTGATACACTGTGAGTAAGAGTATGAAGTGGCATAGCCTCTTTGGATAACTGTCCAGCAGTTTCTGACAAAGTTAAACTGATGTTCATGCAATGATCCAGTAATTTTATTATTAAGTATTTACCCAAGAGTAATGGAAACATTGCATAGAAAGAAATACCAAGCCAAGTGCCGTCCGGATCCACAGAAGAATGTTTATAGCATTCTTTTTGTAGTAGCCCCAAATTGGAAACAATCTAAATGTGCATCCACAGGAGAACAGGTAAACAGACAATGGTGTAGTCACCTGAAGGAATACTACCCAGCAAAGACAATGAACATACAACTGACATATGCAACTAAAACAATGACTCTCAAAAACAATGTGTTAAGAAGGCAGACAGAGGAAAGTGCATACTGTCTCATTCCATGTATATGGGATCTGAGAAGAGATTCTAATCCTTGGAGATAGAAAGTAAATAGCAGTCATAGGCATGTAAATGGGGTGACCTAGAAGGGATGTGAGAGAACTTTTTGGGATAATGGAAATGTTTTAAGTCTTGTTTTGGATGGTGGATACCTGGATGTGTGTCATTATGTGTCCAAAGTCAGTTCCAACTCATGGAGATCCTATATGATAGATTCTATGTGACAGAGTAGGACTGTCACATAGGATCTCTACGAGTTGGTTTTCAAGGCTGTGATCTTTTTGGAAACAGATTGCCAAGTCTTTCGTGGAGCAGGTGGTGTGTTTAAACTGCTGGCCTTTCCGTTAGCAGATGATCCCTAAACCATTGTACCCCTGGGGCTCCTTCCCCGGTGTATGCAATTGTCCAACTATGTTGAACTTCCAACCTAAAGTCTCTGTATTTAGCTGGATGTTACTTATATGTCAAATCAATAGTAATAATAAAAGCAAAAAGAATCAGCTTTCAAGGTAAAAGATACGTTTCAAGCTCCTTGGGCAGCGGTCTCAAGAAGGGCAGCACAATTATATTCAACAAAGTTCCTATTCTGCATTTCTGTACTGTGGGATCTGACGCCCTGGGAGCTGGTAGACAGTGCTACGTCTTGGATTCATTAATAAAACAGCTCAATAAACTGCAGGATGAGATAAAACCCTACTAACCCCACCATCCACATGATTCATAGACATCAAATTCAGCTGAAATAATTGATGGAAATTTTATCATTAAACTAAAGTGACCATAAATATTTAATCACATGACTACTACTTTTAAATACTTCATTTACAGTTACATATTCATCTTGGGAATCGTGCTCATTTGGCTTCATCCAGATACCAAAGAAATTACAGAATAATTTCAAAGAAGCACTGAGGCAAGAAACGTGATAACTGCTCTCCAACCATTGGTTCCAGCATTTACTATCTGTTTCCCAGGACCCATGGGTTGAGTTGTCTCCCCCTGAGAAGATATGTTGAAGTCCTATTCCCTGATATCTACAAATATAACCTTCTTCGGAATTAGGATCTTTGCAGATGTAGACCAGTAAAAGTCATTAGGGTAGGGCTTCATCCACTATGACTAGTGTCCTTATAAACAGCAGAGACACAGAGACTGAAAGGGAATACAGTCATGAGAAGATAGAAGCAGAGAACAGAGTGATGTAGTTACAACCGAAAGAATACCAAGGATTGCTACGAACCAGCAAAAGCAAAGACAAGGCAAGAAAAGATATTCTCCTAGAGATTTCAGAGGGAACATGGCCCTGCGCATACCTTGATTTCAAACCTCTAGTGTCCCAAGCTGTGAGACAATTAGTTTTTGCTGTTCTGAGCCACACAGTTTATACTACTTTACTTCAGTAGCCCTAGGAAACTGATACAAATAGCTAGTGGGTCTAGGGAAATCTATTCTCTCTGCTCTGCCCTGGATCCTTCCAACAATAGCACACAACCTAGGTGAAGTCAGTCACTCCATTCCATCTCCCCGACCACAGAGACTGGATGAAGGTGGACATGTGACTTAATTCGGTCCAATCACCTTGAACTACAGTACTTAGGCTTACGGAAGACTCTGTTCCTCAGGATAGCTGTGGTGTGGAAGGGTAAGACCTGCACCTGTTGTAGCCACTTGTACTACCACGAGGAAAGCCACGATAGGAACACAGAAGCAAGCAGAGATGAGAGAACAAAGAGAAATGGAGTTTAGTCCTGCCAGCATCATAAACTTCTGGATCAAACACATCTGACGTTCATCCTCTATCACCTTTTTAGTTATGTGAGTCAATGAACCCTCCATATTGTTTAGGCTAGTTTGACTTGAGGTTTGTGCAATTTGTAGCCAATGGCATCCTAACTGGAGACCCTGGTGGTGTAGTGAGTTAAGTGCCATGGCCGCTAACCAAAAGGTCGGCAGTTCAAATCTGCCAGGCACTACTCGGAAACTCTACGAGGAAGTTCTACTCTGTCCTATAGGGTTACTATGAGTTGGAATCTACTTCACAACATAAGGTTTGCTTTTTGGTTGTCATCCTTACTGCTAGTGATAAACTGGACTGCCAATCTGATGTGGGCAGCAGGCCTGACTCCGTGAAAAAGAGAAAGGGTAAGGAATCCCTGGGGGGTGCAAACAGTTAACATTCTCAGCTGCTAACCAAGAGTTTAGAGGTTTGTATCCACCCGCAGGTACTTTGGAAGAAAGGCCTGGTGATCTACTGAAAAATCAGCCATCAGAAACTGCATGGAGCACAGGTCTACTCTGACATTCATGGGGTCACCTTGAGTTGAAATCAATTCAATGGCAATTGGTTTTTAAGAAATGAAAAAATATGAATTTTGGTGCTAGCTGGTTTACTATTGAGCAGTATGACCCTGGGCAAGTCACTTAACCCTGCAGGATCTTAGTGTGCTTCTCTGTGTAGAAGACAATTGAAGAAGCTGGGTCTCTAAGCTCTTTTGCACTCGTAATGGTAAAAACAGTTGTAATAATAGCTAAGTATTTACTAAGTTCTCCTTCTGCCTGGTGCTGTGCTAATTGCTTTGATTCATTTTTTCATTTTATCTTTGCTTCAGTCAGGACTTAATCAGGAAAGCAGAACCACCACGAATGTTATGGAATACAGGTTTTGTTTTAGGAAGAATTGTGGGAGAAGCTGAGAGCTAAGGTTCCAAAAGGGAGAGTTCAAGGATCAGAGTGAAGTGATCAACCAATTCACCAACCAGTCATCAAGCACTCAAATCAGTGGACAAGTAGCTTCTTTCAAGGGAGTATGGGAGGGCAGGCAGACTCCATTACCACAGTGAAGGAACAAAGGGAAACTTGGTGACATAGTCTACACAAGACTGTCATGTCAGGGTTCAGTGGCAGGTTGGAGGGTGATGTTGATCAGTTCACTGACAGGCAGGAAGAAGGGCTGAAAGTGGAGAAAGGGGAGAGTGAAGGCAGTCAGTGGTATCTCTGCATTTCCTGCTTCCAAGAAGAATGACCCTCAGAGATTAATGGCTGCTGCTTTCCTTCTGCCTTCCAAACTTAGTGCAGTATTTTCTTTCAGCCATCTCTAAGGCTAGATTTGCATAGGAAAAGGGATTCTAGGAAATCTAATTGCAGCTTAGCCAAGTCAACACAGTGCAAACCAACAAACCCTCTGAAGGAAACAGAATTAGCATCCATGACATTCATAATTATCACTATTATTCAAGTTTCCCCATAACCACTGATGCCAAAGATGAAGAAATTAAAGATTTTTGCCAACTTCTGCATTCTGAAATTGATCAAACATGTAATCAAGATGCATTAATAATTACTGGTGAATGGAATATAAAAGCTGAAAGCAAAGAAGCAGAAATGGTAACTGATTGGTGATAGAAATGACTCCAGAGATCATATGACAGAATTTTGGTATCTTATTTTTGATAAAGTGACTCTGTATTCAGCCTTGGTAATAGAAACCACACCAGAGATCATATGATAGAATTTTGCAAGACCAATGACTTCTCCACTGCAATACCATTTTTCAACAACATAAATGGCAACTATACAAGTGAGCCCTACCGAGAAGGAAACACAGAAATAAACTCAACTTCATCTGTGGAAAGAGATGATAAAACTCACTCCCGTCAAGTTGATTCTGACTCACAGTGACCCTACAGGTCAGAGTAGAACTGCCCCATAGAGTTTCCAAGGAGCACTTGGCAGATTTGAACTACTGACCTTTTTGTTAGCAGATGTAACATTCAACCACTATGCTATGAGCATTTCCAAAGAGATGATAGAAAAACTCAACATCATCAGTCAGAGAAAGGCCAAGGGCAGAATGCTGAACAGACCATCAATTGCTCGTATGCAAGTTCAAGCTGAAGTTGAAGAAAATTAAAACAAGTTCATGAGAAGCAAAGCACAACCTTGGGTAGAGTCTACCTGAATTTGGACACCATCTCAAGAATAGATTTGAACACTAATGACCAAAGACGGTATGAGCTGTGGCATACCATCAAGAACATCACACAGATAGAAAGTAAAAGATAATTAAAAAGACAAGAAAGAAAGAAAAGATCAAAATGGATGTCAGAGGAAACTCTGAAACTTGCTCTTGAATGTAGAGTAGTTAAAGTGAATGGAAGAAATGATAAAGTGAAAGAGCTGAACAGAAAATTTCAAAGGATGGCTCAGGAAAACAAAGTGAAGTATTGTAATGACATGTGCTTATTGCTGGAGACAGAAAACCAAAAGGGAAAAATGTACCAGAATTTCTCAGGCTGAAGGAACTGAAGAAAAAAATTCAAGCCTTGAGTTGCAGTTTTGAAGGATTCTGTGGGCAAAACATTGAATGTGCGGGAAGCAACAAAGGAAGTTGGAAGGAATACAGTCACTGTACCAAAAATAACTGATAGACATGCAGCCATTTCAGGAGGTAGTAGGTGATCAAGAATTGTGATAGTGAAGGAAGAAATCCAAGCTGCACTGAATATATTGGTGAAAAACAAGGCTCCATGAATTCAAAGAATACCAATAGAGGTGTTACAACAAACCATTCAGCTCTGAAAGTGCTCACTTGTCTACGGCAAGAAATTTGAAAGACAGCTAACTGGAAGAGATCCATTTTGTACCTGCTCCAAAGAAAGATATTCAACAGAATGCAAAAATTAATGAAAAATTCGTTAATATCACCATGCAAGTAAAATTTTGCTGCAGATAGTTTAAAAATGTTTGCAGCAATACATCATCGGAGAACTGCCAGGAATTCAAGCCCAATTCAGAACAGGATATGGAACAAGGGATATCAGTACTGATGTCAGATGGAACTTGGCTGAAAGTAGAGAATACCAGAAAGATGTTTCTCTGTGTTTTGTTGGTCATGCACAGGCATTCTACTCTGTAGGTCATAAATTATGGATAGCATTGAGAAGAATGGGAATTCCAGAACACTAGCTGTGCTCACACAAAACAGGTAGATAGCACAAGAGGTAGTAATTTGAACAGAACAAGGGGATACTATGTGATTTAAAATGAGTTAAGATGTGCGTCACAGCTGCATCTTTCACCATACTTATTCAATCTGAATGCTGTGCAAAGAACTTTAAGAAGCTCGACTACAGGAAGAAGAAAGTGGACTGATGGAAGACTCATTAACAGCCTACGACAGGCAGATGACACAACCTTCTTTGCTGAAAGTAAAGAGGACTTAAAGCACTTACTGGTGAAGATCAAAGACTATAGCCTTCAGTATGGATTACACTTCAACACACAGAAAACAAAAATTCTCTCAACTAGACCAATAAGCAGTAATTATGATAAACACAGAAAATATTGAACTTGTCAAGTATTTCACTTTACTTGGCTCCACAGCCAACGCCTTGGAAAACAACCGTCAAGAAATCAGCTGATGTTTTGTGTTGGAGAAATCTGCTACAAAGAACTCTTCAAAAGTGTTCAAAAACAAAGATGTCATCATGAGGAATAGGTGTGCCTGACCCAGGGCAGTTGCCTCATATGCGTGTGAAAGCAGACAGCAAATAAAGGAGGACCAAAGAAAACCTGATGCCTCTGAAGTAGGATGTTGGGGAAAATATTGACTCGACCATGGACTGCCAGTAGAATGAATGAATCTGTCTTCGAAGAAGTACAGCCAGACTGCTCCTTGGAAGTGAGGACGACGAGACTTTGTTTCGTATACTCTGGACATGTTGTCAGGAATGAACGGTCCGGGAAGAAGGACATCATGCTTGATAAAGAAGAGGGTCAGCAGAAAAGGGAAGACCCCCGACTCGATGGACTGACACAGCATCTGCAGTAATGGGCTCAAACATAGCAACTATTGTGCAGATGGCACAAGACCAGGCAGGGCTTTGTTCTTTCGTGCATACAGTAGCTATGAATTGGAACCGACTCAATGTTGTGTAATAACACAACATCAAAATTGAGAGATACTAAACAATTTGCCCAAAGTCATCCATCTAGATAGTACTAGTGTTGGAAATGAAGCTTAGGATTTCTCACTTCTACTTACTCCTTTTTCCATTGCACGTTTCCCAAATTTAGCTGTCTCCCCTGTAAAATATGGTTGGTTTTATTCATTATAGTTTTCTCTTGTCACCTTTCTCCTTGATGATCAATGTCCTCAATGACTTTGTCTTTTGCTCTTCTTCCATTTACCATCCTTAGTGCCTTGGCTCGTTAGGTTTCTCACCTCATGGCCACTGCATGAAGTTAGTTCCAGTCAATACATGGGAGACGGCAGCAGCCAGCTGAGAAAAAGTCTTCTTCTCTTGAGACCCTTTTCATTAGGTAGGAACACTTTCCCCGGAATTCTCACATCCCTGAGAATTAGGTCACATGCTTTGTCCTAGGTGCAAAGGAGGCTGGGAAAACAAGTATCTAGTATTCTCAGCTGTTATCTAGTGCTGCTGTAACAGAAATATCCCTAGAGAATGGCTTTAACAAAAGGAAATTTCTTCTCTCACAGTCTAGGAAGCTGAAAATCCGAATGCAGGCTTCAGTGTCAAGGGAAGGCTTTCTCTATCAGCTCTGGAGGAGAAATTCTTGTCATCAGTCTTTGCTGGTCAAGAAGCTCCTCAGTGGAGGGATCCAGCTCAAAAGGACACACTGTTCTCCTGGCTCTTGTTTCATGGTACTATGAGGTCCCTAGTCTCTCTACTTATTTCTCTCTTTTATATCTCAAGAGAAATTAACTTAAACCACAACCTGATTTTGTAGATTGGGTCCTGTCTCGTTGACATACTGCTACTAGTCCCATCTCATTAACATCATAAAGGTAGGATTCAAAATGCATAACACAATCACATCGGATGAGAAAATGTTGAACAATCACATGGTAGTGAGAATCTTGGGCTACCTAGGTTGGCACACATTATTTTAGGGGGACACAATTCAATCCATAGTATCAGTGTTTCAGCTTCTATCCTAGGAGGCAGAATTTTCTAGCTATAAAGGAGAATGAGGGAATGAGATGGAGCAGGCATCTAGTGATGTCTGTCACCAGTCTTTCTTTTATAATCTGACCTTTCTGTCAACAAGACTACGTGGGTTTGTGTGTGTTTGATGTACATGGTGAACAGAGAGTTTTTCTATTTTGGACTCTCTAAAATTGCCCACATTAGCATCACTCAGTAAAAGCCCTGAAAACAAGCCCCACAATGAAATACCCACTCAAAAAGGGCTATTGACACCACACCAAGCAAATAGTTTAGTTTTTCAACCTTCTTCTTTTTCAAATTATAACCTCCTAATGAGTCTGATTTATTTTTTAAATAGTGGCGGTTCTATTCTGTCCCATAGGGTTGCTCTGAGTCACAGGGGCCTTGATGTCGGTGGGTTTGGTCTTTTTCTGGTTTTGGGTGGCACAAGTTGTTTGCTATTGGCCGCTAACTTGAACATTGGTGACTTAATCTCACCCAGCAGCTCTGCAAAAGAAAAGCCTGGTGATCCATTTGCGGAAGGATTACAGACAAGAAAACCCTGTAGAACTCTTAAATACGAGGGATCGCTGTGACTCCGAATTGACTCAATGGCAGTAGGTATGATAAGCCATTTTAGGCACTGTTTTCTTAATTGCCCCCTCCCGAGAAATGTTAAAACCACAAGATATAGTATACATCTAGTTGTGTGCTGTTTATGTGTCCATGCCTTATACGTAAACAGGGTGTATTTTTGCCCTCAAAGAACCAGTTCTCACTTCCGTGGCAGTATATTGGCTCAGCTGAGAGTACATGATCTAGATTCAACTTTGACATCCTTTAGACAGGTCTTCATATTTTCCAAAGATGTGGAGATTACTATTGATCCAGTGACAACACCCAGAGGTGCTAGGCCAGCCCTGAAAGATCGCAGAGCTGCTTAAGGAGCAGTGTAGGGTGATGAGTATTTGCCTCCGTCTGTGACTTTCCAACTTGTGCCAAACTTGGACTCACTCACCTCCTGTTATAGCCTTCACATATGAGGCTTGGAAGAGAATATAGCTAAAGGTTAGAAAAAGGGGCCTGAGCAGAATGGAGGAGACATAACCAGGCTTCAGGAGAAAGTATGCTTATTAGTTGGAACTCTTTGATTACAAACAATAGAAGAAACTTGAGCTACTTTAAATGACAAGAGAGGAACAGAGGTTATTTTATTTTGTTTTATTGGTCAATTTCTTCTTTTACTTGTGTTTGCATTTTATTTTAAGCTGAATTTGGAAACCCTAGTGACATAGTACTTAACTGCTATGGCTGCTAACTAAACGGTTGACAGCTCAAATCCACCAGGAGCTCCTTGGAAACTCTATAGAGAAGTTCTACTCTGAACTTTAGGGTCACTATGAGTTGGAATCAACTCAATGGCACTGGTTTTTTTTGGGGGGGGTAAGCTGAATTTATTCCTAAGCCGTAAGTTTTTGTTTCTTCTGTTTTCAGTTTTTTGAGGGATGTCTTTTTTTTTTTTCTGTGCAACCTCCTCTTCTGGCTTAGGAACAATTTGTCCCTTTTCAGTAAGAGTCATCTCAATATGGCAAGGGGAGCTCCTCTCTGGGTTAATTCTACCATGAGCTCGAAGTGTTATAGCGTATCTTGGGTGCTTTGTTCATCTGGATGAGCTCAGTGACCAGAGAATTCACATCTAAGTGGTTTAGTTCAGCTTTATTCTCTGCACTTTTAAGCATGTGGAGCAAAAATTCAGCACTCTTTTTGAGCAACCTACCCAGGGCCGTACCCCATGATTTGGCCTGGGCTAGCTACCAACTCTACCCTTGCAACACTGGAATGGTACACATCGCTTCTGTAAAGTGACATCTTTCAGAAACTTGGTGGTTTTCAAATATGGGTCCCTTGGTGGCCCGGGCGGAAACCCCGGTGACATAGTGGTTAAGTGCTATGTCTGCTCACTAAAAGGTCAGCAGTTCCAATCCGCCAAGCATTCCCTGGAAACCCTACAAGGCAGTTCCACTCTGTCCTACAGGATCACTAGGATTCAGAATCAACCTGATGGCAGTGGGTTTGGTTTTTGATGGCTTAGGTAGTTTCACAGGTGTTCTTAAAATGGACCCAACGATTTGAATCTCTTGATTTGCATGATCTTGTGGAGTTTTCAGGCTCAAGTGAGTAATAAATCATTTTGCCAGATCACCTTGGGGCTCTTATGGGAAGAATGAATACATTTTATTTAATGGCCTACAAGGGAAATCTCATGGACCTAACCAATGGGTTGAAAAAATATATCTTATGAGGGCAGATGCCAGGCTGCTGCAACTGGTGGCTGAAATTTTCTTTTCTTCTAGAGCAGTACTCTTTTTTTAAAAAAAAATTATGATTGAATGAAAATGTGCATTCCCATATAAATTCACATGTTCGCCTATATGCAGCTCCCACTGCTCTCCCTGCCCGGCGAAAGCACACCCCTCTTCTCTGCTCCATACGTGTCCTATCCTCCCAATAGTCTTCTGTCCCCTCCTCTCTACCCACTCCCATTCCTCCAGCAAGAGATTGGCAGGATGACATCCTATAGGTGTATAGAACCATAAAATTCCCACAAGATACGGTCACTCTGTGTCACCAAGTCCAGTCCATTACTGTCTGAAAAGTTGAACTTCATTATGATTTATGGACAGGGGCAGCATCAGGGCGAGGGTTCATGCTGCCAGGGGAACTCCAAAGACCCCAGACCATCAATTGCGGTCTTTTATTGGAGATCTCAGGGTGCACCCGTATTTATTCTCTTGTTGCCAGTGAGACTCAACTTTGTGAGCTCCGTTGTGGCTATCACTGATGGTGGCCGGGCACTATCCGGTTCTACTGGTCATGAGTTGATGTAGAGAATGACTGATGTGGGTCTCTCTGCCTTATGGGTTCTCTTTTCCCCATGTTGTTTTGGTCCTCAGTAATCATCCATTCCTGTTGAGTTGGAACCATTTGCTGTATGCTTAGATGGCAGCTTGCCAGCTTTTAAGACCACAGATGCCACTCACCGCTGAGGGGTGCAGAGTCCTCATTAGCAAAATGCTGGTTGAGCCAATTGGCCTCAATTTCGCCTGACATCATGGTCCCCGGCCCCCAGCTCCAGCTGCTCTGTCCTTGCAATATTGGGTTAAGATGGGAAGAGTACTCAAACTGTGTTGAAGTCCAGTTATTATTAATCTTCTTTCTAATGTTTGCTGTCACTGATTTCACCCAACCAAATTTCTATTAACTATCTAATCTAAATCCTCCCTCCTCCCCCTCTCTCCTTCCCTGTGCTTACAGTTGTCAAAGAGTCTTTTCTTCTATGCACAAGTCTGTTTTTAAGTTCTTATCGTAGGGGGTCTCATACAATATTTGTCCTTTTGTCACTGACTACTTTCACTCAGCATAATATGTTCCAGTTGAAACCAGGTTAGCAGATGTTTCCTGCTATCATCATTGTTCTTTATCATTGCATAGTGTTCCATTGAGTATGATGTATACCATAATTTACCTATCCATTCCTCTCTTGTTGGGCATCTGGATTGAGTCCTTTTTTTGCTATTGGGGACTGTGCTGCGATGAACATTCATGTACATGTATCAGTTGGTGTGAATGGCCTTGATTCTGTAGGATTATATTCCAAGCAGTGGAATTACTGGGTCAAAGGGTACATCTATATCCATTGTTTTAAGGGAGTGCCAGATTGCTTTCCAAAGAGGTTGCACCATTTTGCAATCCTACCAACAGTGTAGGAGAGTTCCAATTTCCCCACAGCCTCTCTGGCATTTGTTGTTTTGCGGTTTTTGGATCATGGCCAACCTTGCTGGGGTGAGACGATATCTCATAATCGTTTTGATTTGAATTTCTTTAACAGCTAACGATCGTGAGCATGTCTGCATGTGTTTTTTCGTTGCCTGGATCTCTTCTTCAGAGAAATGTCTGTCCATCTCCTTTGCCCATTGCTTAATTGGATGATTTATCTTTTCCTTATTGGTATTTTGTAGTACCTTACAGATTATGGAGATCAGGTGTCAGTCTGACATAGAGTTGCCAAATATTTTTTCCCATTCTATAGGTGGCATTTTAATTCTATTAATAAAGTCTTTGGATGAGCAAAAGTGATTGATTCTTAGTAGGTCCCACTTATCTATTTTCTGATGATTGTGGTTTGTTTGGCAGATTTTGAAGTCTGTCTACATTGTGTATTAAACCTTCCATTGTTGTTCTTACTTTTTCTTGGATGAGCTTTATCGTTTTAGATCTGATATTTAGGTATTTTATCCAGTTTGAGTTAGTTTTTGTATAAGGTGTAAGATATGGATCTTGTTTTAATTTAGTGCAGATGGATATACTATTTTGTCAGCACCATTTGTTGAAGACATTGTTTTTACCCCAGTTTAATGTCTTAGGGCTTTTGTCAAATATCAACTGTTCATAGGCAGATGGTGTCATCTCAGGGGTCCCAATTCTGTTCCACTGATCTATCTGTCTGTTTTTGTACTGGTACCAGGCTGTTTTGACTACTGTGGCAGTGTAATATGTTCTAAGGTTGGGTAATGAGAGGCCTCCAGTGTGTTCTTCCTCTTTAGTAATGCTTTACTTATCCAGTGCTTCTTTCCTTTCCAGAAAAAGTTTGTAATTTGTTCCTCCATCTCATTAAAAAATGTCACTGGAACTTGTATTGGGATTGCATTATATAAGTAGATTGCTTTGGGTAAAATAGACATTTTCACAATGTTATGTCTTCCTATCCATGAGCAGGGTAGGTTTCTCCATTTGTCTAAGTCTCTGTTAGTTTCTTATAGTAAGAGTTTGTAGTTCTCTTTGTAAAGCTCTATTATTTGTCTGGTTAAATTTATTCCTAGGTACTTTATCTTCTTAGGGGCTATGGTAAATGGTATTGACTTGGTGATTACTTCCTTAATAGTCTCATTGTTAGTATAAAGGAATCCTACTGATTTACTTATGTTTATCTTGTATCCAAGACTTTGCTGAACTCTTCTATCAGTTTGAGTAGTTTCCTTATGGATTCTTTGGGATTCTCTGCTTATGCAATCATATCATCTGCAAATAGGGAGATTTTAACTTCCTCTTTGCCGATGCAGATGCCCTTTATTTCTTGGTCTTGTCTAATTGCTCTGACTAGAACTTCTAGTACAATGTTGAATAGGAGAGGTGAGAGTGAGCATCCTTGCCTAGTTTCTGTTCTCAAGGGAAACTGTTTCAGTCTCTCTCCATTCAGGATGACATAGGCAATTGGCTTTGTATAAGTGGCCCTACTGCATTGAGGAATTTGCTGTCTGTTTCTATTTTGCTGAGAGTTTTTAGCATGAATGGGTGTTGGACCTTATCAAATGCCTTTTCTGTATCAATGGACAAGATCAGGTGATTCTTGTCTTTTGTGAGATTTACGTGGTTGTCTTTCTGATGTTGAACCAGCCTTGCCTCCCTAGGATGAATCTAATTTGGTCATGATGGATTATTTTTTGGATATATTGTTGTGTTCTATTGGCAAGAATTTTGTTGAAGATTTTTGCATCTAGATTCATGAGTGATATAGGTCTATAGTTCTCCTTTTTGGTTGGGTCTTTCCATGTCTTTGGTATCAGAGTTATGCTGGCTTCATAGAATGAATTTGGGAGTATTTCATCCCTTTCTATACTGTGAAATAGTCTTAGTAGTATTGAAGACAATTCTTCTCTAAAATTCTGTGGTGAAGCCATCCGGGCCCGGGCTCTTTTTGGTTGCCAACAATCTCTTCCTTTGTGATGGGTTTATTTTTTGGTAGGTGATATGAATCAAGGAATTTGTCCACTTCCTCTAGGTTTTCAAATTTGTTAGAGTACAGTCTTTCATAGCATTCAAGCTACGATATTTTAGATTTCTGTTGGGTCTGTGGTGACAACTCTCCTCTCATTTCTTATTTGGGTTATTGGTTTCCTTTCCTGTTTTTCTTTAGTAAGTTTAGCCAATGGTTTTTTGATTTTGTTGATCTTTTCAAAAAACCAGCTTTTGGTCTTTTCAACTTTTCACTTGTTCTTCTGTTCTCTAATTCGTTTAGTTCTGCTCTAATCTTTATGATCTGTTTTCTTCTGGTGCCCGAGGGGTTCCTCTGGTGTTCTCTCTCTACTTGCTAAAGCTGTAGGGTCGGTTCTTTCATTTGGTTTCTTTCTTCCTTACAGATGTGTGCATTTATGGAGGCAAACTGACGTCAGAGCACTGCTGCGGCTGTATCCTGTAGGTTCTGCTTGGAAGTGTTTTCGTTCTCCTTGGAGTCCACAAATTTCTTTATTTCATCCTTGATTTCTTCTATAACCTATGGTTTTTTGAGCAAGGTGTTGTTCAGTTTCCAAGAGTTCCACTTTCTATCTATGTTTTTTCTGCTATTGATTTTGACTTTTATGGCTTTATGATCTGAGAAGACGCTTTGCATTAATTCAGTGGTATGGAATTTGTTGAGAATTGCTTTATTACTTTATGTCCTAACACATGGTCTGCTCTGGAGAATGCTCCATGTACACTGGAGAAGAAAGTGTAGTTGTCTGTTGATGGATAGAAAGTTCTGTATATGTTGATGAGGTCTAGTTGGTTAATTGCGGCAATAAGGTCTTCTGTGTCTTTACTGAGCTTTTTTCTAGATGATCTGTCTAATATTGAGAGTGGTGTGTTGAAGTCTCCTACTATTATTGTGGCGTGATCTATCCCCTTTTCAAGAACAGTCAGTGTTTCTTTGATGTATTTAGGTGCTCTAATACTAGGTGCATAAATATTTAATATTGTTAAGTCTTGCCTGTGTATTGAACCTTTCAGCAATAAATGGTGTACCTCCTTGTCCACGATGGTGGATTTTACATTAAAATCTATTTTATCTGAGATTAGAATTGTCACACCTGCTCTTCTTTGTTCACTGTTAGCTTGATATATATTCTTCCATCCTTTAATTTTCAGTTTGTTCCTATCTTTAAGTCTAAGGTGAATTTCTTGTAGGTAATGTATAGATGGGTCGTGTCTTTTGATCCAAGACGTCACTCGATGTCTCTTTACTGGAGCATTCAGTCCATTCACATTCAATGTAATTATTTATAGGCATGTGTTCAGTGCTGCCATTGTGATATGTTTATTTTTGTATTGATGTTTTCTCTGTTGTTCTTATTAATTTGTTCTGTGGCCTTCTTCTTTGTGTGTTGATTTTTCACCTTTTTCAGGGTTGGTTTAGTGGTCGTTGAGACGCCTGTGTTACATTTCTTGATACAGTATGTTCCTTTTTTATTATACTTTACAGCTGCCCCTGTGATCCCACTTAATACAGTATATATAAACCCAATTTTCATTGCTACTGTCTTGTCAACTTCCTCGCCATCTGGAAGGACTATAGCAACTGTAGTACATCCCTCTTCTTAATATGATGATATCATAGTTCATATGATATGATCATTAGATCATTTCTTTCACTACTATAGCTTTGATTGTGTTTGGAGCCTTCCCTAACTAAGTAGGATTCTGGATAATGTGTCCTACTAAAATATAAAGTTAGCATTTGTTTTTTTCCAAGCCAAGAGATTCTTTCAGTATTTCTTGTAGCTTTGATTTGGTTTTTACAAAGTCTCAGAGTTTCTGTTTATCTGTGAAGGTCTTAATTTCATTTTCATATTTGAAAGATAGTTTTACAGGCTATATAATTCTTGGTTGGAAGTTCTTCTCCTTCAAGGCTTTGAATATGTCATTCCACTGTCTCTGTGCCAGCATTGTTTCTGTGGAGAAATCTGACAAAAGCCTACAGGGTTTCCCTCTGAATGTTAGCTTTGCTTTGAGTCTTACTGCATTTAAGAATCTCTGCTTATGTTTCATTTTGTTTCAGCTTGATTATAATATGTCTTGGAGTCTTTCTATTGAGATCTATGTTGAGTGGTGTTCAATACTTATCGTGGATATCTATGTTCTCTTCTTTCATGATTTCTGGGAAGTTTTCTGTCAGCAGCTCAGCAGCAGTGCTCTCTGTGTTCTCAGGTGTCTTGCCTTGTTCAGGAACTCTAATTAATCATAGATTGTTCTTTTTAATAGAGTCCCACATGCTTGTTAATGCTTCTTCATTTTTCTTGTTTCTTTTCTCTGATTTCTTCTCACAGATGCTGGAGTCCATAGCTCTGTCTTCCAAATCAGAAATTCTTTTTTCCATTTGTTCCATTCTGTTTTCTTGGCTTTGAATTGAAGTTTCTATGTCTTTGATTTTGTTCTTGATCTGTTAGATTTCTGAGTACTGATGTTCCATCAGATCGAACAGCTTGCTTAATTTTTTGTTTTGCTCTGATGCATTTTGTATAAGGTCTAGGAGGGCTCTATATATAATCCTTTTGTATTCACCTTCTGTTACTTTCAGAAAAGATTCTTTGTCTGGGAAGTTCTGAGGTGGCTTCTTTTGGGGGCCTTTTGATGCCATGGGTGTTTGCTCAGTTACCATATTCCCCAGCGTTTGCATTTTTGGCTTCATGTGGGTCAATAGATGCCGGGAGAGATGCTGTGAAGATGGAACACAGTTATTTCTCTAGGCCATCTTAACACGAGAAGTAAAAAGTATTTGACAACTTCCAAAGGCAGTCAGGTTTTCAGGTATATACGTCCCTCTTCCCAGTTGGCAAAGTAAGTACCTCTGTATTGAACCCCAGATGTTATAAGCTAGCTCAAAATACAGAAGTTCTACTGGCCTGCTGGCTTCTGCTCTCGGGCCCTAACTATAGGTGCTACTGTGTAGAATTCTTCTTTTCTGTTGGGAAAGCGGTCTCTTCTGGGTAGGTACTGCCTCCCAGCCAAGGAATTAGGTCCAGCTGAGGCTTCTGTATGGATGACTCCACCTCCCAGAGAAACAAGAAGGCATCCCACACAAGCTTTCCAGCTGACCAGGACCAGGCTCCCAGCAGAAAGAGAGGCCAAGAGTGCCGAAATGCCCAGAGTCCACAGTCTCTGCCACTGGGCCCTAGCCCCAGGCAACACTGTGCAAAACACTACCTCCCTGCCAGAAAAGCACTCTCCCCGCAGCAGACACCGCCTCCCAGCCTAGGAACAAAGTCCTGCTGGGGCCTCTGCCTGGGTTTCTCTGTTTCCCAGTAGATCAAGATGGCATCCCACACAAGCACTTCTGTATGGCTACCACATGGCAGAGGCAGAAAGACATGCTAGAGGAACTGAGATTTATAGAGTCCAAAGCCAGGCTCTCAGAACCTGGCAATTATGCTTCCCATACCACCAGCTGTGCATCTGAGACCAGCAGCTAGTCAAGTCCCAGCTTGCCAGCCAGCCAAGACAGAAGAAATAAAAAATCAAAATGGTGAGTTACCTTCAGTCGGTGCAAGCCTCTGCTCATTCAGAGTGGGGTCAGTGAAAGAGAGGATGTTTTGCATTCAGTGGTATGAAGTCCAAATTAACAGCCCTATGCCACATCCCAGGGCTCACTAGGTATACAGAAGGCTCATTTAATTACCAATTCAGGTCTTGGTTTCCAGAGGGATTTAGGGAGATGTGTGTTTAGTCTGCCATCTTGACTCCGCCTAGAGCAGGACTTTTAACCCATTAACAGCTCCAAATTGTTGGCTGTGGTTGAGTTTATCCCTAACTCATGGTGACAACAAGCAAAACAAAACAAAGCCCTACCCAGTCCTATGCCATCCTCTTGACCAGTTGCAGGTCATTGTAATTCATTGGATTTTTGTTGGCTCATTTTTTGGAAGTAGATTCCCAGGCTTTTCTTCCTAGTCTATCTTAGTGTAAGCTTTCACTAACAGACAGGCAGTGGCTACATATGAAGTGCAGTAGCTGGGAATTGAACCCATGTCTTCTACCCAAGATATCTAGCTCTGAACTACAACATCCCTGACTTCAATTACTGGGAGATAGGATTCATGAGTGAAGTAGTAGAACAAAACAGTGTGGTGGGATCTGCGGTGGTCTGGAGAGCTCATGGCCCATCGAAGAAAGCCACTACTCAATTCTAGCTAACTCCTGCCTTCCAGGAACAGAGGCTGAAATCTTCCAGTTTTCTAAAAGGAACCCAAATCTGGATTTTTAGTGAGGTTTCCAAATTGTGGAAACAGTGTACAGGCTAAATAAAACATATCTGCCAGCTGGATCTGGCCCATGAATGTCCAGTCTGTGATTCCTTCTTTAGAGCCTTGCCACGATGTGTGACTCAGCTCCTTTCTGTCTGACTCACTTCTAAAGGGAGAGATGCTGACAGTGGCTGAGCTAGGGCCAGATGCACCTTGTGAGGAAAGCTCAGTAAAAATGGGGTCCCTGGGTGGTCAAAGGAACAAAAGGACTATTCCTAAAAAGAGAGTCCGGGCAGATACTGCAAAATCCCTTGGAAGGGCGGAAAGAGGGGGTCAAGGTGAAGCTATTCATGCCTTTTCAGTGTCAAAGGTGACTTTATCATTAGTGGAAAGCAACGTTCTGCAGCTTCTTCCTATGAGGAAAGAATGAGATGAAATAGGCTTAAACTGCAGCACAAAGAATTTAAATCAAATCAAATTTGGAGAAACTTCCAATGGGAGTTGTAAAACTCTAAGAATCTACTTTGGGATATCAGTCCAATCAGATTGAGTCAAAGCATATCTGTCATCAGAGGTCTCTGGGAAGACCTTGTCAAACATCTGTCTTTGTCTCCATTCCTCTCCCAGCCCCAATCACAGTCCACGTGCAGGGCATTTACTTCCTTTGTTTAGAAAGGTTGTATGCCATTTCTTATCTCATCAGCCTGCAGATCAAAGTTTGACTGAAACACAGGCACCAGCTCATCTCTTCTCTCCTTGCCTCTCCATCAAAGTCCCAAAGGCCCTAGTAAACCCTTTGATATGGCTGCTCCTGTCTTCAGGTGATGTCTTCATCTGAGTAAGAAATTCTGACATGATGGGCTTTGTGCTTGTGGGAAAACTGGTATTGTCATCTGCTATTATGAAAGAGAATATGTTGAGGGTGATGATAAATCCCATGCATAATTAGATATTAAGAACCAGACTGTCACACCTATTCATCTGCTTTCTCATGACGGCCCTCACCGCCTGTCCACTAACTTGTGGCTCTCTGAAGGTTACAGATACAGAGTCAGAGATGTCAGCTGGGGGACACAGATAACACATTTTTGGGAAACAAATGAAATCACACCCACTGAATTCTTTTGCTGTTTGAGTCCATTCTAAAGATATTCTAAGAGCAAATGAGTGATCGCTCTTTTAGTCATTTAAGCCTGGCTCAGACTCCGGAATAATTATTGTGATGGTAATTCTATCTAAAATTTGCTCACAGAAGCGGCAGTCAAGAAATCAAGTGAGGTATGATGTTGGACCAAAATGCTGCAGAAGACCTTGTCATAGATTGAATTGGATCACCCAGAAAATATGGGTGGATTGTAATCACCAGTATTGTGTGATTGCTCTCCGTTTTGTGATTCCTATGCTGTATATTAAAGAGGATGAGGGTCAATGTCGAACGTCACCTCCCTGCCCCACTGCAAAGGAAGTTTCCCTGGAGTGTGGCTTGCACCACCTTTTATCCTTTCATCTTACAAGGGATAAAGGAAAAGAAAGGCAAGCAGAGAGTCGGGAACCTCACACCATCAAGAGAGCTGCACCAGGAGAAGACTACATCCTTCAGACCTGAGAGGTTCCTGTGCCAAGATGCTCCCTGACCAAAGACTAATGCAACACAAGGACCTTCCTCCAGAGCCACCACAGGAAGAGCCTTCTTCTGGAGCGGACATTCTGAATTTGGCTTTGCAGCCTACTGGACTATGTAAGAATAAATTTTTCCTTGTTAAAGCCAACCACTCCATGGTATTTCTGTTAGAGAAGCACTAGCTGTCTAAAACAGACCTCTTTAAAGTGCTGAAAAGTAAAGGTGTGACTTTGAGGACTAATGTGTGCCTGACCCAAGTTATGGTATTCTAGTCACCTCATATGCATGCAAAACCTGGACAATGAATAAGGAAGACTGAAGCAAAACTGATCCCTTTGAATTATGGTATTGGGGCAGAATACTGAATATACCATGGGCTGCCAGAAGAATAAACAAAGATGCCTTGGAAAGCTCCTTAGAAGCAAGGATGGTTAGACTTTCTCTCACATACTTTGGACATGTTATCAGAAGGGATCAGCCCCTGGAGAAAAACATCCTGCTTGGTAAAGTAGAAGGTCAGTGAAAAAGAAGAAGACCCTCAATGGGATAGATTCATACAGCAGCTGCAACAACAGGCTCAGACACAGTGAGGAGTGGGAAGACAGCACAGGAGCCGGTTGTGTTTCATCCTGTTGTGCACAGAGATTGCTGGGATAGGATTGCTATGAGTCACAACCAACTCCATGGCACCTAACAATAGGAACAACTGTCTGATATTCAGAGAGCAGCAGCTGCAATAGGGGAAATTATAGCATCAGAAACTTTCCAGCTGCTAAACTCTGGGTGGATCTGCTTCTTACCCTTCATGTGTAAAAACTTCAATGACTTATTTTTTTTTTGGTATGAAAAGCAGACAGTTCATGGGTAGAATTCTCATGTAAGAGGGCTGGATTCAATTCAATGGTAGTCACCACCTGTCTGTCAGTCAAGTCTTGTGTGTTGCTATGGTGTTGAACAGATTTCAACACAGCTTCCAAACTAAGACAACTAGGAAGACAAGTCTAGCAATCTATGTACAAAAATCAGCCAAGGAAAGCCCTATGGTGTGTGGTTAATTGCCTCTATGAGCAACTGCCTCCTTTGCTTTGAGAAGAGACGAAGTAGATGGTGCCCAGCTACCATTACTGAACATTTAATCAAAGGTTCTGTAGAAGAATCCTGATTAAATGTGGAAGAATTGAAAACAGAATCTCAGATTCTCATTGAATCCAGACTTCCTGGAACTATTAATATTGTCTAAACTGCTGAAACTATTGACCTGAGATTATTTTTAAATCTTCAGCCTAAAACATCGTCTAAAGTCTTCTCCAAACCAAATAATAGGTTAAGTAGTAAAAAATGTCTTCTTTGAGCATTATGGTCTTTTATGGGATCATATTGGTGACAGCAATTTGGAAACTAGACAGGAATCTTGAGGGCAGTGGATTTATGCTAAAGTAGAGGGAACAACTCAGAAAGGGAAGGTAAGAATGGTTGCACAACCCAAAGAATGTAATCAGTGTCACTAAATGGTACATGTAGAAACTGCTGAATTGGTGACTGTTTTGCCATGTATGTTCTTAACAACAACAAAATAAGACTTCTTCTTCTTCTTTTTTTTTTTTAAAGGAACTCTTACAAAACACAATGGTCCAATCCTATTATGTGTAGGGTCACCTACTTGATGAGAGCTAACAACCACAACACCCCAGTATTCACAAATGTATACCCTGGTTTTATGACTTTTTTGTCCCTCTAGGAGACCACAGACTACATGGCTTGAAGCTGCTGAAAAGCTGGCATGCCTCTGCACGTACTTTTATCAGCCTGTATGTTCTATAATTAATCATGTTTGTGTGAGCGCAGCGGAAAGCAGGCACTAGAGTGAAAGCAGGAAGACCTGGACTCCAGGCCTAACTCCTATGCTGACAAGCTGTTATCAAGGAATGAAGCTTCTTAGAGCAGAAGTGAGGACAGTGCTGACGACACGCCTCATTCTTTCTCACCCAGAGCCCTCTGCCTGTGCTTCCTCAGTTCACTGCTATTCGGCGCCTGCTGGATTCCCTTCACAGCCCTTAACAACTGTATCTTAGTTACCTAGTGCTGCAGTGGCAGAAATATTGCATGTGAGTGGCTCTGAAGAACAGAAATTTCTTTTCTCACCATTCCAGAGGCTAAAAGCTCCTGTCAGGATTTTGGCCCTTGTCCATTTCTTGACAGTAGGTTCTGGGCGTTCCTGGATTTGTTGGTTTGTAAACCATCGTCTTATGGCATCTGTCTTCCCCTTATCTGTCTTTTTGTCCATTCTGGTTTCTATAACTCAGAGGAGGTTAGATTTTATCTCCACTGTTCAACGGTATATCTCAAATGATTGTTTGATAACATAACATCAGATTGCATTGTGGAAGGTGAGGACATTACATCTAAGTTTATTACATCACAGGTAGTCTCCAGCTTATGTCATATTTCAGTTATGATAAACTGTCCTTAGGACCACCCGTTGTTTTCTTTATTTTTGTATATCTTGCCATTAGTAATATTTTCTACCAACAATGCTGCAGCATTAATTTGCTAAGGTTATCATCCTCAGAGGTTCACTCACAGCTGTTCAAAATTGAATTTATAAAGATGCTGATAATAAAAATAAATAATGAAAACTAAAAAAAAAAAAGATGATGTATTCAGCTTAAATAGAACTGACTTATGACACAGTCTTTGTAACAGAATGCTCTCATGGTTGCAGACCATGCTACATTATAGAAGATAATGTACCCTACCCAAGGCCAACTGATTGTTTTAATCACATTCCATAACAGCAGCTACTGTATTAGTTATCTGGTGCTGCTGTAACAGAAATAAAGCAAGTAGATGGCTTTAGCAAGTGGGAGTTTATTTTTTCACAACTTAAACTCAAATCAAACCAAACCTAGTGCCATCAAGTGGATTCCAATTCACAGTGACCCTGTAGGGCCGGGGGGAACTGCTCCGTAGAGTTTCCAAGGAGAGCCTGGTGGATTCAAACTGCTGGCCTTTGGTTAGCAGATGTAGCACTTAACCACGGTGCCACTGCGGTGAAGGGTAGAAATACAAATTCAAGGCACCAACTCTAGGGAAAGCCCTTGTCTCTCCTTGTCAGCTCTTAAGGAAACTCTTGTATGTTTTTAACCTCATTCTAGGTTCCTTGACAATCATGTGGCACTTATTTCCTCCCCATTTGGGCTTTCTTACTTAATCTGTACATCTGATCCTAACTGCCACATTAACACAACAACAACAAAAAAAAAATCCAAAATGGGATTATAATTGCAAATACACCAAAACCAAACCAGTTGCTGTTGAGCCGGTTCTGGCTCATAGTGACCCTGCCCTGTGGACAGAGTAGACCTGCCCCATAGGGTTTCTGAAGAGCAGATGTTGAGTTTAAAGTGCAGTCTTTTGATCAGCAGCCAGCTCTTAACTACTATACACCAAGGCTTCACCACCAGTGTTGTTGTTAGTTGCCATCAAGTCAGTTTCAACTCGTAGTAACCTGACGTACAACAAACACAGCCTGGTCTTGCCTCATGCTCACAGTCTTTCTTACACTTCAGTCTGTTGTTGCAGCCACTGTGTCAATCCATCTTGTTGAGGAGCTTCCTCTTTTTTATTGAGCCTGTACTTTACCAGCATGATATCCTTCTCCATGGACTGATCCCTCTGGACAGTAGGTCCAAATTATGTAAAACATATTTTCTCCATCCTTGCTTCCAAGGAGCACTCTGGTTGTACTTCTTCCAAAATAAATCTGTTTATTCTTTTGGCAGTACACTGTATATTCAATATTTTTCTCCAACACCACAATTCAAAAGCATCAATTCTTCTGTCTTTCTTATTTACTGTCCAGCTTTCACGTGCATATGATGCAATTGAAAATACCATGGCTTGAACAGGGTGCACCTTAGTCTTCAAAGTGACATCTTTGATCTTCAACACTTTAAAGAGGTCTTTTGCAGCAGATTTTCCCAGTGCAATGTATCTTTCAATTTCTTGACTGCTGCTTCCATAGATGTTGCTTGTGGATCCAAGTAAAATGAAATTTTTGAGAAATTTAATCTTTTCTCTGCTTATCTTGATGTTGCTTATTGGTTCAGTTGTAAGGATTTTTGTTTTCTTCATGTTGAAGGCTAATCCATACTGAAGGCTGTGGTCTATGATCTTGATCAGTGTTTCAAGTCCTCTCTCCTGTCAGCAAGCAGGGTTGTGTCATCTGCATAACTCAGGTTGTTAATAAGTCTTCCTGCAATCTTGATGTGCTGTTTGTATTCATACACTGCAGCTTCTAGGAATATTTGCTTGGCATACAGATTGAAAAGGTATGGTAAAAGGATACAACCCTGACACATAACTTTCCTGACTTTAATATATAGAATATCCCCTTGTTCAGTTCTCACGGCTGCTTCTTAATCTCTGTACACAGTCCTCATGAATCCTTGTAAGTGTTCTGGAATTCCCATTCTCTGCAATGTTACCCATAATTTGCTATGATCCAGTCATACGCTTTTGCATAGTCAATAAAAAAACATCTTTTTGATATTCGTCACTTTCACTCAAGATCCAGCTGACGTCAGCAATGATATCACTGATTCCATATCCTCTTCTTAATCCAGCCTGAATTTCTGACAGTTCCCTGTCAATATACTGCTGTGGCTGCTTTCCAATGATCTTCAGCAGAATTTTACTTGCATGTGATATTAAAGATATTGTTTAATAGCTTCTTCATTTGATTGGATAACCTTTCTTGGGAATAGGTGTAAGTATGTATCTCTTCCAGTCAGCGGGCCAGGTAACTGACTTTCAAATTTCTTGGCATAGATGAGTAAACACTTTTAGAGCTGCATCTGTTTGTTGAAACATCTCAGTTGATATTTCGTCAATTCCTGGAGCCTTGTTCTTCACCAGATCCTACAATGTAGCTTCAACTTCTTCCTTCACTGTTGGAAATCAAGGCTCCCCACCCCTTTCTGTCAGCTTGAGAAATGCAGAGTATTCTTGTTTTTTGGTTTTCTATCTATAGCTCTTTGCATATATTATCATAATACTTTATCTTCTAGAGCCTCCCTTTGAAGTCTTCTATTCAGTTCTTTCACTTAGTCCTTTCTTCCTTTTGCTTTAACTGCTCAAAACTCAAGAGCAAGTTTGAGTCTCTTTTGACATTCAGTTTGTTTTTTTTCTCTCTTTCCTGTTTTGTTAAGGACTTCTTGCTTTCTTCACGTATGATGTCTTTGATGCCATTCTACAACTCATCTGTTCTCTGGTGATTAGTGTTCAATGCATCACATCTATTCTTGACATGGTTTCTAAACTGAAATGGGATATGCTCAGGTTTATATTTTGGCTCTTGTGGACTTTTTCTGATTTATTTCAATTTGAACTTGTGTATGAGAAATTTATGTGCCACAATCAGCTGCTGGCTTTGTTCTGACTATTGATATTGAGCTTTTTGATCATCTTTCCATCTATGTAGTTGATTAGATTTCTGTGTGTTACATCTGGCCAGGTCCATGTGTATGTATAGTTGCCATTTATGGTAGTTAAAAATGGTGTTTGCAATGGAGAAGTTGCTTATCTTGCAAAATTCTATCATGAAATCTCTGGCATTGTATCTATCACCAAGGCCATATTTTCCGATTATGGATCCTCATTCTTTGTGTCCAGCTGTGACATTCCAACTTACCAGTAATTATCTGTCCATCCTGATTGCGTATTGATCAGTTTCAGATTGCAGAAGCTGGTAAAAATCTTTCAGTTTTTTCATCTTTGGCCTTAGTGGTTGGTGCATAAACTTAAGTAGTAGTCATATTAACTTGTCTTCCTTGTAGGCATATGGGTATTATCCTATCACTGACAGTATCGAACTTGAGGATAGAACTTGAAATGACTTTTTTGATGAATACAGTGTCATTTCTCTTTAAGTTGTTATCCCAGCATAACTGATCATATAGTTGTCTGATTCAAAGTAGTTGTTACCAGTCCCTTTCAGCTCACTAATGCCTAGGGTGTCGATACTTATGGGTTCTATTTCATTTTTGACAATTTTCAGTTTTCTTGGATTTGTACTCTGTACATTTCATCTTCTGATTACTAATGGGTACTTGTAGCTGCTTCTTCTCATTATTAGTTATGCCATATTAGCAAATGAAGGTCCCAAAAGCTTGACTTTATCTACTTCACTAAGGTCAACTCTACTTTGAGGAGGCAGTTCTTGCCCAGATGTCTTTTGATTCCCTTCTGACCAGAGGATCTTGTCTTCTGGCACTATGTCAGACAATTTTCCACTGCTATTCATAAAGTTTTTTTTTTTTTTTTTCCTGGCTAATTCTTTTCAGAAGTAGACTGCTGGGTCCTTCTTCCTAGTCTTTCTTAGTCAACAAGCTCAGCTGAAACCTCTCTGCCATGGGTGACCCTACTGGTATCTGAATTCTAGTGGCATAGCTTCTAGCATCAAAGCAGCATGCAAGCCCCTGCAGTGTGACCAACTGACAGACACATGGGACAACCACAGTTACAAAACAAAAATTCAATCTCATTGCCGTTTGGTTGATTCAGACTCATAGAGTAGAACTACTCCATAGAATTTCCAAGGTGCACATGGTGGATTTGAACTGCCAACCTTTTGGTTAGCAGACATAGTACTAAACAGGGTTTCCAACCACAGGTATAGGGGTCAGGATTTACAACACATTATTTTGAAGAAACAATTCAGTTCATAGCAACTGGTATTTGGCCACACCACTGGGGACCATAGCTTAACCAAGCTGACCAGTAACAATAACCATCATGTGCTAATTGTTTTCATTTTGTCTCATCCCCATCATGGCAAAGACCTGTATTTTACTCATTCTGTATTCCCAAGAACCTGGAACACAGGGTTGCACATAGAAAGTGCTCAGGATTCTAGGTTTGCATGTAAACGTGAGAATCTGGATCCACCATACATGTCAAGTTCCATAGCTAGGGATTGAACTACATAATCTCTCAGAAATGCCTTTGAATGGATTGAACTGTGTCTCCCAAAAATATATGTCAACTCACTCAGACCATGATCCCCAGTATTGTGTAGTTGCCCCCCTTTTGTGATTTTCCTGTGTATTATAAATCATAATCTCTGGCTGTGATCAAGAGGATTAGGGTGGGATGTGACACCCTTGCTCTGGTTACATCCCTGGTGTAATGTGAAGGCAGTTTCCCTGTGGTATGGACTACATCACCTTATTTTATGAAGGATAAAAGAAAAGCAAGCAGAGAGTGGTGGACCTCGTATTTTCCAGACAGCAGCTCCAGAAATAGAGCATGTCTTTTGACCTGAGGGGCCTGTGCTGAGTTGCTCCCAAACCAAGGGAAGACTGGTGATAAGGACTTGTAGAGCTGATGCAGAGAGAAAGTCTTCCTCTAGAGTTGGTACCTGAACTCAGACTTCTAGTCTACTGGACTGAGAAAATAAACTTCGTTTTGGAAGAGCCATCCACCTGTGGTATTTCTGTTATAGCAGCACTATATAACTAAGACAACTTTCTGATACGTAAAAGCTGTGATAATGAAATTTGGGGGATTTTCCTTGAGAAATGTAACCTGAAGGGTAGTTCACCAAGTCATAAACGTTATTAATATGAATGAAATGTTCTGATTTGCTAGTCAGTCTGTTGATGAATTTCATGTAGATCAAAGGATCTCAGTTATCAAATGAGCACCACCCCCCATCCGTGTCTTCAGGATCTAAGAAGGACAGAAGAGACCAAAAGTTCTTGAATATTTACAGGAACCTCTTAGAAATTAAATGTTTTCCTATTATAAGGAGCATGGTCTCATGAAGTTATTAATTTTTAAGATGTGAGCGTGGATTAATTGCTTCTGAATGCACATGTTTTGTCTGGTAGACATGAATTTCAAAACACAGGGTTATTAAAGAGAACTTTGACCTATTTCTTGGTCATTAAAAACAGAGGGGGTTGAGAAACCCAGCAGAAGATAGTTCAAGTTTCTTCAGCTTTGGTCTTCTGCAATCCTCCCACCAAGCCAGAGCTAACTCCTCTTGCTCTGAATAATAGTCATTTCTTTTTTGGGGTCCCACCCATAATGAACATGTGGTGATTTAACCTGTTCATGACGCCTTCACTATTGACCTGGCAACAGCATCATCTTGATTATTCAGTGGGAACCCTCCCTCCTTTCCCCCTAGATAACCTGGTTTGAGTGGAGGAAGTGCTGTGTTTCTTGATTTCCTGGAGGAAAGGTATCTAGACATAGGCAATGAGTATATTTCAACCCAGGGCCAAGCCTGGAGGATGAGAATCCCACTCAGGATTTTGAACAGAAGCATTTAAAAGGACCCTGTCTCTCCACTTGATCAGGCATTGGCCAGGTACAAATCTACAGCTGTTTACAACCATCTGGCCACCCCATAACAGGGTGTCTTAGTCTGGATTCCCCATAAGGATGATTTTGAGGCAAAAATCTGTATAGCAGAGGGTTATTTTGGAGGTGACTTAGGAAGTATTGTATGAGAACAGGAAAAGGAAAGAAATGAGGAAGAAACCAAAATAGGGTTGATTAGTGAGCAAGTTGATGAGTGATCTTCTGATTCCAGTATTGTGTGACTGTGCACCACTTTGTCATCTAATGTAATTTTCCTCTGTGTTACGCATCCTAGCTCTATGATATTAATGAGATGTTATTAACAACAGTTATGTTAATTTGACAGGACTCAATCTACAAGATTAGCTTGTGTTTTAAGTCAGTCTCTTTGCAATATAAAAAAGAAGCAGTCAGAGACATGGGGACCTCACAGCACCAAGAAACAGACCCAGGAGAATGGCACACCCTTTGGGCCTGGTGGGTATGCTGAGAAGCTTCCATCAGGGAAGACTGGTAACAAGGACCTCCCTCCAGAGCCAACAGAGACAGAAAGCCTTCCTTTGGAGCTGGCACCCTAAATTTGGAATTCTAGCCTACTAGACCATGAGAGAATAGATTTCTCTTTGCTAAAGCTATCTCCTTGGGGTATTTTTCTTGTTGCAGCACTAGATGATCAAGGCAGCAACCAAGGCTTGATCCTGTTGGAGACATCTGGGGAAAAGTCTAGACTATGCCCCAGAGCTTTTCCACCAAAAGACAACAGTTAAGTTTTGGACTACTAAATGATGTCGGCCATGGGCCGAGGGCTGCTCCCGGGGCTGTTAGTGCACTGGTACTTTGGCCTGAACGTGTTCCAGCAGCTGGGGGAAGACATACAGTGCTGCACCCCCATTCCACAGGCAGCTACACAGACTGCAAGTCGCGGAGGCTGCGCTCACGGCAGGTGGGCTATGTTGCCGAGACCTTCCCTGAACAGGGAGCCAACACAGGTGGAGCAGAGCCAAGCAGCAAAGAGGGACAGACTCCGGCTGCTGCAATCCCCGGCTCCAGCCTCAGTTAGCTGTGTCTCTGGACTTCTCCTTTATTTGGACCAATAACTCTCTCTGTCCCTAATTCCATGACTTAGTCTCTGTCACTTGCCAGAGTGCAGAACCTAGCCAGTATGGAAACTGCAAAGCAAAACTATCCCTATGCACAGAAGCACTGTCTGGTGTCAGACCTGTGTGCTGTCTCTGGCAGTGGTGCCAAGGGAGATTGTGCCATCAAGCCTGCTTCCCTCTGAGATGCTGACTTTAACAGATTAGAAACAGTCCCGGCACATCCCACGCTTCTGCTCATAAGTGATTCCTTATCTGTCATGAATGAGTTTTTCAAGTCTCCCATTACTGGGCTATGTACCTACTCAAGAAGTACATTTCCAGGCGATTTTGTCTGAATTACATAGTTAATTGCCTCATATTTTCAGCTCGTGTTACTGGCCCTCTGAGTTAGAATGAGAGAGAGAAGTACCACGCATTACTTCACATGCGGGGGGTAGTCCACAGACAGAGCAGGGCACATGGAGGGGCTTCATCTACACACTGAGAGAGAACACTCACTTGTTTCTATCTTCTACCTGTAACTAAGTTAGAAGGCGTCAGAACATTAATTAGGTGGGGATAAAAAATCAGCTAGTTATCCAAATGTTTTAACTTCCAAATTTATATTAACTCCACAGTTGATTTGCTGATCAAAACATAAGGCTCCGGCTACAAGTGGGGGAAAGTGAATACACAGAAGTCTCCTCGGGTTTCCATTCTAACTGTGGTTGTGATGCATGTGCCTGTGTTTTTTAATAAGCAAAAGATTAAAAACCAGTTGTCTTTGAGTTGATTCTGATTCATGGTGATCCCCGCGTGTGTCAGAGTACAACTGAGCTTCATGGAGTTTTCAGTGGCTGATGTTTCTGAAGTAGATCACCAGACCTTTTTTCTGAGGTACCATTGGTGGACGGAGACCTCCACCCTTTAGGTTAGCAGCCGAGCATGTTAAGTGTTTGCACTGCCCAGGTGTGGAGGGGAAATGCATAGAAGCCTTCTCAAGTTTTCATTCTGAGGTCATGACATCTGTATTCATTTTAAAAGTATTTAAAGAGTAAGAGTTCCAAAATAAACCAGGACAAGATAAATGCCTACCAAAAGTTCACGCAGTAAGTCCCATGGGAGTTTATAGGAAGCTAAGTTTTCTGGCAGAGAAAGTGAGATTCATGGTCAGAGTTGTTAGCCAAGGTCAGTCTGTGGAGGGATGGACATTGGGTGGGTGAAGCGAGGGTGCTGTTATACCATGACTGTGAAATGGCACAAGACAAGAAAGGAAATGACCATGGCCAGTTTTCTTTACAAATGGGACTCTGCAGTATCAGACTTTAGCTGTAATTCAAAGTTAGAAATCAGATAAACTGGTAATTTGGATTTAGGAGTGAAGTTCCTGCTAAAGGCATTCTTGAGTGGTCAGGTGGGAAGCAAAGCAGGCTGATGTTCACGGACTGATGACTCAGCAATAGGGAGCGCTACATTGCTAATGTCCTGCTGTGTTAAAAAATGGTAATAACAGCTGCCCAACTTAGAATTTAAAACAACAATTGCACATCTAATATTTCACACAGGTTCTTCATGGGGTTGAGGCCAGCTGTTAGCTGGGGTGGCAGTCATCTGAGAGCTTGAATGGGACACACCTTCAGATGGTTCACTCATGTGGCTGGCAGGTTGGCATGAGTTGTGGGCAGGAGGCTTTAGTCCCTCTCATGGGACTTGTTTGAATATCCTCCCAACATGACAGCTGTCTCACCTAGAACAAGCGACCCAAGAGAGAGCTAGTCAGAAGCCACAGTGAGTTTTATGATTCAACACTGGAAGTCATATTTGCGTATTTCTACAATATCCTTTTGATTACACAGGGCAGCCTTATTCAGTGTGCAAACAGACTATCTAAGTGCATGAATACCAGGAACAAGGACAACTGGGAGCCGTCTGGGAGGTCACCTGCCACAGTCTTTTCAGACATTGCATTTTTTTTTTATAACTCCCTCACAACTTTAAAAGGAAAGTGCTATTGTTTTTTCTACTTTACAGATGAGAAAATCTATCATGGAAGAAGTATACCCAGAATGCTGTTTACGTGTGAGGATGGCAAGATTTCGTCTCACCTACTTGGGACATGTTCATAGGAAGGACCAATTCCTGGAGAATGACATAATGCCTAGTAAAGTAGAGGGTCATCAAAAAAAGAGGAAGACCCTCAGTGAGATGGATTGAGTGTCTGCAACAATGGACTGCGGCAAAGCAAAGATGGAGAGGGGCCGAAGGACTGGGTGGTGTTTCATTGTGTTGTACACAGGGTAGCTATGAGACAGAACCAGCTCAGTAGCACCCAACAACAAACAAATAGATGAAGAATAGAAATACAAAGAGTTAGTTTCCCAAATTCACAAGTAAGTGGTAGAGTCAGGATTCGAACCTGAGTCTATCTGATGAGTCCAGATGTCCTTTGAACCCTGAGCTCACACACTTTAGCCATCCCAAGATTTTGCACACTGAGTAGCTGCAGACAAGCCATGGCACACACAGAACAGCGACTCAGTCAGGCTGGTGCCTGGCATCTCTAACCTCAGCTTTCACCACCAAAGAAAACAAATTATAGAAAGATTAAGAGCATGGGCTTTAAAGGTTGTAAACTTGACCTTATTAACTGACACTGTGTAGCACTGAGCCAGTTTACATTGAACCAGAGCCCTAGACTGTGTGACTGCAAACTGGGTGTAATAATAATAGTACTGGTAGTAATAATAATAATCATGATAATTCTTTACTCTCAAGGTTGTTGGGTGCCTTAGAGGATATAATGCAAGCAATATGCTTTAAAACAACTCCTGTACGTAGTAGGTACTAAACAAATGCAAAAGGAGAGACACATTATTGAGTTCACTGGCTGGAAGCTTCCTCAAAGCATCCCCCCTTCCTCCCCTTCAAAACAGGAAGGGGTTTGAATCAGCATGTTAAGTCATTTTTTTGGATCTGGTTGCTGTCTCCTCTGCTGTGAAACAAGGGGGCAGATAAAAGCTCATTAAGTTTCCTTTAGTTAGAACTCCTATGGGTCCCTCTATACTTACTTCATCCAGGTGCTTGAGTTTTTCAGCAGGGCTTCAAATTGGGTTCTTCCTAAGTGAGTCATGACTGAGGAAGTGAAACTGGAACAGAGTGAATGTTTTAAAATTTAAGTGAACTGGAAAGTTAACAGGAACAGGAAAAATGATGGGTTGAGGCCTTGCTAGAAACCTAATCTCCCTCTTAAAAAATGAGAGGAGTGTACACATTGCATAGCAACCACATCTCTTGCCCTTTGGAATTTGAGTAGAGTAGGAAACAGCAATGCTCTGCTCAAAAACCGTGGTCAACCACACCACTATGAGTGTGTATCGCCCTCCACAGTCCTGCCAGTAACCCAGTCTCATGCACCAGGTTCCTGAAAGTGCTCACTGCATCTCTTCTGAGTTTCTCATTCCAGAACTTCGACCTGTAATCTTTTCCTGTCCCAGTTATGGTTCTGGATCACTCCCAGTGTAAAAACTTGGGTCTGTTCCAGTTTTACTTGGTTGGCTGTGACTGAACCAGATCAAATCAGTTCAAAGCCCTGGTTTTAAGCCTTTTGCACTATTTCATATCGCTGAAGGTATTTTAAGAAGTGGTTAATCAGGTAAGGGAATGAGACTTGGGGACAGGGAAGCTCTCTCTTGGTCTCCGAAATCACTGAATACAAGAGTCTGAAGTTTTTCATGCTGCTGGTGGCCTGGGGAGCCAGCTTCAGAGAGCCTGGTGGCCTCAGCTCACACCTCTCCTCTCCTGTCCTTCTTTTCCTGGTATAATGCAGTGTGTGACCATGCTGCTTACCCATAACTACTACCTAATGGTTCTATTAAGTAGCATTTTGGTCGGAGTCTGGAAACAAATAGAGTACCAGTGAAGTTCTCCCTTTTCTCCATTGATTCCCATCTTCTGCTCAAGTGAGCCTAGGGGTTATCAGTATGACTCCCAGCAGGAAGCAGAGGGTACTTTCAGAGTGGGCAGTTAGAGGGGGGTTTAATAAAGGGACCCTTTGCATAGACAGTGCAAATGGTTGGCTGCAAACCAGAGCAGAGGTTCGATTCCACCCAGTAGTATCTTGGAAGAAATTTCTGGTGACATGCTTCTGAGAATTCAGCCACTGAAAACCCTGTAAGGTACACTTCTACCCTGACATGCATGGGGTCACATGAGCCAAAATCAGCTGATGGCTACTGGCAACTGGTTGCAAAGATGTGAGCAGGAGGCAGGGGCACTGTGTGGCACGGTACAATATCCTGGGTGACTGATAGATAGTTCAGTGGCTGCTACCTTGCTAGGCCTGAGGGGTAAGGGAGGGGGCAGATTCCAGAACCGAAAAGGAAGGGAACCTGCTTGTAGAGGGGAAACTATGATATACTCCCGGGTCTGCTATCACTCAGTGGTCAGCTCCTCAGAGATTGGCTCAGCTGTAGACAACTGCCTTGCCCAAGCTCATGCCCTTTCCTGGCACAAGTAACATCCAATGACTGATCAACATGAGGACAAGGGTCTAGCCGTCTTGGTCCAAGCAGACAGTTCTGAAGGACTGTTTTAGCTCCAGTTCTCCTAGGGCAATCAGCTAAGGCTACTGTTGGGCCTACATCACAGCTCCCCTTTTCTTCCTGTCCAGTCTTGCTCCCTCCCGTTCCTTTCACGAACGTTGAGCCTGTGAGCACTCCCTAATACACGTCCTCAACAGTAAAGTCCTACTCAAAGTCTGCCTCCCGGGGAACACAAACCATGCTATCTTAAGTCAAGGGGAGCAGCCAGTTCACAGGCCAGAGAGGTATTTGTCCTCTGCAGAACCTGGCCAGAAGTCAGAGGGCAAAAGAGCCCAATGATGTTGTACAAAGAGGTCAGCCTCCCAGAAGACAGGGCTGGATGGAGGCAGACAGAGGCTGGGTCTGAAGAAACACAGCTACCCACAGGAGGCTAGGACAATTGTCTACGAGAGGGAAGGTCCACCTTCAAGGACACTTCACCCTTTGAATCTTCTCCTCATCAGCCCACAGCCCTCAACATGGGAGGGTCTTCCCCTTCACCTACTTGGAGAACCTCCTACCTTAACCCTGCCTCCAGCCCTGTGAGTATTAATTATGATTAAGTAGGTCATCATACTTAACCTCCAGAGTGGAGAAATTGACCTTGAAACCTAGCATCCGGTATTGGTTGTTTTGAACTCTTCTGTTTCAAAGTGGGCTGGAGGAGGGAAAATTCTCCCAGTGGGTGGGAATAAAGGTGTAGATAATTATAAAAGATATCCAGATTCATACTGTGAGCTGTAACCCTTCCATGAACATACACCTTTTCCCACCCTGCAATCCTAAAATGCTACCTCTTAGAATGGGAACAATCCAGGTGAGTTGGAGGTGTGGCAGCCGACAACTCATTAGCAGCCGACAACAACAAAGAAGAGATCCAATAGATGATAGCTGTTGTGGTTGGTTGTCATTGAATCAATTCAGACTGACAGTGATGCCATCTAACAGGACCCAGGGCTGAGATTTGGGAATCTTAATTCTGACAATGAACTAGAAAATCAGAGGAAAAGAAGGGAGGGTTCAAGGGCAGGAAACTCTTCCTATTCAGGAGTAACTTTGACATTCACCTGCCGCAGCCTAAACAGCTACTAAGAGTCATAGCAGGGCCTGAGTTTGCCAGTTACATCTAGGAGAATTAAAGGGCACACAGGACAGCATTGGCCTGCAGTCTTGGCTTGCTTGGGCCTCTGCTGCTCAGTCTTCCATTGGTTTGAAGGAATTTGAAAAATCCACAAATCCCACTGTCCATTGAGAGATGTCCCTGCCAGAGCCCATGCTAAGATCACTGTCTGTGCGTGCATCAGACAAAGCCACATTCTACCACCAAGGCCTGAGGCAGCTCTGCTTGGGTCCACATCTCATAAAGTCTTTCTTGAGCGGTTCAGTTAGTTACCCTACTTCTGTCTCTGATCCTAGTGTCTGAATTGGAGGATTCCAAGATGTTCTGACCACTTGGTTATGGATAACAGCCGTGCCATCTCCTCTACTCTTACTGTACTTCTTCCCAGTCCTAATTTTTTCTGTAAATACTTATGAAGTAAGTAATGTGTACCAGACACTCTATTAGACATTGGAGATTCAAGAGTGAGCCAAAACAGGCATAGTCTCTTCTCCTGGAGCCTCCAGTCTAATTGAGGAGCCAGACACTATGCCAACATTCACACAAACAATGCAAGATTGTAATCATGATAAACACTGTAACGAAGAAATACCTGTTGCTCTAAAATCGTATAACTTTGGGATCTGACCTAGTGAGAAATGTTAGGAACCCTATCCCCAACTTATATGGTAGTAATATATTCACGTGTAAGGAGAAGTCCCAGGGCAGTGTGGTTCTGTGGTAGGATGCTGACCTTCCATGCAGGAGATAGGGGTTTGTTTCACAGCCAATGTACTTTATGCACAGCTGCTGCTTATCTGTCAGCGGTGGATTGTGCAGCACAGTGGTTAAGAGCTTGGCTGCTAACCAAAAGTGCAGCAGTTCAAAGCCACCAGCCACTCCTAGGAAACCCTATGGGGCAGTTCTACTCAGTCCTATAGAGTTGCTATGAGCAAGAATCAATTCAGTGGCAATGGTGGTGGGTGGGATGATGCTGTACAGGTTTCCACAGAGCCTCCAGACTAAGACAAACTAAGGGGAAAGGTCTGGAAATCTGCTTTTAAAAATCAGCCAGTGAAAACTCTATGGATCACAGTAGTCTGGTCCCATTGCCATGAGTCACAGGCCAACTCATCAGCAGCTGACAACAAGAAAGAAGAGATCCGTTAGGTGATTGCTGTTGTGGTTGGTTGTCATTGAATCAATTCAGACTGACAGTGATGCCATCTAACCGAGTAGAATTGCCTCATAGGGTTTTCCTGTCTGTATTCTCTTTACAGAAGCAGATTGACAAGTCTTTCTCCCATGGAGCCACTGGGTGCATTCAAACTACCAAGCTTTCGGTTGGCAGCCAATGGCTTAACTGTGCCACCAAGATACAAGGGATGATTAGGATTAAGTAACTGAAAGATGGAGTTCCAAATAGAGGGAGTCCTACATTCAAAGGCCTCATGATGGCAAGGTGTATGGCCAGTATAAGAGACTAAAAGGAGGCCAGGATAACCTTAGGTGATGCAGTGATCCAAAATAAATATGTGGGTGGCAGGATTTAAGATTCAAGAGGGTAAAACAAGGCTATAGATTCAAGCATCTAACTAAACAAGAAAAGAACAACCCAAAACTTGGTTACTTTGGGGTTGGCTTCAGTAAACAATATGCTCATCATAGTCATTTACCTTACTGAAGTCTCCCTATTTACACATATTCTGGCATGCCATACAACCATGATATACATTTACATTTCATCAGATCCATATCAAATTAATCTTGTCAAAATTAATTTTATTTGAATATATCAAGGAGGTGCTTTTTTGTCATTGGCATCCATTGGGTAAGCTGAATGGCTATCTGACTGCTCACAACTTAAAAATTCAGAAGGGGCATGTAGGGTGACAGCATGTTGTTCCCATCATGGCCGCAATATTGCTCCTCACCCACAAGTCTTTGCCTTGAGAGAATTGTTTTGTTTGTCTCTTTTCCTACTTTCCCCTCCTCCTCCTTCCTTGGAAATGATGGTAGTGTAACTGGGAGCCTGGCCAGTTTTCTCCTACGACAATTGAAAGGAACACTTAACTAAAAACACCTGAAAAAGACTTCATGACCACAGGACACAGGACATGTAAATCAATAAGAGGGAGAGGGGAAAACTACTATATCAGTGTTCCCCTAAGCTTTCCTCTTAGCAGTCCCCACTGTCTAGCCACTGCCCTGGACCTGCCCCTGCGTCGTTAGTAATGATAAACAATCTATGTCCTGATCACTGTCTATGGGCGCTGTCTTTGGTCTCTCTGGGCTAAAGTTGTCCCTAAGTCCCAGCTCAGACAGTGTGTTTTTCCTTGCAGAATGCTCTTTAATATTCGTTATTTTAGAAGGGAAATTTGAAGCAGTGAAAATAGATGGATGATTTAACGGTGATAATAGAAAGTTCAAATGAGAAAACCAAGCCCCAGGTCTTGGAGAAAGGCCATGATCAATTCAGTGTCAGATAAACAAGACTTAGAGAAGAAAGCATTTTAGGAAGAGCAAGCTGTTTAAAGATGTTAAATATCAGAGGAAATCATTGCATTGTACTGATCATGATTCATTTGGAGAAACTGGTTTAAGCAAAAGGTAATTAATTGGCTCACATGATAGAAAATTCCAGATACAGTGGACCCAGGGGCTCAAAATAAAGCATTGGGACTCAAGTTCTCTTCACTTTTCGGCTTTGTGTTCCTCTGTACAAAATCAGGGTTTTGCTAGGATAGTAAGGTGGGAAATGGCAATTGAGAGGTTATCAAAACTGGTAAGACCCCCTTCCCATACGATGGCACCCAGTATCTCAAGACTTGCAACCTTCTAATTCCAATTCAAGGAGAAAATACAGCTTCTGCCTTTGCTATAGTGCTGAGAAAAAAGCCAAGTATTGGGCCACATTAGATGACCTGGGTCACTTTTCAGTTTTGACCAATTGTGATGGCCAGCATGAGTAGCATGTCCACCTCTAAAGACAGAAGTAGAGCTACTTTCAGAATGAGCTGAAATCACAGAAGGGTTGGTTTTCCAAGAGAAATACGGGTTCTGCCACCAACAGTAAGGAATCAGATTTTAGACCGATGAAAATAATAAATGTCCTCTGTAAAAGTGAAGCTTCCAGATGTTCACACTTGGAGCATTCATCAAGCACCATGAAGCTCTGTGATAGACCATGTAGGTGAAGTGTCTGGATAATTGACTTAGTCATGGACTTCTCTTCTAGTTATCTTCACATCACAGAGACACATCCTCTATTGTCCTGGTAACCCTGTTCATTCTGTGTTCTAGAAATAATATCATCAGACCACAAATGTTGCTGTTTGGGGTGGTCAAGTGTCCCCATCACACATCTAGTGACATTCTTGGAAAAATGATTGTGAAACCTAAAGATGAATCTTGGCAAAGGAGAAAGGGTTAGCACAATACAAATGACTTGCAGGATAATAACTCTTCCTCCCCCATGTGGGTTTGATGGAGATGGAATGTTCTGTGCGCCAAGACTCACAGGCGATTCTGGCACTCACTAAGCTTTAGCACCATGTGACTGACACACGAGCAAGGCGATCACCTCCTGGTTGTTGTACAGACTTTGCTTTAGAGGAGCCCACAGAGGGAGAGGAGGGGAGGAAGCTGGGCTGCAAAGAGAGGATCAGAAAGGAATGCCTGCTTTCTTTTTACAGCTGGGCTTGTTCATTGCTTTTGAAGGGTAACCTGGTAAGGGGTCTGTATCTGTGTGTAAGAGAGAGACACAGACTGTGAGAAAAGGGGATTACCAGTCTCAGTGGCCTTTCAGTTGTCTGTACAAAAAACATTCCACACCTTTCTATGGTAGCTGAACCCCGATTTTGTACAGTCATGGTTTCTGAGAGGTCAGGTCCCTCTGAGTTTTAGGATGGAATCTTGACTAATTTGGGTGTGGCTTAAGTTGTGCCCCAGCATCTATCTCCCTACCTTCACTTGTGTAGTAATAACCCATTGCTGTCGAGTTGGGTCCGACTCATAGCGACCTTAGAAGTCAGAGTAGAACTCCTGCACAGTTTCCAAAGAGCTCCTGGCAGATTTGAACTGCCAACCTTTTGGTTAGTAGACACAACACTTAACCCACTATGCCACCAAGGGTTTCCATTCTGTAGTAATAGAAATACCAGTTTTTAGCTGAGGCTCTGACTGTTCAGAACAGAGACATTTCCCAGCCTCCATTACAGTTAAGAGAAGCCATACGCAGAGTTTCAGCAGTGAGATATGAGCAGTCATGTTGTGTCTAACCTCTGGGAGCATCCTCACAGAAAGGTACTTGGCTTTACCTTTCCTTCTTTCTCCTTCTAGCATGCCAGAATGAGAACCAGACCTGGTGCTGGAGCATCCGTGGTGGACTCTGAACGATGTGGAATGGCACCACACACAGCCAAGCATGAAATTAGAAAGACCAGGCTTCCTGATACTATGAGTGCCTAAGAGCCCGTGTACACTGACTGATAAGTGCTTTGTGTAAATCCTGTTACCTGGGGTTTTCTGTGTCTTTCGTGCAGTCCTAGTTCCTACCTCTACACACACAAATTTGATGCTCCTTGTAAAAACTTGGTGGTATAGCGATTCAGAACTGTGGCTGCTAACCAAAGGATCAGCAGTTCAAATCTACCAGGTGTTCCTAGAAACCCCAGGGGGCAGTTCTACCATGCCCTATAGGGTTGCTATGAGTTGGAATTGACTCAATGGCAATGGATATGGGAAACCTTGGTGGTGCAGTGGTGAAGTGCTGCAGCTGCTAACCCAAAAGTAGGCAGTTCAAATCCAACAGATGCTTCCCCACAGGGAATCTCTTTTGCCCTTTAGGGTTGCAACGAGTCATAATTAATTTGGTGGCAACACGTTTAGCATTTTTTATTCTGTTTTGGATAAAACCACTGGTTTAGCATTGAGCGTGAACAAGGAGCTATCTGAACAAGGAGATGTGGGCATGGTGTCTGGAGGCACTGTTCATAATTTCACTCTTAGAGAGTGAGACGAAACGGAGACTTTTCCTCTTGCTGATTTTGTGGGTGGTTCTTTCTATGTGACGCTGGAGTTGTGATAGTCATCTTTGGCAGCTGGGGGGATGTAACAGGAGGCTGAGCAGAGCTGGCAGAGCCTAAAGTAGAATGAGCCCAAATCCATGGTGACATCATTGGGTCACTCCAAATCCATGGTGACATCATTGGGTCACTCCATGGATTCATCTGGAGCTGCCTACATCCAGACTTCCCATTACAAGAGACAGTATCTTTTCATTTTTTTTAAAAAACTACTTCAGCCTGTGTGTCTGGTGTCTCAAAGCTGGAAGCATTCTGACAGACACATGGTTCTGTTTCCTCCTTTGCAAATCCAGACCAGTGAGTCACAATAAATGATAACAATAGTAATAAAACACAACCAGGTGCCATCAAGACCACTCCACCTCACAGTGACCTCATGTGTATCAGAATAGAACAGTATTTGCTTATTTCAACTAGATTTTAGGTTAATTGCATATAACAGAAAATATCAGTGGTTAAAATGAGAACGAAGTTTGTCTCTGACCCAAAGAAGTCCCAAGCTAGGAATTCAGGGCTAGCAACATTGCTATCAAAACTCTGTTCCATTATTGGCAGCACGAGGTCAACTCACTACCCAAAGTCGTCGCTGGAGCCCTGGTCTTCACAACCAAGTTCTAGGCTGGCATTAGGAAAAATTAGAAGAGGACAAAGGAAACTTTCGGTCAGATGAGTCAGCTCCTTTTCAGCAGCCTTGCTGGAAGTTTCACTGAAAAGTTATACCGGGTAGCTCAATGACCAGAATTAAGTTATGGGGTTGCATCTAGCTATGAGGAAAGCAGGGTAATGTGGCTGGGTGGGTGCTGAATACCAATTTGGGTCGATTACTAAGTAGAAATATTTCACCTGGCAGTTTTTTTGAAGTCACCCCTCTTCTGTCCCTGCTTTTCCTTTCTCTGTCTCCTTCCACCTCTCTGGACCTCATCTTTTCTTGCTGAGTTCCAACCTTGGCTCACAGCCCCTAAGACAGCCACCAGCCTCCCAGCCCTGGTGCGCATCTGTAACAAAGGGGCATTGTGTCCGTGCTGTTAGTCGGAGTTGGCAGAACGTGCTGGTGCCGTCAGGGTTGCCTTGCCCACATGTTTTCAGTTTCGTGTGGTTGCAATGGATATGCTTCCTTCCTGTCGCCAATTAAGGTTTCAGCTTGTCTCCTGTAGCCCACTGTGGGTGGTAGTCTGTGCGGACACATGCGAAGGAAGTTATTCCACAACCCCCAGAAAAGGGACCTGATGGCCCAGTGAGCCAGGGCTGACTTTGATACTGAAAGTGTACAGTGCACCAGGCAAAACCAGTTGTCACTGAATCACTTCCAACTCACAGCAGCCCCATATGTGCAGAGCAGAAGTATGCTGCAAGGCTGTGGACCACTCTGAAGCAGATCTCCAGGCCTTTCTTTCGAGACTCCTTTGTGTGAGTTTGGACTGTCAGTCTTTTGGTTGGTAGTCTAGCACATAATCAACTGCACCACACAATGACTCCCAGTAGGCAGTGCACGTATCCTGGAAAATGCTGGCTGGGTGGTGGGGTCTCCCCTTGACTTAGAGAAGAGGAGGAGAGAGGAAGGAAGTAGCATTTATTAAATGACTATCACATGCTAGGAGTCCCTGGATGCTGTACACAGTGAACCACTCTCACTGCTAACCGAGAAGTTGGAGGTTTGCATCCTCCCAGAGGTGTCTCAGAATAAAGGACTGGCAATCTGCTTCCACAAAATATGCCATCGAAAACCCTACGGGGCACAGTTCTGCTCTGACATAGATGGGACCACCATGAGTCAGAATGGACTTCAGGGCAACTATGTAGTTGGTTATAGTTACCAAGTACCAAGTCCTCTCAAGTGTACGAGGTAGGTGATCTTCTTAGTTCAGTTTCTACCCAAAAGCAGACCTGCAAAGGAGGACTTGGCTGCAGGGAGTTTATTCAGGCAGTGACACTGTTATCTTCAAGGGTCTTTGTCAGACCTGGGAGAAAGAATTACTCGGAGAAACCTGGCTGGCCCAGGAGAGAAGTCTTTTTTGGAAAGTGAAAGTACTGGGGCAGCAGCAGAGTGTATAGCACTTCCGTGGGCTGAGCCACGGAGCAAGTTCAAGGTTGGGTTTTCACAGCCTGTCTCAGCCCCAGTCCACTCTGTGGACAACAAATCAGAGATGGGAATCTGAAGTATTTCCTTTTGTGGCAGGGGGTTGCTTGTCTTTTGTTTGAACATATATGCAGATTTCAAGATGGTTCCTGCCAAGGCGAGCTTCTGGGACTGGTAGCGGGACTTATTATGGGGTGTTGTATATGTGCTGTTTCTTGCGCCTTTGGTTCAGTTCCCCAGTCCTGATTGTGGTTCTCTGGGGCCTCTGTTGGAAGACAAGTAAGGATCAAAGTGAGACTCTGTGCGTGTCCCTGGAATTGGTTTCATCTGGTTCCTTCTGAAAAACAACTCTGAGGAAGTTTACACAATTGTTTGGGGACTTATTTCGGTGTCTCACGGTGTAGTTAATATTGCTTGTTGATAGTTTCCATTCACACTACTTGCAGAGGCCCTCAGGCTCCCTGTCTTACTCCCAACTGTTGACTTAAAAGAGGTGCTACATTTTTCATAGAATTTCCATTGTATGTTTCCCCACAGACTATTCTGCCTGCCCCAGTACCAGGAAGGGAAGAAAGGAAGTGGTGTGCTGGGAAATGTTTAAAAACTGGCTCTCTAGTAACAACCACCTGGTTTTTCACTAGCTGATTCCCGTGGTATAAATACCCTATCATGAAGAATCCTTGGTGATGCAACAGTTAAGTGCTCCATAGGGGGACCCCTAAGGGACAATTCTAACCTGTCACATGGAGTCATCTTGAGTCAGAACCAACGGAACAGCATTTAACAGCATCCTAACATCACTGAACAGATAGTTGGGAAGAAATGTGCACAATTGACTCCCAAACCAGTACCAGCTGGCTCCAGCAAGTCAAGTGTGTTGTCATAATTAGGTCACTGCTGTGGGCAAGTGGAACTCAATCTCATTGGCCCCCTGTGTGAAACAGTATGGACTGTAGTGCCTCCGAGTCTGCCAACGGAGCAGCCAGGACACTGACCCACCGACTCCATCCTCCACTGTTGGAGAGCTGCCGCTGGGGCACTGACCCTGTCCCACCTCAGGGCGGGCAGATACCCAACAGGTTGGCGGTTTAAATCGGCCAGCCACTCCTTAGAACTCTTGTGGAACAGTTCTACTCTGTCACACAGGGTCACTGTGAGTCAGGATTGATGGCAATGAGGGTTTGTGGTGGTTGTTGCTGCTTACCTTCTGGTTAAGGAGCTCTGTGACACCACCGTTAAGTGCTTACCTGCTCACCTAAAGTCCAGCAGTTTGAACCCACCAGCTTCTCTCTGGGAGGAAAATATGACAGTTGAGTTTTGTCGAGATTTACAGCCTTGGATCCCCCTTCGGTGAGTGGCATCTGGCATATGGAAAGCCAGCAAGCAGCAATCTAAGTAGCATCAGTTACTCACAACCCACCTGGAGCAGAGGGGAGTGACAGACATCAATGACAGGAGGAAAATATGAGCCGAAGACACAGAAAGGGCTACATAACCCAGGCATTACATCAGCATGAGACTAGAAGAACCAGATGATGCCTGGCCACCACCAATGACTGTCCTGATATAGCACGAATAAAATGTGTGAACAGAATTCAAACTCAGTTAAAAAGACTTGGTGGTCTATCAGACTTGGTGGTCTGGTAGACTAGGGGTTCTCTGGGAGACATAGCTCCCTGACTCTCTGTTAACCCAGAACCAAAACCATTCCCAAAGCCAGCTCTTCAGACAAGGATTGCACTAGACCGTGACACAGAAAATGATACTGGTGAAGAATGTGCTTTTTGGGTTGATACGTGAAGCTAACCAGACAGCTCCTGTCCAGAGGTGAGACGAGAGGGTGGAGGGGGACAGCAGCTGATTGAATGGATATGGGGAAATTACAGAGTGTCACAGAGGCATGTGTTGTCACAGGGTGGGGAGAACAGTTTATGTCATAGCAGTCTGTGTGTAAGTTTTTATATGACAGATTGACTTGAATAGCAAACTTTCACTTGAAGCATAATATATTAAAGAATATTTACCAAAAAAAAAAAGGACTCACAGTCTTGGAAACCCTATAGGGCAGTTCTACTCTGTCCTGTGGGGTCACTACGAGTTGGAAGCTACTTAACAGCAATGAGTTTGGTTCAGGATCTTCTGCTACTGGGCCCTTGAGGGAGCTTCTGTGAGGCCAAAACTCAGCCTCAAGCAGAGATGAGAAACACAGGTACTGGAGGTGGGAAGTTGTCAGTATGCTGGGAAAACACCTTCACCTGCAGCTACAGATGAATGAATACAGGTGGGCCTAGGGGAAGAAAAGGAGCTAGAGGTTAAAAAAATCAAATTTTTACCTTGGAGCCAAAGCAGCTTTCTTTCATCTTTTTGTTGCAATCTAGAAGGTCGAGTGCTAGGCAGCTTTCTCTGTCAGTTGTGGTTATGCTTACTGGGAGCCAGCCAGGGAGGTGTCTGAAACTTTTCCTGATCTTCCATTTACAAAAGTCAGTACTTCCACAGCGTATCTACTGCGCAGTCTCTGGAAACTTCTGAGTTGTCTAGAGAACTGGGGTGGGGGCACCACAGGAGTCTCCTCTGCGGCTCTTCGTCCCCTCCAGCTCCAGCATCTCTGAGGACCGAGGTGTCTGTGGGTTCTAGAAGACACATCTACTTCCTTTCCAAGTTTATTGTATCTTTATGCTCAAATCAAGGCAGTCTTTCAATTTTAACTTGTAACATTACACTTTGCTCAGAGTTTCTGGCATGCAGATATGGGTCCCTTCCCTGGTATAAAAATGTGATAAAAGTATTATTTTCTTCAGAGAAATCTGCCATGCTGCCCAAGTATCTTAGTTTTCAAGTACTGCTATGACAGTAATATCAAAAGTGGGTGGTGTATAACAACAACAACAAAAAAACTCAAGTCCACCTGGTGGATTTGAACTGTCTGTTCTTTGGTTAGCAGCTGTAGCGCATGACCACCATACCACCAGGATTTCCCAGTGGCTTGTAGGAACAGAAATCTGTTTTGTTTTTTTTTTTTTTTCCATACTTCTGGATGCTAAAAGTCCAAATCAGAGTCTTGACTGTGTCAGTTCTTTCCTTGTGGGTATTTCCAGGTGTTCCTTTGTTCCTTGACTTGTAGACAGGACCTCTGCCCTCCCTCCATGCCCTGTGTCTACTCTATTCTTTTAATAACCCCGAAGTGACTAAGATCCACCCTGCACTGGTAGGGCCTCGTTAACATGACAAAGAAAACAAAATTTCTGTATAGGATTACCCCACATATACAATGCTTAGGATTCCAAAACACAAATACATACACACATATTTTGTGGGGTGTGAGGAGGTAAGGGGGTAAAATCCAATCCATACACCAAGAAGGGCCTCTTTTTCTTGAGATGCTTTCTATGGAATGTGGGCTACAATATTTCCCAAGAAAAACAGAAACAATGCTTAAATGATGCTGCTTTATTAGGGGATGCAAGCCTGGGTCCCAAGAGTGAGGGAAGAAAGAGACGAGGCAGAGAAGGAAGGAAGCAACACCAGGTGGTGTGCTCCTGAGCCGTCCCGCAGTAAACACAAAGGAGGCACAGGGAGAGCTCAGCGTTTCCTCCAGGGGATGCTGAGGCCACTGCAAGGGTTTGGGCATGGGGTCTGACATACAGTTGTAGGCCCCTTCTCTGACACAATAATGGGAAGAAACTTGTGTTTCCTTCACAGCAGAAAATGGCCTTCCATCAAAGAACTATCAGTTGTTATTGGAGGATGTTTTACACTCAGATGTCTAAAGAACAAAACTCAAAATAGCAGAATTCTTGCCATCCCTGCAGGAGACCCGGGCTCAATTTCTGGCCACGGTACCACACGTGCAGCCACCCACCTGTCACTGGTGGCTGACATGTTGATATGACACTAACCAGGGTTCAGGAAAGCTTTCGGACTAAGACAGACCAGCAAAGAAACCTAGCTAGCTGCTTCTGAAATATCAGCCAATGAAACCACTATGGATTCCATGGATTCATCAGAAACCAGGCACAGGAATGGCACAGAACTCGACAGCGATTTGTTGCGTCACATCGGGGCTTTTGGAGAGTCAGGGGTAGACTGATGGCAGTTGACAAGAACACAAACTAGATCTCACACAACTTGAACCTATAAGAATATTCAAAGAACAGTATATGTTCACCAAATTACTTGTTCGAGGACTGAAATCTGGGTTCTTGTCTAATGAGAATGAAATGTGGATTGGAGCTGAATTGCGCAGGGTGACACAGCTCAGTGGGAGACAAGGCAGCCAAGTACTTAAAGAGAATTTAAGGAGAGAAGACAGAGACGCTGATAGAGAAATTCTAGGCAACTCTGTGCTTTAAGTTTTCTTCCACGTTTTCCTAGAAATCTTCATCAGTTCACACTACGTCTGAATATGCTGCAAAATCAGATTGATTTGGGGATAGGGGCACCGGTCAGAGTGGTAGTTCAGCCTCAAAGCGGGCACGGGGCAAACACAGAGATTGCCATTGAGCTGCTTGCTTTAACTTGAGTTTCCCTTGGGGAGGCAGCTTTTCTCCTGAATCAGTTGAATTTTTTCTACTATTTTAAGCAACCGAAATGGACTCTGACTTACTTCAGTGGAAAGGAACTTTGGAAAGATATCAGAGACTGGAGGATAAGGCTTAGAAAATCGGAGGGCACTAAGGCAGTTCTGATAGGTCAGTTAACAAGAAGACCCACAATGCATTTTATCAGAAAGTGTTGCTCTGGGATGCTACAACTGGCACCCCCGTAAATGAATCAGCTGCCCTGGGACTTTGCTCCACTCCCTGAAGGCTTCTTATGCAATTAGCTCGGCCCAGTCAGACAGGTACACATCCTGCTCCCCAGGGGAAGGCAAGGAACTGTGGGGAGAGGCTAGGGACCACGTCCCAACCAACACTGCACAGGAGCAAGCCACCTGCTTACAACTGCGTTTAGAGAGGCAAGACAACGCAGTGGTTTAAAGCATATGCTCTGAGGTCAGGTGGCCTGAGTTTCAATCTGAACCCTTCCATTTTCTTGATAAGGGTACTTAAAAAAGTTGCCTATACTCTCTGTTTCTCAGGTTCCTGCTTATGAAATGGCACAAAAAATTAATCCTTCCAGCAATGTATCATTATGAATATGTAATGAGTCCGTTCTCAGAACATTGTTAGGGCTCAGAATTGTTGCAGAAGTGTTTTGGTTTCTTGTAGCTAATATAACAAACTCACATGAACTGGGTGGCTTAAGACAACAGGAATATTTTCTCTTACAGTTCTGGAAGCCAGAAGCTCTAACTCAAAGTGTCAGCAGGGCTGGACTCCTTCTCCAGGCTTTAAGGATGAACACCTCCTTGTTTCTTCCAGCTTTTGGTAGCCCCAGGCATTCCCTGACTTATGACTGCTTAACTCCAATGTCTGTCCCCTGTCTTCATGTGTGGCCTTCTCCATTTATGCCTCTTATAAGGAAACTTGCCATTTTATTTAGGGCCTATTCAATAATTCAGGACAATCTCATCTGAAGATCCCTAAGTTATATCTGCCAATACCCTATTTCCAAATGAGGTGATTGTTATGAATTAGATTGTGTCTCCCCAAGGTCAGCAGTTCAAATCCACCAGGCGCTCCTTGAATACTCTGGGGGTCAGTTCTACTCTGGCCCCTAGGGTCGCCATGAGTCAGATCCGACTCGAGAGCACTTGGCTTGGCTGGCTCAAAAAAAGGGGGCGGAGGGGGAATAGCCCTAAGCCCTGTACCTGGAGCCCTGGTGGCACAGCGGTTAAGAGCCCAGCGGCTAAGAAATGGTGAGCAGTGTGAATCCACCAGCTGTTTCGGGGACATCCTATAGGGCGTTTCTAGTTGTCCTGAGAATTGCCATGAGTTGGAACCAACCCATGGCAACAGCTTTGGTTTTCATTTCATTCTGTTTCTAACCCTGTTCCTATAAATGTGGTTGTGTTTGGAAATAGAGGCTTTCTTTTGTGTTGTTAATGTTAGTAGGTTGTGTCCTAAACCTAACCACTTACAAGTGGTGTCTTATAAAGGGAGCCAAATAGACACAGAGACACGCAGGGAGGAGACACACCATGTGAAGACCATTCTACAAGCAAAGAAACAGCAAGAGCTGCTGTCAGACACCGGGAGCCAGGACAGAGGCCCACAGTAGGGCTGATGTAGCCAAGATCCTGATTTGGATATTTTGCTCCGAGAGCCAGGGGCTACCTGATGGCAGCTAACAACAACAATAAATTTAATGTACTACTGTTGGTATTAGTATCAAGTAATGTTAACCATTTTCTCTTTTTCCCAAAATTGTGCTTGTTGAATTTACTGCTTCTTTTTTTGGCACACAGGCTCACAATTGGCATCCTTCAGGTTTTAATTTTGGTCCCCTTCACTTCCCCTGAAGAGTGCCAGGTGGTGCAAACGGTTCAGCCCTCAGCTGCTAACTGGAAGGCTGGTACTTCAAATCTGTCCAGAGATACCTTGAAAGAAAGGCCTGGTGATCTTCTTCCAGAAGGTCACAGCCTTAAAAACCCCACGAAGTGTAACTGTACTCTGAAACACGTGTGGTCGCCATGAGTTGGAACTGACTCGAGACTACCCCTGTTTTTTTGTTTTGTTTTTATCTCCTCCAAGTGTGTAGTGAACCGTACATAAAGTATTAAGATGGATTAACGGTGGAGCACACAGCAGCCCAATACACTATCTGCAAAATCCAAATTGAGTGAGCTGAGACACCACAGGGACTGAGGAGAGCTGTTTGGATAATTGCTGATCATTCACAGGGATAAAATAAACCTTTGCAGGAGACTTCATCCTTATACTAGATTATTATAATGCTTAAGCAAGATCTCTGACTTCAAAAGTGTCTTATAAATTTGGTGTGAGCGCCTGTATTAGTTTTAATATCACCTTATTTTTCTGTTTTATGAATCATGTCAGGTTTTCCTCTGGAGCTTGAAAGAAATGTTTATGCATTAACAGAGAGAAAGTCATTAAACGACTCATCTGTCACACCGTGCAGGGACTCTCACCCCAGGTTTTGTTTTATGTGCTCATTTCTGTTTGGGACACCAAGATACTAATCCCGCAGCTGATCCTCAGCCCTGGCCCCTCTTGAAGCTCTCCTGAGGCTATTTCCAGAACATTCCTTATCAGAACACACATCATTTGCCTCTGTCTGAGGCAGCAGGTTTTGCATAGCCACACATCAATCGTTCATTGATCGACCGAGTAGAAAAAGGAAAGGTTCCACAAAAATAAATTGTTCAACTCAATGGAGCTTATCCTTGCAAACAACACATTTAAAATTTTTAATCATATTTGAAAGAAATGTATGTGGAAGGTATCCGCTCTGATCAGAAATAATTTGATTGTAAGGGACAAAAACCTTCTCAGACAAGCTTAAGTGAAATGGGAATTTATGGAGTGGATAGAGGGTTTCTTATGGGATAAAGTACAAAAAAATGGCTCAGGTTTCCCAAGGGACAGACAAATCATCATATAGTTTCTGATCCGACTTGTACTTGCAGGGACCATGGAGTCCCTGATCAATGATTCTTGATTAACAAATTATCATAAGCACAATTCGGAATTGTTAACCACCTGCTGGAAGGCAGGGACCTGGGTTCCATACCATTTCTGGTTCTTGCCACCACTGTAAAACTCAACATCTGTCAAGGGTTCTTAGGTAAGCGTGATGCAGCCACCCCTGCTTTTCCCATGAGCATTAGGAAGTAGATTAAGGCTTTTTTAATTGTGACAATGACTTGGAGAAAGGACACTGTGGATATGTGGTGAGTAGGCGTCAGTGGTGCTTAACGTTCTCCAGTGCGAGGCAACAGTTCCACACAATGAAGAATTGTCCCCCACATCACACTCATCCCTTCCCGACCCCAGCAAATGCTAATAGTGCTCTTGCTGAGAAACACAGAATCCCTCTAGATCTTAGTTTCACTTTTTCAAAGCTAGTGACCTTAAGTCTAGGGTCTACTAAGGTTTTTAAATTGTGTGGCATGACGGGGCATCAAGCTGGCAAACTAGTCACACATCTCTTCCATTCCTTCTAAAACTAAAGCCTAGAAAAACAACTGAACAATGGAACAAAACGGACATTTTAGGAGCCCCAAGATCAGGCACAAAGTTGTGAGATTGTTCGGGTAACAGGAAGGGGAATAGCTATCTTTGTCAGAAGTGAGCCATCAGCACAGCGGTCCGGCTTCTGCTTGTGGCACAGGTATGGGAGTCATCTTCGTCGACCAGGAGGCTAAGACTGGGGGCCAGGTGCCACACTGAGCAGCAGCACCTGAGCGGGCAGTGTCTTTCTCAACGGAAAAGCCGTGTTTACCACAGCCACGCCTAGAGAACACAGTGGCAGCTGGCAGCAGACTCTGACAGTGCCCTCCGCTGCCGCCCGTTTCTCTGAGCTACGTGATTCTGGAGAACTACCTGGACCAGAATGAGGACTGTACCTGTGCACCCTGATCTTTTCCCCGGGACTCAGGAAGGAAACAAAGGGAAGGATAGAAGTCAACACCTCTGCTGAGCCAGGCAATCCCTGCCTCTTCAAAGCACTAGGTGAATTCCACAGGTCTCAGGATAAGTGCTGGGGATAGCTTGGGGCTCAGTTCTTTGCAAGGTGCTGACTTCCCTCCCTGTCTTCAGCCTTTCCCACCTGTTTTCTCTGCCTTACACCTCAGGATAAATTCTGGTGCAATGCCTGAGCGTAAGTGGAGCAGTTTACTTGTGTGCCCTGAGCTACACTTCCAGACTCAGGGAAACAAAGGAAAGGGTAGATAACAAGTTTCATTGGCTTTTCAGAGCTACAGGTTGCTGCACTTATTGGAGTGTTGCAAGCTAAGTGCACATCAGCTTGTGTGACTCAAATTTTTGCTGCGTGCTACTCCACTTCCTGTACCCAGCCTTTTCCCTTTCCCTTCTCTAGATCTAAAGTTTAGAGCTCTAGGTGGGGTGGAAGTGGGGCATTTTATGTGTGTACCCTGCGATTTTCTCCCAGACCTGGGGAGGAAAACAAAGGGAGGGCTGGAAGAAGAGTTTCCCTGAGCCAGCAACCCTTGCTATATCTCTTAGTGCAGTCTTCACCCCATCCGGCAGGTGACAGAGATTCACAATTATTAACACTCCAATAACCTGTCTAGCTCAAATGACTAGATGACTCAGAAAGTCAAAACCAAACTAACATCTATATAAATTGTGTGGCATAATGGTAACTCTCCATGACCAGTCTATCAGTTTGTCATATGGTGGTGGCTTGCATATTGCTGTGATGCCAGATGACATCAGTATCTCATGTACTGGCAGGGGCACCCATCAGAGACAGGTTTCAGTGGCATTTTCAGATTAATATGTTGTTGTTATTAAGTACCATTGAGTTGTTGCCAACTCATAGGGACCCCAGGTACAACATTACAAAACACTGCCCACTCTTGCGCATGCCCACAATTGTCTTCATGTTTAAGCCCATCGTTGTAACCACTGTGTCAGTCCATCTTGTTGAAGGTCTTCCTCTTTTTTTCATTGATGCTTTGCTTTACCAAGCGTGATGTCCTTCTCTAGGGATTGCTCCCCCTTGACAACATGTCCAAAGTATGTAAGACATAGTCCTTCCATCCTTGCTTCCAAGGAGCACTCTGGTTGCCTTCTTTCAAGACAGATCTGTTCATTCTTTTGGCAGTCTGTAGTATATCTAACATTCTTCTCTAATACCACAATTCAAAGGCATCAAGTCTTTTGTCTTCCTTGTTCATTGTCCAGCTTTTGCATGCATATGATGTGATTGAAAATACCATGGCTTGGGTCAGGTGCACCTTAGTCTTCAAGGGGACATCTTTGCTTTTCAACACTTTAAAGAGGTCTTTTGCAGCAGATCTTTCCAGTAAAATGTGTCTTTTGATTTCTTAACTGCTGCTTCTGGGGATGTCGATTGCGGATCCAGACTAAGACTAGGAATAAAGGCCTGGTGATCTACTTCTGAAAATTACTCAACAGCTACCTTATGGATCACAAAAGAATATTGTTCTGTGTACTCACTGGCTTTGGACGCATCATCAGGAGGAATCTGTTGCTACAGATGGATGTTGTGTTTGGTGAAGTAGAGGGCCAACATGGGTGAAGGAGACCGTTGGTGAGCTGGACTGGCTCATTAACTGGAACGGTTGACTTGAACGTGCTAGTAATTGTGAGGATGATGTAGGACTGGACAACGTGTTATTCTTTTGTCTATATGGTTACCATAAATTTGGAGTTGACCTCAACATAGCCATCTACCTACTCACCCACTCACCAACCCACCCCCAGTTGTGTAATGTTGTTAGCAGAGAGGGGTCCTCTGTAAGGATTATTGCCGTTATACAAATATTCTGCTTATTCCCAGTTCAGGTACGTGGAATGTAGGGGCACCTGACCAGTGTGGGCCAATGAGCTGTGGACCAGCAAGCATGTCCCTTCTGGGATGGACGATTAATTGCTGGTCAGAGACCCAACAAGGTGCTCTTTTTCTTCTGCCGTGGCAATAGGCATAGGAGTCACGGCTGCTGGTCCATGAGTCTGGGTCCTACAGTGAAGACAGTGATGATTCAGAGCAGAGCTACCTACAGCGGGCTCCGTGAGCAAGACATCAACCAGCCTTCATTATTTTAAGCCATTGAGATTTGGGAGGCTGTTTGGGGATTGCAGCAGAACCTACCCAGTCCTTACAGATACCAAAACCAAAAAGTGAACAAATCAACCAGTTGATGTAGAGTTTTTCTGGCTTGTTATTCCCCACATATGTCAGAGGAGGCTTTCCAAGGGCTGATTTTTTCAGAAGTAAATCTATAGACCTCTGGACGGAATTGAACCTCAAGACTTTCAGTTAGCAGTCAAGTACATTTGCTGTTTGGACTGCCTAAGTATGCTGATCCCCTTCTAGGTACAGGCCTCGGAACTGCTGTGCATCAAGAGTACTTCCTAAGCTCTTTGCGAGTGTTAATTCGTTTAATCCTCAAGACGACCCTGGAAACCTCTTGTTAGTTGCCATCAAGTTTGGTTCAGACTCGCATTCGGCCCATGTGTACAGAGTAGAACTGCTTTCCGGGTTTTCAAGGCTGTGACCTTTCAGAAGCAGATTGGCAGGCTTGTCTTCTGAGGTGCCTTTGAATGGGCGTGAACCGCTATCTTTGAAACTACTCTTACTGTCATTTTATAGATTCAAAAATTGTGGCACAGAGATGCTGAGTACCTTAGCCAAAGTGAAAGATTGTGAATGACAGTGCTGGATTCAAACCCAGGGAACCTGGCTCCAGAATTCATCTCTTAACTGCATCTTGTGTGGCGGTTGCCCCCATGCTAAATGACCTTAAACTAATGTCATTTGGTGTTCTTATTCTCACTGTTAGTGTTTTCGAAGACTGCGACTCTGTATTCTTGTTTAGTCGCCACTCTTTTCTGCGGCCAGAGTACCCGTGTCTAGCAAGAACCCCTCCTTCTTCTCCTATGCTGTTTATAATTCATTATGGTCTAGGAAACCATAAATTAACAAGATAATTAAGCTTGTTCCACATGTTGTAATTGTGACTAATTGAGTCTGGCCACCTTGATAGTCAGCATCACTCTGTTCCACGGCACCCTCAGTAGTTCCCGTCTTGTAATTCTATGACTGGTGACTCTTGTATTTATCTCCTCCTCTAGACAATCTGGTCTTTTGAGAGAAGGTAATGAGCTTAATTCACGTTGGTCTCTCTCTATCCTCTTCTCTCAGCACCTAGCACAAGGCTTCCCATATGGTAGTTGACTAAGAAATATCTGGTGAGACTGTTAAGTAATTAGGATCTGAGTAATGGCCTAAGGGCATGCCTATAAGTTAATTAGATGGGCTTTCTACTAGCCTCTGGAACATCTGTTTTAGTTGACTAGAGGCCTTGGAGACTTTCTCAGTTGTGTCTTGGATGCTTAACATTACAGAACAAAGAGATCAATGAATTCTTTCTTTAGTCCCAGGTAGATATTTATTGAGTCTCTTTGTTGTTATTAGGTGCTGTTGAGTCAGTTCTGACTCACGGTGACCTATGTACAACAAAACAATAAACACAGCCCAGTTCTGCACCATTCTGAAAATTGTCGCTGTGATCGAGTCCATTGTTGTAACCACTGCGTCATCCATTCTTTCCCTTTTTTGCTGACCCTCTACTTAACAAAGCATAATGTCCTTCTTTAGAGACCAGTCCTTCCTGAATTGCGGCCAAAGTATATGGGATGAAGTCTCAACATTCTCGCTTCTGAGGCACATTCTGGCTGTCCTTTTTCTAACACAGATTTGTTTGTTCTTCTGGCAGTCCATGGCAATTTATATTCAATATTCTTTGCCAACACCATAATTCAAATGAGTCTATTCTTCTGTCTTCCTGCCTAGTTTTTTCATGCATATGAGGCAATTAAAAATACTATGGCTTGGATCAGATACACCATAGTCCTCAAAGTGATATCTTTGCTTTTTAACACTTAGAAGAGGTCTTTTATAGTAGATTTGGCCAACGCAATATGTCATTTGAGTTCCTGGCTACTGCTTCCATGGGCATTGATTGTGAATACAAGAAAAATTAAATCCTTGACAACTTCAATCTTTTTTCCATTTATCATGATGTCGCTTCTTGGTCAGATAAAGTTCTGCTGCTATTCATAGAGATTTCACTGGCAAATTTTTGAAATAACTAGGTCACCAGGTCCTCCTTCCTAGTCTGTCTTAGGCTGGAAGCTTCACTGAAATCTGTCTCCCATGGGCAACCCAGCTGGGACTTGAAATACTGGTGGCATAACTTCCAGCATCATAGAAACACACAAGCCATCACACTACAGCAAACTCACAGGGGAGCTGTAGACTGAATCTCTATTATAATATTAGTAATACAACAGCATATACTCTTTGTGTATTTATTGTCTGCAAGGTAACACCCAAAGCACTTTATAAATATTATTTCATTTTAACCTGGCAACAGCCCAATTAGACAGAAACCCTTGTCGTAATTGTGTTTGTAGATAAGCAGACTGAGACATAAGAAACAACTTTCTGCAAAGCTTTACAGCTAGCAAGAAGACTTAGATTGGCTGGATACCTTGAACATAGAGGTAGATAAGTCAGAGAAGGCACCTGCTCTTATGAGCAGTAAGAAAGACAAATAAAAACAAATAACCATACTGCTCCACAAAACACATGTTCTGAAAAGCAGTCATGGAATTTGCTGGTGCAAGAGAGTATGATCCAGCAGGGAATCTGTGAGGGAGTGTATTAGTAAATCTATTACTGCAGAACAAGTTATATGAATACCCTGCTTGAAGTAATCCACAGTTGATTATTTTATAGTTTCTGTGGTTTAGGAATCCAGACACAGTGTTGTTCTGGCTGAGAGAGTCTCAAGAAGTTGTAGTCAAGACGTCACCCGGGGCTTTAGTAATCCAAAGCTTGATTGGGGCCAGAGACCTGCTTTTAAGATGATGCACTGTATCAGACAGGGTTCAACCAGACAAGCAGAACCCCTAGAAAATAATATAGATGTAGGTGTAGATACTGATACAGGTAGAGATATTGTGGGACGTGCTTAAGCTAGACGTATAAAACGCGTTCTCATCTGATACTGAAGCTTCAAGTCCACAAGACAGGCAGTGCAGGAAAAGAAGGTGACAGTCAACTGAAATGTCATGGGCACAAGCTGGGACCCCACAAGAACAGACTGAAACTTGTGTCCATGCTTGGTGCCTCTGATCATGGTGACAAAAATGTCACCTGGTCCAGCAAGGTCAGTCCACTGCCATCGAGTCAGGACTGACTCACAGCAACCCCATAGGTCAGAGTAGAACTGCCCCACTGAGTTCCCAAGGAATGACTGGCGGATTTGAACAGCCGACCTTTTGGTTAGCAGATGTAGCACTTAACCCACTATGCCACCAGGGTTTCCTGGTCCAATAAGGTAAGTCAGCAAAATTGCTGCTACCCCTATTCTACCTTCCAAATCTCTGGGAGTCAACTCTGTGGCCTGCCCTACCTGGAAGGCATAAGAGAGAAGGGAAGTCTAGGAAATATCGTTCAGCTTTCAAAGTTGACAAACTGCAAAGCCATTGCACTTGCTAACTTGGTTGAAGACCTTGGTTCCTCACTGGCTGTAGGAAGGATGACTCAGTTCCTTGCCATGTGAGACTCTCTTTAGGACTACTTAAGTGTCCTTAAAGTATGTCAACTGGCTTCCCCTGAACCACTGATCTAGGGAAGGCAAGGAAGAAGCTGCAGTGTCTTCTAACATCTGGTCTTGGAAGTCCCATACAATTACCTCTGCCACATTCTATTTATTACAAGTGACTCATTACATTCAGACTACACTCATGAGAACAGAATCAGGCTAGACCTTTTGAAGAGAAGCCTGTCAAAGATATATTTTAAAACTGTCACAGCAGATGGCCTTTAAGCTGTGGAAAAGGCAGCAATTGGAAAAGCCAGAGGAGAGGATTTTAGGCAGAGGGGACAGCAAGTCAAGAGGCCCTGAAGAACTTGAAATGGGCAGGACTGTACCAGAAAGTCAGTGTGGGTACAGTTTCAGGAGCCAGTCAGGAGAGAACCACTCAACGTGATGCCAGGACTCCACCATCGTGATGAGGTGACTGTGTTTGATTCTAACTGCAAGGAGAAGGCATTGTGAAATCAAGAAGTGTGCGACAGGCTGAGCTGCATTTCTACAGTATCACTTTGGCTGCGAGGTGTGGAGTCAGTTGTTGGGGCCAGGGGAGCAGCAGGGAGTCCAGAGGAGATGTGGAAATGCCAGGCTCCTCTTGTCCTGGCTCCACCACTTATTTGATAAATTCACTTAACCTTTCTGATCCTGACTTTGCTCACCTGTAGGACAAGGTGACTGTTCCCTGTACAGCTCACAGCATGACGGCAGGATACATGGGGAGAATGCATTGTAAAGCACAAAGTGCTCTGCAGCTATAGCCTGGGAGCTTTTTCCTGACCTGCTCAGGGGTGACACTGCTTCCAGAGTTGAGATATCTTAACTCCCAAAGAGCACAGTGATCGCAAGAAGACCATTTTTCTTCACACTATATAGTTATACAATTGCTATTCAACACTTCAGCAGGGTTCATACCTACCCAAGTATTTACATGGCTGTTATGGATTGAATTGTATTTTCCCTAAAATATGTATCAACTTGGCTAGGTCATGATTCCCAGCATTGTGTGGTTGTTTACCATTTTGTAGTCAGCTGTGATTGCCACACACTTTGTGATGTTAACCAAAAATAACTCATTGCTGTCCAGCCGATTTTGACTCATAGCACCCTGTAGGACAGAGTAGAACTGCCCTCTAGAGTTTCCAAGGAGTGCCTGGAAGATTTGAACTGCTGACCTTTTGGTTAGCAGCTATAGCACTTAACTACTACATCACCAGGGTTTTCTCTATGATGTTACTGAGGCACAATTAGAGGTAGTTGTGTTAACAAGCAAGAGACACAATCTACAGGATTAGGTCATGTTTGAGTCAATCTCTTTTGAGATACAAAACAACTGAGCTGAGAATGTGGGACTTCATGCCACCAAGAAAGATGTGCCAAGAGCAGCACATGTCCCTTGGACTGTAAGTCCCTGTACCAAGAAACTCTTAGATCAGTGGAAGATTGATGGCAAGGACCTTCCCTCAAAACAGAGAGAGAAAGCCTTCCCTGAAAGTTAGAACCCTGAATTCAGACTTCTAACCTCCTAGACTGTGACTGAATAAATTTTGTTTGTTAAAGCCATTCACTGTTGTATTTTTGTGACAACAGCAGTAAGTAACAGACAATGACCAAGAGCCATCACATCACCTGTAGGGCTGGGGACATCATAGTGACATCACTATGCTACCATCCATGATGACTCACACGACCCTGGCCATGCAATATGCACTGTCTTAGGCCAAGACTCCAGAGGCAGAGCCCAAGATGAGAATTTCATGGGTGTTCTTGAAGGAAACCTGTGATGGTGTGAGGAAGGAAAGACGAGGTGGCAGAAAGAGCAGGCAAATGTGTTTCTGGGAGAAGTCCAGAGTAACTAAGTGTGATCTTCAGAGAGACTATCCTGCCCAGAGGCCAAGGGCTTGGCTGGTGGACAACACACCCATCCCATCCTTTGGTGCTGTGTAGCAAGTTACCACAAAATTTAGTGGCTTAAAATAACAGTAATCATTTATTATCTCTTGCTGTTTCTTAGGCGAAAATTCAGAAGTGCTTAGCTGGGCAGAGCAACTCTCGCTCAAGGTACTCATGAGGTGGCAGGCAGATGGAGTCTGGCTTGTTGATTGTTCTGAAGGCTTCTTGAGACCTGAATAGCCGCAGCTCCTCAGGCTTCTCTGTCCTGGTGGGCGTGGGCTCTCCACACAGACTCTTCAGAATCAGAGGTTCAAGGCAGTTGGGCTGCTCACGTGGTGGCTCAGGACTCCAGAGGCACAGAGAAAGAGCAGCAGGCTGAAGCTGCTCTTATGGACCTCTCTTAGGATCCGCGTTTTTAAGGTTCATTGTGTGCTTTAGAGATGAGCCGTGAAGGCTGGCCTGTCTTCAAGAGGAGGAGAATTAGAATTCATCTTTTGGTGGGAGCAGCCCAAGTGGCATGGTAGCTAAGAACCATGGCTGCTAACAACAAGGTCAGCAGTTTGAATCCACCAGTTCCTCCTTGGAAACTTTACGGAGGAGTTCTGCTCTATCCTCTAGGGTTGCTATAAGTCGGAATCACTTCAGCAGCAGCGGGTTTGGGTTTTTCTGTTTTTTGGTGAAAGGAGTGTTAGAGAATTTGTGGACAGTACCCCCTCATCATTTCTGGATTAGGTACCCCCTGCCAGCCACAGACCAGCCTTTGGGTAAGGGTACAGGTGTGACACACTAACAACCAGCACATAGCCCCTGGAACAGGGGCACTCAGGCCTGAAAAAGGAGCTCTGGGAGCTTCACTAACAACACATGCTATGGGGACATGACCCAAGCAGCCTGTTTCAGATCAGAGGTTCACATCATCTGCTTACATGGCATGCAATAGCAAAACATTCTTCCCTTATATACATGGAACAGCCTTTTAGAAAATTTCTTTTTGAAAAACTAATTTTTAAGAGGCACTGTTTAGACACACAAAAATCCTCTATTAGAACATCTATAATGGACTAGATACTCTTCTAAGCACTCTTAGATAATGACAGATTTAATCCTCACAGTGCTGTAAAGTATGTGCTGCTCTTATCCCCATTTTACAGATGTGAAAACTGAGGCCCAGAAAAGTTAAATATCTTGTCAAAGTCCACATGGTTGATAAATAGGACTAAAGTTTGAAGCTTAGCATCTGGTTCCATAATCTATACTCTTAGCCACACTCTTGGTCTAGTGCCATATTGGAGTGTGGTGACTGTTGCAAGTTGTCAGCAACTTAGCTATGGCTTATAGTGCCCCAAGGACAACAGGACAAAACTGCTGACCCTGTATCATTGTCAAGATTGTTGGCATCATTGAATCCAGCTGGATAACAATCTGCTGTAATCTACAGGGTTTTCATCAACTAATTTTTGGAAATACGTCACCGTACGTCTTTTCCCAGTCTTAGTCTGAAAGCTTTGCTGAAACCTGTCCACCATGGATGACCCAGCTGGTATTAGAAATGCTGGTGACACAGCTTCTAGCATCACAGCAACACAGAAGCCACCACGGTATGAGAAACTGACAGAGTAGAATCCAACAAAAACAATCGGACTACTGCAAAATTATTTAGATTTATTTTTTGCAGTTTAAATATAATCCCAAGAAATATCAAGACCAAAACAAGAGAGAACTCCAGGCATTCAGGGAGGTACATGTAAAAGCTCTTTCTCTCAAGCAAGAACGTTGCATAAACCACCTCCCAGGCCGTGAGGCTGTGGGAAGGTGTGTCCTGGAAAAGCACTCCTTACTGAAGCTCCAAATTCCAGCAGTAGCAAACACTTCAGTTGTAACTGGAGTCCCTGAGGGACATGAACAGCTAACTTGGTCAACTACTAACTTAAAGACTGGAGGTCCATGTCCACCCACAGGCATCTTGGAAGAAAGCGCTGATGATCTCCTTCTAAATATCAGCCATTGAAAACCCCACAGAGCACAGTTTTATTGTACCACACATAAGGTTGCCATGAGGCAGAGCTGATGCCGCAGTAACTGTGTTGTGTTTGTTTTTTCAGTTGTAACTAATGTGCAACAAAGGAAAGATGTGTAGAAGAGGATGTTCTCCAAGTAGATTCTCTCACCTGCTAGTCAGATGAGGGAAGTCAACTGATTTCCCCAATGAGATATGTTTTCCATTGAGCGCGTGCTTTCAATTAAGCAGATGAAGAAAAATCCCATTTTGGGGCTCTTTTCCAGGTCTTGGTTTTCTTTCCGATCCCCTGCTCCTGAATACTTCTTCCCTGACAGCAACTTGGCACTATACAATTTTGAGCTTTCTGTTTTGTGGAGTGTCTGTGTGTCTGTGTGTGTGTGTGTGCGCGCACATGCGTGCTCACACATGCATGCATTTGTTGGTGGGGGTAGGGGTGGTACACACTCTGAATAGTCATGGACTGCCAGAGAAAATGCCCTTGATCTGATAGGCTTGCTTCAGACCATCAGACTGCAGCACTCAACAACTCGGCAGCCTCCAGCTGATGGATTTGCAGAAGTGCTCAAGGATAATTGGCATTTTAATGGGAAAATGCCATGTTCCCAAGTGTCAGAATAGCAATAAGATACCCCAAGGGCCATTAACACAGTTCTTGGGTAATTAAAGTTGCTCACCCATTAGTCTTGGTCTCAGAGCCTATCCCGTGTTTGCAGCAGGGCTTCTGGGGGTGCCTGATCCTCATAAACCACTAAATTGGAACTCTAATGATCCAATGACTCTTCCCATTCAAAACACACATGCAAAAGGCGCTGGGAAGAACTGCTACCTCTGTCTGTCACTGCCTTTCTTCCATTGTCTTTTGCCAAGGTTGGGGTCAAGTAAGAACTACAAGATCCATAGAAGGCATAATTATTAATTGACTCCTCTGGTGCCAACTGACGAAGGCCACATTTCACTTGTTTGATACAATGCATCCACTTATCGATTGCTGACAGGTGCCTGGTGGGATGTGTGGCACCCCTTGGCTTAGGGAGTAAGGCCAAAGCTGCACTTTGCTTTCCATTCACCCCTTCAGCTGAGTGTTCTGGCACCTGCATGTGCTAGCCCTGGCTAGTGTTTAATGACCATTGACTAAGTGCCCACATATTCCTTCACTCCATATTTATAACTATTGTTACCCCACTTGTGCATATGAGGTAACTGAGGTATCAAGAAAGTCACTTGTCCAAGGCCACACAGGTATTAGAAATTAAGCCAAAACTGTCTAACTCTGGAGCTTAAAGTTGTAACTACTGCACTATCCATTTCGCACTCAATTATGAAAACAAACAAACAAAAAAACTCAGGTAATTTATTCCTGTACCTGTTACAGAAGTTTACCCCTCTATGAGAAAATTCTTAATTCTCATTTTGATCAAAGGAGTCTTCCTTCTGCAAGCTTGGGGGTGTGGCATAGGGCCCAGGTTACTACGTGTGGCTGGACTGATGGCTCTGAGACGAGGCTGGTGTGGAAGAACTGTACTTCCCTCTCCCCTGCAGCACGGTCTTTAGTAAGAGAGATCTGAAAGCTAGGGTTCTGACAGGAAACAGATGGCTCACTCAAACTGGGTAATTTGTGGGCTGTTTAATAAAGGGACTCCGCAAAGCTGTGGGCAGGGTTTGAAAAAATGAGTCAAGGATGGGGAAAAATTCCAAGTTAGGCAAAATTGGGAAGTGGCTGCCTCTTCTAGGAATGGGAGGTGGTGGCTCCAGATACCGAGAGAGGGCGGCTACATGGAGATGGCTGTCTGGCAGGTGCCGTGACCTGCAATAGGCAGACGGAGCCAATCCTTAGGGAACCATCCAGGAGTGAGTCAGGGGAATAAACACCCCAACCTCACTCTTGTCCTGCCTTCCAATCCTTCATCAGGGCTTGCCATTGGCCAAACCCAACCGTTAGAGAGTGAATTGTGTCCCCCACAATATATGTGTCAGCTTGCTAGGCCATCACTCCCAGTGTTGTGTGCTTTGTCTGCCCTTTTGTGATCAGCAGTAATTATCCTATGTGTTGTAAATCCTAATCTCTATGAAACTGATGAGGCAAGATTAGGATAAGCCTGTTGTTTGGACCCAGTGTTTCTGCACTGAGAAGCTCCTGAACCAAGGGAAGGCTGATGACAAGCGCCTTCCCCTAGAGTTAACAGAGAAGGAAAGCCTTTCCCTGGAGCTGGTGCCCTAATTCAAACTTTCAGCCTTCTAAACTGTAAGAGATGATATTTCTCTTTATTAAAGCCACCCACTTGTGGTATTTCTGTTACAGCAGTACTAGATAAAAAGCAAAGGTGTCAATTTGAAGACCAAGGTGAGTATGACCTAAGTCGTGGTATTTTCAACCACATCATATGCATATGAAATTGGGACAATAAATAAGGAATATGGAAGAAGAACTGATACCTTTGAATTGCGGTATGGAAGAAGAATATTGACTATACAGTGGACTGCCAAGAGAACAATCAGAAACTGCTCTCAGAAGATGTACAACCAGAGAGCTCCTTAGACGCCAAGTTGGTGAGACTGTGTCTTACATAATTTGGACACCTTGTGAGGAGGGATCAGCTTCTGGAGATGGCCAAAATGCTTCGTAAAGTGGAGGGTCTGTGAAGAAGAAGACCCCCGATGAGATGGATTGACACAGCGGCTATAACAGTAGGCTCTAGCATAGCAACAGTTGTGGGCATGGAACAGGTTCAGGTGGTGTTTTCTTCTGTTGTACATCGGATGGCTGTGAGTCAGAACCAACTCAGTGATGCCTAACAACTACAGATAAGTAAGACAGAATTTGGTACCAAGAGTGAGATGATGCCCTAACAGACACCGGCAATGCAGAAGCAGTTTTGGAATTGAGTATAGCTACAGGCTGGAAGAGTTTTCAAGTGCCTAATGGTAAAAGCCTAGGTTGCCTTGAAGAGACTGTTTTTGGAATTATGGATATAAAAGACAGTTCTGGCGAGGGCTCAGAAAGAAGTAAAAACTATGACACCACAGGTAGTGCAGATGGCAAGAAGCTGCAGCAGAGAAATGGCAGCAGCAGAACCAGGAGACACCACAAGATGATGCAGGAGCCAACTGATAGTGCAAGAGAGCTGAGTGTGTTCTGGCCCAGGTTTTCTGGCAGAGTGGGGTGCCTCCAGGGGCTGGCTGAACATCACCAAGCTTTTCTTCTTCAGCATCTCTGGGGTAGACTCGAACCTCTAATCTTTCAGTTAACAGCTGAGCATCTAGCCATTTGTGCCACTCAGGGACTCGCCACAAGGTCAGGATGCGCTTAACCTTCAAACTCTTAGTGGAGGAGAGGAAGCTTCTCTGCCTTCCACCCTCTGGGACAGCAAAGAAAAAAAGAAACAAGAATAAATTTCTCTATTAAAACTTTCACCTTCTGAAAGTCTCAGTTCAAAGTTCACCTTCTTAGTGACCCTACCACTCCTACCCATTGGGTGCTGCATTCTCAGCTTGATTTTGTCCATAGTTTTATCATCTTTTATCTTACTATATGATTATCTCTATCTCCGTTTTCTAGAACGTCCACTCTCTGAAAGTTGGGAGGTTTTTTGTTTTTTTTTTTTTTTTTTTATCTTTTTTGCTTACTACCATGCCATCGGCACCTAGAACAGTATCACTCAATGCCATGTGGAGCAGAAGACTCTTCTGCAGAGCCCTGCCTGAATTTCTGACCCACAAAATCATAACATATGATAAAATAGATGTTGTTTTAGGCTGTTACTTAAAATAGGTTTTAAATCTAATCACCTGCGAGTTACAAGAAGAACAGATTAGACACTGAGGCACACACATGCTAGGAGGGAGAAGGAGGAGAGGTAGGTGGTATGTGAGGATTGTTTACGGGACAAAGAGCCAAGGAATGCCCATGATTTACTATAGGGAAGGAATCAATGCCACCGAGACCCTGATTTGGACTTGCAGCCTCTAGAACTGTAAAAAATAAATTTCTATTCTTTAAAGCCACCCATTTATGATAGCTGTGTTGCATCAGCATCAGGAGAATGAAAGCCAGTACTGGTTGGTACAAAGAGGTAACAACCTAGCTCGACCACTAACGGAAAAGTTGGAGGTCTGAGTCCACTCAGAGGTACCTCAGAAGAAAGGCCTGGTGAACTACCTCTGAACAATTAGCCATGGAAAACCCCTAGGGAGAATGCTTCTGCTCTGACACACGTGGATTGGCATGAGTTGTAACTGACTTCACAACGACTATTCTTTTGTCTGTTTTTAAAGTAAGTAAGACGATCCCTTAGACTCTGTCCTTGGTTTTGGAGTCCTCCCTTGGATCGACTGTTGGCAGGAAGGCTCAAGTGCAGCCGCATTCCTTAGCATCTGTGGTACCCCTCCTTGGACCATAGTCCTCTCTCTCTTCCCGTCTCCTGTTCTTCTCCCCCCACCCCATTTGGTGGTGGTTCTTTCGGAAGCCCTTTTACTTGGCTTCAGGGATGAAGTACCGCCCCTTCTGTCCTTCACGGGGAGGGGTGGGAAATGACTGATGCTACCCTCTAGGCACCAGCCAGCTAAAAGACAACTCCAAGTACTTCTTTACTTTGGATTTTGGCAGATACAGACTGATGGCAGGAGTAGGGGAAGCTGGAGTCCAGGGCCCTGCTCCAGGTTGGCAGGCCAGTTCTTCTGCTTCTTAGTAAGCCGTTGGAGGTGCGTCTACTTGGTACTTGATTCCTCTTTGTCCTCACCTTTGGGGCCCAGTTGCCAAACAGGCAGACAGGTACAGAGAAGAAAGAGAAAATCAGAGTCCAAGTCAGCTTCATACACATCTGCTTCCTTGGTGAGAACGGCTGGAGGGCTGGGATCAGCTGGGACTGTTGGTCAGAGCATGTGCACGTCAGCTGTCCAGCTTGGTTGTCCCAGGTTAGTCAGGCTTCCTATATGGCATTTCAGGACTCCCCGAGAATGTTCAAAGAGACATAAGTGGCAACTGAGAAGTTGCTTATGACTTAATCTCAGAAGTTCCAAGAATGTTCCATTCTATGGGTCAAGTGAGTCACTAAGACCAGAATAGATTGCAGAGGGAAGGCAAGAGACTCTGCCACTCAAAAGAAAGAGCAGCAGCCATCTTTCATTGATGCCAGAGGGGTCTGGCTGGTGTCTGGTCAGAAGGTACCTGTCAGGTAGGGCAATGCAGGTGTGCAGATCCTTCTCCCCAGACTTCCTGTGTGACTGTGTCATCAGCCTGAGGAGAAAGCAGCCACTGGCTGCCAGCCCAGCAGCAGGCAGTTCCAGAGAAGCTGAAAGACCCCCAGAGGAAACAACAGCAGTGGATATGAGACATTTGTCCCTTCCTGTGCAGCCTGCCTCTGAAACCCAGAAGCACTAGAGAAGAAGGACTGAGAGAGAGATGGAGTAGAGGCAAAGGGATAACCACCTCCCTCTCCTCTCCACATCTTTTGGATTAAGCTGGGGTACTCAAGGTGAGCATTAAAGTGGATTTCAGGCTGATAGTTTTATTTGCCTAGATTGGACTTTTTAATACTAAAAGGAACCAGTTATCTATGGATTCAATGAACTCCATATAAGGATTAGATATGGCACAACTGAAAGCAAAAGCTGGAGAAAAACAGGCTGTTGTTTGTGTCCTTACTGATACCCAGATAATTAAACAAGCTGGTAGCATTTACACACGAACACATGGATGTTATGCAGTGAGCAAGATCTCGGTTTCTCAGACTTTGATGCGCCCCTTTCTAAAGAAATTGCATGACAGGGAGTTCTCCCAAATGACTCATTGCAGAGGCTGCCACCTTGGCTCAGGGACTGGACATGGACCCTGGAGGGGCGGGCATTGAGAAAGAGCAAGGACAGCCGTGAGGAACAGACAACGGACAAGAAGACAGCGAGTCCAGCCCACGGAGGGAACCCTGTGCCTGAGGAGGAAAGGACAAAGGGTTTTACATCATCCTCTGTGCTGTGTTTGGGACCTGTCATCCCAAAGAATGTTTCCTCCCAGTCCGGCCTTTAGTGGGCTACCCTTGCTTGGCTGTGAGCACTGCTGAGCGGTTATATCTGAGGTGAACTGCTAAAAACAGGAGCTAAGTTTCCAGCTCTAGGTTTATGTAAGCCTCCTGGGAGCGTCACTCATCCGAGGAGCTGGGGCGGACACAGTAGAGGGAGCAGCAAAATGATGGTACCAGTTAGGGTGCCAGCAGGGCACAGATGACACACTCAGTGCAGGCAATTTAGGAGTGTTCGGTAAGGAACTATTTACAAAGCTATGGGCAGGGTACGGGAGCACTGCAGCAGATACGCAGAAACCCACGGATAGCAACAGCAAGCTGGCGTCACACGGAAGGACAGAAAGGACAGGGCAAGGAGCACTTGTGGGACCCTGGAAGTGGTGAGGGCTGTGTGACAGGAGCCGTGACTGATTCTCGAGGGAGAGGGAATGAATCTGTGGAAACCAATCAGAAATCAGAGGACAAGGAGACCTGGTAACGGAGTCCGTACAGGTCTGGTGGACTCCAGGAAGGCTTAAAGAGGATGGAAAGGGGACCAGGAAGAGCAAAAGGGACAAAAACAAACAAACAAAACCCAGTACCAATAATAGCTACCAAACCAGCATTTATTAAATTCTAGATCTCCTGCTGAGCATTTGACCGGTATTTGTTGAGTTAATCTTCACAGCTTTACAATTTCTATCCACAACCCCCTGCTACAAATGATAAAACTGAATCTCAGAAAGGTTGAGTCAATTGCCCAATATCACACAGCTAAGAGTGGATAGAACTGAATTCAGACCAGGCGTCAGAGCTGCAAAGCTTGTGCCTTCCACTTCCATTCTGTCACTTTGTCATTCTGTGGTAGTTAGGGTATTATTATACTGCAAGATGTGCTACTGGTATTTCAAATACCAGCAGGGTCACCCATAGTGGACAGATTCCAGTGGGACTGCCTAAGACAGGCTAAGACGAAAGATCTGGTGATCTACTGCCAAAATTTAGCCGATGAAAACCCTATGGATCACAGCAGGACATTGTCCAACTCACTGGAGGAGAAGATTGTGTTTGGTGGAGAGCCAGCAGGGTGAGAGAGACCCTCGTAAGAATGATTGGCACAATGGCCACAATGATGAACTCTACCACGGCAAAGATCATGAGTGGGACACAGGAATGAACAGGGTTTAATTCTGTTGCACACAGGTTGCCATTAGTTGGAGCTGACTCCATGGCAGCTATCTTCCTGCCTTCCCGCCTGGCCACCTGCCTTTTGTACACAGGGAAATGGGGGAGTCCTAGGCCTTAGAATGCTTGGAAATATCAAAGAAGCTCCTTAGAGGAAGAGAAATTGGGAGTCATTGTCTTTCCTATAATTCTCAGGACTTCCCAATTTCTTTTCCTCTAAGGAGCTTCTTTGATATTTCCAAGCATTCTAAGGCCTAGGACTCCCCCATTTCCCAGTAACAGATTGGGATATATGTGTGTGTGTGTGCATGTGCACATGCATGCATGAGAGAGAGAGAGAGATGGTGCACGCACATGTATTATGTTAGAGGATAATACTCCTCAGGGATAAAATCATGACTCTCATGCAGATAAAATGAATGAAAAATTTTATTTAATTTAGTAATTAATGAAGCAATCACTAAGATGTTGTAACTGATTCAAAGACAAATGTTAAAAAGTGGACGTGTATACAAGTACAAATGCTACAACGGACTTGTTAATAGACGCAGTAATGATCTTTTCCTAGGGGAGGGATCAGTTGTATTTCCACTAGACAAAATCTCTACTTTTTATCACCGACAGCTTCCTGCCACTTACTGAGTTTTGAAACAGCTCATCTAAAACAGCAAAAGGCACAGGCCCTACAGCATGAAATAACACAACCCGAAGTGTGAGCCTAGCAGTTAGTTGAGAAGACATCTAATATTCTTTTCACCCATTTCACCCATTTCAAAAACCACAGCCGTTGGTTTCCATTGCAGCCCTCTGTGCCCAGGCCCTCTGCCTCTGTGGCTATCCAAGTTTGGCAGTGCAGAAGCAAGAGAACCCTGCACCTGCTCCTCAGACCTACTGACTGCCCTCTCCGGGATAGCTTCCCCAGGATGGGTTCCCAAGCCAGGAAGGTGGCAATTCCTTTAAGGACTCCTTTGCCTGATCTCAGGAGACATGGTGGAGCCGTAGTTACAAGTTTAAATCTGTCAGCCACTCTTGGAAACCCCGTAGGACCATTATTCTCTGACCTACAGGGTCACTATGAGTCAGAATCAACTTGTTGGCAAGGAGTTTTGTTTTCTTCTCACCTCACCTTCATTTGAGGTTTCTTTGGTTAAGAAAGCTCTCTCTGTGTGTGTTTGTGTGTACCTTTCCCTTTCTGCTTCCCTCTGACTCTTCTCTCCTCAAGCCAGAATCTCCTGTATATTTTAACAACAACAGGATGGCTAATTTGAGCAACTGAAAACTCCTTTTCCTCCAAGGGCAAAGCAGTTGCTATTCAGCCAGCTCTGACACAGTGACCTCAGGTGTGTTGGCGTACAACTATGCTCCATAGTAGTTTCAGTGGCTGAATTTCCAGAAGTACATTACCAGGGTTCTCTTCTAAGGCATCACTGGGGTAGACTCGAACCTCCAATCTTTCAGTTAATAGTTGAGCATTTAGCTATTTGTGCCACTCAGGGATGCGCTTAACCCTCAAACTCTTAGTGGAGGAGAGGAAGATTCTCTGCCTTCCACCCTCTGGGACAGCAAAGAAGAAGAGAAGCAAAAATAAATTTCTCTATTAAAACTTTCACCTTCTGAAAGTCTCAGTTCAAACACCACCTTGTGAGTCACCCTACCACTCCTACCCACTGGGTATGCCATTCTCGGCTTGATTTTGTCCACAGTTTTATCATCTTCTATACTACTATATGATTTACTTACCTGAAAGTTCCAGAACTCCTGATGAACAAATCAAAATACATGGTCAGCCCAGGCTGCTGAGCTAAATCTTAGCCCTCTGAAATAATCTGAGACAGGGTAGATCTAAATTGGGTGAAACTTGAGTCTTAGAAATTTTGTTTAGGGTAGGAGACAGGTGTTTTTAAAGGAAAAAAAAAATTAGGTGTGAAGGTTTTATAGAAAGAAAAAAGAATCATATCTGTTACTAGAGTCTTGGAGATACAGATCACATGTCTTCTGAGATGCTTTAGGCAATTTACTGGGACTAGTTATTCGGAAGTACTTCTCCATAGAAACCTGAACCAGGGGACTAGCAGCAAGCCCACCACCGGGGGGTCTGTCAGAAATTCAGAATTTTAAACCTCACTGGGAAGAACCAAGGATCTAGTCTCCCTTTTAACAAGGTCTTCAGGGGACTAATCTAGATACACATTAAAGTTAGGTTGGCACAGCTTTAGACCTCTGTAGACCCACAAACTCCTAATTCCTCAGCCCTGAGGCTGATGCTTCCCTAGTTTCACAGGTAATCCACTTCCGGTCTCTAGTCTCTGCAGTCAGGGCTGCTGCTGGTAAACACTGCAGAGTTTCAGTCTGAGGGACCAGGAATCTAGAGTTCTGACTGAGACACTGACAATTTCTCTTTGTCCCCCATTAAGGGACCATAATGCACCCTAGCACAATCAGAACAGCTGCACAGCTCAAACAGGATGATCAGACAAACTGAAAAACCAAACCCATGTCATCAATTCAATTCCAACTCATAGTGACCTACAGGACAGAGTAGAACTGCCCCATAGAGTTTTCAAAGACAGCCTGGCAGATTTGAACTGCCAACCTTTATGGTTAGCAGACTTAGCACTTAACTACTACGCCACCATGGTTTCCCACTTACCTGATAGTCCATCTTACACTAAGGCCCTGCTTCCCTTTTCTGCCTCCCATCCTCTCTCCCACACTGGTGTTTCCTAGGGTTCCCTTTCAAATAAACTACTTGCACCAGAATCCTTGTCTGCTATTGAGGAAATCAGTCTAGATGAGAGAGAAAAGGGGGTTGCAGTGAAGATTCTGAGCTCCAAGTTTTCTTCCTCTGCTAACCTTGACAGCGTCTACCAAACCAGACTCCTTCCTGAGGAGCAAGGCAGCTCAGCCAGGAAGCTGTGCAAAAAACCAGAAGGTGGACCTGCTGGGTACCAAGCATGCAGGGCTTCGAGTCCCTGTCGTGTGAACTGAGCTTCTCAATCTGAGCATTACAGACACCTTGGACTAGATCAGGACAGATTTGACAGCAGCTGACAGCACAGATCTTGGCGTGGGGGCTGCCTTGTGCCTTGTATATAGACTGTTTACTAGTTTTCCGGACATCCACCCGCTAGATGCCAGTATCACCCACTCAGTCGTGACAAAGAAAAACGCCTCCAGAGATTGCCAGATGTTCCCCAGGGGCAAAATCTCCCCATCCCCCAGCTGAGAACCATTGGGCTAGCTGAACCCTTTTTCTTCTGAGACCTAGCAAGCAAGAATCAGGCTTTCCATTTTCCATCCGCAATAAAACTTAAAGTCCTTTGGTTTACCTCTGCTGCTTCTGCCCTCTGCCCTGCCTTGCACCAAGCCCTCATTCTCCAACCCATTTGTCATCGCTCGCTTTCTGGGGCTGGATTTCCAGATCGTCTGCTGCTAGCTAACTGGGTTCACATTTCCCGTAAAAAGTCCCAGCGAATCACCTCCCGACTGCTCTCAGGCTTCACAGTGCCCTCAAGCGGCCGGAAATCGCCATGCCTTCTGGCGCTCCTTCACGCTTGGGGGCAGCTCTGGAAAGAACTGGGACAACAGGGACTTTTCCCTGGCTGGTTTCTCCTCCAAGAAAATCTACTTTCTCTCAATTTTGTTTTGAAATTTCAACAGCGTCTTCAGCGTCTTCTCCAGTCTACTTTTACTTGGAGCTTTTTTTTTTTTCCAGTGCATTCGCGAAATTTTTCTCCTGTGAATTGTGTGTGTGTGTGTGTGTGTGTGTGTGTGTGTGTGTGTGTGTATGTGTGTGTGTGTGTGTTGAGTACTGACACTGAGAAAGGAGGCTGCAAGCCACGTTGGCCCCCATCAGTCAGTCTCGGGTGCTGGCGGAGGGCTTCCAACCCGGCAGGCTGTCAGCACTAGGGCGCCTGCAGAGTGAGGACCAGGCAAATGACAGTCACTTCTCTCTGCTGCTGGCAGCCTTCATTCAGGTGGCAGCCAGATCGCACGGACTCTGCGTTCTATCTTGCGTCGCCAGTTTCAGCACATGGCCGCTGCCAGAGAGAAAGCAGTCCCTGTTCTAAACTTTTCCGTGTCTGCTTTATTCACAAGAGGATTTCTCCAGGAGCGTTGCTTCAGGGGATGAGGAGATGAAGAAAGTGCCCTACTGTAACACCTGTCTAATCTAGTTCATAGGAAGTAGGGAAGTGCACACAAAACCAAAAGTCAGAGCTTATGGGCTCGTCAAGCTGGGAGGAGGAAGAGGCCCTTCCTGATGTGCGAGCTGAGCAGGAAAGACTTTGGCAGTAGGGCGGCACCCCAGGCTTACCTCTTATTCCCAGCAGAAGTAGGCGGCGCCACTCTGTTCAGAGCAAATGTATTCTAAGAAGATTACTCCTTAGATAAGGAGCCGTGGTGGCACACACAGTTAAGTGCTCAGCTACTAACCAAAAGGTCGGCGGTTCAAACCCACCAGCAGCTCCACAGAAGACCTGGCAGTCAGCTTTCGTACAGAATACTGTCTAGGAAACCCCATGGGGCAGTTCTACTGTGTCGCATGGTGTCACTATGAGTTCAAAGGGAAACACAACACCTAACAGAATCACCTTAGATAACTCCTAACAGGCTTCTCACCGTCATGAAGCCCAATCAGTGCTACCTGTTTGTTAGTCTTCAGGTTTTTCTTCTGTTACCACACTTACTGCTTCCCGTTATGCTGGAGACTTCCGTGGAAAGATCACGGCGCCTGCCTGGTCCCTTGCCAGAGCCCCAGGGCACTGCCCAAGGTCTGGCACACACAGATGCTTGGTCTTTGTTTCTTGAACAAATGAATGAGTTGTGGATGAGCAGGCTTTTGAAAGACTGGAAAGGATAGGGCGTTCTCAGACACAGAAACACCATAAGGAAGAACAGAAAAAGTGCAGAGCCTCGTTGGAGAAAGGTGAGAAGGCGAGGTTAAGCTGGGAATAAGAACTCAGGTAAGGAGACAGTGAAAAATAGCACTGCAAGGATAGAGTATTGCAGGTCAAGAGAATAATGGATCTTCATTCCTTGCATCAGTTAGCAATTACATTGTCTTTTTTCTGAACAAATATTTTGTAATCCCTTTATCATCCTGAAAGTAATTTTTTAAAAAAATAGTCTATTTACTCACATGATTTTAAAAAATAGGTACAATTCAAGGTTTTGTATGAGAAATTGACTTGGATTGTAAACTTTCTCTGAAAGCACAGTCAAATATTTCTTTAAGAAAGAAAAAATGCTGTGGACTACAGTTCTGTGACACCCATGATGTCATCACGAGTGGGAGCTGGCTCAATAGCAACTAGTTTGGTTTCTTGATACAGTAGGGAACAAATTTTTAAATATAGTGGCTGTAAGGTAAGGGAGAAGTAATAAAAGTGGTGTTGGTAACAGTATGTGCATTTCAATATGCAAATACTCATATTCATTAGCAGACATAATGTAGTCAGATACTACTAACCCATAGTGGAAAAATTGCAGTTAAGAACTGTTGTATTCAAATTGTGGTACTGGCAAAGAATATTGAATGCTTACTTTGGACATATTACCAGAAGGGACTCATCTCTGGAGAGGATATCATACTCAGTGAGGGTCAATGAGAAAGAGAGAGACCCTGAATGAGATGTACCCAGCAGCTGCAACAAAGGGCTCAAACATAGAATGATTGTGAGGATAGTGAAGCACTAGGTGACATTTTGTCCTATTATACATCTGGTCCCCATGAGTCAATATTTTTTCAGTTGTCCTAATGTCTTTCTTCTTTTTTTGGTAAATATTTTGTCATACCCCTTGAACATCCTGAAATGAATTTCATTTTTAATATGATCTACATATTTACATACTTGGATTCACAATCAATGCTCATGGAAGCAGCAGGCAAGAAACCCTATAATGTGTTGCACTGGGCAAATCTGTTGCAAAAGATCTCTTTAAAGTGTTAAAATGCAAAGACATCACTTTGAGGACTAAGGTGTGCCTGACTCAAACATAGTATTTTCAGTCCCCTCATATCCACGTGAAAGCTAGACTACAGACAAGGAGGACCAAAGAGGAACTGATGCCTTTGAATTACGGGTTGGTAAGCAGTGTTTAGTAAACCCTGGGCTCCCAGAGGAACAGACAAATCTTTCTTGAAAGAAATACAACCAGATATTTCTTAGAAGTGAGGATGGAGAGACTTTGTCATTTTGTCAGGAGGGACCAGTCCCTAGAGAAGGACATCAGGCTTGATAAAGTAGAGGGTCAGAGAAAAAGGATCCTCAGTTAGATGGACTGACACAGGGCTGCAGCAATGGGCTCAAACACAGCAACAATTCAGAGGATGGTGCAGGACTGGACAGGGTTTCGTTCTATTGTGCATATAGTCTACAAGTCAGAGGCAACTTAGCTGCACCTAACAATGACTTTCTTAATTTTTTTAAGTAAGTATAATGGCTCTAATATCAACCTGATGGCAGTTAACAGCAATAATGCCAAGATAATATTCTGCAGAATGTTCAAGACATGAAGGATCACTCATGATGCAATAGCTACATACGTAGACTGCTACAGGTGTATTGTTCTGATGACTCAAGTACTTTGAGGAGCTTTGCTGTTGGTGGTAGGATTTTTGCAATGGAGAATAACTTTTGGGAAAGGTTTTAATGAAACAAAGTACAAGTATTCCTCGGTTTACAGTAATTGCAATTCTAGATTCCTCAATATATACTAAAGACTTGCAAAAATTGTTTTACTTGCATGTAGGTGGTGCTATGTTGTTGGCGCATATATTGATTATCTGTTGCTGCTTAACATTAACCCCCAAATTTAGTGGCTTAAGATAGCAATAACCACTTATCATCTTTCATAGCTTCTGAGGGCCAGGAATTCAGACAAAGAACAGCACAGACAGTTTGTCTCCACTTTATGATCTTTGGAACCGCAGCCAGAATACTCAAAGGCTGAGGGCTAGACTCATCCGAAGGTTTGACTGGAACTGTACTATCTGCTTCTCGGGTCGTTCAGCCATATGACTGGTAAGTTGGCAGGAGGCCTCAGTTTCTCCCTGAGATGGTTAAGGTTGGTGTCAACTTGGCTGAGCCATGGTGTTAGGGTTATGGTTAGGGTTTAATAGTTATGTAGTTTGGCAGTTTTTAATGGTATAATCACCTTCATGGCAAGATGCACCCCCATGGTGAGATGTATAGTGAATAGCCAATCAGCTGAAAAGGAGTTTCCTTGGTAGTGTAGTGTGCCCTGTGTTCAATATAAGTGGATTTTTTGGCAAGCCTTGCTGGCTTTTGCTCGTTCTGGATCCTGTAACTGACTCCTGTTCATCTGATCTCCAGTTCTTGGGACCTGAGCTAGCAGCTTACCTGCTATACAGCCTGAGCCACAGTCCTGCTGTCTTACTTTCCAAGCTTAGATTCACCAGCACCTGTGGCCATGTGAGTCAAGAGAAGCCTCCAGGCTGACTTATGGACTTGGAACTTTCCAGTCTCTGCAACCATGTGAGCCATTTCCTTGATATAAAGCTCTCTCTATGTGTATTTACATTTTGTACCGCTCTTGCTTCTCTAAAGAACACAACCTAAGACACTCTGTATGCAAATCTTATCCACAGGCTGCTTGAGTGTCCTTACAGCATGGAAGCTGGTTTCTCCCAGCAAGAGCAATCCCATAACCCAGACTCAGAAGTCACACAGCATTACTCCCACTGCATCCCATTCCATATAAGCAAACTGCTGAGACTGTTCCACGTCCAAGAGAGAGGATATTAGGCTCCATGCTTTGAAAGGAAAGAAATATCAACACATTTACAGGCAAACTTTAAAACCACTGCAACTTAGATAATTCAAAACAAGATTGTCACCTACGTAAATTCCACTCAAAAGTAACATAGGACACGGGATAAATTTCACTATGTAACACAGCTCCAAATACTGCAGGGTGTCTGGCACCAAATGCCAGTAGCACTTCTGTCTTATTGTGACAGTCAAAAACAACCCCTACATTCCATAATGTTGTCTCCTTGAGAACCACGTGGGTAACTGACAGCAACTGAAATTTGGTGCAAGGAAGTTACAAAATCAGACCCATGTATTATGACTGTAATAGCTGATGTCTACAACAAATCCTCCCAGTTGCTTCTCAGACATAAACCAAACCTTGTGTTGCTGTTGTGTGCCATCCTATATGACCTAGTAGAACTGCTCCATGGGGTTTCTTCCCTGCTGGCATGCTGGTTAAGTGTTACAACTGCTAACCAAAAGGTCGGCAGTTCGAATTGGCCGGTGCTCTGTGGAATCTCTCTGGAGCAGCTCTACTCTATCCTACAGGGTCACTATGAGTCAGAATTGACTTGACAGCCGTGGATTTGGGTTTGGTGTAGGGTTTCTTAGGCTGTAATCTTTATGGGTACAGGTTACCATGTCTTTCGTCTCTCAGAGCCGTTTGTAAGTTTGAACCACAGATCTTTTAGTTGGTAGCCAAGTGCTTAACCACTGTGTTACCAGGTCTCCTATCTAAGCCTTAATGGAGCTCTTACTCTACTCTTATTCTGGATGAACCAGCCTCTGCCAGGTCCTCTGCTGCTCTTTCTCTTGCTCTGTGTTCTTCAGTTATAGCAGCTTCATCTGGGCTCACAAAACATGCCAAACACTCTCATGCCTCTGGGCCTTTGCACTTACTGTCGCTCCTCTCTACCACATTTTTCTCTTTCTCTCTCACATTCATAACTTTTCACTTCATCCTGGGTCTTTCTTCAAATGGGCCTCCCTTGCACCCTCAAAAAAAAAATTCGATTCCCCTGGAGCAAAGTTTGCTTGTCAGTTTGAGCATTTACTACAGATTTGGGCAATTATTTGTTCAATTTCTGTATTGCCTATACAAAAAAAAAAAGCTCAGTGATAGCAGAGAAAGAAAGGAAAGAAGAAAATAAGAAGGAGAGGAGGAGAGGGAAGTATGGAGGAAATAAACTTTTGCTTTAGCTACAGAGCTAGGCAGCCTTAAATAGCATGGATGGCTTCCTGTGCCTTTTGGGCTCCCTGAATGAGCAGCCCCACACATCACCTGGTGAAAGGAAAGGGGAGGAAGGGCCCAGTCCCTATTGAGATATTGGTAAAGATATGTATCTGACTGTGCCTGTGCACACATAAATAGGCTTATTATCGCCCCAGTTTGCAAAGGAAAAAAATGCAGCTGCTAATGGTGGTGTTGCTAGGTTGTTCTGCCAAGCATGATTTTGTGTTTCAATTATTGCAGCCATGGTGATTTAGCAGGCAGGCCGTCTGAGAGGAGCTCCTAGGAGGTTAGCAGTTACTGCCAAGAGGAGAGACGGTTGTGTCTCTTTCTCAATGTATCTCTCTCCGTCTCTCATGCCGTAACTGAGGCATTCATCTCTGCTGCTCACTCTCCAGTTTCAGCTGTGTCCAGCCCACCACTGTGTGTGATCTGGAGGTCCATGGGTGGCATAGGCATTTGACACTCCCCTAGAGCAGGGCTCCGGGTAGGCTACAAGGACTCTAACAGTTACCCCTCACCTGCAGAGAAAGGAATTGTAGTGGTGCAGTGCTTAAGCACTCAGCTGCTAACTTAAAGGTCAGCAGTTTGAACTCATCAGCCACTCTGGGAGAAAAATGTGACAGTCTGCTTCCATGAATGTTACACCTTGGAAACCCTATGGAGCAGTTTCCAACTCTACCCTGTAAGGTTGCTACGAGTTAGAGCTGACTTGATGGCAGCGGGGGTTAACACACAGAGTGCATACACGGGGTACCGGGCACTCTTACTCACGTACGGGCTTGCTGACAGCCTTACCCCGATATGATTTCATTTTAGCCTCACAGCAGCCCCAGTGGTTGCCGTTGCTATTATCATCCCCATTGTACAGCTCTGTTCACTGAGGCATAGGGAGGTTTTTACATACATTGCTTAAGATGAAAGAGTTATACCAGTGGGTAGGAATTTGACCCTCAGCAACCTGATCAGGGCTGAGTTCTTAACATCTGCCCATTCCTGCCTTATCAGCCAACCAGGATCTGATACTGCCCCCCTCTACTCCTTCTCATTCACTGGTCCTACCTATAGTAACTATGCAGGCTTTGGAGTAACTTCCAGGCTGTGGGTGATTTCCTAGAGCCTGGGCTGGGTTTCAGCACCCATGTACCCTCTCAACCAGGCATGAAGGACACAACCTCCCTGTCATGAATTGAACTGTGACTCTCCCTAAAAATGCTTGTAGCCATTTGGCAGGGCCATCATTCCCAATAGTTTGTAGTTGTCCTACGTTGTGTGATTTTCCTATGCTGTGTGCTAAAGAGGATTAAGATGGCGCTGCGACACCATTGCTAAGAGAGTTTCCCTGGACTGTGGCTTGTCCCACCTTTTATCCTTCTATCCTGTGGGAGATAAAAAGACAGGACAGCAAGCAGAGCATTGGGAACCTCACATCATCAAGAAAGCAGCACTGGGAGTAGAGTGTATCCTTCAGACCTGAAGTTCCTGAGCCACGATGCTCCCTGACCAGAGCTTGAGGCAACACAAGGACTGACAGAGGAAAAGCTTTTCCCTCAAGCTGACACCCTGAACACGGACTTGTAACCTACTGGACTGTGTGAGCATAAACTTTTCTTTGCTAATGCCATCCACTTTGTGATACTTCTGTTAGGGCAGCGCTAGATGACTAAAACATTCCCAAATGTACATGGCAGCCCCAGTTAAGCATCTCCCCAAAGGTCATATAGTTCCACAGGGTGAGGGACACTGATCAAGCTCTCAGGGAGGGGTGTTGATGTTCTCCGCCCTCCCAAGAGAGGCTGTAGGGAAGAATACATGTGCTACTCTTCATTTCGCTGTGTGACCCTCGAGACTCCAGTAAAAGGCAATTTCTGGTGTATTACTCTGGGGGACTAGAGAACTCTGTGACCTCCCCAGAGAATAGAGATTCCATATGGATCTTCCCATGAAAGACACCTGATGCTAACAACTCTTTCATCTTTAGAGCCCTCTAGTTCAAGTGTTTTTGTGTAGCTTTTTTACTTCTCAACTGAATGCTCTGAGTTTGACTCCAGCTTTGCAGGGTAGGAGTGGCATTGTGGTGACAGCAGGACAGCAATGCCTGAGGCTCTCTGTCCTCTGGATCATAGTCTTGGTGATGTCCTTGAAATAGTTAGTTGTGACAGCCCTGATCAAGCCAATGTCACACAGTTCTCAGTGTGGGGGTTGGATTCCAGATCCAGTTCTGCTTTTGATAACTACTGTACTGCTTGATGTTGACCTAACTTACTTGTTGCTTAGCATGTCTATGTTTTGTGTTCTTTTGTGTGGTTGCTTAATGTTTAATGTCTATATGTAGATATTTATGATAGTCTCTTCTTAGCACCTGTTGCTATGCTAGTGTTTTATAGCTACTTAATAGATGCTTATAGAATGAATGAATGGATATTCTGTTTCCTAAAGTAGGTTGTAAACCTATGATGAGTCCGAATTATGTTTACATCACTTTGATGCCTCTGTACCTAGGACAATGCACTTTATAGATATTGTGGTTAGGTACCACTGAGTGAGTTCTAATTCATAGCAACCCTATAGGACAGAGTAGAACTGCTCCATAGAGTTTCCAAGGAGCAGCTGGTGGATTTAAACTGCCGACCTCTTGCTTAATCACCATAGTTCTTAACCAGCATGCCACCAAGTCTCCGTTTTGTATATAAGCTACTCAATGAAGATTTCTCATTAATGGGGAGGGTGATCATGCAGGGTAAGTGCTAGCAGAATGTATGCTGTTGTGTCATATAGTTAATGTGAGAAAGTTTCATGAAGGATGCAGGTTCAGACAAGTCTCGAGGAATATGCTTTGCAGAGAGAAACAGGACGAGCATTCCGAGTTGAAGGAATAGCTTGGGCAAAAGCAAGGGAGAGGATGAGCTATTAGATTTAGAAGTAACAGTAACGTGATCAATCCAAGTAGAAGAGAGGATGTGTGTCATGGAGTGGTTGGAAATATGATTGGCTAAAATTAATCCCAATCCCACATCCAACTCCACCACGCGCAATTAACCCAGACCTCTGTTTACAGAGAGGAATTGGACGCAAAGGCCACAAACCAATCCATCACAGTTCCCCAGAGTCTCCAACCACAACCAATGACAGGAACAACTATCAGTGTTCTTCTGCTCTGAGAACTTGGAGAGACCAATACCCATAAAATACATCCTGTAATTAGCACTGTCAACCACGATCCATCTAATATTTCAGGTTCTGTGGGAGAGTGTGGGAAGTAAGGAAGATGAGGCTATGACATGCTTTACAAACACTAACTGGCCTGCTTTTAACCATGCATTATACTTCTCATATTGAAACACTTTTGTCCTTTGTCATAAAAATCTGTTGTGGTATTAAAAAAAACAGATGCCATCAAGTTGATTCTGATGAATCACAGCAACCGCATGTGCAGCAGAGTAGAGCTGGACTCCATAGGGTTTTCCATGGCTGATTTCTTTGGAAATAGATCATCAAATGTTTCTCCCAGGTGCCTTTGCATGAATTCAAACTGCCAAGTTTTTAATTAGTGGCTGAGAGTACAACCATTTGCACCACCCAGGGATTCCATGATACAAACAACAAAACACTAACCCACTGCCATCGAGTCGACTCTGACTCATAGCGACCCTATAGACAGAGTAGAACTGCCCCAGAAAGTTTTCAAGGCATGTCTGGCGGACTTGAACTGTAGCCGTAGCGTTAACCATGGCCTTTTGGTTAGCAGCTGTCGCATTTAACCCCTACACCCCTAGGGTCTCCATGATATAAACAGGGGTGACAATATTAGATTGAATTAGTAATGGACCCTAACTGCTGAAGTAAAAAGCATTTGGGGGCCAAGTAAGTCCTGACTAAAGCGAATTACCAGTAAAACCGAGGAACACTCCCGATGAGCACCTTTGGTGGCTTGATACCTGGAAGTGGACACCTAAACATCACTCATTACTACCTCCAGTTTGTCTGTCTGAGAAAGAGGGAAAGCTAACTCTTGCTCTAAATGAGGTAAATAGCGTATAGCTTCTGAGACTGTTCCTGTCATATAAGAGATAACTTTGGAGTGACCATAACTTGATGTTCTGTCTTCACCTTCCTTTCGTTAGTGATTGGCAATGTGGCCATCGCTCAACTGAGAATCTGGAGGTGAGACTAGGGAGAAACCAGGGATTAGGAAAGAGTTCCAGAAATAGGAGTTTCACGTATTCATGATTTAGAAAATTCTGTATTCTTTGTGTTCTGTGGTATTTCTGCCCAACTTCTCCCTGTTTGCCTCAGGGCTACTTCTCACCATTCCCCTGGTGTGTTCTCTGTCTCAGGGAAGCTGACACTTGCAGATTGTCTTAGGCTGGGTTCTCCAGAGAAGCAAAACTGGTAAGTGTGTAAATATATGCACAGAGAGAGAGAGAGAATTCTATCACGGATGTGGCTCACACAGTTGTAGAGGCTAGAATGTTCCACGTCTGTGCATCAGGATAGAGGCTTCTCCAGATTCATGTAGACTGAAGGGGCTGGCAGTTCTAAGATCAGTAGTTCAGAGAACAGGGTCCTCAGTCACAAGCTGCAAAGATACAGAAATTTCAGGATCCACAGACAAGACTACATGTAGGTCAGCTGTTAGCTCAAGTCCTAAGAGCTGAAGCTCAGAAGAACAGGAGCCAGTTTCAGTTTCCAGGGTAAGCAAAACACCCATGAACCTTTCCAGAATGCTTACTCACATTCGATGCAGGCCACACACTCAAAGAAACCCTTTCAGCTGATTGGCTACTCACAGTCGATCCCTCAAGGAGGCAATCACAACACCATACAACTGCCAGACCGCTGAGAATCACGGCCCAGCCAAGCTGACACACAACCCTAACCACCACACATACTGTGTTTCTGTTGTTTTCCACATAAGCACAGCCATGTGGAAGCACAGATGGAAAACGGGAGAGCAAGAGGAAGAGAAAAGCCAGAGTGTTCACCTCCTCTTTGCTCAGGTGACATCTTTGGGAGTAGTTGTATGTTCCTCCTCCCGCCACCCCCAGAGTTCAGTTCTGTCAGCAGGTCTACCGAGGTCCTAACTGTGGCTAGATGACTCCCGGGTCTGGGCCCCACCAGCACCTCTCTTCCACTTGTCCCTCTGGCCTAGGAGTGGTGGTGGCTTTCAGTACTTGCTCATGTCCAGGCTAGCTCACTAATCCCCGATTGCCTTCTCTGCCTCTTCTATGAGGAATCATAGGATCAATTCCTTGTTTTAGATTTTCCCTGTTTTAAATACCTAGAATAAGTTTTGCTTTCTAGGTTGACCTCTGATGGACACAGTCCTAACATTCAGGTTTTAATGTAGAATCTTTATTGGGACATTTTGGTTGCCAGTGTGTTATTGTGTGGCTAGCACATGTTAGGTGCTGTAGAGTTGGTTCCAAACCACAGCGACCCTATGTGCAACAGAACACAGCATTGCCCAGTCTTGTGCCATCCTCACAATCACTGTTATGTTTGGGTCAAATGCCACAACCACTGCGTCAGTCCTTCTTGTTGAGGGTCTTCCTCTATTTTACTGACCATTTATCTTGCTAAACGTGATGTCCTTCTCCACGGAGTAGTCCCTTCTGATAACGTGTCCGAAGTACACGAGACAAAGCCTTGCCGTCCTTACTTCTCTGGAGCGCTCTACTGCACTTCTGCCAAGAAAGATTTGTCTGTTCATTTAGCAGTCTACGGTATATTCAATATTCTTTGTTAATACCATAATTCGAAGACATTAATTATTCTTTGGCATTTCTTGTTCATTATCCAGCTTTTGCATGCATGAAGCAATTGAAAATGCCATGGCTTGGGTCAGGCACACCTTAGTTCTCTAAGTGACATCTTTTTTTGAAAAATAAAAACTTTTAAAAGGTCTTTAAAGAGATTACAAGTATAACCAACATGAATTTCCTCTATGATTCTTGTGGTAAGAAATGTCATGTTTCTTTATTTTTCTCTAATCTAATTAAAACTGACTGCCACTCCCACCAGCCTGGCTGGTAGAGATCCCACCTCAGGGACCACAGAGACTCCTCACCATTGTGCTTGGTAAAATCTTGAGCTCACCTGGTCTTCAGGAAACAGGCAGGAATCTGGTCCTTTATCTGTAGATTTATTCATTATTACCCTCACTCCCACAGTCAAATTCAGGTTCTCCATCACTTATCTCCATCGCTTATCTGGTCCTTTCCTCCCAGGGCAGCTTTAACCACAGAGGATCCTTGATGATGCTCTCAAAACCATAACGTTTAGAACCTAACTTCCTACCTGCCCAGGAACCGCCTTCAGAATAACAACCCCTTCTGAGATGCTGCACAGGACCACCCCAGATTTAGTGGAAGCCATCCCACCTCTATCCCATCAGTCTCCCTGGGTCAACTTCCCTCTTGTTTGAACCTAAATTCTTCCCTCTGACATACTGCCCAGCCCCAGCACAGGAGGGCTGCAGGTGGACAGTGCTCTCTGGCAGGGGCCTTTACCTGTAGATATGCCTTATTTGGCTCTTTCAGATTTGTTTTAACATTTCTAAAATCATCTGCTACATTTTAAAATCAGTAAATTTTATATAAAACCCTGTATTTCCCTCTTGTTATGAAAAGTGAGAAAAAATCCACCCACAGTGATCCCACATACTTCGGTGCCAAGAATTAGACACAGCTGAACAGCAGACAGCCCTTTGGAGAGTGTTCTGTCACTTGGCTTGTTTCATTCACACGGCCTGACCTGCCTGGCCCCAAGGCACCAGGCGGACTGTCTCTAGTTGAACCCTGCAGAAACTAAGGCCTATGCCATTCTTTCCTGGTATTGGCTTCAGGGACCCAAAAGCTTGGTCTCTCTTGGAGGTTGGGAATGACAATCACCACTCAGTGTCTGTATGTGATTATTTTGCCATTAAAAGAAAAAAAAAATACCATGTTTCTTCCAGCTGGGCAGTCTATTATGAAATTGCTATGGATCCAATTGTGTCTCCCCAAAATGTGTGTCAGCTGTGCTACTGATTCCCAGTATTGACTGATTTTCACCGTTTTGTCATTTGATATAATTTTCCTATCTATTGTAAATCCTGTCCCTATGATGTTAATGAGGCAAGGTTACAGGAAGTTACATCAATGTGTTAAGACTCAGTCTACAAGATTAGGTTGTGTCTTGAGTCAATTTCTTTTGCAATATGAAAGATGGAAGTGAGCAGAGAGACAGGGAGACCACATACCACCTAGAAAGAAAGGCCAGGAGTAGAGTGAGTCTTCTGGACCTGGGGTCCTTGTGCTAAGAAGCTCCTAGACTAGGGGAAGATTAATCACAATGAACTTCCTCCACAGTCAACAAAGAAAGTCTCCCCTTGGAGACAATCTCCTGCATTCAGACTTTGTCTCTCAGACAGTGAGAGAATAAACAGGGTATTTCTGTTACAAAGGCACTAAATAACTGAGACAGAAATTAACAGAAAGCAATCTTAGTTTTAGCAAAAAGGGTGAAGATTTATAATAATATAGCAGTTGTCTACAAACTTATACTTAAAAGCAAAGCTGGGTTTTCAGGAAGCAATGAGAACTTGAACATCCAGATTCTCTTTCTTTCATTTTTCACTCCTACATTTCTGCTTCATTCTTATTCATTCTCTTTCTGTCTTTGTTCATCTCCCTCCAGAAGATTCTCTTCTGCTTCTCTGTGAAAGGCAACCCCCTTACAAATATCTGGAGTGCATGCTAAAGGTCCAGGTACCCTAAAAGAATGAATGGCGGTTGAAAATTCTGTGAAGGGGCTCTGATTGACCCGATGTCAGTCATGAGTCCATGCAGACAAATTAACCACGGCCTTGGAAGAGTGATTTTACATTAGAAAATGACTACTGATGTCAGGGGTGTGGTAGTCACAGGGAAATGAAAGAGCTCGGGGCAGACACTCTGCAGGCATCCACAGTGAGTGACACTCCCTGCCCCAACTCCACCCATCCCGGCACAGGTGCCAAAGGTGAGATGCCATTGCTATTGAAGCCACCACGGCCTGGAAACCTGGCACAGAAGATGGCACTGTGGGCAAGCCATGAAAAATTCATTAAATGCTGTCTCTCTGTGAGGCAAGTGGTGCCAAACCTCATTCGTGCTCATCATTAATTCAAACCAGGGCTGGAATGCTTGGATCAGAGTTTTCAGTTTAAAACAAATGATCTTGGGTGTCATCAGCCTGTGGTTGTCTGCAGGTGATCTATGCAGATACTGGCTTCTCTCTGGCAAACCCTCCTTTCAGAGTTATTACCAGTTAACAGGTTCTATCTAGCCTTAACTAGGCCTTGGAGAATATTTGGGCCTCCGGATGTGCAGTTAGCAAATTTCTCAGCTTAACTACCACCTTATTGATATCTCTACACCCTGTTTGCTTTGCCTGCTGAGATGCTTGCTGAAAGCCAAGTACCACCTGCCTGGCTCCAGGGAAGGTTAGATCCACAGACCTTTCATCAAGCAGAGAATAAGCTGTCTTTCCCCAGGGAGAAGTGACTGGGAGGAAATGGACAAGTATGTAGGAAAACTGTCTCTCTGGCTTCTTGCCTCCCCAGAGCCAGGTTTTCAGTGGACACTTTTTAAATTTTTAGAATAAAAATGATAGCTCACGTTATTGAACACTAACTATGCACCTGTCACTTCGTGTGGTGGCCAGTTTCCAAAATGAGGCCCCCAGTGATCCTTGCCTCCTTAGAGAGTCCCTACCTTCATTCACCCAGAGCTGAACTGTGTGACCAGTTAGATGTTACAGAAGGGATGGTGTGGTACTTGAGATATTGGTTCAGAAAAGATACCACAACTTCTACCTGGGCCTCTTGGATAGCTTGCTTTGAAGGAAGCCAATTGCCCGTATTGTGAGTATGCTTGAGCAACCCTCTGGAAAGGTCCATGTGGAGAGGCGCTAAAGCTTCAGGCCCACAGCCAGCACCCAGTTTTCCCGGTAGGTGCACAAGCTACCTGAAAGTGGATGTTCCCGCGCTAGTCATAAGCCTTCAGATGATGCCGGCTCCCAGCCTTCTAGTGTAGTGAGGCTCCAGGCGTTTGTAGGCAGAGATAAGTTGTTTCAATTCTGTTCCTTCTGAATTCCTTATCTACAGAAACTGTGAGATACATTAAGTGATTAATGCTGTTTTAAGTTTTAGGATGAATTGTTACACACAGCAATAGATCACTCATCCGCTCTGTTTCTATTTTTTTCTGTATTTTCAATTAATATTCTTATCAGCCTATAAAATAGATGTCATTTTCAATCCTTACTTCACAGATGAGGAAACTGAAGCACAGAAAGTCTTGTCTTGTTCCTTGTCGAGTCCACACATTGAAACACAAAAATCTATGGATGCCCCACCCATATCCCCTCAGCACTGGCCCTTACAGGCCTTGCTGCATCCTATTAAAAAGTCTCTGTGACTTTCCAGCTTATACTCATAACTGGAAAACTGGTTCTGGCTCTTAGCCAGAAGCTTTAGCGCCTCTGCAGATGGGCCTTTCCACAGGGTTGCTAGAGGATTCGTAGAACACGGCAGCTGGCTTTCTTCAAAGCCATAGTGGGCTTTCTCTCTGCCCCTCCGTGGAGCAGGGTGGAACCACTCGAGAGGTAACATTCTCGGGTGCAGCCCTTAGGTAATGATGGATATGAGTTAAAGGATAAACAACCCAGCTTCCTTGTTTTGGGGGTAGGACCACTCTGAGTTGTGTTCTCCACTAGTTTCCAGGGTTCCTCAGTCGGGTAGAACAAAAAAACTTTTTATCAGCTTCTTTCCCTTCCCTGGTTTGATCCCCCATGGCGATTTTTGTGATCACTTCCTGTTGGGAATTGTATTATGTCCCCCAAAATGTGTGTTGACTTGGCTAGGCCATGATTCGCATGTGTGATTGTCCTCCGTTTTGTCATGTGATGTGACTTTCCTGTGAGTTGTAGATCCTGCCTCTCTGATGTTAGTAAGGAGGATTAGAAGAGGTTACATTAAAGAGGCAGGGCTCAATCTAAAGGTTAGGTCATGTCTTAAGTCAGTCTCTTTTGAGATATAAAAGAATCAGGCAGTGACAGGGAGACCTCACACCACCGAGAATGCAGCACTGGGACCAGAGTGCATCCTTTGGACTCAAAGTTCCTATACTGTGAAGGCCCTAGGCCAGGAGAATAATAGTCACAACGACTTTCCCCCAGGACTGACAAAGAGAAATCCTTACCCTAGAGCTAGCATCCCAAGAATTTGGATTTCTAGTCTCCTAGACTGTGAGACAATAAATTTTTCTTTGTTAAAGCCGTCTACACACAGTATTTCTGTTATAGCACAATAACTCAGCAGATAACAATTTAGGAGATAGCTCAGTCATCGCCCTGATTAACTACTTGCATTTAAATCCTTGTCTCAGTGTCAGCTTCTGCAGGCACCCAGCTTCAGACAGCTCATCAGCAGAAATTTCCAAAAGAGCACCCTGAACAGCTACATCACCAAGCCTCACACACGTCAAACTCCTGACTTTAGAGATTCTTATTTTGAAATGTGAATACACCCCAAACCCCACAAGACTTTGGAATTACCTGCCACTTGAGATTAGCACCATTCTGATTTCTCCATCAGGAGAAATCACTGAGAATTCACCGAGTCAATACGAAGGAAGAGAATATTGTTTCATATTGGTTTGTATTTTCGTCACTAGTATCAGATAGCCAAGCTTGTACTCTGACTTTACATTCTCAAGACCAAAGAAATGGAGTTTGCCCAGTGACTAGAGCTGGTTCCTTTGAGTTTCAGCCAGGGATCCCTGCTGTCACGGAGGGCTGTGAGCCGGAGCAGGCCAAAGCCCTGGAGAGCAGCAATGAGCAGTTGCCACATCAGTCAGCTGGAACATAGCTATCCAGGCTCGTTTTTCTCCTCCTCATTTGCTCTCTTGAAAGCATCAGTGCCTTTGGCAGCCTCATTGGGGTTGACCAGGAAGCCAGAGGCTCTGGAACGATCCACCTGGCTTTGGAGAAAACCCTAAGCTTTTTATCGTTCCTCTCCTGGAGTCCTCATCCCTCTCACCTCCTGTCCTTCGGCCTAGTCATTTTGCCAGCTGATCTCAGGCCTCACCCCACCCCCCACCTCCCAATCTGGGAACAGTCTCTTGCTTTTCACAGATGCTGCCACCTGTCTGTTGGCACCTCTCCTTGCCAGCTGGAAGAATGAAGACTCCTTGCCCAACACCTGCTAGAATCCACCTGGGGGTGGGGGTAGGGTGATGACTTTTCCTTTTTCTTAAAAATAGAAGGCGTAATTAGAAAGGAAAGCTGCAGTGGAAGAGATGTCTCTCTAACGGAACCTTCATTTAAGTTAGCATTTGCAATCTGTCGTCCACAGGCCTCTGTTGCCCAGAGAGGCAGTAATAGGTGTCCTGTAGCCAGCTGTCTGAGAATGACTGCTCATGGAAACTTCTCGTGGAGATTGGCAACACATGTTAAGATATAAAAGGCTCAGACGTGTTCTGCAGTAAACAAACCAATTTTAAACCAGTATTTTCTAAAAATATGGTTCTACACATCACTCCTACTTTTTAAACCAACAAATATTAACATCTGATAGAGCATTCACATTCTATACAACAGTTAGGCAATCATTTTCCTAAATACTATCATTATTGCCTGCAACAGGATTTTCTGGATATCTACTCATGTTGGGCATCCCACATGTACAAAAATAAAACAGACAAGGCCACTGTCATTGGACCGTCTGTCAGCCTTACCAGATTGCTAGAAAGGTTAAATAAACATGTGAGTGTTAGATAAAGTGTAAGATCTCAAATGCTTCTGTTATTATTACTGCTTAAAAATGTTCAACTCTAGTTCACAAGGAACTGCTAAAAGGAAAGTTCTAATGATGGTGGCAGGTTGAGTGCTGGAGAGTACACTTGGAGATGTAAGCTGTGTTGGGCATGTACTAAGGAGAAGTCTTGGCATCAGCACTCAGGAGAAGAGAAGGAAGCACAACTGGGCAGTGGAAAAAGCTGCCCTGTGGTGTATCCCTTTGTTGATAAGTGAAGAAACTCCAGGCAAGAATCTGTTTTGACAGCCCAGTCCTGTTCCCCCTTGCTTCTTGTCTCTGAAAGTAGTCTTATGTATGGAGCTGCAGCAGCCGTCTTGTGCTTATGAGGCTCTTTAGTCTTCCTACATGCAGCTCTAGGTGGCCTCACCCCACTAGGCGACCACACATTGCCAGGTGCCATTGAGTCTCTCGTAGAGGGTGAATGAGGCGTGACTGCTAATGAGCACAGGATTTCCCTCCGGGGTGAAGAATGCACTTTAAAAATAGATAGTGGTGATGGCTGTACTACTCTGTACTAACTGCATTATACACTGTAAAAGGATGAATTTTATAGTACACAACCTATAGCTCTTAAAGCTGTTATTAAATATAAACAAATAAAACTCTTTGCAAATTTAAAAAAAAAAAGGATTGCAGCTAACTTCCCCACCTCAAGGAAATAACATGTCAGAAGCTTCAATTCCCTTCATGTATGTGTCTTGAGTGCCTTCTCTCTGCCAGGCACCATGGCAGGAATGTAGTGGATACTGTAATGCATGGGATAGGGCCTCTCGTTTCAAAAAGTCTCCAGTCTTTGGGGAACACAAATCCATGGCTAACCAATGTGAACCATGCAGATATAGACATACACTTGCTGTATACAGGAACCAAAAGAGAGGTATGTAATTAGGAGTAAAAGAAGATCATGGAAAGTTCTTTGAGGTGCAATCTGGGTTCTGCTTTGAAGGAAGAATTTTCCAGATGAAAAGAAAGTGGGAAAAGCATTCCAAGAAAAGAGAAGAGCAAATGTAAAGGCAAGAAGAGTGTTAAAGACAGAAAATGTGTGCACATGATCAAAAGCAGGTTTGTGTTGCTGGAGAATACAGTGAGGCAAAGGGTGGTAAGAAGTGAAGCAAAAAAAAAAACAAAACTGGAGACTAGATTAGAGAAACTGGCTTGCCTTGTGATGTGCCCATTTGGCAAAGCTACTCTATGTTTTGTGGTATTTTCTTTCTTGCGTATTCCCGGCTAGCATAGCCATGGAGGAATCTCAGGAGTTTGGGAGAGTACTCAGAAAGCAGGCACCGTTTGGGAGCTCAGGGCGGGTGTTGCTGATCTGCTCATGCACCTATCGGCTTGAAGCAACACCTGTAACTGCGTTATCTCCCCTGGCTCCTCCTTCAGCTTCTCCAGGTTCTGGACCACGGGTGTGTTTGTTCCACAACGAAGGTCCCCTGTTTCTGTGGACACTTACATCCTAGTCTAAGTTCTCTAGAAGAGCATAACCACTGAAAGACGGACAGCATCTGACAATTAAGTCCACTAAATTAATTGCTCTAAGATCTGCATACTTCACTGCTCAGTATCTCTACAGTCACCCTTGAAGTACTCCCCTTGGGAAGCTGTGCATTGAAGCCAGTGCACAGTCCACCCTTCAAAGAATTTCGGAACTCTTTCTCAAATGGCCATTGTGCATGGTAGCATCTTGGTAAGTTCACAAACTTAATCATAATTGTCTGTGAGGGAGATTTTAGCTAGTAAACAAATAACTGTATTGGAACGCCCTCCCTACTCACCTGATCTGGGCCCCAGTGGCTTTTCTCTTCACACAAGATAAAGGGAATATTGAAAGGAAGATATTTTGATGACATTCAGGGCATCAAGGGTAATATGATAACAGCTCTGATGGCCATTCAGGAAAGAGTTCCAAAATTAATTTGAGGGGTAGACTAGGCACTGGCACCTGTGCATAGCTTACCAAGGAGAGTACTTCAAAGGTGACTATAGTGACGTTCAGCAACGAGGGATGTAGTACTTTTTCAAGGCTAATTGGTAGTCTTTGTATGTAAACAGAGATTCACTTCAAGGAAATTGTGGGAGCTGGCAAGTCCCAAATCCATGGGTCAAGCAGCAGGCTAGAGATCTCTGCTGGATCTCCAGGTTGCGGGAGGTGACAAACCCCAACTATACAGGTTGGGTTGCAGAATGGAGGTTCCTGCAGACTTAAGTCCCAAGAACAGGAAGCCAGCTGATGAGAAGCATGCTGGGAAGAAAGAAAGGAGAGAGGAAAGGAACCAGGGAAAGGAGAGGAGAGTACCTTGCCAGAATATCCATTTATACTGTGGAGCCAAACCTTACTCACAAGGAAATTTACCTTTCAATTGCTCAAGAGATCACATCATGGAAGATGACTGCTTTATATCACACTATAGCAGAGTACACAGTTCAGTGTCTGCCAAACCACCAATAATCACAGCCTGGCTTAGTTGATGCAAAGCAGCCGTCACACCCACATCTCCAAAGTCACAGGCAACAGTAACTGACTTAGGTTTCAGTTCATCCTCAGAAGGTTCTAGTTCACACCTGGGAACCCCCACCTGCCCTTGGAGCCTTCTCCCCCAACCTCCACTGTAGCTTCAAATTTCCCTGCTGACTGCCTTCCCAGAGCATTTCAAGCTCCAGGATCAGCCACAGAGACAGCAGCCTTGCAAAGACCAGGTAGCCAGCTCCCACAGTTGTAGAAGAGCAATTCTGCAATAGATCCCTTGGTCTGCTTCTCTGGTTAAACTCTGACTGACAGAGGCCTTCGTGCCCATTTTTTATAAAAAAACATGTTATTCTTAGCTGTCCCCAAGTTGGTTCTGACTGATGGTGACACCCTGTGTACAAAGTAGAGTTGCTCCATAGAGATTTTCATGGCAGAGATCTTTCAGAAGGAGATCACCAGGCCTGTCTTCCCAGCAGCCTTTGGATGGGTTTAAATTATCCACTTTGGGCTAGTAGTAGTTGAGAGTAGTAGTAGTAGTAGTAGTAGTAGTAGTTGAGAGCTTAACCATTCGCTCCCACCAGGCACTCCTAAGCATAGACTGTAGTTATTCTGTAGGCCAGTCAATCTTTCACCCCCACAAGGCTTTCTGGCCTAACCCGCCTTCGTCACTCGGTATTCTTAACCAGTTGTATCGAGCCAATTCTGGTTCATGGTGACTCCATGTGTGTCAGAGTAGACCTGCGTTCCATAGAGTTTTCCATCGCTAATTTTTTTCGAAGCTAAATTGCGAGGCCTTTCTTTTTGGCCTTTCTCAGTGTATTCAAACCTCCAACCTTTCCGTGAGTAGCTAAGTGTAAAAACTATTTGGAGCACTCGGGTCTCCCCCGGTATTCCCTGAGCTGTGGATTTTCAGCTTCACCGCAGTTCCTAAGATCCAGACTGTGTCTGACTTCCCCAGAACCTTCCTCTGGGACCTGTGGTGTAGTGGTTCAGTGCTACAGCTGCTAATCAACAGGTCACCAGTTTGAATCCACCAGGCACTCCTTGAAAACTCTATGGGGCAGTTCTACTCTGTCCTATAGGGTCATTATGCGTCAAAACTGACTTGATGGCAGTGGGTTTGTTTTTGGCTTTCCTCCCTGCGCCTTCCATCATACCATTCTCAATAAACGTTTGTAGAAAGAATGAATGACTGTCTCTGAGTCTCAGTTTCCTCATTTGCACAGTGGGTGATAATCTCTATAAAAAGCTTCTGAAACGGGTATCATTTGTTGTTTTTGTTAGGTGCCATGAGGTCAGTTTCAACTCATAGAGACCCCGTGTGACAGAACCACTCCATAGTGTTTCCTAGGCTGTCATCTGTAGGCACACAGGTTGCCATGTCTCTCTCCCGTGACACCACTAGGCAGGGTCAAACCACCAATGTCTCAGCTCACAGCTGAGCACTGAACCATTGTGCCGCCAGAGCTCCTTACCACAGTTCACAAAGTGGAAATTAAGGATCAGCGAGTTCAAAGAACTTGCTTAAGGCCACAAAGCTAGTAACCAGCAAGGTCAAAACTTGAACCCAGGGCTTCTGATTCTGAGGGCAGAGCTCTTGGTACCACACCACACCTTTTTAGGGAAATGAAAAGAAATGAACACCCCCTTTAGCAGCACGGAGCTGAGACTTCTAAGGCCCCCAAACCACCAGCCATCTGTCAGTTTGTTGTACTGTGTTTGCTTGCGTGTTGCTCTGATGCTGGAAACTGTGCCACTGATGTTTCAAACGCCAGCAGGATCGCTCAGTGGTGGACAGGTTTCAATGGAGCTTCCAGACTGAGACAGACTAAGAAGAAATTCCTGGTGCTCTGTTTCTAAAAATCACCGCTGAAAACCCGTGGATCACAACAGAGTGTTGTCTGAGATAGTGACAGCCCTGGCAGACAAGCCCTTGGGTTGGCACGCACCACACAATGGCTGCAACAGTGTACCCAGATGTAGCAATGATCACAAAGACGGCATAGGAACAGGGAGCACTTATTCTGTTATCAATAAGGATGCCATGAGCCAGGACTGACTCAATGGCAACAAACACCACCACCAGAAGGGTGTATTTTTTTTTTATTATAATCTTCGGGAAAATCACAGCAGAAGTCTGCCTGTGAGTTCCTCTAACGCTCAGATGCTCATTCCCATCACAGCTCTGAAAGTCCGTTACCATGTCGACCCTTGAACAGTTCTAATAGTTCCAAAGCCCTTATGTTGTCTCCAGCAGCTTTGATTAACTGACAGAGGAGACAAAAGTGGGAGGAGACAGAATATACTAGCAGGGAGGCCAGCTCTGCAGTCAAAAGGCTGTGGGTTATCTCTCGAGTGCTGCTACTTGCAAACAGTCATTTTCCAAACGTCCCAGAACTTTGGTTTCTTCATTGTAAAAAGACAAAAAATACTTACTTCGCAAGTGACAGGGAGAGTAAACTGAAAGAAAATAAAGACTTAGTCCAGGACCAGCATGAAATAGGTGCGCAGTAGGCATGAATTCCCAGCCCATCCACCTGCCAGCCACTCCGAGGCGACGGCACAGCTTCCCTGTCCTGGGCAGGGGGCCCCAAGGGAAGGCAGGGGCTCGCTGCTGATACAGCACCTTGCCTTGCCTTTCTAAAAGGATACTGCATCACAAAGTTGTCAAGGTGTGGAAGGAGGTTGTGTGAGGCCCAATCACTTATTAGGGCGCCTTCTGTTAGGTCAGGACACAGGGCAGAGCTTTGGAAACCCCAGTTAGGGCTCCATAGCACCTTGTCAAACCTGATACCCACCATCTGATGTCAATTATGTCACTGAGAGCCACTGACAGCAAAACCACTCACAGGAGCTCACTCTGGGAGGGAGTCAGAAAGGGAAACGATCCGGAGGAGAAAAGCTGAGCTTTTCTTGACACGATGGGTGTCAAGCATTCTCTAGTCCACAAGGTCCGGAAAGGCTCTGTCGGCAGAGGCGGAGAGAACTGGAAACTGTCTGCTTGTAAATGACAGTAATCTACCCACATTGGCTGCTTGGGTGAAACTGAGGGAAACACTAAACTTCCAGGCTTACAGTAAGATGGGAACCTGTGCATCTCTCAGAAGAGAGTGTAGAAATTCTAAATCTTTGCCATTCAAGTCACTAGACTTCCAACTCAGCCGGCTGTTTCTTGGTTCAAACAAAAGACACAGGGACAGAGGAAGCAGAGAGAGGGAGAGAGAAAGGGAAAGAGATGGGGGGGAGAAGAGATAAGGAGAAAGAGAGCGGGAGAAAGAGAAGGAAAGAAAGAAGGCAGACGGAAAGAGAGAAGAGAGAATGAGGAAAGAAAAGATGCGGAGAGAAAGGAAGACTAGAGACGGGAAGAAGGAGAGGGAGAAAGAAACATCTGAACGGCAGGAAGCCAGTCAACTTTTGCTCCTGGGCCACTCAGCTAGCTATATCCTGGGAGGTGGAGTGGATCACCTTTTAGGAGGTAGTCCAATGTTATTACTGCGACATTCCGAGGCTGAAGGAATCCCATCCTCAGAAATGAATGCAAGTGAATCAGCCCAAATCCTAAGACTCGTCTATAACAATAAACAAGTTTTTGAGCCTTTCGCATTTACACCTGGCTCCATTTGTTTTTGAAGTTTGTGAAGCACTTTACCATTTGCAAGCAGTTTTCTAGACCTGTTTTTGTTTTCTGGCTGTGCCAACACCAATCCTGCCTCAGAACTTCGAACCTTCTGGTCCCTGTGCCTAGAAGCCCTTTCCCGCCCTTGATCTCTTTCCAGTGCTAGGTTTTCCTACATAGTTTTCAGATCTCAAGTTAGATGTCATATCGCCAGTGACATCATCACAGATCCCCAGAGTAGCCCAGGCTCATTAAATACATGCTCTGAAAATATTCTGTGATTTGTCTTCACAGAATTTATCATAAATACAATGGCCTGTTCTTTCATGGCAGCTTGCCCAAAGTTTAGAGGTTCACGTCCTGAACATAACCTTTATTTTCTTCATTTTTTTTTTTTTCCAAGAAGGGCACAGGCTCAGAAAGTGCAGTGAGTTGCTTGACATGCACTGCTGGGAAGCCAAGAGACCCTAGATAGGGTATCTCTCAGACCCAAAGCCTGAGCTAGTCCCATATTCTATGCTGGTTCTCATATACATGAGCAGCACCTCAATTCAAGCACCTATTCTGTATGAGTGGTGAGGATGTCCCCCTGGGTGGCCTCTTTTGATTCCCAAGTCCTCAGGAGCTGTTGTCCAGTCAGCCCCCAAATCATAACACTGCCAAACAGTAGCATTAGCATCATCTGGGAGCTTCTGAGAAATTTAAGTTTTCCTTGAGGTTTTAGCCTAAATGGGCCACACTGAAGCCATGGTTCAGTTATGAACAAGGAAATAAAACTCTGCCCACTTCTGTGCCATCCCTGTGATCAGTTGTGGGTCTGACTGTTGTGAGCCATGAGATTTTTCTGAAGGAGATCATCAGGCCTTTCCTCCTGTTGTTAGGTGGCGTCAAGTTGACCCTGTGTCCAAAAAAAAACGCTGCCTGGCCCCACACCATCCTCACAACTATTGTTTGGCTTGAGCTTGTTGTTACAGCCGCTGTGTCAGTCCATCTCATAGAGCGTCTTCCTCTTTTACAGTGACCCTCGACTTTCCCAAGCGTGATGTCCTTCTCTACGTACTTGTCCCTCCTGATGACATGTCTGTCCCAATCTGGACGCTGTCTTCCTAGCCTTAGTCTGGAAACTCTGCTGAAACTTGTTCAGCATCACAGCAACACACAAGCCTCCACTTACAGAAAGACGGTGGCTGTGCTTCAGGTGCCTGGGCCAGGAATCAAACCTGGATCTCTCACCCGGGAGAAGAAAATGCTGCCATTTCACCACCTATGCCTCAGTCTTATGAGTCCGTACTGCATGGATGTCAAGTTGATTCCAACTCCTAGCAACTTTATAGAGCATAATTGAACTGCCTGATAGTGTTTCCAAGGCTATAATCTTTATGGAAGTAGACTAGACTAGCATGTCCTTTTCCCATGGAGCTGCTGATGGGTTTGAATCAGGGCTTTGAACAGGCTCATTCAGGTTTGACTACCTGTCTAGGATTTGCATTTCTACCCCAGGTATACTGTCTCAGAATCTACCGTTGAACAGGATCTTCAGGTGATTCTTATGTATTGATACATTTTGAGAACCACTGCTCTACTAATTGAAACCCTGGTGGTGTAGTGGTTAAGTGCTACAGCTGCTAACTAGAAGGTCGGCAGCTCAAATCCACCAGGTGCTCATTGGAAACTCTATGGGGCAGTTCTACTTCGTCTACAGGAATGCTATGTGTTGAAAGCAACTCGATGGCAATGAATTTGGCTTTGGCTCTATTAGTGGTTCCCAGAATTGTCCCTTAACCAGCAGCATTAGCATCATGGGAGCTTGTGAGAAATTTAAGTTTTCAGTAGAGTTCTAGCCTAAATGGACCACATTGAAGCCCTGGTTCAAACTGCTGATCTTTCGATTATCAGCCAAGGACTGAATCACTGCACCGCCAGGCCTCCTCTCCTTGTGAGCAGAGGGTCTCAAAAGCAAACCTGCAGACCACTTTCAGACATCTGAAACCAGACAGCCAGGGAGCACATTACAAGTCCAAATGCCCAGCTCCACACACGACACTTTGTCTCTGTAGGGCTGGGTGAGGCTCTCCATCCCATTACTGTCAAGCATATTCTGACTTGTAGTGCCCTGTGGGACAGAGTAGAGCTGTCCCACAGGATTTCCTTTGCTGCTGGATTCAAACAGCTGGCCTTTGGTTAGCCACTGAGCTCTTTACCACTAAGGCACTAGTACAGCTTTAATTACCTGTGTATCTTCAGGTAATTCTGATGTGTAGCCAGGTTGAGAAACCAGTGCCTTAGGGTATGTGGTGCCTGTCTGATGTCTCTATTTTAACTGTGATTACGTTGAGGGGGTAAGTGGAGAGAGTGCCGAAGCTTGCAGGGAAGAAAAGTTAAGCCAATCTTTTTATTCAAAGGGAAAGGCGTACTGCTCCAGGAAGACAGCAGGAGGGCATCTGAATTGTTCTTTGAATTACTGCTATAAGGATAGACCTTTCCAGCATGCTCTGGCAGCCTACTCCTGCCGGTACGTGTGAACAGGTGGACCTCACGGGGAGGATTATGGGCCCCTGAATAGGCTTGTAAATAAGTCATATGGCGCAGCTGGGTCCCTGGCCTCATAAATATTGACCAGCTGTGATTAAATTGTCCACTCTGCATCATATGATCTCATGGGAAAGCTTCTTTATTTGGGTATTAAATAACCACGGGCTGTGCCTGTTCTGTACAACAACTTTCCCCTGTGAAGCATGATGCTCCAGCCAGGTGTTATCTAACAAGGCAGCTAAGACACAACTGCCACTTCCACTAAACAGGTTACTGAGTACTCACGGCATGCCAGGCATTAAGCTAGGGGCTATAGGCAATGTGTCCTTGGGTGGCAAAAATGGTTACGTGCTTGGCTGTTAACCAAAAGGTTGGAAGTTCAAGTTCACTCCAAGGCACTTCAGAAGAAAGGCCCAGTGATCTATTACCCCCCGAAAACCCTGCAGAGCACAGTTCTACTCTGACACACACGAGGTTCCCGTGAGTTGGAATGAACTTGAAGGTAATCCGTTTGGAGGCATTATGGGGAACAAGATATACTAAGGAATACCAAAAAAGGTCTAAAATAAGTTTGCCTCTCCAGTGACTACTCTGACAGTTATCACAGTAATGGGTCCAGGTTAGAGGAGGAGAAAAATACAGAACAAAATTCTGACTCACATACACAAAAAGACCAGACTTACTGACCTGACAGAGACTAGAGAAGTCCCAAGAGCATGACCTCCAGACACCCTTTTAGCTCAGGAATAAAATTACTCTTGAGTCTTACCCTTGGGCCAAGGATTAGACAGGCCCATAAAACAAAACAAGACTAAAGAGGCACACCAGCCCAGGGGCAAGGACTAGAAGGCAGGAGGGGATGGGAAAGCTGGTGATAGGGAACCCAGGACTGACAAGGCAGAATGTTGCTATGAGGTCGGGTTGGCAACTAATGTCATAAAGCAATATGTGTACTGTTTAATGAGAAAACAGTTGTTCCGTAAACCTTCACCTAAAGTATAATAAAAGAATATATTCACTCCTCTAAAACTACCTAAATGATGTTAGAGAAGAGATGGAACCAGAGCACTAGTAGAATAAGACTTTGTTTGAACATGCCCTTAAGAAGCATGTGGAGCACATTCTAGCTGTGGGAGGAGTGCAGAAGGCTTTAAGAGGCTTTAGCAGAAGTCAACTGAAGTTCCCATTTCTGGAATAGCTCATTAAGAGTGGTCCTCAAAAGAATTAGCAATTGTTCTTGATGATTAATGGCCGTTGTTGAGACAATTTGGCTTTTATCAAAAGTTGTGAGATGGGGTAGGGGTGGGGAGTGGGAAGGGCTGTTAGTGTCCCAGGGCTGTCTAACAAAATGCCACACACTGAGTGCCTCTTAAGAACAGAATTTATTGTCTCACAGTTCCAGAAGCTAAAAATTGGAATCAATGAGTTGGCCAGGCCATGTTCCCTCCAAAGTCTTGAAAGGAAGATCCTGTTTTTGATTCTCCCAGGTTCTGGTAGCTCTATGCATTGCTCAGCTTAAATATGCATTTTCATATAGAGATGCTTCTTCTGTCTCTCCTCTTTTGTAGGATGCTCCCCAGATTGGAGTAGGCTCTACCTTACTCTAGAATGACTTCGTGCTAACTGGTAACATCTTCCAAGGCCCTTTTTTCCAAACAAGGTCAGGTTCACAGGTGTAAGGATTGGGACTTCAAGATACCTTTTTAGAGGACACAATTCAATTCATAAAGGGACCTAAAGTTTTGTGCAAGAGGAATTGGAGGAACATCTGGGAGAACCCTACACTTGAGGACCACCATGAGAAAGTCCTTCACTGCTTCCCTCTCAAGGGCATTGATTAGCAAGGGCAATAATATATTGAGATTCTAGATGGTACCCAGCCAGCGTTGTCAGTGATATTGTCATTGTACTGTACACTGTACACTGTGAGCTCCGTGGAGAAGGACCTCAGTGGGCTTAAAGGGGTCATGAAAACTTCCTGGATGAGGTGACATCTAAACTGAGACCTCAAGGATGAGTACATGTTAGGTGGTCAAAAAGCAGTTCCAGGTGGAGAAACAGCATGTGCACAGACCAGGAGAAATGCAAAATTGTGGTAGGCTTTAGGAATTATAAGTAGTTGAGTCTGGCTGGAAGCAGAAAGGATGTGAGAGTAACGGCAAAAGAAGAGTTTGGTGAGAAACAGGACTGTGCAATCTAGGACAGGCAGCAGGGAAAGGAGAGATGCCCCTAAGAGTGTGTATTGGTTGGAAGTTCATTTCTTTAGCTCAGATACTTCAAAGTCATCATTTCTATATGTAATGCACACTGCAAAGCTTGGAGATCTAAAAAGAAGGGCCTGGTGGTATGCTTTCAGATTCATGTAAAATGGCAAGGCATTTGTTCAGTTCACTAGTGAGTCCCCAGTACACACTGGCCACGTAGCAGTAATTAAATTCCATGTTGTATCTGTCCTCTAGGCTGTTATTGCCTAGTATGGGAGACAGACATTAAATAAGTAATCCCTCACCACTGGATCAACATGGAACATAATCCATGGAGAAAACACTGAAGATGTCAAAGATTTCATCTAACTTGGATCCACAGTCAACCTCCACAGAAGCAGCAGGCAAGATGTCAAATGAGATACTCCATGGGGCAAATCTTCGGCCAAAGACCTTTTAAAGTATTCGAAAGAAAAGATGTCGCTGTGAGGACCAAAGAGTTCATCTGCATTCAAAAGCTGGACAATGAGTAATGATAACTGAAAAAAGAACTGATTCTTTTGAACTATGGTGACAGCAAAGAATATTGAATAGATGCCATAGATCACCAGAAGGAGGAACAAATCTGTCCTGGAAGAAATGTAGTCAGAATGGTCCTTAGAAGTGATGGTAGTGAGACTTCACCTCATATACCTTGGATGTGTTATCAGCAGCGACTAGTCCCTGGAGAAGCACATAATGCTTGGCAGAGTAGATGGTGACCAAAAAAGAAAGACCCTCAACAAGATGAAATGACACAGTGGCTGCAACAAGGGACTTACACGTAACAATCGTGAGGGTGGTACAGGACCGGGCAGTGTTTTGTTCTGTTGGACACAGGGCCACTATGAGTGAAAATTCACTTGACAGTACCTAACAACAACAATTTATATAAATATTTAATTGCAAGTTTACATGAGAATATATTAGTAAGATTTGAGTTGACATGATTTTTTCCTTAAAAAAATCACAGTGATTTAAACATGTTAGATTATTTTTCTGTCTTATAAGTGAAATCTAGAGATAGCTGCTGTGGTAGCTGTACAGTTGTCAGGTACTCAGGTTCTTTCTGTCTTTCTGCTCCACAATTCTTAGTGTGTCACCTCATGGTCCAAGGTGGCTGCAGGTGCTCCAGCCATTAGGTTCACATTCTAGGAAGGAAGAAGAAGAAGAGCATATATGCCCTTAAAGAGCTTTTTCCAGAAATACTGATAAACCAAATTATGCTAAAATAATTTGGTTCATCAGAACTCAGCCACATGGCCACACCTAGCTGCTAGATAGGCTGAGAAATAAGGAGTTTTTGCCAGTTGTACTGGCACTCAAAATTACAGATCTGGAACTGTCTTAGTCATCTAGTGCTGCTTTAACGGAAATACCACAAGTGAATGGCTTTAAAAAGCGAAATGTTATTCTGTCACAGTCCAGTAGGCTACAAGGCCAAATTCAGGGCATGAGCTCCAGGGAAAGGCTTTCCGTTTTGGCTCTGGAGGAAGGTCCTTCACATCGATCCTCTCCTAGACTGGGAGTTTCTGAATGACAGGGACTCTGAGTCCTTTCCAAAGAATGTGCTCTGTTCTACATACTGCTTATTGGTGGTATGAGGTCCCCAACTCTCTGCTTGCTGCTCTTTCTTTCATATTTCAAAAGATTGCCTCAAGATGCAATACAATTTCATGCATTAAGTCTTGCCCCATGGACTCAACGGCCACTCATCCTCTCTCATTAGCATCATGGAAATCCAAAACCAAACCCACTGCCGTGGAGTTGATTCCAACTCATAGTGACTCTACAGGACAGAGAAGAACTGCTCAACAGAATTTCCAAGGAGCACCTGGCAGATTTGAACTGCTGACCTTTCAGACTGTACCACCAGGGTTTCCATCATAGAGGCAGAGTTCACAAAATTTAGGCATACCATACAATCCCAGGAATTATGGCCTAGCCAAATTTGCAACATACATTTTTGAGGAGACTCAAGTCAATGCTTGACAGGAACCAAGGAAAAAGGGCAGGAGGGATATGGGGTGGTGAGCGAGCCAGCTCTGCCGTAACAGGCAAAGGAGCATCCTTCTATGAGAAAGTGATGCAGACGCTGAGAGATGCAGGATGAGGAGGTGTCAACCAGGCAAAGAAAAAAAAGGGGTGGGCACTCAGTAAACCTAGGGGCACAGAAGAGGGGACTGTCTGCTGGGGGTTAAACAAGAGATGTAGGCAGACGCAAACAGTGCAGGGATTTGTTAAAGAATTTAGGCTTAATCCTAAGCCCAATGGAGAGCGCTGAAGGGGGAAGCAGCCATTGGGGTGGTCTGATATATGTGCACTTCGAACACCAATTATGTGCACGGTGCCAGGCACCAGTGATCCAGAGATGTGGCATCACCTTGTTTCGTAGAAGGGCGGCCGTAGCCTGCCCACCTGTGTGCAGGAAAGGGAGGGTGGCAGGGAAGGGTTTGCAGGAGAAACAACTCTCGATAGCTGAGTGCAGTTTCAGCAGGATAAAGGGGCGTACACGGGCATTGCAGGCAGAGGACGATGGCTGGAAGTGTCCAGTGTGGATGATCTGCCAATAATGGGTTGTTCCTAGAGGGGAGCCAGCAGATAGGACTCAGGTCAGACAGGGTTAGATCACGAAGGGCTGTCTGCAACAAGTTAAGGAGCTGACCATTAGGGAACCATGGAACAGCGTTCAGCTGGAGGATTACGTGATGGAAGCCATGGTTTAGAACATCAGTTCTGGCAGCGTCATGTAGGAATGCAGTATGGAGGAAGGACTGCCTCATTACTGAAAAATGAGGCTCCGTTTTAGGTATCTGATTTCTGCCTGCTGGAATCTTGACAACTTTTATCATTGTTGGCAGGCACCTACTCAGACTACTTCTCCTCCCTGTGAAAAACAGAAGTTCAGGCCTTCAATCCTTTAGCTGAAATGCCAAAATCCAGAAAGCTCTGAAAACTAAGCTTTTGGGAGGTGGGGGGCTGGGAGGATAACTCAGGCAGCAGCTAGACCTGGCCAGGCCTCACTGATCCGCAACAGTCTGACCTGATGATCTAATACGAGGCATTTGCTGTCTATTTAACTCACTTGGTATCGATATTTAAGTTTTGTAGTGCAGAAGTGTGTGCTTGATTTTAGGTATTAAACAATATAAGGAGCCCTGGTGGTACGGCATTTAAGAGCTTGGCTGCTAACCAAAGGGTTCGCTGTTTGAATCTATCAGCTGCTCCTTGGAAGCCCTATAGGGCAGTTCTACTCCATGGGGTCACTGCAAGTTGAAATCAACTCAGTGACAACAGGTTTTACACGTGGTGCAGTGGTGAAGCACTCAGATGCTAACAGAAAGTTGGTGGTTTAAACCCACCAGCTGCTTTGTGGGAGAAAAGACTCAGTGATCTGCTCCTGGAGAGATGACAGCCCAGGAGACACCATGTGGGCAGCTCTACTGTGTCCTCCAGGGTCACTGTGAGTCAGAATTGACTCAAAGGCAACAAGTATTTTTGTTGGGATTTTATTTGGCTGTCAAATAATATGTGCACATAATAAAATGCATATACATGCAATATCACCTTCCTAATATCCAAAATTCTAGATTTCATATACATATTCCCAATTTTTAGGTAAGTTATGAGTTGTACAAGCATGTATATGTATGTATGTATTTATATATATAAACCCACCGCCATTGAGTCAATTCTGACTCATAGCAACCACATAGGACAGGCTAGAATTGCTCCATAGAGTTTTGAAGGAGCACCCGGCAGATTTGAACTGCTGCCCTTCTGGTGAGTAGACATAGCACTTAACCACTATGCTACCAGAGTTTTCATCTCTCTCTGTCTCTTCCTCTCTATCTATAGGTAGATAGATACATCTCTCTGTGCGTACATCTGTCTAGCCACATAAGCAGTGCTTTTGCAAATACATGTGTCTGTATGTACACACACATGCACTCACAAATATATATGCATATAAACTATATGAGCAAGAGGGTCTGAGTTTTGCAGGAGGGGTTACTGTAACTGGAGACTGCAACTAGGAGACTTGAAGCAGATAAAAGGAAAATCTACCTGATGTAGAAGATAATAACTTAGGGAATTCATATTTCAATGGATCACAGAAACTATAAATAGACTGGAAGAGGATTTTTCCAATTTAATAAATGATAAATCCAATAGGAGTTAATACAGAGCATTTGGGGATACCCAGGGTGTGTCTATTAATTATATGAAGTTATTGTGATAGAGAATAACAAGCATCTACTGCCACAAGGCATTATGGTTATTAATAGTAGCTTACATTTCTATAATGCTTTGAAGTTTATTAAGTGCTTCTGCAAATGTTTTCTCTCTTGTAACAACCATGGTGGAGGGACACTGGCACTCTCGATTCTGAGAAAAGAACCCCACGCTCAGAAACGGTAGCTAGGTGTCTTAGTTTCTTGCTATTGCTATTGAACAGAAATACCACAGCAAGTGGTTTCAGAGAACAGAGATGTATTTTCTCACAGTCCAGGAGGCTAGAAGGCCAAATCCAGGGTGCTAGCTCTAGCAGAAGGCTCTCTGTCAGCCTCAGGGGAAGGCCCTAGTCCTTTTTCGGCTCTCAGTTCTGTGGTGGTCTTCCTGCAGTACAGCATCTGTCTTTCCCCATCTGTGCTTGCTTGCCCCTGTGACTCATCTACTCTTTTTTATGTCTCAAAAGTGGCTTCAGACACACCCTACACTGAGCAGGCCTGGTTAGCAGGACAGAGAAAATAAATTCCCAAACGGGAATCAGCCACAGGTACCCTTTGCCTTGCAATCAATTCCAGCTCGTAGCAACACTATAGGACAGAGTAGAACTGCCCCATATGGTGTCCAAGGAGGCCCTGGTGGATTCAAACTGTCTACTTTTGGTTAGCATTTGTAGCTCCTAACCACTATGCAACCAGGGTTTCCATCCACAAGTGAGGGATTGGGACACAATCTTTAACAGTAGGTGACTTCTTCAGGGTCATACAGACAACAGTTGAACACGGACCCTGGATGAGATGCTTCTGAGATTTGTGGTCTTTTTTTCCCCAACAAGCTGAAGGGTAGAGAGACTTTTAAAAAGTATCTGCTACAAAGGGCAGCACAATAAATTTCATCTCACAGGCCAACTCTGACTCGTTAATTGTGGCTGCCTGGTACACCCAGATGAGAACCTCAAGGCCATTTCCACACTTAACTACAAAGATTCAGGATGGAAGCAGGGTGGATGGATTGCTTGCGGTCTATTTCCAACAGCTGACATTTTCTTTCTCCATTTAGTCATCAAAAAATAAGAATTAGGTGCCTTAGTATGGAGCCCTGGTGGTACAGTGGTTAAGAGCTCAGGTGCTAATGAGAAGGTTGGCAGCTCAAATCTACCAGTCAGTCCTTGAAAACCCCATGGGGCAGTTCTGCTTTGTCCTATAAGATTGCTATAGTCAGAATCAACTTGATGGCAGTGAGATTGGCTTTGGTTTTGGGTGCTCACTGGGTGCCAAACACTGTAGGATGCTGTGTTAGTCTCTGAGGCTGCTGGAGGAAAATACCACCAGCTGGGTGGCATAAAACATCAGAAATGTATTTTCTCACAGTTTAGAATCCAGGTATTGGCAGAACTGTGCCCTGTCTGTAGGCTGTAGGGAAGAACTAGTTCCACGCCTCTCCCAAGTTTCTGGTGCCTCCATTGCATTCCTTGACTTGTAGATATATCGCTCTAGTCCCTGCCTCTGTTGTCTCTGGGTATTGTCCCTGTGTCTGTACTCATCCCTTCCCTGTTATAAGGACACCAGTCTTCCAGGATTAGAGCCACCCTAGCGACCTTGTTGTAGCTTGATTACCTCTGCAAAGATCCTATTTCTCAATAAGGTTACCTTCACAAGTTACCAGGAAACAGGGCTTCAAGTATGTTTTGGGGGAATGTGATTCCACCTGCAACAGATGCTGAGGCTACCTCTGATCATTGCCCTTGGAAAGCTTAAAATGGTGCCGATGCTTCCCATTTTAGGCTATCTAATTCCAAATGAAAGGATCCCTGGGTTGTACAAAAAAGTTGGTAGTTTGAGTTCACCCAGAGGCACCTTATGAGAAATGACAGTGGTTTACTTGCAAAAAATCAGCCATTGGAAACCCTGCTGAGCACAGCTCTACTGTAACACAGACAGGGTTGCTGCAATGTCGAATTGACTCTAGGGAAACTGGTATTCTGGTTTACAGACCCACAGGCTCAGAGAGTGAGAACCAAACAGAAAATCTTGGAGGTGACACAGCCTAAACTTCAGGGAACGTGTAGTTGAGTAGAAAGTGGGACAGTGGTTAAGGGTTTGGGCTTCATGCAGGCGTGTGCCCAAACCCACTTCTGCCATTTATTAACTGGGTGGTATTGGAGAAGTTTCTTGGGTTTCCTTCCGTTTCTGTATCTGTTCAGATAATATAAAAGGAAATATTGTTACCTCTAAAGACTGTTTGATATAAAGGAACTGATGGTAATAATACCAAAAACCAAAACCAAACCCAGTGCCATTGAGTTGGGTCTGCCTCATGCAACCCTGTAGGACAGAGTAGAACTGTCCTGTAGAGTTTCCAAGGAACACCTGGTGGATTTGAACTGTGGACCATTTGGTCAGCAGATGTAGCACTTAACCCACCAGGGTTTCCAGTAGTAATAATAGCTATTATTTATTGAGTGTTTTTATGTGCCAAGCATTGTTTGTCATTGTTAGGTGCTGTTGAGTTGGTTCTAACTTGCGGTGACCCTGCATACAGGGTTCTATCTACAAAGAACAAAGCATGCCCTGTCCTGCACCCTTCTCACAATCCGTGCTATGTATTAGCCTGTTGTTGCAGCAACTGTGTAAATCCATCTCACTAAAGAGCTTCGTCTTTTTCACAGACCCACTCTCTATCTTACCAAACATGAGGTCCTTCTGCAGGGACCGGTCCTTCGTGATGACGTGTCCAAAGTGTGTGAGACAAAATCTCTCCAGCCTTGCTTCTAAGGAATACTCCAGCTGTACTTATTCCAAGACAGATATGTCTGTGTTTCTGAAAGTCCATGGTATATTCAATATTCTTCACCAACACCATAATTCCAAGGCGTCAGTTCCCCCTCAGTCTACCTTTTTCATTGTCTAGCTTTCACACACATGTCTTAGCTCACTAAATCCTCAGAACAACCCAATAAGGTCACACATGTAAACACCCTCACCCAACATAGACTGAGTGCTGAGAATGTGGGAGAAAGGGCCGTGGCATCCTTGCTTCTGCTCTCATGTTGTTATTAAGAACTGACCTGGGACTGGCATCTTGTTTCCTGGTTCAAGTTCTACCACTAGCTGTGTCTCTGAGTTTTGGACAAGTCACTCACTGCTTCCTACTCTGTGAAGAGAGAAGCTTGGATTAGATGAAGGGTTAAAAATCTGAGATGTGTTCACAAAACACGTATCCTGGGGCTCCAATCTCTAAAGATTCTGATTTGTCTGGTCTGGAACGGGACCTAGGAGTCTGTATTGTTTTTAATGCAGATTTCCATAGACTCAAAGGTAAGGAAAACGATGACCCTCCAAATACACATCGCTAACTTGTATGTTTTGCCATATTTGTTCTGTCTGTAGAGTCCCTGTGAGTCAGCATCAACCCAGTGGCAATGGGTAATGGGTTATAGAGTTAGTCTCTGGGTGGCACAAATGGTTAAGTGCTGAACTACTAACCAAAAGGTTGGAGGTTCAAACGCATCCAGAAGCACTTTGGGAAGATAGGCCCAGTGGTCTGCTTCTGAAAGATCACAGCTGGGAAAACCCTGTGGAGAAGTTCTGTTCTGCACACATGGAGTCACTATACATTGGGATGGACTGCACAGCAAGTAGTACCACCACCATGCAGGGTGTCCTCCACTCACACCCCTCTGCGTCTACTCCATGAGCTGCTCTGGGCCTCAGGAAAAGGGAACCCTGACTACAATCACCAAGTCCCTGATGCTCTGGCTTCCCAGAGGGTTCAGTCAACAGGACACATCACAGAGGACTGGGAAGCAGAAATCACGAGAGTGGGCCCTACCGTTCCCTGGCTGCTTCTCTCCTGAGTGGTTGGCAGTGACTGTGTTCCCCCTCTCCAAAGCACAGCTCCTGGTTGCCAGTCTTCTCCACCAGCTACTCTTCTTTCTGTGGATTCTCAAACATTCCCTCCCCTTGCCACTTTAGGCCTAGGGGTAGTCGAGTTTCCCTACCCTTGCTTGCTCGAAACTCCTACTGATTTCCCTGTATCTTCCTTTGCATGCTTCCTTACAAGCAGTCCATTCCTTAAATATTCCCAACTACCTTACTTGTATGTGTGTACTGTCTGTTGCCTTGAGGGACACTGACTCTTTCTGGAATGGCCATTGTGCATAGTGGCAAGTTTGCGAACTTAATTACATAGTTGTTTGTGAGGGAGTTTCTAGCCAGTAAACAAATAACTGTATTAGAATACCCTCCCTGCTTACCTGGTCTCACCCCCAGTGACTTTGTCTTTACCTGAAAATAAAGAAAATGATGAAAGGAAGACACTTTGATGACATTCAGAACCTCAAGGGTACTACAACGACAGCTCTGATGGCCATTCCAGTAAGAGTTCCAAAATCGCTTTGAAGGTGGACTAGGCACTGATGTCAGCGCATTGCTTCCCAAGGAGAGTACTTCACAGGTGACCATAGTGATATTCAGCAATGAGGCATGTAGCACTTTTTCTAGGATGAGTTTTTGAACTTGTCAGATCTCATGTATGTGTATATGCATGTGTGTATATAAATATAGATATATATAAACAATCAAGCCCTCTTTTTGTTTTGCTGAATATCTTAGATCCCACCCCAAACATCGTGTCATTTCATCCTAAATAATTTGTTATGTATCTCAGACATCACTATCCCACTCCACAAAAAAGTTCCTTAATATCATCTACTAGCACGCATCTGTGTGGCTTAAATGCCCCGTTAGTATCTCTGATTAGCCAGGTTTGGAAATTCCAGGAGAGCCCAGCTCTGAGGGTCTTTCCAACTCTAATAATCGCCTCTTTAACATGCAAAACATATCCTTGTTTATAGATTTGAGTCAGTCTCCACCTGGTGGTGGGAAAGCTCACCTGGAGGGTGGGCTGGTAAATTAGAAGCTTGTCCCAAGAGTGAGGTGCTGTTGTCATTGTAACTGCCCCCCAGACATTTATAAAGTGGTTTGGAGGCCTAGACCTCAGCTTACCAGTAGGTCAAATGATCTTTTGGACACTTAACTGAACATTCTATGTAAATCTTCCTTCCTTGGAGGGTGGGGACAGCTGCCCATAGGATGAGAAGACAAGTCATGATGCTACCGCAAGGCTGGGAGCATGCCATTCCCTCATGGTCTCCAAGGAAACCTCTCAGGATGCTTATTCAATGGAGTCATTTCCCAAGTCCGACCTTAGATCACACTTGTAATTGCACATGTTTTAGCCTTTGAACATTTGATTAGCATTTTTCAGGCTTCAGATCAAAGACACCCATTAACCAGTCTTCGGGCCTCTCCCACAAAGAGACAAATTGTGGGATTTTGCTAGTCTGAGACACAACCAGCTGGCAAGATAAAATGTCCGGGCCCAAATCTGCACTTACATGACTAACAGGAACAAATTATCCAATAGGCAAGATAAGCACAGTTCTTACCTTGCTTACCAGATCACCTGGAGTGAACAATGTCCCATTTTTCCACCACATCAAAGATTCTGCTTCTAGGTCTGGCTGAAGTCTCTCTCTCTGCCAACCCACAACACTTTACTACAGAATCAATGCCTCTTTTCAAATTTACAGTCCCTCACAGGGACAGATGACACAGTAAGCAAGGAAAGCACTGTGCTTACTTACTCGTGCTTGCTTGCTAATCTATAGTAAGCAATTTTACCACACGTGATCTGGTACGCACAGTAAGCACCATACTTACCTTACCTATTATGGATAATCCACTCCAGCTGGCGGGGACTTGGATCCAATCATTGCCCCTCTGAGACTATGGCTACACTTCTGCCTTTATTCTTGGAACTTCAGTGTCTCTCAATGAGTTTTGAGTAACTGTCTCATCCTCACTGGACTAAATTACAATCCTGAATGAAGAGCTTGGCTAGGAAAACTCCATTCAAGTGTAGAATAGCAGAAGTTGGCTGGAGATCAAAGCGGCTCATTTCTTAAAGAAGTCACCAGGGGCATATGACTGGGTATTTGATGGGCTGGTTCCAGGGAATGTTTTCCTCGTTAGCTTTGACATGAAAGCATTTTCCACTTAGGTAGGTGATTTATATTATTCCAGTTTTCAAAGTAAGCCCTTCAGCGACTAGGCTGCTAAAATCTAGCCAGTTATCTGAGACTCTGCACCACCATGCCACCATGAACTTACTACCGGAGAGCGAACTCATATGCAGATACTGATTTTTGCATGTAGGCACTGAGTAGGAAAATTAGGCATGACTCATACTGCTGAGTCTATTTTGGTGGGAAAAGAAAGGATCACCTATTAGCTAAAAGTCAGCAGTGCAGTTCAGAGTTTCAAACCAGTTCATTATGGTTCAAACTCCTAATAATTTGCATTTCCACCTCCAGATATACTAAATCAGAATCCACATTGAACAAGATCTCCCAGGTGATTCTTGGTATGCATTAACCAAAATAAAAAACAAAGCCCAGTACTGTTGAGTCAATGCTGATTCATGGTGACCCTGTAGGACAGAGTAGAACTGCCCCATATGGTTCTAAAGAGCACCCAGCAGATTTGAACTACTGATCTTGTGGTTACCAGACATAGCATTTAACTACTATGCTACCAGGGTTTCCAGGTATGCATTAGCATCAGTTTAACAAGATTTTTAGGTGATTCTTATGTGTACATTATCTACATTTTAACAGGATCCTGTAGATTCTGATTCAGCATATCTGAGGTGGCCGTGCAAAGTCGCTGCTAAGATTTGAACGAGAATGAACTGATTCGAAGGCCTTAGGCAGTTAAGCCAACTCCTCCCTCCACCCCTTCTCAGCTGATTTGTGATCCCATATTCCTTCCATCAGGCAGTCCTTGGAAACTCTATGGGGCAGTTCTACTCTGACCTCTAGGGTCGCTATGAGTTGTACAGAACTCAATAGCAGTGGGTTTGTTTTCTTGGTTTATTCCTTCCACCTGGGCCACCACATGTTACTTGATCTACTGAACAGTAGCTTACACGGGAGACAGGAAGCCTGTCTGCCAAGATCTGCAGCTTTGCAGGTAGTTAAGAAAGAACTCGTATTTCAAATCTTGAGCACAAAAGATTTTTGACCTTTAAGATTATCTACAGTGGAATCGATCTGATGGTAATGGATTTGGTTTTTTTGGTTTGTAGGAGGGTGTGGAAACAGTAATTGTTTCAGAAGACTCTTGCCTGAAGAGGAAGGAATCAAGGCAGCTGTCTGCTCTAGACTGCTACACTTGTAGTTGTTAGTTGCCATCAAGTTGAGTAGAAATTCACTGGGACATCATGTCCTTCAGAAACAAATGCTGCACCTTTCTGTATAATCTCCAAGGTCAGCTGTGGATTGAGTCACTGTGATCAACAGTTTTCATCAGATAGCTTTCTGAAGTAGATCATAAGACTTTTCTTTCTAGTCTTAGTCTAGAAGTTCCACTGGAACCTGTTCAGCATCACAGCAACAGACTAAGCCTTCACTAATAGGCGAGAGCTATGCATTTGGTGCATTGACCAATAACTGATCCTGGGTCTTGGAAAGGAAAGTGTGAATTCTACCACTCGACTACCAAAGTTCCCAAGAGACCAATATTCCAAAACCAAACCAATTGCTGCTGAGTTAATCTTGACTCATGGCAACCGCATGTGTTTTTATGTAGACCTGTGCTCCACAGGATTTTCAATGGCTAATTTTCCAGAAGCAGAGAGCCAGGCCTTTCTGTCAAGGTATCTCTGGATGGGATCCATCTGCAAGCTTTTCAGTTAGTATTTGAATCCTGAATTGTTTGCATCACCATAGACTGGACTGGTAATAGGAAAACCTGTTATGGCATAGATTCCAGGGCACCACACTACAGGTCCTGCTTCAGAAGGCCTGGAGGCATCTGAGGAATTTTTAATAAGCCCTCCCCTGTGATTTGAGGCCACCAGTTGCAGGAAAGCAGCTCAAGACCTTCCGTCTTGTCCTGGTGATTGTGTTTTGAGTTTACAAGTCACAAATGCCTTTGAATCTGCTGGGCAAGTCAAAATGATTTACAGGAGTAAGCTGGTTTTATACTCTTAGATTTTACTACCAGGGCATCAAACATCTGGAACAATTACAGAAAGTGATTGCTTTCCTTAAAGTAACAGAAGGCCCCCCATTAAAATGCAAACATTATCTGAGCGATTCGTGATGCCAGCTGCCCTTAGGAGACGCATGTGCTCGGAAGAGGGTACGAGACAAACACATGGTGGATGGCAGTGCTGGCCTTGCTGAGTTGGAGGCTGAGTTCTGTCATTTATCTTGCTGTGTGGCCATCACACAAGTCACTAAACCTGGATTTGCAGGCCTGTGAAATGGGATTAAGAACTACAGCCTCCCAGGGGCATTGTGAGGATTTTAAAAAGATAATGTGTGACTAGGGCTCAGTTCTGTGTGTGTCCCAGGCTTCTTATTGAGCACTATCCGAGGGGGGTCAGGGTGCGACAGGATTTGCTAATAAATGTAGCACTGGCAAGTTCCTCTGCCCACTTCTCTCTATTCATCCAGTTAATCCACCTTACACATATGTGGAATGCCAGTTCAGTTCGCAAACACATCCTAGAAAAAGTGCTACATACCTCATTGCTGAATATCACTCTGGTCACCCTTGAAGTACTCTTGGCAAGTTATGCACTGACGCCAGCAACTAGTCCACCCTTCAAAGCAATTTTGGAGCTCTTTTCCTGGAGTGGTAATCAGAGCTGTCATCGTATTACCCTTGATGTCCTAAATGTCATCAAAATGTCTTCCTTTTAGTATTTCCTTTATCTTTAGGTAAAGAAAAAAGTCACTGGTGGCCAGATCAGGTGAGCAGGGAGGGTGTACCAATACAGTTATTTGTTTACTGGCTAGAGACTCCCTCACAGACATCTATTCAATTAAGTTCATGAACTTGCCAACATGCTCAATGGCCATCTCAGAAAGTGTTCCAAAATTGCTTTGAAGGGTGGACTAGGCTCTAGTGTCTGTGCATAGCTTCCCAAGGGGAGGACTCTGAAGGTGACTGTACTGGTACTCAGCAACGAGGTATATAGAACTAGGAGCAATTAAGTTCGCGGGCTTAATTGTCCAACCACATAACCACCATGGGGTTGTAGAATTCATCTGTACAATTCTTCAGTGGCCCCCTACTGCTTCCAAGTCACAATCCTATAAGGCTATACAAGATCTTGGCCCCTGCTTACCTCTTTAGGCACTTATTTCATCACTGAGTACCTCTGACTTCTTGAAGGAGAACTGAGACAGCTGTCTTCTCTAACAGCCCAGCAAATGCTTCTCCATACGCTTCTCCACACGTCTCTTCTCCCACCTTCTCCCTCTCCCTCTGCCTGCAGCTCTTTCTTGCTCTCTCTGCCTGGATTCTGTGGTCCCCTCCTCAACCAGCCTCTGTAGAATTGACCCTGACTCATGGTGGTTCCATATGCGTCAGAGTCAAACTGTACTCTGCATGTTTTTTATATCTATAATATTTCATAGTGTTTTTGATGAAAGTCAATACAGCAAATTAGGTTCTCATTTAAAAATTTCTATTCCATATGGTTTTGAATGGCTGATTTTTTGGAAGTAGATCTCCAAGCCCTTACTCAGAAGCATCTCTAGGTAGACTCATTCCCTGCAACTTTCTGATTAGCAGCTGAGCACTTTAACTGTTTTCACCACCTAAGGATTCCTGGCCCACCTTCACTAATCGTTTTAAAAAGACTGGGCATCACCCCCTCTGAGAAGCCTCCCTTGACTTCCATCCTCCACCCAGGCTAAGGGAAAGGTCCTGGCTGTGTGCCCTGGAATACTTATCTCTCAGCCCTTTTATGTTATATTATAACTGTTGTTGTGACAACCTACAGCTGCTAACCACAAGGTCTGTGATTAACATCCAACAGCTGCACTTTGGAAATCCTATGGGACAGTTCTACTCTGTCTTGTAGGGTTACCATGAGTCAGAATCAACTCAGCCACAATGTGTTGGTTCATTCATTAGTATAAACTGCTCACTTGCTGAGCCTCTACATCGGTGGTTCTCAGCATTTCTGCCCATTAGAATCAGCTTGAAGCTATTAAACGGCTGGATGCCCTGACCTCACCGCAGACCAGTGAGATCCCTCCCTGAGTCAGAGAAGACTTAAGGATTTGTCAAAACTCTGGATGATCCCATGCACAGCCAAGGTCAAAAACCCGTGTTCCAGAGTGTGAGCACATTTAGCACACCAAAGGTGTCTGCTTATTCATCCACACACCTGACATTTAGAACACTTACTGCCACACTAGTGATCTCTAGTGAGCATCTGAAGGTGGGAAGGTGGGCTATTTGTTCTCCCATCTGGGAGAACAGGCTGTGCAGAGCAGTTGGGGAATCCGAGCCTCTAGGCAGCCAAAGAAAGGTGCTGGAAATCAGAAACAGAGGTTTATGTGTGAGGCTGTCTTCTGGGGTCAGCTTGGGCTTTTGTGGAGTGTGAAGGGCATGGATACGATTAGTCTACTCAGACTCACTTGAGCCCTCCAGAGGTCCCCGGATGGCACAAGTGGTTTGCCTGCTAACCTAACGATTGACTGTTTGAAACTACTCAGTGGTGCAAGAAAAAGAGAGGCCTGGTGAGCTGCTTCTGTAACAGCACTGACTTGATGGTGTTTCTGCTTTGAACCCACCAGCTAGAAGTAATTATGAAGGCATTGTGTTATATTTGAGTGGTGGAGCTCAAGGCCTTTTAGACATCTCTTTCACCCTATTAGAGAGCGCTGGGCTGGAGGGACATGGGTGGGGTGGTGTCTACAAGTCCTGGCAGATGGAGAACAAGCTCACAGCTCGCTGGCCTGGCTGCTTTGGAGTTTCTGGCCACACGTTTTTGGCTCTTTTGTGCACACTGTGAGATGGCAGGAGTGTTATATTCCCCACCCTGGACCAACACAAAGCTGTTGTGGTTGAGTCAGTTTGGGCTCATACAGATGTCCTGTAGGGTTGCCGAGGAGTGGCTGGTGGATTTGATCCGCTGAGCCTTTATTTACCAGCTGATCTCTTAACCTCTGAGCCACCAGGGCTCTTCAAGAATATCCAAGGCCTTTGCAAACCACCAGAGAACCTTTCCTGATCTGACCTCCTCACATCCGCTCACTTCCCAAGGCTCTGAGTGGTTGAATTTTCCTTCTTGGCAATAAAATCTGAAAGTTAACTGAGGTCTATCCCAAAAGAATAAGTTGGGTTTTCTTTTCCTGTTCTTTGAAGAGGACAAGAAAGCCTTTGTAACATAGGACCTCACGTTTCCTTGTCCCAGAGGAATGATTATCAAACAAAACAATAGACTCCTTTAAAAGTGGAAAACCCAGGCTCTGGTAGACAAAGAGCTGGACCAGCTAAATGCCAAGAGGATAAGAGTGAGGAGCTGGATTTCCTGAATCTGGGGGCTGGGGGGTTAGGTTCCGTGAGTTGTGAGGCTCTGTGCTCACCCTAAAATAGCCCCAGAAGGGACAGACACTGTCCCCAGCTCCCACCCTCAGCACATTCTGAAATGGTGGCTTTTAAATATCTTTAGTTGCTTTAGATTTTTCAGTTGGTGATTTTAAAATACTGGTGAAAATACACTGGAGGAAGTGGGGCCGGTGGGAAGTCAGAGTGCTGGTTGGGCACATCTCTTAGAAATTCCTGAGTCTCTGGATGCGGCAAACAGTTAACACTCAGCTGCTAATGAAAAGGTTGGCAGTGCCAGTCCACCCAGAGGCACCTTGGAAGAAAGGCTTGGTGACTGACTTGCAAAAATTCAGCCACTGAAAATCCTGTGGACCACAGTTCTACCCTGATATCCACGGGGTCACCAGGAGTCAGGCTCAATATGATGGCAAGAGGGATTTGTCTTTCTTTCTTAATTAGACATTCCCTGGGGCAAGACTGGTACCATGAAAAGGAGATCTAACAGCTAACACTTCACGCTTAGTATGCGCCAGACATTGGTTTAAATAGCAACCCTACAGGATAGAGTAGAACTGCCCCATAGAATTTCCAAGGAGCATCTGGTGGATTCAAACTGCTGACCTTTTGGTTAGCAGCCATAGCACTTAACTACTATGCCACCAGGGTGTCCTTACATATATTAAGTCATTTAATTCTTTTCATCCTGATACCACCCTGAATGAGATTAGTACTCAGCACACCTGTTTACATTTAAGGAAACTGAGACATGGATAGGTTAAGGAACTTACCCAAGAGAACGTAGCTAATCAAAGACAGTAGCATTTGGATAAGTAAACCTGAAGCTTTTGGGGTGTAGAGAGGCTTGAGTGGGTAGGGGCAAGTGGAGACAGAACAAAACAAAAAATTCAAACTTGCAAGTCAGTAGCTGAGAAAGAATATTTAGAGCCATAGGTCCAAATAATATTCCCTGGGAAAGGATACAGACTGAGAAGAGGATAGGGCCTGGGAGCAAGCCTTGGGACTCCACATTCTACAGATGAGGAGAGGTTACCTGAGCAAGAGCCAGTGAAGGGAACACTAGGAGGCACATCCAGGGGATAAGGAGGACTTCTGGACGGTGTGGCGTCTGTGGGAGCCAAGGAAAGGAAGTGCTTCAAAGAGAAGGGAGTGGCCCGTGTGTCTGAAGCTTCTGCACTGCCAAGTGACATGCAGCCCAAGAAATGATTTGGCAGCAAAAAGGGCAATGGTGTCTTGACAAGAACAGTTTGCATGGGAGAGAAGGGACAGAAGTCCAGTTGGGGAAGATTAAAGAGTGCGGAGGTGAAGAAGCAGGTCACGTAGCGGACTACCTTTCAGTAAGAATCTCCTACCTGAGTGGTGGGGATTACCAAGCACCCAGTTATTACCCAGCAATTGTTTTGGTTACTGTCGTCTGCAAATGGTGTAGAGTATGTTATTCTGCCCACAAATAGGCCATGTTCCATGCAGTCAATAACTATGATGGAACTCAAAAAAAAAGGACCGGGAGGGTAAAAGTAGAAGCAAACTAATGAAAAAGAGAAATTGACAACAGACTCATCAAGAGGCAAAGATCAACAAAGCCAAAACCGTCTGGGAAAATGTATCTACCAGTAAACCACCAGCTTCAAGGAATCAATCGGCAGCTCCTGAAAAATTCTATCTCCTGCAAAAGTGTCACTGGAGCATTCAGTGTCCCAATGCAGGTGGCAATGGCTTGACACAGAACAGATGGCTCATCAATAGTCACTGATAGTTATTGACTGGTGAGTCCTCTATAAATTAGCCCAGATCTTCAATCAGTGCAGCTCAGGGAGGTGATGGAGCCATGGTCTGAGTGCCACAGCTAACTGTGTGGCCTGGATACTGGGAATGGGGGGCCAGACTCTGTCCTGAGGCCCATGGCTGATGGTGGGTGCAGCCCTGGGCTCCTCCGAAACTCAGTTTCCTTGCCTGTAAAATGTGAAAAGAGTGGTTTGGTGTTTCCCAAAGTGATTTCCAGCAAACTTCAGTTCTTGGGGATGTTGGTAGGTATTTATTTTTTTCAACAAAAGTGTCACATGGTTAGATGTGGGCGTCACTGATTTTAAAAGTTAATCAGGATTTCTCAGTGCTCCGACTCGATGGCACTTGGCTTGGCTTGATAGGCTGGATGTTGTGACTTTTCTAAGAAGCAAGATAAAGTATACATATACTTATTTTCTCATACAATATGTGTTGATTGAGCACCAACCACATGGCAAGTGTTATTCCAGGTACTGCAGATACATCAGTGAACAAAAGGCCTTAAGTCATTCTGTCAAGAAGTTCGCATTCCCTTGAGGAAGTACAGACACTGGATCAATCTGCAAATACACCATTTGCCGTCAAGTGGATTCTGACTCTGACACCAACGTATGTCCAAGTAGGACTGTGTACTCCATAAGGTTTCCAGTGACTGACCTTTTGGGAGTAAATCACCAGTCCTTTCTCGCAAAGTACCTTTGGGTGTGCTCAACCCTCCAACCATCAAGTTAGCAGCCCAGAACATTCACTATTAGTGCTACCCAGGGACTCTTAGATGGATAGATACCATGACCCCAAAAAGTTGCCATTGAGTCAGTTCCAACCTACAGTGACCCTATGTGTGTCTGAATAGAACCATGCTTCATGGAGTGTTTACTGGTTGGGATCTTTTGGAAGTGGGTGGCCAGATCTTTCTTTCGAGGCATCTCTGGGTGGGCTTAACCATTTGTACCAATCTGGGAATCCCAATAATATGATTTTAAAAAACAAAACCAAAAAAATTCTGTTGTCATAGTTGATTTGTACCCAAAATAACCCTACAGCACAGAGCAGAACTGCCCCACAAGGGTTTCAAGGAGCTGCTGGTAGACTTCACTGCGGGTCTTTGTGTTACCATCTGAGTTCTTAACCATTGCACCACGAAGGCTCTCTGACAGATGGGGCTAAGTCCCATGTGAAACAAAAGTAGCAGCAACAACAACAATAACAACTGACACACTGTAGAAGGTAGAGAAAAACTGAACTGAAAGGCAATCATATTTCATGGATCAGCAACAAGACTTTCCTCTCTGATAAAGGGACCTCTGAGCACAAAACTGAAGTAAAGGAGTGGGCCATGTAGCAATCCAGAGAGAACTATGGGTGTGTCAGTGCCCTGAAATGAGAGCTTGTTTGTAGTGGTCACATAACAGTGAGGAGGGTGGGCAAGGTGTCATGAGAGAGGCCTTGGTCCTGGGCTCAGCCCGAGGAGCCTTCCTTCCGCCTATCTGTCAAGTCCCAGAGTTTGGCTAAGCGGAGTCCAGTTGAAAAGCAGTAACTGTTAGGTACAGCAGGTTTCCCAAATCGACGTCATCAGACAATAACTTGGATCGTGCAATTCTCAGGAGCGGCATCCTGCTGGAGAAGATCATTTCTAATGGTATGACACGATGTAGTATTCTAAACTCACCCGTGGGGGAGAAATGAAAGGCCTCAATTATGAACCTCTTCCTTGCTGAGCGATGCTGTTTTACTGCCTTAAGGCCAGATGCTAATTTACAAATGAGGTCTCAGAAAGACTATGGGACTAGTGTCAACTTTACCATTGACTAGCTGTGTAATCTTGGGCAAGTAGCTGGATTTTCTATGCCTTAGTAAAATAGGAATAAAAACACTTTTTACCATAGTATTAAGGAGGAAAATTATTAAAATAACACAAGTCAAGTGCTTAGTTCGGCATTAGGCACATAGTAAGTACTTAACACAGCATTACTAGGAGTCAGAATTGACTCGGTGGTAAGAGGTTTGGTTTTATTTTTTGGTATGATAATATTTGGAGCCCTGGTGGCGCAGTGGTTAAGAGCTACCACGTGCTACAGCTGCTAACCAAAAAGATCAGCAGTTTGAATTCACCATCCGCTCCTTGGAAATCCTATGGGGCAGTTCACTTAGTTGTGTAGGGTTGCTGTAAGTTGGAATTGACTCAATGGCAAAGAGCTTTGTTTGTTTTTTAAATGACAATGTTTAACAACTGGGAGGAGGAGAGCTTTGGTGGCGCAATGATTGAGGACGCCACTGCTAACCAAAAGGTCGGTGGTTTCATGGTCTGAACCCCTTAGCTACTGCTCAGCTAAAGAAAGATGTGATATGACATTCTGCTTCCGTAAAGATTACAGCCTTGCAAACCCACTGGTCAGCTCTACCCGGTCTCATAGGGTCGCTATGAGTCAGAATCAAGGGAGTAGGTTTGTTGCTGTTCGCTTTTTTAACTAGAAGGAGGCTGGCTGAGAGGTGCCAGACAAAATACCCCACTTATCCATGGAGAAGGATGATATAAAAATAGCATCAAAAGTCAGGCTATCCTGAATGCTTTCCAAAGACTTGGAGATGTACTTCACAACTGTGCGGTATTTTGTCACTCACTGTAGTGGCCACTGTGGCTACTTGCAGAGCATCAACTTCCCTGCTGTGGCACAGCGAAGTCACCACATGCCTCACACACGTGCTTGTCTGGAAGTAGGGCTGTTCATCCAGAGTGAAGCTCAGGACTTGCTGGTGCACAGGAGAAAGGAAGCTGTCTTCTTCTACAGGATGTGAAGGAGAAACCACTCAGCCCCCAAACTAAAGACAGTCATCTCGCTACACAGATGAGGACAGTGACAAGAATATCTCTCAGAAATGGAGCCACAGTTCCAACTCACCACATACCACTAAATCGACCAATCCTGAAATCCCCCTGACATGGAGTTTTCAGGAGTTTGAGCCCATAAATCATTTTATTTTTAAGCCAGTGTAAATTGGACTTTTGCTTGTAACTGAAAGCATCTTCACTGATACCCATAGCAAATCTCACCAGATCTCCGTGACAACTCTATTATGTTTTATTCTGATTTTCCCAATGGACAAACACTCCAACAAAATGACTGACCAGCTGTTCAGCTGTTTAGGAACAAAAGCTCTGTACAGTTTGGTTTAAAGGATCAGTTCCTGCCTTAGCTGTTTAGTTCTGGATGTTGTCTCCCCTGTTCAATGAGTATGATTACTTTCCTAACTCTTTTCTCTCAAGGTTGCCGTGAAGAGTTGAACTAGTGAGATTCTCTATGAAGAAGCTCTTTGCAATTGTAAAACAAACCAAACTCACTGCCATCAAGTCGATTCCAACTCATAGCAACCCTATAGGACAGAGTAGAACTGCCCCATAGAGTTTCCAAGGAGTGCCTGGTGGTTTCAAACTGCTGACCTTTTGGTGAGCAGCTGTAGCACTTAGCCACTGGGAGTGCTGTCCAAATGTGCATTGTCCCAAAGCCTGGAGCCCCAGATCTTTAGCGGCACACAAGCTGCAGGCTCTACACGCTGTGACTCTGGCTAACTCTTTGAGGGAGGTCAATATTGTGATTTCTTATTTACGCTAATAACTGGCTTAGCACAGCCTTCTTTCACGGGTAGTGAAGATCAAAAGGCAAACCCAGCCTCTGACCCCACATGTCACAAACTAGGACTCAGCTGTATTCCCAGTACAAAACCAGTTACTAGGTGACTGCAATGCATGGTGACCCCATGTGTGTGTGTCTCTCTCTCTGTGTGTGTGTGTGTGTGTGTGTATGTGTGTGTGTGTATGTGTCAAAGTAAAACTGAGCTCCATGGGATCTGTGATGACTGTTTTTTTGGAAATAGATCACTAGGCCTGTCTTCTGAGACACCTCTTGGTGTCAAACTTGGTGGAATCAACCTCCAACATTTCTTAGCCGCCACTTTAGCCATTACACTACCCATCACAGTCCCCGATCCCATATGTTATAACTTCAGACTCAGTTGTATTTCCAGAGTGGGTTTTACTGATCTAACATCATCTACCTGCTCATTCCTGGCCCCCCTGGCTTCCTGGGTCCACAGACCCAAGTCCACATCTTCCAGGGCTAATTGGTTAGCTTTCTCTGTTCCATAAGCGTCCAAAATGTGTGTTTTCAATCTTCTTCCGGTAGGGATGAAAAAAGATAAACACATGTCATTGTGCAACTTTCTCTTGTTGGGAATAAGTTTGAGGTAAAAGTCTCCATAGCTATTTGGGGTAATAGAAGTGAAATATTATTTATAATTCAGATTAAAGGGTGAAAATTTGTCCTTACTGTGAAGATGGTGGAATAATTTGCCTAAATGATTCATGGATTTAATTCTTCAAGTATATTAATCATGAGTGAGAAGAATTGTGTTCATCTTTGCACAATTTATGTTGGAGTGGAGTGTTTATGAAACAAGGCCCTCATTTAATAAGCATAGTGTACAAGGAGAAAAATGACATAGATTTATTCTTGTTATTTCAGCAATATGTGCTTTATTGTACACACTTTGCTTCCGACTTTAGAGAGAATAATTTATCTTCATGTCTTCTCTTTTCCTTCCATTTTCCTTGATTATAAAGATTAACTGGAAGTTTAACAACCTTGTTCAGTCCATATTTATGAAGAGTAGCTGTTCCCACTCAAATAATTTCTAATATTTATTATAAGTTGTAGCATTATTCATAAAGATAAAATGGTGAACTCTTCAGTTATAAAAGTTGAGCTACTATATCATATTTACAACTCAAAAGAAATGTGGGCAGGGATTTATCTTGCGTTAATTTGGGTTGAAGGCAAAAGTAACAATAACCAAGAAATGGAAAAATGGATTTTGACATAGATATTGGTTTAGTTTAAATTTGTCAGCTGTCTCAGTAGTATTGGTATGTTACAAAAGGCTATCAGACTGCAGGTCTTGAGACTAACTCCTGGGGTGTATCCAAGCAGTGGGGTGACATTGAAGAGTTTGGTTATTTTATTCCCATTTGACAAAAAAAATCTTACAATATGTTCAAGGTTGGTAGTAATGCCCTTGCAGCAGACAGCAACCTGTTCACATTATCTTCATCAGCGTCAACTGTTGAGTTCCAAGGAGGAAAATAAAGTAATCCAGGTTCAAGGACAAACACTTAGAAATTCCTTCATCCCTGAAAGCAAACCCAAGCACCTCTCTGGTTTATGTTCATAAAATGCTTGTGTTTTGAAAGCAGTTTTTCTCTGCTGCTGGAAGAAAGCACACTCCACAGCTGGAACTACTTCTGTCATAGATTTGAATTTTTTTTTTTCCAAACTGAATGATTAATCCAGGCAAACAACCAAAGGTTTAATTACCTTTCAAACTGAAAGGGATAGGCAGTCTGCCAGCTAAACCTCTAGCTTGACTGGCTTTGGGCCCAAGCAATTAGTTTATGCAATGTTGTGACTTCAAGTCCATACAGAGAGGCTAAAGTATTTTAAAATGTTTTGTACCACCAGTCCAACTCTCTTTTAATAATATTTTCCCTGCTTTAAAATAAGACCTTATGAGATAATCTCAGTCCTATTGCTCCACCTAGAACTGTGTGGAGGTGTCATTTGTGCTCTACCCCATCCCAGTGGCTCAAGGCAGTGACCACAACCTGCTAGGAATCAGAGGCAGGAGTTCTTAGAAACTGTGTGATACCATCTCCTCTAGGACCTCATGTGCACGGCAGACTTGGTCACATCTTTGGCTGTGTTTGTCTACTTCAGAAGTGAAGCTGGACTTCTTGTGAGCTAAGGGAGGCCGAGGCTAACCAGAAACTCGAGCCTGAACCACCCTGAAGATCAAGCTAAGGGTGATCCAGGTGGTGAAAGGGAGGAATGCTGGCTTCCATCCTTACCAGCAAACAAGTCTGTAGAGGAAGCTCTAATTTCAAGCTTCAGACTTCTGAAAGATAATTTTATCCACTTAGAAAGCCTGATTGGACAATGAAGCAGAGAACAGAATTAGCAAGGAAAAGATAATACCATTATGTCAGCTCTGAGAAACTGACCCTTTCAGGAGATGAAGCTGAATCATACAGAGTCCGGGGAATTCTAGAACTTCCCACTCTGCTTATTACTCTGGTTGCTTCAGATGAGATTGGGAATTTTATTTTCAGTCTTCTAATCGTTTTCTTTTTTGTAAAATCTTATTTGATACAGACCTCTCTATAGTTTCCTTAAAAGAATAGATTCAAAATGAATATGTATTGGTTGATTAAATTCTGTACTTTGAAATGAAAACTTGAGATCTAGGCAACACACTGTACTTGTCATAATGTCACTTTATTCCTTCTGATTTTTCACATCTTGGCCAGGCAAGTCACAGTCAACCTTAAAGGTCCGAAGCCAATAACCTTACCATGAACTTTGTGTTCTCATCTTATCAGAATGTGGTGATGACTGTCTCCTCTGAATATCCCTGTCACCTGCTGCCAACCCCTGGTTCCCCTCCCCAAACTTTGTGTTATAATTACACAAATAACACAGGATGACATATTTGCTGAAAAGCAATAAAGTAATGCAGAAATAAATAAACCAAAATGAGACATTGAGGACAGGAGAAAAACCTGAGCCCACCAGGTGGAAGGGGCCATATGAGCCATAGCCTGCTTCAGCATGGGACCAGAAAAACTAGATAGTGCAAGTCACCACCAATAACAGCCCAGATGGGGTACACGGAATGGAGCTCCTGACACAGCAGGTGATGGAGTAGAGGGAAGAGCTAGAATTCTACCAAAAGACCGCACTCGATGGTCCTTTTGAATGGAGAGGCCCCTGGGAGCGTGGCCCCTGGACTCTTTAACCCCAAAATGCATCCAGCACCAGGGCCAGCTCCCCAGACAAAGACTGACCTGGACCATATAAAACATAGAGTGATACTAGAGGCAAACAAACCTGTAAAGATATGCATGGAGTTGTCTGAGGGACGTTTTGCTAGAGCCAAGTTGATTGGGTGAGGAAGGCCAGAGCTTTATCAAAAGGTCATGGAAAGTTCTGAACAAAAGAGGAAGCATGATGTGTCATGTGGATGGTGGGCAGCAAGAATAGAACAGAGGTGAAAGTTCTGGGTGTTATACGGCAACATTATATAGGCTAAAATTGTTTTAACTCACAATAAAAAGGAAAATAAATAAATAAATTAAAATGACAAGACACTCCTTCACCTGTACTCTATACCTTCTTTCTCCTGGAAGAAATGACTTCACAGCTCTCGGCACACCTTTCTGGACCTTCTGCTGGATATTTATACTCAAATTTGTACATACCAAGCCCTGGTAGTGCACTGGTTAAAAGCTTGCCTGCTGACCAGAAAGTCAGCAGGTTGAAACCACCAGTTGCTTCTTAGAAACCCTGTGGGCAGTTCTATTCTTTACTATAGGGTCACTATGAGTCAGACTTGACTCAACGGCAACAGGTTTTGTATATATACACATATATACATACATACATAGGTTTCATGTTTTAAGAGTTCTTTATATATGCTAGATGCAGTTCCCTTATCAGATATAAAACCAAAAAACCAAAAAACCAAATTTACTGTCAAGTCGATGTCAACTCATAGCAACCCTACAGGACATAGTAAAACTGCCCTTAGGATTTTCAAGGAGCAGCTGGTAGATTTGAACTGCTGAGTTTTTGGTTAACAACCAAGCTATTAACCACTGCACCATCAGTGTTCCTTGTCAGATACATAGTTTGTAAATAATTTTCTTCACTCTGTGGTCACCTTTCCACTGTCTTCCCCTCCCACCCCCCTCCCCACCCCAATGTATTTAAACTCAACAGCAGTGGGTTTGGGTTATTTTACATAAAGGTTTACAGAACAAACTAGTTTCTCATTAAATAATATACATATTGCTTTATGACATTGACCCCAGAAGGTCAATAACTTCCTTCTCAACCTTGGGTCCTCTATTACTAGTTTTCCTGTCCCCTGTTGCCCTCTGTTCCTTGCTCCCCGGCTGATGTGACTCTCTAGTATTGTTTTATGGGACCATCTGACCTTTGGCTGAAGGGTGAGCCTCAGAGGTAATTCCATCACGGAACTGAAGGGTAAGGGGGGCCGCATTCTCAGGGTTTCTTGAGTCTTTGTCAGACCGAGAAGTCTGGTCTTCCTTTCGAGTTTTCAAGTTTTGTTCTACGTTTTGCTCCAGCTCTGTCCGGGACCCTCAGCTGTGACCTTCATCAAGGCAGTCGGTGGTAGTAACAGGCACCGTCCAGTTGTGTTAGTTTTAGTCTGCTGACAGCTGTTACCGATGTGGCCCATTGGTCCCTTGTATCTTTAGTTTCTCTCCTTCCTCCCTGCTCCCAAGGGGGTGAAGTGGTAGAACATCCTAGATGGCTGCTCATAGGCTTTTAAGACCCCATATGCCACTCACCAAAATAAAACAAAGAACATTTTGTTTATAATTGAGTTAGATGTCCCCAGAGACCATGGTCCCCACGGCCATCAGCCCACAGCTTGGTCCCTCAGGGAGTTTGGATGAGTCTGTGCAGCTTCCACGGCCTTGCCTGGTCAAGCTGTGCTGGCTTCCCTTGTATCGTGCACTGCCTTACCCTTCACCAGACTTCCCGCTCCTCCTTCCCTAGGAACTGTTGAAGATTGTTTCTTTTTATGTGTAAACCTGTTCCTGTGTTTTTACAGTAGTGGTCTCATACAACACTTCTCCTTTTGTGACTGACCTACTTCACTCAGCACAATGCCCTCTGGTTTCTTCCAAGTTATGAGATGTTTCACAGATTCGTTGTTATTTTTTTATTGTTGTATAATCCTCCACTGTGTGTATGTGCCATTTGTTTGCTCATCTATTGATGGGCCTCTAGGTTACTGGCATCTTTTTGCTGCTGTGAACAATGCGCAATGAGCATGGGTTACGCATATATCCATGTTCTCCTATTTCTTTAGGATATGTTCTTTGGCGTGGGATTGCTGAATTATGGTGTTTCTATTGCTTTCCAAAATGGATGCATCATTTTGCATTCTTACTAGTAGTGCCTAAGTGTTCTCCCCACAGCCTCTCCAATATTGACTATTTCCCGGTCTGGATTTGCATTATCTAATGGCTAGTGACCGCCAGCATTTCCTCACATGTCCTCTGAAACAAATTTTTTCATTTGATGAAGTTCCATTCATCTACTTTTTGTTCTTTTGTAACTTATGCTTTTAGCATTGTATCCAACAAAATTTTATTTATGCTGCAATTAGCAAAATTTACTCTTATATTGTTCTTCTAAGAGTGTTCTATTTTGGCTTTTACACTGAAGTCTGTTATTCAATTGCAGTTAATATTTTGTATGGAGCAAAGAAAGTATTTATTTCCTTTTTTTGAGATGGATATTGAGTTGCTTGCAGCAACACTTGTTGAAGAAACTATCTCCCCCTTAATTATATTATGACCTTGTCAAAAGTCAATTGTTCATAAAATGTTAAAATTTGTTTCTGGACATGTATCCCTGTGCCACTAGTCTTGCTTACAGCAGTTTTCTAATTAAGTTTTGAAATCAGAAAACATGAATTCTCTAGTTTTGTTTTTCTTTTTGGAAATTGTTTTGACTACTCTAGGTCCTTTGTATTTTCATAAGAATATTGGGATCATCTTGTCATTTCCTACAAAGATAGGCAACTTGTATTATAATAAAAATCTACATTTATTTATCACCTGCTTTCTGCATAGCTTGGTGAATTTTGTATATATGTGGAAACCCTAGTTGCATAGTGGTTAAATGCTACATCTGCTAACCAAAAGTTTGGCAGTTCAGATCTACCAGGCACTGTGTGGAAACTTGATAGAACAATTCTACTCTGCTCTATAGGGCTTCTGTGAGTCAGAATTGACTTGATGGCACTGTTTTTATTTTTATTTTTTTAACACTTTGTGACCACAATCCAGATCAAGACAAGGAATATTTCCAGTGCCCTAAAAGGCTAGTCCATAGATGGTGCAAATGGTTACACACTCAGCTACTAATTGAAAGGTTGGCAGTTCAAATCCACCCAGAGGAATCTCAGAAGAAAAGCCTGGTGATCTACTTCCAACCCTGTGGAGGGCAGTTCTGCTCTGACAAACATGAAGTTGACATGAGTCAGAATAGACTCAGTGGCAACTCGTTTTTGTTTTTGTTTTTTCTTTAGAAGACTCACTAGTGACCTCTTCCAGGCCTTACCATCAAGTAAAACTAGCCATTATTTGGATATCTATCCCCATCAGTTAGTTTGCCTTGTCTTAAACTTCCTACATATGGTACTCTTGAGTGACTGGAAACCCTGGTGGCAAAATGGCTAAGAGCTGTGCTGTCAAGTCAGTTCCACCTCATAGTGACCCTACAGGACAGAGTAGAACTGCTCTGTAGTGGATTCAAACTGCTGGCCCTTTGGTTAGCAGCTATAGCCCTTAACCACCATGCTGCCAGGGTTTTCTAAAAGCTATGACTGCTAGCCAAAAGATTGATGATTTAAATCCATCAGTCAGTCCTTGGAAACCCCCTGGGGGCAGTTCTATCTACTCTGTCCTACAGAGTCACTGTGAGACTGAATCAACAGCAGCAAGTTTGGTTTTGGGGGATTTTCTTCAGTGACTGACTTCTTTTACTCAATAGTTTCTGGAAAGTTTATCCACACTGTTTACACAAGATTTTCATTTTTATTGCCCATTGTATTCCACAGTTTATCCATTCTCCAACTGGAAGATAAGTGATTTGTTTCCATTTTGGGAATATTACGAGTGAAGTTGCTGTGAATATTCTTGAACGTGTAATTGAGTAGTCATATGTGCTTGTTTCCGCCAGGCACGTACTTCAGTGAAAATCTGTGGGCTATAGGCTGTGTTTACGGTTGGCTTTGAAAGACACCATGAAACAGTTTGTCAAAGCGACTACATCAGCACACATTCCCACTGGTGGTACATGAGAATATCTATTGCTTACGTCCTTCCTGGCTCTAGCAAATAATTATTGGCATTCTGACTTCTAAGTGGTGGTATCTTATCAGGGTTATAATTTACCTTCCCCTGATGACCCTGGTAGTGTAGCAGTTAAGTGTTAGATTGGAAAAGGTCAGGAGTTCAAATCCACCAGGTGCTCCTTGGAAACTCTATAGGGGCAGTTCTGCTCTGTCCTATAGGGTCACTATGAATGGGAGTCAACTTGACAACAACACTTTTTTTTTTTTTTTGGTTTCCATGACTACAGAGGACACCTGATGGCTCAAAGCTTAAGTATTTGGCTGCTAAATAAAAGGTCGACAGTTCAAACACGTTCATAAGCTCCATGGAAACAAGACTTGGCAATCCGTCCTCATGAAGATTACAGCTTAGAATGTACACTATGGGGCAGTTCTACAACATCATTTTGGGTGACTTTTAGTGAAAATCAACTCAAAGGCATCTAACAACATGATGATTAAAGATGTTGATTGCCTTCTCATACATTTATTGGCCATTTTTGTAGTCACTTTTGGGGAAGTGTCTGTTAAAGTCGTTTACCAATTGTTTTAAATTGAGTTCTCTATCTTTTTATTCTTGATTGGTAAAAGCTTTTTATATATTTTTCATATTAGGCTTTTTTAGACATCGCAAATATTTTCTCCCAGTCTGTGGTTTGCTTTCTCACTTTTGTCGTCTTTTTTTTTTTTTTTTTGCTTTTGCTTTCACACATTTTCTCACAGTTCAAGAGGCCACAGCCTGAATTCAGGCACACTCTCTCCATTAGCCCTTGGCAGAAGGTCTTTGTTTTCAGCTTCTGATCCTTGGCAGTCTTCATGTGGCATAATTTCTTAGGCTGGGCTCTCTAGGGAAGCAAACCTGTAATGTGTATAATACGTATACCGAAATCAAACCCACTGCCGTCGAGTCATTTCTGACTCATAGCAATCCTAGAGAAAGACTTATATAAAGGAAACAGTTCACACAGTTGTCAAAGCTGAAATACCCCAACTCCTGGATCAGAGCATGAGTCTCACACAGTTGCCGAAGCAGGCGAACCCATGATTGGCAGGTCAAAGATTAGTTCCAGGTCACAGGCTGTGAAGATTGGTGAATCCCAAGACGGTGAGCAAGACTTCAGGGTTTCTGTTGGTTCACAGAGCTGCAGGGGCTGGTGACCCAGGATGGGCAGACCAGGGAAGAGGGCTGTCACTCACAGGCTGTGAGATTTGATGAATCTCAAGAGCTGCTAACTCAAGTCCCAAGAACCAGTGAGAACACAAGTGAGCAGGAGCTGCTGTCAACATGAGCAGAAGTGGGCAGCACAAGGCAGGGAAATGAAAGTTGAGGGTGGGCAGGGAGTCACCATGGGCCCCACCCCTGCCACTCTGTGCTGCTGCCAATACACTGGCCCAGCCAAGTTGACACACAGTCTTAATCATCACACATAGGATCTGTCCTTTTCATCTGTTCTTTTGTCTTTCCAGTTTAACTTTTAACAGATGTACAATTAATTGACAGCAATTATCATAATGAGCTGACAACTCTACCCTTAATTAATGTGGTATTTGCATAATCATAAACCTATCCCAACTCTGGGAACCACTAAAAAATTTGTTTGGTTTTCTCATGGATTGAATTCTGTCACCCCAAAAGTGTATGTGTTGATTTGACTCGGCTGGGAGTCCCAGTATGGTGCCATTCCTTCCATGAGTTGTGAATCCTGCCTCTGTGATATTGATGATGGGAAATGGGTTGCAGTTGTGTTGGTGAGGCAGGACTCAGGTCACAGGCTTGGGGAATATAAGGGAGAGAAGTGAGCAGAGGAAGCTGGGAACTTCATACCACCAAGAGAGAGGCATGACTGAGAGCAGGCAAATCCTTAGGACCTGAGGTTCCTGTGCTGAGATGCTCTCCTTGAATTTTTACTTAGCCTACCAGACTGTGATAACTTCTCTCGTTGAATGGACTTGTAACTTGTTAATGGATTTGTGGCTTACAGGACTGTGACAATGAAAGTTTCTCTTTGTGAAGCCTTCTGTTTATGGTATTTTCTGTTAGAGCAGTACCAGGTGACTAAGACAGATGCCTACATTGGAAACCCTGGTATCATAGTGGTTAAGTGCTACAGCTACTAACCAATAAGTCAGCAACTCAAATCTCCCAGGCACTCCTCAGAAACTCTCTGGGGCAGCTGCACTCTGTCCTAAAGGGTTACCATGAGTTGGAATCAACTTGACAGCATTGATTTTCATTTGGTTGTTTTTTTCCTTTTTATATATATATATGTATACATATGTATGTTTCCCCTGTTATCTGAAAGTAGATCATTCCTGTGAAAACTTTTATAAGCCGAAACGGCATAAAGTGAAGAAGCAATTACCACTAATTTATATGAGAAAAATTGGAGGCATTCTTAGACCCCAAAAATAACCTACTAAATTATACCAAATAACATCTAAAACTCGTACAAGCTCTTTTAGGCTTTTCTGATACTCAGGACACATCATGCTGATGGACGCACCAAGTAAATCAAGTTAAAGTACACATGATCATGGACACAGGGCACAGCTGTAGCAGCTGGATGCTGAGATGCTGTGGGTGAACCATGGGGAAGAAGCTTGACAATGCCATTCTCAGCGTCTCTTTAACTGCATATAGCAAAACAAACACTGAATGCTATTTCTGTCTTCATCTTTTTTCATGAAAGCAAAAACCCTCTTCAGAATTCTTTCCATTAACAAAAACAGGTATTAATGTGGGACTTTCATAAAGTCAAGTGGTATAAAGCAAATTTTCAAAAAGCCGAAGATATTTGTACATTTACCTTTTCTTGTATTTTTATAGAAGTGAAAAAATCAAACCCACTACCATCAAGTCAATTCCGACTCATAGTGACCACATAGGACAAAGCAGAACTGCCCCATAGAGATTCCAAAGACCACCTGGAGGACTGGAACTGCTGACTTTTTGGTAGCAGCCATAGCATTTAGCCACTACACCACCAGGGATTCCCGCAGAAATGCCCCATAGAGTTTCCCAAGAGTGCTTGGCAGATTTGAACTGCTGGCCTTGTGTTTGGCAGATGAAGCACTTAACCGCTACATCACCACTGTTGCTATTTGAAAAACTCACTGCTGTTGAGTTGATTCTGAGTCATAGTGACCCTACAGGACAGACTAGAGCTTCCGCATAGCATTTCCAAGGAGCACCTGGTGAATATGAACTGCTGAGTCATAGTGGCCCTGTGTACAACAAAATGCAACACTGTCTTGGACCTATGTCATCCTCACAATGACTGCTATGTTTGATTCCAGTGTTGCAGCCACTGTGTCAATCCATGTCACTGAAGGGCTTCCTCTTTCTCACCGACCAAGCATGATGTCCTTTTCTAGGGACTGTCCACTCTTGATAATGTGTCCAAACTATGTGAGATGAAGTTTTGCTATCCTAAAGAGCATTCAGGCATACTTCCAAGACAGATTTGTTTGTTATTCTAGCAGTCTGTGGCATAGTCAATATTCTTTGCCAATACCATAATTCAAAGGCATGAATTCTTCATAGTCTTCTTTATTCACTGTCCAGCTTTCATATGCATATGAGATGATAGAAAACATCATGGCTTAGGTCAGGCACACTTTAGACCTTAAAGGCACATCTTTGATTTTTAAGTATTTGAGGAGGTCTTTTGCAGCCAATTTGCCCAATGCAATGCACTGCTCAGTTTCTTAACTGTTGCTTCCATGGGCATTGATTATAGATCCAAGTAAAGTGAAATTTTTGACAGTTTCAGTATTTTCTCCATTTATCATAATGTTGCTTGTTAGTCCAGTTGTGAGGATTTTTATTTTCTTTACTTTGAAATGTAATCTGTACTGAAGGCTCTTTCTAATCCTTGCTCTTCATCAATAAGGGCTTCAGTTTCTCTTCACTTTCAGCAAGCAAAGCTGTGTCATCTGCATATTGTAGGTTATTAGTAAGTCTTCCTCCAATCCTAATGCCGCGTTCTTCTTCATGTACTCCAGCTTCTCAGATTTTTTTGTTCAGCATACAGATTGAATAAGTACGGTAAGAGGATACAACCCCAATCTTTACTGATTTTAAACCACTCACTATCACCTTGTTCTGTTCAACTGATTGCCTCTTGGTCTACATAAAGTTTCCACATGAGCACAATTAAGTTCTGGATTTCCCATTCCTTTCGGTGTTATCTATAGCTCATTGTGATCCATGCAGTTGAAGGCCTTAGCATACAAGGTGTGACAACTAAGTTCATGAACTCATCCTTGACAAAGTGCTACATGCCTCATTGCTGAACATCACTATGGCCAATTTTGAAGTTCTCCCCTTGGGAAGCTATGCACAACACCACCCTTCAAAGCAATTGTGGAACTCTTTTTCTGGAAGGCCATCAGAACTGTTGTTGTATTACCCTTGATTTACTGAATGTCATCAAAACGTCTGCCTTTCAATATTTCCTTTATCTTTGGGTAAAGAAAAAAATCACTGAGAGCCAGAAGAGAAACTGAAGCCCTTATTGATGAAGATCAGGTGAGTAGGTAGGGTGTTCCAATACATTTATTTGTTTACTGGCTAAAAGCTCTCTGAGAGACAACTATACAACTAAGTTCACAAACTTGCCACCTTGCCATCTTGCCATCATGCACAATGGCCATTCCAAGAAGAATTCCAAAACTGCTTTGAGGAGTGGCTAGGCACTGGCATTGGTACACAGCTTCACAAGGGGAGTACTTCAAAGGTGCGTAACAAACAAACATTAAATTTCTTGTTAAACTTGGCAAGAGTGAAAGTAAAATCAGGGACATGTTAGTCCAGTTTTATGGGGATAATGCCATGAAGAAAACAGCAGTGTACAAGTGGAGGTGAGAGAAAGTGTTGTTGATGATGAGAGGTCAGGGTGATCAGTAACGAGCAGAACTGACGAAAACACTGCAAAAATTAATTGAATTGTGCATCAAAATTGTTGGCTGATCATGAGAAGCACAGTAGACCAAGTAAACACTGATAGAGAAACAGGAAAATCTTAACTGAAGATCTTGGTGTGAGAAAGGTGTGTGCAAGAACAAACAGTCCCAAAGGAGCTCACCAATGAACAAAAGCAAAGGTGAGCCGAAGTTTGCCAAGACCTTTTGGAGAGGCAAGACAATGTTTTGGGCTGTGTTATCACTGATGATGAAAGATGGGTATACCAATATGAGCCTGAAAACAAAGTGTCAAATGCCCAGTGGATATCAGCCAATTCTGCACAACCGACAAATTCTGTCAGTCCAAATCAAGAGTCAACAATGATGTTGCTAACCATTTTTTGGTATTGGAGGGATTGTTCATTATGAATTTGTACCAACTGGACAAACAGTTCTGGAAATGTTGAAAAGGCTGCAAGAAAAAGTGAGATGAAAACAACCTGAACGTTTTGCCAACAACTCATGGCTCTTGCACTACGACAACACACCAGGTCACGTGGCACTGTCTGTGAGGGAGTATTTAGCCAAGAGACAAGTCACTGTATTGGAACACCTTCCCTGCTTACCTGATCTGGCCACCAATGACTTTTTTCTTTACCCAAAGTTAAAGGAAAACATTTTGGTGACACTCAGGACATCAAGGGTAATATGATGACAGCTCTGATGGCCGTTCGAGAAAGAGAGTTCTGAAATTGCTTTGAAGGGTGGACTAGGTGCTAGTGTCAATGCATTGCTTCCCAAGGGGAGTACTTTGAAGGTGACCATAGTGATATTCAGCAATGAGGTACGTAGCACTTTTCTAGGATGGGTTCACAAACTTAATTGTCAGATCTCATAGTCAGTAAAACACAAGAAAATGTCTTTCTGGCATTTTCTGCTTCCAGCCAGGATCCGCCTGACATCAGCAATGATCTCTTTCATTCCATGCTGTCTTCTGCATCAGGCTTGCATTTCTGGCAGTTCGCTGTTAATGCACTGCTGCAGCCACTTTGGGACGATCTTCAGCAAAATTTTACTTGATTGTGATATTAGTGACATTGCTGGGTAATTTCCTCATTCTGTCGTATCACCCTTCTTCAGAATGTGCACAAATATGGATCTCTTCCATTTGGTTGGCCCTAGTAGTTCTCTTCCAAATTTCTTGGCAGAGACCAGTGAGCACTTCCAAAGCTGCATCTGTGGATTACCTCTGCTGTCATCTGTCCGTCCTGGAGCCTTGTTTTTCGCCAGTGCCTTCAGTGTACCTTGGACTTCTTCCTTCATAATCATCAGTTCTTGATTATATGCTACCTCCTGAAATGGTTGAACATCAACAAAAATCTTTTTGGTAATGTGACACTGAGTATTCCTTCTATCTTCTTTTGATGGTTCCTGAGCTGGTTAATATTTCACCCACAGAATCTTTCAGAATTGCAGCTTGAGCCTTGAATTTTTTTCTTCTGTTCTTTCAACTTGAGAAATGTCAAGCAAGTTCTTCCCTTTTGGTTTTTCAACTCCAGGTCTTAGCATGTTTTGTTATAATACTTTGTCTTCTCAAACAGCCCTTGAAATTTTCAGTTCTTTAACTTTATCAGTTTTTTCCTTTCACTTTAGCTATACTACATTTAAAACAAGCTTCAGCATCTATCCTGATATCTAGTTTGGTCTTTTCTTTCTTTCCTGCCCTTTCAGTGACCGCTTGCTTTCTTCATGTCTGATGTCCTTGATGTCCTTCCACACTCATCAAGTCTTTGGTCATTAGTGTTCAGTGCCTCAAATCTGTCCTTGAAACGGCTTTTAAATTCAGGCAGGGTATATTCAAGGTCATACTTTAGCTCTCATGGACTTCTACATTTTCTTCAGCTTCAACCTGCAAGTGCACATGAGCAATTGATGTTCTATTCTGCAATTAGACCCTGGCTTTGTTCTTTCAGATGACAATTTTTTTATTTTCTCTTTCCGTAGATGTAGTTGATTTGATTCCTGTGTATTCCATATGGGTCTAGTAGTGGTTTGTTGTTGAAAAAAATATATTTGTAATGTTGAAAAAATATGTTTACAGTGAAGAAATCATTGGTCCTGCAAAGTTCTGTCACATGATCCCTGGCAACATTCCTAGCACCACAGCCATGTTTCTAGTTGTTGCATCTAATCACCAGTAATTATCAATGCATCTTAACTGAGCATCTGACCAATTTCACACTGCAATAGTTAGTAAAAAGTTTCCAATTTCTTCATCTTTGGACCTGGTGATGGTGTGTTAATTTGAATAGTAGTCTTATTAACTGTTTGTACTTGTAGACATATGGTAATTATCCTGTCACTGACAGCATTGTACTTCAGAGTAGATCATGAAATGTTCTTTTTGATGATACAGATGACACCATTCCTCTCAAATTTGTCATTTCCAATGGGAAATGGGTTTTAATTGAAATCTGTGTCCATTTTAGCTCACTGATGCCTAGGATACTGATGTTTATGTATCCCATTTCATTTTCTGTGATTTTCATTTTTTTAGATTCATACTTCATGCATTCCAATTTTTTATTGTTAATAGATGTATACTGCCATTTCTTCTTAATTTCAATCATGTCCCACACCAGCAAAAAAAAATCCTTAAAGTTTGGCTCCATCAACACCATTGAGGAGGCAGCTGTTCCCCGGTCCTATTTCCAGTGCCTTGCAACCTGAAGGGCTCATCTTCCAGCACTATGTCAGACAGTGTTCCATTGCTATTCATAAGGTTTTCACTGGCTAATTTTTGTCAGAATTAGACCACTGGGTCCTTCTTCCTAGTCTGCCTTAGTTCGAAAGCTCGGGTTAAACCTACCCGTCATGCATGACCCTGCTGGTGTTTGACGCACTATTAACATAGCTTCCAGCATCCTAGCAACATGCAAGCTACCACGATATGACAGACGGACACAGGTGTGGCCGTGGGGCATATTTTAAAATTAGGGAGTGTGAGTCCTCCTACTTTGATCTTCTCTTTCAACATAGCTTTAGCTCTTAGGGAGTCTCTTGCCATTCTACATGAAGTTGAATATTGGTTTTCTATTTCTGTTAAAGCTGTTGGAATTTTGATCAGGATTGCATTGAATTTGAAAAGGGTCTTCCAGTAAGGACGTCCTGTCTTTGAACTTTAATAAAACAAGTTGTATAAATGATACAGTTTTAACTGTTTCTTATTTTGAAGCATATTTGATGGCATTATGTGTGGAAAAGAACTCCAGGTAAATGTTCACCATGTCATCTTCCAAACGGGGCAAAAAAGATCAGTAACCATGGTCTCATATCTTTCACCATTGACAGTCACAGCCTGTCCTCATTCGTCTTGGAAAAACTAAGGGCCAATGATTCTACCAGACCAAAATCCACACCAGACAGTAACTTTGGGGGGTGAAATGAACATTCTTAAATCCCCATTGGATACTCATCGCTCCCAATGTGACAGTGTTTGTTAACAAAACCATTCATCCCAAAATGGGCCTCATCGTTGAAGAAGATGTTTTGGCCAAAAGTAGCATCAACTTCCAATTGCTCCAGAGCCCCTCAGCAAATGTATGGAGCAATCTATGGTTTTTGGACTTCAGTTCTTGAATTAAAACAATTTTGTAAGGGTAAAGCTTCAAGTCCAGATGCCAAATTCACCAACCTGTGATCACTGAAGGGCCCAGTTCTTGTGCTTGGCTAGAAATGGGTTGGGATGGATTCTCACATACACTCTTGAATGGTGGTGATGTTTTCACTGGAATCCATGGTTCACTGATTGGTAACAGACCAGGTTGTTTAACATTTTTTGATTAAATTTTGAATTGTTCCCTCAGTGGAATGATTATGCACATCATAAATTTCACATAACACACAGGATGTTTGGCAAACAGACCATGCATTTTGATCATAAAATTTAATTTCTGTGAGTGGTAGAACTGTGTAACTTTTTGTGGCTTTTTCTCAAGACTAATTAAAAAAGTGATAAATATGGCCATTATAGCTTTACAAATATGGCCACCGTGAGATGTCAAAAACAGGACATCCTTATTGGAAGATCCATTACTTTACTTTGGATACTTGTCTTAGCTATCTATTGCTGCTATAGCAGAAATATCACAGGTGGAAGGCTTTAACAAAGAGTAATTTATTCTCTTGTAGCCTAGGAGGCTAGAAGTGAAATTCAGGATATCAACTTCAGTGTCTGTTTGCTCGGGAGAAAGGTCCTTGTCATCAATCTTCCTTGTTCTAGGAGAAGCTCCTAGACCACACAGAAACCCTGGGTCCAAAGGACCCGCTGTGTTCCCTATGCTGCTTTGTTGGTGGTGTGAGGTCCCCTGTCTCTCTACTCACTTCTTTTAAAAGAGATTGGTTTACGATACAATCTAATATTGTAGATGAGTCTTATCAACATAACTGCTGCTAATCCCATCTCATTAACTAGGATTTACAGCACATAGGAAAATCATATTGGATAGCAAAATGGTGAACAATCACACAATACTGGGAATCCTGGTCTAGCCAAGTTGACAGATAATTTGGGTGGACACAATTGAATCCATGATGGTAATGTTGACATTTTAACAGTACTAAGTCTCCAAATCCATAAACATGAAACATCTGTGCACTTTAAGTTTTCCTTAGTCTCTCTCGGTGGTGTTTTATAGCTTTCACTGTCTAAGTCCTTCAGATCCCTGGAAAGAGTTACTCCTAGGTATTTTATTCTCTTAGGTGGTATTGTAAATGAAATTATCTCCCCCTCATTTATCTTGCAGATTTCTCATTGCTGATGTACAGAAACCCAATTGATTTTTTGTTTGTTGACTTTGTAGCCTGTACTTTTGCTAAATTTCTCTATTAGCTCTGAAGTTTTCTTACAGATTCTTTTAGATTTTCTATACATTCAATGATATATTCACAAATAGAAAGAATTGACTCCTTTTCCAGTCTGTATGCCTTTTATACCTCTCTCTTGTCCTAATGCTCTGTCTTGAACTTCTAATACAGTTATTGAGTAGAAGTTTCTTGTTCCTGATTTCAAGGAGAAAGCTCTCAGTCTTTGTCCATTAAGCATAATGTTGGCTATTAGTTTTCAGATGTATCTTGAGTCATATTAAGGAATTTCCATTCTGGTTTTCTTCAGGATTTTCATCAAGAAATGGTTTGGGGTTTTATCAAATGCTTTTTCTACACTCATAGAGCTGATCATATAGTTCTTTTCCTTTGTTCTATTGATGTGTATTATGTTGATTAATTTTCTAATGCTGAACAATCCTTGCATTCCTGGAAGAAATTCCACTTGGTCATGCTGTATTATTCTTTTAGTATGCTGTTGGATTCTGTTTGTTTTTCTTGAAGATTTTTGGATCTATGTTGATAGGAAATATTGGCCTGTAGTTTTTTTTTTCTTGTGGTATCTTTGTCTAGTTTTGGTATCCGAGTTATTTTTGCTTCCTAGAATGGATTGGGGACTATTCATTCCTGATGTATCCTTTGGAAGAACTTAAACAATATTGGTGCCAGTTCTTCTCCAAACATTTAACAGAATTCCCCAGTGAAGTTATTTGATCCAGGACATTTTTTTGTTGGGAGGTTTTTGATCAGTGATTCCACTTCTTTACTTTTTATATTGAGACTTTCCAATTCCTCCTGAGTGAGTTTGAATAGGTTGTATGCTTCTAAGAATTTGTGCATTTCATCCATGCTACCTAGTTTGTTGCCTACAGTTGTTCATGATATTCTGTAAGGTCAGCTGTAACATCCCTTCTTACTTTGATTATTTGCATCTTTTCTCTTTTTCAATTTGTCAGTGCTGCTAAAAGTTTATTGATTTTATTGATCTTTTCCAAGAACCAGCTTCTGGTTTTGATGATTCTCTCATTGTTTTTCTACTTTGATTTTATTTATTTAACTCTTAATGTTGTTTTATTTTCATGTTCTTTATTGATATGTAATTGTCATACCATAAGATTCATATATTTAAAGTGTACAATTCAGTGGTTTTTATCATATTCATAAAATTTTATAGGCACTACCCTTCTCGAACTCCAGAATATTTTCATCACCTCAAAGAGAAACTCTGTACTCATTAGCATCCCCTGGTAGCTTCCCCACCCCCAGCTACTGGCAATCTTACTGTCTTTAGAGATTTGCCTATTCTTGACATTTCACATAAATGTGATAATAAATGATGTGGCCTTTTGTGTCTGGCTTCTTTTTTTTTAATTTCTTTTTTTTTATTAAATAAAAAATGAAAGTGTACATACTCTGTGCTTACAATATTGGGTTAAGAGAGGAGGAGTACATAAGTTGTGTCGAAGTCTCATTAATATTGATCTTCTTACTAATGTGAATTGTCACCAATTTCACCCTACCAAATTTCTAACAATTAAATAATCTAAACCCTCACCCCTTACCTTCCCCCCTCCCACCTTCCCCACCCTTGTAGCCATCAAAGAGTCTTTTCTATTGTGTATGAGCATAGTTTTAAGTTTTTATCTTAGGGGTCTCATACAATAATTGTCCTTCTGTCGCTGACTGGTTTCACTCAACGTAACGTCCTCCAGTTGAGACCAAATTGAGAGATGTTTCCTGCTATCATCGTTGTTCTTTATCAGTGTATAGTACTCCATGGAGTACTAGTTTACCTATCCACTCTTCTGTTGTTGGGCATTTGGGTTGATTCCAGCTTTTTGCTGTCATAGACTGTGCGGCAATGAATATTCATGTGCATGTAGCAGCCAGTGTGAATGGCCTTGATTTTGTAGGATATATTCCGAGCAGAGGAACAACTGGGTCAAATGGTATATCTATATTCATTATTTTAAGGTAACGCCAAATTGCTTTCCAAAGAGGTTGCACCATTCTGCAATCTCACCAACAGTGAAGGAGAGTTCCAATCTCTCCACAGCCTCTCCAACATTTATTGTTTTGTGTTTTTGGATCATGGTCAATCTCATTGGGGTGAGGTGGTATCTCATTGTCGTTTTGATTTGAATTTCTTTAATAATTAATGATCGTGAACATGTCTGTATGTGTTTTTTGGCTGCCTGGATCTCCTCTTTAGAGAAGTGTCTGTCCATCTCCTTTGCCCATCACTTAATTGGATGAATTTGAACTGGGGTAAGAACAGTCTCTTTAACAAATGGTGCTGGCATAATTGGATATCCATCTGCAAAAAAATTGAAACAAGACCCATATCTCACACCTTATACAAAAATCAACTCAAATTGGATAAAAGACCTGAATATAAAAGCTAAAACGATAAAGCTCATCCAAGATAAGATAGGATCAACAATGGATGTTTTAATAGGCAATATAGACAGACTTCAAAATCTGACAAACAACACACATTCATCAAAAGAAAAAATAGATAAATGGGAATTAATAAGAATCAAACACTTCTGCTCATCCAAAGACTTTCTCAAAAGAATTAAAAGACCACCTACAGAGTGGGAAAAAATATTTGGCAACTCTATGTCAGACCGACGCCTGATCTCCATAATCTACAAGGTTCTACAAAATATCAATAAGAAAGAGACAAATCATCCAATTAAGCGATGGGCAAAGGAGATGGCTTCTTTTATCTAGCCAAATGTTTTCAAGTTTCATCCATGTTTAGCATTGATCAATGCTTCATTTATTTTTATATGGAAATAATATTTCATTATATGGATAGCCTGTTTTGTTTACTTGTTCATCAGTTGATGGACACATGAGTTGTTTTAATATCTCTTAATGAATGACAGTTCTTTGTTTTAATGAATTTAATTTATAAATCTTTTCTTTTATGGATCATGCTTTATTGTGATCTACTTATTAAATCCTTATCTACCTCTGTGACTTGCTTTTAAGCAATCTTAGTGTTTTGAGAATCTTTTCCACAGCCAGATGTTCTTTCTACTGGCTCCTTCTCATCACCCCTCCATCACTGGGTATTTGGGGGTTTTCCTCTGGGTTGATATTAAAAACAATGCTGCTATAAAAAGTTCTTACATATTGACTTTGTACATGCATGGAAACACATTTTTAGGTAATTTCCCAACACTAGAATTGCCAACAAAAAGGATTTGCACATTTTGAGTTTTGTATAATTAACCAAACTGCCTTTCAAAAAAGCTGCACCAAATTTACATGTCCACCAACATTCAAGAATACCCATTTTGCCACATTTATGCCATTGTTGATATTATCAGTGATTAAAACAGTTCACCATCCTTATAAACAAGGGCTGGTATTTTCTGTAGGATCTTTCTTGCTTTCACAGCTCCTGGTGGATAGAGACTCCTTTTATACTTAACCTCTTAAGTAAGGACTTCTTAAGTTTCAAAGTTAGCACTGTGCAGGAAGATTAATATTTTTTGACTGGATAATTCAGGATGAGACTTGATTCTAGTCTTGAAATTTGTTAGTACTGTATATTCTTTCAGGATAAATATATATGTGCTTCTGAGATCTGCTTGGCTTTTACATGCTCAGTGGGATGATGTGAGGAGCGTGCAAGGTACTTTCTTGGCAGCAGAGCCTTGGTCAGGGCTGAAACATCCATCAGTTTCAGTGAAGCCTTGTTCAGTATCTGCAGGGGCCAAATCTAAGCAATTACTTGACAAGATTGTCTCCATTAAGGCTGAGCTTCCATTTCTCCAGCTGTTAAATTGTGGATGCTGCCTGGCTCCCAATGAAACCATTCATACAAGTTTCATTTAGAGAATTTAAAAAGAATAAAAGGCCTCACCTGACCACCTGATTGTTACCTCTCAATCATTCCAGTGGACTGCTTCATCTGGCCACCCTTGGACTCATCTCACTTCTGAATGTTATTTTTGTCTTTCTACTCATACCAGTCCAGTTACACTGAATTGGGTTTGGATTTTAATCTGCTCTTCTGTCATTTATATTTGAAAAGGAAGCAATTCAGATATTTAATGTAAGGTATTTATTTACCTGACGGCTCTGGCCTGAACATGAAGCCAGGAAGACCGATTAGTGACTTCATGAATCAGACTTCGACTGACACTGTACTTGTAAAGGAAGCCATTTGTTAGTTTAAGACCTTATGAGTTAATTACTGGCTTTGGTTCTTCAAATCATAGGCTGCATCTGGGTGTTTTTACTTTAAAGAGTTAGAGCATGAAATCAAAACACTTAACATACATATGGCTTTCATTCACCTTAGCTGAACTAAATGATTAGCCTCAGCAATAGAAATGTAAACAGGATGCTCATTAGTTTGCTTGCTAATTAATCTGTCGTTTCCCCTCTCTTCCTTTGGCCCCAAACTTAGTCACTGGCAGAACAGTCACCCTAAGCACAGAAAGGAGCTCCCAACACTGGAAGCTGTGGAAATGGAGGCCCACCCAAGGGACAGTCAATGGCATGTCTCTGATCTCACACTGGTGCCGTGGCCATGCTCAAGTGCTATGATGACATCTGCACTAACATTCTACAGTTACTTATCTTTGATGTTCGGCCAGGGCAGCACAGTTGAGTCTTTGTGGGTAAATGATGCCTTCCCAGATCATCGTCAGAGTTTCGTTTGGACTCTGGGTCTTTGGGAACAGAGTTGCTCTCCCCAGTTCTAACAAAATTTGTTTATTCTAAGGAATGATGGTGGAAACTTACAGAAATTCAAAGCTTGAAGCCAAATATAGACAGGGCCCAAGAGAATAGAACTCGGTCTGGAAAGTTTTCCAAAATGAAGCTCCTTTTCTGACCACCCCCCCATGTACACATATCCGTTCTCCCAGCCTTTCTCCTTTCCTTCATTCTATGCCTTCCCTCTATCCTCTTCCTTCTTCAGTTTCCATAACCCAGAAAACAAGCAAAAAAAAAAAAAAAAAGTACAATCCAGTCAACTCTGACTCATGACAACATCATGTATCTAAGAGTAGAACTTTGCTCTATAGGGTTTTCAGTGGCTGATTTTTCCAAAGTAGATTGCCAGGCCTTTCTTCCAAGGTACCCTTAGATGGACTTGAACTATCAACCTGTTGATTCACAACTGAGCATATTAACAGCCTGCACCACCCAGGGCCCCCTTCTTCATTGCCTCATGAGGTCCATCAGGTCCCAGATATACTTGAGGACTTTTCATTCCTACAATAACTTCTAAAATTCCAAAACGAGTCTGATTGTCCCATCCACCTCTTTGGGAGACAGAGTAACAGAAGACATCACAAGTCTACTCAGTGGTGGCTAAGAGCTCAAGTCTTTCCTCACGACCAGTTGCATCCTTAGGATAGAGTATGGGGAGCAAGCCCCCTGCCATAGAACTGTCCGCAGCCTCCTCTGAGCCTCTCAAAAACTGCTGTTATACCTGCCATGCTGGATATAACTGTTGATTTTGTTTCCCTTGCCAGTCCATGACCTCATTATAAACAGCAACTTATTTTCTTCACTGTCCTACTTCACCGTAGTCCCTGGTACTTCTAGGGAGCTCAACAGTGTTTGCACAGATAAATGAATCTGTACAACCCCTCTGCTGAGAAATCTTTTGAATCTCTGTGTCAGCTCACATTGTTCATTAAAAAAAAAAAAAAAAAACGCAGCTGAAATCAATGCCGTAAAATGTGCTTTCCCAGATGCTGGCTGTGTTCCTCTGTAAGCCAGATGGGTAGAAGGGGCTGGAGGTACAGTGGATCTTTCCATATCCTCATTTCCCACTAACTCCACATGAGCTGGGAAGCACTGGCCCTCTGGGAGATGCTAGGCCATCAGGCTCCTTCCCTGGGTGCTCTGGATTCTGGTCCTGGGGAGTCCAGTTGGAAGTAGGCCACCTGAGCCGTCTGCCTGCTGCTGGCTCACAGACACTTCATTCCTGGCCTCTGGCCCCACCATCAGTTTGCTGTCAGCTTCCCTATTGATTTTAAATTTTATTATTGGCTTTTAGGGCACTGGAGGACCCCAGGCTTCCCTTCACCATCGATCTGCCTGTTCCCAGCTAAGGGGATCAGCCTTCCCGTCTTCATTCCCTGGCTGGCACCCAGCCCTTCTGTCGTGTGCACAGAGATCCCTGGCTTGCTCCGGGTCAAATCTGAGAGACTGGGCTTGCTTCCTCCAACATCTGTGGTACACAGAAACGCTGCTCTGAGCCAAGTTGAAAGTTCTGTCTGTTCACCATGACCAGATGGCGAGAGCCAACTTTTATCACATATGCACTCTGTGGCAGCTACTGTGCTAAGTTCTCAATCCCCATCACCCCTCTGAATCTTACAGAGATCTCTGAGGTAGGCAATTCGTCATCATCCTAAAACAGGGAAACTGTAAGGCTCAGAGAAGTACGGTGAAATGGTGAGCATCCTCGCTGTTTTTCATTCACATTGAATCACCTCTGATTCATGGCCTCCCCAAGCACACAGGGTGAAACACTGCCCAGCCCTGTGCTGTCCGCAGGAGTGCTGGAATGCTTGAGTCCATTGTAGCTACTGTGTGAGCACTGTACCGAACAATATTCTGTCCAGTGGGCCGCAGGATTTTCACTGGCCCTTTTTTGGCAGTAGATCTCCAGGCCTTTCTTCCTGGTCTGTCTTACTGTGGAAGCTCCGCTAAAACCTGTCTGCTGTGAGTGATCCTGCTGGCATTTGAAGTACCGAAGGCATAGCTCCCAGTATCACAATGACACTTATCTCTACGCTGAGACAAACTGATAGGCCAATTGATGGTGGTCAGTGAGCATAACCAAAAAACCAAACCCAGGACCACTGACTCTATTCCAGTGCATAGCAACCTTATAGGACAGAATAGAACTGCCCCCATAGGGTCTCCAAAGCTATAAATCTTTATTGAAGCAGGCTGCTATTTCTTTCTCCTACAGAGTAGCTTGTGGGTTCAAATCACCTACCATTTGGTTAGCAACTGAGTGTCTTAACCACTATGCCACAGAAATCCTTTTAGTGACCATAGAGATGTATTAGTAGTCTCCACAGCAGCGCTTCTCAAACTCTCACAGTCCAGTAGGTGGTACGACTGCATAAGTAATACACAATACCTGTAACTCAACTGCCCCCAAACTGGTGTCTTTCTAGTTCGGTGAGATGGAACCATTAATTATGACACTGAATTGTCTCTGCCACTAAACTGTTATTAAGTTTCTAATCAAGTCCTCCTAGCTCTGTACTTAGTACGTTTTAGTCTAATAATTCTGAGACCAGCACCGATCACACTTGGAGGAGTACTGTTCCGATGGAGGTCGGAGTACTGCGCTCTGCAGAAGAATGGCCACTCAGGAATTGTTCTTGCAAGCAAAGGGGAGGCCAGTCTTGCTTTGTAGAATTCTGGCTTCCTTGAACCACATGGTCTGCACTTGATAGTCCCTGCAGGAGTGACAGTGTCTACAAGCCCACCGTCCTCCTTTGACTAAAGGAGAAACTCTGAAGTGATGAGTTTAATACTCTAGGTTGGGGAACTCTGGTGGCGTAGTGCGTTACGTGCTACCTCTGCTCACCAAGAGGATGGCAGTTTAAATCTGCCAGGCCCTCCTTGGAAGCTCTATGGGGCAGTTCTACTCTGTCCTGTAGGGTTGCCATGAGTCAGACTCTACTTGATGGCAGTGGGTGGGTAGGTTAGGAAGAATTCCCTACTGTCAGAGGCCCAGGGCTTAGACAGGCCCCTAGGTTTCTGCAGCCTTGTGGCTTCTGACCTGCTGCTCCTGCCTTCTCCTTTCCCATCTCCTCTTTCTCTTCTTTCCACTCCCGTCTCTTCTCCGCTTGTTCTTCTTCCTTTCTCCCCTCTCCTCTCCTCCTTTTCGTCCACCCTTCCTCCTCTCTCATCTCTCTCTCTGTCCGCTGTGTTGTAGTTGTTGCTAGCTGCCCTCTCAAGCCCACCCCTGATTCATGGGAATCCCATGTACCGCAGAACCAACAGCTGCCCGGTCCTACCCTATCTCTGTGATTGTGGGGGATTGGAGTATTACATTCCACAGGATTTTAGGGCTTTAATCGCCTGACTTCCCAAAGTAGATCACAAAGCCCTTCTTCCTCATTCACTTTAGGGTGAAATATATTCAGCATTATAGCAACATACAAGCCTCCACTAACAGCTGAGTGGTGGCTGTGCACCAAGTTCATCAGCTGGGAATTGAACCTGGGAGCTCCGCATGGAAAGTAAGAATTCTACTGCTGATCCAGCTCTACCGTCACCTCCACTTATGAGCAGCCTGTATTTCTATGAGAAGTACATGCCTATCAGCGTTGGCACATCTGATCAAGTTGCAGGGTCTATATATCCAGGAGCAATAAATCTAGTCACAGGGAACCTGGGCAGGAGGCGAGTGCCAGCACCCCAGAGCTAAAAATACAGCCGTGTTCTGGGGAGTGGACTCCTTCTGGGGCCTTGCCAACTTCCTGGATAGGTTGAGGAAGCCTGCTAATAGATCTCTGCATGAGTGTTAACAGAATGGGAAGGGAAGAAGTCGTTTGGAGGCTAGGGTTTTTATACTACAATAATCACAGGGAGCTTGTCGTTCCCCACAGCTGGACGTGTGTGTTTAATTTACCTAAACAGGCCCCTAGGTTTCTGGGTTGCATTTGCTGGAGGACTCTCAGTGTACCTCCTGGAGTTCAGAGCCATGGAGCGATTGGAGGCCACTCAGTGGACCTGGCCAGATGGGCACAGCACTGGTCAAACATGGCATACAAATGTCCTCACCAGTCCCTTACCACTGTGCCCTTTGCCAGCTTATTACTTGTTAACTGCCATGCAGTCAGTCCCCAACTCATGGCAACCCCACATACAAAGGAACCAAATGTTGCTTGGTCCTGTGATATCCCCCAAATAGGTTGCAGAGCACACTGTTGTGATCCATAGGGATTTCATTGACTGGTTTTCAGAAGTAGATTGCCAGGCCTTTCTTCTGAGTCTGTCTTAGTCTGGAAGCTCCACTGCAGGCTGTTCAGCATCATAGTAACACTGGAGCCTCTGCTGACCGATGGGTGGTATCTGAGCAGGAGGTGCACTGGCTTGGAATCAAACCTGGGTGGAAAGCAAGAATTGTCCCACTGAACCACCAGTGTTCTGCACAGAAAGTAATACAACCTTCCTAAATCTATGTTTCCTTGTATTTAAAATGGGGACAGTATAAGTAACTACTTCAGAGGGCCTTGCAAACAAAAGAAAATATCCAATCAATATAGCTCAGTACTTGGCACCTGGTAAGGACATGTATGACACATGGTGGCTATTTTTGCTGCTATCATCATTGTTCTTTGCAATTTACAGACGAGGTTTAGAAAACTTCATCAAATGCCCAGTCACTGGCCAATAAAAGGTGAAGTCAGGATTTGAACCCAGGTAGCCCAGAGTCTTAACCACTGCGCTTTAATGCTGTGTAAAATGTAGATTATTTTAGTTTTAGAAGAGTTGATGGTGAAGCTGTGAGTTCTTTGAAGACAAGGACTGTGTCAGTTTCATCTTTGCATACCCATTCTCTATCGCAGTAACTGCTACATGGTAGGAGTTAGAGATGTTAATTGAATGAATTAATAGATCAGCTAGAACACATGTTTTGGAGAAATCAATTAGGCTGAGTAAGTGAGGAAAGGGTGGAAGGGTTGAGGGCCACGGGGTCTGTTACTGAGTAACTTAATTACTAGTACCAATGCCTGACTGACTGCCAAAACAGCAGCACTACCGAAAAACCAAAACCAAACCTACTGTCAAGTCAATCCTGATTCATAGCAACCCTACAGGACAGAGTAGAACTGCTCCATAGAGGTCCAAGGAGTGCCTGGCAGATTCAGACTGCTGACCTTTAGGTTAGCAGCCATAGCACTTAACTGCTATGCCACCAGGAACCAACCCAATTAAGGACATAAGGAGTCAGGTTTCCTTGGTCATAAATCTTCCTCACCCTGCATGAGGCTGCAGTTGAGGGTTCCAGTGAGAAGTGGAGACCAGAGTTTTCTAGAAGCCATAAATCAGACATGTCATTTCAGAATACAGTATTAGGAGTTTCTCAGATTCTAAAACTGCTACCTTTATGCTTTTTCTGAACATCAGCCATGACCAGTCTGCCAGAAAATTCATATTGGTTCTGCTTGAAAAGGAGATCTAGTTCAGGCATACATTAAGGCTTTCCTTTTCTTTTAAAAAATAATTTTGTTTTCTTTTAAAACATGTTTTTGATCATGATTGGAAATTTGAAAACTGTAGTGGAGTCAGGAAATTTTGTTGATTACTCTGAGTCTTCAAATCCCAAACTATTAAACACATTTAGCTATACTTCCAGAATAGGGCTTTTTTTGTTGTTGTTAACTCGTGGTTACAGTTTATTTCAGGGAAAGGATACAGATGAGGATCAGCTAGAGGAAGGAACACATAAAATTGAGTCCAGGAGAGTTCCAAATGTGAGACATCCATTGTTCTCACTCTGAGGAGTCAGGACACATTTCTTTTTCTTTAAACCATCCTTTTTACTTTCTTTATTGTGCTGTTGTAAGTGAAAGTTTGCCTTACAAATTAGTTTACCATTCAAAAATTTATACACCAAGTGTTTTGTGAGACTGGTTGTAATCTCGTCAATGTGTCAGCACTCCTGTCCTTTCCCTTTCCACTCTCAGTTCCTTGGGTACATTAGTCCAGTTTTGCAGTCACTTCTTGCCTTCTCGTCTTGCTTTTGGATAAGTGTTGCCTATTTGGTCTTGTGTGTTTGATGAGTTAAGAAGCACATTCTGAATGTGTATTATTGTTTGTTTTCTAGGCCTATTTAATCTTTGTCTGAAAAGTGAGCTTCCGGAGTGGCCTTACTTGGTAGCAGTGTCTGGGAAGCCATACTCTCCGGAGTTCCTCTAATCTCTTGTCAAACCACTAAGTCTGGTCTATTTTTTCCTTTGTGAATTTGAAGCTTGTGTTACACTTTTCTACTACTGTGTCTGGAGCCCTCTTGTGATCTCTGTCAGAGTGGTTTTGGTGGTAGTAGTTGGATGGATACCATCCAGTTCTGGGATCAGGCTGGTGAAGGCTGTAGTTAATGTGGTCTTCTAATCCTGTGGCTAATATTTTCCTTCTGTCTTCGGTTTTCTTAAATGGGATCAGTTTTTAACTGTCACTCGTTGAGCCATCAACACTCCCGTTCCTGCAGATCTGATGAAACCATCAAGTTTTTTTTTTGAGAGAAAACAAATTCTAGGTTTCAGCAAAAGAGAATGTGGTACAGTGGGAAAGACCATCGAGAAGACCAGAGGTAACCTTGAGTCAGTCCTGGCATTGTCTCAGCATCTGACCTGTGCCAAGGTAATCACCCCACAGAGTCTGTTTCTTTAGCTATAAGAAACAATGGAAAAGAAAGAGAGAACTGGTGGTTATGAGAGAGGAATTGTGTGTCAACTTGGCTGGGCTGTAATTTTTAGTGATTTGGCAGTTACAATGTAGCTTGAAGGTTATATAATTGTGTAATCTCCCTGGAGATGGACATCATGCTTGGTAGAACGGAGGGTCAGTGAAAAAGACGAAGACCCTCAACAAGATGTACTGACACAGTGGCTGCAACAGTGGGCTTAAGTATAAAAATGATTGTGGACATGGTGCAAGACCGGGCAGTGTTTCGTTCTGTTGTTCATAGGGTTGCTATGAGTCACAACCAACTCAACGGCACCTAACAACAACAGTCTCCATGATGAGAACTGACATGGTGTGGTCACCTCCATGAAAGGGTCGGCTGTGAGCAGACAATCAGCTGAAGGAGAGTTTTCTTGGAGGTATGGCCTGCATGCAATACAGGTGCACTTTCTGGCAAAGCTCACTGGCTTTTGCTTTGCTCTAGAGTCTGCAGTCAACTCATCAGCATCTGATCTTTGGTTCTTGGAACCTGGACCAACGGCCTGCTTTGTGTGGCCTGTGGATCTTGGGTTTGTCACCCTAGTAGCCTCCAGAGAGGCTCAAGTCAAGAGAAGCCTCCTGCCAGATTCCTGATGCCTAACCCACAGACTTGGGACTTGCCAGCTTGTACAACTTTGTGAGCCATTTTCTTGAGATAAATTTCTTTCTCTCTGTCTATAAGCTTATCTATACATATTATATATGTATATATCTTACATATACATAAATATAATGCAGCTATATAAGCTTCACAGGTTTTGTTTCTACAGAGAACTCCCTAAGGCAGTGAGTCACTGCAGAATTCTTCCCTTCCATGGGGGAATTTGAGTTTGCACAGCCACCTCTTTTCTGTAAGTGGCCTGTTGCTTGTTGCTATGGTGCTAAACAGGTTTCAGTGGAGCTTTCAGACTAAGAGGGACTAGAAAGAAAGGCCTGGTGATCTACTTCAGAAATTAGCCACTGAAAATCCTACAGATCACAACAGTCTAATCCATAAGAAATCACGGCAGTGGTACAGAACCGACAGTGTCTCAGTTGCGGTTGCCAAGAAGCTGAGCCAACTCACTGGCAGCTAACAGTAAGCACTGATGGATCAGCTAATGCTCTTACATGGCAACAATGAAGTAGGAGTGGTTTCACCCGCTTTGGAGGAATGCATCTGCTGTCATCCTCAGTTCATTCCATTGGGGTAAACATTGCCTGGCATTGATCCCTTTGTACCAAGTCCATATCACATGTTTACCGACCCACCTATCTCCAGTCAACATCTGAGTCTGTAGCCTTTACAAGATGGTCTTTTACCTCCTAAAATTCTAGAAATTACTTGAACTTTACCGAACATTCTCTTTTTGCCCTTCCTGATCTCGTGTCTGAAGTCTCCGGGTGGCATACATAGTTAAGCACTCAGGTGATAACCAAAAGTTTGGGGGTGGGGGTTCAAGTCCACCCAGAGGCTCTTGGAAGGAAGTCCTGGTGATCTACTTCTGAACCATCAGCCACTGAAAACTCCCTGGAGCCAACTTCTCCTCTGACACACACGGGGTCCCATGAATCAGAGCCCACTCCATGGCAACTTGTTCAGTTTTTTCGGTTTGAGCTGTTCTCCAGCCTTCTCCTTCTCTAGGGAAAAGGTGGAAAGACACTGGAATGCTTAGTCCCCGAGTCCCTACCTGTGAGACCATGGCTGGCAGCAGCTGCCCTTTCTTCTAGGTCTAGTGTTCTGGTAACCGCTCCTGCTCCTTCACTTTGTCTTGAAACCTAGGAGTGGCAGTGGCCTCAGGGACCATCTTTACCAGCTTTTGTTGATTTCCCTTACCCCTGCTCTGATCTTTGTAAATAGTCCTCTTCATTAAACTCTCTTTAATTACCCCGTTTGAATGGGCCACCTCTTCCCTCCCAAATGCCTGACCTAGGTTTTAACTTGGCTTTTAGAACAAGGGGAGATACAACTGTAGCGATGACAGACGTTGAATCATCAAGGCCGGTCCTCTGCCCTTTGATGCAAGGATCATTACCAGCATCCTGATCAATGAAGGACCTTTCATTCTGCCTCCAGTGTTTGGCATCTTGTAGGCACAGACATCGTGAGTTAATGTGTCTCTAAAAATTAAGCACCGAATCAGGCCTTTTATTTATAGCTCATTTTACAAATGTGAATTAAAGTGGGCCAGTCTTATGACACACTCAAATTTATTATCCCCACTTGATGGCATGGATAGTTAAATACTTCAGTGAATAAACTTAGAATTCATTAAGTCTCATTTTCTCATATTTCATATATTTGCAATCTTCCCTTCCCTGGCAGTTTTCAAACAAGAAAATTAAGCCTGGCTCTGAAATTTATGGATGTATTCTTCTAATATTCCTTTAATTAGAAGCTCACATGCGGTTTCATAAGCAAGCCCCCCATGGAGATAACTTATGTGATTTGAGCTACCTTATTATGTGACTGCTTCCTAATTCCAAATTTTTCCCCACTTAAGCTCTGATAGGAAACCCTGCTGGTGCAGTAGTTAAGAGTTATGGTTGCTAACCAAAAGTTCGGCAGTTCAAATCCTCCAGGCGCTCCTTGGAAACTCTCTGGGGCAGTTCTACTATGTCTGTAGCATCCCTATGAGTCAGAATTGACTCAGTGGCAGTGGGTTTGGTTTTTTGGTTAAGCTCTGATTAGCTCTGAAATGTCACCCAAGTAAAGTTCTATAGAAATACTACTAGGAGGATTAACTTTGTGCCTTCAGGATTTGGAAAGATTTGTAGTTGCTTGTTGGTTGTTGCTTTTGAGTTAGCAACCATCTCTGTATACAGTGGACCTCAATGAATTGCTGCTCAGCTCTGCTCCATCCCCATCATCAGTTTTGGGCTGGATCATTACAATCCACAAGGTTTTCATTGGCTGATTTATGGAAATAGATTGCCTACCCTTAGTCTGGAGGCTCCACTGAATCTGTTCAGCATCACAGCAACACACAAGCCTCCACTGACGAACAGGTGGGCTGTGAATGAGGTGTACTGGCTGGGAATCGAACCCAGCTCACCTACATGGAAGGAAGAAATTCTATCGCTGAACCTCTACTGCTTAGTTTTTTCAATGTTAGATATTAATGGAGTGGAAATAAAGCTGCTCAGCTGCTGGGCAATGTGACAGTTTCTGAGAGAGTCTGGAGATCACAAAAGGGGTAAAGGAAAAGGGAGCCAGCTGCTCCTTTTGGTCTCTAGATGCATACATTTATGTAACATATTTTGTTGTTGCTGCTTGCCCTGTGGAAGAATGAGATAGCGCACTGGCCACTGCAGCGAAGAGAGAATGTCACACATACGTGGTGGCATTTGAGGGCTGTTAGGTTCTCCACTAGCCCAGTAAGTGTGCCTATAATTAGATAGCATGTCAGGATCAGCTGCTTGTTGGGAACTGCCTGTGTGGTACAATTAAGGAGTTAGAAATTTCTAAGGCTTTCAGAGCTGAACTCCTTTGGTCTGAAAACTTTATGAAGAACGTTGCCAAGAGGAGAATAGAGCCAGTCAACAACTATCTATTGGTCTCCCAGCTTTTGACACTGGAGATATAACTCTGACCAGGTGGCCACTGCTTGTACAGTGCTCATTATGGACCAGGCACAGCTCTCAGTTCTGGGATCAGTGCTGAAGCTGGTGTAACGGCCGGCTGGCAGATTAAGGTGGCCTGTGCCAGGGAGGAAAGAGCGGATGCAGAGACAACGAATAAAGATTGAAGATACATCCCACCCACCCCAGCCTCCTCTTCCTAGACAAGAGTTTTCTGACCCTTGAAAAAGTCACTGTCTGAGGGGGGAGAAACTAGTAACAAGATCTTTTTTTTCTTCCTTGCATAGTTTCCTAACTGCACTTAGTACTTTTGAAATTGGAGGGAGAAAGTAGTTTCTTCCCCAATTAAAAATGGAACAGAAATGGCTTGACCTATTTGGAGGAGAATAAAAATATAGGGGACTTTTGAAGATGTGGGTTCGGTACATAGTGGGAGATGACTTTCCAAAAAGTAATGTAATTTTTTGTTATAAGATGTAATACATAGTGTCTAAAATGGGGAGGGTGGTTCTTTGAGGGTCTTCAGGGTGGGACTCTCTGGTGTGCATTTATTTAGCTCCCAAAAGGCTTAGAAGAAAAGGAAGAATGAAGGAGTTTCTTTTGAAATCAAATTTTTAAAATCCTATTTGTAAAGGAAGTCTCTGGGTGATGCAAATAGTTAAGTGCTCAGCTGCTAGCTGGAAGGTTGGCAGCTTGAGCACCTAGAGAAGGACTGCAGAAGAAAGGCCTGGTGATCTGCTTTCTAAAGATCACAGCTGTGAAAACTCAGTAAACTCAGTGGAACCAGTTCTGCTCTAATACAGGTGGGGTTTCCATGAGTCAGAGGCAACTCAGCGGCAGCTGGCACACGGCACGTGGCACATGGACCACACAAAACATCCTATGTGAGATTTGGAAGGCAGAAGTGATGCCGAAGTCGTACACTTGGGAGACCAGTGTGGGACACGCAGTGCTGTCACGGCCCTCTCACACTGTCACTTCTGTTCATTCACCTTGTTGGTGCGGGCAGTGGTCAGGCCCACGGCTCCTCCACCTTCTGCTGGATCCTCCTTTGCCTTCTCTTCCTGCTGGGCAGGAATGTGGTTAGCTGCACACCCAAAGGTGCTAGCTTCTCCTCAAGCCTGCCACCAGGGTACCACAGTGGGTGCTGTGGAGTCGGGAGAAACCTGGGTGAATCCCAGTCTGTCCTTGTTGAGTCCAGCCTTACAGATTTCAGTCCATCCTTGCTTCCTCATTTCTTGTCTGCCTGTCCTTCTCAATCTGCAGGTTTTAGCTCCTGACACAGAACCAGCAGCCTCCCCTAGGCTGTGTAACCTGCTGTTAAAATTGCAAAAGTCCAGACCCCAATAAAGTACCTATCTTTTTAAAGACTTTGCTTTTCTGAGCAAACCCTGAGAGCAGAAAAGATGACCACTATAAACATAGAGCTGATACCCTCCGAGCTTAGCCCTGAAAGCAACATCTTTTGTTTTAACCCTAATCAGAAGAAAAGGTCACAGAAGGAATGAGTAGACACGGTTTGAATCATGGGCCCATTTCTCCACCTGTCACTGCATTTGCGGCCAGGTAGGAGGTACGTCAAGTAATGTGATGGGAAAAGCCTGAGATTCACTTCCACCTTTGTGGCTGGAGGACAGGAAGTGGTATGCCTTGCCAACAAATACAAAAGGTGGTCCACTGGGAAAAAATAGTGTAGTCCCCACAGAGAGGGACAAAGAGTGACAGGCAGGCAACAGCAGATGTCCACAATTGCCTGCCTGCTTTCTTGTCTGGGGAGGTGCTGCACTGATTGGAAAAGCATGAGATGAGATGTAATCCATCTTTAGGGAGTGATGACGACACGGTTGCTGGTTGTTAGTTGCTGTGAAGTCAGCTACAACGCATGGCAACCTAACACACCACAGAACAGAACGTTTCCAGGACCTGTGCCATCTTTACGACCACTGGTACATCTGAGTCCATTTTTGCGAACTAATTTCCAGTACTATATCAGACAGTCCTCTGTTTGCTCCATAACATTTTCTCTGGCTGATTTTCAGAAGTAAATTACCAGGCCTTTCTTCCTAGTCTGTCTTAATCTGGCCCACACCAAAAAATCAAACTCACTGCCATCCAGTCAATGCTGACTCAGTGATTCTGCAGGACAGAGCCAAACAAACCTGCAGGGTTTCTTTAGCTAAAATCTTTACAAAAGCAGACTGCCACATCTTTGTTATGGAAAGGCTGGTAGGTTCTAACTGCCTAGCTTCTGCTTTCCAGCCAAGGGCTTAACTACTGTGCCATCAAGGATCCTTTTAATCTGGCAAAAAAAAAAAAAAAAACCTGTTGTGGTCAATTCCAAATCATAGTGACCCTATAGGGGTAGAACTACCTCACAGAGTTTCCAAGGAGCACCTGGTAGATTTCAACCGCCACCGTTTGGGTTAGTAGCCACAGCACCTAACCGCTACCGCAGCGGGGTTTCTGGCAGCTCTGCTAAAGTCTGTCTACCACGGATAGCCCTGCCGGTATTTGAAATACCAGTGACATTGCTCCCAGCGTCATAGCAACATGTAGCTTGTCACAGAACAACAAACTGACAAACAGGGGATGATTTTTAAAAAAAAAAAGATTTGGTATGTGAAAGTACAGTGTATTTTATTGTATATGTTATTATATATAATGAAATACAGTTTTTCATATATTTTACATATTTATGTATATATGCATATTTATATCTTAAGGGAGAAAGATGTGGCAGTCTGCTTCTGTGAAGATTACAGCCTTAGACACCACGTGGGGCAGTTGTCTGCCCTACAGAGCTGCTGTGAGTCAGTGCAGGGTTGATGGCGATGCCTTTGGTTTGATTAGTTGTATATAACCATACATACACACCCGTGTGCATATATACACACACAGTTGTGTATCTACACATGTGTACACACATGTGAGAAGCCCTGGTGTTGCAATCGTCATGCACGTGGCTGCTGACCAAAAGATCGGCACTTCAAACCCGTTTTCAGCTCTGCAGGAGAAAGGACCTAGGGGTCAGCTGCTATGAAGATTACAGCCAAGAAAACTCGATCAAGCAGTCCTACCTTGTCCTATAGGGTGGCTATGAGTGGGAGTCAACAGGCCAGGATTCCCATCATCCAGTGTTATTCCTCTATGCTGTAAACCCTGCCTCTGTGATGTTAATGAGGGAGGATGGGTGGTGGTTGTATGTAGACAGCAGTACTCAATGTGTAAAAGCATATTGTGCCTTGAGGCAATCTCTTGGGCTATAAAGGAAAGGGAAGCAAGCAGAGAATTGGGGCCCTAACACCACCAAAAAGCAGTACTAGGAGCAGAGCACCTGCTTTGAAAAGGACCAGTGGTCCTTGTGCCAGGGGAAAATTGATGATAAGGACCTCCCTCCAGAGCCAACAAGGAAAAGGCTTCCCCTGAATTTGGACTCCTAGCCAACCTTACAATAAAGGAATAAATTTCTCTTTATTAAAGTCATCCACCAGTGGCATTTCTTTTATAGCAGTATTAGATGACAAAGACAACAACTGTATGTAACTATACACATATATGTAGCTGTATAAATACATGTATATAAAACTGTATACGTGTAACCACATGCAGAGAGAGAGAACTATAGAGAGAGGAACTCCTTTTAGTCCCACCATAACTATGTGGGAATGGAAACTGAAACACAGAGGCAAGATAGCTTAGAGCCCTCTGCTAGTGAGTCGAGAAGGTAGAATCTGAACTCAGGGCTCTGCCTGTGCTGTTAGCTTTTACCGCTTTCTGACAGACCATTCAATCAGAAGTTAGGTAACTCAGAGGAATCACTCTAATCACAGCATAGACTTCTTGCTGTTATATTTGTATACCGTGGGTGATTTTGTACAGATCAATCTGTATGTAAACTGGGAAAACTGCTTCTTTGTCCCTCCCTGAAGAAGAAGTACACAATCTGGCAATACAATTCTTCTCACTAGTGCTTGGCAAGACAACTCACACATTAGGAGTTTTAGGGTGGTGAGAAGGATGAAGAGTCTTCATTTTAACAACCTGGGAAGGTTGGGGTGTATGGAACCAGAATAATAACATCCTATAACGACCCCTTGGAATGTACCTATCAAAGAAACCTTGACCACAACGCTTCCTGCTTTCTGGTCAAAGCAATTAAGATGAGCTGAAAAACCCCAAGCAGCTCACGTGCACATTCACTGGTGCACGTCCCCATGGTGATCCTTTGATGTAGACTAGGTTATTACAGTACCCACTGGGCAGGGACCTACCTTGCAGTTGCTGATGTCTGTAACGGCAGACCTAAGCGGCAACATGCTGTCACCACCCCCATTAGACAATCAACCTACCCCTGATTAACATATGACGGCACCGCTCTGGACCAGAGCCAGTATGACCCAGTGGGAGGGGACACCCATAAAAACCCTAGCCACCCCTGCTAGCATGTGGATAATAGCCTGTGTTAACAGTACTGCTGTCCCCGTTCATAGGTTTCCTTTTTGATGAATAAAACCGTGTCTCTTGGATGGTCTCCCGGTCAGTTTTTCAGTCTCTCTGCAAACAGTTCAAACATAGGCTTTTTTAGAATGCCGGCAGAGAAAGTTTCAACTAAGAGTGATTGTAACATCACTGTGTAAGTAAGTGTCTGGGATGTACAACTTTTGTGACCATGGAGGAAACTTTCCTCCTGGCAGCTCATTAACAGAGTTTGAAATGAGCTAATGAAGAACAAAAGCTTGTTCTAATGCTGTGGATGCTGGCTTCCTACAGTAGCATGGAGTAAGGGTTTAGGGGAAAAGTGGGCAATTTTTGTGTGAGAGGAGAGTGGGGTAGTTGGCTTTGCTAACCTGCTGGTTTTATTCACTGATGGAGATCAGTGCTAGAAAGAGGATCAATCCCTTCTAGGAACTGTTTAAAAGCCTCTTCTTTGCATAATGGAGCATAAGAGGCACTTGCAACCCAAAGGTCATTCTGCAGAACTAAGACTATTGGTTGAACACATGAATGATGACAATTATTTAATGCATCAAATGGATGTTTGACTATAGTACGTCCCAGCTGGGATTTGCAACTCTTTAAATTAGAGGAAGTATATCTGGAAAGGTCCAGACAGAAGAAGTAAAAAAGTTAGGAAGCTTTTCATTCTCTACCAATTTTTTTAAACAGTTAACTAAAGAACAGACCCAAGGATGTCCAGGCTGAAGCTGAGCCGTTTGTATGAGTGGGTTTACTTATTTTTAGTAGAAAGTCTTGGGTTTTCCAAATTCAAATTGTTTTAATTTTAAAGTCCTAGTAATAAGCACTTCTCTTTCTTTGGTAGCAGGTAATTTTGCCCCAGAGCTATTTAAAGACAGATCAGGTAATAACGATGAGAAACATGTTGGGTTTTTTAGGAAATTTGCATTTCTCTTCTCCCAGGCCAGTTCGCCCCTTCCACCACCATATATGAGGACGTTAAAAAGAAAAAAGGTAGAGATGGAGCAAATAAGATGGAAATCTACCCTTTTCAAGAACATACCCCTTTGTAAGGACAACACACAATGTAGGAAAAGTTAGCATAACTGGACTAAACCAAAAGCTAAGACATTTCTGGAATACAATCAAACACTTTGAGGGACAGAGTAACAAGGGTGGAGGGAGGTCTGGGGACCATGGTTTCAGGGGACATCTGGGTCAACTGGCATAACAAAGCTTATTATGAAAATGTTCAACATGCCACTTTTGTGAGTGGCTTCCGGGGTCCTAAAAGCTAGCAAGTGGCTAAGATGCACCAACTGGTTCCAACCCACCTGGAACAGACGAGAATGAAGAACACCAAAGACACAAAAAAATACGAGTGCAAGCGCCAGAAAGGGCCACATAAATCAGACTCCATCAGCTTAAGACCAGAAGAACTAGATGGTGCCCAGCTACCACCAATGACCATCCTGACAGACAACACAACAGAAAATCCTTGATGGAGCAGGAGAAATCTCAGGGTACACAACTCAGCTTCTAAATAGACCAGACTTAGTGGTCTGACTGATAGTGGAGGGACTCCAGAGGACATGGCATCTAGAGACTCTGTTAGTCCAGAACCAAAATCAGTCCTGAAGCCGACTCATCAGACTAAGACCGGACTGAAAAAAAAATCAGACCCACTGCTGTTGAGTCAGGTCCAACTTATAGTGACCTTATGAGACAGAGCAGAATTGCTCTACAGAGTTTGCCAGGAGCACCTGGCATATTTGAATTGCCCACCTTTTGGTTAGCAGATGTAGCACTTAACCCACTATGCCACCAGGGTTTCCAAAGACTGGACTAGAAGATACAAAATGATACTTGTGAAGACTATGATTCTTAGCTCAAGTAGGTATATGAGACTAAAAGAGGCGAGATGAGAAGGCAGAAAGGGTCAGGAGCTGGTTCGATGGACACAGAAAATACAGGCTGGAGAGGAGCATGCTGTCGCATTATAGAGAGAACAACTAGAGTCACATAACAATGTGTGTACAAATTTGAATTTTAAAGTACAATGATACATAGACATACATAATATTATACATACACACGTACTTTCAGGGTTATACAACAGGTTTAAACAGGTCTCTGGATTCTAGAGGACAATACAGTTATTTTTCACAAAATTTTAGGCTGAAAACAGGACCAAGGAAGTTATTCCATCTTGGAATAGCTTGCTGAAAGTTTTAAGCAGTTATTTGTGTACAGTAGTAATAACACAACAGTCCCCAGGTGGCCAGAACAGTTTACACCTGACTACTAACCTAAAGGTTGGAAATGTGAACTCTTAATGAGTCAGAACACACACTCTGTTAAAAATGAAAGCGAAGAGATTTGTTAAAGACTCAAGACAGCTCGAACTGATACGACTTCTGATCTTGAGACATTTCGCCAGGTACAAAGCAACATTCTGATTGGAAGTTGCAAGATTAGGTCAGCAAGAGATAGGACAACTGCAAGAGAGGCTTTGCAGTGATTGGTTGGAAACATGAACGCGGGCTGTTCGGATTGGTTAGTTTAAGTACATCACAACAAGGGTTTACAGCTGATCTTAAAACGCTTCCTGAGGTTGGCTAAGGGGATTCCTGATTAGGGTCATGTGTCAAGACTCTTCCTCAAGAACATTCCTTCCTGGTATTTAGTTAAACACAGAGACACAACGTTTGCTTTGTTAGGTACTTAAGTCCGACTAAGGTTATCATGGTTTCGGGTGAACTAGGCAAACGTGAAGTTGGAGTCAGGGCTCAGAGCCAGGCTGATCGTTTCTGATACGAGTGAGGCGCCTTAGTTTGGGGACTCTCACACAGAACCCACCTGACAGGATCACAGAAGACAATTCCTGCAGTCTGGAAAGATGACAGTCAAGAAAACCCTATGGAATGATTATAGTCTGTAACACGTGGGAACTGGACTCAGAATCGACAAGGAGGCAGTGGTTGTCGGGCTTTGCTAGGTTTTTTGTTTATGATGGTAAAATGAAGAGTTGGTGGTTCCCTGGTAGAATTCTCACTTTCCATGCACGAGCCCCAGTTTCTGCCCAGTGCACCTCACGTGCAGCCGCCACCTTCAGCCGGAGGCCTGTGTGTTGCTAAGATGCTCAACAGTTTTCAGCAGAGCTTACAGACTCAGATCAACCAGGAAGAAAGCCCTGGTGAGTTCTGCAAACCAGCCAATGAGTTCCTTATGGATTGTAACAGTCTAGACCCGACCCGGTCATGAGGACAGCACAGGACAGGCAGCATTTACTTGATTGTGCCTGGGGTCACCACGAGTCAGAGCCAACCTGATGGCGGTTAACAAACAATGACATTAGAAGGGTGGACAGAAGCCCAAACCCCCAGTCCCAGCTGTCGGGGTCTTTGCTGACTAATCCGCTCTCTGTTCTGTTTTCCTGCTTTGACAGGTAGATTCTCCTCGTGGCCCCGAGGTAATGATCCGTGAGGTCCTCTCCTGCCATCCCCAACATAGACTTAGCCTTTTCCACCAACGTGCTTCTTCACTGTCATAGGTGATTTTCAGAAAGTTCAAATTTATGTTGTGAGAGTTCACGTTCATGAGAAGCCTTGTAAAACATGCTAGCTCTAGTGAATTGAGCATTAATTAGTCCCCAAGACCTTCTCATTGCCAAATGGGAATCTAGTATTTTTGGCATTTAAAGTGATTTCTCTAATAAGAATTTGAGCGTGAGAGAGGTATCATCTTCCTTTTTTTAAAAAAAATTCCCATCTTAGCCTGGACTCGCAGTAAAGAAAAAAAGAAAAACAGCCAAGAGGATTCTCATTTCAGCAAAGGAGTTAAGTGGACAATGTAATGATGTCTGGAAATTAGACACAACAGGACTTCCTTGAATAGACTCGTGTGTTGAGTATTTGGCCTGGAAACTTAATTTAGAAAATATAAGGTGTTAAGAACCATTGAGTTCTAATAACCTGCCAATCACTGAGAAAACTTCTAACCCCTCTGGGGCTTTTTATCTGCTATGCTTTCAGAATAGGCCTATCTTAAATAATCTGGGCATAAATTGTTACAGGCTCAAAACATGAAGGCGTCTAAGTTATTCTGATCTCCAACACACAGAGAAGTGGGAGAGATTTTACAGAACATTCCTTTATACATGAGGGAGGACAGAACAGGAGCTGGGCAACACAGCCCCTAGCTCCTGCGTACCTGCTGTGTTTTGCCTCATTACACAGCCATCTGAGTTTGGATCTGCCAGGAAGAGATCATGAGACCAGTGTCTGAGAGCAAGAAGTTTATCTGGGAGGTGATCCCAGGAGGCACTGATAGGAGGATTGAGAGGTCCACCAAGAAAGAGAAGGAAGCCAATACAGGGCGTCCCAGCAGTTGCTACTAATTAAATTGTAGACCCTAGAATGTAAGTGGAAGTCTTAACCTCAGTACCAGTGAACGTCACCCTGTTTGGGGAAATCGGGTTTTTTCTTTACAGATGCTGTCAGTTAAATTAACAGAGTCATACTACAGCAGGGTGTGTCCTAATCCTTAACCACCCTGAGTCGTGTTCTATAGAAGAGACGAACAGATAGACTTACATGTATTGGGGAATGCAACATGTGAGAATCCATCTATAAATCAAGGAACACCTATGACTTCAGAAGTTAAAGGGTCTTCCACTAGAGCAGACAGAGCTCGGTCCCATTGAAACAGCTAAGTGCTCAGCTGCTAATGGACAAGTTAGAGGTTCAAGCCCCTAGAGATACTTCAGAAGAAAGTCTCGGCAATCTCCTTCTGAGAAATTTGGTATTGAAAACTCTATGCAGCACAGTTCCATTGTGATACACATGAGGTTGCCATGAGCTGAAATCAGCTGTACAATTGGTTCTAGAAAAGAAAAGCTTCCAGAACTCGGAAACAATAAATTCCTGGTCTTTAAAGCAACCCACGTGTGGTATTTTGTTATAGCAGCCCTAGGAACTGAACAACAAAGGAACCACTGACGGTAAGTGGAGGTGAATGCTCCTGGGGACACTTGGTGTCAGCAGAGAACAACACTCCTTGTTCTTGTCCTTCCATTGGTGGAGGGCTGCTCTCAGTCCTGCGCTGGAATTCCTGGAGGGCCACATCCAAGGAGAGAGCTCAGCCCATCAGGCAAGAATGCCAATGGTGGCAGAGGAAGGCCTGCAGGGTTGCTGCCATGGTCAGACCTGAGGGAGGCGGACGTGCCCCAGCAGTGGCTGCTACTGACTTTTACACCTGGTGGGAGGACAGCTCAGTCTTGCACTCAACCCACTGATACTGAGTCAACCCTGACTCGCAGCAACCCCACCTGTTACACACTAGAACTCCTTCATGGTATTTTTGTGACTGTAATCTTTATTAAAGCAGATCACCCAGGCTTTCTGCCATGGTGCTGCTATATGAGTTCAAACTGCTAACCTTTAGATAAGCAGGTGAGCATAAAGCATTTACATGACCCAGAGATACATCCTGCACACCCACCTTGTATGTGGATGTCTCACCCAGTCCTCTCATACCTCTTTGCTGCCGAAATCCTGTATACACATTCTGAGAACTTCTTGCTCCAGCCTAGCTGAGGACAGACAATTAATTATTCACCAGCAGCTTAATTCTGCTGATAACTGTCTCCTTGGCAACCTAAGGCCTGGTGTAACAGAAACAAAATAAATTTTTTTAAAAAAGTGTGTGTATGAAAAATATACAAAGGAACTTCTTTTCCATAAGAAAGCCTTTAAGTTTCATGTGGTTTTTGAACAGCGATTAAATTAAGCATAGCTGATTTTCCAGTACTGTATCACAAAGTTCGTAACAAATCCATGCCTTGTGGCTCTAGGTCTGTCTCAACAATGCATATTTCTGGGAGACAGGCACTGATGCTTCCTTCCAGCGAGATTTATGCTGCTTTTTATAGCAGATGATACTTGACCACATGATGGTCCCCAGAGAGCACTGGCCTGCCAGTTACAAGCCCTGGTTGTGCTCAGCAATGGCTTTCACCTGCTGTCTAGCCTTGGACATGTCATGTATACTCTCGGGGCTTCAGTTGCCTTCTGTGTAGAACAAGGAAGCTGGACATGATGCTCTTCTGGTTGTCTTTTTGATCTAAAACTCAAATTCTGCATGCCTGCTCTGTTCGATCTGCTTTGGGTCACATTCTTCTCTAGGAATCTGAATTCTCTTTCAGGGACTCTGCAGCTGGCTCACATTCCCTCCGTGATTTGGGGGCCCCTCAAATCCTTTCAAATTTGTTGGAGGGAAATTATTCTTTCTCATCTGGGAAAGAAAGTTTTAGAAGATCAACAGTGTCTGGCTGTCACCTTGAGATCTCAAATGGGACATCTAAGAAATAAAACCCCTTCCCAAGCTTCCTTTGGCTTCAGTGTAGATGAAACAGAAAGGTTGAGATCCCAGTTCTGCCATTTTGCTGGCTATGTGAGTCTGGATGAGTCAGTTAACCTCACTGAACCTCAGTTTCCTCGTCTGAAAAATGAGGTTATTGTACCAATGTCTTGACTTATTAGGAATATTAAAGGGGGTAAATCCTGGTGACATAGTGGCTAAGTGCTATGGCTGTTAACCAAAAGGTTGGCAATTCAAATCCACCAGGTGCTCCTTGGAAACTCTATGGGGCAGTTCTACACTGTCTATAGGGTTGCTATGAGTCAGAACCACCTCAACAGCATTGGATTTTTTTTTGTTGTTGGAGTCGACAGACTCAGTGGCACTTGGCTTGGCTGTTAATCCATGTACAACTAATCAGAAAATGTTAATTTCAAACGGATTTTAGTTTCTCAAGATTCTCTCTTCTCTCCTCTATTACACCTTCTGCATACCTGCTCTTAAGAGTTGGTCTCCTAGGGTTCTGGGAAATTTTTTAAGCTCTTCTTATGGTTCTTAAATATCTACAATTCAATCTTGTTCTGGGTTCTAATTATTAAAGGAAGATATCTAACTGTTGAAAAACTATAGTAAAAAAGAAAGACAAGAGGAGAGGGAATACAACCCTATAAGCCAGGGGCAACCATGGTTAACAGTCATATTTTTCTGTTTATTCTTTTTTTCCCTCCCTGTGGGGAGGGGCACATGGTTAAATCCCAGAACATATAAATTTTTGTGTCCTGCTTTTCATTTTTAACATTATCATATAACCACTGCCTCTGCCAATTAAAATCGCTTCTCGATGGTCTGCTGTGAGTATGCATTCAAATCTACTCAGTCATTCTTCCATTGTAGGGTATTTAGGTTATTTTCATATTATCCCTCTTAAGAGTAACACACAGAGTTCAGTCATGAATCTTCCAGCTAACCCTCTCTTTGAGTCCCCTTCCATCCCCCTTGTGGCAATCATGTCATAAAAAGATATATTAAAAACTCTTCCCAAAATTGAGCAGTTACAGGAGGCCAGGCAGCATCTCCTGCAGAGATGGCAGGTCTACTCCCAGCCACCCCTCTGCTGCCTTCTCACTGTGCCCTGGGGCGCCTTTGCTCGGCTCCAGGTGAGCTCTCATGCCGCCTGTAGTAGACGGTCCTCACCTTCGCTTCTTTCTAGTTCAGCAATTATTGACAATTTCCTTCTTTGGGGCCAATTCCCTGAACCAGTAGTGAGCTTGTGACTCAGTCCTGGCCCACTCTAGCACTTCATTCCACTAGCAATGTGACTGGACCAAGGACTGTAGTGACAACAGCTAGGTAGGACCAATCAGAGTCCTTCCCTGAAGCGAAACACAGATATCGTAAGATAGCAAGCAGCAGCTGTGTCGTCCAGGAGCGGCAATAGCTATCTCCCTACTGCATGGAAAAAGCCTTCTGAAGCAGCCTAAGAGAATAAAGGAAGCAGAGGCAGCCAGTGATGAGACAGAAGGAGCCTGGGGACAAGGAATGAGAGCTGTCACTCTCAGGCCCTGCATCCTGTACACCTGTCTCAGATTCTGTGGATCATTCCAGTATCTTTCCCAGCTACCTGCCTACACTAGTTTGACTTAGGGCTTGTTCCTTACACAGCAATCCCTGACTACTGCACCCCTCCATGTGGCCTTCCTAGAGGTGGTCCAACAGAGACCATGACATCTCCCAAGCAGAATTCACACTCAGGCATCCATGATACTTGGCAACAGCTGTGTCTCTGTTACCTAGGGCTGCTGTGACAGAAATTTTACAGGTGAGTGGCTCTAACAAACAAATTTGTTCTTTCAAAGTTTAGGAGTGTAGAAATCCAAATTCGTGGTACCCGTTCTAGAGGAAAGCTTTCTCTCTCTGTTGACTGTGGAAGAAAAGTCCTTGTCATTAATTGTCCCTTGGTTAAAAGCTTCTCAGTGCAGGGACCCCAGACCCAAAGGATGTGCTGTACTCCTGGCTCTTGTTTCCTGGCAGTATGAGGTTCCTAGGCCTTCCTAGAGATTGGTTTAAAACACAGCCGAATCTTGTAGACTGAGTTCTGCCACATTAACTGCTGCTAAACCCACCCGTTAGCATGACAGAGGCAGGCTTTACAGCCAAGCCGAGTGCCCTCGAGTGATTTATAATACAAAGGAAAATCACTTCAGGCTGGGAATTACAGCCTAGCCAAGTTGAAGATATCTAGGGGGGGACCTGATGCAATCCATGACAAGGTGCCTGTTCCTCTTCTAGGACTTCCCCCAGAAGGAACAGGGCCACCTATGCAAAGCTAACTACAGGAACAACTCTTTTTCAGTGCAGAATTCCCTTGCGCTAAGCCAACAGCGTCCCTGTGTGGCACAAAGAGTTAACATGCTTAGGCCCCAAAAGCCAGACAGGAGGTGTGGGACCACTCACAGGTGCTTTGGAAGAATGTAGGGACCTGGTGATCTACTTATGAAAAATGAGCTAGTGAAAACTCTATAGAGCACAATTCTACTCTGACACACATGGGGTCACCGTGAGTAGGAGTCAACTTGATGCCAATTGTTGCTGGTAAATCAACAACCAAACTCTAGTCAACACTGGCTCATAGTGACATGACCGTTAGCCATAATGAAGGCAAATATCTCAGGCAAGAGACAAGATGGACCTAGAAAATACGAACTTAACTTTTTTAAGAATTGCATTGAATACCCAGAAAGACAAAAGATTTAGAAATGGATGAAGCTTTCCTTTTATTTGTATCTCTGTCTTAGTCTTCTAGTGCTGCCGTATCAGAAGTACTACAGGCAGATGGCTTTAATAAGGGAAAGTTTATTCTTTCACCATCCAGCAGGCTACAAGTCCAAATTCAGGGCATCAGCTCCAGAAGTGTTTCTCTGTTGGCTCTGGAGGAAGATCCTTGTCCTCAATCTTTCCCTAGACTGGGACCTTCTGAGGCACAGGGGCCCCAGCATTGCTTCTAGTTAGTGTGAGGTCCCCAAATCTCTCTGCTGGTTTCTTTGTATCTCAAGAGTCTGCCTAAAGACACAATACAACCCCGCTACTGAGTCCTGCCCCACCAGCCCAACTGCCATCCATCTTCCCTCATTAACATCACAGAGCAGGGTTTACAGCATGCAGGAACATCACAGAATACCAGGAATTACGGCCTAGCCAAATGTCTACATTTGTTTCTCGGAGGACACAATTCAATCCATGAAAATCCCCACATTTAAGCACGAGTTTCTCAGGTCTTTGCTTTTCAACTGTTTTCAACCTTGCTCATCATTGGATAAGAAGGAAATAAAGGACTGTTTTTGAAGGCACAATGCATAGCAATATTCTCTGAAAGAGTTTTCTGTTCCCCTCTATTCAGAACGAGTCAGTGCAGCTCTGAAAGTTTACCCAGGGTGTGAGAAACGAGCCTTGGAAAGCCTCGGCTGGAATCAGAAAACATTTTGTATGTGTGAAAAACTTCTGGGAAATCTTTTTGGTTCTATCAAATGGATTCATGATGCAAAAGCTGATTTGTTTATATAGGGTATCCTTAAAGGGACCTGTCTTAGGCTTCGGAAGAGCAGAGGACCTTTTCAGACATACTCTGAATCAGATTCACTGTCAGAAGTGGATAAAGTTCTGTTTTCCTGGACCCTCAGCCACCCACACAAACCCTGGTAGCATACTAGTTAAGTCCCATGGCTGCTAACCAAAAGATTGGTGGTTCAGATCTGCTAGACACTTTTTGAAAACTCTATCGGGCAGTTCTACTCTGTCCTCTAGGGTCGCTATGAACCAGAATCGACTTCAAGGCATTAGGTTCAACCACTCACTGATCAGAATCTAGAACTGACTGTCCACAGCCTGCACTTGGAGAAATACCAGCCAAGTGGAAAGATTTCGGGATCTCCAGAGGGCTCCCTTCTTCCAATAAGATTCCATCCAAGGTTAAGACTTAAAGCTACTTCTAATTTTCCAGCCTGTAAAGATTTCACATGAACTGTTTCCTTTTAAAATGATATCTGCAGGTGCAAAAATATATTTTAATTAGTCGCAAAGTCTTTACATTGAATCTGAACCAACCCAAAGCTACCATGTGTTGAGTTCTACCCATGATGTTTTTCAAGTATCACATCACCTGGTGTTCTGTCTTGCAGAGTGGTCACAACCCTGTTGTCCCAGTTGCCAGAGAAGAGAAGCAGTGCCCTGTGAGGTCAAATGTCTTGTCTAGAGTCTCAGAGCGTAGGACGTGGCCTGGCTGTGACAGGAGTGCAGACACCCTTGACTGCACAGCCCTTTCCTTTCCAGACTGACAGGGTCACTGGTGAGAAAGATGCACAAGATGGGTAACTACTGTGCAGGAGTGACAGGAGGGACATTCTGAGTAAGGGGGCTGCCGGGGTTGGGGAGACCTGTGAGGGGAAAAGGAGGCAGCCGGGAGGGCTAGCTGTATGCGTGGAGCCACAGGGAGTCCTGGGCAGATGGAAGCACTTGGGGACAGGAGTCCTGTCATCACACCTCAGCCCAGGACCACAGATACTACTGTGAGTTGACCAGGACTACCGCGTGGCTATTCTATCCAGAGCCCTAGCAGTGCTGGCACCAGTGGGTACCCCTGGGATTGCTGGTGGGTTACCATTTTATTGCCTGTCCTCCAATGTCGCTTATGCCAGTCTCCCTTTTTTCTTTTCTCTTAACCAAAGAAAGGTCTTGTTCATTTAACACCTCGCTAGCTGGGACTATTGTCCTCCTGCTTCCACAGTGTCGGCAGTAATCCAAGAATGGTGTATTTCCTGCTGGGTAGCTGGAAAGACCTGTTTCTAATTCGGTGGCTCATGCTGTCTTGGTTAGCTTCCCCAAAGGGCCACTATCATCCCACCCTTTATGTCTCTAGCTGCCTATTGCAGCTGTCAGACAGACAGTAAGAATGATGAACAAGGGGGCTGGGGGACACCCCTATTCCCTGGCCGCAGTGGCAGCACGTAAGAATCACTACTTTCTAGATAAAATGTCTGGGCCTCTTTCTGACGGTTTCTATTTCCTTGATTGGGTGTAACCGAATCTTGTTAGAAAAACTTCCCAGGTGGTTTAAATGTGCAGCTAGAGTTAGAATCACTACCCTAATTAATGAAACTCCCTCAGGAATTTTGGGTACAGATCTACAATAGGACCTAAGCTGCCAGACTCCAGTAGCCTTACACCTCCCCAGTTGTGGTTCCATGCTGCTACTGCTCCTGCTTCCTGGCTATGTGACCTACTCCAAGTATCACTTACTGGGGGAGATTTCCAAGTATGGGGGGGGTCCTACACTAAAGGAGACCAGGTGGCACAACAGTTAAGCACTCAGCTAATAACTGAAAGGATGGCAGTTGGAACCCACTCAGCAGCCCCAAGGGAGAAACACCTAGCAATCTATTTCCAGAAAGGGTACCACCCAGAAAACCCTAAGGTGCAGTTCTACTCTGTCACATGGGGTCTGTATGAGTTGGAGTCAACTGTACAGCACCATCACCACCAACACACTAAAGTTTGTCAATAAACCAAAAAAACCCAAACCCAGTGCTGTTGAGTCAATGCCGACTCGTAGTGACTCTACAGGACAGAGTAGAACTACCTCATAAAGTCCCCAAGGAGCACCAGGAGGATCTGACCTGCTGGCCTTTCGGTTAGTAGCTGTAGCACTTAACTGACACGCCGCCAAGGTTTCCTCATCAACAAAGGTATCCCCCTAAACTACCCTATTTTTTATCTTTTGTCTCTTTTGCATTACGTCACAAGCAAAGTACAGATCTGGATCTGACATCTGCCAACTCGTGTACTCACAAGTGGTAAACACAAGTTGTCAAAGCAGAACATAGTAAGGGTCTCCTTTCAATGTCTGCATCTCACCTCATGCTGTTTGTTAATTAAGGGTCCAAGCTGGAAAGAAGTCGGGAGATGCTCAGGACCTAAATCTTCAAAACATTGAGCCACCTGCCACACCTGTAACCATTCCATGTTCTGAAATGATGGAGACTCTGAGGGCCATGCTAGATGTGGCAGGCTGTCGCAGTGATGGCCCCAAGGTTGATCACGATATACTGTATCCACGCCCCCTCCTTCACTAACTCTGGGCTGGCTGTGTGGCTACTTTATAACTAACACGATGCAGCAGTCCTTGTGGCTTGGGCCTTGCTCTCTCTTTTTTCTCTTTGGAACCCTGAAACCACCATGTGAGGATACCCAGAAGAGCCTGCCAGAGGATGAGAGACCACATGGCAGTCTTTCTGCCTTCATGGGACAGTCCCTAGGTCACCCAGTGTGCCAGTCCCCAGACCTGTCAAGAAGACTATCATGGATAGTCCCATCCCCAGCTGAGCTGCCTGTGAACCTCTGAATGCAGTCAAGCCATCCTAGACCAAGAAAGCACCCACATGACCCCCAAAATATGAGAAATAATAATTTGTTACTTTAAGCCCCCAAGTTTAAGAACGATTTGTTACCTAGCAAAAATTAACTGCTATAGTAGATAGCATCCTGATTTGAAGTTTTGAAGCTGGTTAATTCTTTGACCCTCAGCCCTGATTTGAGTTCCTGGTGAGCTTGTTCTAGACAATGGAATGTAAGCAGAAATGGCATGTAAATTCTGAATCATATCCTTAAAAGAAAGATGTACCTCTTCCCTTTGCCCATTCCACTTTCCTGCTGCCTGGGGAGTTGGCAAGACCAGGGTAGCCTTCTTGGGCCAGAGATGGAAGCCACGAATTAAGAGGGTATGAGCGCACTGCCAGCCTGTACGGCCTCCCTCTGGGCTCATTGATGAGAGAAGTAAACCTCTTCCCCTTTGAAGCCAACATATCTTGGGGCCATTTTTTAATAGTTCTTTAGCCTACCCTCACTAATAATCATTCTTACTACCTATGTAACTCTGAGGTAACTTGACTAACACTTCTCTGCTTCAGAATCCCCAAGCAATAGGGAAAATTACATCTCCTTCATAGGGTGGTTGCAAAGATTAAAAGAGAATACAGCTATAAAACACATACATACCAAACGTTCTCTGTGAACAGCTGCTATTCTCCAAATGTTTGTATGCTGGGCTTCCAGTTTCATCTTGGGACAGTGACCCAGAGGACTGATAAGGTCAATTGGAAGAAATCTTATTGTATCAGATATCCTTTGCCAGATATGGACTAGGACCAATGCTGCTGTTGTTGGGTGTCATCGAAATAGTTCCCATTCATAGCGACCCTATGCGCAACAGAATGAAACACTGCGTGGTCCTGTGCCGTCCTCACGACTGGGCTGTGTTTGAGCGTATTGCAACTGCGTCAGTCCATCTCATTGAGGGGCGTCCTGTTTTTTGCTGACCCTCAGCTTTACCAAGTATGATGTTATTCTCTAGGGACTATCCTTCCTGATAATATATCCAAAGTATGCGAGACAAACTTGCTTCTAAGGAACATTCCAGTTGTTCTTCTTCTGATCAGTTTGTTCTTCTGGCAGCCCATGGTATAGTCAATATTCTTCTCCAACACCACAATTCAAAGGTCTCAACTCTTCTTCAGTCTCCCTTATTCATTGTCTAGCATTCACATGCATAGAAGGTGATTTAAAATATCATGGGTTGGGTCAGGCACGTATTAGTTCTCAGTGTGACGTCTATGTTTCCTAACACTTTAAGGAGATCTCTTACAGCCAGTTTGCCCAGTATAATGTGTCTTTTGACTTTGTGACTGCCACTTCCATGGGTGTTGATTGTGGATCTAATTGAGAAAGAAATCCGTGACAATCTCAGTCTTTTCTCTGTTTATCATGATGTTGCTTATTGGTCCAGTGTGAGAATTTTTGTTTTCTTACATTGACGTATAATCCATACTTGAAGGCTGTGATTTTTTATCTTTGTCCATAAGTGCTTCAAGTACTCTTCACTTTCAGCAAGGAAGGTTGTGTCATCTGCACATTATGGGTTATTAATGAGACTTCCTCCAACTCTGATACTCTGTTGTTCTTCCTATAGCTTTTCAGACTATTTGCTTGGCACACAATTCTAGCTCTGATAAATCTGTAAGTCTGGTTATCTACTGCTGTATCACTAATCAAGGAGCCCTGGTGGTACACTGGTTAAGGCACTTGACTGCTAACTGAAAGATCAGTGGTTCAAAACCACTGCCAAATTTAGAGACTTGAACAAACAGTTTCATTTTATTATTATCGTGTATTTTGCAGTTTGTCTGTACTCTTACTCAGGGTCTCTCATGCAACCAGATGTAGGTAGTAACTGGGCCTGGAGTCATCCCTTAGGCTTCCCTAATCAGATGTCTGGTGGCTTGTTGCCTGCCTTGACCTCATGGCCTCACCGTGTGGCCTGGACTTCCTCACATCATGGTGACTGGGTTGAAAAACCTGTATTTACTTTCATGACTTAGTACCCAGAAGTCAAAAAGCATTACATTTGTCATAGCTGGAAGCCCTTCCTGATTCAAGGGAAGAGATATACTTAGGAGCTCTCAGGTGGAATTTGACGAGTTTGCAGACAATATTTTAGAACTGCTATATCTACCCTGGGAGCTGATGATGTGGGAAGGCCACAAGCCGTAGAGAAGATAGAGTGGCAGACGACACAAAGTACTAATAGTCATGAAAGGCCAGTATTCCAGCATTCAGCTACCTGCATGAGGAACCTAGCTTCTCCTGTTTCTGGCTGAGTCACCTTGGGCAATTTATCTAACTTGTCTTTTTGATTTCCTACTCTAGAGATTGGGAGTGATAAGAGCATCAATCTTGCAGCATTGAGTTGAGAGGGTTGAGTCAAGCTCACACGCCTGGCACACAGTATGAGTTCAGTGAATGTCATGTGGCTGTTCTTGCTGGCGAGAAGAAACTTGGGCTCTTCTAGTCCACTTGTAGTTCTTCTGGAATTAACTCAGTGAAGAACTCACTTCTTTGGACCTCAGTTGACGTAAGTGCTCTTCGCTGGCTGACATTTTATGACTCTACGAAGTCTAGCTGCTCATAATTTGCTGTAATACTGCCACGATAGAAGAAATCACACCGACCCTTCAGATTGCAGAACTGTCTTTGCAACGTTCTCCCAGAGAACATTTTCTCTGCATTCATTTGACTTCCACTTCTCTCCTTAATCCACTTCTCCCAAATCGTTCCGGACTGTGACATGGAAAATAATGATGAAGTTGGCTGTGAACTAGAAGACAACTTGCTCATAAATGTTTCACCAGGAGCGGGGGAGCAAGTGAGAGCAAGTAGGAGCCACCAGTACTCATTCTGACTTGCATTGTGCATGAGCCAAAGCTGGTTACCATTCTTGAGGAAATCCACAACTTTTTATATCTTTCCCCATTAATTTTCAATTATACCGCTGACTTAGGAATATACTCTCACAGTAAATATCTGAAACTGTACAGCTTTCAAGTTTCAGCCTAAAACTGACATTCCTTGACTACTCTTGCAAAAGCAGATCTACACCCAGATCTACCCATGCTGTCCATCTTAATTACCTCGTGCTGATATAACAGAAATACAAGTGGATGGCTTTGACAAAGAGGAGTTCATTCTGTCATAGTCTAGGAAACTAGAGGTCAAACTCAGGATGCCAGCTCCAGAGAAAGACTCTCTATTTCTCTGTTGGCTCTGTGAGAAGGTCCTTGTCATCAGTCTCCTTTGTAGGAGCTTCTCAGTACAGGGACCTCAGGTCCAAATGGTGTGCTCCCTCTTAGGTCTGCATTCTCAGCGGCATGAGGTCTCCTCTCTTTCTGCTCACTTCTCTTATATCTCCAAAGAGATTGACTCAACAACACGATGCATACAATCTTTGCTGTTGTATTGGACATGTAAAACTATTGCATGCTTGTATGTTTTGTTGTGTATATTTTCTCACTCACATACACAAAATACATAAACTTACCATACAACCCAGCAGTCTCATTTCTAGAGCAATAAAAACAGATGTCTGCACAAAAGCTTATGTGTAAGTATTTATAGCAGCTTTTTAAATAATAGCCCCAAACCAGAAATAGCATACATGTCCATCAGCTAGTATACAGGTAAATAAATGATAGAACATCCATACAATGCAATGCTATACACAATTAAAAGAAATGAATTATTACAGAGGCAACAACATAAACAAATCTCAAAAGTATTGTGGTGAGTGAAAGATACCAGATTGAAAAGTATCCTACCATATGCTTCTATTTATATGAAATTCTAGAAAAAGCAAGACTATAAGTGTAACAATCAGATTAATGGCTGCCGGGGAGTAGAGACGAGAGAAGTGTCGATTAAAAATGTAAACTTTCTGGTGAGGTAAAAACATTTTGTATCTTGATTGTGATTCTAATTACCCTAGTATATATGAGGTCTAACAATTAAGTCTATGAACTTAATTGTTTTAAATGCTACATATCTCATTGCTAAATATCACTACGATCACCTTCAAAGTATTCCCCTTGGGAAGCTATGCACCCATGCCAGCATCTAGTCCACCTTTCAGAACAACTTGGAACTCTTTCTGAAATGGTTGAGCATGGTGGCAAGTTTGCAAACTTAATTGTATAGTCGTATATGAGTTAGTTTTTAGCCAGCAAACAAATAACTGTATTGGAATACCTTCCCTACTCACCCGATCTGGCCCCTAATGACTTTTTTCTCTACCTGAAGATAAAAGAAATATTGAAAGAAAGACATGTGGATGACATTCAGGACATCAAGAGTAACACAATGACAACACTAATGGCCATTCGAGAAAAAAAAGAGTTCCAAAATTGTTTTGAAGAGTGGACTAGGCACTGGCGTTGGTGCTTCCCAAGGGGAGTACTTTGAAGGTGACTGTAGTGACATTCAGCAATGAGGTATGTAGTAGTTTTTCCAGCATGAGTTTGAAAACTTAACTGACAGTCCTCATGTCTTTGGGGACACCATTTATCCCACTTCAAGCAGGACGTAAATAATTGATGATGTGGAACGGATGTTAGCCCACAGTTTTGTTTTTTGTTTCTGGAAAGGGTAGATAATAAGTATTTTAGGCTGTGTGGGCCATACAGTTACAGTATCCCATACAAGCCATACTGAAACTTCTCAACTTTGCTGATGTAGCATGAAAGCATGAATATCATATCATTTTCATGTGCCACAAAATAGTATTCTTTAAAAAAATTCTCCAACAATTTTAAAATGTAGAAATCTTTCTCAGCTTACAGGCCACACAGCAACAGATGGCTAGCTGGATTTGGCCTTCACACTAGTTTGCCAGCCCCTGTTGCAAGAGAGAGGGTGAGGACTACTAGGATAATGTCCTTGACTAGGTGAGAGGAGATGGAATCTGATGGACCAGTGCAGAGATCAGCTTTATACTGCAGACATGGACTGTTCATCTCTGATAGCAGGAAAAGAGAGTGGGGAGAATGAGAACTTCAGCAACTGAACTATTTCGGTTTGAATCCTCTTTCGAAGCTTCGCTGCCATTCTTGCTGTCTGTACATCATATACATTCTCTGTACTTACTGACTTCTATAAAACAGGCATAAGATATTTAATCTATATATTCAAGAATTTAGTGCATTAATGTTCACTGAACATAGTAGACACTCAGTAAATGTCAGTTCTTCCTCTCTTGCTCAAGTCTGGGAATAAATGATATATATTTTTATGGCTCCTTAACTTTTCAAAGAGGAATGAATCTTTTGCAACGTGGATTTGAACCTTTTTCTTTGGACCCTCTCTCTCCTTCCCACAATAAATCTAAGGACCCTCTTCTTGGGAAAAATCCAGACAGTATCGAGCATTTCACGGAGACCCTGCAAACCAAGATTGGCTTCAGACCCCATGTTAAGGAATCCTGCTGTACTAGTTGACCAGAATTCTGAGGATTGTGTTTTCCTTTTAATACTGTCCTTGAGGTTTTTGGAAGAAAAGAGCTACATGTTTACAGAATGATTATTATAATTACACACACTGTTCTACTGATCCCAAACAGCCCACCATGGAGTTCTATTCAGAAGATGGGAGAAAAGGGCGGAGAAGCTTTAAGAAAGAAGGAAGAGGGAAGGTGTCACTCAAAGCCATTTTACTGGAATCCACCCCCATTCCTAGTCCTTGATGTAACCTAGCTAGTCTATCCTCCGACAAAAAGGAGGAGTAGCTAATGCTTTGTAAAAATATATCAGTTCTTTGTTTATATTCTCTTTGTGAGCTATACTATGAATAGAAACTTCACCTAGTAACAGACTTTATCCTGTCCACAATGAAGCAAGTTTGGATTTTCTTTGTCCGGTAATATCAGTATTCAGACCCCAAAACGTAATTCTCCTGAATTTGTACCTAAAAAATGTGCAGAATAAACTGCGAGATCGAGATCAGAAGAGAAAAAACTAATTGGACCTTCAAAAGACATTCAAAGTGAAGGAAATGTTATATTCTAAATATTTTTATCTTCTTTCAAATATTCACATTAAGAGGTAAAACACTTGGTTCATTCTAATCCTTTCATAAAATGTAAGTTAGAATATCTTTTAATGGAATCTCACCCCGGGAGGCCAGCTAAGGTCTTGGCAGGAAGATTTTCCTGGAATATTTTGTTTCCTTTGGAATTTACAGTGCTGTCTGGTTGAATCTGATTTGACATTCTAACAATCGGAGCATTGTATTAGGCACAGTGAAGCATAAAATTCACCCTCTCCTGCTCCTCGCTCATCCTTCCTTTGCCCTTGTGAAAATTATCCAGTCTTTTATCTTGCTGAATAAAAGTGTCCAGAAGACAAATGTCACATCAAAGTCAATCAGCAGTTCCAAAAAAGGAAGCTTTTTTTTTTTTTTACTGCCTAGAATAAATATTTATTCAACAGATGTTTTTGTTTAGTGGTAGCTGTAAGAGAAAACCAAACTCATTATCTTCCAGTTGGTTCTGACTTACAGCAACCCTATAGGGTTTACAGTATACCATTGTTAACTTATCACAATGTTTAAGGAAACATCAAGAACCCCAGTAATTAAATAAATAATATTTTAATGCCCTGTCTATAAAATCTAAATCAGTGGAAAAAGCCCACTAGCAACAAAATTTAAAAAATCCTTCAGTAACTACTGAATCAGTCATAGTACCAGGCCAAGCCATATTGAAGCCTGTGAGAAAAGGAAAAATCAGTAAGGTTGCATTTCTTTACTCAGTTGGAGTTAGGTGTGTCTGTATCTGGTTCTGGTAGTGAAATGTAAGTACAGGTACAGGAAACAAAACTTTATGGGTTTAAGACACTCGGATTTTTGGATTATCTGTTACTGCCGCATAACCTGGAGCGTCCTGACTGATCCTAAGGCCCAGTTGTCCTGACCTCGCCCCAGGCTGATGTGGGGGCAGCCTACAATGTAATCTCTTTTCAGAGTCCTTAAAGAAAAGTGAGGATCTTCTCTCTGCCATCAACATAGTCTTTGCTTATCTGATACAACTCCTCTTGTTACGCTGAAGCACAAAAACAAAACAGAGCAAACAAACAAAAAACTCGTTTTCATCGAGTCATTTTCAACTCATAGCAACCCTATAGGACGAAGGAGAAGTGCGCATAGGATTTCCACAGAACAGCTAATGGATTCAACCTGCTGACCTTGGTGAACACCCGAACTCTTACCCATTGCACCAACAGGGTTCCCCACCAAAGCACAGGGAGCAGGAAACCAATGTTCCTGTCTGGTTGCTTCACCCTCTCCCCTGACCAAACCCTTCACACAATTCCGTTATGGCTATAATCGTTACTTTTCTTTTTTTTTTTCTTGTAAATTGACCCAAAGCAACTTGGTCATGATCTAATACCAGGGTTTTTGATAATGGTAGCTGCTAAAACTTAGAGGAGCCAAGCCAAGCCAAGTGCCGTCGAGTCGGAGGAAGGAAGGCTTAAGTATTCCCTTGAGTATTTGTGACGAGATTACAATGAAAGCAAGTCACCAACCAGGTTGGGCCACCTATTAAAAAGTATTCACTAAAGTCAGCATGGGCATGAAATGGTTTATACAAGATGCTTTTGCCTACTGAATGAAGTCTTGAATGTCTGCCCCTTTAGGTGATCTAATCTGCCATTCATGGAACATTCATAAGAGACAAGTGTGATGCTAACCGTAGCGGCAGCAAGGAAACAGTCTGAGTGTCTGTTATCATCCCTAAGAACGCATGTGTCCCTATCCACGGACAGGCAGATGAATGCCCCTACAATGTTCTCGCCAAGCCATACATCCCTTAAAAAAAAAAAAATTACCGTCATGTCGATTCTGACTCATAGCTACCCTATCACTAATTTAACCAATGAGAGCCCATGCAGTGTCTGTTTTCTTCATTTAATGACTCCTAACTTTACCAGTGAAAAAGCAACTCTAATGTTAACTTTTCTAATTATCAAAGACTCCGGACTATGTTTAAGGAGAGTCGGTGTCCCTGAAACTGGGTTTTTCTGATTCAGAACAAGTTGACTGCTCCTGGTGTATAAATTCCTGATCTGGGCAATTCAGCTCCAGGCATGAAAACCAACACAAACGAAAGCTCTCACTGTGCTGAAGCATTTAAAGTTCCCATACATCCTTTCTATAATGTAGAACAGGCGTGAGAAAAATCTAGAATCCTGTTCCCTAGAACCAGCTGCTAATACACTAAAGGGGAAATAAGAAAAGAAGGAAATACTCTCTTACAGTGATTAACTAGTTTCTATAGCTGTGTCAGAAACCAAGGTGGCATGGTAGTTTAAGTGCGACATCCGCTAACTGGAAAGTAGGCAGTTCAAATCCACCAGGTGCTCCTTGGAAACTCTATAGGGGGTTCTACTCTGACGTCTAGCATCACTCGATGGCAGTGGTAAGGCTATATATTGGGACCGTCAGAAACCCTTGGTGGCAGAGTAGTTAAGTGCTACATCTGCTAACCCAAATGTAGGTGGTTCCAATCTGCCAGGCACTCCTTGGAAACTCTACAGAGAAGTTCTGCTCTCTCATACAGAGGCTATGAGTCAGAATTGTCTCAGTGGCAGTGGGTCTGACTTTTTTGGTTCAGGTTATGTCTCCCTTCATAATCTGATTTTTTCATGTTAGAAACCAATGCTGTTGTTGTTAACTGCCAGTGAGTCCGCCCCCAGATCGTGCTGACCCTTCGCACAGTAGGATCAAAGCCTTGAGATTCAGGGCCTTTATTGGCTGATTTTTGGAAATTGGTCATCAGGCCTTGCTTCCTAGTACATCTAAGTCTGGAAGCTCTACTGAGACCTCTTCAGCATCATAGCCCCATGCAAGCTGCCACTGACAGACAAATGGTACCCGTGTTTGAGTTGCATTGCCCGGGAGTGAAAACCAGTTCTCTCACATGAAAGGTGCAAATTCTACCACTGAAGCCCACTGCCCTAGGAAACCACTGTGACCACAGTGCTTCTTAGTCCTCTGTCTACTGTTCCAGAACAGATTAGCTATCTCAGGACAGCATTCTTCCACATTCTATGGGTCACACTGTATGACAAGGTCAGCCCAGACTTGAGGGGTGGGGAAGGAGACTACAGCAAAGAGCTGCAGTAAATTGATGGTCGCATGTCATCTACCATACCCCCTGTATAAATGTGTAATTACAAGCTGAGACTAGTGCCTTGAGGAAAGAAAGCAGGGCTCTAAGGGGTGGGTGTCTGTCTGTGAACTTGACTTAAAGCTCAAGGACAGTCCTGCTATCCAGAAGTGATGTTTGGGGAGAGATCCTAAGCATTCAAGAGGGATCATCTAGGAAGGGGTGGTGTTTAGCTAATGGGGACACTATCTGCAAAGATCTGTGACAAGTGTTGCTTCTCATAAACACCGAGAATGCAACAGTCTCCATTTGCAAAGGCAGAGGTATAGAAAATCCCATGGACTGTGAAGGATTACTACTTTGACCGCTGGTGTGGTGAAGCACACACTGAACATCACTGTCAGGCAAGCAGGTGTGCCTCTGAAGTCAGTACCTCCATAGCTGTGTCTTCCTGGGAGAATGGTGGAATGAAAGGGACAGAACAGGAGCACAATCTCAGGAAAGGAAGAGAGAGTGGTGTTAAATTTGAAGAACATAATCAGTACCACTGAATCACACACACAGAAATCATCAAACTGGTGCGTCCTCTGCATTCTATGTTTTCAGCAACAATAAATTCACTTAAAAAAAAAACAACAACAACCTAGGACTACATTCCACAAAATGTTTTCTGAACTGTCAATGAGGCCATTCTCTGGTTTAAATTGTTTGAGCAACACCCAGTTTAGCAAGTTCACTGCTGAACTTGGAGTCATTATTGGGTAAGTTTATATATATTGGGACCTTCAGAATCACTATGAGTTGGACACAACTTGATGGCAGTGGGTTTATTTGGGGTTTTATATATATTGGGACCAGCATTGTGCTGGCATATGTTTAATAACCAGCTTTCGGATCCGACTTGACAGCACTTGGCTACTTGGCTTTGCTTAGAAAAAAAAAATAGCCTTGATTTGTAGCTTTGGCCTATTGCCAGGGCTGATTTCAGCGAATCAGGATGATGTCATTGAGCAAAGCGTTGGGAAGAGAGGTGCAGGAGCACACCATTAGGTGGTGTTTCCACCACACGGATCTGATTGATACAGATAACCTTAAGAGCATCAGTAACGGTAAAAATGCAGTAAAATAACTAGAAAGTGGTGTTTTCAGTTTTTAATATCATTTGTTAGTTCATATAATTTAATTTTTAATACTGGCTGTGTTTACAAATCAGTTTACATAATTCCTGAAAGTGTAATAATCAGCTCTTGCAACCTGGTATAAGTCAGCTCAAAACACCTGTGGCTGCGACACTTAGTGACAGAAAAAAAGGAACTTCTCCCCAAATTGGGCAGCCACAGCACTCTTGGTTTATGAGATACCTAACGCAGTGAAAACTTACCAGCAAACCTGTCATAAGAAATTCTGGTTTGGTCCTGTCTGCTTTTTTTATAGAACAGGAAACTGAGAAGCATTACATGTCTTACCCAAGAACTCAGAGCCAGACTCAAATCAAAGCTTTGCAGGTCTTAGTCCTATAACCAAGTGTTTTACATTCTTCTTTTGAAACTGCCTTAGACTCATTGCTGCCGTTTTCTTTTCGTGTACTGGGTTGGATTCTCTGATAAACACTACAAGGATCATTGCTTTTAACATGCCCAACACCCCATGAGAGGTATAATGTTATCACCCCCTTTTACAGACGAGAACACAAAGCACAAAGATGTTAGATAACTCCACAAAAATGAAGCAGAGATGTGGTTTGCTAAGAGGCACCCATTCCTGGGAAGACACCACACCCCTGACCTATAGTGCCATAAATTCGCACCAGCAAGTCAGATATAAAAGAGCAATAATAAAACTGTCACCTTCCTTTGTCAGCAAGAAAAATGTTACCCTGCACGTGAGTCCTTCCCTGGCTCTGATCCCTGAGCCAAACAGCTCTGTAGACCAGCTGCAGGCATCGGTGTGTTTGCCAGTAGACCAGTTACTCTATCAGCATTTATTGAAGCGTGTGATGTTGATTGGGGGACCGTGCACTGGGAGGAGGGAGGAAATTCGACCCATGGTCATAGACTCTGCGATCCCCTCTCCAAGAAGCCCATTTAAAAGTGGTAGTATTAATAGCTTTCAACATGATGTCACTTGATCCTTAAAGGACTTCATAAACGTTTCCTGTTTCTAGAAGTCTGATCTTATTCAAGGTCACACAGCTCCAATGCTGGCAAGCACTGAATCATCTCTGATACCATACTGTGTCCTTCCCAATAAACCAGGCTGCTTTACACTGAGCTATACTGCACAAAGTAATTATAGTGCCCGCCTCACCAACTGCAAACATGAATGCCATTTGAAAGTCCTTCAAATTTTCAAGAAATGTGGTGCGAATTTTTCCAAAGGTAAGTTTGAACAAAAAGAATAACATTCACTATATATGTCACAGTTGTAGGAGTTTCTGGGTCATGCAACAGTTAATGCACTTGACTACTAATTGAAAAGTTGTAAGTTCAAGTCCACCGGGAGGCATCTTGGCAGGAAGCCCTGGTGCTGTGCTTCTGAAAAATCAACCACTGGAAACACTGTGGAGCACAGTTCTCCTCTGACACACGTGACCCTTGTCATACATCCAAATCAACTCAACAGCAATTTTTTTTTCTGGTTTTTCATAAAATTAAGGTCAACCCAGTTTAATACCCAGACCAGACCCTGACCCATTGCCACTGAGTTGACTCTGACTCATAGCAACCCTGTACGACAGAATAGAACTGTCCTATAGAGTTTCCAAGGAGCAGCTGGTGGATTCAAACTGCTGACCGTTTGGTTGGTAGTGAAGCTCCGAAGCACTGCGTCACTAACCCTTACATATTTCTCCCAAGGGTCAGGCACTGTTACATGAATTTTACAGGTATTAACACATTCCTAAGGCAAAACCAAACTCACTGCCGTGGAGTCGATTCCACCTCACAGTGGCGCTATAGGACAAACTAGAACTGCTCCAGAAAGTTTGCGAGGAGCACCTGGAGGATTTGAACAGCCAACCTTTTAGTTAGCAGATGTAGCACTTAACCACAAGGCCACCAGGGTTTCTAACTCATTCCTAAGATAGTCATTATTACTTAGTCTGTCATTTTACAGATGAGGAAACAAAGGCTTAAGAGTAAAAGCATAGCTCTGCCGCAAGGTGTCTCTAACACTGTTCTTTTGCTCTGTGTGTCTGGACGTAGAAGGCAGAGGAGAAAAGGAGGGGAATTAAACTTACAGTGTCTGAGAGTCAGCTTGAGTTTGCCCTCACATCAGCGCCATGCTCCTCTCTAGCTATACATGTGTACCAGCCGCCCAGCTTCTGCTTACAGCCTCCTCCATTCATCACTCTCTAACATAAGGCATCAAATAATTCTGCCAACATGCAAATCTTACCCTGGAGGGAAACACACTGAACCACTGTTTTCCATTAAAATTTTGTGTGTGTGAGTGTGAATTAGTTTTCACGATTGGTTTGGATTCATTGAAAAAGCCCAACAAGAAAGTAGAACCTGGGCAATGTTTTTATTTTCTTTTCAGGGAATGGGAAGGCCAGGGCAGTGGGCTCTGTCCTGAGGAAGCATAAGAGTAGGTAGTACAATTTATTGAGCACAAACATGGTGCCAGGTGCTGACTCTGTTCTGCCTGAAATTTACCATACTTGGTTAGGTAGGCATCATTATCCCCACTTCACAGATCAGAAGACTGAGGCTTGGGAAGGTGAGTGACTTGCCTAAGGTAAAAAAAATAAATGGTGCAAATGGACAGCCCAGATGCAGCATCACAGCTGAGAGGCTCTGGCAAACTGGAAACACCAGAAAAACCCTGCATATTTAGTGTATGTGCGAGTGCAGTGTAGAAGAGCGGGGAAGAGTTATTATGAAAAGACAGCACTCAAAGAAGGATGTGTGGCGAGGGACAGGAAAGAAGGAGTTTGGGCTGCACTTGCCTCCCACCCCAAGTTCACATGCCTTGTCCCCAGTGGCTGGCAGGTTTGCAGATGCTCACACCTTTTTCAGCAGCCTGTGCAGCTGCGCTCAAGGCCCCTGCTGCATACCTGGGGTCTCCAGGACACCCGCCAAGAACCTGGAGTTAGTTTCTGATTCTGTATCTCACTGTTTTCCTGGTCTAGACCTACAGCTGCTGTGCTAGTCATCAAATACCACTCAAATAGAAATACCACAAGTGGATGACTTTAGCAAAGAAAAGCTTATTCCTACACAGACCGATAGACTGCAAGTCTGAATTCGTAGTGTCCTCCTGAGGGGAAAGTATCCCCTCCTTGTCAGCTCTGGAGGGAGGTCTTTGCTGCATCAGTCTTTGATCACGGAGTATCTTGGCGCAGGAACCTCAGGTCTGAAGGGTGCACTTTTCTCCTGGTGCTGCTTTCTTGATGGGATGAGGTTCCCAACTCTCTGCTTGCTTCCCTTCCCTTTTATCTCTTGTAGGATGAAAAGATAAAAGGTAGAGCAAACCACACTCCGAGGAAACTCCCCTCACATTAGAGCTGGGAGCTGACCTTAGGAAGAGGGTTACAGTCCCACCCTAAGCTCTCTAACGTAGTCCACTCTTAACCACAGGCAAAAAGACTAGGATTTACAGCATTCAAAAATCCCAAAATGGAGGACAATCACACAATACTGGGAATCACTGGCACAATTTCTTTGGAAGACACAGTTCAATCCATGACAGCTGCTTTCTGGGCCACATGTCACCTCTCATATGAAGGAACATGGAAATGCAGAAAGGTGAGAGAGGCTGCCACTCTGTAAGCTCTTCAGGCCATGTGAAGAGGGGGTCTCTGAGCCCCTGTAAGAATTGGGTCCTGGCTCCTGGTGCTCCTGGCTCCCATGCATCTCTAGGGCCACCCCCTCTGACCTCCTCCATCCTGGCTGGTAAGTTAGGACAAAAGCCACCATGGGACCTCCTTTGATCACTTCTGTGGCAAAGCAAAGGAAGGACTGCCGTTCTGCCATGCAGAGTTTTCAGCAAGATGCTCAACGTCCCTCGTGTCCACTTGTGTAAAACAAGGATGATAAGTATATATGCGAGATATCACTCATGAATGCAAAAATCTTCAACAAAATTCTTGCCAATAGAATACAACAACATATCAAGAAAATAATCCATCATGACCAAGTGGGATTCATACCAAGGATGCAAGGCTGGTTCAACATCAGAAAAACAATCAATGTGATTAACCACATAAATAACACAAAAGACAAGGATCACCTGATTTTGTCCATTGATGCAGAAAAGGCATTTGATAAAGTCCAAAAACCATTCATGCTAAAAACTCTTAACAAAAGGGCATAGATGGCAAATTCCTCAACACAATAAGGGCCATTTATACAAAGCCAATTGCCCACATCATCCTCAATGGAGAGAGACTGAAAGACTTTCTCTTGAGATCAGGAACTAGACAAGGATACCCACTCTCACCTCTCCTATTCAACATTGTGCTAGAAGTTCTAGCCAGAGCAATTAGGCAAGACCAAGAAATAAAGGGCATCTGCATCAGCAAAGAGGAAGTTAAAATCTCCCTGTTTGCAGATGATATGATTGTATATGCAGAGAACCCCAAGGAATCTATAAGTAAACTACTCAAACTGATACAAGAGTTCAGCAAAGTCTCAGGATAAAAGATAAACATAAGTAAATCAGTAGGATTCCTTTATACCAACAATGAGACTGTTAAGGAAGAAATTATCAAATCAATACCATTTACGATAGCCCTTAAGAAGATAAAGTACCCAGGAATTAATCTAACCAGAGAAATAACAGACCTTTACAAAGAGAACTACAAGTCCTTACTACAAGTAACTAAGGGAGACTTAGATAAATGGAAAAACCTACCCTGCTCATGGATAGGAAGACTTAACATTGTGAAAATGTCTATTTTACCCAAAGCAATTTATTTATATAACGCAATCCCAGTACAAGTTCCAGCATTGTTTTTTAATGAGATGGAGAAACAAATTACCAATTTTGTTTGGAAAGGGAAGAAGCCCCGGATAAGTAAGGTACTACTAAAGAAGAAGAACACACTGGGAGGCCTCTCATTACCCGACCTTAGAACATACCACACTGCCACAGTGGTCAAAACAGCCTGGTACTGATACAAGAACAGTCAGATGGATCAATGGAACAGAATTGAGACCCCAGAGATGACACCATCGGCCTATGAACAGTTAATATTCGACAAAGGCCATAAGACATTAAACTGGGGCAAAAACAGTATCTTCAACAAATGGTTCTGGCAAAATTGGTTATCCATCTGCAATAAACTGAATCAAGATCCATATCTTACACCTTATACAAAAACGAACTCCAAGTGGATAAAAGACCTAAATATCAAACCTAAAACGATAAAGCTCATACAAGAAAAGGTAGGAACAACAATGGAAGTTTTAATACACAATGAGGACAGACTCCAAAATCTGTCAAAGAAACCACAATCAACAGAAGAGAAAGTAGATAAATGGGAACTATTAAGAATCAAACACTTTTGCTCATCCAAGGACTTTATTAATAGAATTAAAAGAACGCCCACAGAATGGGAAAAAAAATTTGGCAACTCTATGTCAGACCAACGCCTGATCTCCATAATCTATAAGATACTACAAAATATCAGTAAGAAGATGATAAACCATCCAATTAAGCAATGGGCAAAGGAGATGGACAGACATTTCACTAAAGAGGATATCCAGGCAGCCAAAAAACACATGCGGACATGTTCACGATCTTTAGTTGTTAAAGAAATTCACATCAAGACGACAATGAGATACCATCTCACCCCAACAAGATTGGCCATGATCCAGAAAACACAAAACAACAAATGCTGGAGCGGCTGTGGAGAAAGTGGAACCCTCCCACAGTGTTGGTGGGGTTGCAAAATGGTCCAGCCTCTTTGGAAAGCAATCTGGCGCTTCCTTAAAAAAATGGATATCGATATACCATTTGACCCAGTAATTCCACTACTTGGAATATATCCTACAGAATCAAAGCCTTTCACACCAACGGACACATGCACCAGAATGTTTATCGCAGCACAGTCCATGATAGCAAAAAGATGGAATCAACCCAGATGCCCAACAACAGAAGAATGGATAGGTAAACTATGGTACACATACTCAATGGAGCACTCTGCAACGATAAAGAATAACGATGATTCCAGGAAACATCTCCTAACCTGGTTTCAGTTAGAAGACATTATGTTGAGTGAAAGTAGTCAGCGACAAAAGGACAAATACTGTATGAGACCTCTACGATAAGATCTCAAAAACAGACTTGTGTATAGAAGAAAAGACTCTTTGACAGCTGCAAGGGAGGGGAGGGAGGGAGGATGAGGGAGGAGAGTTTAGTTTAGATAGTTGCTAGAAATCTGGTTGGGAGAAAGCAGTGATAGCACACACTAGAAACAAGAAAAACATTAAGTGGATTTCAGCATAACTTGAGTACTCCTTCCATCTTAACCCAATATTGCAAGGATAGAGTAGCTGGGGCAGGGGGCTGGGGACCATGCTCTTAGGCGAACTGGCCTAACTTAGGCCAATTGGTGCAACTAGTGTTTTGCTAAGAGAGCTGTCTGCACCCCACATTGGTGAGTGGCGTCTGGGGTCTTAAAAGCTGCCAAGCTGCCATCCGAGGACACAGCAAATGGTCCCAACTCAGCAGGAACGGATGCTCACCGAGGACCAAAATGACATATGGTAAAGACAACCCAGAAGACAAAAAGCCCCACAAGAGTGGGTGCCTACATCAACTTGGGACCGGAAGAACTGGATGGTGCCCGGCCACCACCAGTGATAGCCACGATGGAGCTCACAGAGAGGAGTCTCACTGGCAACACAAGAATAAAAAGGGGTGCATCCTGAGATCTCCACTAAAAGACCTCAATTGATGGTCCAGCGGTTTTGGGGTTCCCCTGAGAGCATGGCCCCCGGCCTTGTTGCTGCCCGTACCCATAAATTATAACGAAGGTCCACTCTTTGGACAGGAATGGATTGGACTTGGCAATGCAGAGTGACCATATATTGGATGCACTTTATGGTTCTATACATCTATAGGGTATCATCCTGCTGATCTCTGGCTGGAGGAAGGGGAGTGGATGGAGAGGAGGGGAAAGGAGGCTGTTGGGAGGATGAGACATGTATGGAGCAGAGAGGAATAGTGTGCAGTCACCGGACAGGGAGAGCAGTGGAAGCTGCATATAGGTGGACATGTAAATTTATACGGGAATGTACATTTTCACTCAGTCATGTTAAACAAAAAATAAAAATAAATTTAAAAAAAGAATATGTGCAAAAAAGGCAAATGATATTAAATGAGCTAATCCTCAGCGAGCACCTGCTCAGTACAGTGTTTGGCACACAGAAAATGTTCCAGCCACATTAGCTCCTGTTGGTGGTGTCATATGTTGTTAGGTGCCTTCAAGTTGGTTCCAGATGCCAACTCACAGCGCTGCTACGTAGAACACCAGAATGAAACACTGCCCGGCCCTGTGCCATCCTCAAAATGTTTGAAGCCATTGTTGCAGCCACTGTGTTGTCAATCCATCTTCCTGAGGGTCTTCTTTTCCACTGACCCTCTACTTTACCAAGCATGACATCCTTTGTAGACAATCGCGTCTTCTGGTAACATGTCCAAAGTATATGAGATGAAGTCTCACCATCCTTACTTCTAAGGAGGATTCTGGCTGTACTTCTTCCAGGACAGAGTTGTTCATTCTTCTGGCAGTCCACGGTATGTTCAATACCCTTTACAAACATCATATTTCAAACACATCAGTTCTTCAGACTTCCTTATTCATTGTCCAGATTTCACACACATATGAGGTGATTAAAAATACCATGGCTTAAGTCACACACTCCTTAGCCCTCAAAGTGATACCTTTGCTTTTCAAAACTTGAGTTTTTTTGCAGCGGATTTGTCCAACGTAATGTAATACATCATTTGATTTCTTGACTGCTGTTTCCACATGCATTGATTGTGAATCCAAGTAAAATGAAATCTTTGACAACTTCAGTTATTTTTTTCTGTTTACCATAATCTTATTTATTAGTCCTGTTGACAGGGTTTTTGTTTTTTTGTACTGAGATATACTCCATACTGAAGGCTCTATTCTTTAATTTTCATCGGTAAGTGCTTCAAATCCTCCGCACTGTAGCAAGAAGTTTCTGTCATCTGTATGTTAATGAGTTAATGAGTCTTCTTTCAATCCTAATACCACAGTCTTCTTCAGATAGCCCAGCTTTTTGGATTAGTTGTTGAGCACAGACTGAATAAGTGTGGTAAGAGGATACAACCCTGACACATACGTTTCCTGACTTCAAACCACTCAGCATCCAGTGACTTGTTGGCCTAAGACAGCAGGCTGGGTAGCTGTCTTCCAGGGTTCTTGTCATATGCAGGTCAGCACCACCAGCACCACAGGTGTTAGCTGAAACATCTCAGTTGATATTTCATCAATTCCTGGAACACTGTTCTTCTCCAGTGCCTTCAGTGCAGCTTGGACTTCTTCCTTCAACACCATTGGCTCTTGCTCATATGCTACCTCCTGATATGGATGAATGTTAACTGATTCTTTCTGTTACAGTGATTCTGTCTACTCCATCCACCTTCTTTTGATTCTTCCTACATCGTTCAATATTTTCCCTGTAGAATCCTTCAATATTGCAAACTGAGGCTTGAATTTGTTTCATCAGTTCTTTCAGCTTGAGAAATGCCAAATTTGTTCTTCCCTTTTGATTCTCTAACACTCCAGGTCTTTGCGCACGTCATTATAATCCTTTAATTTGTCTGCTTGAGCCATCCTTTGAAACCTTCTGATCATCTCTTTCAGTTCATCTTTTCTTCCTTTCACTTTAGCGACTCATTCAAAAAACAAGTGTCAGAGTCTCTTCTGACATCACTTTTGGTCTTTTCTTTCCTATCTTTTAAATGACCTTTTGCTTTGCTCATGTATAATGTCCTTGATGTCATCCCACACCTTGTCTGGTCTTTGCTCGTTAGCCTTTAATGCATCTCTTCTTGACATGATCCCCAAATTCATATGAGATATATTCAAGATTGTACTTTAAATCTGGTGGATTTGTTCTACCTTTCTCGAGCTTCAGCTTGAATTTGCATGTGAGCGACTGGTATCTGTTCCACAGTCGCCCTCCCCACCCCCGCCCGCCCCCATTCTGACTTCTCTATTGTTTTTCCACAAATGTAGTTGATTTGATTTTTGATTCCATCTGGCAAAGTCTATATGTATAGTTGCTGTCTGTGATACAAAAATATCCACACAATGACGTGAAAGACCCAGTTAATATAACTATTACTCAAATTTACACCGCAACCACTAACATCAAAGATTAAGAAATTGAAGACTTTCACCAACTTCTGCAGTCTGAAACCGATCAAACATGCAATCAAGATGCATTGATAATTGCTGGTGATTGGAATGCAAATATTGGACACAAAGAACAAGAATCAGTAGTTGGAAGATATGGTCTTGGTGATAGAAATAATACTGAAGATCACATGACAGAATTTTGCCAGACTGATGACCTATTCATTGGAAATGTCTTTTTTCAACACCATAAATGATGATTATTATATATAGCTGAGGAATAATAATAACAGTCGCAGTAATTTTAGACTACATTCCATATTTTAACCACTTTGCTTTTCAGCACAAACACACGGACACACACACACACACACACACACACACACACACACACACACACGCTTGCCCTCTTAAGGCGGTGAAACACAGCTGCATAACTAGCAGAGGGGAACTCAGTTCAGCGCTGGGCTGTATCTGACTCACTGGAGGGCTTTGGGCAAGGTGCTGTCCCTCCCTGGGCCTCCATGAGGGCTTGGAACGCCTCCGGAAAACACTGAAGCAGATGATCAGGAATCACGGTCTAAAGGGCTCAGGCCAAATTCAGACCGACAAGTTTTGGGGCCTCCGTGTGCTTTGAAAGTGGGGCCCATGTCACATTAAAGTGCATCTGTCTGGCTTTTTCTGGCATTTGAGGGTGACCTGCACACCTTTGTTTATCGGAACCGAGATCTTCGAAGAGTGTTAGCCTTTCAGGTCTGAAGTTTTCCCACGATTCTCCTCCGTCCTTCCCGCTTGTGCATTAGTTAACACCTGTTTTCTGTAGGCTTTGGACTTTGTAATCCTATGAACTCAAGGAATTCACAGGCCCTTTTAGCTCTAAAATTCAGCAGCTGAAACCTTCGGTTTTGCACGGATGGGAAGGATTGGTCTCCCTGCTGCAGGGGGTTAAGTGGCTGCTTTGAAAGGACAAAGCAAGAGATGATGTGATAAGATAAGGAGCTCTGTTTTCAGGAGACACTCCTGGAGAACAGGCTTTTGTTGTGATCCAGGAGGATAAGCGTCTAAGCTCCCCATTCATCAGCCCGTCCCTCCTCCCGTTTGCCGACCACGCTCACAGCTTCCCTGGATGTGTCTGCAGCTGCTGCCATCTGCTGGAGCTGGGCGACTTTGCAACCGCCGCCGGCACGGAATTTGCACAGACCGTTTCCCACCAGCCCTGGACTGCAGCTCTTGTTCTAAGGGAGGCAGCCGGCTTCACCGCGGCGGTTGCGGGTCTTTATTGGGTGTCCAGCATGGGCCAAACACTGTGCGAAGACCCTCCATAAATTTTCTCATGTGAAATGACAGACTCTGGAGTTGAGTTATAAAAATTTGAAGAAAGATTTTTATTTGGGAGTAAACCAAACTGCTGCAGTAAGGAGAATTGGCTCTCAAGAGGAGAAACTAAGGCTTCACTCTGAGTAGGAGAACAATCTCTTTTTATAGAACCTTTAAGTAAATTGGGGGTGGAGTGCAAAAGGGATAGCTTCTGGAAAGTTCCATTTAAGGCAATGCAGGTCCTTTCAGTCAGGTGGGTGGGAGGCAAAATTATAACTGGACCATGTGCCTTTTCTTCTATTTGTAAATGGTACATGAGTTCTGGGCTTTACCATGATGAAATGTCAAGAAAATGTGGACTTGAAAAATACTAATTAAGTAACGTTTTTAGATAGAAGCTCCTGAGGGTGGTCTCGACTTGTAATGGTTATTTGTGGCAGACATGCCCTTGATCAGTTCTCTAGAACGGAAGCCCTATGCGGTTGTCTCTTTGGTTCATGATAGTATTTCTAATGCCTCCAACAAACAGTACCTGGCATAGGTCAAACAAAAAGACTCTGTTGCAACCAAGTCAATTCCAACTCATAGATACCCTATAGCAGAACCACCCCAAAGGATTTCCAGGGAGCAGCTGGTGGATTTAAACAGCCATCCTTTTGGTTGGCAGAGTGAGCTCTTATCCAATGGCCACCAGGATTCCAGGCAGGAATGCAGTAAATATAGGTTGAATGAAAACATCTACAGAGATAGACTGTGTCATCACTCCCATTTTATAGATTGGGAAGTTGTGGTTTTCCGACACAAAGGCTCAAGGCCACTACATTGTGGGGAAACCTGGAAAAGAAGCCTGGAAATATTCTCCACACGGTCACAATCTGCCTATTACAGCCGGTAATTTTGAAACTGGCAAAGTCAAGTAACACCTAGAAATGAGGATCTCAGGCGGGCAGGAGTTGGACTTCTTTGGAATTGAGAAAGCTAATCAACAAAATGTTGCAATAGGCCCGAAGACCTTGAGGAGCATTCATGGCTCTGGCCAGAGGTCCCCGACAGATTTTTGTGCTTCTGAACGCTGCTCTTCATGACACCAGGGTGTCCCATTCTTTAGGGTGACAAGGTAAAAAGAGGATAGGCCTGCAGATTCCTCTTTTCCTTTTTCCGTTCTGCCCTCTTGCTCAACCAAACTCACTCGCCCTACTGAAAGGTGAAAAGAGGGGAACATTGCACTCATTCTGAGTGGAGCAAGTGGTTAATGCACTCAGCTGTTAACGTAAAGGTTGGAAGTTCAAGTCTATTAAGAGATACCATGCAAGGAAGGCCTCGTAATCTACTTCTGAAAAATCGGCCATTGAAAACCCTGCAAAGCACAGCTCTACACTTGGCATACATCCAGTTGCCATGAGTCACAGTTGACTTGAAGGCAACTGGTTTGGTGTTTCCCTCATCTTAACAAAGAGGGACTATCATGAATTAAATTGTGCCCCTCCAAAAATGTATGTGACAATTTGGCTAGGCTGTGATTCCCAGTATTGCATGAAGTTCCTACATGTTGTAAATCATCCTCTATGATGTTAATGAAGGAGAATGGGCTCTGGTTGTATTAGTGAGGGAGGACTCAATCTGTAAGATTGTATTGTACTTTGAGACCATCTCTTGGGATACAAAGGAAGGGGACACAAGAAGATAGCTGGGGACCTCCTACCACCAAGAAAGCAATGCTGGGAGCAGAGTGCATCTTTCGGAACAGTGGTCCCAGCACATCGGACCCTCCCAATTGGGGAGAAGATTGAAGACAAGGGCCTTCCTTCAGAGCCAGCAAAGAAAGGATTCTCTGGAGCTGACGCCCTGAATTTGGACTTGTTGCCTACTGGACTGTGACAGAATAAAATTTCTCTTTGTTAAAGCCATCCACTTGTCATATTTTTGTCATAGCAGCACTAGGTGACTAAAACAGGGGCCCACTTTAGACTCGGTGTGATGCTATGGCAATTTTGGTCATTTGAAATCCCCTCTGGGCAGGTAGAAAGGGCCAGCCTTTCAGGGAAGCCTGTGCCTTCCAGTTCAGAATGTCTGGCTTCAGTGCAGGTGTGCGGCCTGGAGAAACACAACTATGCTTTGATGTTGATGCTTTTGGGGCCTATAGTCAAGAAGCCCTCATGAAAGTGAGGCCATCGGAATCCAAACTCCTGGCTCGTTTTCATTTTCTACTCTTTTTAAAATACAAACAGGTCAGATAGCAGCTTGATTTACATCATCTCAAAATTTAGGGTGCTTAGAACATTCTGGAGATAATGGAGACGTGAGACATGCTGCAACTTTAATTCATTCTCCTTATTTTTAAAAAAAGACTTAAAAAAATAGATACAGCCCCTTTAAAGTTACTTTAAAAACATTTGTTTTCTGTTTCAGTTAGAGTAATATTAAACTACAACTCTAAGAAAGGAAGAGCCTTTTGAGATGTATTTTTGACATCGTGTTCCAGAATCCAAAATTCCAAGTTTAATGACTTTGATGCAATTGAATTCCTTCTCCCCAACCCCCCAAAAAGCTATAATATGCAAAAAACAAAAAGCCAAAACTTGTGGCAAATTATTTAACTGCCATCTATATTTTTAAGTCTCCTGCTCTTTAATGAGTACCTAGGGTCGCCGTGAGTTGAATCCGACTCAGTAGCACTTGGCTGGCTGGCTAGCGGAACTCAAGGAATCTCATTTGAACTGCTTAAATCAGTGAAGAGAAAAAAGCTTTCCTTCTCCTGATGTGAAGAGGGTTTATGATCTAACTTTACAAGCCTGAGCCCTGCAAGTGTAAACTCTCTGAAGGAAAATTTTATCCTAATTACTTAACTGAATCCAGAAGCATCTGCTTTGATTTATTGGAGCAAGTCCAGCATGGTTTTAATCAGGCATTTTAAAGCATGTATCTACACCTGTGTAGCAGAGGTAACTTAACAGCTAATATCTGTTCTGCTTGTCTCTCTAGCCAAATGGTCCTCAAAGGGTGGGGGGAAGGAACGAGGCCCCCCGAAGTCTGCTTTAACTGATGCCCAGGTACTTCTTATCCAGGCTGAAATCTGACAATCATTTCTGAAGGCCATACCTATTTTCTCTTTTTAATTATTTTTCCTCTGCCTCATTTTCATCTAAAAAACAACAAATTCTGGTAAGTTTCTTCTTCGCGTTTGACTGTTCATTTAAAATAATTAAACTCTTTTCTGCAAATTCTGTTTTTTAAATGACACACAAGGACTGCAATTCACGAACTCATCCCAGTAAAAGTGTTCCGCACCTCACTGCCAAATGACACTCCAGTCACCTTCGAAGTACTCCACCTGGGAGGGCACGCGCTGATGCCAGCACCTAGTTCACTTTCAAGGCAGTTTTGAAATTCTTTTTCTGGAATGGCCATCAGAGCTGTCAGTGTATCACCCTTGATGTCCTGAATGTCATCAGAATGTCTTCCCTTCAATATTTCCTTTATCTTTGGGTAAAAATAATAAAGCTATGAGGGCAAGATATGGTGCGTAAAGAGGGTTTTCCAATGCAGTTTGTTTACTAGCTAAAAACTCCCTCACAGACAACTCTACAATTAAGTTCACAAACTTGTCACCGTGCCACCGTGCACACAATGGCCTTTCCAGAAAGAGTTTCGAAATTGCTGCAAAAGGTAGACAAGGCACAGGCATCGATACACAGCTTCCTAAGGGAAGTACTTTGAAGGTGACCATAGTCATATTCAGTAATGAGGTCTGTAGCACTTAGAACAAGTAAGTTCACGGACTTAATTGCCGGAAGTCATATAGTGAGAGCAAATTTTTTTGAAGTATGGGTGTATATGGTTCTCCTAGTTTTTAACACACATACGGATTCAGTTAACCACCCCGACCACCGGTGCAGAAGTGTTCCATCACACCCGAAAACTCCCTTGTGTATCCTTGTTTGGCCACATCTTCCTGCCGAAGCCCGCCCTGGAAGCCACTAATCTCTTACCCTCCCAGGCTTTGTCTTTTCCAGAATGTTTTATAAATGGAATATATGTGACCCTTTGAGACTGGCTTCTTTCACCCAGCATAATCTCTTTGATATTCATCCTAGTGGTTGCACGTGTCAATAATCCATTTCTTCTTGTTGCTAAGCAGTGTTTCTTTGTATGGATATAATCATTTGTCCTTTGCCGGTGGAAGAACATCTGGTTACTTCCACGTTTAGGCAGTAATGAAGGCAGCTGCTATAAAAATTCATGTACATGTTTTCAGGCAGATCAAAGTTTTCAGGTACCTAAGATAAATACCTAGGAAAGGGACTGACAAATCACCTGGGAGGTGTCTTTATGAGAAACTGCCACACTATTGCCAGAAAGGCTATGCTGTTTTGCATTCCCACCAGCAATATATGATCTAAGTAAGAGAGTTCCACTTGCTCCACAGCTCCACCAACACTTGGGATTGTTTAATTTTGCTTTATTTCAGTCATTCTGATAGATATTAATGGTACTTCATTGCAGTTTTAATTTGCATTTCTCTAATGGCTAATGATGCTAAATGTCATTTCACGTGTGTGTTTGCCATTTATATATTCTTTTTGGTGACATGTCTGAGCATTATGCTCATTTTGAAAATTGAGTTGTTTTCTTACTGTTGAGTTCTGAGAGCCCTTTATACATTCTGGACAGGAGACTTCTCTTTGATATATGATTCGTAAATACCAGCTTCTAACCTGTAGCTTGGATTTTCATTATTTTAACAATGTCTTTTGCACAGCAAAAAATTTTTGTTTTGATGAAATTCACCTTATCAATTTTTTTCTGCTATGGATTGTGCTTTGATATCATATCTAATAACTCTGACTAATCCCAGGACATGAAGATCCTCCCCTATATTTTCTCCTAAAAGTGTTTTTATTAATTCACCCATTCATTTTTTTTATACTTTAGATGAAGATTTACAGAGCAAATTAGTTTTGCATTATCTTCTAAAAGGCTTATAGTTTTATATTTTACATTTAAATCTATGATTAATTTTGGGTTAGTTTTAGTTTAAAATTTAGGTCAAGATTTATTTTCTTGCATATGAATGTCCAGATATTTCAACACTGCTTGTTGAAAAAATCATCTTTTAGCTACTGAATTGCCTCTGCAACTGTATCAAAAACTCATTTGGGAAACAGTCAATGGTTGCCTGTGTGGTTAGATATTGACTGCAGGGAAGGGTGAGGAAACTTTCTGGAGTAACGGAAATGGGAGTCTTCTGTACAGGGTGTGGATTACATGGGTGTACGCTTTTGTTAAACCACCCCAATTTCATACTTCAGATTTGTGCTTTTCATCGGATGCAAATTGTAGTTCATTTAAAAATATGTATATTTTGTTGTACTTTAAGTGTAAGTTTACAATCCAGGTCAATTTACCTTACAAAACCCATGCACACACACCACTATACAACACTCTGTAACAACACATTCTTCTCTTCCATCCTTTACTTCCTGTATTTATTCAACCAACTCATGTTCCCCCTCGCCACCTTGCCATCGCACCTCTGGAGAGCAGCTGTTCCGACAGCCTCATGTATATATTTAAACCAAGAAGTATACTCTTCACCAGCATCACTCTGTATCTTACAGTCTAGGCCAGTCTTTGGAGAGCTGGCTTCAGTATGGTTTCATCTCTGAGCCAGCAGAGAGTTGGGGGCGCATGTCCTCAGGGGACCCTTCAGAATGCCGGACCATCAGATTTGGTATTTTAATAGAATTGTAGACCTGCACCCCCACTTTTCTCCTACGACTTCAGGGACTCTACATTGTGTTCCCTATCAGGGCAGTCGTTGATGGTAGCCGGGCACTATCTAGTTCTTCTGGTCTCATGCTGATGTAGTCCCTGAGTGATATGGCACCTTTTGTCTCCTGGGCTCATATTTTCTCGTGATTTCGATGTCCTTCATCCTCCTCTGCTTCAGATGGTTTGGGACCAGTTAATTCTACTTAGATGGCAGCTTGCTAGCTTTGAAGCCCCAGATTCCACTCAACAAATGAGATGCACAACAATTTAAAAACAAAACAAAGCTTAGTTATGCCAATTGACTTCAATGCCCCCTGAAACCATGGTCCCCAGACCTCTGCCCTTGCTACTTTGACCCTCAGAATATTGGGTCGTATTTAGGAAAACTCTTAGCTTTTTGTATCATCCAGCAGTGTTAACCTCCCTTCTACTGCATGCTGTCGCTTCCTTCACCCAGTTCCTATGGAAGCTCTGGTGGTATAATAGTTAGGTACCATACGTGCGAACTAAAAGACTGGCAGTTCAAATCCTCTAGGCACTCTTTAGAAATTCTATGGGGCAGTTCTACTTTGTCCTATAAGGTTTCTATGAGTCAGAATTGAGTCGACAGCAGTGGGTTTGGTTTGGAATATCTAATTGATGAATACCCCTCCCCCTCCCTCAACCTTGTGACCATCAAAGATTTTTTTTGTGTGTGTGTTTTAATCCTTTCTTGAGTCCTTCTAATAGTGGTCTCCCGACATTTGGCATTTTGTAACTAATTTAGCTCAATATAATGTCTCCAGACGAATCCATGTTATCAGATGTTTCCCAAGATTGTCATTGTTCTTTATCATTGTGTAGTATTTGATTGTGTGAATACAACTGTATTTTGTTTATTCATTCATCTGTTGTTGGGCACCTAGGTTGATTGTGGAGGGTGCTGCAATGAACATTGGTGTGCATGTATCTATTCATGTGACAGCCCTTATTTCTCTAGGATGTATTCCAAGCAATGAGGTTGCTGGATCATATGGTATTTCTATTTTTAACTTTTTAAGAAAGTACAAAATAGATTTCCAAAGTGGTCATGCCATTTCACATTCTCACCAGCTCTGTAGAAGAGTTCCAATCCCTCCATAACCTCTCCAACATTTCTTATTTTGTGTTTTTCTTGAGTGATGCCAGCTTTGTTGGGATGAGATGATATCTCATTGTAGTTTTGATTTGGATTTCTCTAATGGCTAATGATCATGAGCTGCATGGATGGCTCTTTTGGTGAAGTGCCTGTTCATATCCTTTGCCCATTTTTTAACTGGGATATTTGTCTTTTTCTTGAGATTTTGCAGTACCATATAGATTATGGAGATTAGATGTGGATCAGATTCATGGTTGACAAAATTTTTTCCAGTCTGTAGGTAGTGTTTTTACTCTTTTGATGAAGTCTTTAGATGAGCATAAGTGTTCAACTTTTAGGAATTCCCATTTATCTATTTTCTCTACTGGTGTTTGTGCATTGTTTGTATTTTGTAGTCTGTTAATGCCAAGTATTAGAGCTCCCAGCATTGTCCATATTTTTTCTTCCATAATCTTTATGCTTTCAGATTTTATATTTAGGTCTTTGATCTATTTTGAATCAGTTTTTGTGCATGGAGTCAGACATGAGTCTTGTTTCACTTTTTTGCAGCTGGATATCTGCTTTTACTAACACCATTTGTTGGAGGCTCCTTTTTCCCCAGTTTACAGGCTTTGGGCCTTTGTCAAATACCAGCTGTTCATAGGTGGATGACGCTATATCTAGCTTCTCTATTCTGGTTCATTGGTCTATGTTTTGGTAACAGTGCCAGGCTGCTTTGACTACTGTAGTAGTGTAATAACTTGTCAAGTCATGAGGACTCATAGTTGTCCTTCATCTTCAGTCATGTGTATCTGGGGCTTTTTCCCTTTCCATATGAAGCTGGTGATTCATTTCTCCATCTCAATTAAAAATTCCTTTGGAATTTGTTTTGGAATTGCATTGTATCTATAGATCACTTTGGGTAGAACAGACATTTTCATGGTGTTAAGTCTTCCTATCCATAAGTAAGGTAGGTCTCTTTTGGTTTCTTGCAGGAGAGTATGTAATTTTCTTTATATAGGTTTCTTACATCTCTGGTTAGATTTATTCCTAGGTATTTTATCTTCTTGGAGGCTATTGTTAAATGGTATTGATTTGGTGATTTCCTCCTTAACATTCTCTTTGTTGGTATAGAGGAATCCAACTGATTTTTGTATGTTTATCTTATATCCTGATAGTGTTACCAGAAAAAACTCCAAGTTCTCATTACTTGCCCCAGTAGCCAAGCTATGAGACAGGTTTTTTGGGGTTTTTTTTTGGCGATTGATTAAAAAGGAAGTATTTCTCCGTCAAGGTCCTGCTCAAATTTTGTCAGGCATGGTTAAAGTATTTAAAGGGAGCGGAGATTGTATGCAAAATGTACCTACAGGTATTGGTGCCAGCACCGGGCGAACAATGTGATTGATTAGGGATGAAGAGGGGGATCCATTTGTGGGTCTCAGGAGTCCTTTGAAAATATGTATCAGAAGCAGGAATCCGGACTGCCTTCAGTTGTAGGTCCCAACTGGCACCTGGGTCTTCCACTGGCTTCTTTATCTGTTTTTATGTTTCTAAAAAGCTGTGAAAAATTGTAAAGACATTATTTCCATAGCCCCTGTCAATGACTTCCTGTCAGGGCCAGGAATATTTAAGACAGGAGAAAAGAACAAGTTTATTTTACAAAGAGAATTAAATCTTTACTGTCTACTTTAACTTCCCTTTTTAAAATTGGGGTGTCTAAAGGCTCCCCTCCTGTTTCAGTAGTTTAGTGAACAGTTCCAATATTCTTTGTGTTTTCTTTAGGGTTTTCTGTGTGACAGATCATTGTCATCTGTGAACAGAGATGCTTTTACTACTTCCTTGCCAATTTGGAGGTCTTTTATTTCTTTATCCTGCCTGATTGGTCTGGCTAGAACCTCCAGCACTATGTTCAATAAAAGCGGTGACATTATGTATCCTTGTCTGTTTCCAGTTCTCAAGGGGATTGCTTTCAGACTCTTTCCATCTAGGATGATGTTGGCTGTTGTCTTTGTGTAAATGCTGTTTATTATAATGAGGAACTTCCCTTCTGTTCCTAATTTGCTGAGAGTTTTTAACACGAATGCATGTTGAACTTTCTCAAATGCTTTTTCTGAGTCAATTGATAAAATCCAGTGATTCTTATCTTCTGTTTTGTTTATGTGGTAGACTGCATTAATTATTTTTCTAATGATGAACCATCCCTGTATCCCTGCTATGAATCCCACTTAGTTGTGGTGAATTATTTTTTTGATATCTTGTCAAATTCTGCTGGTTAGAATTTTGTTGAGAAATTTTGCATCTAAGCTCATAAGAGACATTTGTCTGGAATTTTTGGTTTTTTGTGCTATGTTTACCTGGTTTGGGTATCAAGATTTTGCTTGCTTCATAGAATGAATTTGAAAGTATTCTATCCTTTTCTGTGCTCTGAAATAACAACATTAGTATTAATGGTGTTAACTTTTCTCCAAAAGTTTGGTAGAATTCTCCTGTGAAGATTGGTTGGTAGTTTTTCAACTACAGTTTCAATCTCATATTTATGATGGGTTTATTAAATTCTACTTCTGTTTGTGTTAGTTTTGGTAGGTAGTGTGTTTCTAGAAATTTGTCCAGTTCCTTTAGGTTTTCATATTCATTAGAGTATGATTTTTCATAGAATTCGTTGTGATTTTTTTAATTCAGTTGGGTCTATTGTGATTGTCCATCTCATTTGAGTTATTTGCTTCCTCTCCTGTTTTTCTTTTGGCAGTCTGGCCAATGGTTTATCGTTTTGTTGTCCTTTTTAAAAAAAAAAAACTAGCTTTTGATCTCGTTAACTCTTTCAATTGCTTTTCTATTGTCTAATTCATTTAGTTCTGCTCTAATTTCTATGATCTGTTTTCTTCTTGTGTTTGAAGGGTTCTTTTTGATGCTCCCTTTCTACTTGTTCGAGTTGTATAGTTGTTTCTTTGATTTGGGCTCCTCTTTTTTCAGACATGTGCATTTATTGAGATAAACTGACCACCAAGCACTGCTTTTGCTGTATCCCATAGGTTTGGGTTGGGTATGTTTTCACTTTCATTTCATTCTTTGAATTTCTTTATTCTGTCCTTGATTTCTTCCATAACCCAGAAGTTTTTGAGTGAAGTATTGTTCACTTTCCATGCTTTTGATTTTTGAACCTTGCTTCCTCTGCTATTGATTTCTACTTTTATGGCTTTATGGTCTGAAGAGAAGCTTTGCAATATTTCAATGATTTGGATTCTGTCAGGACTTATTTTCTAGCCTAACATGTGGTGTATTCTGGGGAATGTTCTGTGTGCCTTGGAAAAGAAGACGTACCTTCTTGTTGTTGGATGGAGTGTTCCATATATGTCTATGAGGTCAAGTTGGTTGATTGTGGCGTTTAGTTCTTCCATGATTTTATTGACCTTCTTTCTGGATGCTTTGTCCATCATCAAAAGTGGTATGTTGAAGTCTCTACTATTATTCTGGAGCTGTCTATCTCACTTTTCAATGCTGTTAGAGTTTGTTTGATGTATTTAGAAGTCCTGTTACTGTGTGTGTAAATATTTAATACGGTTATGTCCTCCTGATGTATTGCTTTTTTAAGTAGAATGTAGTGGCCTGCCTTGCCCATTGTGGTAGATTTTAAAGTCTATTTTATTTGAAAATAATATTGCCACTCCTGCTATTCATTGAATGTTGTTAGCTTGGTATACATGTTTCCGTCCTTTAAGTTTCATTTTGTTTGTATCTTTAAGGTCTCTCCTGATTGTGTTTTTTAATCTATTCTTCTACTCTGTGTCTCTTTATTGGTGCATTTAACACATTTACATTCAATGTAATTATTGATAGGTATGAATTTAGTGATGCCATTTTGGTATCTTTTATGTTTTGTGCTGACAGTTTCTTTGTTCTCCTTAATTTTGTGTGCTGAGTTGTTATTCTTTATGAGTTTTCTTTTCATCTTTTTCATTGTTATTGGTTTTTTATTTGCTGGCACTTTTTAATTTTGTTTCTTTGATACATAGGATTAGTAACTTCCTTTACTGTTACCTTATTATTTACCCCTAATGTTCTAAGTTTAAACCAGTCTTTAATTTCTTTGTATTGCCTTGACTTCCCCTCCATCTGAAAGGTCTATGAATACGTTAATCATTCCCTCTTTTTGGTATAATGTTGTCCTCATGTGCATACTGAGATCTCATTTTTAGTTTTAGTTTTGTTTTATCTTATATGTGGATATTCTTTCCTGCATTGTATACTTGAGTATATATCTGGTGTTATTGATTTTCTAATCAAAGAACTTCCTTCAGTGTTTCTTGTAATTTCGGTTTGGTTTTTGCAAATTCTCTAGACTTCTGTTTATCTGGGAATGCCTTAATTTTGTCATCATATTTGAGACACAATTTTTAGGATATATAATTCTTGGCTGGAAGGTTTTGGCTAGGTCACCCCATTGGCTTCTTGCCAGTGTGGTTTCTGCTGAGTAATCTGAGCTTATTCTTACTGAGTCTCCTTTGTAAGTTACTTTTTGTTCAAGTCTCGCTGCCTCTAAAAGCCTCTCCTTATACTTAGTTTGGGTATGTTTGACTATAATATGTCTAAGAGTCTTTCTTTTGGGGTCTAACTTGTGTGGAGTTTGATGAGCACCTGGAATAGATATCTTTTCATCTTTCCTGGTATCGGGAAAGTTTTCTGTCAATGTATCTCTAGCAATTCTCTCTGTTTTTTTTGTTATCCACCCAGCCCCCCTTCTGGTATTCCAAAGCCAAGCCAAGTGCCGTCCCAGTCACTCATAAATTATTCCTCTTGCTAGAGTCCCACATAACTCTTAGCAATTCTTCATTTTTAAAAAATTATTTTATCTGCTTTTTCCTCAAATATACTGGTTTCAGTTGCTTTCTCTCCTATCTTACTAATTCTGTATTCCAATGCCTCAATCTCACTCCTGTGATTTTCTCTTAAATTGTCTAATTCTGTAATTTTATTGTTAACCTGCTAAATTTTTGTTCAAGTATTTCTTGTAGCCTGTTTAATTTTTCATTATGCTCTGCTGAACTTTACCTAATCTTCTTCCTGCTGTCTTGAAGAGCTCTAAACATTATTCTTTTGTGTTCTATCTCTGATAATTGCAGGAAATCTTCTTCATCTGGAAATTTTTTTGATTCTTCGTTTTGGGAGTTGTCCAAAGCCATTGTGTCTGCTTCTTTAAATGATTAGAAATTGATTGTTGTCTCCAAGCCATCAGAAAGTTGTTATAATCTATTTATGTTTGGTTATTGTGTTCCTTTACATATATAATTTAGTTTGTAGTATTTTAGGTGTCCAAATGGTCTGGTTATTTGAGCTAGTTTAATTATTCAAGCCTTAGAAATTCCAGTGCCCTGTCACCAGGTGGTTAGAGTTGTGAGCACACTAAGAAAGGTATGGGGAGCTCCCAGTTCATGGAAACCAGAAGGCTTTTATTCCTCCCACCTCTTGTGTCCTTGTCCAAGTTTTAGAGAATAGCTCAGATCATGAGCATAACGTGCCCCACTTCCAGCTCAGGTAGAACATCAAAGTTTAGTCCCCAGTGCACAGCAGAGAAGGCAGAAAGGAGTGCTGGAGAAAGGGAGAGATCAGCCCGCAGGAAAGATTTAAATCCTCCAGATCACAAGCACTTAGCTTATGATACTCAGGTAAAAGTCCTCTGTCATTCTGTGGGTGCAATCACCTGAACCTCAGCTTCCCCACTGAGAAAGATGCACTTCATTCATTGCATCGTGGTTCTATTTGCCACCTTGCCACTGCACTGTGGCTCCATGAGGCTGGAAGAAGCAAGTCCCTCTGCAGAGTGTAGATTTAATTCTGGCTGAACTAGTTATGTCTGGACCTACTCTCTCCTCCCTGTCACCAGTCCAGTCTCTCAGATTTCCCCATGCTATTCAGGGCTCCTAGAATGACCTATAAAATCCATTCAGCATTTTTTTTTCTGGTTTTTTGTTTTTAGAGGGATCATAGGGTACGTGTGGCTATTCCACCTTCTTAACTCCACCCCTTCATTATCTTGTTTTAAAATAATAAATCTGTTTCAGTGTTCAATGTGTATCTACCGGGCTTCTCTGTGTTGCATCTCTTCCTCTTCTTGCTCTGAGTTTCCTTCAAAGAACCACTCTTGATGCACTTTGGGGCTGTAGGATTTGGGTGGGACTCACTAGTACTTTCATCTCTCGCTGCAGAGAAGCTTTACATCCAGGCCATCCAACCAACAGAGTTCAGCCCTGGCCATAGTCATCATTTCAGGAATCAGAGTTAAGCCCAAGACTTGCTGGAACTACTGGGGAAAGAGCAGCTCTATTTCTGTTTGTTTTATAAATGAAATGGAATATTAAACTGAGGTACATCTTCCCATTTCTTTGGAAAAAGTTGCTGAGTCCTAAAGACAACTAAGAAAAAACAAAGCTGAACAATGGAAATAAAGATTTGTGATATTCCCATGTGCCCACCTGCATGTGTCCACCAGTGACTATGTCTTTCCTTTCTCTGTGGCATTTCGGTTACACAGACTAGTAAATTCTTCCTTTGCCTGGGCCATTCTGTATTGGATTTCTGTCATTTACAGCCAAAAGTGTCTTGACTAATATAAGAATGAACCCTTTGTCTATTATACTTTATTGTAGCCTGTGTCTTGAGTTTATTATCTTTATTACTTCATTGTGGCTTGTATCTTGAGCTGATTATCTTTAATCAGCAACACATGGAAGTTTGTATTGGTGTTACTTGTTGAAATCTTTTGGAAGGAACTGTAACTTGGTGGTTGAATTTTAATCTGCCTATACCCGTTTGTTGTTGTTTTCAGTGAAAGTTGTTCAGTGTTGCTTAGAGTTTGTAGTTTGAGATTCCCCAATCAGACCCTGAGAAGAGGATTTGCAAGTCAATAGTTTATGTGAAAGGAAAGCCCTAGAAGCTTCAGTAGGAGAGGGGAAAAGGGAAAAGGAGAAGAAGGATGAATTATTAAGAAGGTTACGCCACTGGGTTACTGGAGCTCATTTCTGCTGGGGAATTCTGGGAGATGGTATAGAACATGCCCCAGAGTTATTTATCCTCCAACCCTCATTCAACATTTAAGATCATAAATTTATTCCCAAGTCTTTATTTCCCCCAACCATTTCCGCCCTGTCCTGACCAGGGCAGACAGAAAGCCTTCACATGAGGAGGTAAGGAGTTGTAGGCACTTGCAATAGGACGTGATAGGCAGGTGTTAGAGCCAAGCCAAGGAGATATGGGTGGGGAACAGACCTGCCACAACAACTGGGAGTGTTCTGGATTTTGACTCCTGTGCTTCTAGTTTAACGTTATTTCCTATACTGAACAATGTGTATTGATTTATAAGTAATGATCCTTCACAAACGCATTAGCTTTATAATTTATGAGCTTTTCTTGTATTCAGAAAGATGAGATGGAGGTCAGTAGTGTTTGTTATTTTCTAGCTTATCTGGATCATTCATTCATTTACACACTCATGCAACAAGAGCATTGGGGAAGAGAATCAAATAAACAAAGGTCCCTGTTCTCACAAAGCTCAAAAATTAATGGGAAGACAGAAATGAAATTAGTGGTAGAATACAGTGATATTTGCTTTAACATTGGTGGATATGAACTGGAACACTCAGGGAGAGTTACATCTTAAAAGACAAGAAGGAAGGTAGCAAGGAAAGATACTCACTCTAGCTGCTATTGCAGCCAGTCTCCGGGTTACAAATGTCTGACTGATGCACAGCTTGAAGTTGTGACCAACCTCTGTAAAGCCTATCATATTAAAGATTTGAGATACAAACAATGGTTTGTAGTAACAAACAGGTGCTACTCTACAATGCCTATCAAAACATATTATTACTATGTTGAAGATATTTTAGTGTTTCTGGAAGAGTTATTTAAATTTTTTGTGATAGAAAGTTATGCTATATACTAAGACAAACATTTGACTTACAGATGTTACATATGAACTGTACCTAACTGTTTCAACTTATACACATATTTGACTTAAAGATAGACTTAAGAACACAACTCCTTCCTAATTGAAGACTGCCTGTACCATATAACAAATTGCCTGAACTTGTGGCAAGCATTTTATCATGCTCACAGATTCTGTGAGTTGTCAGTTTGAAAAGGCTTCTAGAGAGGTGGACCTGTCTCTATGTCACAATGTCTGGTACACTTCGAGAAGACGTGAGGGCTGGAGGAGATTCAGTGGCCGAGGTGTAGAAGCATCTAGAGGCTCTCTCACTCATCTGTCCGGCAGTTGATGTTGACAGTTGGCAGGGAACTCAGCTGGGGTTGTCTGCTAGTAAACCTATACTTGGTTTCTTCACATGGCTGCTTGGGCTTCCTCACAGGATCGTAACTGGGTTCAAGAGCAAGTGTCCTGAGGCAACTAGGCGGAAGCTTTGTTAGCTTTTACGGCCAACCCTCGTAAGTCACATAGCATCACCACTGTCATAATCACATTCCTGCTCAAACTCAAGAAGAGGGAACTCAGACCCCAACTGTTAATGAAAGGAGGTCAGAGTCACATTGTAAGAGGAGTACGTAGGAAGGGAATTATTGTTGGAACCAGTTTAGGAAAATACAGTCTACTAGAACACTGAAGTAACAAAAGTATTTTGTACACTCAGGATTTAATAATATTGAGTATATTTAATGATATTTTTATTACCCTAATAAATAATACATAACATGACCTTTGCTGCGTGACATTATTTCCTTTTTAAAAACAGTATTTTATTCTGCTTTAAGTGAAAGCTGAAAATTATGGACCACTTAACAAGGATGACTTGTATGTCATCCTTGCACAGGGCCGTGCTGATTTTTTCTGTGTGGTTCCAATTACTTAAATTGCCTCACTTAGATTGTCTCTGGAACAATATGAAGGGAGAGGTTTATTATATATATATATGTCACTCTCATCCAGCCCACAAAGCCTTTCTCCCTGAGTGACACTTTGATAACTGTTGCCATAGAACCTGGGATTGGGATTGGCAGAATCAGCAAAGTGAGTGCTTTTTAGAGGTCAGGGCAGGGAAAAACTGTGAATATTCTTATTTTAATACTGAATTTGATTACAAACACAGACAAACATACAAACTGTATTCATTTTCTTAAAAACCAGAGAAACCCAAGTCACTGCCATCAAGTTGATTCCAACTCATAGTGACCCTATAGGACAGAGTAGAACTGCCCCATAGATCTTCCAAGGAGCGCCTGGTAGATTCAAACCGCTGTATGGTTAGCAGGCATAGCACTTAAACACTATGCAACCAGCATTTTTTCATTTTCTTAGAGGATCTAATTCACAGGTATTTTGAAAAACCTTGGACACATTTCACATGTGGCATCACTACACCCTAAAAGAACATTCTAGTTTATGCTTTGAGAAACTGTGATGAAGCTCAGGATTGGTTGGAAATGTCTATTATGTTCATAACCTGGATATTTTTTTAAGCTGAAATCTAATGATTTGCTTTTTAAAATCCATATAATGATGATATACAGTGTTGATGCTTAACTGAAGAGAGTAGCTAGGAGGCAGTATTGTACTGTGGTCTGGAAGTCTTTGGATTGAATCCCAAATGTGCTACTTATGGTTCTATGATTTGAACGAAATTGCTTAACTTCTTGGAGTCTTGGTTTCTTAATCTGCAAAATGGGATAATGATACTTGCTCTTTACCCTTGCAGTGCGGACTAAATAAGACAATTCAAGTGTCTGGCAGGTAGGAAGTTACAGGCTGGGGGGAGGCTAAGAGAAGTTCTCACTGGAGATAGGGGCAGCTCAGTATTCACTTAACAAACCTTCGAGAAATTTTTTTGAAATTTTTTGCTGTGTCTGAGGGCTGAGGAAAAGCAGAAATTTAGCTGAAGCCAAAAGCCTTGTGTGTGGACGTGCGTGTGTGTGCGTGATATGAACATACATGTGTGAGGATGTTGGCCGTGTAAGAGATTTCCTCAACCACTTCCTCACCCCTCACCTCACTGCCCTCCAGCTGCTTCCGTTTCTTGAGACTAAAGGCTGCACAGGCACTTCCTGATTCTCTCTCAGTGACATGTATCAATTGAAGAGAAAGTGAAGCCTTGCAGGGGCAAGACAGCTGGAGTCTAGAATGCTAACTGGGCACCGCCTTCCACTCCCGGAGTTACCTTTTCCCCTTCCCTCAGAATCTAATTGAGAGCCAGGCCTGCGGTGTCCAGTGCAGGGCCTGCTGTGGAGTTGTCAAGAAGGGCAGCACTGGAATCCACCCACGTTGCAGTCAAGGCCTGACCCCTGTCCATCTTCTCAACTGCGATGCGGCAAGACTCTGGCTTCACTCAGTGCCACTAACAATGGCAGGAAAGTAACCATATTGCCTGATCTTCTTCTTTCTTTCTTTTTTTTTTTTTTTTTTATAGTCAGCAAGTCACAAAACCACACTACAAATGCCAAACAAAGAGCTGCCCATTTCATTCAGCCCTTCAGTGTGTATATTTATCTCAATTATTGTATCAATGACATTCTACCTTTCAAAGTACACCCCTTTTCTTATTATCTTGGTTTGCCATTATTATTGTCTGAGTTGAAACGGATTTCACGACAACTCTGACAACCCAGACTTGGCTAAATTTAGCTCTGATTAGGCATCATTTTATCCCTGTGATTATTTCCTCGTTTCATTTGGATTCTCCTAGCTGGAATCCTAACTGAGGCTTTGGCAATTGTCACAGAATCCTCCACCACATTTCTTGCAAGCGCGCTGATTGTTTCATGCCACAAATGACTTTTGCAGACAGAGTTTTAATGCCTTTTTATAAAACAGGGTTTATTAGGCATAGTCAGGCTATGCTCCACAGCCAGCAACAGCTGGAAGGAAACCCCGAAACAGCCTTTCTGGGCCTCCCTGCTAGGTAGTCTCCCCCATAGCATCTGCAGTGGGAAGCGGACATTGACGACTTTAGATCAGGGGTGTCTGTCCCTCAGAATAAGGGAATTTCCACTGTTATTCAGATAATAACGGAAAGGGGATTTCTGCAGACTCAGCTGACCCCTCCTTTGTTGAGAGGTAGTCAGGTGTCTGAATCAAGAGGCAGGTTCTGAAACTAGAACACCAGGCTTAAATCCTGGCCTGACTGCCAACAGGGTCGGTGACTTTGGTTTCCTCATCTGTGAAATGGAGCACTATGTTATAACATTGCTGTGAAAATTAGTGAGTTAACATATGTCACACATTGAGAACAGTGCTAGGGAGCAGCACACTTGCCGCTGCTGCTGTTTTTATAGGACTCCTGGAAGACAGCATCTGTCTTTGTTACCTAGCGCTGCTGCAAATGGAAAGGCCACAAGTAGGTGGCTTTGCCTAACAGAAATTGGTTTTCTCACAACAGAGGGGACTAGAAGTCCAGATTCAGGGCACTGGCTAAAGGGGAAGACTGTCTCTGTTGGCTCTGGAGGAAGACCTTTGTCTTTTTCTGCTTCTGTTCTTTGGTTCATTGGTGATTGTCATGTGGCCCCCGTCTTCCTCCGTGTGTCTGCTTGTGTGTCTGCTGCATGCCCTCAAGTAAGTTTCAAGTAGGAAACCCTATGGGACAGTCCTACTCTGCCATATAGAAACCAGAATACTCTGATGGCAGAGTAGGGTTTTCTAGGCTGAAATCTTTATAGGAAGAAACTTCCAGGTCTTTTCTCCTTCAGAACTGCTAAACCCAAACCAAACCCATTGCTGTCAAGTCAGTTCTGACTCCTAGTGAACCTATAGGATAGAGCAGAGCTGTCCCATTGAGTTTCCAAGGAGTACCTGGTGGCTTTGAAATGACGACCTTTTGGTTAGCAGCCTGAGCAGATAATCATCATGCCACCAGGGTTTCTAGCGTTACCTAATGTGGTTTCTGCCTGTTGCAGCTTTGAGTCAATGAAGGCACATACAGGGGAGGAAATCAGAAGGGTGTTTACTGCAAGCACACAGATGAGGAGCTGGCAGGTATATACCTCAAGTCAAGCTCTTCAAACCAAGAGAGGCAGAACATTTAAAGCAACCCTCACAAGCACATACATGCAGCCATCATGGACTACACAGGTTATCATGACACACAGGTGCAGTCGGACAGATTGCGTGCTTTTCCCTTGGTGCGTGTAGAAAGGAAACCCTGGCATAGTAGCTAAGTGCTACAGCTGCTAATCAAAAGATCTGCAGTTCAAATCTACCAGGTGTTCTCTATGAGGCAGTTTTACTCTGTTCTGTAGGGTTGTGGGGATGGCAGTGAGTCTTTTTGGTTTCATGGCGGATCAGCTCCACTTGGGGCATGGATCTTAATATTCAACTAGATCTTAAAGAAGCTTAGGTATCTTAGGACACTTTTGAGACTACTAAACTGGTTTTGATTGTGTCAAGGCAGAAACCACATTACAAGCAGCACATTCAAGGTCTTGAGGACAACCGCCAGGTGGAGCAGGTCTCAGCTGACAGCAGCTGAGCAGCTGCTGGCTGTGCCATCACTACGCACCACCACTGAGTCGATTCCTACTCCCAGTGGCCCTACAGGACAGAAGAGAACTGTCCCACAGAGCTCCCAAGGAGCACCTGGTGGATTGGAACCGCCAGCCTTCTGTCTGCAGCTGCAGCGCTTCCCCCACTCCACCACCAGTGTTCCCACATTGTCACTGGATGGGTTCAAACCTCAGCCTAATGCTGTCGCAGCACCAGGGCTCCTTCTTTGTGTCTAAACTGCTCTTCACGTCACTCAGAAGCGATCCTTTGTAAGACACATCTCACCCTGATAGGACCTCCGTAATACAACAGTGCAAACCCTGTTTCCAGATGGGACTCTATCCACATGTATAGGGGTCAGGGACACAACACGTATTTGAGGGATACATTTCAATCCGTAGCACCTTCTAAGACGGATGTTTGCATCTACTGCTAAGAGAGATACAGGCTGAGACTAAGGGACAAAACATCTTGTGTCTGGGAGGGGAAATAGCAAGAACCAAGCAGAATCTAATCTGCAGGAGAACAGCTTGAGCAGAGTGAACAATGCCAGTAAGACCCAAGAGAAAAGGATGTTTGTGCTAAAGAATACTAAATGTGTAATTCGGCAGCAACACCACCAATAACCACAAAGCTAGTACATCGTCACATGTGTAGACATATAAGCATTCGTGTATACAGGTAGGTACAGGTGACTACATATGTGTGCATAGATAGAAGTATTTATATGTATGTATACAAGGTCCAACAACTAAGTCCACAAACTTAATTGTTCTAAGTGCTACATATCTCATTGCTGAATATCACTACTGTCACCTTTGAAATGCTCCCCTTGGGAAGCTATGCACCGATGCCAGTGCCTAGTCCATCCTTCAAAGCAATTTTGGAACTCTTTCTGGAATGGCCATTGTGCACGGTAGTGTGGTGGCAAGTTCACAAACTTATTGTATAGTGTCTATGAGGGAATTTTTAGCAGTAAACAAATAACTGTATTGGAATATCCTCCCTACTCACCCAATCTAGTGTCCAGTGGCTTTTCACTTTACCTGAAGTTGAAGGAAATATTGAAAGGAAGACATTTTGATGGCATTCAGGGCATCAAGGATAATGTGATGACAGCTCTGATGGCCATTCCAGAAAGAGCGCCAAAATCGCTTTAGAGGGTGGGCTACGCACTGGCATCTGCACGTAGTCTCCCAAGGGGAGTACTTTGAAGGTGACCATAGTGATATTCAGCAGTGAGGCATGTAGCACTTTTTCTGGGATGAGTTCATGAACTTAATTGGTAGTCCTTGGATGTACAGGTATGTATGCACACATATGTGTTCACAGAGGACAGAGTTACAGACATTTCTCAGATGTACCCAAACGCTTTGCAAGAGTGGTTTTCCAGGTTTGAAGGCTCAGATCCTTAGTCTCATGGGATAACTCAGTCAACTGGCACCACAAGGTTCATGTTCTACGTTAACATTCTAGAAAAGAAACTAGTCTACAGGACTAGTAGCTGAGACAACACGTGGCCTCATCTACCCTGAAACCAGAAGAACTGGATAGGGTTTAGCTGCCACTACTGACCACTCTGATCAGGGTTGCAGCAGAAGGACCTATTGTAACACAGTTGAGGAAAAACACAGAACAGATCTCAGATACTTAAAAAGTCCAGACTTACTGGACTGTCTGAGGCTAAAGGACTCCCTGAGACACTTTTTAAACCTTGAACTAAAACTATCCTCTGAGGTCACGTTTTAACAAAATAACAGATTGACACAAAATAAAGGCTATTACCTATGATTATGATGCTCCAGGAAAAATTTATCTGTGTGAAACCAAAAGGCCAACAATTATTTTAAAGCACAGAAGAGAAGACAAAGGGGATAGGAAGCTAGAGGGCTGGAAACAGAGCAACCAGAACACAATTAAACAGGAAAATGTGACTAATACCACTCAACAATCTGTATAGCAGTTTTCAAATGGGAACCTAATTTGCTTTGTAATCTTCCACGAAAAACACAATAAAATATTATTTGAAACAAGAATTGAATCTGTAGTAGTCATGTACTGATTTTGTCTTCCTGTCACTGATTCCCTTTCCTGGATTTTCCTTTAGGGAACTGTGCATCAATCAGGGTCTAGCTGGCACACCAGAAAACACTCCAGATATTTCCAATACAGTGACTTTTGTGCTGGAAAGTAGTTATGCAGTTGATGGAAGGTTTGAGGGGTCAAACAAGGGGGAGAGGAGCATCCTCGCTGCTACTACCAGCATGAGACCTCTCCCATACTTTGTGGTAGGGACAAAGAGAAGACACAGTGTGGCTGGGGTTCGAGGTCAACTGGTTAAAACCAGAACTCTGGTGGGTCTGATTACTGGGAGCTGTGACTGCAGAGCAAGATGCTGTCTAGGTAGAGCTGGTGACGCTGAGGACACACAGTCACTGTCTGTGCACACCTCAAATTGCAGGGAGGAAGGTAAACATAGTGACTTCTCTCACTGCCTGTTCTCTAAGCTTCTGTCAGTGCCACCAAGGGACAGAACCTCCCAGAAGCAAAGGGATCCAGGTGTGGTTCTCTGCGATGCTCAGCAGTGTAGGGAAAGAACGGAGAATGAATCTGAGGACAAATAGCCAAATCACTAGCCCAGGAACCATCACTCCCTGTTCCCTACCCAAGTCATGTGATTCTGGTGGAACTGAACTTGACCTTTGGGACGAACCTATGACCAAGGCCTGGCCAATCATGATAACCTATCCTTCTGGCTGCAATGACTGGCTCAGCAATGAGAAGGGGAAGCCAAGCTGGTCCAATGAGAGTGAGCCCTGGAACTTTCGTTACAGCTACCAGGAAAGAGGAGGCTTCTGCTACGGTTGCTAGGCTTACAGGAAATAAGCCTAGGTTTGCTAATGCCCATCTTGTTTCCTGAGAAATAAGGATGGCTTAGAATGAAGTCAATACAAAACAAAGCAGAATCATAAGAACAGAGAAAGATTACCAGCTACCTTCTTTGACTATCTCAACTCAGCCGTTACCGCTTCTAGATGTCTCTCTTCTGTGACCCATAATTTGGTCTCCCTCCACCTTTGTTTTGACTCAGTTTCTATCACTTTCAGCCAAATAATTTCTAACTAGTGCACAGAACTAAGAAGGAACTGGAGTACCAAGAGGTGACTGCAACAAAACTCGTGAACAGTGACTGAAAGGGAGGCCCATCTGTGGGACCAGTGCCAGGAATGAGCATCTTTGTCCGACCTAGAAGCTCAGGTGTCAAAAGCGAGGCCCCACACTGGAGCTGGACCAAGGGTGGGGCTGATTCCCTGGCCTCTGCTTCGCCAAAACCAATCTTAGGTACTCTCTGCTTCTCTGGGAAGGTATAGACCTAGTGAACTTCTTACGAACTCCTCAGCCTCGTGTTTCCTCTTTCCCTTGTGTCTGGGCCATCATCCTTACTATTGTTCCTACTCTGTCCTCAAAAATTACTGTCCTTGTGCAGACATCTACTGTGTGCTGATGCTATGCCAATAACTTAATCAACATATGTGTATATGCATACTGTTTATAAAGGATGTCCTATTTTTGACAGCTCATGGTAGCCGTAGTTTTGAAATTGTAGCAACTATATTTATCTATTTTTTATTGGTCTTGACAAATAGCCCAAAAAAGCTACACAATTCCAAAACACATAGAAATTATTAGTTTACTATCAAAATAGGTGTTTCGTTCACCAAACATTCAGTGTGCTATGTGAAATTTATGACGTGCGTAATTATCCCACCAAGAGAACAATTTCATGTTCAGTCAAAAAAAACTGAGACAACTGGGTCTGTTGCCATCAAGACACTGCCTGTGCGTCAGCAAACCACGTGTTCTAATGAAAACATCACCACCATTCATCAGACTGTATGCGAGAATCCATCCCAATGAATTTCTCGCTGTGCCCAAGAACTGGACCATTCATTGACCACAGTTTGGTGTGCTTTGCATCTGACCTTGAAGCTTTACCCCTACAAAATTGTTTTAACTTAAGAACTGAAGTCCAGTGACCATAGAGTGCACCATACACTTGCTGACTGGGCTCTGAAGCAATGGGAAGTTGACTTTGCTTTGGGCTGAAAAATCATCTTCAGTGACAAGGTCCATTTTTGGATGAATCGTTTTGTTAACAGACAAAACTGTTTTATTTGGAGCGATGGGAATCCAATGGGGGTTCAAGAATGTCAACTTCAGCCCCCCAAAGTTACCATTTGGTGTGGATTTTGGTCCAGTGGAATCTCTGGCCCTTATTTTTTTCCAAGATAAACAAGGAAAAACTGTGACTGTCAATGGTGAAGGATACAAGGCCATGATTACTGATCCTTTTGGGCCCCATTTGGAAGGTGCCATGATGCCCATTTCTCCTGAGTTCTTTGCCACACATAATGCCATCAAATGTACTCCAAAATAAGAAAACAATTAAAACTGTATCATTTGTACAACTTGTTTTATTCAAGTTCAAGGACAGGACACCCTTATTGGAAGACCCTTCATATATTTCGTTTGTATATATCTTGTTTATATCTACACATATACATAAACACATGTACATACACATATATATCTAGTTGCTGTGGAGTCAATTCTGTCTCAGAGCAGAACGGTTCCTTAGGGTTTTCAGTGACCAATATTTGAGAAGTAGGTAGCCAGGTCTTTTTTTAAGAGATGCCCCTGGGTGGACTCAAATCTCTAATCTTTCAGTTAGCATCTTTTACTATTTGTACCACCCAGGGATTCCATATGCATATGATCTTGCCTAATCTTTAGCTAAGAAGACAGTAGTCTATGAGGTAAGCTTTGATATTCCCATTTATAGATATTGAACCAAAGCGAGAGATAGGTTCACAGACTTGCCCAAGAATTGAATCCAAGTCGTTAGACTCTGAATTTCACCGTCATCCACTGTTATGCGAAGCTTCCCTTTCCTGTGTAACTTTCATTTATCCTTACGGCCACAGCTAGGACCTGTCACTTCCCCAGGGGGCTTTCTCTACCTTTAAATTAGGCTTGATTCCCCTGCCTTGAACGTCTCAGAGCCCTTTCTTTCCCCTCTTCAGAGTTGTCAATACTATAACTGCTTATTTAATTGTCTGTCTTGTTCCACCAGACCAAAGGCCCCAGAAAGGTGTGGCCTGTGCCTGCCTTGGGCATCAGGATATCCTGAGTGTCTAGTACCTAACAGATCCTCAGTGGCCATTTCAATATCCAAAGTAGAATGGCTGTTAAACCACAAGTGTTGATTTACAGAAAACATTTCCAGCCTTTTTTTCATGATTACTCAAAAAATTGGGTGGCTGGTGTGACCATTTTCACATATCTTGGGCTATAAGAAATCAAGGACTGATACAGATAAGCAATCAGGTATGGTTTGATCCAGCCTCAGTCTGAGGAATGGCTATTCCAGTCATGATCACCACATAGCCAAGAAGTGGAGAGACTTGCCACATACCAAATCATGTCATATATCTGCCCTACTTAGCCCACTCCTTGCATTCTCTCTTTGCTTGCTGTCTTCACCAGCAGGCTGTGGGCAGTTCTTCCAGTTCTGTTTCCAGCCCGTTCCCCACTGAGGTAATGTTGGGTGTGCTGGCTGGTCAGGTAATTGAAGAAGTGCTTGCTTCCGAGGCCAGCCTCTCCTGCTCTCCTGGGAACGCTAAATCTAGAGTGACTGTCTGTTCTGTGTGGCTTTAGTGGACGTGCCAACTGTTCAAAGGGACTGTCCCATTGACATTTCACAAACTGTCTTCACTTCCTTATTATTTCCAATAATGGGATCTGCCAGATAGCAGACATAGCTTCCAGTGACTCAGAAATGTGATTACTGGCTAAATGTATTCTAGGCATTGCAGCCAGTTTTCATATTCATTCAGTTATTGTGTATTTGTCATTCAGCAGATATATTTACTGACCACATATAAATTGCAAGACGGTAAGAGCTAAGTTCATAGCTGTTCAGGGAAGAGAGGAGGTAAATAAAATGTGAACCCTCCTTTTAAGGAGTTGAGTTTTAAAGACAGTATGCAATCGTCACAGCCCTTATTCTTGGATATCTATTCTATTGCAGGCATGTGCTAAATACTTTTCAAATATCTCATTTAATCTACACCATAGCCCTAAAGTATAGATAATAGTCCCATCATTTGATAAACAAGGAAATTGGGGATCTGGATGCTAAAGCTGCTTGCTTAAGATGACACAGATGGAGAGAAGCAGAGTGAGAATTTCAACTCCCATCAGAAACTGTGAAACGCGGTTCTTTTTTTGTGCTGTAGTGCCTCCCAAAGAAGGCTGAGGCATGTGGGCAGTGACCCTGCAGTTTCTGATGAAGTGCCATGGAAGATCAAGAGTGACTACGTTTAGCCCTGGGATTGCTGCCCACTTCTAGAAGGGGAGGAAGTCATCAGTACAGGTCTCTCCAACACCCAAGGCCTATCCTAGATAAAAACTGAACATTCAGTTGATCAAAGAGACTCATGACCCACAGCATGAAATCACTAGGCTTTTGGAATCAACTTTCCATTTCTATAAGATAACCCACGTGCGACAGACACAGCCGTTGGGGTTTTTCCATTTTGCCTGGCACGGAGCAGCTGCTGGTATCTGTGCTGCTGGGCTCCATATGGAGCAGGAGGATGGGGGCAGGCAGGAGGTTGGTGGGTTATGTATTTATGAAGCTAGGACTATCATTTTCAAGATTTCAAAATGTTTGCTATCTAGAGTAAGATTGTCTTGGGAACAAAGTCACCCTTTGTTCTCAAAAATCTCTTCTAGTGGGCATTGCTAGTCCAGTCTTTGGAGCCAACATCACCCAAAGGCAAGATACAGAGCCCTTCCATGTTCTCATTAGTCCCACAAAGTGACAGCATATCAGATCCGTGTGAGAGAATGCTTTGTCCCCTAAAGCTGGATTGAAGCTGTCGTGTATCTGGGGAAAATAAATATATATATTATTCATTATTCTCGAGAGCTGTTGATGTCGATGTATTTCTCATAGAGATTGTCAATGTTGGCCAAGGCAGATTTTCACAATTAGAAGAAATACTAGATTAGGCTTGGTAGAGCTGTACCCTTCACTGGCTGGTCACATCACACAATAAGCAGCCGCCACTGTGGGCTAATTCATTGTGTGGTCTAGTCCTGGACATTTGGGTTAGACCATAACACGTGCTGGGGGAGGGGGTGTGGGGATGAGTTTCTTCTTGTAGAAATGCATGTTGACAGTATCAGACATCACAGGGCCTTTAAGAGAGCTCCCAGGGGACTCCCTGAGGTTCAGAAGACCTCTCTCATTTTCTAGGAAACCTTAATTCCTTGGTGGGGGGGTGGGTTGGTTGATTCTTGACTTGGGAGGTCTAGGAAATACGTAAGTACTCTAAGGAAGATTTGAGGACTACAGGGTTTGGAGTCCACCACTCCAGGGATGTTTCTGTAATTCTCAGATTACAGTAAATTCTTGGTAAAATAGAGAAAGGAGAAGCTGCAAGAGTAAACGTTGGCATGATCTAGGTTGACATCCTTTCACTTACTAGTTGTGTGCTTTTTGCTAGGTTACTTTTCAAAACCTGTAATTCCTTAACTACTCTAAGCCTCTAATTCCTAATTTGTAAAATGGGGATAATAATCATACTTAATTCTTAGTGTTATTGCCTAGTGGCTGAAAATATGTAGGTGAATCAGACTGCTAATACCATTTTTGGTGTTTCTATGATTAACTTCCCCGGGGTAAGATACTTTTTAATGCAGCTGTACTTTAAAACTAAAAAAAAAAAAATCTTTCCAAGAGAAGTTCCAGTTTTATGATGATAGGACAGAGTATTCTTTCCTTTTTAGCAAGGATGTTGACATACTGTAGTGCTTGTTACTGGGTGATCATCACAAACGCTCTGTAAAGAAATGGGGAAATTGAATTTGTAAAGCTAACTTCACTATGGCTAACTACTTACTATGAAGCATATTTGAAAAAGAGAAATGGGTAGTGATTTAATTCTAACACTGTAATGAAATAGTTTTCATGTAGTGGTGGAGGGGGCACAAAACTACAGAACAGAATGTCCTCTCAATAAATAAGCATTGTCCTGGAAATCCGATCTCTCTTATTCCACCATGTTTGGTTGTTTAGCTACTCTGTTAATTTCTTCAGTGGTAGTTTTGAAAAGAAATCAACATGAAGAATCATGCCAGGGAAAACTGGGCATCTCATTGTACAATCGGGTGGGAAGCCATCACGTGCACTACTGGGAGAAGCTCAGGGCAGCTTCCAGCTTCAGGAGCCATTAACAAAACTTATACTGTAAGCACATAGGCATATTTCTTGACTAAATACAACATTACACAGGTAATTTTCTGGCTTTTTTCAATTAAGTGCCTATTTTTTGATTATCTATGAATTGCAAATAATTTTTTAAGTGATTTGTAGCATGAATGTGGAAAATTAAGCCACACAGTTTCAAATTCCCACTCTACCATGTAAGATGTAACTGTGTGACCAACTTCAGCATCTCAGAGCCTCAACTCTTGTGTAAGTCTGTTCAACAAGGAAAATAGGGTTTGTCTTATGGTCTTGAAGTCACAATTCAATGACATGATGGTAGAGCGCCTAGCACGATTCTCAAAATATCTTTGATATTGTCTTTGCTGGTATTCATTCAGATGTCTGGGACCTCAGCTAGGCTAGCTGGAGACATTCTCCACACCGTCTCTCATCCTCCAGCAGACCAGCCTGAGCTACTCCCACGGTAGTCTCTAGGTTTAAGCAGCAAGTGAAGGCAATTGCCAGTGCACAACAAACATTTTCCAAGTCTTTCCAAGTCTGCATTACCTTGCTAGAATCTCTTCTTGGTCAAAGAAAGTCAGATGGGCTTAATCTCTAAAGGAAACCCTGGTTGCCCAGTGGTTAAGTGCTACATCTACTACCGGAAAGTTTGGCAGTTCAAATCCACCAGATGCTCCTTGGCACAGCATGCCCTATGGGGCAGTTCTACTCTAACCTATAGGGTTGTTTTCAGTTGGAATTGAGTCAACAGCAGTGGGTTTAGCAAACCTAATAGAACTTATCAAGGTGCTGGAAACGTCCCATACCTACATGGCACATACTGATCCCATATAGCTATTAAATACCTGAAACATGGTTAGTATAACCAGGGGACCGAATTTTTTTATTTTAACTAACGTAAGTTTAAATTTAAATGGCCACATACAACTAGTGGCCACCATACTGGACAGTGAGTTTCTAGATACATAATTATCTATACTTTATTTCAGCCGAGATTATTTGTCATGAATCCATGAATCCTTTGTGTCTAGCTTCTAGCTCATGAGAGACTGAGGGATGTAACAATAAGTTAAATGACACAGCAAAAACCAACTGGACAAATCCAGAAGATAAGACATTTCATAGGACACCTGGGTCAGTGGCTTCAGCGATGTCCTAAAAATGGGGTTCTATGAATTGGACAGGAAGAAGGGACATCTTTGTCAGATATATATCTGGGTAGGACTCTATGGTAGGACAAAATAGCTGTAAAAATATTTTTAGATTAATTGAGGAATTTCAAATGTTTTAGCTGTACAATAACAAAAATATACTGAAGCAGCAAGGTAAAGTCATGGGCTGAAAAGGTAATTTAAAACAATATACTGGTATGTTGGTAAAGAAGATCACACACAAATACAAGTGTGTGTGTATAAATATATGCAAATATGGAAAGAATAAGAGACATATGCATTAAGGTATAAAGCATGGGGATTCTGGGCAAAGGAAAAGCAGTTTTATTCACTTGTTAACTTGCTGGCCTATGTTTTCTGAATTTTTACAAATATAAATGTGTTTCTATAATAATCAAACCAAAAAGCCAAACCCACTGTAGTTGAGTCAAACCCAACTTCTGGGGACCCTGGGTAAGTCAGAGTAGAATGGTGCCCTGCCGACGTTTTGGGAGCTGTGATATTTCCTAAATAGATGGCCAGGCCTTTCTTCTGAGGCACTTCTGGGTGAGCTCGAACCTTCAACTTTTGGGTTAGTAGCTGATCACTCAAACATCTGTGCCAACCAAGCAGCCTCCTGGAAAGAGGCTATTAAAAAATAAGAGAGAGAGAGAGAGAGAGACAGACTGTTAGTGCACATCCTTGTTGCTAAAGATAAGCACCTATTTTACTGTGTGTTCAGGAAATGTTCCATCATAATACTGCAGTAAATTCTTCCTGCAGACGTGTTGAGGGCTGAGAAGCTCAGCAGCTGGTGAACTGGCTTGGCTAATCTTGGTGAGTGGATCGCTTCCTGTGATGCCACTGGCACTTCAGCCATCAATTTGGGCTAGTTAATCAGCATACCCCATTGGGTAGCATGTTCTAGAGTGATCTAGTATGATTCATTCATGCAGACTTCTAGTTATGTCGCTTAGTTTCTCTCTGGGGCTGACTGCTGAGCAACAGAGATGGTGAACAAACCGATGCTGGCTCTGCCAGATGTCAGAGAAATGGGAAGATATCACAGGAAAAGCCCTCCATCTATCATTAACGTCAACATTTTAAAGTTTAACCAGAAATTGGTAATACAGTGCTTCCTTTTGATGTGTTTTTCCTTTTACTGACGTGTACATATTTTAAAGCTAGTGTCATATGAAATATACATTATACTCTTCTTGTAATTTAGAAAATGTGATCACTGATTAGAAAAACATTATATTTATAATGTCTCATTGTTACCCTTCATGTTGTTATTCACTGAGGAGGCTCAGTGCAGAAGTTTCAAGAACATGTTTTTCACAGAAAGCATATTCAAGCCCACCAAACAAAAAAGAAAATTTGTGACTGCCAATTTTTTTTTTTTTTACAACTTCTTGCATAACTGGCAAGTTGCCACTGTCACAATAAAAATCTAGATTGCCACTAGTTTGTTTGGAAGTGATGTGACTGTCTTTTGAAATAAACAAGGAGCAGCAGCATTTCTGAGTTCCAAGTCCACTTGGGTAGCTTGCCTTTCTAGCAGTCAATTGAATAATTAAACAGCAAGGCAAGAGCTTTTATTACCCCCCAAATCTGCACTTGAACATCTGCAATGGAACAAATGAATACATTTCTCTTTAGGACCCATTAGAAAGAAAGGAGAATTTTAAACTCTTGGAGTCTAGCAAACAGCAGTTGTTCAAGTGTTAAATTCTATCAAATAAAATTAAGTGGAATCCAATTTTCTTCCCATTTGTATACTTTATGTCTTTGTTGAAGTTGCTTTTTCTGAGTTACAACAGGCTGTTGTACCCATCATCTAAATTTCCAAGGCATTAAAGTCATCTCTCTACCATCTAACTTCTATTAATGCTGTATACATTTGCCCTTAAATTTGAGAGTAAACACAAACTTGACGAAGTTCACAGAATTATTTTATTTTCTGTCTCCTATTGCAAGAATTGACATCAAGTCCTTGAGAATGTGACTGTTTCAATGTAGTTAATTTGCAAATGATACAAAATATAATGTTTTGGTTATGTTCTTGCTGGGTGCTGTTGAGTCCGATCCTACCCACAGTGACCCAAAATGACAGAATACAAGTGCCTCATAGGTTTTCTTGACTGTATTCCTTATAAAGCAGAATGCCAGGTCTTTCTCCTGCCATGGCTGGGTTCAAATCAAACTACCATCCTTTTTGTTAGCAGCTGAGTGCTTAACTGTTGTGCCACCAGATCTCCTTGTTTTGGTTGTAGATAGAAATAATAGTTTTGTGCAGTTTGTGCTTCACCTTTATATTAACAGAGAGCCCTTCCAAATTGCTTGTCCGTGAATCTGTCCAGGAATTTACTGAGCACTGCTGGGAACCCTGGTGGCATAGTGGTTGAGTGTTATGTCTGCAAATCAAGAGGTCAGCAGCTGGAATCCACCAGACACTCCTTAGAATTCCTTAGGGCAGTTCTCCTTTGTCCTACAGGGTCACTGTGAGTTGGAATACACTTGATTGCAACAGGTTTGGGTTTTTTTGGTTAGTTGCTTACAAAGCATATCATCAAAGGTGGGTGGGGGACACCACAGAAGCAGAAAAGCAATACCTTCAGAGCTGGACAGTAGAAGTTGCATGCATTCCTGATTTTCTCCTCATCGAGGGCTTGCTGTATGTTGGTGTTAGTAATACGCTGGTGACCCATGAAGATATTTGTGTAATTTACAGTGTAGTAGGAGATGGATTGACACAGTGGCAGCAACAATGGGCTTAAACATAAAAATTATTGTGGACATGGCACAAGACCGGACACTGTTTCGGTCTGTTGTTCACAGGGTCCCTATGAGTTGGAACCGACTCCACGGCACCTAACAGCAACAACAGGAGCAGCAGATACTAAAAATTATTGTATAATTAAACCATTAATTATACATAGGAGAACAGGTATGAAGGAGAGATGTGGGCTGCTGTAAGAGTACACGTAACAGTGCAATGTATCGGGGAATGGGGGTCCACTCTTGGTGGTGCAGGTAGGAAAGGCTTAGCGCTGTCTCAGCTGAGAGAACGAGGAGGAGGAGTTAAGGGTGGAGGAAGTGTCACCGACAAGAGAGTACAGCACAGGCAAAGGCCCTGCGGTAGGAAGCGGCACGCCGGGTTTAAGAACTCAAAGAAGGCAAACAGGGGTGAAACACAGAGAACAATGGGGATTATGACATGGTACGAGGCTAGACATGGGTAGGGGTGCAGAGATCACGCAAACGACGTCAAGTAGATTTGATTATCCGTGGTTAAGGTTGGGTAGAAAGGAAATATTGGGCCAAGTCGTTTGACTTAAATACGATAAACAACAGTGTACCACTTGAACAGCAGGGGGGAAAAACATTCTGTAATCGGCATCCGAGCAGCACTGCAGTGCCAGAATGGGAGCAGGGTGGGATCAGGGTATTCGGCTCAGAGGATCTGCGAACTCGCCTTGAAGGGGTTATGTGTCTGGACATGGTTAGGGTAAGATACAGTAACTAAACCAAACCCACTGCCATTGGGTCAATTCCAACTCACAGGGACCCTACAGGACAAACTACAGCTGCCCCATACACCAAGGTGTATCTGGTGGATTCAAGCGGCTGACCCTTTGGTTAGTAGCTGTAGCACTTAACCATGATACCACCAGCATTTTCCCAGAGTTGATAAGAGGGGTAAGAATCCACAGGTTTTGCTGAGAGGCTAGATGAGAGCAGAGAAGGAGAGAGGAGAGTGACAAACCCGGCTAAGATCTGAAGCCAATGCTGATAACAGTGATTAACCATCACCTGTGGGAGTTTGTGGATAAATTCTCCAGCTCCCGCACTTCATGAGATGTGTTTTACAGCGTCTTCTGGAGAGCCTAGCGGAACTGAGCTCCAGCTGCCTGCATTCCTAACCTGTTTTAATAACACACCTCTTTTTTGTGATGTCTTCCCCTGCCTCATCTCACTTCCTTGTTCCCCAACCATGCTTCCTGTGCATCTCCAGGTGAAGGACTTAGGCTCAGATTCTTGTCTTACAATCTGCTTCTGAGAGAACCAAAAGTGAAACATGGTGTGGGGGCGGGTGTGGGGAGAAGATAAAACGCACCTCCCCCTCCCCGTCCCCCAGTAGCAGACTAAGTCTCAAAGCATCAAAAAAGACAAAACTTAGGAAATAGCTTTGGGCACCATTTCTCTGCTTGTGATCACTGAATTTCACAACAGGCTGTCTCTTTTTCAAAAAAGGAGGTTCAGACACCACTGGAGGTGATGAGAAGCTAAGTTTAAGGTGTCAGAGGATGCAGTCATTATGGAGAGTGACAAAAGAGTTTGGCTTTAGAATCTTTATTGTAGAAAGCTTTCAAAATAACTGCTTGGATATTTGGAAGATAATTTAAGCCTTTGAGAACATTGTTGAAGAATAGCTAAAGTAGCACAAATATGAAAAACATCTGGGTTTATGTACTTCTTTGGTCTTTTATTAGAGTGATCAAAAATTTTTTAATTGTGGTAAGATGTATCAGGGAGGCCCAGAATGAGGCAGTGTTTTGTTCTCTTGTACATACGGTCGATGTGAGTTGAAACCAACTCAGTGACACCTAACAACAATTACAAAAATGCATGTAACAAAAAAAAAAAACTATCATTTTAACCATTTTTAAGTACATCTCAATGATGTCAATTACTTTCACCATTTCTAAAAGTTTTTTGTCATCTCAAATCAGTACCAACCTGAAAGTTTCTTAGAAGCAAGGATGGCGAGACTCCATCTCACGTACTTTGGACATGCTGTCAGAGAGGATTAGTCCCAGAGAAGGACACTATGCATGGTCAAGTACAGGTTCAATGAAGAAAGGGGAAGACCTTGGACTGGATAGATTGAAGATGGCTTAGGATCGGGTAGTGTTTTATTCTGTTGTATGTGTGGTCACTATGAGTTCAAATCTACTCAACTACACCCGGTGACAACCACAACAAATCGGTATCATTATTTTGTGTAGTAAGATTGTTCCTTCCACAAAAGTTTAACATAATAGATCAAAATAACTTCAGTTAGCATACATTCTAGAAGCTTCTTCTGAGGCTGTTGTTATTCGGTGTTGCCTAATCTACACATTCTGATTACAGAGACCCCATGTGACAGACGAGAATTGCCCCATAGGGTTTTCCAGGCTGTCATCACTATGGGAGCAGACTGCCAGGTCTTTCTCCCAAGGAGCAGCTGGTGGGTTCACACTGACAAACTTTTTATTGATCAGCTGAGTGTTTAACTGTTGCATCACCAGGGGTCCTCTTTGGGAATACTTCTAGGTATAATATCAGATTTTCTGTAGAAATTAGCTAAGACAAATAAGAAAAATGCTATATGTAATATTATCTTACACTCATCTACCCTGTTGTTATTCCAGAAATTTCATAACTATTTGCATCCTTCTAATTCTTACAGAATATTAGTTAAGAAATGCATTCCCATTCTTATTTCATAAATGAGGAAATTGATCGCAGAGAAATGACTCACCTGGTTACTAGTTACTTCCAATTAATGGTAAATTTGAAACAACAACCCAGAGCACTTCACTTCTAGCTTGTCCCTTTTTTGGATTTAATTAGGAATTACTATAATTTAATAGATTTGTTCTGTGGTTGGGCATTTGAGGGCGATTGATGAAGAAAATGCTCCTGGTGGAATCATATTGAAACCAAGGGGCATGCATACTAAGAAGTTTTGTTCTTTTTCCAGGAAGCTATTTAGATAATGTAGTCCATGGGTTTATGATACAGTTTTGTCTTTTCTTGTGGTTCATATAGCCCAGCAGTGGGGAAATCTTCTAAAAGAGTAAGGATCTTACCCCTTCAAATGACGGGATCAGAGGACAGGTCTAAAGAATCCTAGTCTAATAAAATCAGTTTTCTTATTTTTAAAGTTCTTAAACCCAACCCAACCCAACCCAACCCAACCCAACCCACTGATGTTGAGTCAATTCTTGACTCACAGTGACCCTACAGACAGAATGGAACTGCTCCATCAAGTTTCCAAGGAACCCCTGGAGGGTTTGAACGGCTGATCTTCTGGTTAGCAGCAGCAGCACTTAACCACTACATCCCCAGTGTTTCCTTAAAGGTCTTATTAGACCTAAATTATTAAACCTAAAACTTAACTATCTTCCAATGTCCTTTCTTTTTAAGCCATTATTTCTCCCTGCTAGTTAAAAGTTCTGGTTAAGATCAGTTTCAAAGGCAATGAGAGAATCTAGGTATGGTGAGCCTTCAGAGCTGTGAAGAGAATTTCCACCCTTCCTGAGAAGGTAATAATGCCTCCTTTGGCCCTTGAATATTTTCTAGTCAGATTAACGGGGATGAACTTGACCTTCTGAATCCGGAAGAGTCAAGAACCAGACTGTCACTGTGTCACAGAACATGCTGAACAGCATCCTTTAACTCAGCTGATGACTTCATCAAATCCTTCCAAACCCAATATGACAGACACAGTGGCAGAGAAGCAGAGTTTGAACCTGAGATCTTTACTCATCCTATAAGGTCTTGGATTTTGCCCATACCAGCTGTGAGATCTTACACAGGCAATTTTACTTCCTCGGCTTTGGTTTTTTCATCTGTAAAATGGGGCCGGTAATAGTCCCTCAGGAGCACTGGCAATTGGAACTCTCTGAGCAGCTCCGCAGGATACAGACCTTGCCATCTACTCCCATAAAGATTAGAGCCAAGGAAACCCTATGGGGCAGTTCTACTCTATCACATGGGGTCACCATGAGTCAAAAGTGACTCAACAGCACCCAACAGCAACAGTCGCTGTCACTAGGGATTCTGACAGGGATTAAATGAGTCAATTCAAGCAAAGTACTTGGCATGTAGTTGGCATTCAGTAAATCAATGTCCCCCTAGAGATCACCAAACCGGGTGCCTTAGACTCAGACGGCCATTGTACGCAGTGGCACGGTGGGAGATTGGCGAACTTAATTGTAGAGTTGTCTGTGAAGGAGTTTTTAGCCAGAAAACAAACAACTGTATTGGAACAACCTCCCTACTCACCTGACCTGGCCCCAAATGACTTTTTCTTTACCCAAAGATGATGGTAACATTGAAAGGAAGACATTTGGATGACATTTCAGACATCAAGGATGGTAACCACTCCAGAAAAAGACATCCAAAATTGGTGCATAGCTAATAAATGCTGAGTTGAAGGATGCCGTTGTGCATGTTCTGGGACACAGTGACAGTCTGGCTCTTGACTCTCCTGGATTCAGAAGGTCAAATTCATCAGTCAATCAAAGCTGGTTGACCAGCTGTGTCCTACTAACACTCTTTCTAAATCCCTTCCTCACGCCAGGCAGCTCTTTGTCTGCCTGACACCTAAAGGAGGGTGTCTTTGTGCTGCTGTAACACAAATACCAAAAGCCAGTGACTTTAAAAACCACAAATTTGTTTTCTCACCACACCAGAGATTCAAAGCCTAAATCAGGGTCTAGGCTTTGTTGATTCCTTCTTGGACCGTAGCCCCGGCCCTCCCTTGGTTCTTGGTGACTCCCACATAGTGTCTGTCTTCCCCAGCATGTGTCTGCTTCTGTGTCCAATTTGCTCTTCTTGTAATGCAGAAGTCATTGGGTTACTGCACACCCTATACTCATATGGCTTTACAAACACAGCAAAGAAAACACTACTTCCAAATGGGATTACATAAGTAAGGGCCTAGAATCCTAGCACATATCTTCACTCACTCAAACTCATTGCTGTCAAGTGGATTCCAACTCCTAGCAACCCTATAGACAGAGCAGAAGTGCCCCAGAGAGTTTCCAAGGAGTGCCTGGTGGATTTCAACTGCCAGCCTTCTGGTTGGCAGCCACAGTATTTAACTGCTATACCACCAGCATCCCAGTGCATATTTTGGGAGTACATAATTCAACCCAAACAGAGAAGAATGGCTTACTTTACTTGAATTGACTTCTTTGATCCCTGTCCCAACCCCTTGCCATTGGGACTGTTGTTGCTGGGTGCTGCTCAGTCAGATTTGACTCATGGTGACCCCACGTGCTAGAGTGAGGAGCAGATTGCCATTGTGAAGCCCTGGCATAGACCTGAAAGACACCTACATTTATGATCCATCTGACTCTGTCCAAAGGAAAACTTACAGCACAGGAACTAAGAGGAAAAGTCTTCCCATTTCTCCTTCTCTCACCAAAGGAGGTAATTACAGTTGATTAAGTAGCACTCCCAGACTCACTCAGCATGGGTTACAGATCGTTTGAAAAAGAGAAATAACTCAAATTCTAGAATTAATGGTGTAATTTTGACTTGGTATTCTTTCAAACATGTAACTACTCTTTTTTTACATTGGAGGCCTTCATTTCGATATGAGTGGCTCATTAATTATCTGACTGCAGAATAGAAAATGCCTCGTTTCGTTTTCTCATTGGACAAGTGAGCTAAAAGAGGTGTCATTGCTAAATACCATGGATCACCATTTCTTCCTTATTTTTTCTCTACGAGGAATAAATAGCTCACCCTCCCCCCAAAGAAACTCTATTAAGTCCTCCACTTGTATTTATCTTGTTTCTTCATTGGAAAGCCTGGTGGTGTAGTGGTTAAGTGCTATGGTTGCTAACCAAAAGGTCTGCAGTTCAAATTCCCAGGTGCTCCTTGGAAACTCTATGGGGCAGTTCTGCTGTGTCTATAGGGTGGCTATGAGTCGGAATCAACTCGACGGCAGTGAGTTTCGTTTCTTCATTCTCATCGTTTTGACAAAATGAGATACATGGACGTAATCTCAGCAGAAATGCCTTCTATATCCTTGAACATACTAGCATGCCAAAGTAATTATAGGCAGGAACACTATCAAATAACAGTTTATGAAAAGTATTGATCTCATCTTTATTCCCACACATGTTTTCGCAGCTTCCTAACTACTAACAAGATGTGAAATCAGCTCTTCTTAAGGTACAAGAAGAAAGCTGCCTCTGAGTGTTCTGTGGATAAGCCAAGTTTCAGTCCCTGTCACTCAGTGTGCACCTTATACAGGCCTGAAACTTTTCTTACTTAGTTTTCAGACTTTTAAAAGCTGATTCATAGGGTTATTTTTTAAAATGTAGCTAATTAACAAGATAGCCTCTACACAGGTGGCAAAATATAACAAAAAAAGCCCAGCTTCTGCTGTTCCTCAGGATGAATACCAGTTTTTCTGACTTTCAGCGTTTTCTTTACAATGAGGAAATGACGCATTCTCTATGCTGGGGGTATGACTGTTTATCATTTATTTCATTTCTACCTAAAATGCTTTTGCTCCCTTTTGTGTAACCACTGTGAGTTTTCAAAGGTCTTTTCTAAAAGGAATTGGCATCCCTTTTCAAGGTGGTTTAACAAAAGCTGTGTCTTGGGCTTTCTTTTGCCTTCCCCCTCTCCCCCCTTTCAATAGAACCAGTTAAACCTTAGCAGCAAAAATAGAGTAATTTATTTATAGGGTATACACCTTTGAATGAATTACTCTTAAATCCCACACAATTATAAAATAGAGGCACTTAAATAAATTCAATACAATAAGAGGGTAAACCAAGCAAAAAGATTATTCAAACAATGGGACTAGATCACCTTTTCAAAGTAGGTACCCATAAACTCATTTCTAAATGGCTTTTGAAAATGGGATTAGATAAGACTAAATGGTGGGTCCAGGGAAGTCGTAGATGCTTAAGAAAACTTCTATGGGGGGGGGAACCCTTTTGCCATTGAATCAATTCCAACTCATGGAGAACCCCTGTGTTATAGAGCGGAAATGAACCATACAGAGTTTTCTTTACAGAAACAAATTGCCTGGACTTCCTTCCATGGAACTACTGCCTGGATTTGACCTGCCAACCTTCTGGTTAGTAGTCAAGCACAGGCTGTTTACGTTACCTAAGAAATGAAAAACCAAATCCACTGCAACTGAGTCAATTCCAACTCATAACAATCCTGTAGGAATGAGTAGAACTGCTCCATAGAGTTTCCAAAGAGTGGCTGGTAGGTTAGAACTACCCACCTCTTTTGGTTAGCAGCCAAGGTCTTAACCACTGCACCACCAGGTCTCGTCCTAAAGAAAACCCACTATGGTCAAGTCAATTGCAACTCAGCTGGGTAGAATTGCCCTATAGGGTTTCCAACTACAGAGTTTTTGGTTAACAGCCATAGCTCTTAACTACTGAGCCACGAGGTCTCCATCTACCACCCCGAAAACAAACAAACATGGTATCTTCCAAGGGAAGAACACAAAACTCTGGAAAGCAAAAATCTAACTGGGTCTGACATGGAAGTACTCCACAAATGGTGGCTGATGGAGCCAAAAAGACAGAGACGGAGCTGGAGAAGGAGAAACAATTTCATTGGTTATCCAAGCAAGAAGACAGCTGGGGGCAAGTGCCTTTCCAAGACTACTCCCCAGAAGCTTGCTAAGGTTGGTTTATATAGGAAGGATCAGTTTCAGAATACAAAACAGCACAGACATAGAATATTCCAGAATTAGCAAGCATTCTTTAAGGCTTGAGTTCAATTTCCTGAGTGGGAGGAAGACAGTCGTTTTTGTTCATGAGCATGTTAAGCTCTCCACCTAGGAGAGCTAATGCCTTGCCAATCCATGACATTTTCAAACCATCCATTGCCAATCCATGATAAAGCATGTGGCAGTTACTCAGCTAAAGGTTATCTGGAGTGCCAAGATGTTTAACAGAACTACTTTTAGTCAGTTTTGGCCAGCCCATGGCTGTTTCTCTTCAAGGAGGTTCTGAGGTAGAAAGGAAACAACTGCAAGAAGTGAGCAGCTGTCCTGAAGATAAGAAAAAATGGCTCTGTGGCTCTAGCCCTGTCTTATTTCTGGGTCCCTCTGTGTCGCCCCTAAAGAAGAAAGAAAGAGGTAGCAGAGAGGACTGTATGGACTATGTCTTCTTCAAAATTGAAACATCAGGACTCTTGATAGCTGCACCACCCACCAGGACCAAGCCTGTCTCTTCTCTCTAGCTCACCGTTTTCTCACTTGTGAGATGAAAAAAATCAGCATCCACCTCACAGAGTCGTATATGCAAAGCACTCTGCAGATACAGCTCTCAAGCTGTTACCTCTGATTAAGCCATCTTGGCCACTCAACCAGCAGAAAGTCTGTAAGTTGGATGCCAAGCCAAATGCCGTCAAGTCAGATCGGACCCATGGCGACCCTAGAGACCAGAGTAGAACTGCCCTCTAGAGTATTCAAGAAGCACCTGGTGGATTTGAACTGCTGACCCTGTTAAGTAAGTTGCATGGGTAATGCACAAATACAGCCAAGCCTCTCTTTACCAACCTTTTGGAAATGGTCAGAATGTGGTAACTAGTGAGATAAAGTCAGTGAGACGAAGTCTTAGTTAGCTTTCCTATATCGTAGTGAGGGTCATGGTGGCTCTGAAGTATATAATTCTCTCCTTCCACGTAGGAGACCCAGTTTGATTCCCAGCCAGTGCACCTTGTATACAGCTTTCACTTATCTGTCAGAGAAGGCTTGTGTGTTATAATGATGCTGAATAGGTTTCAGTGGAATTCCCAGATTAAGATAGAGTAGGAAGCAAGGCCTAGCTACTTCCAAAAAATTAGCTGCAGACCACCCTGTAGATCACAATGGTCATATCCCATTCCGCACAGTGTTGCCTGAGTCAGGGACTGACTCAGCAGCCGACAACAACAATGTATTGTAATAGTCTCATGTGTTTTAATTTTTAAAAATCTGAATAAAGAGATCAGCATGAACTTTTCTTACCTTTCATACGACAAAGTAGAACAAGGTTTTTTGCTCTTTATCATGGTGACCTCATTTCAACATTTGTAGAAGTTGGCACTGGCATTAGAAGAAATTTCTTACTGCTTGGCAAATTCTGTTTTGTTTTCAGGGAGTGGGTTTTACTTCGGCTGCCAGAATCATCCCCTAAAACTGTCTTGAGTACCTGGACAGACCAAATTTAGCTGATAAAAGATGCCCACTTCACCTTGAATTTCAGATAAACAACAAATAATGTTTTAGCATAAATATGTACTAAATACTACATGGGACATACTTATACTAAGAAGCCTTTGTTGTTTATCTAAAGTTCAAATTTCAGTTGGTAAACTGAATTTAACCTGGCAACTCTGTCTGAGAAAGTGGGTACTTTCGTGTCCTCAGGAAAAACTGGACTTTCATTCTCATAACACAACAAAACTGAGAAACTGAAGGGAAAGAGAGACTCCAGATATTCTTAAGTGGGGCCAAAACTTGGCTGTCTCAAGGCAAAGGGCATGGGTTGGTCATACGGGACTCCTCTATGTCCTGCTCTGTCTCCACAAGGTACCACCCAACCAGGATTATTTTCTCATCCAGGGACTTATCCTGACTCAACACAAAGCCCAGATCTGGCTACAAGAAGCCAACTACCCATATATTAATGTTTCATATACTTTTATGCTTAACATTGATAAGCAGTAAACAGTAGTAAAACACAATCTTTTCTTCAGTGGGATCAAAGTGTGACCATCTGAGAAAATAATTTTTCTTTCAGGTATGTAATTTCTTCAGCCTGTGTGCTGAGCAAATAATCCAAGTAGCTGGACATCAAGACTGATGGAAGACACATTAACAACCGCAATATGCAGATAACACAGGTCTGCTTGCTGAAAGTGAAGAGGACTTTTGAAGCACTTACTAATGAAGATCAAAGAGTACAGACTTTGGTGTGGATTATAACTCAACGTAAAGAGAACACAAATCCTTACAGCCGGACCAATAAGCAACATTATGATAAATGAAGAAAAGATTGAAATTGTCAAGGATTTCACTTTTACTTGAATCCACAATCAACACTCATGGAAGCAACCGTCAAGAAGTCAAACAACAAATTGCACTGGACAAGTCTGATGTAAAAGATCTCTTAAAGTGTTGAGAAGCAAAGATGTCACTTTAAGGACTAAGTTGCACCTGATCCAACCCATAGTATTTTCAATTGATTCACATGCATGTGAGAGCTGGACAGTAAATAAGGAGGGCTGAAGAAGAATTGATGCCTTCACATTATGTTGTCGAAGAATATTGAATAGACCATGAACTGCTGGAAGAATGAACTAAATTGTCTTAGAAGAAGTAAACTAGAGTGTTCATTAGAAATAAGGATGGTGAGACGTCATCCCATATACCTTGGATGTGTTATCAGGAGGGTCCAATGCCTAGAGAAGGACAGTATGCTTGGTAGAGTAGAAGTTCAGCCAAAAAGAGAAAGACCCTCAACGAGATGGACTGACCCAGTGGCCGCGACAGTGGGCTCACGCATACCAACTACGAGCACGGGGCAGGACTGGACACTGTTGGACATGGGATCTCTGTGAGTCAGAGTGGATTCAGCAGCACCTCACAAAAAGAACACATGACTTCAGTTTGGCTTATTTTATTTCACAGCTCTTTGCAATCCAATAGACCAGTTGTTTGAATTGGGTAGCAATGTTCTGCTTGGCTTTTAGATTTGTCGTTCTTTTTCTGCCCAAACCAGTCTTTGAAGTTAATTCTCTACTACCTCTACTTTAAATTTTTATTTTTAGTATAGGAAATACTAAGCACCATGTAGCTGACAGGTGTGTTGTTCTGTTCCTTTTTCAGATATGTGCTATCTAAACCTTTGTTATCAAAATAATAGTTGTTACTTGGATCACGATTTGTATACGATACATTTTTATTTGGTTTCCATATAATTTGAACTTTTGGTTATAAATTGAGGAAGTGATGTTATAAATGTTATGTGGTATAATGTTTTGAGTGAATTATCAGTTTATTCTACTTGTAAAATATCAATTTAGGGTCATAAACATGATGATGCAGAAGAATGAGTCACACTCTTTGACAGCTAACAAAGCCACCCCTAGAACATGGCACAGAAAATAAAATTACAAATATTCTTGGTTAGTAAATAGGAACAGCTTTAGTTTTTATAAAAGTGTGGCATGGCAAAATGCTGCCATTTTGTTGTCAAAGACACCGGTTGAAAATTTTCACATAATATTTTGCTGGACTATTTGAGTGGCTATATGAATTCATTTCAAAGCTATCTCAAACTCTATTTAGACATTTTTAAATAAAAATTATTCACTCTATTATTATTATGCATATTAAATAACTACATTGTAGTACAACATATCTCAAAGGCCCCTAACGTATGTATTCAATCCAACTTTCCCAGCAAACTGCAAGGCAGGTATTATTATTCCATTCTATAAATGAGGAAACTAAGGCTCCAAATTGTTGTGCAAACTGTCCAAGGGCCTAGTGATACTGAGGGGGGTAGTTTAGATGTAAGCTCTGTTCTGGCTGACACCAAAGCCCATGTTCTTTCCCTATGCCATATTGTTTTAATGAAACGATTACTTGATAGTATAAAATTTGTATTTCTTTGAATTTCCGTCTTTCAGAAAGTATTAGAGACAATGAAACGAATCTAAAAACAAGGCACTTAAAATAACAGCTAACTCAGGAGACTGGATGTTATGTTGGAATGAATTATTGAGTCTTCAGTTAAGCTCTGAGCATCCTACCAGCCAGGTCTGAAAAGAACGGCAAGTTGATTTACATGGTTTTTATATCTCAAAGAAACCCTGGTGGTATAGTTGTTAAGTGCTACATCTGCTAACCAAAAGGTCAGCAGTTTGAATTCACCATCCATTCCTTGAAAACTCTTATAGAGCAGTTTGACCCCATCCTATAAGGTAGTTATCTGTTGGAATCAACTTAATGGCAGTGGTGGGTTTTATGTCTCAAAAAACCAATGAATAAGTTCTTTTGCAAAGACAGCTTTTATGCTTTCACAAACCAGTGGAGGAATTTGTGGCCTGAGTTCTTTACTAATGACACTAGGTAAATAAGTAAATATCATTCTACTTAATGTTGAGTTTTGTAGAAATGCAACTGGTTTAATGGAAACCTGGAAGGTGAACTGTATTTACTCATTTTTGCATGTGTAGAGTTTTAATATACATGGCTACTTGTTATATAAACTGTCTTTTTTGTAGCTTATTATACTTTTTGTTGTTCTTGCCGAGAATATACACAGCAGAATATGTATCAGTTCAACAATCTCTACATAGACAATTCAGTAATGAGTCATCTTTATATGCTGAGAAATTAGCATTAAATTGCAATTTATTAAGCACATTTAGATAAAAAATTGACATAGTATGGTCCAGATAATGCTATTGGTGATGTAATACAGTGGTCAGCAAATTTTTACTTTAAAGGGTGAGGTAATAAATATTTTAGGTTTTGCAAGCCTCTAAGGGTCTCTATTGCAACTATTCAAATCTGCTATAGCAGCATGAAAGCAGCTACAGACAACATGTAAATGAATGAATATGACTCTGTTTCAATAAAACTTTATTTATACAAACTGGCAATAGACTGGATATGGCTTATGAGTCACTTGTTTAATATAATAGAGCATGAAACTTTAAGAATGCATTCCATCTATCATAAATACTAGGTGTCCAAATGAACTTTGTATGAGGTCTGTGAACTTAATCGTTCTAAGTGCTACATACCTCATTGCTGAATATCACTACAGTTACCTTCGAAGTACTCCCCTTGGGAAGCTATGCACCAACACTAGCACCTAGCCCACCCATCAAAGCAACTTTGAAACTCTTTCTGGAATGGCTATTGTACACAGTGGCACTGTGCTAGGTTTACGAACTTAATTGTAGAGTTGTCTGTGAAGGAGCTTTTAGCCAGAAAACAAATAACTGTATTGGAAAACCCTCCCTACTCACCTGACCTGGCCCCCAATGACTATCTGTACCCAAAGATAATGGAAACATTGAAAGGAAGACATTTTGACGACATTCCAGACATTAAGGATGATAGTCATTCCAGAAAAAGAGATCCACAATCGCTTTGAAGGGTGGTCTAGGCCTGGCATTGGTGCACAGCTTCCCAAGGGGAGTACTTCGAAGGTGACCGTAGTGATATTCAGCAGTGAGGTACGTAGCACCTTTTCTGGAATGAGTTGGTGAACTTAATTGGCAGTCATCATACTGCAAAACATTCAGGGATGAATTATGTGGCATGTGCAAATTTTCTATTATTGCTTCATTCCTTCTGTGATCAGAGTACCTGGGTGGCACGGAAAGTTAAACACTCTGCCAGTAATGGAAAAGTTAATGGTTTGAGTCCATGCAGAGGCATCTATGAAGAGAAGCCTGGTGATCTCCTTCCGAAAAATCAGCCATTGACAATAATACAGAGCACATCTTTGCCGACAAACACAGTCAGCATGAGTCAGAATCAGATGGTTTTGTCTGTTTGTTTTTTACTTTTGTGACCAGACAGCAAGGAGCAGAGTTCAGGCTGTAAAACATAGGAGCCGCCGAATAACGCAAAGACTTAAATGTTTGACTACTAGCTAAAAAGTTGGCAGTTTGAACCTACTCAGAGTACCTCAAACAATAGGCCTGGCTTCTGCTTCCAAAGGGTCAAAGTCTTGAAAACCCTAATACGCAGTGCTGCTCTGCGTGCAAGGGGACCCGTCAGTCAGAATCAGGTAAATGGCAACTAACAACATAGCTCCCAAGTGTCCGAGGTGACCCCCTCAAAGGCCCCCAGCCCTGGAAGGTAAGTCGGGTGGGGGCTGTTCAGAAATCCCACTAGTGCTCTCCTGCACCCACCCAGTGGCAGCAGCACCCTTTTCTAATTCTTCCACTCAGAAGAGGTGCCTTCTTCTCATTTTTCCACTGGGAAGGGTGTCTTTTTCTGATTCATTTAAGGGCATGGCCTGTGCTAACAGAGGCCCTGTGAAAACCTAAGAACCTGACTCATATCCTTCCCATTTCTGTGGGAGGCCACTCAGAAGGCAATCTTCGCATGGCTCTTCAATAAGAATTCATTTGAGACCACAGGATTTGGCGCCATATTCCAGGAAGAAGATGCATAAGGCCTGAAAGACATTAAGGGGAGCTGTTAACAATTTTCTTTTGCAACCAGAATATCATAAGATTGTGTTTACCCAATCTTACATCATAAGATTTTGGTTTTAATGAAACATCATAGACATTTTAAAATTCTACTCTTATGGAGTCATGTAATATTTTTCCTGCAGAATCCTTTACTATTGCAACTTGAGGCTTGAATTTTTTCTTCAGTTCTTTCAGCTTGAGAAATGCAGAGCATGTACTTTTTTTGGTTTTGTATTTCTAGCTCTTTGCAAATGTTATTATAATACTTTGTCTTCTTGAGCCACCCTTTGAAATCTTCTGTTCAGTTATTTTACTTTGTCGTTCCTTCCTTTTGCTTTAGCTGCTCAACCTTCAAGAGCAAGTTTCAGGGTCTTTTGTGACATCTACTTAGGTCTTTTCTCTCTTTCCTGTCTTTTTAGTGACCTCTTGATTTCTTCATGTAAGATGCCTTTGATGTCATTCCAAAATTCATCCCATCTTTGTTCATTAGTGTTCAGTGCATTAAGATGATCTCGAAACTCAGGTCTGATATACCAAAGTCATACTTTGGCTCTCTTGTACTTGTTATAATTTTCTTCAGTTTCAACTTGAACTTTCATATGAGCAACTGATGGTCTGTGCACCAGTCAGCACGCAATCTTGTTCTGACCAGATACTATCAATTTGACCCTTGTGCATTCCATCTGGTGAGGTCCATGTATATCATCAGTCACTATTTGTGTTAGTGAATCACTGATTATATTAAACAACTCAGAAAACATCAAAAAAAGATGGAAGGAATACGTAAGACAATTATATCAGAAAGGACTGGTAGATATTCAACCATTTCAAGAGGTAGCATGTGATCAGGAACTGATGGTATTGAAGGGAGAAGTTGAAACTGCATTGAAAGCATTGCTGAAAAACAAGGCTTCAGAAATTGATTGAATAACAACTGAGAAGTTTTAGCACATGCATGTAGCACTGGAAGTGCTCACTTGTCTATGCCAAGAAATTTAGAGTACAACCAACTAGCAGAGAGCCATATTTATGCCTGTTCCCAAGAAAGGTGACCCAACCAAATGTGCAAATTGTCAAACAATATCATTAATATCACACAGAAGTAAAATTTTGCTAAAGCTCATTGAAAAGCAACTGTAACAATGTATTCACAGGTAACTGCCAGAAATTCAAGTTGGGTATCATTGCTAATGTCAGATAGACCTTGGCTGAAAGTGGAGAATACCAGAAAAATGTTTACATGTGTTTCATTGGCTATACAAAGGCGTTTGACTGTGTGGATCGTAACAAATTATGGATAAGAATACAGAGAACAGGAATTCTAAAACACTTAATTGTGCTCATGAGGACTCTGTATATAGCTCAAGAGACAGCTGTGGAAACAGAACAAGAGGATGCTGCATGGTTTAAAGTCAGGAAAGGTGTGTGACAGATTTGCAGCCCTTCACCATACCTTTTCAATCTGTATGCTGAGCAAATAATCTGAGAAACTGCATTACATGAAGAACAAGGTATCAGGATTGGAAGAAGACCCATTAACAACATGCATTGTGCAGAAGACACAACCTTGCTTGCTGGAAGTGAAGAAGATTTGAAATACTCACTGAGGAAGATCAAAGACCACAGCCTTCAATATGGATTGCATCTCAACATCAAGAAGATAAAAATTCTCACAACTAGACCAGTAAGCAACATTGTCATAAATGGAGAAAGGACTCAGGTTTTCAAGGATTCTATTGTACTTGGGTCCACATTCAATGCCCATGGAAGCAATAGTCAAGAAAGAAAAAGATGCGTTATACTGGAAAAATCTGCTGCAAAGGACCTCTCTAAAGGGTTGAAAAGTAAAGATGTCACCATGAAGGTTAAGGCACACCTTATCCAAGCCATGACATTTTCATTTGCATCATATGTATGTGAAAGCTGGACAGTGAATAAGGAAGACAGGAGAAGAACTGATACCCTTGAATTGTGGCTCTGGAGAAGAGTGTCAAATGTACCATGGACCGCCAAAAGAACCAACAGATCTGTTCTGGAAGAAATACAACCAGAGTGCTTGGAAGCAAAGATGGCAAGACTGTATCTTACACACTTTGGACATATTGTTAGGAGGGATCAGTCCCTGGAGAAGGACATTGTCATGGATTGAATTGTGTCCTCCCAAAAATACGTGTAGCCACGTGGCTGGGCAATGATTCCTTGTATTCTATGATTGTCCTCCATTTGGTGATTTTGCTGTGCTGTATGTTAAAGGATTAGGGTGAGACTGTAAATCCCTTCATTAGATCACCTCCCTGCTCCACCGCAAAGGAAGTTTTCCTGGAGTATGCCTTGCCCCACCATTAATGCTTTCATCCTGCAAGAGATAAAAGGAAAGAGAAGCAGGCAGAGAATAGGGAACCTCACACCATCAAACAAGCAGCACCGGGAGAAGAGCGCGTCCTTCAGACCTGAGGTTCCTGCGCCAAGACGCTCCCCGGACAAAGACTGATGCAATACCAGACTTTCCTCCACAGCCAACAAGGGGGAAAACCTTCCCCTGGAGTGGACATCCTGAATTTGGGCTTGTAGCCTACCAGACTGTATAAGAATAAATCTTCCTTTGTTAAAGCCATCCACTCTGTGATATTTCTGTTAGAGCAGCACTAGCTGACTAAAACAGAATTCATGTCTGGTAAAGTAGGGGGTTAGTGAAAAAGAGGAAGACCCTCAAGGAGATGGACTGATACAGTGGCTTCAATAATAGACTTAAGCATAAAAACAACTGTGGGCATGGTGCAGGACTAGGCAATGTTTCATGTTTCATGCTTAGGGTTACTATGAGTCAGAAGCGACTTGACAGCACCTCACAATAACAACAACAACAGCCTTATGGAGTACTTAGGGGAATTATGTAACTTAGGTAATGAGTGGTTATTAAGTAGAGGATCGTATTTTGACTTTGGATGATACATGGTATGAAGGGTTTCAAACTGTCCACACTTGTTTTCTGACAGGACTTACCATTAAACTGTGATCAGTTATATAATAATTGTGCTTAAAACTTGTTCATTGTTCACCAAAGCCAAGTGCCGTCGAGTCGTGACATCAATAAAACTTGTGTTGCAACTTGTTGAGGAGAACGGTGGCAAGACTTGTTTACTTGTGGGGTTGGCTTTATAATTTTATTGTTTAAAAGTCTTCATAAAAATTAAAATAATAATGATGTATATACAAAAAACACTGAAATCCTCTGTGGTTTCTGACCTCTGTGCAATGCTGACAAAGAAGTATCCCACTTCAAGGTTATAAAAAATAGATACAATTTCCATATTTTTCAAGCATTTTTTTTATTTGTTGTATTTAAATCTTTAATTTCAGTAGAATCTGTTTTGAGTATGTTGTGAGGTAGGGATTCAACAGTTCCACCTAAATGGGCAAACAGTAATTGACTATTTGTTGATTACCCTGTCATTTATCAGTGGGTGGCAGAAGTTCTTTTGTACGCATGTCCCATCTGACCACACAGAATATTAAAAATACATTAATCTCAAGGATGAAGATTTCATTAAATCATTAATTTTTACTGGCTTTTGAGGGACATTCTTAAGTGAACGAAGCATATTTCCGCTGTAAGTCCAGGATAGTGATGAACACAATGATTGCTACTGCTGTCTGATGCCACTGCCTTGAGTTCTAATAAGATTTCATCAGTTTTACCTACCATTGTCTTTGTCTCATCTGTGCAAATGTCGACAGAGGGAAAAAGACAACACATTAGTATAATTATGACAATAGTTTTGACCTTGCAGACCTCCTAAGGGTTTCAGGAACTTTCAGGGTTCTGCAGAACACACACTGAGAACTATTGCAGTAGCCTATACATTCCATGACAGGAGGAATTCTATCTGGTTTGTTGTTGCATCCTTAGTGACCCGATAGGACAAAGCAGAACGGAGCAGCTGGTGGAGTCAAACTTCTGCCCCTTTGGTTAGCAGACATGTGCAACCACTGGGCACCAGGTCTCTAAGCTCCATGACAATACAAAGTCTATCTAGCTTGCTTGCTGTTGCATCCTTAATACCTAACATGAAGTCAAAACACAAAACAAAGACCAAACCCACTGTCAAGTTGGTTCCAACTCGTTGTGACTCCATGTGTTATAGAGGAGAACTGCTGCATAGGATTTTCTGGACGAGAATCTTGATGGAAGCAAATCACCATGTCTTTCTTCCATGGTACCCCTGGGTGAGTTTGAACTACCAACCCGTAGTCAATCGTGAAGTGCTTGTGCTATCTAAGAACTTAATTCTCACATTCACACACACACACACACCTAGGACCTCTGATTACTGAGGTACCTGTGACCTTTTCCCCATCTTATCTGTATCATTTCCCATTTGTTTCAACAATGCTGTATAAAAACTAACCACAAAGTATCAGTGGCATTTCCCAGTCAGTGTGACAGAAAGTAGAGCAGTGAGACCCCTAAAAACCCTGGGGTTGGAATGAATGTATTCTTTCTTACACCCATATAGAAAATCTGGTGGTGTAGTGGTTAAGTGTTACAGCTGCTAACCGAAAGGTCAGCAGTTCAAAGTCACCAGGCACTCCTTAGAAACTCTATGGGGCAATTCTACTATGTCTGTGGAGTTGCTCTGAGTTGGAATTGACTCAGTGGCAGTGGGTTTGGTTTGGGAAACACCCATATATTTTTGCCAAAACAATTACATGTCCAAGTCCAAAGTCAAGAGACAGGCAGGTCCAGAGAGGTTATGGTTAGGATATAGATGAAGTAAGTACCTCCCCCCAATCCAAACCTACTCTCAGCTTGATTCCCACTAATAACAAACCTAGACTAGAACTGCTGTTTAGAGTTTCCAAGGAACACTTAGCAGATTCAAACTGCTGACCTTTTGGCTAGTACCCATAACACTTAGCCACTATGCTAGGGAGGGTTTCCATTGCACTAAGCAGGGACAGAGAATTGAGGCCAAACTTGTTCTAGTTTTCCTGGGCTTTTGCCAGTTTTAATGCTGCAAGTCCCACATCCCAGAAACCCCCTTAGTCCTGGGCCAACTGGGATGATTGGCCATTCTAACATTACTCCCCGGTACATCTCAAGCTACAAGCAGGTTGGGAGTTGTATGATTTAGGAGTCAGCCTCCTTTTAACAATGTTGTCTTTTCCCACACATTGCAACTTTAGATGTAAGTACTCAGTAGAAAAGTTGGGGTTATAATTTGAGGAGGTATCCAAAATGAACCTTTCACTACTAATAGAATACATACTTATGCAGATGGAATCATCAGGTGACACATTAATATAATGCATTTTACTCTAACAAACTTTGACATCGTATACTAAGAAAATTTGATTTTAAGTTTATGCACACTATCATTTCTGTGTGATAAACTATGGTAGCAATCTCTCTGAATTTGTAAGTGTCTTTTAGCATTTTCTTCAATTCAATTCCTTTTTATGTCATTCATCACAAAACTATGAAAACAAGATGATAGCATTACTGACACCGTGTAATTATGTAACAACTCATTGGGCAAGAAAGAGCACATTTAAAGGAGTGATGTAAGCAAGGGATATTTGGGGAGTATTAATGACCTTGGGTACTGAAGCTGAGAGATGGAAGCAAATTTATGGGGTTACATTACATCTTTAGCAGTTAAAGTGCAAGAGGAAAATAATAAATCAGTTGAATCATTGTAAGAAAATTGAGTACTGTGTAGCAAGATTAACAGAACTACACAGAAATGGAGAGACATATTTGCCTGTTGCTGGGAATGGTAATGAGAATATGGGAAATGAATAGTTTTACATTGTCCTTGAAATATCATTACCTGTTGTTCAAAAAGGCACTTTCCCACTTGTATTTTTCTTTAATACATTTGTTTGCATCCTTGTTCGGTGAAACTGTTTGAAATAGTCAGAAATGTTCTTAATTCCAGTTGCAAATAACAATGTTTGAAGAGTTCAAAGGAGACTTTAGAAAATCACTGGTGCTTAAAAACATGCCCTATTGAAAAATGTCCTATTGGAATCTATTGAATCCATCCTTGCTTTCAAATTAAGATGAATATTTATTAAAAAGATTGACTACTACTACAAGAAAGATGATACAATGGAACTGTATTAAGAATGAAATGACAACTAAATATACATTTTATTTTGAGGCTATTTTCACTTAATGTGGTTTTTAGCACAAGCCATTTCAATATCTAATGCTGAAGAATAAAGCTTCACAACTTCAGCGTATAACGCAATGAAGTTAGCTGCCAAGGCCCTATATATTTTGAGCAACTCGAATGCAGCAAAATCTGCGGTCAGTGCAAGTATGGAGACAGCTGTTAATCATCACCAAGGCTTTAGAAAGTTGATATAACTACTCAATTTACAGATGAAGAAACAGGCTAAGAGTCGGTCAGGCAATTCGCTGAAGATCACATAGCTTGTAAGTATCAGCACTGGTAAGGACACCATGACATTCTAGATCCAAATCCAGTATTCTTACATCTATCCCAGTGGGCCCTAGATCTGGCCTAAAACAGACTCCCTCTGGAGGCTTTCTCTTGTATCCCTCATGGTGTGGGCATCTCTTCATGTGTCTGTCTGATATTCTTCTGATGAGAAATTCCTTCGCATTCCGTGTTGCTCTGGAAGGGCTGTCAGCCACTGTGCCTTTATCATCCTTGGCATACACACACCTACAGCCCTATTCTCCTTCTCTCAGGGTTGCTTGTCCAGTGGCTAGGCTGGACCACTCATGCCTGTGATTGTTCTGGTTGTAATCCTTCCCAAGGATAAAAGAAGAGCTGAATCAGTCTCTCTCTCCTTTCTGTCTCTCTCTCTCTCTCTGTCACCTGTCTCAAATGATGAACAGTGAGCAAGCAGGCCTCGGGAGGTCAGCTAGTGTCTTCCCTCCACCACCACCCGTAGGCAGCTGTGTGAGCCAGGGGGTTCTGGTCTAACAGAAGTACCACAAGTGGAAGGTTTTAACAATGAAATAGTTTATTCTTAAACAGTGCAGTGAGCGACAAGTCCAAATTCAGGGTATCAGCCCAAGGGGAGGCTCTCTCTGCTGGCACAGAAGAAGGTCCTTATCATCAATCTTCCTCCTCTGGACTAGAAGTTCTGAGGTGCAGGTACCTCGTCTTTCTGAAGGACGTGCTCAGTTCCTGGCAGTGCTTCTGGCGGTGGGTCTGAGGTCTCCAAACCTCTCTGCTAGCTTCTTTCCTTTACATCTCAAGAGACCGAGGTACAGAACAATCTGACACTTTGAGTCCTGCCCCAACAACACAAACACCACCCATCCTCCCTCATTAACATCATAGAGGCACCATTTACAATTTAGAGGGATGTCTCACAATACCAGGAATCAAGACCCAGTAAAACCAGCACACACATTTTTGGGGGGACATATTCTAATCCATGATACCCCCAACACTGTCACAGAAAGAGAGCTGTCTGCAACAAAAGAATCAGGCAACACTCAAGGAGTAGAAGAGAGAAGAGATATGTGGAGAGAGACAGAACCCAGAGGGTTGTATATAAGCTCTGGATCTGGCCCCAGATCCCGCCATGGCCGTATTTTCCAGGCAACATAAGCAATACACTTTCTTTGTGATTAAGTTGGTTTAAGTCTGATTTCTGTCATTCTCACTTGAAGGATTCTTGACTACTAGATCTCTCTCTTCTGTGGTTCCGTGTCAAACCAAACCCACTGCCATCAAGTCAATTCCAACTTATACCAACCCTATGAGATGAAGTAAAACTGCCCTGTAGAGTTTCCAAGGAGCTCCTGGCAGATTTGAACTGCTGACCTTTTGGTTAGCAGACGTAGCACCTAATCACTATGTCACCAGGGTTTTCATAGTTCCAAAGCTTGTCAAATTTTTTTTTTAATTGTATGATATGTGTCCACATGTGTATCCTTCTCACTAAAATGAGAATTTATCTAGAATGGAGAGTAGGTCTTATTTGTTTGTGTTCCCAGCTCCCAGAGTAGTGCTTGGAAGAAATATTCCTTTGTGATTAGTGTTAGAGATTTTTGGATGCAGTGGGTTTCGTTTAATCAAAATTATGTAGTAAAAGAAAAACCAGGGAGCAAGAGAGAGAGAAAGAGAAAGGAAGAGTTATTTGCGTCCTGGGGGGCTTTACAGAGTTGTCAGATGGGAGTCTGTAGAACCATGTGCTGGCTCAGGGGTTCGGAGTTTATAAAGGGGTGGCAGCGGACCTTGCTGAGGACAGCACTGAGGACAGTGCCCGTGGCAATGAGGACAGTGCCCATGGCAAGCAGCCAGTGGGGTTGTGGACGATTAGAGTCGCTTAATTAACATAGGGGGGTATTGTTTCAGTGGATGAGAAGAGGTCTAATCGAGCCTATGGGGAACAAGTGGTAGCTAGTCTTCATTTGAATGGAATTTCCGGAATAGCAGGTGGATGAGACATTTTGACTCCTGTCCTGGGAGTGGTTGGGGGAGGTTGGGTTTCAGCCTAACAATTAAAATCTAGTCACATCAGTAAGAAACTGATAACCCAACAGAATCAGGTAAGTGATCTGTTTAGGTACATCATAGAAAAGGAATCCTGAAAAAAAATGCTAAGCCCCCCTCCAAACTGAAACCTGTTGCTGTCGAGTTGAGAACTGCCCTATAGGGTTTCCCAGGCTGGAGTCTTTACAGAAGCAGACCGCCCCATCTGTCCCCACAGAGCAGCTTGGTGGTTTCCAGTTCTTTTGGTTAGCAGCCAGGTGTCAAACTACTGCACCATCAAGTCGCCTTCAACCTCATCAGTATCTAGGAAATAGAAGTTAAAACCAGACCAACATAATGTAACTGCCGTCAAGATGGGTAACGTTTTAAATTCTCACAAGTGTCGGTGCTGGTGAAGGCATGGTGAAATCCTCTAATAGGCTATTCGTGTTGAGTGTAACTTGGTGTAACCATGTTGAACAGCAAGTGAGTAATAGTAAAGTTGAAAGTATGCACATCGTTTGATTCTGCAATTCTGCTTCCAAAGAAACTGTTGAGCATCTGCTCAAGGAAATGTGTCCAGGGATCTTCATGTAAGCTTCATTGGCAAAATGTAAAGTCATCTAAAATCCACCACTAGAAGAAGAATCATGAGGTGTGACTTATTCCTATAATGGAACACTAAAGACCAGTTTAAAAACTGTCATCGAGCCTGTGTGTCCACATAGATCCACCTCAGAAAAATGATGATGGGAGTAAAATCACAAAGCAGGAGGATATGTAGAGTCTGTTACTGCAGACCCAGATGTTGCAAAACCCACACAGGGCTCCTATACTATTCTCTCAAATTTTGATTATGTTAAATGTCCCATAAGGAAACAAGACAGAGCAGAAAACCTTTATATTGCTTGTTGTTACACAGACAAGATGGTAAAACATAAAAATATAGATGGGAAGGCTTTTGTTACCACTGAGAATAGAGGGTGAGGGATACGAAAGAAGCTTCCACTGAATCTACCATTTTTATTTCTTTAAGAAAAAATCATCTGAAGCAATTATTAAGAACTCTATGTCTAAAATGTAGGTGTTTCTCTCTATGTTAGATTTTTTTTTTTTTAAGAAGACAATAGGCCCCTCTAGAAAAATTTGATGGTGCCTTGAGAAGTTAAACACAAACTTACCACATGACCCGGAAATTGCACTCATAGATATAGACCACAAATAATTGAAAGCAGTGACTCATGTATCAGAACTCAACAACGCCTGGCCTGCGCCAACTTTGTGAGTGCTGCTGTGTTAGAACCCACTGCTGTCGCTACTGTATCAATCCATTTCATTGAGGGGCTCCTTCATTCTTGCTGACCCTCACCAAGCATGATGCCCTTTTCTAAGGATTGTTCTTTCCTGATACATGTCCGTGGTAAGCAAAACAAAGTTTCCCCATTCTCACTTCTGAGGAGCATTCTGATGGCACTTCCTCCAAGACTGACTTATTCATCCTTCTGACAGTCTGTGGTATATTCAAATCTTTCTCACCAACACCACAATTCAAATGTATCATTTCTTCCTTTGCACCCTTCTTTCCTTGCCCCATTCTTACGTGCATGTGAGATGATTGGAAAGACCATGGCTTGACTTGAATCACCAGACTGACATCTTTTCTTTTTAGAATGACAAAGAAGTCTTGCAACAGATTTGCCCAATGCAAACTGTTGCTTCCATGGATGTTGATTGCTGATCCAAGTAGAATAAATTTCTTTACAACTTTAATTTTCTCTCCATTTATCATTGTGTTGCCTATTGGACCAGTTGTGAGAATTTTTGTTCTCTTTACATTCAGGCATAATCTCTACTCAAGACTATACATGATCTTCAGTAAATACCTTAAGTTACCTTCATTTCTGGCAAACAATGTTGTATCATTTGGATATCTCAGACTGTCAGTGAGTCTTCCCCCTATCCTAATACAGAATTCTTCTTCAAATCATCCAGCTTTTTACACTATTTGTTTAGCATACATTTTGGATAAATTCAGCATACAGTTTGAATGAGTTTGATGAAAGGACACAACCCAGTTGCACATCTTTTCAGACTTTGAATCAGGCAGCACACCCTTGTCTTTTTGAACAGCTGTGTTTTGATCCATGGACAGGTTCAACACGAGCACAATTAAGTGTTTTGTAAATGCTTATGTTAAGGGAAACACAATTAAGTGTTTCTATGTAAGGCAATTCAGTGTGTACAGGTATCAATCATTATGGTCAAAAGACATTTCTTTCTACAAACAACTGATTCATATATTTAATGGTAATAATTTCTTTTATAACTCTGTGGCCTGCAAGTGGTGAGGACAGGGACAAACCCAAACTGATGTTCTCTGACAATGTACCTACGGGGTAGCAGACAAGACCAAGCCCTGGGCTGTTTATGTAGAAGAGAGGACATTTGAAGACAGTCACTTGCACAGTAGCCATGGTGAGAATCTTACAACGTAAGACAGATCATGTCATCTTCTGCTGAAAATCCTTCTACAGCTTCTCATCTTATTCAAAGCAAAACTCAAAGTCCCTTCAAAGTGCTTTGTACACTAGATGCTCACCAGACCGAACCCACCATTTCACTCTCTGACCTTGACTTCCCCTATCCACCCTCACTCTTTCTGCCCAATCACCCTGTCCTCTGTTTCTCCAGCACCCCAGGACCACCCCTGCCTGGACTGTTGCTACAGCCCTGCTGTCTGGATGGCTTCCTCCTACAACTTTCTCCAGCCTTACTTAGCTCTAATGTGACTTCTTCCCTGACCACTCTACAGCAAACAGCAAACAGCAACCCTCAGCCCCGGTGTCCAACTAGCTCTCCCATATTTCATTTCCTCTTTCCTTTTTCTCATGTTATATACCACCCTCTGTCATTCTGTATGCTTAGTCATTTGTTTAATATCTATCTACACACACACACACACACACACACACACACACATCCCAGTAGATCATAAGTTTCCTAAGTACAGGAATTTTTGTCCTTTATGGCCATTGAATTATCCCCAAGGAGGAGAACATGACACACAGAATCATGAAGTCCTGTAAAGAATGATTGCCAGTAGATCTAGAAGATGAAACAAAATTATTATTTTATCCTTGAAACCACCACCTTCTCATGGGCACCTGGGAATCACTTCTCTCTCCCAGTTCCATCTGCCTCCTGAGTCTTAATATCTGTCCTCTGCCTGTTTTTCTTTACCCCTGCCTCACTCCCAGGGCTTCTCCTCCATCTTGGGTAGAAAAAAATGAGGTTTCTTCGGGAGCCACCCGATTATTCAGAGCAAAGTCTCTACAAGCAAATAAAAGTTTATCTCGCTGACAGCAGCTGCCTCTGAGGTTTAACATCAGTGTGTGGTTTCCTTAGTTGTCTAATGCTGCCGTAACAGAAATACCACAAGTGGATGGCTCTAACAAACTGAAATTTACTTTCTCACACTTTAGGAGGCTAGAAGCCTGAATTCAGGGTGCCAGCTCTAGGGCAAGGCTTTTGCTTTGTGTTGGCTCTAGAGGAAGGTTCTTGGTTCTTCTGAGCTTCTGCTCCTGGGGGATCTTCAGGTGGCTTGGCATCTCTGTCCCCCTGCTTACTGCTCTTCTGGCTTGCTTTTGCTTAATCTCTTTTATGTCTCAAAAGAGACTAACTCAAGATACACCCTACAGTAATCTTGCCTCATTAACACAATGAACACATCCCCGTCCCAAACGGAATTATAACCAGAAGTATATAGCAGACCCTGTAGGACACAGTAGAACTGCTGCATAGGATTTCCAAGGAGCAGCTGGTGGATTTAAACTGCTGAACTTTTGATTAGCTACCAAGCTCTTAACCACTGCACCACCAGGCCTCCAAAACCACAGGCATAGAGGTTAGGATTTATAACACATACTGTGGGGGAAGTAATTCAGTCCAGATCAGTGGCTATGGTTTTTAACTTCCTGCCTCTCTGTTCTGTCATATCACAGACCCCCTTCTAAGAAAAGATGATGGGGGTTTGGCAAGACGGAAAAAAGCACCATCTGGCCACATGCTTAGTAGCACACAGCTGAAGCAGCTGTACCAGACAACAAAACGGGCAACTGTCTGTGGACCTCAGGAGAAAAGTGTCACTAGAACAGGCAGTGTCACATTTCTTTCACGAGAAAGACATTTATCGCTGACATCCAGTACATACACACCCCACTTATTTTTTGGAAGCAAGCGATTTGTGAAATAATAATCTCCATTATTTTGTGCCTTGTACTCTGTTATTTCTGGTCTTTCCTATTTCATTTTGAACAATGACAGTTTTGATTTCTAATTTCATTTGACAAACTGATGGGGTACAGCCCACAACTTAAAAACCTCTGCTCTACGCCCACACCCTGAGCTAGAATACCATGCACATTTCTGTAGCTTCTCATGTAAATGGGAGACGTAGAATCATTGTACACAGACAATTCCTGGCTTGATTAAGACAAGTGTGGTTTGAGATAACAAAATAACTGTGAGTACATTTATTTTAAGCCTTTTATTTTTATGGAGAGAGGTGTTGCTCAGGATATTATTGGATACCTTATGACTATTCAAAATGTTAATGGTACCAGGTAAAATATTTAATATATTGAATATTTCTTCATTATAGTAGCAGTTTCCAAAGTCCATACTAGTCGTGTCACTGGAACTGGCCTTTCAGTGCGGTTACTCATGGTGGCATCTGTCCACCTCCACCCCCTAAACCTCATTCTGTACCAGACCATACAGAATCCTTAGGAATTTGTTTTTTTTGTAGTGTTACTCATGCATCATAATTCCTACATATCTCTTCTTTTAATTACTACTTTATTCTCCAAAAAGTTGTCTGATACAGCTTTACAAATACTTATTATCACAATGCTGTAGCTAAAACACCAGAGAATCTAACAAAATCACCCGCCCTAAACACCCCAGCAGCAATGACAACCACAGCGAGTGCTTGTAGCACACGCCGGTGAAACCGTGATTGGAAGCATTGCTGCCATTAGGTGACAGTGACAGCTGTGACCAGAAGGAAGTAGAAAGTTCAAAAGTAAATAAGCCTAGAGTTTTGGTCTTGTAGGTATGGGAGTATGAAAAAATGTTTTTGTTGTTATGACTAACTGCAGCTATTTTTATAGACAGCACTGTTTCAGTATCACCTCCTCAGACAGTGTCATCCACCACAGTCTGCATCCCCTGTACTTCCTAGTGACACCGGTGGCCCTCACTATAAGGAATGTGTTGCTGAATGACTTTCATACTACGTGAATTTACTTAGTTCCTTCTCTGTGTTTTTCTCTTTAACACACACACATACTTTGTCTACCAATAGCTCTAAGAATTCAGGTACTATACTGGAGTAGTACTTGATGTGATACTTTATAAACTAAATATCTATCACTAAAAATAAGAATTACCTACTGACAAACAGGAAACCCTTCTGGTATAGTGGGTTAAGTGTTACATCTGCTAACCAAAAGGTCAGCAGTTCAAATCTGCCAGGCAATCCTTGGAAACTCTATGGGACAATTCTTCTCTGACCTCTAGGGTCTCTATGAGTCGGACCCGACTTGATGGCATTGGGTTACTGACAAAAAGTAGCAAAAGTGGGACAATGAATGATGAAGACCAAAGAAGAATTGATGCCTTTGAATTACAGCGTTAGCAAAGATTATCGAACATATCCTGGATAGAAAGAAACATGAACAAATATGTCTTGGAAGAAGCACAGCCAGAATGTTCCTTAGAGGTGAGGATGGCACAACTCTGTCTCACCTACTTTGGACATAATATCAGATTAGACCAGTTCCTGGAGAAGGATAACCTGTGTGGTAAAGGATCAGAAAAAGGAAAAAAAAACCCTCGATGAGATGGATTGACACAGCGGCTGCAACAACGCCCTCATAAACGGCAAGGACTGTGAGGATGGGTGAGACTGGACAGGGTTTCATTCTGGTGTACATGGGTTACCAGGAGTTGGAACTGACTCAACAGCACCTACTCACAACAACAAAAGTAGTTACACCGATTAGCCTAGAGTTGGTTCCTATGCACGGTAACACCGTGTGGTTACACGTACTGAAAAAGTGGTCAAGAGCTGGGAGCATGTGAAAAACACTTTATATCAAATTGTGCAAACAGACAAAAAGCAATTAGCTTTGAGGAAGGCTGCAGCTTGGTTCAAGCGGAATTTTTATCTCAGGTCCTGCTGCTTCTGGAATCATCTTATCATTTTCTTATGTTGGCTCTGAACATCCTTAAAGCACCAGGTGAAGGAAATAGGACAAATGTCACGATCTTCAATACACAGCTGAGGAAAATAAGCCACATTTTGTGACCCATTTTCAGCCACATTAAGGAATGTAGCCCCAATGCCATGTTCAAGGACATCAGCGGCACTGTTGTTCACAAAATATTATGTAGCTATTCAAAACAGTAGTTTAGATTCAGATGTATTCTCCTGAAGGGGTTACCATGATACACTGATATTTGAGGGGAGCAAGTAAGTTGGAGAAATGTGTAAGTATTATCCTATATTTTATTTATTTATTTTTAAAGAAGCTCACTGTGTTTGCATAAAATTACTTGTAGGTGTTTGTAAGAGCTTGGTAAAAGGTATAGACAGAGGCACGTTGCTGTTAATTGCTGTCATCTGGCTCTGACTTATGGTGACCCATGTATGATAAAAGGAAACATTGTCCTATGCTGCACCATCTTCAAGATCCAGGCGTGCTCAAGTCCAACGTTGCAACCACTGCATTTTGAGTAACTTCCAACCTTTGGGAGCTCATCTTTCAAAGCTAAATTTGAACATATTGTGATTTATAGGGCTTTCATTAGCTAACTTTTGAAAACAGATGAGCAGGCAATTGGTTCTAATCTGTCTTAGTCTGGAAGCTTTGCTGAAACCTGTCTACCACGGGTGATTCTGCTGGTACTTGAAATGCCATAGTTTCTAGCACTATAGCAAAATGTAAGACACCATAGTATGATTAACAGACGAGTGGTGCAAACCAATTGTCTTAGTCATCTAGTACTGCTCTGAAAGAAATTCTTTAAGTGGACGGCTTTAAAAAAAGAAATTTTATTCTGTCACAGTCCAGAAAGCTACAAGTCTAAATTCAGTGTATCAGCTCTTGGGGAAGGCTTTCTCTGCAGGCTCTGGAGAAAGTCCTTGTCATCAATCTTCTCCTGGACTAGAGCCTCTGAAGCACAAAGACCTGAATCCTCTCCGAAAGATATTCTCTACTCCCAGTACTGCTTTCTTTGTAGTCCCCTTCCTTTATATCCCAAGAGATTGCCCCAAGGCGAAAAACAATCTTATAGATTGAGTCCTGCCCCACCAACACAAGCGCTGCCCATCCTCCCTCTTAGAGGCAGACTTTCCAACCCATAGGAACACCACACAATACCGGAAATCATGGCCCAGCCAAATTGCTACACACATGTTTCGGAGGACACAGTTCAGTCCATGACACCAGCAAATACCAAGTTATTACCATGTTTTTTTTGCAAATACTGTATGCCTTCTAAGTTTGTTTGGCAACTGTGCCTTCTCTCTCACACCCATTAAGTATTTTTATAGTGTACCATCCTAATATTTTGTACACCAACATGTAAAAAAAGGCACAGTAGCACTTACAAAAATACTTGAAGGGTGCATGGTTGTTAAACAGAAGTCATACGTTATACATGCAAAAATATGGTAATACTTATTACTTGAAGGAAGATGGAGAAGTGAAAAATCGGCTCTTTTATAGAATTTCGTTTGTTTCAAAAAATGATATTTTTATAATTTAAAAAAATCTAGCAAATAAAATCACCCTTCTTCTAGTTCTATTTTAAGTGACTCTCCCAAGGTCACAGAGTTGAAAGGGGCAGCAATGGTACTGGCACATGCTTTCAACCCCAAAGTTGTGCCCTATCCGCAATGGTACAGCTGTCTGAATCAAGTCGGTGTAAAACTCTGGACCCTTAAAGCTAGTGTTGGGTGAACTCACATAATGAGAAACAGAATAATGCCATGTAGGAAAACACAGGCATGATTATCCTTGCTACCAGTCAGTATTTGATGCAGATTTAAGCATGAGCTTCAGGTATCACAGTAACTGTGGAAGAAATCTAATGCTGACAGTATTTGGCAATAAAATCATAATCACTGTGTGTATCTCTGATGAAATGAGATTTAATCCATTTGCGCTCCTAATTGTCTGCCACACTACATTAGAGATGGGTACTTCTATTGTCTCCGCTGCTTAGAAATATGAAATTCAAAGCAATATGCACAATGTCTAGAAATAAGCTAGCTTAATGAACCAGCAAATTAGACCTTTCTATCTCTTTATTTAACATTCAATTCCATGAATTTATCAGAGGTCATTACAAAGGTGCAAAATTTAAAGAAATGTTGCTAAATTCGTTTATGATTAGAACTAATGACTTTGAAAAAGACTTCTCATATTTTTAGAGAGAGTCATTATTTATTATTGAATTTATATGGCTTTGGGTACTAAATGTTCAATCTTTTCTCACTTCTGTTATTTATACTTAGGATTTGTAATACAGCCACACACACAAGAAGTCTCGCATCACGGAAGTTAACTTTTTTCTCCCAAACACAGCAGTGACATTCAGCAAAAGCAATGGCAGATCTTTTGCCATGGCTTATGTCAATAGGTGGAGGGTGGCAATTTGCCCCCTCCCACCCCCCACCCCCCGTCCACCCATTTGATAAATGCCTGGAACCAGTTTTAGGAGTCCCTGGGTAATACAAACTGTAAGCATTAGACTTAACTGAAAGGTCAGTGGTTTGACTCCACCCACCTACCCAGAGGCGATAGAAAGAAAGACCTGGGATCCACTTGAGAGAGAGAACAGCCTTGAAAACCTCACGGAGTGCTGTTCTACTCTGCACTTCATAAGGACATCGTGACTGAGAATCAACCCAATCAGTGGTAACAGGTCTGAAGACGGTCTTGGTTGTTCCAGCAGTTGGTGGGGGAGGGGATCGGGGCTGGAAGGAGACCAGCATCTAGTGGGCAAAGGCCGGGAATGCTGCTAAACGTCCTACAAAGTACAGGACGACCCCCAGAACAAAGAATTACCTAGCTCAAAATGTCAGTAGTGCTGAGATTAAGTACCCCTGATCTGTATGCTATGAGTTGGAGTCAACTCGATGGCGGTGGGCGGTAAGTGGATCTCTGTGACTGCCTCATTCAAAGAATGCTCCATTTAATTCAGTGTTTTCTTAACTGAGAAAACTTTTCGTCTTGTCACTTAGATTTAGAGGAAGACCAGCTAAAGGCATGGGCCTGGTTTAAATTATTTTTCCCCCAGTAGGTACAGTAATAATGACATTAGCATCTGCTGTAAAGATTTGAGGATGAAAACGGATCTCTTAAATATGGATTAGAGAAAAGACTTTAATTTGTTCAAGTGTTTATATTATTTCCATGGAAATATCATTCCTATTTGAAACCAAAAGCATCTGATTATCTAAAAGGTTTCAAGATGTTAGCACATTGAAGCAAGGTTTTTTGTTTGTTTGTTTGTTTTTTAAGTCTGTTTGGGATTGTGATTTAAGTGAGCAGAATCAGAAACCAAGGAATCTATCGCCAGAGTCAAGAGTGAGGGCAAAGAATGGAAGATGAACATGTTCTGATTCACATTAAGTCGTATTTGTTGGGACATTATTTATGGTCTCCTGCAAAGCAGAAACTCCATGCTTTTGATAAAAGCAGATTTGATTTCAGTAGTGAAAAGTGTCTCTTCTAGTTAGTTCCTGTGTAGTTAGTTCCGCTCCTGTTTTAATGCCTCTCCTCTGCGTACAAGGGGATTCCTGGTGTCATTTGATATAACTTAGTGCTTTAGGTACTCTTATGGTAACAGTGATCAAGCTTATTATAGGCCTTATTTTTTTTCAATCTCATAATTCACAGAACAGCCCAATGAAAGTGAAGAACAATGAAAGATACCGAAATTATTGTCATCCAAAAGAAAATAACAATAAACAGTCAAAAAGTAAAAAGGATTGGAACCAATTTGCTAAACTGACTGGAGCATAGAGCGTTCTGTAGGAAACCTGGTTAAATATCTACTACAGGTAAGCATGTTCTGCCATGTCAGTAACGAAAACACTCACGATAAAGAATAGTTAACACAGTATTTCCCAAAGTGTGGGCAATACTGTAGTAGTGATATACATATTGTCATGTATTGTCTTGAAAATGAATGCTACTGGCACATCATATCCATGATTTTATCAATATCACTGCTCACAAAAATAATGAAGTAGATTTTCATGTCAGATCCAACTCAACTATAAAACTAAACACTAAGTAAATAACAGTACGTGTGGCATTCTGATGAGGCAGAAACAATTAGAACCTAAAAAAATGAAACCTTGGAACATAACTCAAAGTATCTCAAAATTTTCATTATGTGGATTAGAGGTGAGCAAAGTAATGGAGATGGAGGCCTACTGACCTCAGCCTATATGTTTACATTGATTTTTACAATTAAAACAAAAGCGAGCTTCCATTGATTCAGTTTCAACTCTTGGTGAATCCATGCATGTCAGAGTAGAATTGTGTTCCATGGGATTTCAGCAGTGGACTTTTTGCAAGTAAGATTCCAGTCCTTTCTTCAGACAGTTAACATTTTATTGCACCTTTGTGATGAGCCCAGTAACATTTATGTAGAGCTGATTAGATGCAAACACTGTTGCAAGCATGATCCTTTTTAGTTTTTAAACTCACTGACTCTGTAACAGTCACATGTTACAGGTAGTACATGTCACAGCTAGTACAAAGCTACTACATGGTGAAGCCAGGATTTGAACTAGCGCTCACTGATGATAATTTGCATTTCCGTCCCAGTTACAGTAAGTCCCAGGATTGGGAACACCAGACTCATGGATAACTTTAGTTACTTGCTTTAATGTAACATAAATTTACTCTCTCTTTGCAACAATTGAACCAATGCTTAAGTCAAATAAACCAAACTCACCTTCAAGTGGATTCTAACTCATAGTGCCCTATAGGACAGAGCACAACTGTCCATTGGAATTCCAAGAAGCATCTGGTAGATTTGAACTGCCTACCTTTGGTTTGTAGCTGTAGCTATTAACTACTGTGCCACCAGGGCTCCAGAAACAACCTCTACTCACAACACACTCTTCATCACAATCACTTCCCTTTCTGCATGTGCCTCTACAGCACTGAAAAGTCTTTCAGCATTTTCTGGTGCTAAAAACCAAAACCAAGCCAAACCCAGTGCCGGTGAGTTGATTCTGACTCATAGTGACCCTAGAGGACATAGCAGAGCTGTTCCACAGTTGCCAAAGAGTGCCGGAAGGATTCAAACTGCCCACCTTCTTGCTAGCAGCTGTGGCATTTAACCGTGACACCACTGAGGTTTCCTGAACTAAACCAAACCAGTCAAATCCACTGCCTTCAATCGATTCCGACTCACAGTGACCCTACAGAAGAGAGTAGAACTGCTCTGTAAGGTTTCCAAGGAGCACCTGGTGGATTAAAACTGCAGACCTGCTGGTTAGCAGATGTAGCACTTAACCACATGCCACCAGGGTTTCCTCTTGCACTGAAGTGGGGCTAAACAAGAAACTGAAGTACCTGTTAGGGCTTACCTACAAAGACTTACAGACATGCTTAGGAATGGATCTTGTCCCTAACCCAGGGACTGCCTCTATGCAGTATCTACACTTTAACAAGATCCTCAGATGATTCTGGGAACTTGTTAGAAATGCAAATTCTCAGTAGGGGTGTGAACCGAGATAAACCGATTGGAAGCCCTGACTTAAACCTTGGCCTCAGTCTCTGCAAGCGGCACTCGGAAGCACTCCGCACTACGTCTCTCCTGACAACAGCCATTCCAGGAACTGTATTAGCGGTTTGCATACACCACTTCCTTGAATCTTCACACAGATCTTCTGCTGAGCCTCTCTGTCTCATTGAATACATGATGTTGGTGGGAGCAGCCAATTCATTTGTTCCCACAAAAATCATACATGGCAGAAAACTTCAGTTACCAGGGAGTCTAAGCCAGTGAAAAGCAAAATGAGCCAGTCACAAGGAGTGCCGCTGAGGGCGAGATGAAAGAAGTCAAGGTTTCTGTAAACATGTATTTATCTCCTCCTCTTAAAGTTCATTTTCCATGCATGTGTGATAATGTACTGATACAACAGCGCAACAGCTGTGGGGTATAATTTATAACTAATATACATATATTGGGAATGCTGGATCAGAAAGTTTTCACCAACGGAATTTGGATACTTAAAACTTATTTTACTGTAATCCCAGATTTTCTCTTCATCTGGGTTATTCCCGTAGCAAAAGCAAGAAAGTTTAGGAACTTTCATTGTCTGTTTAAAACCCACATGCATCTATCATTTCATTCACTATTCACATTTAAATTCATTCACTTGGCACACTGTCACTTAATGTTGGGGAATGTTTTAAACATCAAAAGAGTATGTGTCTTTGAGGCTTCATCCACAGAGAGAGCAAAAAACAAAATAGCTCATTGATTCAGAGAAAACTTTCCATGGCTTGAAGGAATCCAAGAGGTTGAATGAGTAAGATGGTCTGGGTATCCGGTTAATAAATAGTACAGCCTGTTCTCGGCACAGGAGATACCACACAGATGTTGTCTCTGTCCTCATGGGGCTGAAGAGCCTAGAGGTGAAGAGGGTGTGTGACTTGGGCGGGTTAGTTAGCCCCCTCTGCTTCAGCTTCCTCATCTGTACAATATACATCTGTACAATAGTACCAACTTGGTACTGTTATTATGCCCATTGTACAGATGAGCAAATGAATTAATAGATGTAACGCACCTAGTAGAATGCCTGGCATCCAAGAAGTACTATATTCTTATTACTGTGGGGTAATGGTAGGTAGTCCAGGGGTGGCTTAACCAGTAAGGAAGGTACACATGTGCTTAATTGTGTCTATTTAAAATACTCTGTAACACACAATTTTACATGGGTTTCAGCATATCTCTGATGGGGTGTAAAACAGGTGAAATTGTGCACACAGTTGTGCACACAGTTGTGCACACATAAGCCCATACATACTCTGCTTATTGGGTAATCTGTCCTGGGTAGCACAAACAATTAAGTGCTCACCTACTAACCAGAAGGTTGGTAGTTGGAACCCTCCCAGAGGCTTCTTGATAAATTATCTTCCAAAATATCACAACAATGAAAATCTTATGGAGTACAGTTCTACTCTGCAATACATGGGATTACCGTGAGTCAATTATGACTCAGTGGCAACTGGTTTGGTTTTTGGCTTGCCTATACACTATTTGGAAACCCTGATGGGATAGTAGGTTAAGTGCTATGTCTGATAACCAAAGGTCAGCAATTGACATCAGCCAGGTGCTCTTTGGAAACCCTATGGGGCAGTTCTACTCTGACCTCTAGAGTTGCTGTGATTGGACCTGACTCGATGGCAGTGGGTTTTGGGTTGGGTTTATTTAACATTTCAAATATGATTTCACTTATTCTTCATGACAGGCCACTCATCCGTATTTTATAAACAAAGAAACAGCTGGAGAGAGGCAGATGTCTTTTTTCTTGTTCTTCTTTAATATTTTACTGTGCTTTAAGTGATATTTTACAAAAGTTTCATACAAAAACTTGCACACACACTGCTGTATAACTTTACTTTCTCTCCCTACGCTGTTTCAGTACACTTTTCTTTTTTACCCTGTGTTCCCTGTGTTCATTCAACCAGCTCCTATCCCCTTCTACCCTCTCATCTCACCTCTGAAAAGGAGCCGCCCAGTTAGCCTCATATATCTGCTTAAGCCACGAAACACACTCTTCACCAGCATCCTTTTATGTCTTACAATCCAGTCCAATCTTTGAAGAGTTGGCTTTGAGAATGGTTTCATTTCTGGGCTAACAGAGTCCATGGGCATGTCTTCTGGGGACCCTCCAGTCTGTCAGACCATCAAGTCTGGTCTTTTTAATAGAGTTGGAGTTCTGCACATCTGTTTTTCTCCTGCTACATCAGGGACTTTACATTGTATTCTCTGTTAAGGCAGTCACTGGTGGTGGCCAGGCACCATCTAGTTCTTCTGGTCTGATGCTGATGTAGTCCCTGGATTATGTGGCTCTTTCTGTCTCTTGGGCTCATATTTTCCTTATGTCTTTGATTCTTCTCTGGAGACCCAGATGATTTTTCCAAAGTCACCTAGCTAGTAATGACAAAAGCATGATTCAACCCAAGTTTGTCTGACTGTGAAATCTGTGCCCTTAACATTGATTTAATGATAATGAACAGTTACTGTCGAATCGATTCTGACTCCTGGTGACTGTATGCAGAGCAGAACTGAGCTCCACAGGGTTTTTAATACTGTGACCTTTTAGAAGTAGAGGAATGTCTGGGTGGGTTCAAAGTGCTAACCTTTCAGTTAGTAGTTAAGCATTTAACCATTTGTGTCACCCAGGTAGCTATAGCAGAACTGTCTCATAGGTTTTCCAAAGAGCACCAGGTGAATTCAAATTGTGGGTCTTTTGATTTGCAGCTGTCGCTTGGTTAGCAGCCATAGCTCTTAACCACTGTGTCACCAGGATTTCCTATTGACACACATCTCCACCTTAACAGTTTATTCAGTTAAGTCCTTCCCTCAGCCCTCCCTCCCCCCACAGTAAACACTGCTATAGTTTAACTGAGAATTGAAAGATTGAACTAGTGGTTCTGAATGGACTGATTTGTCCATCAGCAAACTGGCAATACCGGATGACATAAAACTGTGAATGAGTTCCTATTTATGTGGGTTTTTAAAAAACCTCTTTCAACTCATTGACAGAGAATTCAAATAGTAAATGCCGAACTAATTTTGCCTGCCTCTCATTGTCATTCTTGCTAGGGTTGAACTGAAAGAAATTCTTTAGCAACACTGCTCCCAATGCACTAGACAGCAAAGAAGGTGGAGACCTACCCGTCTGCTTACAAAGAGGGCCATCCAGCACCACGGACCAAGCGTAACATCTTTAAGTGCAATTGGCCAAGGTTTCAAGAATGCATACTGGGGTTTTTGAAGGTGGAGAATCTGGTTTAATACAGAGCTATGAAAACTGAATGTGAAAATAAAAAACACTTTTGGAGTTTACTGAGGAGGACAGGTGTTTGAGAATGGACTTTCCATACCTGTCTTTCTCCATATCAGTGAGCACATTCTGTAATTTGCAAATCAAATCAGGCTTCTCGGAGTCAATAGCTCTCATTATTGAGTGAAGCATATCTGAAGTTCACCAAGGGCATTTAAACCAGCCCTAGAATTACAGGCAAAACCACATTAGCTAACATTCGCAAATGATTTTCTTTTTATGTGTAAAACTGTTTCTAAAAAAAATTAAGAGGTCAAAAGATCTGGAAGGGAAGATTTTTACAATCTGTTCCACTGGGTAACAGATTGAATTTAGCCTCAGCTGGTGATTTTTGTCTTCTTAATTAGTGACAATAATAACACTTTAAATTGGTATGGTGCTTTTAACTTGCAAAGGATGGTCAAGTTCATTTATCAACTGATTACATTGTTCTGTTGTACTGTCTTTGTCAAGTGCAAGTCCAGGACAATAGGCTAGCCCTTTATGAAGAAAGAGGTACTGAGAAATGTTGTCAAAGACTCTTACTTTTTTCCTAAACAGAATTTCAACGATGAAGACTTACTCTAATGAAAATTTGGCCATCTAACATCATTGATTTTAGTCCTCAGAAACACAAAGTATCTAAACCAAAACCAGTTGTCTTTGAGTTGATTCTGACTTCTAAGGACCCCATTGTGTGAGAGAGTAAGACTGTGCTCCCCAAGGTTGTCAATGGCTAGTTTTTCAGAAGTAGATCACCAGGCTTTTATTCCAAGGGGCTGCTTAGTGAGCTTAAACCACCAATCTTTCAATTCATAGCCGAGCACATTAAATATTTGCACTAGGCAGGGACTTCATAAAAGAGCTGTTGTCGTTGTTGCTGTTAGGTGCCTCTGAGTCGGCTCTGACTCATGGTGACCCTATGAACAACAGAATGAAACACTGCCCGGTCTGGTGCCATGTCCACAGTCATTTTTATGCTAAAGCCCATTGTTGAGGCCACTGTATCATTCCATCTCATCAAGGGTCTTCGTCTTTCTCACTGACCCTCCATTCTACCAACCATGATATTCTTCTCCAGCGACTGATCCTTCCTGACAACATGTCTAAATTATCTAAGATGCAGTTTTGCCATCTTTGCTTCCAAGGAGCACTCTGCTTGTACTTCTTCCAGAACAGATCTGTTGGTTCTTTTGGCAGTCCATGGTACATTCAACATTCTTCTCCAACACCACAATTCAAAGGCATCAATTCTTCTTCTATCTTCTTTGTTCATCATCCAGCTATCACATGCATATGATGTGATTGAAAATACCATGGCTTGGGTCAGGTCACTCTAGTCTTCAAAGTGATATCTTTACTTTTCAATACTTTAAAGAGATCCTATGTAACAGATTTTCCTAATGCAATGAGTCTTTGATTTCTTGACTGCTGCTTCCATGGACGTTGATTGTGGACCTAAGTAAAATGAAATCCTTGACAACCTCAATCCTTTCTCCATTTATGATGGCATTGTTTACTCGTCCAGTTGTGAGGACTTTTGTTTTCCAGATGTTGAGGTGTAATCCATACTGACGGCTGTGGTCCTTGATCTTCGTCAGTAAGTGTCTCAAATCTTCTTCAGTTCCAGCAAGTCAGGTGACGTCATCTGCATAACACAGGTTGTTAATGAGTTGTCTTTCAATCCTGATGCCTTGTTTTTGTTCATATAATCCAGTTTCTCAGATTATTTACTCAGCATACAGATTGAAAAGGTATGGTAAAAGGACACAGTACCGACGCACACCTTTCCTGAGTTTAAACCATGCAGCATCTCCTTGCTCTGTTCACACAGCTGCTTCTTGATCCATATACAAGATTCTCACTCTCCACAGTGTTCTGGAATTTCCACTCTCCACAGTGTTAGCCATAATTTATTATGATTCACACAGTCAAATGCCTTTGCATAGTCAAGGAAACACAAGTAAACATATTTGTGGTTTCAGCCAAGATCCACATGATAGCAGCAACGATACCCCTGGTTCAGTGTTCTCTTCTGAATCCAGCTTGAATTTATGGCAGTTCTTTGTTAATACGCTGATGCAGTCACTTTTGAATGATCTTGAGCAAAATTTTACTTGCCTGTGATATTAATGATATTGCTTAGTAATTTCCACATTCGGTTGGATCCCCTTTCTTTGGAATGAGCATAAATATGGATCTCTTTCAATAGCTACATAATCGCAAATGAATAAAAAAAAATCTTGATAATATTTTAAAAATATAAAATTTGCATCTACTTTCTAAGTATGAAAATAAAAACCAAAGCCAACTAGGAATGACTGAGGAACTTTCTTTGCTGGAAATCTCTCTGAAATCTAGGTAGTTGAGAGTTTACTCCAAGGCTTCAAAAAAGTGCTGAAAGGGCAAGGCCCAGGGACTCAGGCTTAGCTTGTAAAGGATACATATTGTGCCTGGCTGAAGAAGCACCCTTCCCTGATTTATGAAAAATATTCATCTACTCGCCATAATAGGAAAGCAGTAGTTATGTCGGCAAACCCTTCAACTATAAAGCTTGCTAAATGGTATTTAAAACAGCAGGAGAGCATTTGTCTATACATGTAATATTGTTTTGAATTGTATAAGATACTGCCTATTTTAACATTACATGACAAAGGAAGACAAAGACTCTTAAAATATACAAGGCTACAGACTTATATTTAGATATTTTACCATTTAAGGAGACAAGTGTGCAAAATAAAATTAATCGAAGGGATATGCTTATGTAGTTTTGGAAGGTAAATCAAAGAAATAGGGCTGTTTGATGGGAGATTTCCATCCAGGAATAAGACATGAAAATAAATTAGTCAATGAAATACACTTATATATAAAATACAGAATGGATTGTACTTGTTCATGTTTGAAAAGATAAATAAGGCATTAACAAGCAACTAGAAATGATGTGTGTTGTCAGGATCGCAAGTGTTAATTGTGGCATATCCAGAAAAGAAGACACCATTAGGTAAAATGAGTTTCTCCCCTTTTCCAGTCTGCCCTGAGTACCACAATATAGGTTATTTGGCTCATCCACCTACCTGTTATAATACGTAAAGGAGTTCTTCAATGGATGGAGAGTAGTTAGCAAACATTTTAAGAAGGATCAGCTGTGACTAAATATCCAAATACAGACAGAATGAGCAAGTTCTTAAACAGCTAATTTATGCAAGTATGTGAGGATGGCGAGACTTATTTAACCGGACACTTCATTAGAGAAGGACATCATGCTTGACAAAGTGGACGGTCAGTGAAAACGAAGGAAGCCCTCCATGAGGATTGACCTGATGACGGCAACAATTGGCTCAAGCACAACGGACACTCAGAGGATGGTGAGGACATCGTTAGACAGAAGGTCACCGTGAGTCAGAACTTACTCAGCAGCAACTAACAACATGAGTTTGAATCCACATTTGACCACTTACATACAACAAAAGACATCTGATCACTACAAACCCCAATGCCTTTCTTTTCAGGAATGGGTGATGTTCTAGTCTCCTGTGACTAGGGGAAGTGTCTCTTTTCTGACCCTTTTCAGCTACTTCTCTCTATCTCTTAACCTAATTCTAACTCACTGGCTGACTCTTATCCAGTCCCACATTCTCATACAACCTTAGCTATGCTACCTCCAAAACCACTCTTATAACAAAATTTTTTCTACTAGTCACAAAAAAAGAAGGGAAAAAAACCAACTCAGTTTGTAATTAGTCAAAATTCACAGTTGATTCACTCTCCAGGCAAATTTCCTTAGTTCTAGCCATTCCTGTTCTAAGTTTGGTGCTACACAGGTATAGTCACTACTGTAGGAATGATGAAGATTCTTTCTCTTTCAATGTATTCATCAAAATTACTGTTGTTAATACCTGTAACACCAAGAATGCTCTCTTGCTCTCCCCCTCTCCTCCCCACTTCCCTCTTTTTCTGTCTCCTTTGTATTTCCCATAAGCTCTCCACCCATAATTGCAGAAATACCGTCCGGGGGCAGAAATCCAGGGTCTCAATCGAATCAGTTGTGACTCAGAGCTAACCTATAGGACAGGGTAGAAGTTCTGCCATAAGGTTCCTAAGGCTATAGCCTTCAGAAGCTGACTGCCACGTCTTTCTATTGCAGAGCAGCTAGCCAAGCCAGCCAAGTGCCATTGAATTGGAGGTGGGTTCTAATTAATGACCTTAACCACTTCATAGAGTTTTCACAGCTGTGACCTTTCAGAAATAGCCAGGTCTTTCTTTTGAGACACCACTGAGTGAGTTCAAATCATCAACCTTTTGTTTAATAGCTGAGCACTTAAAGATTTGCACCACCCTAGAGCTTCTCAGATGTGAGTAGGGGTTTCCTAATCCAGTCTGAATGATGTCCTTATAAAACAAATGAGACACAGACATAGAGGATGGTGATTATGTGAAGACAGAAGCAGAGATTGGAGTGATGTATCTGCATGCCAAGGATTGCTAGGAACCACTAGAAACTAGGAAGAAGCAAAGAAGGATCTTCCCCTCTAACCTTCACAGAAAGTATAGCTCTGCTGACACCTAGGAAACTAACACAGGCATATAATGGGATTGATCAGGTTTGAAAATGGCCCAAACGAGCCTGGCATCTACCCCCTGGTTCCAGTTAGCTGTCGCCACACAGGTGGGTTTGTTTGGTTCACTTAGCAGAAGTCAGAATCTCTGAGAAAGGAGTGCAGGTCAGAGAGACAAAATGGCTACAGAACTAACTGTGGTTATACAGATTATACTGGATGTTTTGGGGACAGCTTATACCCGCTAAGAATTTTTCCATTATAAAACATCAGTGGCCCTGTAACACTTATTCTTTCATAATATTGCACATTGTTTTATGTGGTAACTGTATTATTTATTTTAAAATATTTGATGGCTCTTCCCCGTAAGTGAATGGTAATATCCTGCTCCACTGCAGTGGGATTTGGCCAATGTGACTTGCCTTGGCCAATGCAATGCTAATGGGAAAGATAGCTGCCATTGCTGAGAAGACGCTTTAAGAACCATCCTGTGGCATTTCCATTAATCCTTCCCATCTTCCATGACATAAGCAATGTTCTAGAAAGGGCTCTTCCTTTACCCTAGGTCACAGAGTGGTGAGCCAGAACCAGATGTGATGATCTCTGCTTTTTGATGGAAGCATTTATCCATTAATATTTAATGTCGTTCAGTAGAGTATATAATATTTAATGTCGTTCATTTAGTTACATCATTTTATTATTTTTTTTTGACTTTTCCACTACATTTTTTTCTTCTGTTTTCCCTTTCTTGCCCTCTTTGTGGTTATGTTGTAGAAACACTTAACTGTGTCATGTTCTTACAAGGAATATTGAAAGTTTTAACAGGCAGTTAACTTGAACAGATTCAAAGTGAAACTCTGTCTCACTTCTAGTGAGCAATAACTCAAGTCTCAATTCTGTTTCCTTAGCCTTAGCTACAGACTGCTCCAACTTTGCCCCATGCATGCATTATTCACAGAGCTAGGATTTGAACTACCGACCTCACTGTTAGCAGAGATGGCACTTAACCACTACGCCACCAGGGTTTCCAGGTTGAGTTTATATAGAGAATTAGAAGCTCCCCTGTTCTGACTCTTCTCTCTGGGATTCCCTGCTCACTTTCCAGCCACTGTAGTTGCCCAGTACCTCTGGTTCAGACCCCAAAGATAGCAGTTATTTTGGTGGAATTTTAACCCAGCCTCTCTATGGCTGCAGAGCCTTCCTTAAGAAGCCACAAAGAAACATGAAACACGTGCTCTCATAGTCTCTCTTCCAAGTTTCAACTCCTACCCAAACTCTGCATGCTTTTGTCCGCTCTCCAGAGCTTTCACACAGCTGATTTTTGGTGCTCAGAGCTGTTACGTGCAAGAGTGGCAGTCTGTTATGGTCCCACTCTGCCATTCTGGAGGTAGAACTTTCCAAGGTAATTTCTGAGATGGGCATATAATAAAAGCTAGAAATATGTTAAAGCTATTGACTTTGGGAATATATTTGGTTCTGCAGCCACTTTACCTGAAGCTGACTAAATACCCAGCCAAGATAATGTGAAATATTCCTATTTCACAGTTTCATACCTATAGTTGTGAAACCTATTCAAAGACAAAGAATTTCTCCCAAAGCATTCAGATTCTATGATCTTGACTTTATACTAACACTGTTAAGATACTTTAAGTGGCACTCTTTCTTTCTTACTTTCAAATGCAATGATGAAGAATGTTTTTTAAAGGCAGTCCGTATTCCACGTGTGCACATCGCAGCTGTGACACGGAAGCCAGGACGTTTGGAGATCAAGATCCACAGTTGTCAAACCTGAAGGCACTAACAGAATTACTAACAGAACTGAGCTTGGCAAAATTACAAAATATTTCCTTGAAAACATATGATTAATTTATGGGAAAGCATGATACCATGAAGGGTATCCAAAGAGCACATGGTGAATTTGAACTGCCAACCTTTGGGTTAGCAGCCACAGCACTTAACTACTAGGCCTTAGGACAACTGTACTTAGAAGTATCTCCGGAGTCTGAAATTTAATGCATTCAAAAGGGATTTCACTGTATTTGTTCCCTCCCTAGCCTCACCCCATCCCTAACCAGCTTATGTATATCCGTTTCCCATCTTGGAAAATTACATCAATGCCAAACTCCTCAGTCAGCTCCCTGAGCCAGAAAGCGGGGTGTTATTTTCCTTCTCCCTCAACCTCCACATCTACTTACTTACAATGTATAATAAAATCTCAATTTCCTTAACATTGCTCAAATCCACTCACCTGGGCTCATCCCTACCCCCACTAAATTAGATCATGCTGCAGTGTGAAATTCTAATCCATGTCCCACACTGCAGCCAGGACAAACTCCTAAACTGACCTAATTGTGACTATCCTCAACTTGAAGTCCTTCATAGAGTCTCTCAGGAAAAACACTGTATTGGACACAGACAGTAGACATCTTTGTCAATTCTCTTCATATCCTTCTTTCTGAAATTCCTTTCTGCAAGTTGAAGCTTTATGTTCTAAGCTCTGTTTTGAGTCACTCTTCCACTTCCAGAAGGAGTGCCTGGGTGCCATCTCAAAAGAAAGACCTGGCAATTTGCATTTAAAAAGTCAGCCATCAACAACCCTATGCAGTACAGTTCTATTGTGACACATATGGGGTCCCCATTGGGATTGAGTTGACTAAATGGCAACTGGGCTGGTTTTGGTTTTCTACTTTCAGAACTGAATGAAATGCCACATGACGGGACATGAGATCTGGCTTTCTGAACACCTCCTAGGGAGTCAGATGCGGCAATCCAAAAGTGTGGAGAAGTGAACCTCAATGGGTGTGCCTTGATGAATAGGAAACCGGGGATCGACGGGAGCACAGCCGAGAAATTTCCCTGTCTTTTTACCTGTGTGGACAACTGCAAGAGGAGGTTTCTTCTGACAGCCTCTCCTGAGAAGCCCCATGTCCCGGGTAGATTTGTATTACAGAGTTACCTGCTACAGGTCTTTTTGGCTCACAGTAATTTGCGGCCACTGCCACAGTGTGCTCCAGCTTCCTTGCCTTTTGTTTCTTTGCCTTACTTTCCTTTTTAACCCCCTCACTGCCCTGGGCTTGGGCTTGCATCTTCCAAATTAAACCACCAGTACTTGAACTTTTCCCTCAAACTCTGCTTTCTGGAGGACTTGGGCCTAGACCAAGAGCAAGCTGCTTAGCCTTTGCTTCCCTCACTTAACTTCATCTCTCTTACCACCACTCTGAGTGCTTTCCTTCCTCCCACATGTAGTCTCATAAGCGTGGCACACTCGGTCTGTCCTCCTTCACGAATGTGTAGATGTCCTCTACCCTTTCAGGGCCACTGCTATGTTTCATCTTATTTAAATGCCCGGGAACCATGCGTTCACACCACTGTTGTCCCTCACTGGGTTAGCTACTACATTTGTGTGCTCCCATGGTGCACTGCGCTCTTTCCTGCACAGATGCTTACCACTAGGCATGATAATTGCCTGTTGGTCTGTCTCACCACTAGACAGGAAGTTATTCACTACTGTATCTCTAGCACGTGGTACAGTGCCTGACACATACTCAAAACCAAACTAAACTCACTGCTGTCCAGTCGGTTCTGACGCACAGTGACACTATACAAGATCTGACAGTTAAGTCTATGAACTTGATTGTTCTCAGTGCTATATACTTCATTGCTGAGTATCACCATGGTCACCTTTGAAGTACTCCTCTTAGGAAGCTATGCACTGGAACCAGTGCCTAGTCCACCCTTTAAAGCAATTTCACAACTCTTTCTGGAATGGCCATTGTGCACAGTAGCATGGTGCCAAGTGAGCGAACATAATTGTATAGTTGTGTATGAGTGAACTTTTAGCCAGTAAACAACTGTATTCGAGTACCCTCACTACTCACCTGATCTGGCCCTCGATGACTTTTTTCTTTACCTGAAGATAAAGGGAATATTGAAAGGAAGACATTTTGATGACATTCCTGATGTCAAGGGTAATATGATGACAGTTTAATGGCCATTCCAGAAAAAGAGTTGCAGCATTGCTTTGAAGGGTAGACTAGGTGCTGGCATTGGTGTATAGCTTCCCAAGGGGAGTACTTCGAAGGTAACCATAGTGATATTCAGCAGCAAGGTATGTAGCACCTTTTCGAGAATGAGTTGGTGAACTTAATTGGTAGAACTCACAGAACAGGATAGAATTGCTTCATAGAGCTTCTAAGGAGCTCCCAGCAGACTCGAACTGCCAGCCTTTCGGTTAGCAGACATAACATTTAACTACTATGCCACCGGGGTTTACACCTGACACATAAGGCCCAAAAAATACTTGGTGAATGACTGAACAAATGAATACATGTTTTCCAAAAGAGGTAAATTACACACACATACAAGGATGTATCAGCAATAAAATTATGCTAATGTTCAATTATTTCCTAAGAAATACTTAATATACTTTAAAAAAAAACTGAAGCATTCTACCGTAATTTTTTTTAACTGCTATTCTTTAGAACAGTAAATATTGTGTAATGCAATGATTACGTTTAATAGCTAGATATATAGATGTAGGTCTGGCTCTAGAACCAGACCATCAGGGTCTAAATTCCAGATCTTCTTCTGGTGTCCCAGTTATCTACATGCTGCTGTTGAGTCAATTTCGACTCATAGAGACCCTACAGGACAGAGTAGAACTGCCCACAGAGTTTCCAAAGAGTTTCTGGTGAATTCAAACTGCTGACCTTCTGGTTAGCAGCCACAGTGTGAAGTGCTATGCCACCGGTGTTTCTTTCCATTATCATGTGATGCTATAACCGAAACACCACAAATGCGTAGCTGTAACAGTCATTTCTTTTCTACGAGGCTAGAAGCCCGAATTCTCATTTAGGGTGCCACTTTCAGAGGAAGATTTCATCGAGTTTCCAAGGAGCACCTGGTAGATCTGAACTGCCAATTTTTTGGTTTAGCAGCCATAGCTGTTAAACATTAAGCTGCCAGATCATCCAACAAACAAATAGCTGGCATTTATTGAGAGAATGCTTTGAGCTAGATGCTATATTAAGTCAGTTATGTTCATTACTTGCTTCAACTGCACAAACACCTTCATTCAGCAAATACTTTTTCAGCATCTACCACATTTCAGGCACGGTTCTAGTCACTGGGAAAATGGTAACAGTTAACAAAGACCAAAACCTCCGCCCTCCAGGGGCCTACATTATATAACTGAGGAAACTGAGGCTGAGAGAGACTGAGTGACTTTCTCAAAGTCACAGAGGTTGAATGTGGCAAAGTTGAGATTTGAATTTAGGTAGTCTGACTCCAAAGCCAAGAGTGGTTGATGACAGGAAAATGTTCATTTGGTTCTAAGGGGAAGAATTTATATTTTTGTGGGTTGAGATAGTAGCTGAAATTCAACCACAACTGTTGTTAGGTGCTGTCACATTCATTCAACTTATAGTGACCCTCTGTATGACAGAATGAAACACTGACTGCTCCTGTACCATGCTCACAATTGTTGTTATGCTTGAGCCCACGTTACAGCCACTGGGTCAGCCCATCTCCTTGAGGGTCTTCTTATTTTCCTCTGACTCCCTACTTTATCAAGCATGATATTCTTCTCCAGGGACTTCATCCCTCCCTAAAACATGTCCAAAGAAGGTAAGATGTAGTCTCACCATCCTTGCTTCTAAGGAGCACTGTAGTTGTACTTCTTCCAGGACTGATTTGTTCATTCTTTTGGCATTCCCTGGTATATTCAGTATTCTTCACCAATACCACAGTTCAAGGGCATCGGTTCTTCTTCAGTGTTCCTTATTCATTGTCCACCTTTCACTTGCATATGATGTGATTGAAAATACCACGGCTTGGGTCAGGCATACCTTAGTTTACAAAATGAAATCTTTGTTTTTCAACACTTTAAAGAGGTATTTTGTAGGAGATTTGCCTAATATAAAGCATCTTCTGATTTGTTCACTTCCATTAGTGTCGATTGTTGATCCAAGTAAAATGCAATCCTTAGCAACTTAAATCTTTTCTCTATTTGTCATGATGCTGCTTATTGGCCAATTGTGAGAATTTTTGTTTTCTTTCTATTAAGGTTCATCCATACTGAAGGCTATGGTTTTTGATTTTCCTTAGTAAGTGCTTCAAGTCCTCCTAACTGTGAACAAGCAAGGTTATGTTATCTGCATGACCCAGGTTGTTAAAGAGTCTTCCTCCAATCCTGATGCCCTGATCTTCTTGGTATAGTCCAGCTTCTTGGATTATCTGCTAAGCATAAATATTGAATAGGAATGGTAAAAGTGCACAATCCTGACACACACTTTTCCTGACTTTAAACCACAAAGTATACCCTGTTCTATATGAACAGCTAGCTCTTAGTCTACGTACAGGTTCCTCATGAGTACAATGAAGTGTCCTGGAATTCCCATTCTTTACAATGTTATCCATAATTTGTTATGATCCACACAGTTCAATGCCTTTGCATAGTCGATGAAACACTGATACACATCCTTCTGGTATCCTTTCCTTTCAGCCCAGATCCACCTGACATTAGCAGTGTCATGTTCACTTCTGCATCTGGCTGGAATTTCAGGCCATTCCTTGTCAATATGGTGCTGCAGCCGCTTTTAAATGATCTTATGCAAAAATTTACTTGTGTGTGGTATTAAACATTGTTTGGCAATTTCCACATTCAGTTGGATCACCCTTCTTGGGCATAGGCATAAACATGAGACTCTTCCAGTTGGCTGGCCAAGTAACTAAATTTCTTGGTCTAGACTAGTAAAAATTTCCATCTCTAACTGTTTGTTGAAACATCTCAGTTTATAATCTGTCAGTTCCTAGAGCCTTGTTTTCACCAGTGCCTTTAGTGCAGCGTGGACTTTTTCCTTCAGCACCATTGGCTCCTGATCATATGCTGCCTCTTGGAATGGCTCAGCATTGGCCAACTGATTCTTCTGGGTATAATGACTCTGTGTATTCCATGCTCTTTGAGGCTTCATGTGTTGTTTAATATTCTTCCCCTACAGTACTTCACTGTGGCGACTTGAGGCTTGAATTTTTTCTTCAGTTCTTTCAGCCTGAGAAATACAGGGCATGTTCTTCTCTTTTGGTTTTCTGTCTCCAGCAGTTTGCATGTGTCTTTATAATACTTTGTCTTCTCAAGCTGTCCTTTGAAATATTCAGGTTTTTTAACTTCAGCATTCCTTTTGCTTTAGCTGCTCACGGCTGAACAGCAAGTTTCAGATTCTCTTCTGACACCCATTTTGTTCTTTTCTTTCTTTCTCATCTTTTTAATGACCCTTGCTTTCTTCACATATGATGTCCTTGGTGTCACATTACAACTCACCTGGTCATCAGTGATCAGTGTTTGATGCATTCAGATCTGTTCCTGAGATGGTGGGATACACTCAAGGTCATGCTGTGAGTCTCACGACTTGGTCTAATTTTCTTAGTTTCAACTTGAAATTGATGGTCCGATTCACAGTTGGCCCCTGGTCTTATCCTGACTGATGGTCCTGAGCTTTACCATCATCTCTTTCCATGGATGCAATTTGATTCCTGTGTATTCCATTCGGTGAGGTCCACGTGCATAGTCACCATTTATGTTGACGAAAAACTGTATCTGCAACGAAGAAGTCATTGGTCTTGCAAAATTCTGTCACACAATGGCCAGCATCTTTTGTATCACCCAGGCTGTATTCTCCAACTGTCAATCCTTCTTCACTTCCAATTTTTGCATTTCAGTCACCAGTAATTATCAACATATCCTGATTGTATGCTCAGTAAATCTCAGACTGCCGAAGCTGGTAAAAATCTTCAGTTTCTTCACCTCTGGCTTTAGTGGTTGTCATGTAAATTTTAGTAACAGTCATATCAGCTGGCCTTCACTGTAGGCATATGGATATTATCCTGTCAATGACAGCATTGTTCTTCAGGACAGATCTTGAAATGTTCTTTTTTTATAATGGATGCAATGCCATTCCTCTTTAAGTTGTCATTCCCAGCATAGTAGACCACATGACTTAGACCACATGGTTATCAATCCATTTCAGCTCACTAATGCCTACGATATCTATGTTTATATGTTCCATTTCATTTTTGATGATTTCTGATATTTCTACTGCCTTCCTTCGTATGGTCCATGTTGCAATTATCAATGGATGTTTGCAGCCGTTTCTTCTCATTTTGAGTTGTGCCACATCAGCAAATGAAGGTCCCATAAACCTGACTCCATTCACATCCTTAAAGTTGACTCTACTTTGAAGAGGCAGCTCTTCCCAAGTCATCTCTTGAGTGCCTTATACCTGGGAGGCTCATTTCCCAGCACTATGTCAGACAATGTTCCACTGTCATTTGTAGGGTTTTTACTGGCTAATTCTTTCAGAAGTAGACAGCCCAGTCCTTCTTCCTAGTCTGTCTTAGCCTGGGAGGCCAACTGAAACCTGTCCACCATGGGCAGCCCCGCTGGTATCTGAATACCGGTGGCATAGCTTCCAGCCACATAGCAATGCACAAGCCCCTACAGCACAACAAACTGACAGACACATAGGAGTCAGCTGCAACAGGTTCAGTTAATCCCTGGTTCCCTTCTTTCAAGCCTCTGCTTTTGTGGAGAAGACTGTCTGTTGTTCACAGAAGGCATTGCTCCAGGGCTGTCATCACACTCTGTGATGGAGCCACCACATGTGAGCACCCAGGACAACGAAGGGCAGAGAGCAAACCAGAGGGCAGTCCACTGAAGCCAAGGAGTACTGAGAAAACTTCACTAGCACTGATGCTGCGGGAGAGAACTGCACAGGAGAAGTAGGCTTCCCAGACCGCCTGCTATCATTTGTAGAAAACTAAGTCGCTGTCCCCTATGGCTTTGCAACTATTTCTGTGGTACTATTGTGACCACCCTCCTTACCCAAAGGGGGTCTTGTAGCACCTAGTAGAGTGAGACTTTCAGATTTCTGAGGAGGGTTCTAAACTAGTAGAAGTATGATACGTGTTTGGGAGAAACAAGAAACAAAACATCATCCTGCATGTTATAATGATCTGTGAACTCAAATTTAAGTAAAATTGTAATATTCAACGTTGAAGAGATTATTTGTAAGTGAAGTTCCATTAGAAACAATGAAATCTGTACAACTAATTGGTTGCTAATTGCAGGAATTATATTGACTTGACTAAATTTAAATATATTTTTTCAGTAGAATTGGATGTCTGATCTAGTTTAATGTCATTTTGGGGGGGGTTGTTTTTTAATCAATCTTTTAATTATCCACTATGTGTCAGGTACTGAGTGAATAAAAACAATGTAGTTTGTTTGTCAGATGGAGTATCTGGATAGTGCAGGTGGTTAGCATTGTGGTTGCTGAGCAAAGGTTGAAAGTTCAGGTTTATTCATAGGTGCCTCAGAAGAAAGTCCTGGTGATCTGCTTCCAAAAAAAAACTCAGCCACTGAAACCCTAGAGAGCAGAGTTCAACTCTGACGTACCCGGGTTCATCATGAGTTGGAGTTAACTCAGTGACAACTGGCTTTGCTTATTTTTATTCCTCAGAAGCAGAGCTTGGGAAAACGATTCTTATAGAAAAACATCTATTAATGTACCCAGGAGAAACTAAAAAGGGAGTAGGGCAAACAGGGCAAGGAAGCAGAAGAAGCCAAGCAAGGGTGAGGTCACAGGCAAAGTCCTAGCCTCATCCTGATCCTGCGGGGAGCTCTGGAGTATAAATTACATCTCAGAGTTTTGTTCTGACTCAAGAGAAAGAACTGGGCTTTCATAGTCCTATATTATCAGGATACACGCTACCCAAAAGGGATATGTAGATATTTTTATTATCTGTAAATGCTACAGTTAATGAATAAATTATATCCAAACTACATCAGCCATCAAAAAAATAACTGCCTTCGGCTGTGTTCTGTAGGGGACCAAGTGTATGTATATGGAGGGAAAGATTTATTTCAAGAAAATGACTCACGGAGTTGTGCAGGCTGGCAAAGTCCAACCATATGGGTCAGGTGTCAAGCTGGAGGATTCTTCTGACTCACATGGTGGCAGGTAAGATGGCAAGCTTCTGACTCCCATCCCAAGAACCAGAGGTCAGGGAATTATGAGTCAGACGCAGGATCCAGAGAGGGCCAGCTCTGCCATAACATCTATATACATGTTGGATACAGGCCATACCCTCAAGGGAACATCTTTTTCAACTGACTGTCTCCTTATATCAGAGCACAAAGTGTAGGATGATGACATAATATCTGCCACCAAACCACTGAAAATCATGACCTAGCTAAGTTGACATATAATGTTAACCATCACAAGGTCTACTTTCCATTAAGTAAATACTGAAAACAAAATCTGCAATTACAAACAGATGGACCAGAATATTAATGCAAATCTCAGAAGAAAAGCACTGGGACTGTATTAACCAAACCCAACCTGCTGCTACTGAGCTGATTCTGACACATGACAACCCCTTATGTTCCAGAATAGAACTGAACTCCATCCCTTCATGACAGCCAGACACTGCCAAGTGTGCCTGAGGTGGGTCATGTCTCAGACATCTCAGTCTCTGCATCTATAAATGGAAATGCTTGTCCAAGATAGTGCAGTCATTTTATCCATTAAAATTATAGTTATTTCATGATTCCAAATTCACAGCAAAAATTTGGACCTTAAATGATTCAGTCTACAAAAAAATGTGATTTACATACAAATCTGGAAGTAAAATGTCTATATAGAGAGAAGGATACTATGTTTTACCTTCCAAAAGGTCTGCAGAAGAATACGAATACTTTTAGGTATGACTGTCATTGAGGTTTATCTATACATATATATATATGTATAGATATATAAATTCTACCAACTAATTGTGCTATCATTGATTTAAAATAGGCTTTTACATTGTTATCTTCTGAAACCATTATCATGTTTTTTGTACATTTTTACAACTGACGTGGTCATAGTCAAAAAGAATATGCCAAGAAAAGGTCAATAGATGCTGAAGTGAGTCAATTTGCATAGACAATGAAAAAAAAAAAAAAAGAAGAAGAGCAAGAAAGCAGTTGTTTCCATGGCTTCTAATAGAAGAATAGAAAGAAATGTAGGGAAAAAAAAACCTAGTTTGCAGTGGCAAACAAAATTAACTGGTCTATAAATATTTCATCATCTCAGTCCCATAAAAACTCATTATTTAGGGGTTATCGTTATTATGAGTAATAGTGGGTTGCTTTTTGTTTGTTTGTGGCTCTTTCTGTTGATCTTTAGGCTGTGTGTCTCTGAAATAACACCCATTAATTTCTTTTTCATTTACCTCATTCTGGTATATAGAGAATATGTATAGTCATTCAGTAAGAAGTTAGATACTTAACTATTCAATTTAAATGTCTAAAGTACAATTTTAGAGTCAAAGAGGATGGTATATGAAGATGAAAAGTCTAAGATAAAATCACTGGGAATGCTCTCCCTGTGAAACAGAATAGTTTCTTTTAAAAATACCCTATGTTTTCCTAAGAGGTTGAGAAGTTTCTCATGTGAGGGATTATACATCTTGGGAGGGTATAAAACACTCTCTGGTAGCTGATGGATGTGTACAGAGGAGTGCTCTTGACACAGAAATGGACATACATCTCTTTCCTTTGCCTGCCCAAGGTCTGTCCCCTTTTCCCTTGTGAATATCACCTTCATTTCCCTTAAAAGAACCACCTCTTCTGGTATGGACTGGATTGGCTCCCTACCCAAAATACATGGTGGAATCATAATCCCTATACTTGTGAGTGTAATCTAATTCTATAATGAAATCACTTTCCCTAACGCAATATAATCTAATGTAATCATAAATCAGTCATTTGAGATCACTCTTGTGTTGGGTGGATCAGAAACCTAATGTTTCCTGAGTTATAAATAGAATAGATTAGACACAGAAGCAAGACAGACAATATGTGATGACAATGACCATGAAGGTAAATACAGATCCCAATCCAGGGACTCCAAGTACTGCTGGTTAATAGAAACTGAAATAGGAGTCTTGGTACACTTCGCTGGGAACAAGACATTTGGGGGTTGAACCCATCAAGCAGTCCCATGAGAGAAAGAACTGGCAATCTGCTTCCATAAGTATTATAACCTAGAAAATTCTACAAGGCAGTTCTGTGACATAGCATCTCTGGGAGTCAAAAACTGACTTTAAGGCATCCAACAATAACAGAAACTGAAATAGACAAAGAACTGTCCCCAAAGCGCTGCACCCTGAATTCAAACCTCTCACCTCCTGAACTGTGAGAAAATAAATTTCTGTTCTTTAAAGCCACCCACTAATGATGTTCTGTCACAGCAATACTAGGAAACTAAGGCACCTCCTTTACCCTTAGTCTGGAAACCCTGGTAGTATAGTGGGTTAAATGTTAACGTCTGCTGACCAAAACATCGGATCTAACAGGTGCTCCTTGGAAACTCTATGAGGCAGTTCCACTCTGACCTCTAGGGTCACTTGACTCAACGGCAGTGGTTTTTTTTTTTGTTTTTTTTTTTATCCTTGGTTTAAGTAGTCTGGAGGGGACCAATCCCATATGCATATTCTCCCGTCCAATCAGCATAGGCCATTCCTACGGCAATATGACTGGTTCAGAGATGAACACCTAATGGTCCATTGAGACTCAACCCCAGGATTTATGCTGCAACTATAGAGTGGGGGTGAACCTACCCCTTCTAGTAAATGAGAAAAAAGAGGGGTGATCCTGGAGCTTCCAGGGCCACCTTCCACAGAGGGCCTGACTTGGCAGGAGCCTAGTTCTACACGAGTTGGTAGCACTATTTGGGTCCTCAGATAAGCCTAGACATAACACCTGGTCCTTTCAGTCTGCTGTGTTGTTGGGTGTTGTTGAGTCTGTTTGGATTCAGAATGAAATACTGCCTAGTCCTGTGCCATCTTCACAGTTCTTGCTGTGTTTCACCCAACTGTCGCAGCTACTGAGTCAGCCCATCTCATGGAGGGTCTTCCTCTTTTTTGCTGACCCTCTACTTTCCCAAGTGTGATGTTCTTCTCCAAGGACTGGTCCCTTCTGATAACACGTCCAAAGTATGTGAGACAAAATCCCCTGATCCTCACTTCTAAGGAGCATACCGGCCATGCTTCTTCAAAGACAGACGTATTCATTCTTCTGACTGTTCATATATATTCACTATTCTTTGCCAACACAGTAATTCAGAGGCATCAGTACCTTGGGCTTCTTAGTCATTGCCCAGCTTTTGCATGTATATGAGGCGATTGAAAACACCATGGCTTGGGTCAGACACATCTTAAATCTCAAAGTGACATCTTCATTTTGTAACACTTCAAAGAAGTCTTTTTGCAGCAGATTTGCCCAGCGCAATAGGTCACTTGATTTTGTGACAGTTGCTTCAGTGGACATTGACTAGGGATCCTAGAAAGCTGAAATCTTAATAACTGCAATTTTTTCTCTGTTTATCATGAGGCTTATTGATCCAGTTTTAAGGACTTCTGCTTTCCTTAGAGGTATGTCTCAATCAGCTGGTGCTGCTATAACGAAATATGACAAGTGGATGGCTTTAAAAAGAGAACTTTTATTGTCATGCTCTGGTTAGCTGCACGTTCAAATTAATTTTACTATCAGCCAAGAGTCCAAATTCAGTATGAGAGCATCTTGGCACAGGAACCTTAGATCCAAAAAGCATGTTCTGCTCTGGTGCTGTTTTCTTAGTGATATGAGGTTCCCAGCACTCTGCTCACTTCACTTTCCTTTCATCTCTCTTCCCTCCCTTTTATACCTCACCACAATTCAACCTTATAGATTGAGTCCTGCCTGAGCAACACACCTGCTGTCCATTCTCCTTCACTGAAATCATAGAGGCAGCATTCACAACACATGGGGAAAAAAAGCACACACTCCTGGGACTCATGGCAGAGCCAAACTGATACACACATTTTGTGGGAGGGAGACACAAATGCGAGCCATGACAAGGTATAATCCATACCGAAGGCCGTGGCTGCTGATCTCCATCAGTAAGTGCTTGACTTAACAAGCAGGATTGTATCATCTGCATATCAAAGCTTGTTAATGAGTCTTCCTCCAATCTTGATGCCTTGTTCTTCTTTATGCAGCTCAACTTCTTCGATTATTTGTTCAGCATACAGGTTGAATAAGTATACTGATAGAACACAACCCTGACACACATCTTTTCTGATCTTAAACCATTCACAATCCCATTGTTTTGTTGGAGCAAGTATTTGTTGGTCTTATGTACAGGTTCTGCACAAGCACAAGTGAGTGTTCGGGAATTCCCGTTCCTTGCAATGTTACCCCCAGTTTGTTATGATCCACACCGTCAAATGCAGACAACACTGAAGTCGGTCTGTAGAAGACATGAATTCCTTCTCTTTGCTCAGCCAGCTTAATGTAGGGTTGGTTATTTCAATTTCTGAGGAATTCAGAATATTCTATAGAACCTTGAAAAGAATAAGAGCTCGTAGATGGCTATGGAATGGGCTACAAGAATACACAGTTGTCTAGGAATCTGTGCATAGTGGGCAAAGCTAAGAATAAATAAATAAGAAATAGTCAATAGAAAAAAAGAATCACGGAAGCGCCTAGTTCTGAGACTCAATCCTGGATTTACGTTGGAATTACGGAGTAGGGGGCAAACTCCCCACTTTCAGTAAATGAGAAAAGATTAACACATGAACAATGATGGCCTGGCTTGACAGGAGTCTAACTGAACCGGAGTTGCATTTGGGGAAGGGACCCAGAGGTTTCAGAAACACTCACAACGCTGGCATGTTTCACCTAGGTTTTGGCCACAGACGAGGTACTTATTTTACTTTTATTATTATCTGTACATATATGTTTTATATTCTCATGTATTTATTACAGATTTACATTTTCTGAGATTAAGGAACTTTCTCAAAATCACAGAGCTTATTAATGGTGTCATATTAGCACTTACTTTCTAGGGTTGTCAGGATTAAATGAGGCAAAGCACATAACGATTTAGCATCATGCCTGACATGTAGTAAGTGCTCACTAGATGTTAGATGCTGTTATAATAATTATTATTTTGAAATGTTGGGAGGATTATATAAGATAATGTATGTAAAACCCTTACCACAATTTCTGACATTTAGTAGGAGCTTATTTTAATGTTTGTGATTACTGTATTATGAGAATTTATAAGAAAGCCTAGTTAACATGTATTTCTGGCCAACACTTCATCCATAGAAGCAAGGCATTCATCACATGTATCTGTAGGCTGAGCTTTTTCTACCTGCCATTCAGGCTTTCACCATATAAGACATTTTTGTTCAAAAGGATGTAACTAAAGAGATCAGTACACCTTTTATATTCTTTCTAGCTCTCTGTTTCCAGAATCTTCACAGCAGTACAGAATCATTTAATTTATTCCTGCATTGTCTAATGGAGAAGTCAATAGGTACTGGTGGCTCAGTGGCAGAATTATTACCTCCTATGCAGGAGAAAGACCCACAGCCATGAGCTGTCAATGACGCCTGTGCGCCACTGTGATGCTGGGTAGGTTTCAGCAGAATTTCCAGACTAAGCCACATTAGGAAGAAGGGCCTGGCAATCTACTTTTGAAAATCTTATGAATCTTAACTGTCCAATCTGCAAATGATTGTTGGGATGGCTCAGGACCAGGCAGCATTTTGTTGTCTTGTTCATGGAGTTACGGTCAGTCAGGAGCCACTCAAGGCAGATAATAATAGCTACATAAATTTAAATTCATTAAATTTAAAATTCCATTCCTTGGTCACATGAGCTGCATTGCAAGTGCTCTCTAACCTCCTGTTGCTAGAGGTAGGAAAGGGGCAGCACAGATGGGGATATGTCTATCACTGCAGAAAGCTCTGTTGGACTACACTGTGCTGTACTTTCTAATGTTTCAAACAGGGAAAGCATATTCTTGTTGATAAGCACTGCTGACTTCGATACTACTCATAGCAACCATATAGGACAGAGGATAACTGCCCCATATGGTTTCCAAGGAGTGGCTGGTCGATTTGAACTACCAACTTTTTGGTTAGCTGTCCAGCTCTTAATCACTAAGCCACTAGGGCTCCAGAACTCATAGTACTGCATAGATAGTGTCATGGAATGAATTGTGTCTCCCCAAAAATATGTGTAGCCATGTGGCTGGGCCATGATTCCCAGTATCTTGTGACTGTCCTCCATTTTGGGGTTTTCCTAAACTGTCTGTTAAAGGATTAGGGTGGGGCTGTAAATCGCTTCATAGGATTACCTCCCTGCTCCACTGTAAAGGGAGTTTCCCTGGAGTATGGCTTGCCCCACCCTTAATCCTTTCATCCTACAAGAGATAAAAGGACAGAGAAGAAGGCAGAGAATTGGGAAACTCGTACCATCAAAAAAGCAACACTGGGAGAACAGCGCATCCTTCAGACCTGAGGTTCCTGTGCCAAGATGCTCCCTGAATAAAGACAGATGCAATATCGGACTTTCCTGCAGGGCTGACAAGGGGGAGAGCCTTCCCCTAGAGTGGACACTCTGAATATGGACTTGTAGCCTACCGGATTGTGTAAGAATAAACCTTTCTTTGTTAAAGCCATCCACTCTGTGATATTTCTGTTAGAGCAGCCCTAGCTGACTAAAACATATAGCAAAAGAGCACCCAAAACTGAAAACCAAACTGGAGCAGACATCCTGAATTTGGACTTGTAGCCTACCGGACTGTGTAACAATAAACCTTCCTTTGTTAAAGCCATCCACTCTGTGGTATTTCTGTTAGAGCAGCCCTAGTTGACTAAGACAGAATTTGGTACCGAGAGTGGGGTGCTGCTCTAGCAAATACCTAAACTGTGGGAGCCATTTTGAAACTGTGAATGGATAGAAGATTCAGAAGGAACGAAGAAGGCACAGATGGTGAGAAACAACAGAGGACTGGTGGCAGCAGCAGCAGCAGCAATAGAACCAGAGGTAGCACTGGAGCCAATACATGGAGCGAGAGAGCTAAGTGCCTGTGCACAGTTTTCTTCATGGAATGCGGTGCCTTCGGGCACTTGAATCAGTGGAGCAAACCTTGCTGACCCATGAAGCAGGGAACTGAGTGACTCTGCACCCAAGTTTTCCTAGCTGAGTGTCTGTGTCTTTGGACTCTTGAATCAGTGGAGCTACAGAGCTTTGGAACACTTGCCCCTGCAGGGCAGATGTGGGCTTGAGGCCTGTGCCATGTGGCCATAGGAAACAGAAGCTGAAGAGACAAAGAACGTAAGAAGCTGGGCTCCCTCTGTATTAAAAGGTATGGCCATGACCTCAGGGGTGAAAGGGTGGAACCACGGCATCCTGTGTTTGTAAGGGTGGAATTGCCACTTATTTGGGCTTAGGGTGCTCCTAAAGCCAATGGGGCAGAGTTTCTGTTCAAGTGGGCCTTAAAGGCAAAGTTGTAGCACAGAGCTGGGATCTCCGTTCAGAAACCAGAGAGTGTGGCCAATACCAATAGACTGGAAGGCAGGGCCATTGTGTAAAATGTTTCAGAAAGTGGAAGATTATTTCCAAAGCTTTGAGGGCTAAAGTAATGTGTTCTGCTGACTCACTTGTTGCCTGTTAATGCCTTCTTTCCCTGCAATTTCTCCCGTTTGTAATGGAATGGCTGACTTGTGCCTGTTCTGCACTGTGCCTTTACAAGCAAGTAGCTTGTATTCCATGTTTCACAGGTGTAGAAGAGTTTTTGTATTTTAAACCTGAAACTGATTTACGACTTCTATCATATGGGATGGACATGATTTTGTTACAATGATGAGATGAATGTGTTACATGTTTCAATGATGTGATCTTTGGGGTGCCAGAGGGTGGTATGTCATGGATTGAATTGTGTACCCCCCAAAATATGTGTAGCCATGTGGCTGGGCTATGATTCCCAGTATCTTGTGACTGTTCTCCATTTTAGGGTTTTCCTAAGCTGTATGTTAAAGGATTAGAGTGGGACTGTAAATCCCTTTATAAGATCACCTCCCTACTCCACTGCAAAGGGAGTTTCCCTGGAGTATGGCTTGCCTCACCCTTAATCGTTTCATCGTGCAAGAGATAAAAGGAAAGAGAAGCAAGCAGAAATTTGGGAACCTCATACCATCAAGCAAGCAGCTCCAGGAGAAGAGCGTGTCCTTCAGATCCAAGGTTCCTGCACCAAGATGCTCCCTGGACAAAGACTGATACAATACCAGACTTTTGTCCAGAGACAACAAAGAAGAAAGCCTTCCCCTGGAGTGGACATTCTGAATTTGGAGTTGTAGCCTACCAGACTGTGTAAGAGTAAACCTTCCTTTGTTAAAGCCATCCACTCTGTGGTATTTCTGATAGAGCAGTGCTAGCTGACTAAAACACAAACCCACTCCTATCAAGTTGATTTTGACTCATAGTAACCCTATAGAACAGAGTAGAACTGCCCCATAGAGTTTCCACGGAGCACCTGGTGGATTCAACCTGCCATATTTTTGGTGAGCATCTACAGCCCTTAACTACTACACTGCCAGGGTTTCTAATACAGCCCTCAGTTTGGAGAGCTGAGAAGGGATGCACTTTCTGGAGAAGGCTTCTGGGCTGTTTGCTGAGAGATCTCACAAGGTGACATCACCTTGATCGAGTAACTATTACCCAGGACCTCCCTCAGCCTGCAGACTCAGAGCTTTGAATTGTCTGTGCTTCCAGAGGGGACATAAAGCAATGCAATAGTCACAGTCCCTCAAGATGCATCGTGAAATCACCATGTTGTTTTTGCTGTCATTAGGTGCCATGGAGTCAGGTCCAACCTGTAACTACCCTGTGCAGAACAGAATGAAACACCGTCTGGTCATCTGCACTGTCATCAGAGCCCTTGCAATGTTTACACTTGTGTTGCCACAACTGTGTCAGTCACTCTCGTCAGGCGTTCTCCTCATTTTTCCCAACCCTCTACTTTACCACACACGAGGTCCTTCTTCAGAGCCTGGCCCCTCCTGAGAACATGTCCACAGTATCTAAGAAGAAATCTCACCACCCTAACTTCTATGGACTATTCTGGTTGTGCATCCTCCCAGACAGATTTGTTCATTCATCTCTGGACCGTGGTATATTCAGTGTTTGAAATCAGCATGCCAGCCTGTTAGTTACAAGAAGCCTTACACTCCCACTGCTCAATAACCAGCACTCCAGTCATCTGGCTTGCACAGCCTCTCCCTGCAGACAAGACGACTGGAAGCCTACAAACAGAGGGCTGAAGTGAGTCTAACTCAGAGCAAGGTGATTGGTTGTCGTGTCTGAAGGCACTATTCCTCAAGAAGGACCTGCCTGTCACTGGAGCCAGACAGCACACCCTGGGGCCAGCACCCCTAGGACTCTGATAACAGTCGGCATTACTAAGTAGTACACCTGGGACTCCTCTTGTACTTTCTTTATTCCCTTTTTCTTTCCAACTCTTTATTTTTAAATAATCTTAGACTCACAAGATACTAGGAAAGTAGTACAGTTTCTGAGTACCCTTCACCTGGCCTACTAATAGTAACATCTTATGTCACCAGAAGACATTGTCAAAACCAAGACACTGACGTTAGCACAGTACCCTTTTTCTTTGCTATTGGCAAACTTTCATTGGGTGCCTACACTGTCAGGAACCAAAAAATAAAAGCCAAAACTTCAGGCATTGAGCCGACTCAAATGCATAGTGACGCCATGAATTATGGGGTGGAAATGCTCCATAGGGTTTCCTTGGCTGCAAACTTTAAGGTTGCAGATCCCTAAGACTTTCTTCTTGTGAGACCACCGAGTGGCTTTGAACTGCAGCTCTTAGGTTAACAGGCACAAACCATTCATACCACCTCAGGACCTGCGTCAGGCACATCGCTGTGTAACTCTCATGCTGGAGGTATTAGTATGATTAGTTCCATTTTGTAGGTAGGAGAACGGAAGCCCTGAGGATTTAGGTATCTTTCTCAAAGTTACACGGGCCATAAGCTGCAGAGCTGAGATGAGATTCCACCAAGCCTTTCTCAGAACAGTGTTCTTCAAATATGAATCAGTGCAAAAAGACATTAACAGGCTGGCCTGGCAGGCCACACCAAAAAGCTGTTCTGCTTGCTGCAGGTGGCACTGTATGTCTCTGGACTATTTCCAAACCTGCACTTGACCTGGTGGAGGTGAAGGACGGAAGCGATTTGCTATAGTCCTCACGTTCTAGCAACACATTGCTAAATTCAAGATTTGCTCTAACTTAATCCATTTATCCTACTGTTTAAGAAAGGTAGACAATACCACTCAGGATATGAGATACACTGCAGAGTAGTCTGACATTTTGTGCTGTTGAATTTAAAGAGCTCATCATTTGACATTATAGTTCATTATAACTGGAGCAAATCTTGCTCCCCCAAATTGGGGCAAATAGAATAGTCGTATAAGACATATCTGGAGTTTTCATAAAGATTGGAAGACATACTTGCATGTAGGAAATTAGCATTTAATAATACACAAGAATGAACAGTGATAATAGCTAACATTTATTTTAAAACATATACAGGCTGCCAGTTAAGTTTGTGAACTCATCCTAAAGAAAGTACTACATATCTCACCGCTGAATATCACTACATTCACCTTCAAAGTACTCCCCTGAGGAAGCTATATACTGACACTAACACCTAGTCCACCGTTCAAAGCAATTTTGGATCTCTTTTTTCTGGAATGGCCACCAGAGCTGTCATCATATTACCCTTGATGTCCTGAGTGTCACCAAAATGTTTTCCTTCCAATATTTCCTTTATCTTTGGGTAAAGAAAAAAGTCACTGGGGCTCAGTAGGTATGGTGTTCCAACACAGTTATTTGTTTACTGGCTAAAAACTCCTTCACAGACAATACAATTAAACCGGTAAACTGGCCACCATGCCACCATATGCAATGGCCGTTCCAGAAAGAATTTGAAGTGTGGACTAGGCTGTGGCTTCTGTTTATAGCTTCCCAAGGGAAATACATCAAAGGTGATTGTTGTGGCATTCAGCAGTGAAGTATGAAGCACTTACAACAATTAAGTTGGTGGACTTAATTTTCAGACCTTATATGTCAGACACTATGCTTAGCACTTTAGGTATTTAGATACGCCACTTGCTTGTCCTTGCTTGGAGCCTTGGTGGCACAGTGGTTACAAGCTTTCCTGCTAACCAACAGGCAGTTCAAATTTACCAGCCACAGCTTAGAAACTCTGTGGGGCAGTTATGTTCTCGCTATAGGGTTGCTGTGAGTGGGAATGGACTCAGCTGCAGGGGTTTTGTCCTTACTTCAAGAATTATCATCAGCATCACCACTAGCAAAGACTGGGCAGGTACTGTGTGCCATGCAGTCTGCCAAGCCCTTTATAATAATCTCGTAATGATTTATAATAATTTAATAATTGCAATCCTTGTTATTATTGCCTACTGCTTACTTCCTACTTACTATTACCTACAAGGTGGCTATAAGGATTCCAATAGCTTGCGTTTATGGCGTTCTTACTATGATGCAGTTGCTGGATCATATTTCTTCATTACTGCATGTAGTTTCCGCACACATTGCTTCATTTAGTTTTCACGGCCCTCTGAGGATGGAGTCATCATTATCCTCATTTTGCAAGTGAAGGAACTGAGGTTTGGAGACAGGAATTAATAGATAGCAGGTGAATGACTCAAATCTGCTTCAAATCCAGGTTTGTCTCTCATGTAGTTGAGTGGTACAGCCCAAATGCTCTCAGACTTCTGAAAGGAAAGTTTAATATGCGTATTGTAGTGCTTTGGAGAGAGGAACTGTATAGCTTAGTCCTCAAAGAGCATAATTAAATACCAAGGCAGGAAGACAATCCCGAAAGCATGAGGTGGAACCAGGAAGCATGGTTTGTACGACGTCAGGAAGGAAACCAGCCAGATTGCAGGGACTGCTAGGAATTTAAAGGTGAGACTGCTGGAAAGGAAACTGAGTCCACGTCACAGAGAACCTTTGATGCTTTTCAGAGTGGCATAGACATAATAAGATATCAGGTTAGGAAATGTGTTTAGGATTTAGGACATGGTAAGGGTGAAACTGTTGCTCCAAAAACAACTATCCAGCAGCAACACGCAGTATAGACTGAGTCTCACATCACCTCACATAGAGCTTACAGGCAGGCGGCAGGGGCCCAATGTGTCTGGTGAATCAGATTCTCAGTGTTCTTCTGTACTTCCCACTCCCTGCCTTATCTGCCCATAAAAGAACCAGAGAACAGAATCAGTGAGGAAGAATGTTATCTGCCAGAATTTTTATGAAAACAAGAATGTTTGACATAAAAAAAAAGTTTTAATCTACAGGTTTACATAAACTGAATGTACAAAAGATCAATACACTAATTAATTTCAAAATAACCAGATAACTGACACCAGTTGATATTGGGATAGGACTCTGGGATTTCCACCAGCATCATGAGGACTGTAAGCATCTCCCACCACCCCGCCCCCCAGTCAGGTTAAGGCTGAATTCTGGAACCCTCAGCCACTTGGCAAGGAAACCATTTCTATTCAAAGCATTTCTATTCAAAGCCTATCCTCTGACCAGCTCCTCCATCTCCGACTACTATGACAGGGGTCTATTAAACAGAAAAACACAAGAGGAAATGGAGGGGAGCATCCCACAATAAGACCATAAAAGCACAATTACTATGGGTCATTGGCTAGGGCTTGAACATACTTTCATTATGAAGAATTGCATTTATCAGCTCAAAAACATTTTGGAAGTAAACAAATGAGAATTCACAATTTGCTACTTAGGAAAGGGTGAAACTTTACTCCACCAACAGTAACTTTTGAGCCCCTTCCCCCTCTCAGAGCCTGTGCCATCCTTTTTGCTAACTTATAAGTGTTTTAGTTTCCTTGTATTATTATAAGAGAGGAGCCTGGTGACTCAGTGGCTAAGAGCCTTGGTTGTTAAACCAATGTCAAATCCACCAGCTGCTCTTTAGACACTCAGAGGGGATCCCTTGTTGTTGGTAACCCCAAGCTTTCCTTGTTTCTTTGGCAATTCTGAAACAGTTATCTGTTTCTCCCTGTCTTGCTGTATCTCTATGTCTGATCTGCTTTTTTATAACTCGGAAGTGAATTAAGTTTAGAACCCAGCCTGCTCAGACAGGATCTACTTTACAAAGAAGATCCTACTGGCCCCAAACGATTACATCCACATTATACCGGTTAGGATTCCAACACTGTCTTAGCAGGGTATAATTTCTTCCATAACAATGGGTTGAAGGTTGATAATACCAATCTATATATTTGGCAAACTCAAACTCTGCCATATCACCTAAGGGCAAACAATGTCAGTGGATAGAAATCAGGATCTTTTAAACTCCCACAGCTCAATGGCCATCTCTCATTGTAGGGACAGTAGAATCTGTGATTGCATTGCCTCAAAGGTTACATAGAAATCTCCCTAAAGAAGTCTTTTGTCTTGAGAAAATGTGTTTGTTACTGTTTTGTATATGCTGTGCAGATACTGCAAGAAGGTGTGTTTATAGCTGACAATCTCTTTAACTAGGGAGCAGGAGACTTTTGGCCTAATCCCACCTCTGTCCCCTAGTTGCTATGAGAGTCAATCTTTCAGATTCTCAGTTTTGTCATCTGTATATCAAATTAGATTAATTAGATCATCTTCATATTCTTTGTAGCTAATTAACGAGCTCATCCAAGATTGGCTACATATTCAAAACTTACTGTAAACTTAGTGGATTGATTTGTTTCTCTTAAAATTGAATGTGGTCAAGCATCAGTCAGTCACAAATCACCTGGAGCAAAGGAGAATGAAGAACATCAAACACACAAGGATAACACTAACCCAACAGACCAAAGGCTCCCAATACCCACAGGCCCTATCAGCCTGAGACTTGAAGAAGTAGATGATGCCTGGCCACCACCAATGACTGCATCAGTACAAAATCAGAAGAACTAGATGGTGCCTGACTACCACCAATGGCCCCTCTGACCGGGAATACAACATAGAATCTCTGACATAGTAGGGGAAAAATGGGTTCAGAACTTGAGCTCTATTATTAAAATGACAAAACTTAGTGGTCCAAAAGACTGTAGGGTCCCCAAAAGACATGGCCCCCAGATTCCCTGTTAGCCCAAAGCTGAAAGCATTCTCAAACTCTTCAGACAAAGACTAGACTAGACAATAAGACGTAAAATGATTTGGGTGAAGAGCACTTCTTGGTTTAAGCGTGCACATGAGGCTAACTGGACAGCTTGTGTCCAGGGGTGAGATGAGAAGGCTGAGGAGGACAGGAGCTTGATGAACGGACGCGGGAAATGCCAGGGGAAAGGAGGAGGGGGCCGTCACGGGGTGGGGAGAGCAGTCAGAGGTAAATCGCAGTAACTACGGGAACGTGTTTGCAGGTTTTTCTATGACAAATTGACTCAGATTGTAAACTTTCACTTAAAGCACAATAAAACATGTATTTTTTAAAAGCCCCCAGAATAAAAAGTCACACTTTTTGAACTACTCCTGTTCTCTGCCTTTTTCTCTTTTTAAGTCGGGACACATTAGTCTGCATCTCTGAGTTGTTATGGGGGAGCGGGGGCTAAGATAAGACTGACCACAATTTACACTATAGTCCAGGTTAACTTGCTTTTCTATGGTAATATTTAAGGAAAATATAGAGATATAAGCAGAAACTGCAGTCTTTAAGTGTCCGGTGTCATACTGACCTGGGCTGACATCTGTTTCCACTGCAGAGAACTTATTTTGCTTTTGTGTGATAACTAATTTCTCTGAACTTCACTTTCCTCATAGATATAATGAAAATTTTGATAGTAGCTACTCCCATAGGGTAACTGGGAATTTTATATTACATATATTGGGATTTATGGAGCAGTGACTGATAGTTTTCTGGCAAAGCACAGAAAGAGCCAGGGTTTCCATTTGGAAATAGACTCTCTTAATTGATTTGTGTGTATAAATCCTACACCCAGATGGCTTATTATTTCTTCTAAGTCCTTTCCATTGATAGAAAAATGAATATGATCCAAGTTTAGGGGAGAAAAACAAATTGCTAAACAAAATTTATTGATATGGGATGAGCGATAAATGTTGATCTAAAGTAATAAAAATTAATTACCTAGCCCTGGTTTTTATCTTAAGAAAATTCTTTACTACATATAGTTGGCATTCTCTCTGTCTTTCTTTCTTTTACAAAAGTTACCAAATATGCTACAGATTTGCATAACAATCTTTTAAAGAAGTCCATGATACATAAGCCTTAGCCCTAAGGCCTACATTCATTGCTAAAAATAAATATTAAATACATTCAACATTATAATGAATAAAACCCAGATCTTTTATAAGTAAATGTTCCTCCTGACTCCTGGTACTATTCCAAATGCATTTCATACTAATTGTTTTAAGAAAACTCTTTTGAATTAATATTTCAACTACTTTAAAATAGGTAAACTTTATTGTACATTATCACTTGAATAGGCCAAATAATTTTAATGTCTCTACAGACAATTGGCTTTCAAATTGAAGCTTGGTGGTTTATTTTTAAAAATAAAGATAAGTCATCAGCATTTAAATAGATGTCTTATTTAGAATTATAAAAGCAATTCCATTCTCATACATCATATTTAAAGCATGGTTATTATTTCAAAATGACATTTCAGATTGAGATTTGGGGTTGGTTGACAAGAAAAGCTACCATGTGATAGCAGATTGATAGAAGCTGACAGATGAACAAACAAGTAGAATATTTTAGTTGTTTTAACCCAACTAAATGAAAAATATTTACACAAAGACAAATAGGACCCAGCCATAAATGATTGTACCCACTTATTATGCTAAAATAATTAGGAATCATAAGAAGATTCATAAAAAGTCTTTTAGCAAGTCATAATCATTTTTAAGAATAGCGCTTTGTGTAAAAGAGTAATGAGAGTTCTAGTTTTTTGTAAAGTTCAGTAAATCATTTCAGGCTTCCAATTCAAAATGGCAGACCAAGCACATGTTTATTGCCCTTCCGACGGCACTTGGCTTGGCTGACTCAAACCCAACTAATAAATATTTATGGAGCATCTACTGCATGACAGAAAGCCTGGTGGTGTAGTGGTTAAGTGCTAGGACTGCTAACCAAAGCTCAGCAGTTGGAATCCACCAGGTTCTCCTTGTAAACTCTATGGGACAGTTCTCCTCCGTCCTACAGGGTCACTATGAGTCAGATTCAACTCAATGGCAATGCCTTTGGTTTCTTACCATGGAATAGACAAACCAAAGGAAACAGGAAGGTAAAAACAGGAGAAGACAATTAGCAAGTCAGAACTTTGGGCAAATTACCATAACTCAGGAAGCAAATGGCTTACACTAATGTGTATGAGCCAGAGCAGGAAACATGAACTTTCTCTGTAAAGGTCCTGATAGTAAATATTTTGGGCTTTGCAAGCCATACAACATCTCTCAAAAATACTCAACTTTACTTTGAGTATTATGGTGTGAAAGCAGCCGTAAATACTATATAAACAAAGAAGAGTAGCTTGTGCCAACAGGAAACCCTGGTGGCATATGGTTAAATGCTACAGCTACTAACCAAAACTCTATAGAACAGTTCTAATCTGTCCTACAGGTTCACCACGAGTCAGAACTGACTTTTACAGCTGGGAGTTTGGTTTGGGTTTTCTGGTGTGCCAATAAAACTGTATTTATAAGACCAGGCAGTAGGCCATAGTTTGCCAAACTCTGATCTAATTTTTTTTGCCATTATGGCTAAACTAAGGAGCCCCAGTGGTGTGATGGTTAAGCACTGAGTTGCTAACCAAAAAGTTGGTGGTATGAATCCACCCAGCAACTCCATGGAAGATCTGACAACTGGCTTCCTAAAGACTAGAGCCCAGGAAACTCTATGGGGCAATTCTGCTCTGCCACATAGGGTGACTGTGACTCAAAAATCAACTCAGGCAGCCAACAACAACAATATGACTAAATGGTATGAAATAGACAAACATTTTTAGGGGAAAACACCTGGCCAGCATTTTCTTTCCAGCCCAAGCTCTTGTCTGCACCCTAGGTTTATCTGACTGCTTTTCTCCACACCCAGATAATTTTCCAACACCTCCACTGTCTATTAACTATGCACGATGAATTCAGGGCATGAACTTTGACATTCTCTTCTACATCCTTTGTCTTGGACTAATAGAAGCTCTACCTGTTTTACTTAACTGGATCAGTTCTTTCTTTCCCTTGTGAGAGCCGACCACATTAGTAGAAATCACCTGGACCACTACCGAAGTTTCTGATGGCTTCTACTTTCACCTACTCTACCTTATCTCCATCTCTTCTCTATACTTTCAGTAATTTGTTCACCAAATATTTACTAGTGCCTATTTTGTGACAGGTACTTTTCTAGCCACTGGAGATAAATCAGTGAGCAAAACAAAATAAAACCTCTTTGATCTCACGTTGTATGTGTAGACAAGGTGTGGGATGACACCAAGACACCATACATGGAGAAAGCAAAAGGTCATTAAGAAAAGAAAAACATAAAAATGAATGTCAGAAGAGACTCTGAAACTTGCTCTTGAACTAGTGTTTAAGGACAGTGGAAAATAAGGATGGAGTGAAAGAGGTGAACGGAAGAGTTCAGAGTGGCTCAAGAAGACAAAATATTATAAGGAAATGTGCAAAAACCTGGCATTAGAAAACCAAAAGGGAAGAACACAGCTGGCCATGTCTCAAGCTAAAGAAAAAAAAATCAAACTTGGATTTGCGATATTGAAGGATTCCATTGGTGAAATGTTGAACGATGCAGGAAACATCAAAAGATGCTGGAAGGAATACAGAGTCATGATACTAAAAAGAACTGATGGATATTCAACCATTTCAGGAGGTACATATGATCTACCCAACTGATGGCATTAAGGAAGAAGTCTAAGTGGCACTGAAGGCATCAGTGAGAAACAAGCCTCCAGGAATTGACAGAAGACAAACTGAGATATTTCAGGAAATGAATGTGAAGACTGAAAGAGGTCAGCCATCTATGCCAAGAATCTGGAAGACAGCTACCTGACCAACCAACTGGGAGAGATCCAGATGTGTGCCCATTCCAAAGAAAGGTGATCCCACAGAATAAGGAAACTATGTTAATATCATTAATACTATATATAAGTAAAACCAGGCTAAGGATAATTCAAAAATGGCTGCAGTAGTACGTCAACAATGACCTGCCAGAAATTCAAGACAGATTCAGAAGAGAATGTGGAACTAGGGACATTATTACTAATGCCTGGTAGATCTTGGCTGAAAGTAGAGAATACCAGAAAGATGTTTACCTGGGTTTTATTAACTATGCAAAGGCATTCAACTGTATGGGTAACACTACAAAGAATGGGAATTCCATAACCTTAACTGAGCTCATGTGGAATTTGTACATAGACCAAGAAACTATCATTCCCAAAGAACAAGAGGATATTGCATGGTTTTAAAGTCAGGAAAGGTGTATGTCAGGGGTGTATCCTTTCACCATACTTATTCAATTTGTATGCTGAGCAAATAATCCAAGATGCTGGCCTATTGAAGAAGAATGAGGCATCAAGATTGGAGGAAGACTCATTAACAACCTGTGATATGCAGAGACACAACTTTGCTTGCTGAAAGTGAAGAGGACTTGAAGCACTTACTTATGAACATCAAAGAACGAGAACCGTTGATATGGATTACACCTCAACATAAAGAAAATACAGATCTTCACAACTGAACTAATAAGCAACTTCATGATAAATGGAAAATACAGTGCAATTGTCAAGGATTTCATTTTTACTGGGACCTGCAATCAACACTCATGGAAGCAGCAGTCAAGAAATCAAGTGGTATACTACATTAGGTGAATCTGCATCCCAAAGATCTCTTTGAAGCGCTGAAAAGGAAAGACATCACTTTGAGAACTTAGGTGTGTCTGACCCAAGTCATGATATTTTCTATGCCTCACATGCAAGTGAAAGCTCCAAGATGAATAAGGAAGATTGAGGAAGAACTGATGCCTTTACATGATGGTTTTGAAAAAGAACACTGAATGGACTGCCATAAGAATGAACGAATCTGACTTGCAAGATGTACAGCCAGAATGCTCCTTAGAAGTGAGGAAGGCAGGACTTTGTCTTAGGTACTTTGGACATGTTACCAGGAGGGATCAGTCTGTGGATAAAGACATCATGCTTGGTAAAGTAGAGGATCATTAAAAAAGAGGAAGAGCCTGAACAAGATGTATTGAGACAGTGAAGGCAACAATGGGTTCAAAGATACCAATGATTGTGAGGATGGCACAGGACCAGGCAGCATTTTGTTCTGTTGGACCTCAGGTCGCTAAGGGTTGGAACTGACTCAGTGGCACCTAAAAACAGGATTGCGTAGGTCAGATGTGGCAAGTAATAAACAATAGTGACGGTTATATAGTGAGCTGCTGTCCAATCCCTTTGGCTCTTGATGACCTTATACACAGCAGAAGGAAACATTGCCCAGCCCTGTGTCCTCCTCATGATCACTGGCAAGTTTAAGTCCTTTATTGTAGCTATTGTGTCAGCCCATGTCCCTTACCCTCGCTGGCACTCTGCTTCATCAAACAGGATGTCCTCCAGTTATTGATCCTTCCTGATAACAGGAGCAAAGCAAGTGAGTTGGATGATGGTCTGTGGTGAACCAGAAGGTTTTGAGTGGCTAGTTTTTGGAAGCAGATGGCCAGGCCTTTCTCCCTAGTTTCTCTTAGTCTAGAACCTCCAGTGAAACTTGCACATCATGGGTGACAGGCGTTTGCAATACTGATAGCATAGCTTCCAGCATCACCACAACATGCAAGCCACCACAATACAACAAACAGATGAGTGACGAACAGAGAGGTGGTAGAAGTGATAACGATAACAAGCAATGAATACAGCATGTTAGCAGGTATTAAGTGCTTTAGGAAAAAGTGAACTATGAAGAGGGGTAGATTGAAGGGCATTTGCAGCACTAGGGTAGTGCAAAAAGACAAATATTGTATGATATCAGTATCAGGAAGTACATCTCTATATATTCACCTAGTCATGGAAACCCTGGTGGCATAGTGGTTAAGTGCTACACCTGCTCACCAAAAAGTCAGCAGTTCACATCTGCCAAGTGCTTCTTGTAAATTCTATGGGCAGTTCTACTCTGACCTACAGGGTCACTATGAACCAGAATCAACTGGATGGAGTCGGTTTTCTGGATGTATTTCGTGAAGTACATAGAATAGGTAAAGATACAAAGATCAGAGTTTAAAAGTGGTTACCAGAGGCAGGAGGGAGAGGAGATGGGGAAATTACTGCTTGGGAAACAACGAATTTTTGTTTATGGGGATAGAAAATTTGGCAAAGGACATTGGTAAAGGTTGCACAACATGATCAATATAACCGATGTCACTGAATTGCATTTATGGAAAATGCTGAACTGGTAAACTTGGTGCTATCTATATTTATACTTCAAATTAAAAAAAAAAAAGTCAAGGCAGCAGAGTTGACTATAGGATGTAGAAGGCAAGGGTGAAAACTAGGAGGCCAGTCAGGAGGTGGTGTAATACAAGCTAGGAAGGCGGATGGTTCAGTGCAGCTGTGACAGAAGGCAAAGTAGTCAGATTCTAGCTCTGTTTTGAAGACAAAGTCTACAAGATTTCCAGGTGGATTGGACATGTGGTATGGGCAAAGAGAGGGTCAAGGATGACCCCAAACTCATCTCAGGTCGTATGTCCACTGAGCAGAGTGGCAGGCTATATCTCCTATACCAGGTAAAGTATCCATTTTGCTTGTTGCTGATTACATTTAATTGATTTTTATAGATTAAATGTGTCTATACCGTATTTCAGAGCCCTTGTGGCATAGTCTTTAAGACGGAGGCTGTTCACCAAAAGTTTGGACTAACTTCCAGACTTCACCTTTCTATCTTGCCTGCAGAAACAGACTTGTCATAGCACTCCTCCTGAAAGTATTAAAACAAGAAACAGCATGAAACCAAAGGAACTTTATTTTTAAGTCCAACCTTGTTACAAAACAACCTTATGAGGACTGTTTTCCAAACAGCTGTGTATGAAGTCAACCACTTTTGAAATGTGATCTTTTCCTGTCGTAGACATATACTGTTTTCTGTGCTTGGAGAAGCAGGGATTACCCAAGCTAGCATTCAATAGTAGCAAATATTATGAAATAGACCATTAAAAAAATGTTATAGAAATGTTAAAATCCATGTTGACTGGTTTTTACATTTACCTGGCAGGATTCCCATGCTGGTGTTGGCATGGAGACTGGAAAACGAAATTTTCCACGACTCTGTCACTTGCTACTGTTTCTACTTCTTTGACTGTGCGTCCAATTTTAACAATTTTATAAAAGTTAAAAAAGAGTTTGAATTCTTTTTGTTTTCTGTTTCAGGACACTTCTCAAACATGAAAACAGTGTAAAGAAGTTTTAATCGTCAGTCGAAGACTTGAGTTTCCAAATACCCAGCTGTTCCACATTCAGATAATTGCCTGCCTCCCCTCCCCCGCCCCTGCCCCAGCCCGTCTGAACGCCTTGGCATGGTGCAGCTCCGCAGTCTGAAAGGAACTTCGACTCTCCTCCCTGTATGCATTAAAGAGGCTGGAAGACGCATCTGCTTTTCAACAGCTTGTGGCACTTTACCTCACAGGGGGAGAGCCAGAGGCTCTGACGAGCCAGAGGCTCTGACGACGCAGAGGGAAGTTAGGCATCGTCCCACCTAAAGGCTAAGATGTTGGAGCAAGGCCATCAGGGACTGAGGACAAATTTGTCAACCGTCGTCTCAGACTGTGCCTGGCAGACAGTTTGCATTTACAGGAGTGAACCAATCACAACAACCGCATATTGCATCTTAAATGACCAAGTGGTGTTTTTCCTGGACTAGATACTAAACTAAACCGTACCTAGGGTCTGAGGGGCCTCAGGTTGGCCCATGAAACTGCACGTTCTCCTTTCTCCCGGGCACCCTTCTGAACTGTTCTGCCTGGAGCTGGCGCAACACTGAAGGAGGGAGGGAACGCATGTGGGGAAAACCAGAGAACAGAGGGTCGGAAACAGATGTGAGCATGAAAGAACACACTCGAAAGAAGCAAACAGGGACTCCCACAGCTGGAAGGACAGAGCCCTAAACATCATCAGGGATGTGGGATTAACGGTGCTTTTGCTCTCCCTTTGTTCTTGTTCCCTGCTGTCCGCGTTTTCAGTTGGTTGGTTTAATGCCTGGTTCACCGTCAGTACCTGGCATTCAGCGGGCGCTCTGTAAAGACTTGCTGGACAAACGGGCAAATTCGGACGCTGCATCTGGCTTATTGTTCACCTACGTCCTACTCCCAGTTTGTCCCCAGCGCCTGGCACATAGTAGGCGCTCCCTAAACATCTGCAGAGCGAATGAACTGCAAGTTTCAGCGCTGAGCACGTGGAGCTTGGGAAACCAGGACAGCAAACAACCGCGGCTCAGACCACAAAAGCCATTCAGGCGCGTGCGAAAGGCAGCCGCGGGCAAGAGGCGAGAGAATGGCAGGGAGCGGGGCGCCCCGCGGGAGGCGCTGCCTGCGTGGCGCCCGAGGCGGGGACCCAGGGAGCCGCGCGGGCACGTGGTCGTCTCGGAGGCTGGCCCGGCCCTGGTAGGGGCGCGTGTGCGTGTGGGGGCGCAGGGCGTGTGCCCGCGCCGTGCCCCTCGCGCGTGCTGCCGGGCGGGCGCCGGCGTGAGTCACGGCAGGGCTCGCCTTTATAACGGCCGGGAGGCTCGCGGAGTCGCCGTGCCAGCCAGCCCCCTGCTCCGCGCTCGAGAGAGCGTGCCCAGCAAAGCGGCCCCGAGGGCCCCCCAAACGCCGCCCAGTCCGACGGCGCCATGAGGAGTCCGCGCTGCGCCCGGCTGCTGCTTCTGCTGCTCCTGCCGCCGCTGCTGCTCACGCCCCCCTCCGGGGACGCCGCGGTGATCACAGGGGTAAGCCGCCGGGCGCACCTGTCCACCCCAGCACCTAGCCCCCAGGGGCCCCGGGGTCGGGCGGGGATGGACTCCCCGGGCGGAGACACCTGCCTCCGTCGACCAGTGGCGCGCTTGGGAAAGTGCCTGCCCTGCCCCAAAGGCATCAGATGGCCTGAGACATTAGGCGCTCCCTGGAAGAAAAGTGACAAAAGCGTCACCCCCACCAGCGGTAACACCACCTTCTCCCGCTGACCTCTTCTTCAGCGCCCACAGCTTCTCTCTGGTTTGTTTTTGTGTTAAGCTGAAAGAAGTCTCGTGGTGCACCAGCCTGGGACCTTGACGTTTGAGGGTTCATTACTGAAATGCCATGGGGCAAGACAGATGCCCCCAAACCCAGGACTGTTAATCCATGTTCAAGGAACTGGCTCCGGAAGCGCCCTTCTCAGAAACCCTTTGAAATAACTTGGTGCAGGGCTGCATATGCGTTTTGAAAAGCAGTTGTGGGCATTTCCTTCTGGGTTCCAGGCTTTTTTCAGTTTCTTTGGGTTCCCCCTATAACAGTTTTCCATTTCTAATTCCTGATGGAGCCCTTCCAGAGCTCTGGTACACTTATGGAGTAGGTTGCCGTGCTGATTTTGTTTAAACTTACAGAAGGTGTCTTTGGAAGTAGGGACTAGTCTGATCTTTTTCCTATTCCCACCAACAGTTTTCTTTGTGTGGATCTGAAGGATGAGTTTACAGTACAGAATTTTAAAAAGTCTTAAGTCTAGTTTATATCAGCAGTGCAAAACTGCTACAGTTTCCTGGTTGGTGGGCTGCATCTTTTTTTTTTTTTTTTAAACAGTGGAATTAATTTATACCTTCATTAAATTACTTCCAGCCTCTAAGCACACGTTACAGGATTTAAATAGAACTGCTCTGTCTGAAGTGATGATACACTGATGATGAAGTAACCTTTAACTTTAAGAGAAATGTCTTTGTCTTGAGAAAACAAAGCTACGTTGTCTCTATGTGAGTTAATAGGTTTATAGACTATTGAAAGTCCTGTGCTATAACAGTATTTGGTTTTGCCTAATAAATATTTAACTGTATTCTTTGTGATCTTTATTAGAATAGTTTAATGATTTAAAAAAAAATTCTTTGAGTAGCTTTGTTTGTACCTAGTCAATCTGGTTGAAAGGAAGTTCTTTAAAGAGCTTTCTAATTCAGGAGAATTGAAACAGGATTGGGTTTTTCCCTCTTCCCCTGCTGGCTTATTTTAAATTTCTTCTAATCCTCTGAGCCCCAAATTTCTTTGCAATATAAGTATCTTTTTGTTCCATTCACAGGGCAATACCGTTTGAATAGATCTGCAATGGGTTAAGTACGAAAGGCATTAGGAAACAGCTGTCTAATTAAAAATATATAAACCTAGGCAGTTCTTCATAAATATTTCCAAGAACTGAAGCTTTCTGTTACACAATGAAATTTTATCATATTGGATGTTTACCTGTTAGAGATATTTAGGACAAGTTTATTATACAGATTATATAGCTGTGTGTCATTTTGTGTCTTATTATTTTAACTCACTGTTAGAATTTTTTCAGAAATTTTCTAAAGGAACATGGCAATAAAGAAATCTAGTTATTGTCTCTAGGACAGGAACTATCATGATGCAAATCACAAACTGAGTAACTTACCTAGATGTATTGTCAATAGGATATTAAACATTCAAGTGACTGAATTCTAAAAGACTTTGGTTGGATTTCAGTTGATACAAAAAAGAGCTAGTGGGCTGTAGAATTCAGTCTTCAGCATGTGTTGCAATGTTACAATAAAAAAATACTGGTTGAAACCTCCACCTTAAATATTTACTTTTTTATAGTGTAAATCCATATTTTGAAGTTGATTTATAGGTCCATACAGATTGTTTAGACCATACTGCAAAAGACCATTGACTGAATGAGTCACATACACATGACTTCTGACATGTACATAAAATTGGAAAATAGAAACGTTTAGATCAGTTCTTAATAAAGGGCAAAGCACACCAGTGTGAAAATTGCACCTTTTAAAATCCAGATACTTGTTTTAAATAGACTGAAAAATTTGAATAGGGAAAGTAAATAAACTCTAAAGCAAGAAAGAAGGCCATTTGTAAGGAAAAATAATAAGAATGTTTCTACGTATTTATGTTTTGCTTGGCTGGCCTGTCCCCAAAGCTGAGAACTTTGAAGTGCTATTGTAGTTATTCCCAATAAGTGTGCATTTAAATTCGTGTCTAAGTTATAGACTTTGTAATTTCTTCCATATATAGCAGACTGTTTTTGTTATTGCAACAGAACATATTACTGCACACCCTTCAGACAAAGCATCCTATTTTCTAAATGGTTCTAGGAAATAACAATAGTTCCTTAGATCCATTTTCATGCAAATGTAGTCTGTCATTTAAAAGAGTATGAAAACTCCTCTATAGTTGATCCTTTGATATATATTTACCATTTTTACACTGGGAGCAGGTGTCTTAGGTAATCTCCATTGTTAATTGCACCTGTCTCTTGTACTTCTTAATCTGATGAGTGTCAGAGGAAGAGTCCAGCTGGTTTTGTGAAGTACACACACACATATGTATATCCTAAGTCAGTAATTGCCTTTTTTCTGGTTACTCACCTGAAAAGGGACACAAAGCTGAAGTTTGGCTCTGTTTGTTCCCACCCTATGAGATTTTGCTCTTTAAAGACATAATGGTAAGAATCAAGTCAGTGGTGTGAGAAGCATCAAGTTCATGACCAAAATGCAAAATAATTTTAAAAGGAAAATGAGTACTTCTAAAATTTACATGAGCGCCTTTATGGGTCTGGAGTATTTCATTTCACACTTAGAGACCATTTTAAATCCCTTTCGAAAATCAGGCCCAGTGTATTCTGCAGTTAGTAGCCATAAAATCTTGTGATTCATTTTGCGTAGTTCCTGATGCCCATTTATAGTATAAGGCTAATATACGTCAAAGCTAGCTCATCTATAAAGCAATAGAAAAAGAATGATATGATTTGTGTTTTTTGGCTTTTTTTTTTTTTTAATCGTGTGTTTATTTAAAATCTTTATAATCCAGGGATTGTGAAGTACATACACATATGTATATCCTAAGTCAATAACTACATTTTTGCAGGTTACTCTCCTGAAAAATGTTCAGTCCATTTTTTAAAAACTGAGAAAATCCATCAGGTTCTTTTGTAAATAGACACCAGCAAATGCAGGTTTCAGTCCCTTTTTCTTATATGTGATTATTAAAAATCATAGTGCTTGGGTGTTTGAAGATCATTTTTACTGCTAATTTGAGATCTCCTCAGCTTACATCTTCCGCACTCTCTGTATTTGTTTGTGGATTGCATTTCAGGCCTGCCACAAGGATCACCAGTGTGGTGAAGGCATGTGCTGTGCTGTTAGTATCTGGGTGAGAAGCATAAGAATTTGCACACCGATGGGACAAATGGGAGACAGCTGCCATCCGCTGACTCGCAAAGTTAGTATGTTTGTGTCAGTGTGTGTGTTTCATTTTCATGGTGGTTCTCTTATCTCTCAGTAACTTATGAAGGCTGGATGATGTGCTTGAAATTGAAAGTCAGAGATGACAATGGAAAACCATCCCCACTTTTGTCATCCTTTCCATTTAAAAAAAATTGTACTCTGTCACCCTGATTTTAGTGACACTTTTTCTGCTATTGCTCTCGTGGGCTTAGAAACATTTCATAAATATGAACATGTGAATTTGCCTAAAGTTTATCTGGAACAAAGAGGATGCTTTATACTGTACAATGCTTTTCTGCAGAAGCCAGGGTGTAGAGGTTCTAGAAGTGACTTAGTATCAGATCCAGTGGTAAGGCACAAGTAAGAAGTAAATAAGCTTTGTGGTTTTGTCTCAGAAAGTCACAGATAACACAATTAGTTACACTTGTATCTTTAAAAGCTGAATGTTTTGACTCTATCTGCAGGCCAAGTTGTTTACAACCTTAGAGGTTGATGCTATTTAGTTCCCCAGCTAACATCTGTCAGCTCCTCATCACAGTTAGCTGAGCAACATTTTTTGAAGACTGGTTGACAACAAGTGGCAAAACCATTGGATGGCAGGGTTGGATGGGGCTTTTGAGGTTGTGTCTGCAGAGGCTGCGGACACTTGCCTGTCAACTGGGTCCAGGCTAACTGACCTTGTATCGGGCAGGTGGGTGGAATGTGGGAGACAGGAAGGAGCAAAGAAGTGTGTGGGGCTGGAGAGTCCCCCTTCAGATTCAAACATTTTGAATCACAGCGTGGTTCCAAGAAACTCTGGTGGTATAATGGTTAAGTGCTACATCTGCTAACCAAAAGGTCTGCAGTTTAAATCTGCCAGGCCCTCCTTGGAAACTCCATGGGGCAGGACCCTTGTGTCTTATACAGTTGCTGTGAGTCAGAATCTAGTCGAGGGCAGAAGGTTTGGTTTTCATTAGGTGCAGTTCTCAACAAACCCTCACGATGACTGTCCCTAGAACTGTCTCCTTGGTCCACCCATCAGGAAACCGAAGTGCAGAGGATGCTAAAGGCTTGCCCAAAGCCAGGAAGCTCACTGGAGGCAGAGCTCAGTCTCTTTGTCATGTTCTTGCTCCACGTGGTGTTCTCTCATTTTAAACAGAATATTTTCAAAGCAGCCTGAATCCTACCTTGTACCTTTTTTCCCAGATGTGGTTTAGGGTTTAACACTGTAATGGAGTCAAACATCTTTCCTGCAGTCTGTGGTCCCAGATAACAGTTAGTATTTGACACTTCTCGGAATGAGCATAATGACATAAATTGTGGCCTTAGATTTAGTGTTACAGGATATGATATGGATTCCAGTTGTCTATGCCTATCTGAAGACCAAATTTGCTTTTGGCTTTCCTGTGGTTTCCTTGAGAAATGCTTCTTTTTGTGCATAAACCGTTCTTCCTTATGGTCTTACCGCATGAGACCGTACTGCCTTGTAAAAATAGCTCCTCTTACTAGCATAACGATAAAAACCCATTACCCTCGAGTCAATTCTAACTCACAGCAGCCTTATAGGACAGAGTAGAATTACCCGAGGGGTTTCTATGGAGCATCTGCTGGATTCAAACTGCCAGCCTTTAAGTTAGCAGCAAGTCTCTTAACCAGTGCATCCAGTCTCCAGCAGACTTTTTATTCTTGGGCATTTTAAGACAGAAAAAATTATAAACCATTAGTGTTCTGTGTCAATGCCAGACTTCCCACAAGGAGGTGGAGCTGGCCTCACTGCGTTTGGCACTGAGTTCAGTTTTTTCATCACCTTTATTGAATGTGTCATCTTGTCTACATCTGAGCATTTGTCTCCGAAAAGTTTACTCTTAAGTTGGCCTTCTCCTTTAAGAATGATGTCGTTGGTATACAGTGCTAGTTTAACCTTAGAGGGCAGTGGCAGTTCAGAGGTAGAAGTCTCACCATCCAGGTGGGAGACCCAGGTTCGATTCCCAGGCAGTGCACCTCATAGACATTGCCCCCCGCCCCATCTGTCCCTGGAACCTTGCATGTTACTATGATGAACAGGTATTAGCAGAGCTTTATGACTAAGACAGACTAGGAAGAAGAGCCTGGCAATCTACTTCTAAAATTCAGCCAGTGAAATCACTGTGGATCACAAGGGTCTAATCCTGTTGTGCATGGCATCACCATGAGTCCGGGTGACTTGACAGCAACTAGCAACAGTGTAACCTAGTATGTTGGCATCTGTTTGCTAAAACAACTATTGAGAGGATGACTCAGCCTGCAAAACTATTTTTGTATTAATACCAGTAATAGTTGCCGCTTGTCCAAAGCTGTGGCGGACCAGGAACTCTGTATGAAATGTCATGTATGTGTGTCCTCTTTAGTACTAAGTGACAAGCCTGAGAAGTAGATTGATTCTCGTCAGTTTCTGCAGATGACAGCATTAAGTCTCAGGAGTGGACTGACGAGGTGACGTCGTGGCGGTGGCGCTGAGAGAGCAGGTGCTGACCTCCCCGTCTTTCTGACAGTCTGCAGCCATGCCGTCTTCAGCTCTGCTACCTCTTTGGGAGCAGTTCTTGCATGTAGTTTGAATACTTTTTAGTCCAGCTGATCCCAAACCGGTTTGTGTGGGTGAAGAAAAGCATGCTGTTGACTTGGATGAGCGATAATAGTCCGGAATAAGGCTCTGTCTCATCCCATACCTCAGGAGAAGTTTGCAAATCAGAGATCGTTTACAAGAGAATAGAGCTGTTTCCCAGACTCCTAGATAACTTCTAGTTGAGATGCAGTGCATGGCCAGTTCTGGGAGTAAACAAAATCTACATCCTCCTATCAACTCAGAGCCATTTCTATGGTTTTCATTTTATCACAATCTAATTCTGAAGTCTTGAATACTACATTATGATTCTCACAGTTCAATTAAGTGACCAAAAGAGAAAAGTATCTAAAAGAATCAGTTTTTTTGTCATGTTTTAATTTCAGATGCCCATTTGAAATACCTTTCTAGAACTCAGTTTTACAATCTTTCCTATTATTTTTCTCTCTTAAAAATACATTTTCATGAATGACTCCAATTATTTATATTTAGAGTAGGCCCCAAAGTTGTTTTTTGTTCTAGATGAAATTAACCTCTTCTGGTAAATACTTAGTTTCTCCAAGAATTTCTCTCACATATATTCATCTGAAACAGCTCATGAATTTTTTTATCCATATATATATCCTGGTTCACATTGTATAAAGTGTTCAACTCATCTGAAATTTAATGGTTTGTTTGCAAACGATAAAATTTTGTGAATGGGAAAAAATAGTGATACTAATAGCAAATTTTATCTTAATGTGTTATGTTCACTACTTTTTTGTTTAATGGATTAGTTGGTGTGGTCACAGAGACTGGTGTTTAAAAAGCAGAAGGCTAATATATACATGAAGCTGTCCTACTGGTTTCTTTTTACAGGGGAGGGGGGAGGCTGGAGAGGAGGGGTCAAGTATTGGTAGAGTGGACACTGGAGGTCACAGGGTGGGGAGCAGAAAGGGTGGCAGAGAGGCAGGTACTAGACATTTTATGGGGAAATTTGACTTGAATTGTAAATTTTCACTTAATCACAATTAAAAAAGTTAAAAAAAAAAAAACAAGACTGAATCAAGATACACCTGTACAAATTTTAAAATATTCTATTTTGGCTTAGGTCAGTCATTAACCACAAAATTTTGTTTATTTGGGTAAGTAAACCCTATTTGAAGAATGAACTTGGGAGCCAGAGATAGGAATTGGTAACCCCTGAGATCTGTGAGGAGTCTGTTCAGTTTCCAATTTTATTTTGTGAGTTTATGGTCACTGGTAGACACACTGACATTCTGGGCTGGAGAAATCCTTTTGTACAGGGACAGCTCTGTGCCTTGTGGGTTGCTTAGCAACCTCCCAGGCCTCTACCTCCTAGATGCCGATAGTGCTCCCTGTCCATTTGTGACAGTTGAAAATGTCTCCAGACATTGTCAGATGTCCCTGAAGGGGGAAGGGGAAAGTCACGCTGGTTGAGCATACTGGTGTAACAGTACTTTGACTTTACAGGACACAATGTAGGGGATCACAGCATCCTTCTTAGGAGCTCAGCAGCTACCCAAGTCACAGCATCTGGGTCCCTCACCTGCACAGGACAGCATGTGTGGCTGCCACAGATGAAAGCCAAGGTGTGCTGGGGTCACTTTGACTCACAGAAGCTGCTCCCCCTATTTCTCCCCAATCTTTTAAACCCCCAGGTCACATAGGCCCAAGACCTACATGCCAACCACTGCCCATCCCAAGTGCGGTTCTCTACAACACCATTCTCACTGACCACCATTCTTTGCAAGGACGTAGTGTGACGGAGACCCTGGCCATTCTCAGGGTAGCTCAGACCCAAGGTTAATTTCCCATTCACAAAAGGGAAGTAGATAAATAATTGCATTATTTGAAGTTACATGAATGTGTATCTACTGCAAAAAAAAAATAAATTGATGAAAAAAATTTAAAGTTAGCAAATTAAGATACACTACAGTCTTTGCAATTACTAAAGCGAGAAACTCTGGGAATGTGGAATTTTGGGTTTTCACTTTATATGTTTCCGTACAGTTCGAATTGTTTCTTAAACTGTGTGCTTTCTTTGAGAAAGGTTGTCACAAAGACTGATTTCAGTATAGATAAAATGATAATAGTCCCAGGGCTTTGTGTGTCACATAACTAGGCTTTTCTTCACATACGCCATTACATTTCCTTATTTAGCATAATTGACTCTGTTTTGAGGGAAACCACGGAGCTTTTGTTTTGTATCAGGACTGTTTTCTCTTTAAAAGTGCTGCAAATGGTTAAGAATCTTGCTTTTTACGAAGTGCTGGACGTTCTGCCCTGGTAACTTCTAGGATTTGTTGTTTGGAATTCTAGGATATTAGAAACTCTGGATTGAATGTACAGTTAATTCTAAAGTAAACCATCCAGTTTGGGCTGAATCCTTAGCTTCTTGGCTACATTTGTATGTCTAAATGTGCACCGTCTGTAAGCCTGTTCTCATGTGGTTGTGATTGTTAGATACCTGTTATATTTGTCACACGCTGTGTGTAGATCTGGAGGCGGATGGGTCAGTCAGGGAACTGGCAAGTATCTGGTGGTGTGGGACATGAGGAACTCACAGATAGAAGTAGGGGAGCGGGCAGAACCTCCCAAGGACTGATGAGGTTAAGGATTTTAGGGGTGCCAAGGTGAAGTACAAACTGGATTTTGGAAAAGGTACGTGGGTTTGAATGAGGTATAAAGGCACCTAGGTATAATCATTATGTTAAGGTCAGTCAGGGACAGTTTAGATTGATGCTTATACAGTTTGGGTACTCCTGAGGAGAGGGGGAAAAAAAGCAAAGATCTTATTTTTGAAAGTTTTACAAAAACATTTGGTGTATAAATACATTTCCAGGGCCCCTTCTAGGCCACAGAGGTGCCTGTAAAAGTGAGAGGTTTTAGCGTTTATGGCTTCACAGTAAATTTTTCTTACCCACATTGAGGTTGATCCGTACCAGTCACATGCAAGGTGAGGGACGGCTACACAAAATGGACAGTCATCCTTTGCCCTTAGAGGTTCACAGGCTATGCAGAGGGCAGGGATGGTGATAAACACTTAGTAGATATTTTCTTTGAGCATATTTTGCTCGTGTGTACCAGGCTCAGTGTTTCACAGCCCACTTCTTCACCTGGTCTGGTCATGGATGTATTTGAGAAGAGAGTGGTGTTTCGAAAAGAGTGGGACTAGGCTTAAGTGTGAACATTTTCCCATTTAGCCATGTCACCTCAGTAATTACTTCTCCTCAAGGGGAAGCCACTTACCTAGCTCAGAACAAGGTGAAAATCCAGCACACAGGTTTAGTGCAAAGTTGACACAAGATACCTTATGAGGTCATCCATGGAAGGCCACACTTGCTGTTTGTCTTTTCTCCTGGTTTTAAGGCACTGACAGCTCCCCCATATGAGGCACATACTAGCAGCTTGTCCATCTTATTGGTCATCTGTCTCTCTTCATTAAGATGTAAGCATCCTGCTTTGTCTGTCGTTGTGAGTAACCTCAGCACTTAAAATACAGCCTCATGTAAAAGAGATGCTAAATCTCTGTTGTGTGAATGAATAAAAGGAAAATGCTTGGTGTTTTCCATCCAAAACAGTTTGACATGCTTACTATAACTATATTTCAGTTGCTTCAGACTCATCTCTCTTGGATATTGCTGTCGGGCGCCAGGGTTTCTCATCCTCCACACTACTGACATCTGGGGCCAGATAATTCTTTATTGTAGGGCCTCCCCATGCGTTGTGCTGTGTATCCTGTTGGTTCAACCCAAACATAGGATAGGATGGTTCTGCCACTGTCTGCAGACAGCTGTCTCTGTGCATAAGCACATCTGTTCAGGAGAAATCTGGAAGATGTATCTCATATTTTCTCCCACGGGCAGATAAACAATGTGGATTGGTCTCTCTTGGTGAATGAAATAAGACAGGAAATAGGATACTAGTACATCAAAGCAGTTAAGTTTGGAAGTAATAAGAATACTTTCTTCATCCATGCTTAAGCTGTAGAAGAACCCCTGAGTCGTGATCTTACATAGCCTGCTGCCCTCACATTGCCAGCAATTGTGGTCAAGTGTTCTCTGTGTCATCAACCATAAAACATTTTCAGGCCTGGGATTCAATTTTCCCCTGTATCTTGCAAGGTACAATCTCCAGAGGGTACCATTCCTAGGAACAAAAAAAAATCCACTGATGTCAAGTTGATTCCAACTCACAGTGAGCATATAGACAGAGTAGAACTGTCTCTCCAAGTTTCCAGTGAGCACCTAGCAGATTAGAACGGCCGACCTTCTGGTTGGCTGCTGTAGTACTTAACTACCACTGCAGCACCAGGGTTTCCTTCTTAGGGGAAGGAGAATGACTACTGTACTTTGCCTCTTTTCTAGGTACATACTTTGAGTGTACTCCACTTGCCTCTGGTGCAAAGAACCACCACACTGGCGGACGTTGCTCAACCCAACTTCATTGATAGCATAGACTGGGCTTTTCAAAGTGAAAATAGCAGTTGAAAGACTTGCAGAGTGAAGCCAGCCTTTCACTAGGGTCTTCTAGGCTGGAGTGTAGCTTGTTCCATCTCTGGAGATCGGATTTGCCTTCTTCCCTAACTTTTCTCTCATCTGTTTTTTATTTCTTCCCCCCAGCACTTTGACTGCTTCTGGTATCTGTGTGCATATATGTGATATATTTGCTCATGTCTGACTCATTGTCTGAGTTGATGTTGATGTGGCTGTGTCCATGATGTGATGTTCTTCTTAGGAGCTTCTGTAGCAAGGTGCTATACAAATGATGAAAAGGAGAAAAAGTAAAAGGCAGTGTATCTTGGTGACTAAAAAGCTTGGTCTCTCTGGCTCAACTTCCAGCCAAGCTTCAAGTTTTAGGTAGGTGACCTTGGGCAAATTACTTAATCCCTCTGTGCTGCCTCAGTCTCTCGTCTGTAAAGAGAGAATAACTAAAGTACTTATATCTTCACGAGGTGGTGGTAAGAATGGGAAAACACAATATATGAAAAATGCTAAGCATATTGCCTGATAACTAGTTAACACTCAATGAACATTATCTGTTATTAAAGAGATTTCTCTAGAATATTTGGACTTATTTTTGAAATGTTTCTTGCTCTGAATCAGTCTTTCTTTTTATTTTAGGTTCCATTTCTGGGGCGGAGAATGCATCATACTTGTCCGTGTATGCCAGGCTTGTCCTGTTTACGGACTTCGTTTAACCGATTTGTTTGTTTGCCGCGAAAGGAACCACTTTAGAGTAGAAAATTTAAATGTGAACAGCCACATGATGTCTGTCAAGTCTTACCTGTGATTGTGCCAAACAAATACTATGCCACAGAGAAATACTGGTACTTCCTCAGGCTTTCTAAGTAGTAACTTTATCTTTGATTTTTAAATGATTTTTTTTTTAACTGAATTTTAATTTGGGTTAGAAATATAAAACACAAGGCATGAAGAAAACAGTTCTTTTTCCCTTATCTGTGTTTTGGTTTCATTTGGCATTTTTATGCCAATAACTTAGCTCTTCACAAAAAATTAGAGTAAGAATTTGATATTTTATTGCAGAACCCTTCTTAACTCTCACCTCTGCCTTCACACTGTGGTCCCCTATCTCTCACTTCTCAAAGAGTTTTAAGACCCTGACCTCATTCCTCTCCATTTTCCTCCACTTTTCCCTTACATTTTCAGGGGCAGGCTCCATATCACTAGCAGAATCACTGATGAGGATCAAGCTTTTTGCCTGATGCTTACACAGTGAAGAGAGCATAGCTGAACTAGGCACTTGCCTTGTGGAATGCACTTGGATGTGCCTCTTGATTTTTCCCTTAACCAGCTTTCCAAGTGGTCCTCAGGTCGCTTGGACTGATTCAGCTGGCGTGATGACAGAGAGAACGGAAAGCTGGATTTGTTTCTTCTAGATTTCTAGACTTGGCTTTGACTTTTGTGTGTGTGTGTGTGTGTGTGTTTCCCCAAGACTTCTCCAAAATGATACTACTTTATTTCTTTAAAATTTAGCTTTTAAGGTCTCATAGTTAAGGATGTTCTAGAAAATGCCACTTGAAGAGGAAGTATTGGTTTCAATCTGGCACCACATTTATTTTAAAATAAATAATAAATTATAATTTGAACTTTATTTGTAACTGCAAGATCTGTTGTAATGGATCCCCTGGTGTCCTGTTGTTTGTCCTTGTATCAGTATTGCTGTGTAAAAATTCTGTATCAGAATAATGACCATACTGTATCTCCTTTGATTTATTTTAATATTATATCATTATTTTTGTCACAGTTGTTGTCAGTCTTTATTACAGGGAGATTTCTATCTAGGCCACATTCTAAAATGCATAAAGACTCAAATGTTGGTAAAAGAGCACTAATACTATGTGCATTTTCATTTGAAATTCAGGGAAACTCTCTTTGCATGTATTCTAATCAGAAATGAATTTGAGGGATTTCTCTGTGTGGATTCATCAAATGATTATAGAGCATTTATTGGGTGGTTAGGTAGGCTGCTAGGATGCCAGTACTGTCTGGCCTTGAAAATTTTGCCAAGTATTGTAAGTGAATCCAACGTCACAAATAAACAATTTATACAATGTGTTTAACTGATTAAATTTGACCATGTCAATCCACCAAGAGTTAAAAAAAAAAGTCTATTTCGTAGGTATTTACTCAGCCGAAACTCTAAATTTGACCATGTCAACCCACCAAGAATTAAAAAAAAAAAAAGCCCATTTCATAGTTATTTACTCAGCGAAGACTGACAGTTCCACATTGTCTGCTTGTATCCCTTGGGCTTGCATATGTAAATGTATCAGATTTGAATGGAGTAATTACTATACTTGGCTATAGATGTATTATTTTTGTTTCAGTTTAGTTTTTGTTTAATTATCATCCCTCAGTGAGTCTGCTGAACTAGACAAACTCAACAAGTAGAACTGTAAGTAAAAAACCAGGCTGTTTAGCAGTTTTTCATGTGCTATTTGATACATACTTTTTCTAAAGCAGTGGAAACCTGATTGGATTGACCATCCATTTCTCACCTAAGCGGGGAGGGGGAGTGAGGATGTAGCTGATTCTTATAAACCAAATTTTTAAAATTACTCCATAAAGTGGCAAACTTATGTATATTCACTATGTGGAAAATTTAGAACTATACACACTGACTCACTGCCATCCAAAGATAAATAGAACTTTGTGGTTTGTTTTCCACTTAATTACTGTTTTTATTGCAGAATAAGTGCATGGTATAAAACTACCTCTTTCTAGTATATCTATTTGGTTGGGATTTTTGTTGTTGTTTTTAACTTTTTTGCCACAGTTAGCCACTTTCTGAATAGCTGTTTCAAAAAACTTGGAATTCTGCTTCATGGAGATTGTTTAAAATAATTTTATGTGAAGTACACAGAGCCTTGGACTATAAAAGTGTGGTGCTGTTTCTTCCAGTCCCTAGGATGTTGCCTCACTAAGTCTAGGACTCCTTAAGGCAAGAAGTTTCTAGAAGGTGAGGTAAGATAAGAAATTACTCAGAAATAGTTGACTCAAGGACTACTTTGATGTAAATATTTTGAATCAAAGGATTCTGAATCCATCCACTCATTCTGTGGTCAGAAGCATAATGATATAACTTAAGTAGAACTTTGGATTTCTGTATAAGTGTAAACTTTCACGAAAGTGGCCATTGCTGACTTCACCCTCTTTTAAAGCAATGTACGTATTTTTTTAGCATGGAAAAATTCCTGCCAAAACGATTTCCTTAAAACCGCCATACCTAAACTAAGACCTGTATCTTGTGAGGTCCGTGCAGTGACAAATCACAGAAACTAATTTTCTCCTCTTTTAGTGGTTTTAGCATGGGAAATACCACCCCTCTCTTTTCTGAGTTCCTTTTTTAGAAGATTAAAGTTGGAGTCTGTTTTAATTTTAAAGACAAGATGTTTTTGGTACTCAGTAAGGACCATGTTTAAAATTAACTGGCAGGCTTCTGTGATCTCTCTGTCGTCAACATGTCGCCATATAGTTCAGAAGATAGCCTCAGAATTAATACTTTTAAAATCCTTTGACAGTTTCTCCCTAATTAATTAATTGCTAATTCTCAGTACTCCCAGCTTTTTGTTGCTGTTGCTGTATCTGGCTGCCCCAGGCACAACAGGACTTGACTGCTGGGACCTATAGTGTTTCTACCAACTGATTTTCAGATGTTAACTTCGCTTCTCTTCTGTCTTAGTCTGGAAGTACCTCTGAAACCTGTTCAGCGTCACAGCGACATGCAAGCCGTCTCTGACAATTGATAGGTGTGTTTGAGGGACATTGGCCAGGGCAGACCTCATCTGCCATTTGGAGGCAAGAATTTGCCCACAGAGCCACCACTGCCTTCCTTAGGGTGAACTATTTTTTTGCCAGTTTTTAAAAAATGTATCCCAAAGATGACTTTTAGAAACATAATCCTAAAAAAAAGAAAAAGAAAGAAACTTTACTAACCCTCTGTCACAGCATATTAATGACACCCTAAATTTGAGAAATATAGGGTACTGTGGATCTTAGGATGTTTAGTAGCGTCCCTGGTCCCCACTCATTAGATAACAGTAACCGTCCCCCCACCCCAAGCTGGCAATCAAAAATATTTCCAGACACTAACAAATACCCCCTTTGAGAACCCTGGGTTGGTCTGAAGATATTTTGTGTCTGCTTGACTTTGTTTAATGACTGATTTTTATTTCATTATCAAAGGTTGAAATGGCAGTATTGTTAAAAATCTGTATCTCCAAATGGTGCTTTGCAAACTTGAAATGCTAAAATAAAATTTTAAACAAAAAGCTATGATTTTACATTCAAAGTACTAGAGAAGTAAACATCTGATACAGTTTACATATTTATCAGAGAAATCAATTATATGCTCTTTGTTCATACTTTTAAAGGAAATTTTTTAAATAAAAAGATACTTTATAACTTAAGCCAAAGACTTAGATAAAATGTATTTGTTCACAGAGGAGTAATTCACATCTTTAGAGTACACTTTTGAGCAAACTTCCAGGTGTTTAAATCCAAATCTTTATCACACTGATGAAAAATGTGATATGAGTTTTGAAAAAAGTATTTGGTTGCCAAAACATAAGGGCTCTACAGAAATTGAGTGGAACCTTTTTTTTTAGTAGGTAGAGTTGAATACTTGCTGAGAATCTTCATAAAATGAGTTTCCTCAGTGTGACTGAGAGTAGACTGCATTCCCTGTAGATAAAACTGAGTCTGGCTTGTAGGTATTTGGTTCATTCTTTAAAACAAGCTTGAAAGTATTTGGTGCATTCTTAAAAACAAGCAAACAACAACAACAACAAAATACGGAATTTTTTAAATGTAAGTGTAAACAAAATTGTATAATGAACTGTCCATCATGTGTCCATCATTCAGTACCCTGTAAGTGGTTCCCATCTCCTTCTATGTCTGATTCCCAACCACTGATGCCCTTCTTACGGTGGTGTCTTGAAGCACGTCGGTGTGGTCCCTTCTTGATAGGTTTGCTGTCCTACATAGTATATACAGTCAGTCACAGCTTGTGCATTGACATCAGTACTTTTTCTTTTCAGTGACAGTTCTCTGCTCAAGTCCCTGGATGTTGCCAAGATCTTGTCGCAGACCTGCCTGTACACTTTTAGATTTACTCTTGAGATCAAGTCTTGAGACCTCAAGTTAGAATCTGACATGCCAAATATTTCAGGCCCAGAATGTGTATGTGAATGAGTACTTTCTCTTGTATAGAATTTTAGATGAAAACATTGTATTGCTCAAAGTAAGAGACTTAGAGAAGAATATTGCTAACTATGGTATTGGGACTAGTGTCTGGGCAGTTGAATGTTGTCTAAAATTGATAATGTTTGTACTGGAAATATTAATCTTCTCTATCAGTTTTCTGGAAACAGTGGTGGTGCAGTGGTTAAGTACATGTCTGCTAACCCAAAGGTCAGCAGTTCAAATCCTCCAGGAGCTCCTTGGAAACTCTATAGGGCAATTCTACTCTGTCTGTAGGGTAACTGTGCGTCAGAATCAATTCAATGGCAGTACGTTTCGTGGTTACCAATTTTTTTGGACTGAGTACCCCCCCCAAAACCCATTGCTGTTGAGTCAGGTCCCACTCATAGAGACCCTACAGGTCAGAGTAGGACTGCCCCATAGAGTTTCCAAGGAGTGCCTGGTGGATTTGAACTGCTGATCTTTCAGTTAGCAGATGTATTAGTTAACCCACTATGCCACCAGGGTTTTACTTAGGAGGTTAAAAGAAGCCCTGACTGGAAGACATGGCTGGTGGCCTCTAGCTGTCTTCCACAATTCATTTATTCTCACCTTCTCTCCCCCCACCTTCAACTTCTCCTACTGTTGCTCTTCTTGATGATTTCATCTGGGCACATGGCCATCTGTTGAGAGACTACATGTACCAGCTGCCTTTAGCTAAGTGTGGCTATGTGTGACTACATTCTTACAATGAAATAGGAACACAAGTTATGAGCACTTTCTTTAAAAAAAAATTGCACTCCATTGCCTCTCTAATAGAGAAATGCAAACGTGAATCTGGCTAGTCTGAACTGAGAGTGAAGGCACTTGAAGAAGATGGTACAGCTGGGTCGCTGGGTGGCCTAGTAAAGCAGTCACTGTCTCACCCAGGACCAGAGAGAAACAATTAAAACACACTCTTCTTTGTATCCCTTTCTTGTTATTGACCATAGAGTAGCTAAAGTCAGTGGAAGAAATGGAGATGTAAAGAGCTGCAGGGAAAATTTCCAAGAGCAGCTCAAGAAGACAAAGTGAAGTGTTATAATGAGGTGTGCAAAGAAAGACATGGAGTTAAAAAAGGGACGGGTAGAGAGCACACTTGGCATTCACCAAACTGAAAGACCTGAAGAAAAAATTCAACCTTGGATTTGTAATACTGAAGGATTTTATGGGCAAAACATTGAATGACCCAGAAACCATCAAAAGGTAGAAGGAATATACAGAGTCACTGTACCAAAAAGAATTTGTGAACATTCACCCAATTCAGGCAGTGGCGTATGATCAAGAATTGATGGTACTGAAGGAAGAGATTCAAGCTGCACTGAAAGCATTAGCAAAAAACAAGGGTCCTGGAATTGACAGAATACTAATTGAGATGTTTCAACAAATGTATATAATGCTGGATGCTCCCATTCATCTATGCCAAGAAATCTGAAGGATAGCTACCTGCCCAAGTCACTGAAAGAGATCCATATCTGTGCCCATTCCAAAGAAAGATGATCCAACAGAATGTGGACATTATTGAACAATACCATTAATATCATGTACAAGTAAAATTTTGATGAAAATCATTCAAAAACAGTTACAGTAGTACATCAACAGGCAGCTGTCAGAAATTCCTGCTCGATTCAGAAGAGGATGTAGAACAAGAGATATCGTTGCCGATGTCAGATAGATCTTGGCTGAAAACAGAAAATGCCCCCAAAATATTTATGCTGTGTTTTATTGACTGTATAAAGGGATTTGACTATGTGGACTATAAATTATGTATAACATTGCAAAGAATGAGAATTCCAGAAGACTTAATCATGCTTGCAGGGAACCTGTACATAAACCAGGAGGCAGTTGTTTGAACAGAATAAAGTGATACTGTATGGTTTCCCGGTATTTGACTTGGCTGGAATGGTTTAAAACTGTGCATCAGGATTGTATTCTTTCACCATACTTATTCAATCTGTATGCTGAACCAGTAATATGAGAAGCTGGAGTGTACAAAGAAGAATGCAGTATCAGGATTGGAGGAAGAGTCATTAAGCCATCTGTGATTACAGATGATACAAACTTGCCTGCTGAAAGCAAAGAGGACTTGAGACATTTACTTATGGAGATCAAAGACTATACGGTCTTCAGTGTGGATTACACCTCAACATAAAGCAAACAAAATTCTTCACAACTGACCAATAAGCAACATCATGATAAATGGAGAAAAAAATGAAGTAGCCAAGGATTTCGTTTTATTTGGATCCACAAGCAACACCCATGCAAGAGGCAGTCAAGACATCAAAAGACATGCTATACTGCATTGGGAAAATTTGTTGTAAAATACTGCTTTCAAGTGTTGAAAAGCAAAGAAGTCACATTGAGTACTGAGGTGTGCCTGACCTAATCAGAAAATCAAACCCTTTGGTATTAGGTCAATTCCAACTCCCAGCAACCCTATAGGATAGAGTAGAACTGCCCCATAGGGTTTTCAAGGAGCACCTGGTGGATTTGAACGGCTAATCTTCTGATTAGCAGCCACAGTTCTTAACTACTACAGCACCAGGTTTGCCATGCCTGACTGAAGCCATGGTATTTTCAATTGCGCCATATGCATGCAACAACCGGGCAATGAATAAGGAAGACTGAAGAAGAAATGACACCTTGAAAATACAGTGTTGGTAAAGAATACTGAATATACAACAAACTGCTAGAAGAACAAACAAACCTGTCTCAGAAGAAATACAGCCAGAAGCCTCTTTAGAAGTGAAGATGGTGAGACCATCTCACATACTTTGGGCATGCTATTAGGATGGTCCAGTCCCTGGAGGACATCATGCTTGGTAAAGTGCAGGATCAGTGAGGAGAAGAAGACCCTCAACAAGATGGATTGACACAGGGTCTACATTAATGGGCTGAAACGTAACAACAATTGTCAGGATGGTACAGGACCAGGCAGTGTTTTGCTCATAGGATCACTATGAGTCCAGCTGATGCTATGTACCTAACCACGACAACTTGGATTCTCTTTCTTAAAGTACTTCCATCTCTACCCTAACTAAAACAAGTAAAATCACTGTTTTCAGAAGTACTGCCTTTTCTCATGCCACAATCTTTAAATCATTATCTGTGTGTGCTTGCTTTGTGGTTGCCCCCACAAAGAGCCAGAACAAGCCCTACGCTCCAAAATTGATTCATATATTGAGACCAGAAACCCCTGTTGCCATCAAGTTGATGGTGACTCAGGGTGACCCTGTAGGGCAGAATGAAACTGCCTCCTGGGATTTCCAAGGCTATCGCTTTTACTGAAGTGGACTGCCATGTCTTTCTCCAGAGGAGTGGCTGATGGGTTTGAACTGCTGGCACACACCAGAGGGTATGAAAAATCTCATTACTCAGTGGGATTTTGTGGCCAGAGCAGGGCAGGTGCAAGTCCATCCAGGGGGGCAGTGGTGAGGTAGTGTGGTTCATTTTCCTTTTATGGTGTTCTGTGTGCAGCACAAGCAGTATATATCTGTGTAGTCAATAAAACACAGCGTAAATGTCTTTTCGGCATTTTGTATTTTCAGCCAAGATCCATGTGACATCAGCAATGATATCACTTGTTCTACATTCTCTCCTGAATCTAGCAGAAATTTCTGGCGGTTACCTGTTGACATACTACTGCCACTGTTTTTGAATGATTTTTGTCAAAATTTTACTTGTGTATGATATTACTGATATTGTTCGGTCGTGTCCATATTCTGTTGGATCACCTTTCTTTGGAATGGGCACAGATATAATATCTTCATAAGTATACTGAAAAGTTGGTAGTTCAGGTTCACCCATGAGCACGATGGAAGAAAGGCCCAGAGATCTGCTTCCACAAAAATTGCAGCCAAGGAAGCGCTAAGAAATAGTTCTGCTCTGTAACACGTAGAATCTCCTTATGTTGAAACCAACTTGTGGCAGCAGGTTTAGTTTTTAGGTGCAGGAAGCAGAGTCAAGGTCATTGTTCTCAGGGGGCCTGTTGTGGTTTTGTGGTTGTAACTTCCCACCAGCACTGAGGGGGAGAGTGCCTGGGCTTTCTTAAGCACTTGCCCACATGGTAGGGAAGAGGGAAGGGGATAGGGGAGGATGTTGAAAGCCATCCTGGATCAAACTTCAGAAATGGAGTTTTCCTCTTTATTACAGTTCTTACAGTATCTTAATAAGAATCTGACAACCAAACGGGCCAAGAATCTTCAAATCAGAAATGGTTCAGCTTACTTATATATTTTAGTCATGAGAGCATTAATATTTGAAATCCTTAAGAAAATGTGTAAATCCATCTTCTTGCTGCCAGCAGTCCAGCTCTGAAGCACAGATGTCACCCATCCATGGATTAAGAAGTTTTGAAGACACAGTCACTGAAGTCCATTAAAACTGCAAAATTTTGGATGGTGCTTAAATGAATTTTAATTTGCCAAGACGTGCTGAAAAAACAAAAAGAATCAATTTTTAAATGGCAAATCTTCAGTGAACAAAGCAGTTTTTCAAGCTAGTAAAAGTAGAGTAATATGCCATCAGCAGAAAACTGATCATGTCTTCTTACAGTTGTGTTCTTTTCAACAGAAGTAAGTTATAAAATATATATCTAAAGGTACTTAATTCTAATATCTTTATAAAACTTAGCCCATAGCTTACAAATTAAAAAAAAAAAAAAATCGTTTGTCAGACCACATGTCACCATACTCACAAAGGATTAGAACAATTATGCAAATCAAATTCTGGAAATAGCTCTGGGTATCCCATAATTCCTCAAGATAGATATGCAAATTAAACTAACTGTGACTGTGGGTTAAAGAAATACACACTGTAGGGTTATAGTTTTTATATCACTTTGCAGGATGAGAACCCTCGACAGAGGTTCTTTCCTATCTCTCTTACATCTCCCTCTTCTGTGTAAGCCGTGGCTGTGCAAATAGTACTGCTCTCAGGGAATATATGGGGGTGGGGAGGAGCCAACCAAAATTTAAAAAAAAAAGAAAAGAAAAGACTGTGTTAAATGAAGAAAATTGTCCTCTCCTTTTGCATTTTTGATTTAATGATCCCTGTACAATTTTTTTAGTTGATCGACTGAAGCTTCCATTCAAACAATGCACTGCACTGGGCAAATCTCCTGTGAAAAGACCTGTAGAGAGTGTTAAAAAGCAAAAATGCCACCTTGAAGACTAAGGTGTGCCTGAACCAAGCCATAGTGTTTTCAGTTCATATGCATGCGAAAGCTGGACAATGAATAAAGAAGAGGGAAGAAGACTGTGATGGACTTGAATTATGATGTTGTAAAGAATACTGCATGTAATAGTAGCTAAAAGAATGAATAAATTCATCTTGGAAGAAGTACAGCCATGACGCTCCCTGGAAGCAAGGACACTGAGACTTCATCTCACATACTTTGGACATGTTATTAGGAGGAATCAGTACCTGGAGGACATCGTGCTTGATAAAGGATCAGCCAAAAGAGGATCCCCAATAAGACGGATTGACACAATGGCTACAAAAATGGGCTCAAGCTTAACAATTGTGAGGATGGCACGGGACCAGGCAGGGTTTTGTTCTGTTCTGCGTAAGGTCACTATGAGTCATAATCAACTCAACAGCACCTAACAACAACATAGAATTTTTCAAGGAGCCCTGGCAATATAAAAGTTAGTCATTTGGCTGCTGTCTTAGTTACTACGTCTTCGTGCTGCTAACGGAAATGCCACAGTGGATGGCTTTAACAAACAGAAGTTCATTCTCTCACAAATGAGAAGGCTAGAAGTCTGAATTCAGGGTGTCAGCTCTAGGGGAATGCTTTCTCTGTCCGCTGTAGAGGAAGGTCCTTGTCATCACTCGTCACCCCCAGGCCTAGGAGCTTCTCAGAGCAGGAACTCTGCATCCAAAGGATGCACTCTGCTCCTGGCACTACTTTCTTGGTGGCATGAGGTCCCCTTGTCTTTCTATTCACTTCTCTCTTTTATATCTTATAAAAGATTAACTCAAGATACAACCTAAGCTTGCATACTGAGTTCTGCCACATTAATATAATGGCCTCTAATCCTATTTCATTAATCACGCGGAGGTAGGATGTACAACATGTGGGAAGATCAATCAGATGATGACATGGTGGACAGTCCAACAATACTGGGAATCATGACGTAGCCAAGTTGACACACATTTTACAGGGATGCAATTCAACCTGTAACAGCTGGTAACTGAAAGGCTGGCAGACTAGACTCACCCAGAATCTCTGAGGGAGAAAGGCTGGACAATATATTCCTATAAAGATTACAGAGTTAGAAACCCTATGGGGGCAGTTCTACTCAGTCCTATAGGGTACTGTGAGTCAGAATTCACTTGACAGCACCTAACAACAACAACACAATTTTTTAGTGAGGCATGCATTATGTCAACAATGAAACTAAATAATTTTTGAAAGCCTTTAGAAATTACAGTATGTCTGTATCTTCAAGAAAATGAAAAAGTCTATTGTTGCCTCCAGATTCCAATGCAGGTTTTAACCAAAAAACAACATGTGCTTCTCAGCTATCATATCCTAGCAGCAAATAAGAATTTCTATGCTAGAATGCTATTTAGGCTGGCATAATTCAGGTAGTATAAAAGCATCAGGGGAATTTTTAAGTATATACTTTGCAAGCAGTTTTCAAAACTAGAGTAGACTGGCTACCTAAAATTTAATTTTTAGAAGATTAAATTATTCCTCTAGAAGCCAAATAACTTCAATTTACTTGTCTCCTTAACATTACTGAGAAATAAGTGTATTGCATTTAGTCTTGACATTGCAAGTTAAAACGTTTTTCCGTGTTTTCTCTATTTAATTTGAAGCAACCTTAGGACTTCAGGAAACCCTGGTGGTGTAGCGGTTAAGTACTGCAGCTGCTAACCAAAAGGTTTGCAGTTCAAACCCACCAGGTGCTCCTTGGAAACTCTATGGGGCAATTCTACTCTGTCTATAGGGTTGCTATGAGTCTGAATCAATTCAAAGGCAGTGGATTTGGTTTGGTTTAGTTTTAGGACTTCAGGCTGTCAGCTGTAAATCTCAAACTCTTTATTTACTTTAAATTTCTTCAAGCAGGATGGCTTGGGGACCTGCTTAAGTCCTCCAACCGCAGCCCCTACTCCTTTTGCTTTGAATAAAGCCCCCCAAAAACCTTCTTTGTAGTGTAAATCTACTACTGCCCCGACTTGTGGGAGGTGAGAAGAGAGGACATTTTGAGGGTTACTTCCCTGGTTTCTTTCCAATTCTGACATTTCTAATCAACAGAGTTCTTGCTGGCTCTTCTCCCAACCAGATTTCATGTAGCAAATCCCCTCCATTAGAAAGATAGCAATCCTTACTGACATGTGACAATTTGGATGGAATTGGAACAGGAAACTTTAAGGGAGAATTATGTGGTTATATTGCACTTGGAGAAATATTTTAAAAGTGGATTTTGGAGTGAGGAGAGTAAGGAAAGGATGAGAAAGAAATGTAGGAAAACATGAAGAAGGAAAAGATGGAACCTGGACAAGTTTGGTTCCAGTCTTCTGGTTTTTCCTTCACAGATTAATCACCAGAGTTACAATGTCTAGGGCTCTTTCCGGATGTCTGGTTATCCTGCGCTCTTTATCTAGATCCCTCTTCTGGGATCTGTCATAGTCTGCTTTGTTTTATGGACTTGGGTGCATTTGCCAAGCCCCAATTAGCTTCGTAACTGGTTAACAAAAGAATTCTCGGCTTTCCTTCACCATCTAGCCTGTCCAAAACAGAAACTAGCTTCTTACTAGTTTTCAGTTATCTAGTGATTGGATGGACTCATTCAGCTATTTTCCCTCTCAGCCCGACACCCCAATTTCCATAATTGGATTTGTGATTTACAATTATAAAAAAGAAAGTGGTTGCTGTCGATTCTGACTCATAGCGGTCCTATACGACAGAGTAGGAACACCCAAAAGAGTTTCCAGGGTCTTGCTGGTGCGTTCAAACTACTGACCCTGTGGTTATCAGCTGAACTCTTACCACTATGCCACCAAGATACGCTTGAAAAAAGTGTAAATATGTCCTAATCAAAAAGGTATTACAGTGGTGCCTGGCTACCACCAATGACCTCCCTGACAGAGAACTCAACAAAGAGCCCCTAATGGAGCAGAAAAAATATGGGGTGCTGAACTCAAATTCTAGTAAAAAGACCAGATTTGATAGTGTGACAGACTGGAGGGCCTCTTGAAGACATGGAAACTAGCCCCACTATTAGTCCAGGACTGAAATGATTCTGGAAGTCAGCTCCTCAAACAAAGATTAAACTGGTATGTTAAGACATCAAATGATACTGGGGAAGAGTGTCCTTTTTGGCATAAGTAGATACAGGAGACTAACCTGGCAGCTCCTGTCCAGAGGTGAGACGAGAAGACAGAGGGGACAGGAGCTGGCTCAATGGACATGGGAAATACAGCGTGAAAAGGAGAAGTGTCCTATCACAGTGAGGGGAAGGCAGCTAGGGTCACATACCAAAGTATGTGTAAGCTTTTGTATGAGAAACTCACTCCAAATGTAAGCTTTCACTTAAAACACATTGAAAAAGTAAAAATATAATTTAAAAAGGTGTTAAAAAGTGAGATTAAAAAGAACTCATCTAGTAAGAGGTGTGTTTTCAATTCTTTTACATTACTAAAAAACTCCAAATCTTACTATTTTTCCCAGAGCCAGGTTAATTTAATGGTTATCAGTAGGGTGAATGATTTGATAGATGAGAAATAGTGAATGAAGTCTTTTTTTTAAAAAACTCGTGCATGCGTGTCTAGAATATCAAACATACCTGAAAGCCATAGAGAAAGTTGGAGTAGTTTTAAGTATTATTGTGGTTACTTGTCATTTCACGTAACAGGCTCTTTGAATGCTGGATGCTACGGGCTAAAACAATAGGGATTTTTATTTCAAAGCCAGAAGTCTGGAGGTATGAAGTTGCTTGTTCAGTGTAGTAGCTGAGCAATGTTAAAATGGGTACATGCTCTTTTTATTTTTCTGCTATTTTCACTGTGTTAACAGTATTTCTTTTGATGATTGCAAGATGACTGCTGTGACTCCAAGCATTATATCCTCATCCAGTACCACAAAAGGAAGGAAGAAGGAGGGGAAAAGGGATCTCTTGATGGGCTGAGCCAGACCCCCAAAGTCTTGCCCAAGTTGGAGAAAAAAGTGTAAAGAAATTCTTAGCTCAATGTTGCTTTCACTTCTGTTTATTCCTGAAGAAGCTGGTAAACAGTGCAAAGGACTTGGGAGTAGAGTGTGGATAGGTGCACAGTTTGCCAGGGCCCCTCTTGCTGCTCACAGAAGGGGTCCTGGAGGTCAGTAGTCCTACCTCAAGATAAATAAAGTGTAATAACATCAATACAGAGTGACACATCTGCCAGACAAATGGGGAAGGTATTTTGAGTGAGCTGAATTTTACACTGCAGCCACCTCAGTGCACAGAGACAGCTTAGAGCGCTAGTAGGAAGGTCAATCTTCTCAGCCTGCATGGCACTCAGCCTGCACCTAGTGATTTTGTTCCAAGCCTTGAAAACCTCACAGTGTCTGCAATGGGACAATCTTCCCCTTTCTGCATAAGGCTAGGAGTTTCATAAAGGCAAGAAACTTACACTTCATGTCTGAAAAGCTTAATAGGCAGCTAGGGAGGAGGAAGAAAACTTTGGACACAAGAAACGATTCCCCTGAAGACATAATGGTATGACACAGCATGATTGATCCATTCAGGGCACTGCCAGTGATGTGGAGTGACCAGAGCAAAGGACCTGAGAGAAATGAGTGGAGGTGAGTTTGGAGAGGGAGCCAGGAGCCAACCATGGGCTTTAGGCTTACGGGCTCAGGGGTAAACACAATTCCTAGGGGTAAACACAATGCATTATGGGAGGCAGAGAGGTGACTGGGCCAAAACAGCTTCTAGAAGTCTTGGACCTCAGTCTAGCCCAGTCTTGCTCTTCAGTCAGGACACCCGGGTTGCGATTGTACAGGGTAGATGTGCCTATGCATTCTAGTTGTTAAATATTGGGAATACTGCCACTGCTCTGGGAGGGTGAGTGAGGGTTTCCCAGAGAATTGGGGTAGGCTTTCCAGGAATACCAGACAGTTTGTACAGTGGCAATCAGAGAAGAGACAGATGGTATATAAGCTGTAGGATGTGGCCAGGAAGGTAGAGGGGCCAGATTATGAAAGGCCTTATGTGAGGGGGAGAAGCTTGTACTCCACTGGGCAGACCTCAGGAAGACAGCAAAGGGCAGACCCAATCTGGCCAACCCCGTGATCTACCCACAAACTTAAACTCTTGTCACTCTAGAACCTGGGGCTCCATTACCTCTCAACGGGCAGAGCATTTGAGAGTGTAGAGGCCAATGGTGAGAATAGATGCTTGGCAGAAGTAATTGTGTAATATTTTATTTCTAGAAATAGAAGGAAGGCAGACAGGGAGGAAAGGAAAAGCTGAAACAAATTGGTCAAACTGTCCAGATTTAACAGGACTGAATAGCAGATGCAGAGATTATTATATCATCGTTAATATTATCGATTTGTTATATGCTTCCCTACTTTGAGTTTTTTTTTTAAAAAAAATGAATCTGTCAGATGGAAGTGTAAATAAGTGTAGTCTTTTTGCAAAGTTATTTAACTAAGATGTCAAAATGCTTAAAAATGTTCATTTTTCGTATAACAATCCTATGGGAGAATATGCAAAGATTTATGTACAAGAAATCTATTTTCTATTGCCCCATGGGTAGTGGCAACTCATTTATCTCACTTTTAGAAAAGCCATGCCCAATAACTTTCTAATACAAACAAAATAATTTTAAATTATTTTAATGGAACTCATCCTCAAAAACGTTGTACCTGTCCTGGTACAATAAGCAGAGTATTCTGGATACAAGTAACCTTTTCCTGGTGATCTTTGATGAATATAATTAACAATCAAAGTGTATGATAATACAGTCATTAGTTGTAGAGGCTGTAGGGTGCAGGAGTTTTCTGCCCCTACACATTGCTGGCCCTCCACAGCTTCTTCCTACGCCCCTTTGGCTTTTTCTTTTTCCTTTCCAATTGGCTATTATTTCTTGTTACTCTCACCAAAAATCTTGCCTTTCCCATGAAATCAGAAAACACCAGGTAAACAAATCTGTAAACCAGGTGTTGAAAGTAAATCGCATTGGAACGAAAGCTCACAGGTGTCTATTACAAATGTTCTTTCTGGGGTCCTGCCTCAGCACCTCCTAACATGAACTTCTGTGCCTGCCAGCACTTCACATTAATTCTTAGACATTAGAATTTGGAGAGCCAGTAGCAAATGAGTTCTCCTGTGAAGAAATATCCAGTGATCTGAGGGCCCTGTGAGGCCAGTACTCAGGTGGCCATGATACAGCTGAGCTGCTGCCGTAGCCAAAGGTCACTGCTCAGGAATCAGCTAATGGGTTGGCTCCCATGCCGTGCCAGTGGCCAAATATTCTGAGCATCACATGGACCTGGTGACCTCTTTCTCTTTTTTTCTTTTTTTAACTTCAGTCATGGGAGTAGGGGACTAGGTTGGGTGAGATTCAGTTCCTAGGCCTTTGTGTCTTTAGTTTCTGGTGTGTGGCCCACGATATCTGACGTCTCCCTGACTACAAGATCTGGGGTGAAAGAAAGCACCTGTTACTCTTATTTTCCAAATACAAGACTGTCTTCTGAAATTCATAACTAAACTTCACAAAGTAAGACTGTCCGTTTACCAGAAATAAATTGACCACACTCTCTTATCATTACCTATAATAGTAATTATTTTTACTTACCCCTCTTGGACCAATCATGTGTAGTTTATATTATGTCCAACTAAAAAGAAATTCAATACATTTAGTGCACCTATTTTAAAATTTTCATTATTTTTATCAAAATGATCACTTTGCCTTCATGTTCTGTATGTTTACAGGAAAGTTTTAAAGTGGTTTGATGTCTATTGCTTTCTCACTTTAAAAAAAAAAGCTCTATAGATTTTTAGCTTATATTTTAAGGTATAAAATAAAACATGTAAGGCTGCCTCCAGATGTCTTACATATGCTCATGGTCAAACTACAAAATCTGAAACTAAACAACATGTACCAAAGGGATAAAAGAACACAAGGAACATATATAGACCAGTATTAGTACCAGTCACAGCCTAAAAAAGACAACAACAAAAAAACACCACTCCAGAATGAAAATACTGGTATATTTCAATTTGTATAATGCAAAGAGAAATACAGATATAAATCGTCAAAACGGAAGGTACATTAATAAAAATGTAGCATTATAAGCAAAAAATATTATACAGTACTTGCAGAATTTAGTCTTTCAATTTAAGATTACAATGTGTCTAACAAAGAAACGTTGTTCAAAATTATAGTTCTCATTATTAATTTAAAATAACCATCAGTAGAACAGCACAGCGTAACCTAGCAAACATTTTAAAGAAATGCTTTGTCTCCTAGAAGTAGGGTATCATTATATTCCATTCATTTATACCATGAACAACAGAAGAGCAATTTTCAAAATGGAAATTAGTTTCATAATATAGAATAAAAACTGGGCTTCTCAAAGCACAAGCTGTTTCCATGAAATTCTTTTAATTTTTGTTTGGCAAAAATACCTAAAGCAATTTGAATACTCTGCTTCTCAGAGCCATCCAGACCGGTGAGCCACGATCATACATACAAAAGCATGCAATACTGTGATTTTGTCCACACCATCACTAACTCAAACACTTTTTTACTCTTACTTTTAAAAGTTACAATTTTACAGAAATGTTTCCATTCAAGAATCATATAATACACAAGAGCAGTTGTCAGAACGGTTGTCGCTGACATGTATCAACTAGTAGTAAAAAGGAATGTAGGAAACAAGTCATTTTTACTCCTTAAGCAATGACTGTCTTGCTACTGACCCTCATTTCTGCTCAAGTCTAACATCAGCACTGCACAACGTTCTTGACACTTCCTAAAAACCGGTGCAGCACAACTGACCCGACGGCAGGCAATTCAGGGGAACGTGGCTTTTTTTTTATTCGCCCTTTCTCCTGCTTTCACCAGAAGACCCTCAAGAAATCTAACTTGTGAAGCTCCCCTAGGTTCCTATACTTCACTGCAAAATGTAATGCCACTTGAGGTTGTCAAAAATAGCTTCTGTAGAAAACTGGCCATGGTCTTTAGGAAACGGTGCATGAAGAAAATTAGTTTAGCCTTTATTTAAAAAAAAAAAAAAAAGTAATACACATGGAATAAAAGACAGCAGAACAAGTACAAAAAGACTGCAGGGCCTACTGTCAGGATGAAAATATACTGAGGCGGACAATGCACGGAGCTGGGAAGGACGGGACCAGAGAAGTCCACCCTCTCCCTCCAAAAGGAGTCTGTACCATCCAAGTGTTTGTTCACTTCAAGAGTTACTTCGAAGGCAGCTTAGAAAATTAAAAAGGGGGCAGAAAGGTGCAAAAGGACGTCACTGTCCAAGCCAGAGGGAAGGGCTGGGTCGAGCGCGTTTGTGTGGCCAGGGAATCGCTTATAAACCGATGCTCTTCAGGTCGCAGGGCAGGGTGGCCTGGGTAGCCTGGGGGCTCTGGCAGCAAGGGAACTGGGCCCTGAAGCAGTCCCTTAGCTCCCTGTTGAAGAGGAAACACACGACAGGGTTGATGCCGGCCTGAGCAAAGGTCAGCCACACCGAGGCCGTCAGGTAGGCCTGGGGGACTGCGCCAGGCCGCACCAAGACCCGCAGGTAACTGGCCACGACGTAGGGCCCCCAGAGGAGCAGGAAGAGCAGCGTGACGGCGTAGAACATCTTGCACAGCCTCTTCTCGGTCTTGAACTCCTCAAGCACGAGCAGGCGGCGGGCGCCGCGGCCCGGCCCGGCCGGCCGGATGCCCACGAGCGCCGGCGGCGTGGGCCCGCGGCCGAAGCCCGCCGTCCAGTTGGCCGCTGCCTGGCCGGTGGCGCCGGGGCCATGGAAAGTCCAATCGTGGCTGACGGCGGGCACGAGGCGCGCGGGGCGCATCTTGCGGCGGTCGTGGATGAAGAAGAGCAGGCGGAGGTAGACGAGGTGCGTGGCGCCCACGACCACGGCCAGCAGCAGCAGGAAGCCCAGGGCCCCCGGGGCACCGTCGGGCCGCTGCTCCAGGGCGCACGGCGCGTCCTCGTCGTCGCCGCCGCCGCCGTCCAGCACGGGCGGGAAGGCCGCGGCCAGCGCCAGCGCCCAGGCGGCGCACACCAGCATGGCGGCGCACGGCCAGCCGGCCAGGCGCTCGGCGTAGAAGCGGTGGTGCGCGATGGCCAGGTAGCGGGTGACGCCCACGCCGAGCAGCAGGAAGGCGGCGTGGAAGCAGAAGAGCGCGGCCAGGAAGGCCAGCAGCTTGCAGCCCAGCGCGCCCGGCGGCGTCCCCGCGGCCGCGGCGGCCCGCCGCGCCGCCAACATGACGGCCGGGAGGCAGGCGAGCGCGCGCAGCCCGTCGGCCAGGCACAGGTCGAGCAGCAGGTAGTACGGGGCGCGGTGCAGGCTGCGCTCCCGCACGATAAGCAGCGCGAACAGCACGTTGCCCGCCAGGCTCACGCACAGCAGCAAGCTGAGGGTGGCCAGCTTGAGGCCCAGGGCGGCCGCCTCGCCGCCGCCGCCGCCGCCGCCGCCGCCGGCTGGCTCGCTGGCGTTCGCCATCGCGGCCTCCCCAGGCCGTGCGCTCCGCCCCGGGGCCGCCCGCGGCCTCGTCGCGCCCGCCGGCAGCCCGACCCCGGCTCCGCCGCCCTGCGGGCCCCGGGAAAGCTCCCCGGCCAGCGGGGCTCAACCGGTGCCGGGCCAAGCCCTCCTCGGCTCCCCGAAACGCCGCCGCGCTGCCGCCGCCGCCGCCATCATCTCAGCAATGGTGTGCGCAGGAGGCGACGGCCACTCCCTGCGCCCCGGGCGCAGCGGGCTTCACTGCGGACAGGGCCGCGGCGCCGCCCGCAGCCCCCCGCATTCTCCTCCTCCGCCGCCGCCGCCGCCGCCGCCGCCGCCGCGCCTCTTGGCTCTGCCCCCGCCCGGCCCGTCGCAGCCGCCGCCGCCGCCGCCGCGGAGCCCCCTCCCCTCCGCCGGAGCGCGCAGCGTGGCCGCCGCCGCCGCCAACCCCGCCGAGGCATCCCGCGCGGCCCGGGCCTGCCGGGGCTGGGGGTTGCCGCTGCAACAGCTGCGGGGCCAAGAGGCGGCAGGGAGGGAGGCAGAGCCCAGGACGCAAGGTGGCGACAAGTCGCGTTTGGCCCCAGGTAAACGGGGGTCCGGCGGCGGCGGCGGGGGTCACGGTGGCTGTTCGCGCGGGAGGTTACCTGGGATGGCAGGGTCGGGAGACTGTAGGGGTGACAAGCATGGGTTTGGAGAACGTGCTACCGTCAGGTTAACAATAATAGTAATTAAAAACGGTGACGATAGTCATCGTAATGAAACGGCTAATATTCAGGTGAATACTGACGTGGGTGGCACTGTGTTGGGAGCTTGACAAGCCTTGCTTCCCTCAGTGTTCACTCTAACTACGAAGTTGGTTGTATTACATCACACCTGAGGAAACAGGCTTGAAGGGCAAGGGACTGATGTCCTGAACAGGATGAACTGCGCGACCAAGGCATCACCTGCTCTGTGCCTCCCCAGCGGTCCCAGTCAAGACATAAGTCGGGGGCCAAAATTCAGCCTTTCCTCTTAATTGACTTGGAAGGTAGACTCTGTGCCACCTTCCAAATCCTTAAACACATCAAATTCTCCTCTCCGGGCTTTGCATGTGCTGTTTCCTCTGCCTGAAAAGCTCACTCCCTGCACAGCCCCACGGCAGGCTCCTCGTCCTTCAGGTCATTTTTCTGACCCCTCTGTCTTACTCTGCTACTGCCCTCTGTTCATTTCCTTTTAAGAGTACTACTAATTTGTCATTGCATCTTATTTTCTTTTTTAAAGCCGGATCTTCCATCTAGGCTGAAAGCTTTATGCAGGGAATCATGTCTTTTTTTGTACCACTTTATCCCTAGAGCCTAGCATGGCAAAGCCAGAATAAGGAATCCGTTGTTTCTCAGGTACACTCATTTTTTTCTTTTATGAAGAAAATTATTGATTGTTTATCCACTGTGAATATATGACAGGCACCTTGATAGAGAACATTGATGGGCAGACCAGGGAGTCTAAACCAGTCTCTAGGCAGTAAGGGACCCTTGATGATTCTTGAGAAGGAGAGTGACAGGACTGCAGCTGCTTCAGGAAGATTGTTCTGGTAGCAGTATTTTAAGAAGGATAACAGAGACTAGGCTGGAAGTCTAGTCCAGAGCCTCAAACCACTGGGAATTTTGTTAAAATACACATTTTGACCCCATAGGTCTTGGGTTGGGACTAGACATTTTGCATTTCTAACAAGCTCCCAGATGATACTGATAGTGCTGGTCTGCAGACCACACTTCCAGTAGCAAGGACCTTGAAGACAGTTGATTGATCTCAGTGACAGTCAATGCCTTAGGACCCTGAGTGGCCATGGACAAGTACTGACCAGGCAGATTTATAAATATTTGTTGACAGAAAAGAGAAATAGACTTGAAAGGCTATACGGATTAAGACTTGCATTTTGATAATGGTAGTTTTAAAAAAAGGAGTATGAGCTTATTTTATTTTATTTTTTTGTGAAATGAGAAGTATAAAGGTCAGTCATTGCTTCCCTATGATCACAAGAGGCTGCTGAGACTCCAGCCATTGCTTCTGCATTGCAGGCAGAGGAAGAAGAGGGGACGGGTAAAAGCGTTCTTGTCACCTAAATATGTGCTCTCTGAAGAATTTTCCGGAAGCGTTACATTAAAACAAACACTGGTCACTACTGTCTGCAAGGGAGGCTGGGAAATGGTTTCTTTTCTTCTTTCTTTTTTTTAAAAGTCAGATTCAGAGCTGTAGGGATGGAAATCCTGCTGTGATGCGGACCTAAATGGGTTACTTCAGCAAGAGGAGATGCCTCCTAGACCACACAAAAACATCAATTCTGGCTGACTGATAGTAATATTAATGGTAGCCTTCTTTTCCTCAGCACTTGGTATATGCCAGCCACTAAAGTAAATATGTGATAACTTGATATGTGCTACTATGTCTTAAGCATTCTAATAGCCATAGGTAGTAGGTACTGTTAAAATTCCTTTTTTTGCATATGAGGCAAAGAGTAGCTGATGTTGTTAGGTGCCATTGAGTCACTGCCGACTCATAGCTACCCTGTGCATAACACAACAAAACACTACCTGGTCCTGCACCATGACTACAATTGTTTTTATGCTTAAGCCCATTGTTGCAGCCACTGTGTCGGTCTCTCTTGTTGAGGGTCTTTCTCTTTTTCACTGGCCGTACACTTTACGAAGCATGATGTCCGTCTCCAGGGGTTGATCCCTCCTGACAATGTGTCCAAAGTATGTAAGATACAGTCTCACCATCTTTCCTTCCAGGGAGCACTCGGGGTATGCGTCTTCCAGAACAGATCTGTTTGTTCTTTTGGCAGACCATGGTGCATTCAGTAGTTTTCTCCAACACCATAATTCAAGGGCATCAGTTCTTCTGTCTTCCTTATTCATTGTCCACCATTCACATACATAAGATGTGATTGAAAATAACACGGGTTGGGTCAGGCACACCTAAGTCTTCATGGTGACATCTTTACTTAACACTTTAAAGAGGCTCTTTGCAGCAGATTTGTCCAGTGCACTGCCTCTTTTGATTTCTTGACTGCTGCTTCTGTGGGCATTGATCATGGACCCAAGTAAAATAAAATCCTTGACAAACTCAATCCTTCCTCTGTTTATCGTGATGTTGCTTACTGGTCGAGTTGTGAGGATTTTTCTTGATGTTGAAGTGCAATCCATACTGAAGGCTGTGGTCTTTGATCTTCATCGATATTTCAGATCCTCTCCCAGCAAGCAGGGTTGTGTCATCTGCCCAGAAAGGTTAAGTAATTTGTTCAGGCTTTCACTGTAAGTGACAAAGGGGCTTTGGTGGCTCAATGACTTCAGCTGCTAACTCGAATCATGGTGGCTCAAACCTACCAGGAGAAAGACCTGTTGATTTGCTCCCATAGAGATTATGGCCAAGGAAACCCTATGGGACAGTTTCTCTCTGTCACATGAAGTTGTTCTCAGTCAGAATTGACTTGATGGCATCCAGCAGCAGCAAGTACCAGAGCTGGGATCCCAAGCAGAGTCTGACTTAGAGTCTGCACTGTGTATTCTGCCCCTTCGTCTTAACTGTAAGTAAAACAAAAACTACTGATGTTCATGTTCACAGAATTATAACCCCCTTCAGATAGGTATAAGGAGCCCCTGTGGCACAGTGACTAAAGTGGTCGCTGCTGACCCAAAGGTTGGCGATATTGCTCCATGGGAGAAAGATGTTGCAGTCTACTTCCACAAAGATTTACAGTCCTGGAAACCTTATGGGGCAGTTCTACTCTGTCCTACAGAGTCCTTATAAGTCAGAACTGACGTGACAGCACTTAACAAAAATAGCACCAGTGAGATCACTGTGAGTCAGAATCAACTCAACAACAGCGGGATTTGGGATTTAGATAGGTGAGGATTTTTGAAAACCACATCACAGAACACTTTATTTTACAAACAAGAGGGAAGGAAGTAGGATCTGGGTTTTCTTGCTCCTAGGTCATTACCCTTTCCACTTAGTTTACATGTTTATGTCATTTTTTCTAATGAACACATAACAGACAATTTACACTTGGAATCTCAAATGTTCCCATTTACAAAATGGGACTTCGAGTCCAATGATTGCCGGGGAGGCCTCAGCTCTGACGTTGTGTTGGTGTATGAGCAAATGAGTGTTAAATGGTCGTATAGTCCCAAACAGGTAGAGATTTGTTCTTCAAAAAAGTATGCAAAAGTTGAGGTGTTAATCCCTTATAATTTAGATTTCTCTGTGTTTTCTGTTTTCATCTATGGCTCAATATTATTGTCTTTGAGATTAGGTTTAGTCTTTAGCCTGGGATGAAATAGCAGAAGCAGCAGTAGAAAATATATAAATCATGGCTGTCTGCAGAATTTATGTGCCTGCTTCTTTCATTCTGAACATTTGTTCAATAGATTACTACTTAAGGAAAAATCATTAACGTTTCATTGGCCAGAATCAACTTATTTTACTTCTAGTGTTTCTAGGAAGCTTCAGGCAAGAATTTTAAATACTTTCTTAAGCACTCAGTTGAGTTGCATCTCAAAGCGAAACAGCTCTATGAAAGTTTTCCCTATAATAAAAATTTCCATTTTGCTTATAACCAAAGTTATATCCTTTTATGCATGCATGGAAAAGATGAGACTTCCCCCAAGATCAGTTGTCTGCAGCCTGTATAGACAGAGTGAATGATAATAGAAATCCTCACTGTTCAGAGAAGCTTGTTGATGTGGTCATTGGGACCAGCTTGGCTAATGTCTCCAGCTACAGATGTCTGATGAGACGTACTCCTCTGCCAGTGGGTACATTGAACGGAAGGTTAGGGTTAATTCTGTCCCAGCTTTTAGAAAAAATGAGCCAAAGTCTTTGCTTAATGGATGTTGGTTTATCAGAAGACAACTTTCAGTGTGGCCTCTCCATGAGAGGAGATCATAACCTCAAGATCACAATAGGCTTTGAAGTTAGGAACATCTGGGCTCATATCCAGATTCCACCAATCACTAGCTGTGTGTCCTTGGTAAGTCTGTTGCCTTTTCTAAACCTCAGAAGCTTGTTTTGAGGAAGAGTCAACCAAATGAGATCCGTTTACAGTGTAGGACAAAGTGTAACATACAGGCAATACATAATAAATGATGATGTTGTTACCAGCTGTTGACCCCCATCTGTGGCCTCCCCATGCACAACAGAATGAAATGCTCCCTGGTCTGTGCTATGTTTATGACTGATTATGGATCAGACTGCTGTGTTCCACACGCTATTCAGTGGCTGATTTTCAGAGGTAGATCACCAGGTTTTTTCCTAGCCTGTCTTAGTCTGGAAGCTCTGATAAAACCTGTTGAGCATCGTATCCACCCACGAGCCTCCACTGACAGATGGATGGTAGCTGTGCGTGAGTGAATAAGCCAGAAATCAAACCTGAGTCTCCCACGTGGAAGGCAAGGATTCTACCACTGAACCACTACCACCCCCCTGTAGTAAATGATGTTACGGTAGTTATTTGGGTTTGTTCTTACCAGAGTATGAATTCTTTAGCTAACCATGGCTTGATTGATTTTTATATTTCTTTTGTCCTGGCTTAACCTACCAGGGAACCGTGTGCATAGTAGATTCCCAGTACTTCAGCGGCAGGTATGAATGTTGGCCCAAAAAAATCAAGAGTTTCTTCTTTGCCTGATTTCTGACTCTCAGTTGCCATTTTGCCTTGCTTATGGAAAAAAAAAAAAAAAAAAGACTATAACCTTAGTACTTTTTAGGGTTTGGCACAGACCTGTGCTTTTTGTAGGGGTATCATAATTCCAGGGTAGTGCCAAAATGCCACAGTGTGTGGTGACTCCGGAGAGTGTGTATGTGTAGGGAGCAGTTCATGTAGGCTGTCGTGTTGTCCTTATTCTTATAAACCACGGTGGCTGGGTGGCTGTTAGCGTCCTCCTGCCAGACTTGGCGCATGAGAGTTTGTCTAAAGGGGACATGTGGCGGTAGGGTCTCCACAGCCATTCCTGTCAGTAGTACTGGGAAGCTGGACGCATCCCTCTCCCTCTTAGTACCCTCTTTTTCACCTCTCCTTCTTCCTGCCTGATCTCTTTTGTCACAAGTGGCTACAAAGTTTTTCCTTTTTCCTCTTTATAATATAATTGGTTGATTCCCCCTTAATCTCCGTGGCCCCCAAATTCAGGCGTTTGGAAGACTAAAAGACAAGAAGCCACCTTGCCATATACCTTTCCTAGGCAAGGAAGCCCAGAGCCTGATACCTGCTTGAACTGAGAAGGAAAGGAGGAAATTGAGAAAGAAAACTCATCAGTTCATACCTCAAAGATTTGTTCTAGCTGCGTAGATTTGTTGGTGGAATGAATATTCTTATGTGTATATATATACAGCATACAGCACACTTCCCATAAGCAAAATATGGTTTAGTGCAAATTCTTTTAAAACATGTTTTTGTCCACATATAAATATTGGAATTGAATTCCTGCCTCACATCATGTATGAAAATTAACTCATTATAGATCTAAATGTAAGAGTAAAAACTATAGAACTCTTAGAAGGCAATATAGGAGTCAATCTTTGTGATCTTAGGTTGAGTAGTGGTTTCTTATATATGACACTGAAAGCACAAGTGGTGAAAGAAAAAAATTTATATGCTGGACGTCATCAAAATTTTAAAGTTTGTGCTTCAAAGAGCGTCATTAAGAAAGATAACTGAGAGAAGGAAGAACGTTTTGGCAGATCACATATCTGCTAAAGACTTGTGCCCAGAATACATAAAGAACTCTTACAGCTTAACGATAAAAAGATAACTGGTTTTAAAAATGGACAAATGATTTGACTATACATTTCTTAAAAAATATATATAATTGGCTGATGTCAACCCCCTCCCCTGCAAAAAAAAAAAGAAAGCGTAAACCCATTGCCATCAAGTTGATTCCAACTCAGAGTGACCCTGTAGGACAGAGTAGAACTCCCACAGAGTAGCTTGTGGATTTGGACTGCTGACCGTTGGGTTGGCAGCTGAACTTTTAATCGCTGCATCTTCAGGGCTCCAAATGGCCAGTAAGCACCTAAAAAGATGCTTAACATCTTTAAAACCAAAAAAAAAAAAAAAAAAGAATTCATTGCTGTCTAGTTGATTCTGTTGATAGCAATACTATAGGACAAAGTAGAAGTGCATCATAGAGTTTCCACGGAACACTGGTAGGATCCGAACTGCTGAGTTTTTGGTTAGCAGCTAAGGCATGTAACCGCTATGGCACCAGGGGTTTCCTAACATCATCGGTCATTAGAAAAATGCAAACCGAAACCACAGTGAGATGCAACTTCACACTCACTAGGATGGCTGTAGTAAAAAGGATGGATTATAACACTTATTGATGAAGATGTGAGAAAACAGAAGCTTTGTATGTTGCTTGTAGGGATGTAGAAAGGTACAGCCTCTTTGGAAAATAGTTGGGCAGCACTGCAAAACGTTAAACATAGGGTTTCCTTAAGATCTAGCACTTCCACTCCTAGGTAGATTGTGGAGGGAAAATGTGTGTATACAAATGCTTGTACACCAATGGTGATAGCAGTGTTATTCATAATAGCCAAAAAGAGGAAACAACCCAGATGCTCAGAATGTATACACGTGTGTGTGTGTGTCTGTGTGTGTGTGTGTGTGAAATGGAGCATTTTTGTGTGTGCATATAATGGAATATTTGTGTGTGTGTATGTGTGTACATAATGGAATATTATTTGCCCGTAAAAGAAACAAAATGATAGATTCAGCAATATGGATGAACCTTGAAAACCTTATGCTAAGTGAAAGAAGCCAGATATAGAAACGATATATTTGTAATTCTGTTTCTATAAGATGTCCAGAATAAGCATATCCATAAAGACAGCAGATCAGTGGTTGCCAGAGGCTGGGAGGTGCAGGGGTGAGCAGGAGGTACTGCAGTCACTGCTAATGAATATAGAGTTTTGGGGGGGAATGATGAAAATATTCCAAAATTTTCTGGTGATGATGGTTGCACACAGTGTGCATGTGCTAAAAACCATTGATTTGCTTTTTAAAAAATTTTTCACATTAAGGTCAGCTCACCTCCATGACCTTTGGAAGAGTCTTTATTAAAAGATGGATCAAACAAACAAAACAGTTGCCATCAAGTTGATTCTTACTCATGCAGTCCTGTGTGTTTCAGAGTAGGGTTTTCAGTGACTGTAGTCTTTTGGAAATATATTGCCAGGCCAGTCTCCCAGAGCACCTCTGGGTAGATTTGAACTGCGAACCTTTCAGTTAGTAGCCAAGCACTTTGTCTTTGGCACTACCCAGGGACTGCTCACAATTGGGTAAGGAACTGGAAAGTGGCATGGATTCCTCGTTACCACTTTCTCAGTAAATGTAGGCCTTTAAAGTGTGATTTCTTGTACTTTTCCCTGGGCCTGGCCACAGAATTTAGCCATGCCTTGCCTCTTGGATTCGGTATCTGCATGCTTTAATTACTCTTATGCCAAGATGAATTTAGGAGACGGAATTAAAAAATTCTTATTCAGTTAGTAGCTTTGTATTGCAATGTCTCCTTCATCCACTAGAGAAGCTATCTATTTATTTATCTAATAACACGCTGAGGTGTTTTGCATCTATTATCTCCTTTTTCTGTTAGGTGCCATTGAATTGGTTCTGACCCTATGTACAACAGAATGAAACACTGCCCGGTTCTGTGCCATCCTCATGATCACTGTTATGCGCGAGTCCATTGTTACAGTCACAGTGTCAGCCCATCTCTTTGAGGGTCTTCCTCTTTTTTTGCAGACTCTACTTTACCAAGCATCAGGTCTTTCTCCAGGGATCCCTCCTAATAACGTGTCAAAAGTATATGAGATGTAGTCTCCTCATCCTTACGTCAAAGGAACATTTTGGCTGTACTTCTTCCGAGAAAGATAAATTCATTCTTATGGCAGTTCATAGTATATTCAGTATTCTTCACCAGCCCTGTAATCCCAAACCATCGATTGTTCTTCTGCCTTTCTGATTCATTGTCCTGCTTTTGCTTGTATTTAAGATGACTGAAAGCACTATGGTCTGGGTCAGGCACACCTTAGTCTTAGAGATGACATCTTTGCTTTTTAACACTTTCAAGAGGTCTTTTGCAGGAGATTTGCACAGAAGAGACTGTCATTTGATTTCTTGACTGCTGCTTCCATGGGTGTTGATTGTGGAGTCATGTAAAATGAAATCCTTGACAACTTCAGTCTTTTCTCAGTTTATCAGCATTTTGCTTATTTGTCTAGTTGTGAGGAGTTTTGTTTTCTTTATCTCATCTACTGCCACAGAATTCTCTACCCCCATTTTACAGATGAGAAACCTCAAGTCTTAGAGCAGATCATTACATTGTCTACAGTCACACAGCATGAAGTGACAGTTGCCCTTCGGCTTGACTCCAACTCACTGTGACCCCGTGTATGCAGAGTAGAACTGCTTCATATGGTTTTCAAGGCTTGTGACCTTTCAGAAAGTAGATTGCCAGGCCTGACCTGTGAGGCACCTCTGAGTGGGCTATAGCTGCAAACCTTTTGGCTGGAAGTTGGGCTCGGTTTGTCTGTCATGAAAGCCTAAATTTTCAATAAATACCAACAGGGAGCCGTGTTGACTAACACGTAATTGAGGGAAAAAGCTATTAGTGTGATATAAATACTAAATTGAGGGGTTTCATCTGCTGATACAAAAGTGAGAAAACCTAGGGTTGCTATGAGTCAGAATCGACTTGATAGCGACAGGTTTAGTTTTCAGTTTGCCTACTAAAAGTGAACGTTTCCAGCGTTGGAAAGAAACAAACAGGGACTCTAATGTAACAACTTAAAATATTACTTTTATAAATTTTTCAGTGATGTATAGCCATGGATCCGAGCAAGAACAAAGCCTTCTTTAGGGGCCCTCTCTCGTCCATTGTATTAATAGCTGTGTACACTCCCCCTAGTGGTTAATGCATATTGTGGTCCTGACTTTTGCCTGTTAAAGATTCAGTGCAGCCTCCACTACAGCTGTGCTCCTGTGAGCGTGGAAGATTATAGGATCAAGCCTACTCTTTAACTGTTCGTTCATCTGTATAGAATGGTGGTCTGCTGGACTGTCTGTGAACACTGCATATCAAAGCTGCTACTTGCTATAATCCTCTCTTTCTACTTCCTTCTATTTACTCAGAAATCAAGTAATGTATTGATTGTTGTTACTTTCCGTTCTAGAGAAATGTGGAGAACATGCTTAGTACGGTACAGATTTTTTGGGACATCATTCTTATAAAATGTTCTTTGCTGTGGAGCAGAGACTGAAAAACACAGCCTTAGATTTATACCTACTGTTTCTTGATTTTCATGATTTTCTGTCATACTTATTACCAAATGACTTTCTTGTGATGGAAAATTAAAATTTAGCTCACTTAAATACCTACTGTCTGTTTATAGCTACCTTGCTCTACGTGATTGCTGTCTATCCCTCCTACCGCCAAGCTTTGTGCTGGCTTTTGATTACGATGCAATAAAAACTTCATTGGTCAAAATTCCTATAGGTGTTGGGGATAGCACCTTAAACAGAAAAGATGCAGTCTTACCTTAGAGACAAGGCACACAGATTTTTATGGTGAAACAAGTCACCAAAAAGGCACAGCTTTGGCAGGTTTCTCTGTAGAAGTGCATAGAATTTTGAAGAGGTCTGATTTAAGGGTACCAGCATTTCAGTTTTATAGCTGCTTTTCTCACAAGTCCTCTACTCACAAAAACAAAGCATTGCCTGGTCCTGTATCATCCTCATGACTGCTGGCATGTTCAAGTCCATTGTTGTGGCTGTTGTGCCCAGCCGCCTTACCAAGGGTCTCCTTTACCCTCACTGGCTTCACCAGATGTGAAGTTCTTCTCCAGCAATTGGCCCTTCCTGATAGGTGTCCAAAGCAGGTGAGTTGGACAGGCTTCTGCTATGATCCACATGATTTCCACTGGCTAATTTTTAGTAGTAGCTAGCCAGGTGTGTTTTTTGTTTTTTGTTTTTGTAGTCCATCTTAGTCTGGAAGCTCTGCTGAAACCTGTCCACTGTGAGGTCCTTTGATGGTTCCTGAAATACCAGTGACATGGCTTCCAGCATCATAGCTGTAAACCATGACAACAGGACAATCTACTGGAGAGGTGGTGCTTCCAGTGCTTATAGAGGCAGTGCTGATGGAAGGGGGTGCTGATAACTCTCTTGACCTCCAAGTTTCTGACAGCCCTACAGTCCTACTCAGTACAGCTGAACTTACCAGCTAGTCTGTTGACTGTGATCTTGTCCTTGGAGACATACTTCCTGAACTTCACAATCTGATCTGGTTGCTCTTGGTCCTGCTGTGTAGCCCTTTCCTTGACAGTCCCCTTCAGCACTGTGCTGGTCTCTTCCTTCCTATTGTGTGTCACATCTCCTGCTTCCTGGAGCCCACACATCCTTCTTTCTTGTGTTAGCCTCTCACCTTGGTGATGCCCATACTTCAGTAGCTTCCTGAGAACAGTGCTGTGGAAGTAAGCATTTTAAGATTTTTCTGTATCTGAAAATGCTCTTATGAATATCTGCATACTTGATTAATGGTTTAGTTGGAATAGGATTTTACTAGTTTGGAAATAATGATTAATGATGTTGAGCATCTTCCCATGTGCTTTTTTTGCCATCTATCTTTCTTCTTCAGTGATGTATCTCTTCCATTTTTTTATCTGTTTTTTTTAATTAAGTTGGTTATTTTCTCATTGTTGACTTTTGAAAGTTCTTTATGTATATATTCTTGGCACAATTTTTTTTTCAGATGTATGATTTGCAGCTGTTTTGGCCTGGTTGGTGGCTTGTCTTTTTATTGTTTTATTAGTGTCTTTTGAAAAGTAGGTTTTAATTTGAATGAACTCCTGTTTATAAATTTGGATTATTTTGTAGATCATCTTTTGAGGGTTGTAGCCAAAAGTTCTTTCCTAAACATTATAACAAATATTTTCTCCTATGTTTTCTTAAAAAAGTTTTATTTCAAGTTTTACATTTAGTTTTATGTTTTATACTGAGTTAATTCTTATATAGGGTCTAAGGTTGGGGTTAAAGTTTATTTCTTTTCATGCAGATATCCGTTTTTCCAGCACATTTTATTGAAAAACTATTGTCGTTCAGTGACTTGTCTTTGTACGTTTGTCAAAAATCAGCCTCTCTCTATATATGTCCGTCTGTTTCTGAACCCTTAGTTCTGTTCTGTTGATCTGTTTGCCTGTCCTGATAACAATACTATTCTGTATTGATTATTGTAACTTCATAATAAACTATAAAATCAGGGAAATATTCATCCTCCAAATTTGCTCTTCCTTTCACAGATTGTTTCTGTTTTTCTAGGTCTTTGGCATCTCCTATGGATTTTAGACTTAAACTGTCAATTTCTACCAAAAAAAAAAAAGGCTGGCAGAAAATTAATTGAGCTTGGGTGAATCTACAGATCAGTTTGGGGAGAACTGACATCTTAACAATGCTGTGTCTTCCTACCCCTGAACAAGTTATATGTCTTCATCTACATAGTTTTTTTTTTAAAAAAAACTTGTCTCGGAAATCTTTTGTAGCTGTCACTGTACAGGTTTTGTGTGCGATTTGTCTAATTTATCTATGAGTATATCTTTGATACACTTGTTGTTGTTGCATGGCATTGAGTTGTTTCCAATTTATAGTGACCCTATGTGCAACAGACTGAAATACTGCCCAGTTCTTTGCTGTCATCATGATCATAGCTCTGTTTGGGCTCATTGTTGCAGCCTGTGTGTCAGTCCATTTCATTGAGAGTCTTCCTGTTTCTCACTAACCCTGCATTTTACCCAGTATGGTGTTCTTCTTCATGGCCTGGTCCTTCTTGATAGCATGTCCAAAACATGTGAGATGAAGTCTCACGATCCTTACTTCTAAGGAGCAGTCTGGCTGTACTTCTTCTAAGACAGACTTCAGTTTGTAGTGGTTCATTGTAGTATATAGAAGTACGATTGAGTTTTGCGTATTGTTCTTGTGTTTTCTGCTTTGCTAAACTCCACGGCGCTTGGCTTGGCAAACTCACTTATTAGCAACCAGCTTTTCAAAAATAGATTCCATCAGGTTTTCTACATAGATGATCATGTGGATGTGTAAATAAAGACAATCTTACTTCTCTCCCACCATTTTTCTTTCTTTCTCTCTCCTGGTTTTCATTTTTAGTTACTTTATTCAGCTACCTAGAACTTCCAACACAGTGTTGAATAAAGTGATAAGAGCAGATGTCCTTGGTATCTTCCCAGTAGAAGAGGGAAAGCATTCAGTCTTTCGTTATCAAATGTCTTGTTAACCATAGGTTCTCATAGATGCCTGTAAACAAGGAAATTCCCTTGCTTCTTACAACTTTGTGGAAGGTTTTTTTTTTTTATTTTTGTTATTTGATTGTTCTTAAAATCTAGAATGGATATTGGATTTATCAGATATATTTTCTGCATCTATAAAATGGTCACATGTGTTTAATTTTTTAGTTGGTTAAGTAGTGAATTATATTAATTTCTGAATGTTAAAGCAACCATGTATTTCTAGAGTTTGCTGCTTGGTCATTGTCTTAGGCTGGGTTCTTCTAGAGAAGCAAAACCAGTAAAGCTTGTAAATATATAGAGAGAGATATTTATATTAAGGAAATGGCTTATGCAGTTGTAGAGGCTGAAATGTGAATCAGTATAGAGGCTTCTCCCAACTGACATAGGCACAGGGGCTGGTGAACCAGGACTGGCAGGTCAGAGAGCAGGGCTCCCACTCATAGGTTGTGAAGATCTCAGAATCCCAACACTGACAGATAAGCTGATAACTGAAGTCCAAAGATTCAGAGGTCAGATGAACAAGAGATAGCCACAGGATCCAGAGCAAGCAAAAAGCCAGCATATCTGCTTATGTTTGGAGCAGGCCATATTCCCAAAGAAATTCTCTTTCCACTGATTAGCTACTCGTAGCAGATTCCACTATGGGAATAATTACATGTAAACTCTGAGAATCATGGCCCAGCCAAGCTGACACACGATCTCACCTGTCATGGCCATGATGTGTTATCTTTTTATATACTCTGTGGTTTGACTTGCTAAAATTTTATGTAGAATTCTTTCATCTATATTCCTGGGAGATACTGATGTGTAGCTTTCTCATACTGTCTTTGTCTGCTTTGGGCTCCAGGGGAATGCTAGTCTAAGGCAATGATTTTGCAAGTGTCTCCTCCTTTTTTTTTCCCCTTCCTTTAAGTATTTGGGTATAATTAGTATTATTTGTTTTGAAAATGTTTGGTAGAATTCACAAGTAAAACCATCTGACCCTGATGTCTTCTGTGTTAGGAAGGTTTTAAGCTACATACTCATTTCTTTCTTAGATACAGGGATAGCCGGGTTATCTACTTCTTCTTGAGTGAACTCTGGTGGTTTGTGTCTATCTGTTTGATCTATCTCATTTATGTTACTGATTCATTGGCATAAAGTTGTTAATAATATGCCCTTGATATCTGTTACATAGCTATAGAATATGTACTGATGTCACCTTTCTCATTCCTTATATTTGTAACTTGTGTCTTTTGAAGATGTTTATATTATTGTTCACCTCAAGGAGCAATATTTTGATTTCATTGACTTTATTGTTTTTACTCCATTTGTTTCTGCATTAATCTTTATTATTTTCTTTCTTTACCTTTTGTAAGTTTAATTTACTCTTGTTTTTCAGTTTCTTAGTGAGGAAGTGTAGTTCATTAATTTGAAATATTTATTCAGTCATTTGTTCTATAAATTTCTCCCTAAGTACTGTTTTAGAGGCATCTCAAGATTTATTTATTTGTTTTGGTCCCCAGATTTTGGTAAGCTATGTTTTCATATTCATTCATTTCAAAATATTTTCTGATTTCCCTCTTTGATTTTTTTCTTTGACCCAGGGGTTATTCGAAATTACATTATTTAGTTTATAATTGGAGAATCTCAAAAATGTCATTGTTACTGATTTCCAGTAGTTTAATTCCATTGTGATCAGAGAATATATTTTGTATAGCAATATTTGGACTTTTTATGTAGCTCAGAATATGGTCTATCCTGGTAAGCATTCTTTGTGCACTATGGAAGCAATGTATATTATGAGTATGTTGGGTAGAACTGCATACAAATTTTAATCAGGTCAAGCTGGTGGTAGTGTTGTTAAAATCTTATATGCTTACTAATTTTTCTCTCTCCTTGTTTTATAAGTTATTGAGAGTGGCATATTGACATCTCTGACTATAATTGTGGATTTGTCTGTTTTTCTTTGCATTTCTGACACTTATTGTTTCACATATTTTGAAGCTCTTATCAGGTGCAAAAATGTTTAGAATTGTTACAGCACCTTGACAAATAATGGCATTATTAAATAACCTTGTTCATTCTGGATAATATTCTTTGCTCTAGAATTTACTTTGTATAATGTTAATGTGATCAGTAATGTGAACTAAGTTTTTCTATGCTACATGCAAAAAGAAAGAGTGTATCCCTTTACTTTTAATTTATTTATGTAATGCATTGGCTTATATTTACAGAGTATTTCTTGTAGACAGCATCATCAGTTTGGCAATCTGTAGCTTTTAATTAGGTTATTTGTACGATGTATATTTAACATGAATAGTAATATGGGAAGGATTAAATGTGTCATTTTGCTATGTATTTGTTACTTGTCCCGCCTGCTCTTTGTTCGTTTTCTATTTTTATGCCTACTTTTGTATTACTTAAACTTTTTTTTTTTTTTTAGTTTTATTTCTTTTTGTTAAATTAGTATCTAGAATTCTTTGGTTTGTTATGTTGGTGGCTTATTTAGGATTTATAGTATGTATTTTTAAATTATTATACTCTGCCTTCAAATGATATTATGCTACTTCACATATAGTAAAAAAAAAAAACTTTACATTAATTTCCCCCTCTCAACCTGTGCCACTGTTTTCAGATATCTTACTTTTACTTGTTATAGACCCCTGTTTCACTGTTATTGTTTAAAGTCTTTTAAATTACATCTTAAAGATATTTTTAATACAAGAAAAATTCCCATATAATTACCATTTTCAGTTTCTTCATTCCTTTATATAGATCTGTGTTCCCTTCTGGTATCGTTTTCCTTCTGCTTGAAAGACTTTCTTTAACATTTCTTGTAATGTGAGTCCCCTGGTGATGTCTGCTTCTACCTTTTGTATTTCTCAAAGTGTCATTAAAAAACAAACTCCTCTGCTGTTGAGTCAGGTCCAACTCACAGTGACCCTAGAGGTCAGAGTAGAACTGCCCCGTAAAGTTTCTAGGGAGTACCTGGCGAATTTGACCTGCCAACTTTTCATTTAGCAGATGTAGCACTTAAACCACTGTGCCACTAGGGTTTCCCAAAGTGTCATTATTTATCCTTATTTTTCTTTTGTTGAATTTACTCTATTTTCAGTTTCAATTTCATTCATTTCTGCTACTGTCTTTATTTTTGCCTTTCCTCTGCTAGTTTTTGGTATATTTTGTTCTTCTTTGTATACTTTGATGTAGGAATTTAGATTATTGATCAGAGTACATTTACTTTTCCTGTATGAGCATTTGGTGCTATAAATTTATTTTTCTACTTATTGTGAGTCATATTTTCCCAGTGCATTGCATGACTGGAGGCCAGACATTGTGAATTTTACTTTGCTGAGTGCAAGATATTTTTATTTTTCTGTAAGTATTCTTGAGCTTTGTTCTGAAATGCAGATAATTGCTTTGGAAAGCATTTAATCCTTTTTAGTTTGATTTGAAATTTGTTAGGCGGAATGAGAGCAATATTCCACTGTAATTATTCCCCACTAACACTGGTGAAATGACTTTAAACCAGGCAGTGTCCCTTTGTTGTGTTCACATGATTACCTCTTGATCCCTGTACAGGTTCCTCATGAGCACAATTAAAGTGTTCTAGAATTCTCATTCTCTGCATTGTTATCTGTAATGTGTTGTGATCCACATAGCTGAATGTCTTTACATTCACTAGTTACATAATTGAAAAAAACTATTTTAAGCGTAGGGAGAGGCAACACACAGTAAAGAAGAAGTTAGCACAACTAGACAAAACTAAAAACTGAGAAGTTTTCTAAACAGAACTAAACACTTGGAGGGACAGAGAAGTATGGTCAGGGGTCTGGGGATTATGATTTCAGAGGACATCTAGGTCACTTGGCATAATAAAGTTTATTAAGAAGATGTTCTGCATCCTACTCTGGTGAATGGCATCTGGGGTCTTAAAAGCTGGGAAGCAACCGTCTAAGAAGCATCAGTTGGTCTCAGCCTACCTGGTTTCACAGAATGAAGAACATTAAAGGCATAAGGAAAATATGAGCCCAAGAGCAGCACCAACTGACTAAAACAGTGGCAATCTAAGAAGCATCAGTTGGTCTCAACCTACCTGGTTGAACAGAATGAAGAACATCAAAGACATAAGGAAAATATGAGCCCAAGAGACAGAAAGAGCTGCATTAATGAGAGACTGCATTAACTAGTTGATACCTGGCTACTGCCAGTGACTCCCTTTATAGGGAACTCAACAAAGAGTCTTTGATAGAGCTGGAGAAATGTGGGGTGCTGAACTCAAACTATAGTAGAAAGATCAGACTTGATGGTCTGACAGACTTCAGTGTCTCTGGAAGACATGGCCCTTGGATATTCCGGTAGCCTAAAATTGAAACCATTCCTGAAACCAGCTCCTCAGATAAAGATTGAACTTGTCTGTAAAACATTAAATGATACTGATGAAGAGTGTGCTTCTTGGCTTAAGTAAATACAGGAGACTAATGAGACATCTCCTCTCCAGAGGTGAGATGAGAAGAAAGAAGGGGACAGGCGCTGGTTGAATGGACATGGGAAATCTGGAGTGGAGAGAAGGAGTGTGCTGTCACAGTAGGGGTGGAGCAGCTAGGGTCATATAATAAAGTGTGTGTAAGTTTTTGTATGAGAAACTGACTTCTAAGCTTTCTCTTAAAACACTCACATACAGCGACTATAGCTTTAAAACTTTATGGGGCCGTTGTACTCTGACCTATAATGTAACTGTGAACTGGGATCAACTTGATGGCACTGGGGGTTTTGGAATCCTGTTAAGGCAAAATGTGTGCCATTGTAGATGAAGGATGTGTTATCTGATTTTCCTTCTCCCACCCTGTCATTGTGCATCAACAGATTTATATCGTGCGATTCATTTTCATTTTATGTGTGTTTATTTATGCACCAACTCTTTTGGAAGTAATTTTAATTCTCCATTTTCTCAGAGTGCATTTCTCTCTGTGTGTTTCTACATAAAATAAAGGAAATGATTGTTTTTAATGCAAATTTGAAAGAAATATAATAGATTTCCGCTACAGTTTTTCCCCATTTAGAGGAGATGAGCACCTAGTTAGATGAAGAACATCATTCCTTGTATAATTTGAATACATCCTGTTTCCATGACAACTTGTAGGTACTGGCTTGCCTGGTAAAAGAAGTATTTGAATTCTTTCTTTGATAAAAGATTTGTCGAAATACTGGAGTCCCAGTATTCTAACTCCAACAAGTTAATTCCAGTTTGGGCTTTTCTCTCCATACCTTTTTTAATATGATCTACTTCGCAGGTTAGAAATGTAAGGATGATTTGGGGGATAAATTTATCTTCAAGATAAAATATGAGTAACTCACATGCCTAATGCTAATGAGCATAGGAAATGAAGATATGTTTTTGGGTAGTAATCATTTTCTGATATCTTCTAGTGAAGTTAAGTCAGCAGAGATGATGCTGCAGTGTATTAACATGTTATTTCATTTGACATAGAATGGCTCAGTTATTAATTTCCAGCTGGAGATTGCAATCATTAGACATGTTTCTTTAGTGCCAGTTTATCTCTTGTCTTTTTAACTGGTTTGTGCCCTCTTACTGCAGAATCTCAGTTCTTACAAGGAATATGGCTTTATTAATGATTTTCCCTTGGAATGAAATGTAGGAAATTATTTGCATCATTAACTATGCTTTTGCAAAATATGAAAAAGATGGTACTGCATTTTATTGAGATTGTGTTTTGTGTAACATAAAATATTTAGGTCCGATAATGCAAGACAGTGTGATCCATGGACAACTGAGTGATAGGTCATCAATACTGAGAAATCAGGAAGGGTTTTAAAGGCTAATAGTGATTCATGGCCGTCTCTAGGATTGTAGGAATGTCAGTGACATGAACGCACTACACATAAAGTGATTGGTGCATACCATGTTTATCATAATTTCCATTTGTTGTTGAGCTGGCCCCCAACTCCTGGTGACCCCATGAAGAACAGCATTGGGCTGCTGCGATCCACAGGGTTTCCACTGGCTGATTTTTTGGAAGTAGATGGCCGTAGCTTTCTTCCACGTTTAGCTTTCTTCCACGTTTGTCTTACTCCGGAGCTTCGCTGAAACCAGTTTAGCATCATAACAGCACATACCTTTGGGTGGTGGCTGCACATGAGATACTTTGGTTGGGAATATAACTTGGGTCACCTGCATAGAAGGGAAAATTCTACCCCTGAACCACCACTGCTCCCACTAATCTCCATTAAAGACAACGTTTTTTTAATGAGCAGATCAATATGTGCTTATTTTTAGCAGGGTGGGTGTGTAGGTATCGTGCTTTCTTACTACAAAACTAAGGAAATTTAATAATAAGTATATGCAGTTTAACGTTATTAATGTATAATGTGTGTTGTTATTAGGTGTCCTGAGTCAGTCCTGATTCATAGTGATCCTGCATGTAACAGAACAAAACATTGCCTCATCGTGCGATGTCTTCATAATTGCTGCTATTTTTGAGCCTATTGTCGTACCCACTGTGTCAGCTTATCTCATCGAGGAACTTCCTCTTTGTTGCTCACCATCTACTTTAGCAAGCGTGATGTACTTCTTCAGGAACTGGTCCCTCCTGATAGCATGTCTAACGTACATGAGATGAAATCTCATTATCTTCACTTCTCATGAGCATTCTGGCTGCATGTATTCCAAGACAGATTTGTTCATTCTTCTGGCAGTCCATGATACATTCACTAGTCTTCACCAGCACTGTAATTCAAAAGCATTGATTCTTCTTTGGTCTTCCTTGTTCATTACTTAGCTTTCACATGCATGTAAGGTGATTGAAAACACTGTGGCTTGGATCAGGTTCATCTTAGTCTTCAAAGTGACATATTTGCTTTTCAGTAAGGAAGTCTTTTGCAGCAGATTTGCCCAACGTAATACAGTACATCATTTGGCTTCTTTACTGCCACTTCTGTGGACATCGATTGTGGATTCAAGTAAAATAAAATCTTTAACAACTTCAGTCATTCATGTCTTTATCATGATGTTGCTTATTGGTCACTTGTGAGTTTTGCTTTCTTTGTGTTGAGGTGTAATCCACACTGAAGGCTGTATTTTTTAATTTCATTAGCAAATGCTTCAAGTCCTCTTCACTTTCAGCAAGCTAGTTTGTGTCGTCTGCATTTTCCAAGACGTTAACAAGTCTTCCTGATGTCACATCCTTTTTCATATAGTTCAGTTTCTCAGATTATTTTCTCGACATACAGATTGAATAAATACATGAAAGGATACAACCCCAACACACACCTTTCCTGACTTTAAACCACATGGTATCCCCTTTTTCTGTTCAAACAACTGCCTCTTTGTCTATGTACAGGTTGCGCATGAGCACAATTAAGTACTCTGGAATTCCCATTCTTCACAATGTTATCCATAATTTGTTACAATCCACATAGTCAAATAAACATAGCCAAATAGTGCCAATAAACATAGATACACCTTTTTCTAATATTCTATACTGCCAGCCAAGATCTGTCTGATATCAGCAATTTATTCCGCATTTCATGTCTTCTGAATCTGACTTGAATTTTGGTGGTTCCCTATTGAAGCACTGCTACAACTGCTTTTGAATCATCTTCAGTAACATTTTATTTGCATGTAACATTAATAAAGGTACTCTAGTGGCATGGTGGTTAAGAGCTGTGGCACGCTACAGCTGCTAACCAAAAAGGTTGGCAGTTCGAATCCACCAGCCGCTCCTTGGAAACCCTATGGGGCAGTTCTACTCTATCTTACATAGTTGCTGTGAGTCAGAATCAATGTGATGGCAATGGATTTTTATTATTAATGATATCGTTTGATAATTCCCACATTCTGTTGGACCACCTTTCCTTGCAATGGGAGCAAACATGGATCTCTTCCAGTTGGTTGGCTAGGTAATTGTTTTCCAAATTTCTTAGCATAGGCAAGTGAGTCCTTCCAGCATCCATTTGTAGAAACACCTCAGTTCCATCAGTTCCTGGAGATGTGTTTTTCACCAACGCCTTCAGGGCAGTTTGGACTCCTTCCTTCAGTACCATCAACTCTTAATCACATGCTACCTCTTAAAGTGACTGAACCTAGAACAGTTCTTTTTGGTACAGTGACTCTGTATACTTTCCATCGTCTTTTGAAGTTTCTAACATCATTCAATGTTTTCCTCCATAGACTCCTTCAGTATTGAAAATTGAGGCTTGAATTTTTTCATCAATTCTTTCAAGAAATGTCAAGCATATTCTTCCCTTATGGTTTTCTAACTCCATGACTTTGCACATTTCGTTATAACTCTTTACTTTGTTTTATCAAGCTGCCCTTTGAAATCTTCTGTACAGTTCTTTTACTTCATCATTCTTCCAGTTCACTGGAATTATGTTCAAGAGCAAGTTTCAGAGTGTCTTCTGACATCCATTGTGTTCATTCCCTGTCTTTTCAAAGGCCTTTTGCTTTCTCCATATATGATGTTCTTAATGTCATCATCACACAGCTCCTCTGATCTTCAGTCATTAGTGTTCAGTGTGTCAAATCTGTTCTTGTGAGGGTCTTTAAATTCCAGTGGGGTATACTCGAGGTCATGCTTTGACTCTTGAGAACTTGTTTTATTTTGTTTAGCTTCAACATGAACTTGCATATGAGTAGTTCATCTATTTTGCAGTTGGCCCCTAGTCTTATTCTGACTGACTGAACTTTTCCATAGTCCCTCCTATGGATGTAACCAATTTGATTCCTGTGTATTATTACTTCTGATGAGGTCCACATGTAAAGTCACTATTTACAGTTTTGAAAAAAGGTATGTCCCTGAGTGAGTCATTGGTCTTGCAGAATTCTATCATATGATCTCCAGTGTCCTTTCTGTCACCAATGCCGTATTTTCCAATGACCCATCATTCTTGTTTCCAACTTTTATATTACATTCACCAGTAAACAATGCATCTTGGTTGCATGTTTAATCAATTTCAGACTGCAGAAATTGGTAAAAATCTTAAATTTCTTCATCTTTAGTGTTACTGGTTGGTACATGAATTTGAATATTAGTTGTAGTAACTGGTCTTTCTTCTCAGCTTATGGATATTATCCTATTACTGACAGTGTTGTACTTCAGGATACATCTTGGAAAGTTCTTTTTGACAACAAATGTGATACTGTTCCTCTTCAGTTTTCATTTCTGGCAGAGCATACATACTACAAGGTTACAATCAGCTTGGGTGGTGGGTTTTGTTTTTATGGGCATAGTAGACAATATGATTATCTGAGTCGAAGTGTCCAGTCCCAGCCCACTTCAGCTCACTAATGCCTGAGGTATCAACTTGCAAACCATCCAGTACATTTCTGACAAATTCAAGTTTTCCTCTATGCATACATTCCACCTTCTGATTATTAATGGGTGTTTGCAGCTGTTTCTTCTTATTTTGAATCATGCCACTTCTTTGAATCATGCCACTTCAGCAAGTGAAGGTTTTGAAAGCTTTTCTCCATCGATATCATCAAGGCCTGTATTTTCCAGTTATATTTTAAGTGTCTTCCAGCCTGAGGGGCTTATCTTCCAACACTGTATCAGACATGTTCTGCTGCTATTCATAAAGTTTTCACTAGCAATTTTTTTTGTAGTAGATCACCAGATCCTCCTTCCTAGTCTGTCTGAGAAAGTTTGCTGAAACCTGCCCACCATGGCTGATCCTACTGGTATTTGAAATACAGATGGCATAGCTTCCAACATCAGAGCAACAGGCAAGCCACCACAGTGCAGTAAACTAACAGATAAGAGATGGATATAATATGTAACAAATGAAAATAAATGGGAAAAAGTAGAAAATTAACAGTGTCTTTCTGTATCAGGCTTATGCAATTCCTGCTGATGGGCAAAAATAAAAAGACTAAGGTCTCCTTGGCCTGAAAATGCTATTTGAAATTATCTTCATGGTTCCTAGTGTGGCACTTTACACAGTGTTAAGTCTCGAAAATTTTATACCAGTTCGGTTTGGGGAGAGAAAACAAATAATGTGGCTTCGTTTAAGAAGTTGCTTCATTTTTCTGTTCTAAATGCCTGTCCATTTATATTGACTTCTCAAGTTTCAAAAGACTTAGCCCTTAAATAAATGACTTACAAAATATTTCAGCATAGACTTTAGTGAATGCTTTAATCATAAAAAAAAAAAAAATGTTGCTGTTGAGTCCATTCTGACACATAGAGAAGGATTAATTCATCTGGTATTTGCTGAGTATCCATTATACAAACACTAATTTGTAAGATTCTGTGTCAGCTGTAAAGATAAACCTTTCACCATCAGGGATCTTAGGCCAATGCTGGAAAGAAGGTATAGGTGGTCATTTTATCCCTGGTCCCTGGGTGACAGAAATGATGTATACACTCAACTACTAACCAAAAGTATGGAACCCACCCAGCAGTGACACAAAAGAAAGTCCTGGTAGTCTGCCTCTGTAAAGATTATAGTTCAGAAAGCTCTGTGGAGCACATGTCCACTCTGTGACGCGGGGGCTTGCTGTGAGTTGGAATCAGATCAACAGCCATGGGTTTGGGTATTGTTTTTTTGAGGGGATAATTTTGTAACATGACTCATCACCTCCTAATTTTTTGCTGAGTAGGTTTATATTTTCTGTAGCAGAATTTCTTATGCCAGCATAAGAAAACCTAGGCTTAAAAATAAAGCTTTGGGAAGCATAGTGCATTTCCTCAGAGCACTGACTTGCAAAATGCTCCCCTAAATGAGCCATAGCTGAAAGCTCAAAACAAAATCTCATCCTGAAAGCTGCTGCTTAATTGTGAAGTAGTGACTAGCTTGCCACAGACTTACCCAACTGTGCAAGCAATTGTCATCTTGCAATGTGGACTAGAGCATTTGCTCGGCTCTCATGATGGACGCAGAAGGTCTAGTAGAACACCAGTACACCCCAGGCATGTTCCTAATATGACCACCATTCCAGTTTGCCTGGGACTGGGAGTTTTCCTAGATGGGGGACTCTCACTGCTCCAACAGAGACAGTGCTAGAAAACATGGACTGTTACTCAACCAATACTTGTGGCCTTTTATGGCTTATGTGGAGAGCTCAGCAAATGTTCCTGATTGGATTCTCTGAGCAGCCCAGTGAAGTAGGTGTTATTAGCACAGTCATTTTCCAACTGAGAAAAAAAGAAGCCCAAAGAGGTTAGTTGATTGGCCCCAAATCACACAGCTGTTCAGCACTAGGCTCACACTGATCACGTTGCCACTCAGTTGTCCACCTTCTCTTCTTCTCTGACAAATGCCAGAGACCAAGTTGAGGCCTGCCAGCATTCTGATCTGAGTGAGTCTCACCTCTCTGGTTGATTGATTGGCCCAGGGAGCAGTCACAACTACTCTGTGATAAGGAGCAGTGATTTGCAGAGTGTGTTTTCAGAGTTGCTTGTGTTGCGGATCAATGTTGGTCGCAGTATAAACTCCCAGCAGTAGGAGATGATTATGTGAGTCATTGCTCCGCCAGTCTGGGGAATACTGTGCGGCCATGTACTGCATCCTTATACTCGCTTTAGGACAACTCTTTCTTACAGGATTAAAACTTTTTTTTTCGCCTTTAACCAAGGCTCATTATGGTTGCTTTCCTGAGTTCCCTTCCCAGGGCAAGGGGGCTCCGGGGGAAAGTAGTTAGATCTCCTGCTCAGCCATGACACTTCTGGGCTCTTTGGTCTCCTGTCCCTTTATGGAGTGCACTTGGTGATGATCTGTGATGACCCTTGAAGGATGGCTAGCGATATGGCTGAGCAGAGCAGAGCAGAAGAAAGGTCTCAGGCGAAAGTGTGGATGTGTCAGTGCACACAGTTTATTCGTGTTGTGGGGAGAAGACCAATCATGAATTGAGTGAAGCTTGTTGAACATCTCTCATGTGCCAGACACTGTACTAGGAACTGGGGACACAATGCAGGAGGAAGGGGCTGCAGCCTGCCCTCTGGAGCTCACGTTGTGGCATAGCTAAGGACTCAGGCAGGAGGACAGGAGCAAATACATTTGGAAGGAAAACACATATTTACATGTATGTATGTATACTCAAATATATAAATATTTCCGAAATATACATTTATATTTCCAATTATATATGTATGTATATACATATGTATGTATCTAGATGTATGTGTCTGTATATTACGTTTAGATACACACACGTCTAAAACTAAATATATTTGGAAAGGTAAGTTGGGGTGTGAGTGGATAGGCAACCACTGAAGGTTTTTAGCAAGGAAGTTATAGGATAAAAGTGCTTTTTAAGAAGGCTAGTATGGTATCTCAGAAACTGGTGGCATAGTGGTTAAGTGCTATGGTGGCTAACCAAAAGGTCACCAGTGCAAATTCACCAGGTGCTCCTTAGAAACTGTATGGGGCAGTTCTACTCTGTCCTGTAGGATCGTTGTGACTCAGAATTGACTAGATGGCTGTAGGGTTTTTTTTTTTTTTTTTTTTTTTTAGTATACCATCTCTGGAAGGGATGGACAGGCAGAGGAGAATAAGTAGAAAATGGGAGGCAAATTCATAGACTGTTCCATGTATCAGTATCTGGGGTATGCCCAGCTCATTTCCTTAGCAGAGTTTGGTGCATGCCATGTTCGGCTCTGAAGGCGTGGAGGGGAATGGAGCAGGCACTGCCCTGTCCCTTGGACCGCACATCCTGGCATGGAGGACGAGGCAGTAGATCAGCGCAGCTTGTGATGCCTGCTGTATTTTGTAGCCCTCAAAAAGAAATGTTGAATAAATACTGGAAAGAATCATCACGACACTTGGTGAGGTGCTTTAGACATGGCCATGGGGATATTTGGGGATACGCCCAGGCTGCTGTGGGACAGAGAACTGGAGGGGCAGGGAATTCACTGGGAGAGAATGGTGGCCCTCCCACCACACCTGGCTGCAAACTAGGACCAGGAGGGGACAGTCCCGGTGGGAATAGACAAAGAATTTCAACTCAAGGAGTGAGGACTCAGTGGAGGACGGATGGCGTGACTACCAAGTCTCAGTGCCATGTTTTCTAGGCTCTGTCACTGGGAAGACCTCAGTCTCCTCATTGTAAATGCTTAACAGATGTAATTTTCTTTCTTCTCTCCCTTTGGTGAGTCTGAACAAGGCGTTTTAGATTCTCAATATTTATCATTGGTTAGACTTTTTCAGGAGCCTGGTAGGCCAGTGGTTAAGCACTTGCTGCTTACTCAAAAGTGAGCAGTTCAGACTACCAGCTGTCACATAGGAGAAAAATTTGGCAGCCTGCTTCTGTGGAGATTTACAGCCTTGGAAAACCTGTGAGCCAGTTCTGCTCTGTCCCGCAGGGTCACTGTGAGTCAGAATCAACCCGATGGTGGTGGGTTTTGAGCTTTTTCTTTGTGCAGCTTGTAAGATGTGTTCAACGTGTTTTTTCATACATGCCTCGAAACACCTCACGGGGAAGTTTTTGTTATCGTCTCTGTGTTCCCGAGGCAGAAACTGCAGCCGAGCAAGGTTAGTAACTAAGCCAGGGTCCCATAGCTTATCCATGGCAGGATCCTGGTTAAACTGGAATCAGCCTCCAAAGCAATCGAGTTTCAAGTCTCCAGCATCCCCTTAGCTATGACCCTAGGACTGACCTATGACTCTAGCCTTTGCCGGACGTTTTTCTCAGTCATAGTCTATGCCCCAAGCTTGCGCCTGGCCTAGGTCCTGTATGGTGGAGGGGAGGGAGGGAGCTGAGGTCCGCCACCTAGTGGCCACTGTCTTCCATTTTCTTCTGAGCTTCTGAAAAAAGAAGGAAAGGAAGTTCACACATGGAAGACAAGCCTGCATATTTCTAGCATCACACCCTGTAAACAGGAAACTCCTCAGTCCCGGAGGAGGAGCCCAGCAACATAATCCTAGCATATTGCCCAGGACTCCTGATCCCGTTCAACAAATACTTAATGAACTATGTCATTATCTATCTGGAACATTGGTCATGCAGTGGTTAAGAGCTTAGCTGCTAACCAAAAAGGCTGGCAATTTGAATCTATCAACTGCTTTTGGGAAATCTTTAGGGGCGGTTCTGCTCTGTCCTATAGGGATGCTATGAGTTGGAATCGACTCGGCAATAGTTTTTCTTTTTTTAATCTATCATCTGTTAGAAACTCTGGTGGCAGAATGCCATAGTGGTTAAGTGGTTACATGCTATGATGCGCTAACCAAAAGGTTGACAGTTCGAATCCAACAGCTCCTCCGTGAAAACGCTATGGGGCAGTTCTACTCTGTCCTATAGAGTTGCTGTCAGTCGCAGTTGACTTGACAGCAGTGGGTTGGGTTGGGTTTATATCTAATGATCTGGCTCCCTCGTGGTCTACCTTCCTGTCTGTATATGAATAAAGAACAGTGGCGGTTCAGTAGCAGAATTCTTGCCTTCCATGCGGGAGGTCTAGGTTCCGTTGCCAGAAAATGCACCTCAAGTGCACCCACCTCCTGTGTGTGGGTAGAGGCTTGACTGTTGCTATGATACCGAACAGGTTTCAGCAGAGCTTCCAGACCAAGAAAGACTAGGAAGAAAGGTCTAGTGATATACATTGGAAAAGCAGCCACTGAAAACCCTGTGGATCACAATAGTCTGATCCTGTTGTACAAAGGTTTGTCAGGGCCAACTCAACAGCTAGTTCCAACAACATGTATGTATTTTCATTCCACTGGAATGTAAGCTTCATGAGACAAGACTTCTTTTTGTTTGTATTGTTCCCTGATAAATCCCAAGAGCCCAGATCAGGCATGTAACCAATACTTATTAAATAGAGAATTATGAATGCCTAACATGTAACAGCATCTTTACTGTATACCAGGTACTTAACATACATTTTCTCAATTTTACTCATGATTTGAAGAGATAGGGATGGTGTCATCAATTGAATTGTGTCCTCAAGTGTAGCCATGGGGCCATGATTCCCTGTATTCTACGATTGTAGGGATGGTGTCATGGATTGAATTGTGTCCCCCCCAAATAGGTGTAGCCATGTGGCCATGATTCCCTGTATTCTACAGTTGTCCCCCATTTTGTGATTTTGCTGTGCTGTAAAAGTATTAGGGTGGGACTGTAAATCCCTTCAGAAGATCACTTCCCTGTTCCACTGTAAAGGGAATTTCCCTGGAGTACGGCTTGCACCACCCTTAATCCTTTCATCCAGCAAGAGATGAAAGGAAAGCGGGCAGAAAATTGGGAACCTCACACCATCAATAAAGCAGCACCGGGAAAAGAGTGCATCCTTTAGACCTGAGGTCCCTGTGCCAAGATTCTCCGTAGACAAAGACTGATTAAATACTGGACATTCCTGCAGAACTAACGAGGGGAAAGTCTTCTCCCAGAGCAGGCATCTTGAATTTTGACTCATAGCCTACAGGACTGTGTAAGAATAAATCTTTCTTTGCTAAGGCCGTCCACTCTGTGATATTTCAGTTAGAGCAGCCCTAGCTGACTGAAACAGATGGCCATTCAGCACATGTGAAGACTGAGGTGCAGAGAGGCTCAGGAGCTGCCTTGGTTTTTAAAGAGCAGAATTTTGAATCTGGTTTTCAAATTTTACAGACCTTGTAGGGTTGCTATGAGTCGGACCTGACACAGTGGCAGTGGCTTTGGCTTGCCAAGCCAAGCCAAGTACTTGGGTTATGCTTAACTACTGTGCATAGTACCTCCTGTGTACACCTACTACGTGTCAGGTCCTGTCTGTGGCATCACCACCATTGAACAAGTGATGGAGTAGTTCCAGGGGCCTCCAGACGTTCTCCTCTCACATTCAGTTTTACTGAGTGGATGTTTTCCTCCTCACAGTACAGTAAACAGAGGAAATTCAAGAAAGGCAGGCCAACAATGTGCCCCTGCCTCTAGCTAGCTTTGTGGCTGTTTGACCTTAGACAGTGTCCCTGCACCTCAGTTTTCTCATCCATCAAGGGAAAGATTTAGTTATGATCCCTGCCTTCCCTTCCAACTCCAACATTCCACTATTCCTGTGACTCCTCAGGAGCCAGATGTGAGTGGAAGAACAGAGACCACTTGTTACTAGGCAACTAGCACCCGCCTCACCCATGTTTCCATAGTGATGATGAAAGTTGGGCTGATGGGATTACCAGCTCTTGCTAATTGCTTCTGAGAGCTCAAGGTCTCTGTCTCTTTCTTGCTGCTTGTGATCACTCTCATTCTAGAAACTGTGGACAGATGTTTCCACCATCAGCAGCCTGCCCAAGGCAGCCCTGGTACAATGAAAAGCAACCGGACATTTGAGCCTGGCTACACCTCTGAGTAGCTGTGTGTTCCTGAGCAGGTTGCTCTGCTTCTCTGGGTTTCCATTTCCTCTTTTGGAAAATGAAGGTGTTAGAATAGTAATCCTTGTCTGAAGCTCTTCCCTGGCTCTCAAATCCTGTGATGCCTGGGGAGCTTGTCAGGGGAGCAGACCACACTGTTACCAGGCAACCAGCAGGCACCCTGCCCAAGTTGCCTTGGTGACTGGATGCTGGAGGGGAAGGGAGTAGCTGCTGCAGCTAATTGCTTAATTATTTATAAGTGCCTCAAGTCCTTTTTGTTGTTTTTGTTGCTAGGAGCTATGGGGTCACCTTCTCTTCCTCCCTCCTGCCACCCTAAGTTGCCTGCCTTACGTGTTACACAGGGAGAGCATGTTGGCCTGGATCTCAAGCTACCCATGTTCTAGTCCCACCTCTGTCATTTCCTAGAGCTGTGGCCTCGGGTAAGTCACTTCATCTCTCTGGGCCTCAGTTTTGTCATTTGTAAAATGATGGGTCTGTCTAGATGATCTCCCTTCCTGTTGTCTACTTACAAAGTGAGAAAGATAAGAGAAATTTTCCAAATTTGTTATTTCCTAAAGATAATTCTGAAGAGCAGTTAAGAAGAGTTAATTCTCTTATATACTTCCAACAGGACAAGTATGAGAGTTGTGCCCACTATTCTCTAATGGTCTGTGACTTTAACTGTGTTGCCTGACCCCTTTTATTAATCTTAAGGCTATTTAAATTTTATTTACTTATATACCACCTACTTCCAAAATAGGTTTGAGTCATTCATAGTATAATATGTATATGTACAATCAGGCTATTAAAATAGAAAATACAAATTTTTTTTTAAAAAGTCAGTGGCTCTCTAACCATCAAAAAAAAAAAAAAAGAGAAAAGGAATATATTATATGGAAACAGGGATGATTCTTCATTGGTTAATATTGATATTGTGGTTCAGCATCAAATATAATTTTGAGTGTTATGGGAGCCAAAGCAAAAAGAGAGGGAAGTATTATTCAGTAAAAAAAAAGTACCAGACTGTTCCTGGCCTCAGATTCTGAGAGGAATTGATCACATGGTGCACTCTCTTTTACAGAAACTGCAGATAAAATTTTAAAATAGCCCTTTCTGGCTGAAAGCATTATTAAAGAACATGAGGAAGAAGCTAAACTTGACAATTTGACTAGTTTTGAACATTAGAGAGCAAAAAAATTCTTCTGCACCAATGCTGTGAAACTTTATAATGATCAAAGTTACTTAGGAAATAAAAACTTTCAGAATCAAACATTATTTATAACTCAATTATATATAAATGCATGTGTGCAGAGCAGTTTGGCATGTATATCAAATTTTTAAATGGATCCAAGAATGTGGCTTCTCTAAACTTACTCTGAGATAAACTGGGGTTGATGAGCTAAAATGTAAACAGAAAAATGTTTATGATAGCATTGTTTATGAAAGAATAACTTGAAACCACATAAATAATGAAGACTGCTGAATTACAGTACTTCTTTACAATGATTACTCTGTAGTCCTTAAAATGAAATTAATCTGCATGTTTTGATATGGAAAAGATCTTGAAGGTAGCATGTTAAGTATAAGAAAAAGGTACCGTGATGGTACGAAATGCCTCTATCTTTGGTTATAAAAAAGAGAAACATGTGTATACTGTTTGCCTATCTAAATACATATGTGTATAGGCATACTTACATTTTTCCGGAAGGAAACTGTTACCGGTGGTTTTTTCTGAGTAGGAAGATTGATTGTCTTGGGAGGGAGGGAGGGAGACACTATGCATTGTCTCATTTTTCCCATGCGAACCTGTCCCTACAGAGTCAGTGGGGGCTGACAGTCTGACTCTGAAGTCTGAGCACCTGTCTTCAGGTCTGAGCTCCCCCACTTAGCTGTGTGGCCTTGGGGAATTGACTTGGTTTCTCCATACTTCATCTGTAAAACAGTACTGTGTTGCTCAGATTGTTTTGAGAATTAGTAAGTGTGAAGTACTCAGAATAGCATGAAGAATACCATGTATATGTTTTCTTGAAAAGCTGAGTAAAAATTAAACCACAACAGAAAATTCTCCTAACCACAAGGACCCCTAGTATCTGAGTGTCACCTCCTCCGCTTTTAAAAAGCAGAGATGGATTTGATAAAATGTGTCACTGCTTTAGAGATTATGTTTGAAGCAGGGGTTTTGTTTTCACCGTTGTTATTTTAGCTGACCTTGAGTAACTTCCAGGGGTGGTCCCTATCCTAGGACTCACTGTAGGCTCTTGCTAGACCTGTGAAGCCCCTCAGACAATCTTGTTTTGTAGCTCCTCTTCTGGTCCACAGAGCTAGTGCTCAAATCAAGCACAATGCACGGGATGTCAGGTAGAATCTGTGAGGAGAGAAAGCTCAACATCCTCAGCTGTTGAAAACCTGAGAGGGACTATCCAGAAATTGTACATGCTGGTTATACCAGGCCCAAAAATTAAGTCCATGAACTTAATTGTTCTTATTTGTAGAATATCACTATATTCGCCTGTGAAGTACTTCCCTTAGGAAGCTATGCACCAATGCCAGCACCTGGTCCACTATTCAAAGCAATTTTGGTATTCTTTCTGCAATGGCCATTGTGCACGTTGGCAAGTTTGCGAACTTAATTGTATAGTTGTCTGTCAGGAAGTTTTTAGCCAGTAAACAAATAACTGTGTTGGAAAACCCTCCCTACTCACCTGATCTGGCCCCCAGTGACTTTTTTCTTTACCCAAAGATAAAGAAAATGTTGAAAGAAAGACATTTTGATGACATTGAGGACATCAAGGGTAATATGACCATAGCTCTGATTGTCATTCCAGAAAAAGAGTTCCAGAATTGCTTTGAAGGGTGGACTAGATGCTGGCATCTGTGCATAGCTTCCCAAGGGGTGTACTTCAAATGTGATCACTTCAAAGGTGACTGTAGTGATATTCAGCAGTGAGGTATGTAGCACTTTTTCTAGGCTGAGTTCACTAACTTGTCAAACCTCCTATGTATGAGATGTGTGTTCACACATCTTCTGCTTTCGTTTTGAAAAAGAGAGGGACGGAGAGGGGCTAGGCTCGATGGCCTCACGTATTTTAATTTCTGGAATCGTGTGGTCAGGGGACCTCCGCAATGTTTAGAGGTGCAGAAAGCACCTGGCTTTGTATTCAGGAGTCAGTCCTGCCCAGTTTCCGCCTCCTTCCCCTTGTCAGTGGTTTGGGGCAGGCCTGGAGAACTTTGGTTGGCTCTGGGAGCGCCCCCTTGAGGGTGGGCCACACTTTGAACCAGGCATGGGCTTCTCAAGGTGGGCACACGGTAGCCCTAGAGGGACGATGGAAACTCCGGACCCTTCAAATTAGGTGATTCGGAAAGTGTGCCCTCCTGTGAGGAATGCTAAGGTGACCTGCTGCAACCTCAGGACCGCGACAGTACGTTCTCGTTCTCTGTTTCTTGTGGCTGTCTGGTTCTTTCTTTGTGTACTCCTGGGCATTCGACTCTATATCCATTTGGGCAGGGGTTCCCCTCGCCGTCTCTGTGTTACATCCAACTGTGTTTCCATCTGCCCTTCTACTCATCCATCCATCCTTCCCTCCTCCAACCATCTGCCAGCCTCCCATCTATCCTTCAGACGCTGGTATGTCTAACTGTTCCTCCTTCCCTCCCACTACGTGAATCTGAGAGTCCATCCACGGCTCTGTCCATCCGTACGTCTGTCCACCTGTAACCTGCCTATTCATGCCGCCGTTCTGCCATCTGGCTGCAGAGCCCTCCCCCGCCCATTACTTTAAGCCCTGACTGCCAGCTAAATCCCGCCGGCCACCACTCCCAGACGATCGGTCAGTCCTCGTAGGTGGGGTCGGGGCCTGTCCCATCGGCCCGTCACCCCGCCGAGGGGCGACCTGCCTTGTGGGGCGCCCGGCCGACAGTGCCCCCGGCGGCTGGACTCCCCGGCCCGGCGCGGCGGGCGGGGCGCGCGGGGCGCGCGGGGCGGGGCGCGGCGGCCGGGGTGACTCAGCCGCAGCCCGCCCCGCGTCCCCGCGTCGCCGGCCTCGCGGGCGGGGCGGAGAAAATGGCGCTGCCCCCGGCCGCCGCGCCCCCCGCCGGGGCCCGGGAGCCGCCGGGGCCCCGCGCTGCCGTGGCCGCCGCTGGCGAGTCGCCGCTCAGCCTGCAGCAGCTGTCTGCGCTGCGGCCGGAGCCGGGTGGCGTCCCGCTGCACTCGCCTTGGACCTTCTGGCTCGACAGGTGAGGGGGTGCCAGCGGAGCGCAGGCCCCCAGCGTCCGACCCAGCCCCCGCCGAGGCCGGGCCCCCGCCAAGCCTGCGCCTGCCGCTTTGTCCCCACGCGGTGCGGCCCTGGCGCCCCGTGTGCCCGCGCCGGCCGGGCCCCCACGCGCGCCGGCGCCAAGTCCCCGGGCCCCCAGGCCCCCAGCCCCCGGCGCGCTACGCCGGGACGCAGGGTCGGGGCCCGCCGCGCGTTAGCGCCCGGCCACCCGCTGGCCCTAGCGCTCGAGGAGGTCCAGGTCGGAAGGCGAGCTGGGAGCAGGGGCGAGCGGCTGTTGGCGGCCTCGCCTCCTGAGCTCGGAGAGCAGAAGCTCAGCCGAAAAGTTTCAGCAGCACTTTGCCTCTTTCTCATTTCCTCTAAAAGAAGAATGCCCACAGGCGGATGTTTGGTTGGGCGGTGGGGACCCATGTTGGCACCCTTGCTCTGCCTGGGTGGGAGATGGTGGGCGCTTGGGGGTTATGCAGTTCCTCTCTGTAAAATGGGGAGAGCGATATCCGTCCTGGTATCACCCGGGGCTTTGGAGGAAATCAGAATGTGAGCTTAGCAGTGACAGTGCTTGGGAAAGTTGAACAGCCTCCTAGGAAGTAGATGGTGGTGGTGGTAGTGCTGCCGGTGGGCTCCTCCAGCCCGTGACCCCCTCAGGCTGCTGTGGACACCTCACCCAGCGGGCAAGTATTTCTGGAGTCCTTGCGGTGAAGCCATAAGCCTGCGAGGCGATAGGGATTCAGTGGTGGGCAGACAGGCAGCCGGCCTTCATAAATCGTCCCTCACCTTCACAGTGAAGTGGGGCCAAGTAGAGCCCGTCAAGGACTGCGCTGGTACTGCCTCCTTCAAAGCCCTTCTTGACAGTCGCCCTTGCCTGCTATCATTCTGTATTCTCCTGCCTTGCCTTTTGCTTTTGGTTTGTATGTGTGTTTTTTCATAATACTTCATGCTGTGTGCTGTTCTATTACATATGAATTTATTTATAATTTATTCCCTTAGTCTCTCAATATCTTCTATCATTTAAGGGCCCTCTGACAAGTACTTTGTTTGGACCCTTTCTGTATCCCGAGGACCTAGAACTATGCCTGGCACGTAGTAGTAGCACAAGAAATGTATGGGGAGTGACTAGATTATATGAATGCAAGGTCCCCTCTGAGTTTCTGTTAACACCGTAGGTGTTCCGTGATACCAGAGCCATGACCATCTCCTGCAGGAATGTCCTAAGAACTTATGGTAATATTGATAAAAGAATATCTGCTATGGTTATAGGCTAGAAGCAAAGGTATGTGGCAGATTTTTGTGTGTGTATTGTGAAATTTACTTGGTAGACAACAAGACTTTGCATAAAATGCCTGCAAGACTTTTAAGAGTGATTTTCATGTTTTTAATAGTAAAGACAGGCTCACTATTACTGGAAATAACTGCTGGCATATAAAAGTTGACCCTTGAAGTCTTTTTTTTGGGTACCCAAAGAAATTGGGGGTGAGTGACATGAAGTGAGTCTCCAGGTTTGGAGAACCTCTCATTTTTGTTACAGGATGCTACGAGAACATTTTAGTGTCATAAGCAGAGTGGTTTTGGCAGACTTGAGCAGAATGAAATCATCTGTGTCTGTTCTCAAAGGTGGCATTACAATACTATTGTTACCCAGTTTGTGTCTTCAGTGCCTGAGATGTGGACCCCTAGTATAAACTGGATTCTTTTGAGTGGTAGAAACAGATTGAAGAGACTTTCTTCTTAAACAGAGTTAAAAAAAGGGGGAGGGGGGAGAAGAATGCATCTAGGAAGAATACCTCTTGATAAGAGTATTTGTATAGGAAGAACACTTCTTGAGAATGGTTTATAATACAAACTTTAAAAAAAAAAAACCCAGCTTTTTAAGACTATGTGGTATATTTTAAAATAAGAATAATTTCAATGGAGACACAAATTATATTTTTAATACTATTTATTTGCACTGTTTTTCCTGAAAGTCAGTAATCACATGAAGTAATTATTGCTACTGTGTTTAAATCTTTAATAAAAACAACTGTATTGATTTAGGGATTATAACTCATTCCAGCATACATATTCAAACCCATTACCATGGAGTCAATTCTGACTCACGTAACCCATATGAATTCATTTTGCCTGATCAGGGATTTCATAGCGTTATTGAATTTTTCTGTCTTCTCAGGGAATCCATTACATTTATGTAGGCAGCCACAAAGTTGTGAGTACCTTGTGTTGTAATATTTTTCCAGAATGACAAGGTTCTCAGGAGAGTGCTCTGAGGTGCCTCTTCATGCCCTCATAGCTGGTCTCTGCCACTGGTGACATCAATTTTGAGTTCCACTGCATGCAAACACCTCATCCTACTTAAAACTTGAGTGCCTTTGGCATCTACCTCTTGGCTTTTCCTACCTGTCAGCCTGCTGTGTGACTGTAGGCAAGAGACCCACTCTCCCCAGGGCTGACTTTCGTTGTTTGTAAAATGAAGATAATTACAGGCTGTATCTCAGAGATTCCTGGAGACCACAGAGGTGCAGTGTAGTCAGAAAAAACTGGATGGTGATTAACAATAGCAACAAATGTCTCATGGGACCCTTTTAAAGGTTAAATGAGAGTCAAGAGTGTAAAACACCTAACCCAGTACCTGGCAAATAATTTAATAAATGTTAATAATGCTGCTGTTACAGGGTGCCCTGTGCCACCACTGACAGCTCTGACAGGGATCACAATAGCAGGTCCTGGTCAGAGCTGGAGAAAAATGTAGAATAAAATTCTAACTCACAAGGACAGACCAGGCTTACTGGATCAACAGAGACAGAAGAGACCCTGAGAATTTGGCTCTTGGACATCCTTTTAGCTTAGTAATGAAGTCGTTCCTGAGGTTTACCCCTCAGACAAAGATTAGACAGGCCCACGAAACAAAATGAGACTAAAGGGCCCACCAGCCGTGGGGCAAGGACTAGAAGGCAGGAGTGGACAGGAAAGCCAGTAATAGGGAACCTGGGTTTGAGGAAGGAGAGTGTTGACATGTGGCAGAGTTGTTAGACAATGTCATAAAACAATACGTGTACTAACTATTTAATGAGAAGCTAGTGTGTTCTCTGAACCTTCATCTAAAGTGCAATTAAAGGAAAAAAAATACAAAGTCCACGCAGAGACAAGGAACCCAGATTCTGAGGAGACTGAGACCAGTTCTGTCTTCTCTGGTCCCCCAAAGGGCTCCATTTGCACTCACAACCACACTGCATTGGTCTGCTCATTTACCTTAGTCTCTGACTAGACCAGAGCTGTTGGTGTCCAGATGTGTGTCACCCACATCTCTGTCCTCAGCACCATAGTGGCTGATGGAAGTGCCCAGGAAATACATCCTCATTGCATAAAATGCAGGGAGAGCTTTGAAAGGGCCCAGGTATACAATAATTAGGTCTCTGTCCCTGATTAATGAGGCTGCTGTGTTTTATGACCCCAGGAAGCATCTTCCTTCCATGTAAGCGGCAACTTGAATGACAGTATCCCCTGGTGGAGGCCCTCCCTGGGTTCTGCAGCCAGCTGTGTCTTGAACCTGGAATCAATCACCAGTTGGGTCTTAACCTTATTAAATAGTCACACTGATTATATATGTATTGTTATGGCAGTGCTCCCTGATTACCTACCACCACCACCACCGCACAGACGCATGTGCCCTAATGCACACAGACATACACACCATTAACAGTACCTGAATTTGGTGTTAAGAAGTCTGGGTGGGTGAGGTGGACAGTTCCTCAGTAGCATTGTTTGCATTTTCATTAATCAACTCCAGTCATCTTCATTTGGCTAAACATATTAGACTATGTGATTAAGAACTTAAGCGTGTGATGGGTATTTCGGATTGGAGTCTAAGAAGAGCTTTCTTCCTGTTTTCTGGATACTTGTCTTGATTCTTGGAGTCCACTCTGGGTTGTGTCTCTGCTTTGTTTTCATCTGTAGGCTCTCCTTTACTCTTGAGTTTTACCCACAGGCTCAGTCCTCAGGCCTCTCCCTTCCGCCATCTGTCAGGAAGCTCATCCAGTTGCAAGGTTTTTAAATACTACCTGCATGCTGATGATTTTAAGAACTTTAGATTCAAGTATCCATCTCCTCTCCCTATCTCCAATAGGGTGTCTGATAGACAGGTACACTGAACACATGATGAACAGCCTCCTTCTCTTCTCTCCCTCATGTGCATCCGTCAGTCTGCCCCATCTCAGATAACCCATCAAGCCAGTTGCTGTCTAATTGATTCCAGCTCATGGTGACACCATGTATGTGACAGGACTGTGTTCCATGGGGTTTTCAGTGGTGTGAACTTTCAGAAGCAGATTGCGAGACCTTTCTTCTGAGGCATTACAGGGTAGATTAGAACCGCCCAACTTTCCGTTTTGTTTTGTTTCATGGTTTGTTTCACTGAGGGACTCCCTACTCAGATTATAATTGGTTAATAGCAGCACCGTCCCTCTGTTGCTCGGACCAAAAGGGTTGGAACTACTGGTGACTTTCCTCCCTTCTCTTTTTTTCTCCTTCTCCCCTCCTCCATGCCCTTGCTTTCCTTTCCCCTCCATCTGTTATTAACCAATTCTATTGGTTCTACCATCAAAATGTATCCAGAATCCCATTAATTCTCGCTGCTGAATTCTAGACCCTGGAGCACACCTTTCTCTTGCCTGGATCACTGCAGGAGCTTCTGAACTGTTCTCACTGCTCTGTGCTTGCTGCTGCAGTCCATTCCCACCAAAGCAGCTGGAGTGATCCTTTTAATACAGCAGATAAATTCCATTTCTCTTCTCCTAAAGGCCTGACAATCCACTTCCCTGAAAAGTCAGGCACAGAAGACTCTATGGAGTGCCGTTCAACTCTGAAACACGCAGGGGCACCATGAGTTGTAGGTGACTTGTTGGCAGCTGATTACCTGTTTAATAGAGGCATTAAATAATGTCACTTGTTAACTCCCTGTCTCATTGAGGCAGAAGTCAAAGTTCTTATAACAGCCTATGTGAGTGCAGCTCTTCCTGGCCCTGCCCAGTCCACCTCTCTGCCTCTGCTTACTGTCCCTTCTCCCCACCCCCTTCCAGCTTGCTGGCCTCTGGCTGTACCTCCTTTGTCCCATACATGGGTCTTGCTACTGATGTCCCTGAGTGCCTGAGTGCTTTTTCAGCAATCATCTATATAGCCTGCTCTCTCCTGTCCTTTTTTCTCTGCTTCAATGTCATCACAGGGAGGCCTTCACTGACCACCAGTATAAAATAGCACACACATCCTGGCACACGCTCCCCACATCCTTGACCCTGCTCTGTTTTCCCCGTAGTATTGCTACCATTTGTCCAAGTTCTACTAGAATGCAAGCTTCATGAGGGCAGTGCTCTGTTCTGAGTTTCTAGAGCAGAACCTAGCACAAGCTAGCCCTCATGAACTAATTAGGGTGTTGTTGAACCCTGCCTGTGAAGGTACCTCCTCCTGTGAAGGTGTAGAGTACTCTGATGATCATCTGCAAGTCTCTTTCCATCCTGGCCACTCACCTGAGTTCTGGACACTCTTCCAAAAGTGCAGGAGACTCATATTAAGCCTGTTGCCACAGAGTCATACCAACTCATGTGACCCTGTAAAACAGAGTAGAACTGCCCCATACAGTTTCCAGGGAATGGATGGTGGACTTGAACTGCTGACCTTTTAGTTAGCAGCTGAGCTCTTAACCACTACACCACCATAAGTACTCTGAATGCAAGTACTGGTAGTTCAGTCAGCCAAGCCAAGGTAGTTCAGTAACGTAGCTAGTATCTGTTTGCTGTCTTGTCTGCCTACTGTGTTTTGGTTAACAGCACTACCTACCACCTACCAGTTTTTCAAAAGTGGAATTTCTACTTGATTCTTGAATCTTCAGTCCCGTACTCCATTTGATTCTGTACGTTCTACTGCAGCTTTGGCCTTGGAGAACTTCCTCCAAGCCTAAGCCACTGCGTCCCTCTCCGTCCCTCTCTCTAGGGCATGCCCTGCTCATCCCTTGGCCTGGTTAGGCCCTAGCTTACCTCGCTACCTTCCTGTTTCCCCAGCTCTCCCTTCTTCAGGTGTCCTCCTAGACATGCACCTCATCTTCTTGTCCTCAGGCTCCCCTGCTCCTCTTTTTGGCCACAGAAGTGGATTTTAATTCTCTCACTACCTAGGGAGTATCTCTGTGTTGGGTTGTGGGACTCAAACAGATTCTGGGATCTCCACCCCTATTTTTTTTTACCAGAGCAGCTCTGATTATTTTTAAAAACAGATCTTTTTAACTTGAAGAAAGGATTTCCCAGCTTAAAAAAAAAAATTGAAAACCACAGACTTACAGATTATGGACAGAATTTATATGTTGTTGTTTTTAATATTTCCTTAGGTGGTGCAAACAGTTCCACTCAACTGCTAACATAAAGGGTGGTGGTCTGCACTGCCCACTGGTACCATGGTAAACATCTAGCCATCTGCTTCCATTAAGATTATAGCCAGGTGGGAGCCATAGTCTCAGGGGACGTCTAGCTCAATGGGCATAACATAATTTGTAAAGAAAATGTTCTGCATTCTACTTTGGTGAGTAGCATCTGAGATCTTCAAAGCTTTTGAGTAGCCATTTAAGATAATCCACTGGTCTCACCTCACTGAGAGCAGGAAAATATGAAGAAAACCAGAGACACAAAGGAAAGATTAGTCCGCAGGACTGATGGCGACAGCCGCCACAGCCTTCACCAGACGGAGTCCAGCGCAACCAGATAGCGTCCAGCTACCACCACTGACTTCTTTGATAGAGATCACAATAGAGGGTTTCAGACAGAGCTAGAGAAAAATGTAAGAGAAATTCCAACTCACAGATAAGACCAAGCTTAACAGTCTGACAGAGAAGAAACCCTGAGAATATGGCACCATATAGCCTTTTAGCTTAATACTGAAGTCACTCCTGAGGTTTACCCTTTATTAGACAGACCCATCAAACAAAAAGATACTAAAGGGGCACACCAGCCCAGGGGCAAGGACTAAAAGACAGGAAGGGGCAGGAAAGCTGGTAATAGGGAACCCAGGGTTGAGAAGGGAGAGTTTTAACCTGTGGTGGGATTGGTAACCAGTGTCGCCAAATAATATGTATACCACTTTTGTAATGAAAAGCTAGTTCTGTAAACTTTCATCCAAAGTACAATAAATAAAAAAAAAAAAAGATCACAGCTAAGAAAATCCGATGGAGTAGTTCTACTGTATAATACATGGGGTCACCATGATTCAGAATGGCTCAAAGATAGCTGATAACAAGAAGTGCTGCAAATGGTTAAAGTATCATCTGCTAACTGAAAGGTTGGAGTTGAAGTCTACCCAGAAGCACCTCAGAAGAGAGTCGTGGCAGTCTGGTTCCCCTAAGTCAGCCATCAAAACCCCCTGTAGAGCACAGGTCTGCTTTGGTGCACACTGGACCACCGGGAGTGAGAATCAACTCGATGGCAACTTTTTTTTGGTCTTGCTTTTTAGTTTTTGTTGTATAATACCCCTCCAAGGAGCCCTGATGGTGCAGTAGTTAAGTGCTTGGCCAGGAACCAAAAGTTTGAACTCCCAAGCTGCTCTTTAGGTGAAAAGATCTAGCGATCTGCTTCCCTAGAAATCACAGCCCCACAATCCAGTGGGGCAGTTGCTGTGAGTCAGAATCAACTTACGAGCACGTAACAACCCCCTTCCTCCTGCCTGCTCTTTGGCCTTGTCATCTACCACTCCCACCTCCAAAATTCTCCTCAGTCTGTGAATTCTCCCCAGCAACATCAGTCTTCTGGCTCACTTCCTGGGTTAAACCATGGACTTTACAGGCTGAAATTTGTCTCATTACATACTTTGCTTGGGATGCTCTCCTCCCATTTGTCTACCCGAACGTCTGTCCTTCAGTCCTCAATTTCCCTTAAACAGCCCTGCTTCTGTCAGGATTCAGCCCACCCCTCTGTGTTCCGACAGTTTTTTTTATGGACCAGTATTAGCGCTGGATGTAACTGACTCCTTCCCTGCCCTCCTGTGTGATTGACTGCAGCTGCCTGGAGGTGGGACCAGGTTTGACCACAAAAAAAAAAAAAAGAAAAAGAATACAAAACTAAAAAACCTCTGTAGCCACTGGGTTGGCTCTGAGTCATGGTACCCCTCTGTGTGTCACTAGAAGTCCCCCTTAGGGTTTTTGATGGTTGTGATCTTACAGAAGCAGAATGCCATGGCACCTGGGAGTAGATTTGAACCACTTGACTTTCGATGAGTAATCAATCACAAACCATTTTCACCACACAAATCTGATCAAGGAAGTCCCAAAGTCATCACTGCTCATACAGTGACCCACTAGGACTGGGTCACACAAGGAAGTGAGGTGGAAGGACAAGGAGAGGGGCTGACATTCTGCCTTTTTTCCTTCCCCCATTCTTATGCTTCTGAACCCACAGGCTCTCCAAGGGTCCTAGGATTTTACTTTTTATAAAGTGCAGGGAGCCTCTCGGTTGGTCTGGCTGGGTGGCCCTCAGCACGGGGTTCACAGGCTTTCCAGCTGTATGTTACAGGTGGCAGATAGGCCTGAGGGCCTTCAGCCTCCTCAAGGTACTGGTCTCTGGTATTGCTCAGAAAGCATATTTTCCTGTTTTTGATATAGGTGCCATTTCCTTAATTATAAACCTAAGACAACAGGCAAGACATTTGTAATCTGGCATGATGGCAGTTAGAAACTTAGCTTTACTTATTTCTACTTAGTTGTAAACTCGAACACGATTAGATTTTTATTTCACCCTGCCACTGGGTAGTTGCTCTCTGTCGCCACCGGGTCAACTCTGACCCATGGCAAGCTTACGTGTCACAGAATGAAATGTTACGCGGTCCTGCACTGTCTTCCTGGCCATTGAAACCTTTGAATTCTGTAGTTTCAACAGTTACATTACAGCAGTGAAAGTAATAGACCTTGGACCATTTTTCTGTGTGACTTTTTCTTAAAGAAGCAGCTGGTGTAGCCTAAGCCACCGATGTAGAAGTGATTAAAATGAAGTCATCTTTATTGCAGTGAGTGATAGGCAGAAGGCACACTTAACCATGAAACTGGGCCTGTGAAAGTTTCCCTCTTGACGGCTGAGACTGATGCCAGTAAATTCAAGAGGAAGTCTGGCTTTGGGAAGGATGACCCCAGCTTTAAACCCTGTTCCCTTAGGCGTGATTCTCTTGGCTGAAATGAAATTGCCTTTCATGTAAGATGGAATATTGTCGTCATTCTTTTTTTCTCATCAAACATTTACTGGGTGCACTTGTCCTGGGCCTGTACATCTAGTACTGTAAAGCCTATAGAAGGCAGAACTTGTATAAGGCAGAAACCTGCCAGGGAAGGAACAGTTAAATATTTTCCACTAAAACAAGCCATGGAAAAGTGGTAAGATTGTATCTTGTCAAAGGCAGAGAAGTTGTGAGACCTGGAAAAACAAGTCAGTGTTGTTAAGTTCCAGCTTTCACAGATTTCACTGTACCACAGTATATTACACCACATACAAAGTTTTAAACTTTGTTTCCCACTTTAACCAATTAATCTTAACTACCATTCACTCCTGTGTGCCAGGCCCTGTATTAGGTGCTGTATGTATTCACCAACAAATTCTTTACATTATTGTGTAAGGCGATACTAGCAACATTTTCCAGATGAGGAAATTGAGGCCCAGAGAAGTTAAGTAGCTTGCTTGAGGTCACACAGCTAATATAGAAATGAAACAGGATTTGAGTTAAGGACTGTGTGACACCAAGCACTAGTATCCCAAACCCCAGTGAGCACTACTTCTCAGTACACAACTCTCCCATATCTTGTATGGACAAGACATGAAAGATAGTCTGAATTTCACAAATAAGGACACTGAGCTCCAGTTTCATGGGAGAGAGTTGAGCCAAGGGCCTCTGCTTCATTTGCAGAGAGAAAAAGAGAGCTCTGGAAACCCCTGTTTAAGTGCCTCTGTAGGATTGTCCTTCACGCTGGATGACAGCCCCCTCTTGACAGAAAGGCACCTGTGAGAGTAGTGATTGTTAACATTTTTCTTTTCCTGTGGTGATCCATTCACTTTGGCTTCCAGAGCTGTCAGCATTTCCTGTAATGCCTTGATTTACCTAACTTCAGGCCAGCATATCTCAAACTGTAATGCCGCTTCCATCAGCTGGGATTTGTTCTGCTGATTGTGATTTGGCAGGGACAGGGCCTGAGACTGCATTTCTAGCAAGCTCTGAGGTGATGTTGCTGGTTGATGGATCACGCTTTGAGTGGTAAGGGTATGGCTGAGTATGAGGAGATCCTTTTAGGGTCACCCCCATCCTGGTTGGACAGGGCATCTCCAGGTAGCCAGGGGGTTGATGATGGTGCAGAGGCTGCTAAGGGCTGACCAGGTAATTGTACTTACAGAGGTCTCTGCCTCCATGAATGTTGTTAATGAATTTACACTGCAGCATCCGTATCTGTAAGAGTGGGTTATTTAATAGGGAAGGCAAATTTGGATTCCTGAGAAGTCTGAGTTAAGAACTGTATATTGCAGGAGAGCTGGAAGCATTTTGGCACAAAGCTGTGTTGATGGTGCCAGGTAGAGAGGTTATCTGTCACATAGTAAGTGGTTACAGGTCAGGTGAGGGACCAAGGCCAAGATTGTTAGGCAACCTTTAGTTCAAGACCCAGCTCTGCCACTAACCAGCTGTGTATCTTTGAGCAAGTCACTTGATTTCTCTCAGCCTTAGTTTACATATCTGCAAAGTGGGGTTGTAAGTAGCACCATGTGCCTGTCAGTTTCACCTACTATGGTGGCTTGCATATTGCTGTGGTGTTGAAAGGTTTGCCACTGGTATTTCAAATGCCAGCAGGGGCACCCTTGGTGACAGGTTTCAGTGAAGCTTCTAGGCTAAGACAGTCTAGGAAGAAAGACTGAGAAATTGGTCATGGTATTTTAATGAGAATGAAATGAGATGATGTATGTGAACAGCACATGATACGCAGATGTTGCAGTTGTCAGGGGCCCCAGAAATATCTTCTGAAGAAAGGAGATAGTAAAATGCTTTCAGGCATTTCAGGCTGAAATTAAGCTAAAAACATCTTACCTTGTAGCAGTTCTCAGGGACCTGCTTTAATGATTAAATGATTTGTGATTGGCATATTAAATGTTTACATGTAGGCGGTGCTTACATCCTTGGAAACCACTGAAGTAAAACATGTGGTCCAATCTTGTTGGACTTTCTCCCTACTCTTAACTTCTTAAACGAAAAGGAATTTTGTCCAATTTTTCATAAAAATTCTTAAGATGTATCTGTCGTTATTCTGTTACTGAGATGGAGACACACAGGAGTAACATAAAACGAGTTGGGCATTTTGGTCTTAAGTGACGTCAACCGCTTCCCTGATGTATTTACATGAATCATCTCCTTGGTTGACCTCAAAGGCTCCCTTCTCACTTCTTCTGTACCCATCCCAGATACTCAGTGTATCTAAGAGGAAGCAGAATCTTGATGTGTCTGATTGGCTTTCTCTTCTGAGGAAAAGGATGAAAGTTTCTCAGCTCTGCATGTAACTCACACAGACTTTTTGTGGTCCCTGGTGTGCACCATATGTTAAAAAGCATGCTCAGTGTCTCTTAGTTCTAGTGGCTTTCTTGTTGGCATCCTGGTCTTCTGCTCATTAATTAGTGGTGGTGATGATGATGAAGATGCAGCTGGCGAGGGGGACAGTGGCAATTGTTTATTAAGTGCCAGATACTGCATGAAGTGCTTATATTGTATTCATTTACATAGTCCAAGTGGCAAAGCAGTGAGGTAGAGACTATTTCTAAAGAGGAAGCTGGAGGTCAGAGAGGTGAAGCTGAGGGTCAGACTGTCACACAGCCGGTAGCTAAGTGGCAGAGTTGGGACTTAGACCTGTTGATTCTAAGGCCCACGCACTTAACTCTTACAGTTTCCTGCCTCCTCTGTGGCTTTTATTTGGTATGTTATCTTCCTCCCATTTCCAGTCCCAGAAAATAATGATCTGTGTTGTGAAAGTGTTCTTCTTGAGTTATGTAGCTTTTGTCTCACCTTGGCGTATCTTTATTACCTTGGTTTCTGGCTACATCATACCCTTTCCTGAATGTCTGCTTCTGCTTCCCTTCCAGCGGTGCTTGTAACTAGATGGTGGAGGAGGAGAGGATGATAAGCAGGAGCAATGGGTGGGCTGAGCAGGGAGCAGAATATTAGATTCGTGTATTCTAAGAAGGAATGGAAAAACGATTTGCTGTAACATACTGTATGTGACTGCCCACACTGAGAATGACTGACTACTTTTTACCAGGAGGTAACCTACTCCAAGAGAAAGATGGTGGGCATCAGAGCCTTACAACACCAGAAGAACCCAGATCTGCCATTTAAAAACAGACTTGCTCAGCCTCAGTTTCCTAATCTGCAAAGTGAGGATAAGGATAACAACTTGGCAGGATTGCTGAAGGATTAACGACAGTATGTACCAGGCTCATGTAACACGTGTGTAATAAAAGGAAGCCACTGCTACTTTATTAAATCAGAGTGGAAACTGCTGGCAGAACAATTTCAGCTCCTTAACCTGGTTCATCTATAATCAAAGAAGCCCAACTCGTTGCCATCGAGTTAATTGCAACTCATAGTGACCCTATAGGACAGAGTAGAACTGCCCCATGAAGTTTCCAAGGAGCACCTGGTAGATTCAAACTGCTGACCTTTTTGGTTAGCAGCCATAGCCTAACCACAGTGCTACCCAGATTTCCTTGAGACATCTGGTGGGCATTTGTTGTTCCGTTACTGTGTGCTCTTCCTTTGCCGTATGCTGGGCTCTAGTTGTATACAATGGGAGGGGGACGTAGAATCCAAAGGATATGAAAGGAGGTCCTGATTTCTTTCTTGGGTTCTGTGGTTTGGCAGAGCTCTGCCTTTATCTCCCAGGGATGGTCATAATCCACAAGTATATTCATCTTTCAGCTTTATCTCCTACCACCTCCCACCCGGGCAAATATAAACACATCTAAACATTGTTTCAAGGAGCCCTCGTGGTGCAACAGTTAAGCGCTCCACCGCGAACCGAATGGTCTGCAGTTGAAACCCACCCAGCATCCCTACACTAAAAAGCCCTGGTGTTCTGCTCCTTTAAAAATTACAGCCTAGAAAACCCTACTCTGTTGGATGGGGCCACCATGAGTCAGAATTTACTGGCCGGCACCTAATAGTAACATCACAGCATTGTTCTTTGCCTTCAGGGATTGGGAGCTTTCAGAGAGTGAGGGTGCCAGTTCTAGAATATAAATTCCACAGGGGCAGGGGCCTTGTCTAGAATGATCACCACTGGATCCCTAACAGCTAGAAGAGGTGTGTGTCAGTCTTTGTTGTTAAAATCGGTTATAAATCTTCTGAGACTATTTGTTACATGTCTGCAGCAGAACTTTGCAGCCTCAACACCAGTCACATTTTGGACTGAGTAATTCTTTGGTGTAGGGTGCTGTCCTGTGTGCTGTGGGGTGTCTGGCAGCATCCTTGGCCTGTACACTGCCAGTACTCTGCTGGTAGCATTCCCTTTCAACACCCGCCCTGCTAGAAGTGTCTCTAGGTATTGCCAAGTGTCCTGGGGTGGGAGAAGTGGGGGAGGCAGCATTACCCCTCAGGTCTGCAGAGAGACAGTTTTGGTGGTTAGGGTACTGTTGCCAAGTTTGGGTTTGTAACACAAATGAAGTAAAATTATTTACTAAACATCCAAGTATGTTCTGTATTGTATAACACTGTCATACCAGTGCAAGTGTCATCTTTCTCTGAAAACCATGAACAAACATTTACCTTCCAGTTACTGCAAGTAGCAGGGGGAGGAGGGGGAGGTCTACCTGCTGCCCCAGCTGCTGCTCTGCCCTGAGCCAGCCTGCACGGTCACTTGAAGCAATAGTAACATAGAGGGCACGCTTCTGCTTCAGCTTTGAATCAGCAAGTCCAGTACTTGCTGACCTCTTTACAAGGCAGATGATTTTTAAAATATCTTGGCTTCTTTGCCCTTTGCAGCTGATTCTGCTGATGCGGCTGAAATGGACTTGTTCAAGATGCCTGAGTTCAGGCCTGATGTTTGAGTGTGTTGGTGGTTTTCAGTGATTGTTGGGATCTGTCTAGCTGACAGAAGAATGCCACACTTTCCTTAACCTGGCCAGCCACCTGCTGCCATCAGTAGTTCTGATGGCATTGATTTTGTTACTTTGCAACCTGCATATTTAAAAACATGTCTAGAAGCTGGAAGGAACCTTTAAGCTTGCAGAGCCCGCCCCCTCTGTTAAGAAATGAGGAAACTGGATTTCTGTGGAACTCTTAAGTTCACAGAGCCCAGCCCCCTCCATTAGGATTGAGGAAGTTGAGTTGCCATGGGACCCAACATATTTCCTTTCAAACCTCAAGGCATCCTCATCACAAGGTGGTGGTGGTGGTTGTTAGGTGCCATCAAGTCGCTTCCAACTCATAGCGACCCTGTGAACAAGAGAAGGAAACACTGCCTGGTCTCACGTCATGTCCGCCGTCGTTTTTATGCTTAAGCCCATTGTTGCAGCCGCTGTGTCAATCCATCTCGCCGAGGGTCCTCTTTTTCACTGACCCTCCACTCTACCCTGCGTGATGTCCTTCTCCAGGGACTGATCCTTCCTGACAACATGTCCAGGGTATGTCAGATGCAGCCTTGCCACCTTGGCTTCCCAGGAGCACTCTGGTTGTACTTCTTCCAGAACAGATCTGTTGGTTCTTTTGGCAGGCCGTGGTACATTCAGCATTGTTCTCCAACAATCTTAAGGTAGTGCTCCACCAAAATGGAACAATACGCAGGAGTTATCCTGTCGTTGGAAAGACTGTATTAATAGTTTCCTATAAGAAAGTCATGTGGATACCCAAACCAAAAATCAAACCAGTTGAGTCAATTCTACCTCATAGCAGCCCTACAGAACAGAGTAGAACAACCCTGTAGAGTTTCCAAGGACCTCCTAGTGGATATGAGCTGTTGTCCTTTCAGGTAGCAGCCATGTTTCCTAACCATTATGATGTATTAAAAAATACATGAACACAATTGTGTATTAAAAATGGAATTCAGCAAAATAGTGGCAGTGATGAAAACAACACACCACCAGGCAAGTGTATATACAGCCCAACTAGGAGCTCAGAAGTGAGGGCTGAAGAGCAGAACGTCTCAGCGAGGTCAGCTATCTTTAAATCACATTTCTGTGGCTTCGGATGAGTCACCAAGCCACTCTTAGCCCCAGCTTGCTCACCTGTATAATGGTGAAAAATATTACGAACAGCTGCCTAGGTCAAGTTGCAAGCATTCAGTGCTGTAATTAATGGAGTAGCAAGTGGTTCAAAACATGTGTGTTAGCTCTTGACACTGCTGTCTCCTGCTAATAAGCAATTCCTGGTGCTTTTACTAGAGAGCTTCTCTTCGGTTTCTGGAAACTTAATTACTTAAAAGAACCTTAGCGGTAAAGCTAAAGGAAACCAATTGAGTTTATAGAATTGTCTCCTGCATTAGATGAATAAAAAATGGGCACGTGGATCCTGAGACAATTTTATATACACCCAAACACACACATACATATATATATAAAACAAATGTATATCAGTGATTTGGGGCAGGGGTAGTTAAATGGCATTATCTTCATAGTGTATTTGCTGTGTAAGGTGAATATTGAAGCTATAATTGTTCTAAACTATCACACACTGAAGTAAAGCTCTGAAATTTAGTTTATAACTGAAATAGATGGTTTTGAAAGTGAAAAAGCAAAGTACATTTTCTCACCTTGCACCTCTTAAGCCCCTAAGGCTAGAGAAGGTGCCCTACAAATGCTCTTCAGTATGCTTTGGGGGCCCCAGGGGTGTCTGTGCTGAGCACATTTTGGCTGAGACACCAGCTGACCTTTTCAAAGAAAGAAAAGCCAGTATTGAAAAAATTACTAGTAGGTTTATAAAAGCAATAGTTTTTTTCATGTGAAACTATGTTTAGAAGACAGATTTTTAGTTCTTATCTCAATCTTTTCATATTTTAAGTGAAAAGAGACACACAGTTACACGAAACAGCAAATTAATATTTATCCGAGTCCATACTTAAGTAACCACAAGCCCAGTCAGTCATACAGACTGATGTCTTTCCTCACAGGGCCAGGCATCAGCGAGGTGTGCTCTGAGTGCCTTACCCTTCACCACACTGTGCAGCCTAGTTATTTTAGTCTTCTAGTCTGGCAACAAAATATAATCAGATAGTTATTATGGATTTTCTTTTTTAAAAAAGCTCAGCAAATTTGTAAACCTGATATTTTACAAGAATTGTAGACCCAGTGTTTTAATTAGATTCATTGGACTTGACCTGCCCTTTGGGGGTGGGCCTGTCCCTGTTTGCTCACATACTTGTCCATAGTCAGTCTTCTTTAAAAAAAAAAATATTGTCATCAAGTTGATTCCGATTCACACCAACCCTATAGGATGGAGTATAACTGTCCCATACAGTTTCCAAAGAGCACCTAGTGGATTCAAACTGCTGACGGTTTGGTTAGCAACTATAGCACTTAACCACTGTGCCACCAGGGTTTCCTATGCTGTTTTTCTGTTAAACAAAATGAAACATTGCCATCAAAAGACCCCTCATGGGGCAGTGGTTAAGCACCCAGTTGCTCAATGAAAGGTGAGCCCCTGGAATTCACCAGCCAGCTGTTTTGCATGAGAGAGCTGTGGCAGTCTGCTTCTGTGAACATTAAAAAAACAAACAAAAAACTTTGCTGTCAAGTTGATTCCAACTCATAGTGGCCCTAGAGGACAGAGTGGAACTGCCCATAGGGTTTCCAAGGCTATAAATCTTTACCAACCGGCAGCCACATTTTTCTTCCACAAAGTCATCTGGTGGGTTCAAAGTGACCAACTTTTCGGTTATCAGCTGAACATTTAACCCACTGTGCCACCAGGGCCCCTCTCCTGAAGATTACAGCCTAGAGAACTCGGGGGCAGTCCCACTCTGTCCTGTAGTCATCACAGTGGACTGGACGGCAACAGGTTTTTTTATACAGTAGTGGTATATTCAGCGATGTGTTTTTGATACTCACGTCAGCACTTAGAAGTGTGCAGTGGCGCATAGGTCAGGGATGTGGGCTGACCCCTGCCCCGTGGGCCCAGGCCTGCCTCACCTAGACTGGGGCACAGCCCTTTGCCAGACCGTTCTGTCTCCCTCTGACCTATGAGTTCTGTGCACATCTAGTGTGCAGCACTTTGAAGACTGTTCAGAAAGTGTCTTGAGGGTCCCTGGGGACTGTGTCTCTCTCTGGTGGTAGTTGGAGGTGTAGATTTCAGGTTCTAGAAGGTCAGCTGTGAGCTCCTATACATTATCTCTGAGCAAGCCTCGTATTTCACCAGGCGTGGGCACTGGAGCATTATATGTGTAGTGGATTATCATCTTCAGCCTGGTGTAACTGGACCCTGGCATTCTTGAGCCGGAATTGCTAACTCAGTCTAGGGAGAAAGAAAAATCAGTAAAACCAAACCCAGTGCTGTTGAGTGGATTCTGACTCCTAGCGACCCTATAGGACAGAGTAGAACTGCCCCATAGAGTTTCTTAGGAGCACCTGGTAGATTTGCACTGTTGACCTTTTGGTAGCAGCCGCCGTGCTTAACCACTACACCACCAGGGTTTCGGGGAGAAAGAAAAGGGGGCAGGAATTGGAAGTTTTGACTCATAAGGACTGATGTGAGAGCATGTAAATTTTGCTGTTATCCTCAGGAAAAGGCAAAATCCGTTCTGTTTCTCCGTTTTTCTGGTGAGTAAACCTGTAGTATGTTGCCATCTAGTGGAACATGAGGCAAACTAAAGATTAATGTATTCTGCCCACTGGCTTTAGTAGAGCTAATTAAATCCAGTGCAGAAAATTACTGGACATATTTCTAAGGCAAGTGTTTTAAATGTGTATAAATTCAGATGAACTAAAGTTGACTTTAATAATGTTTTCTTAAAACAAACAGAAAGGTTGCTCTGTTTCTCAAGAGTTCATGGATGTTTACCAATAGGAAAGTACAAGTAGGGAATCCTTTGTTTTGTTTTCTTTCAAACATGTAACCTGGTTATGGCACTGAATTTTCATTGTCATCTGTACAAAAGGGACAGTTTCTTACTGAAAGTTCAGGACGAAGTGCTTGGTTATTACATTATTTTACTGTGTATAGAATGTGATTTCAAGGCTCTCAGTACCTTTTTTACTCTTTTCCTTTCTGTGTGTGTCATTAAATTTACACAGAATCAACAAACCTGTTTTTAAAAGAAACAAACACATTACTTCCCAGAGTAGAAGTTGCAGAGTTTAAATTCCAGTTAGCGCCACAGACGCGTTCAGTGCTGTGTCCTTAGAGCTGGTTTTTGGTAAGACCTGCAGAGTTACATAAGGAACGTTTCACCAGCGTTGCGTACTCACTGTTCTGTTTGTTTGCTCTCTTGCTTACCTCTGATTAGATCGCTCCCTGGTGCCACAGCAGCTGAGTGTGCATCAAATCTGAAGAAAATCTACACGGTGCGGACAGTACAGGTAAGGTTAAGACTGGCAGCCTGCTGGCTTCACATGGTGCTTGTTGAACACTTAATCATGCCCTTTAAAAGCCACCGCTGTGCAGCAAGCCTGTGCCCAGCCTTGTGCTCAGGCCATGGCTCCCGACTTCGCTATGGCCAACTGCCTTCTATTAAGTGTGCCCCAGAGCCTGGTGGAAGACACACAAGGTGGCATGCGGTCCTCTTGGTGACCTGCTAAGATTTTACCCACTACCTAAACCTTTCATAGGCTCACAGGAAAAGCCAGCTGTGAGGGTGGTTAAGAATGAAGGTTTTGAGACATGTATTCATATTTTTGTTCAGACTCCAGCTCTAACAGTCCCTCTCTGTGCCTCAGTTTCCCTTCTGTGAGAGGTATTGGCACCCATCATATGGGGTTAGTGAAGGTCAGAGATCAGGTAGGGAGAGCAAGGTAGTGTTGAGCACAAAAACAGGAAGCTTCAGCCTCGTCTCCTGCTTCGTATTCTGCTTCCATCATCCTAAGCTGAACAAGCATCGACTACCATAATTTCCATAAAGCTGGTATAGTAATAGTGCCTGTGTCTATTGTTTGGAAAGCCTGGTGGTGCACTGGTTGAGTGCTATGGCTGCTAGCCAAAAGGTGGGCAGTTCAAATTCAGGTGGAAGCTGTACAGGGCAGTTCTACTCTGCTCTGTAGGGTTGCTGTGAGCTGGGATTGACTTGACAATAGTGGATTTGGTGTTTTGGTTTCCCGTCAGTTGCTGTGAGCATTGAATAAGATGATACTGGGTTTACTGATAATGCTCTGGCAATGTACTTAATACAGAGCATGTTGTCAACAAATACAAGCTCTTAGTTCTACTAGTTCTTTCTCTGTAACTGTTAGGGTGAAAATTTTAAAATAACTGATCTGTTTAGTTTATCACATTTCTGTTTTCAAAAGCAAATTTTGCCAACTATCTGCCTTCTTCTAGGTGAATACTGTTACAGAAAGAAGAAGGCTTTTGAAGTTGTTTCATAGTTGCATTAACCATATTTCCTGAATTTTTTAGAAGGTCAGAATATCAAATCATTTTCCTGTAGTGGCCTAAATCCTTAAATGTCTTAGAAATTCCAAAGGATTGACATCTAGTTTGTGTCTCTAAGCAACCTCTTACGTGCAGAAGTAGCACAGAAGTCTTTTTTGAGACCCTGGTTCTAATGTTTGTTTCAGTAAATTGGATGTGTCGTGGTTACACTGTCCCAGGAATCTGACTGTCAGCATTTGTGCAGCGCTGTGTGTGGTGCTTGGTGCAGTATTTTGATGCGAAGACACAGCCCTCCACACAGGGCTTTTCTGATCTTCCTGGGAGAATGACACGGACACGTGGAAAGCAGAATAACTGTGCAGCCATGAGTAACCACTCGGTGCCCAAGGACAGGCTGCGCCACAAGCAGCGCATGGGTCCCTGCCCGTAGACATTAGTGCTCTTGAGTCTGGGAATGCTCCCGCTTGCTGTGTTTTTAGTGACTTTATGGACTTGTGTGACCTCTTTGTAGCAGTCATTTATTGGAACTCAGAGCCCTTGATTTTAAGATCTTCCCAGTGTGAAAGCCCTTGAATCCAGATGATGTTTCCAGACACCCATTATCTTTCCCACTTTGTAATGGCCCCACAGATGCCAGAGGGCCATTAGAGCTGTGTATGGGAAGGCCAGGCAGAATCTGGTAAAGGCTGATAAAGGGGTCAGTTTGGTTTCCCTGTTGCTGCGTAGTAACGCAGAGCATCTGGTTTAGTCTGGATCGAGCATCACACTACGTGGAGCCTTCAGGGACCACTTTGAAGTAGCCAGGATGGCACATACTAGCAGGTCCTTTTTAAAAACAAGTATACCTTATTGGGGTATAATTTATATTCAGTAAATATCAATTTCCCAAATGTATCATTTGATAAAAATCTCCTAATGGATATACCAAATCAAGATAAAAAACATTTCCATCTCCTCGGTAAGTTCCTATCTGCCACTGCCCACTTCCTTCTGAAGCATCCCCTTTGCTGATTTCTGCACCTAGATTGGCTTTCTGGATTCCTGACTCTGTAAGTCGGGTTACACCGCAGCAGCTCTTCTGTATTTGGTTCCCTCCGTAAATCTGGGAGAAGGGAATAGGGCCGAACCAGTTGTTAAGAAGTGAACCCCTTCCCTGGGTCACAGTAGACTGCTTGATCATGCACTCTCAAACATCCATTGCCATCAAGTTGATTCTGACTCATAGCGACCCTATAGGCAGTGTAGAATTGCCCCATAGAGTTTCCAAGGAGCATCTGATGGATTTGAACTGCCGACCTTTTGGTTAGTAGCTGTGGTACTTAACTACTAAGTAACCAGGGTTTGCAAGCATTCTCAGTGGAAGTGAAAATTAGTTCTCAGCAGGGCAAAAAAAAACCCAACTAACTCTTTATGTACAAAGTAAACATGTAATACAGTACACAAACATGCCTAGTATCTCTCATGTTAAAATTCATGGGAGATGATTCAAAGAAATTGCCTCAAGAAACTGCCATAGGGATTTGCCAGAGAAATTCCTCTGGGGCTGGGTGAGGACGCAGTAATGAGAAAACATTAGGAAGCACTGCGACAAATGTTGAGGAAGCCTTCCTTGCCTCTGACAGTCACTGTCATCCTCAGTTTCCTCGTTTGTGAAACTGAGAGAATAATGGTGACTACTTCCAAAGACGGACTGGTTACCGAGAAGCTGCCCCATGTGTGTCCGTCGGTAGGCTTTCAGGGGCGGACTTTTCACAACTCAGTTGCCATGCTTGTCTTTCAGAGCACCTTTGGATGAACTCATATTGCCAGCCTTTGGGCCAGCGGCTGAGCATGTTAACTATTTGCATCACCCAGGCTTGAAGGAAGGATTACATGGGACCGTCAGTTCTTAATCTTTCCTGTCACTTAGTGAGCCCTCAGACACTGGCAGCTTTGAGAAGACAGTGGTTGGATTCTCCCCTTGGGCTCCATCAGTTTGCTGGACAGTCGTATTGCTTGGGCTTGTATCCCTTGTATGTCACTTACCAATCTGGGGAAGATATTCAGCCTCTCTGTATAAAATGGGGGTGATTATGGGACTGATTTTTCTCATGATATATGAACGAAATGGGGCCATGAAGTAAAAAGCATGTGGGCAGTACCCAGAAATAAGAAGCTTGTCCGCCATCATTGCTGCTTCTTTGAGGACATCTTTTTATCCTTTTCTCTGTCACACTTCGTATAAACTCTAAACCACTTGTAGGTTCTTTACTGCAAGCAGTTATAGCTGGTGTTAAACCACTGCTGACACGTCTGTTGTAGTGTTGCTGTGAGCCAAAATGGACTTGATGGCAACAGATTTTAACACCTCTACTTATGAAACTGTATTTAGCCTATTAGTAACATATGGGATTTCAAGCTCTGAAGACTGTTAGTGTCTCCTGAATACTCTCTAGTTATTGGAGAACTAAGGTGGGTAGAGTTTTAAAGTTACTGAAGAACCTGCTTCTTTTCTCCCGTTGTCTGTTTCATCTGTGATGAGACGCTTGTTGCTTCTCTCTCTCTGTCACCACTGAAAACGGACAACAGTGTACTCCTAATCATGTCTTTGCATTTCTTCCCTCACATATGTTTGAATGAAAGGTGAGAATCATGCTATTAATGATAGCTTTAGAGACAGACAGAAAGTGGCATTTTATACAAGGACTGCCAATTAAGTTCACAAACTCACCCTAGAAAAAGTGCTCCATACCTCATTGCTGACTGTCCCTGTGGTCCCCTTCAAAGTACTACCCTTGGAAAGCTATGCACTGATATCAGTACCTGGTTCACCCTTCAAAGCAGTTTTGGAACTCTTTTTCTGGTGTGGCCATCAGAGCTGTCATTGTATTATGTCTTGAATGTCATCAGAATGTCTTCCTTTCAATATTTCCTTTATCTTCAGGTAAAGAAAAACATCACTGGGGGCCAGAGATCAGGTGAGTAGGGAGGATTTTCCAATACAGTTATTTGCTTACTGGCTAAAAACTCCCTCACAGACAGCTATGCAGTTAAGTTCGTGAACTTGTCACTGTACCATTGTGTGTAATGACCATTCGAGGCAGAGTTCCAAAATTGCTTTGAAAGGTGGGCTAGGTGCTGGTGTTGGGGCATAACTTCCCAAGGGGAACACTTCGAAGATGACTGTAGTGATGATATTCAGCAATGAGCTATGTAGCACTTAGAACAGTTAAGTTTTCAAACTTAATTGTTGGATTTCATGCTTTTTTTGAGATTCTTTGGCAAGTTGGAGACATTGTTGGGCGTGAAGGACGAATTGCTGTCCCTACTTATTAGCTGGGAAAGCTGAGGCTAAGATATTTCCATCCAGTGTAGACAACCTATTATGCCATGTCTCTGGCTCTGGAACTTTCTTGCCACTTCTCCCTCAGTCCTCTTTCTTTCGCTTCACTCCATGGATCTGGGAGGAAGGGGAGGTGCATGCTTCCAAATGGCCCAGTGACCCCTGCTGAGGGCACTGTCCTTTTTGCTTGAAGTTAAATTCATTTCCTATTTTCCTGCCTTTCTTGGAAAATTCCATTTTTCATCTAGGTTTGTTTTCCAGATGTTTATTGGCTTCCTTTTTATTCTTGTGAACATTTTCAAATTTCCCAGAGTTTCCCACATTTTGAGTCCTAAATGGATGCAGTACAGAACAGAACGTGCCTCTGAACAAGCATGATCGTACCTGTGGGAGGATGAAGAGCTACCAGCCTGTGTGATTTGCAAGGGAAAGCTCCCTTGCCCCTAATATCTTTGAGCCCCACCTGCCACAGGACTAAAAGTCTCACTCATCAAAACTCATTCGTGCACAGCATCCTGTCCCAAACCACAGTTATCCCTGTTCTCACCTTCAAGATTTGCCCACACCGTCTCCCACTTGTACTATGTTCTACCCAGTATTTTATTTTCCCTAAACTTACCTTTTCACTTAAATTTACTTAAAACCAAACTTAGTTTCTTTTGCAAATGGAAACCTGGTTATCATTGGTCATAAACAAAAGGTATTCATAAAACTATATACAAACTATAAAAAAATAAGAGAACATTCCCCTGTGCTTGCTTAAATCATCATGTGCATTCTGCCAGTGATTACCAGGGCATCATCCATAATCAAAAGGCAAAACTGCCAGACTGTGGGATTTGTACTCTTGTGAGTTACTCAGGTAGGGCATCAGATTGCCTTCCAGTTCCATGGCACTGTGTGACAACTGTGCTCCCCACCTCATCGCCAGGGGAAAGGCGTTGTAGATCAGTATTGATAACGGAAAAGAAGGGCATGGGTGGTTCGGAGGTGACTTCTGGCCTTCCACATAGGATACTATGTGTACTGCCCAGACAGTACAGCTCAAACGTAGCTACAGTGTATCTGTCATGTGTCTATGACATTTAACAGGTTTCAACAGAGCTTCTAGACTAAGACTGACAAGGGAGAAAGGCATGGTGATGTGTTTCAAAATCAGCCACAGAAAACTCCGTGGACTACAGCAATCCATAGTGCATGGGGCCATCATGAGCTGGGGACAATTCTGCAGCAGCTAAGGGCATCACTGATAATGAAGGATGATGGGAAGATCCTTTGCGAGGTGTGGGGATGTACGTTTAATCTTACAAATTGAAAACTACGTAGTCATTTCAAATGTAAAACTAGGTCTCCTCCCATTTAAGTGTCTTTCTGGGAAAGTGATTGGTATGTGCTGGCACATGCTGAAATGCCCAAGTCCCACTTGGCCACCATTTATGACCCTGCAGGTCAAGAAGCCCCTGCTGTGTAACCCCACATTCAGACCACAGGCCTCTTTCTGCCTGCAGGCCTTCTAGCAACTTCAAGCTCCAACTTGGGGACCTAGGAAGTGCTGGCCACCCTCCTCATACCCACCAGAGGGAGGGAGACTGTGAGACTGAGGCAGGCCTACCAAGAAGAACCCCTTCTGCTTCCTCAGCTGTTCTGTGACCTACTCATCACACGCCTCAGCACCGAGGAGTGAGACCCTCCTATAGGAGGCTCGGAGCCTCACAGTCTGTGCCAAGGAAGCAGAAACATATCGTCCTGCTTTGTGAGCATCCTGTCTGCCATGGTGTCAGGATTTTAACCCTGCTTTTTGTAAGCTTTCAACTATCCAACTCAGAGATTTATTGATTTATTTACTTGTTCCTGTGTTGTGAGAAACTGTTCTAACCTCCTGTCCTTCCTCCTGTCAGCTGAATAGTCAGTCCTCCAGACTTTGGCTTTTACTTTGTGTAGAGTCCTAAAATTCAAAGGAAAACCCATTTTTGTCTCAAGTACCCAGCACTTCATATAAATCAAAAGAACTTTGCTTTCAGGCTGTTGTAGCTGCTGTGAGTTTGAAACATCTCTACAGCTCTTCCATTGCCTTGTCTGCTCAGGCCCTTTCTGCCCTCCATATAAAGCTAGAGTTACCATTGATGGAGTGGGTTAGAAGCCCCAGGCTACTAGAAATACCTGTTAAAACCCACTGCTGTCGAGTCGGTTACAATTCATAGTGATCCCGTACGAGAATAGAACTGCCCCATAGAGTTTCCAAGGAGTGGCTGGTGCATTTGAACTGCCAACCTTCTGGCTAGCAACCATAATACTTACCCACTTTGCCACCAGAGTTTCCAGAAGTACCTAATGAACAAAAATATTTCTGTTTAATATCTCAAGCATAGTCCACTCTTACACATGCTAAAACCTTAGAGGAAAGCCTAGATTTTTTTTCTTTGAATGTGTATGTGCTGTGTGGTTTAGTTTTGTTGTTTCATAAAACAAAAGTACTACTTTGTTAACCTATCAACACATGCCATGTTTTCTTCTCAAGTATTTTGAAGTATATTCTTTTGAGAGACGGCACAAGAGGGCAGCTTAGTCAGATACTCCATGCCGTCTCCCTACAGCAAAAACCCAAGAAACGCCATGAAGCAGATACAGATGGCAACCCTGGAACCTTAATGATCAAAAAAAGAATGATGAAGAACTGAATCAAATGCTGATTGGAAGAAGAAGCATAATGAAAACAGCAAATGAGAAGGGTTGTGAGTTGGAGGTACCTTGTCAGCTGGTGTAGTGCTGTATGGCTGTCTTGAGACACTGTGAGCTGTAACCCTAGGTGAGGAACATTAGAAGGGAACCTCATGAAATTACCAAGTTGGGGCGGACAGAGAAACTGTGTAGAGCAACCTGGAGTGTAGCAAGGTGAACAGGACATGAACTGGATCTAAGGAAGGAAAGTACAGGAAGGCAAGTGATAGCTCCAGAGATCCTGGTGAGGGAACTGGGAACTGGGAACCAAAGACAAGTCCAATTACCAATGGTGATTCCAGACTGTTGGGATATGTGGGGCTCATGGAGTAGTAGATCTGTAAAGGGTCAGCAGGAGATCCCTACCCTACTAGACTCTGCACAGCCCCGTCTCACGTAGGGTCAGGCCAGGTATCAATTGCCTATGAGGAGTACCCTGGTGCCTGTGCTTGGTGAAGACCAGAAGAACAAGCTCCTCCTCCCTCACCTGTGCTCCCAGTGACCAGTGGTGTGAGTGTCACCACCCAGAGACTGCCACATGGGCTCCCATTCCCCCAAGCCCTGTCATGATGGGTGATGCACATTCACCTGCCTGTCAGTCTGCCCTCCTGATGAACAGCAGCATGCATTTCTGTACCAACTAGCGGTGGCTTGTACCCACACAGCCCAACCACCCCCACCCTCACCCCCCACTGCCTGTTCGCCTGGCAAGGAGCAACACATGCTTCTGCACTGCTGGGAGGACTGCTGGTGGTGACCAGTGCCTGCTGCCTGGCCACTGTACTGCCCAACTGGTGATCAGCAAAGCACATCAGCTCCTTGCATCACCACCGTGCCACTACTACTCTGCCCAACTACCAGTCTAGTGACTAGTGGAGGGTGTCCACTTGTCCACTTTGATATATCAGAACAAAACAAATGTACAGTCAACCAACAGATAAAATAACACTTGAATGCCTCAGAGACAGCAGACAATAACAAACTGAAGAAACGGGATAAAATGGCTCAAACAAATGAGTAAAATTAAGGGAAAGACAGGCTTTCTAGGAATACGTGGTAATAGAGCTACTTGAGAAGGAATTCAAAAGACATATTTAGGGTCCTCAGTGAGATCAAGGAAAACACAGAAAAAAACCCTGGGAAAATTCAGATAAACAGTACAAGAACAAAGTGACAGATGCAATATATAGTTAGAAATCATACAAAAATAATGACTAGTAATTCAAAAGGTTATCAATAAAACATCAGAAATAGATAACTCACCAGAAAGACACAGAAGTGGAATTGCATCAGTGGAAGAAAGAATCAACAAAGAATATATCCCTTGACACTTGATTTGTTTGAGGAACAATCAGAAAATAGAATGAAGAAAAATAAAGAAAGCCTAAGAGTTACCTGGAACACCATCAAAAGGAATAATTTATGTGTAACAGGAATTCCAGAAGAGGAGAAAAGGTAGAATTCTTGAAGATATATTGGCAGAAAAATTCCCAAATACCATAAAAGGCAAAGTTTCCATCCAGGAGTCCCAATGATGCCCATACAGAATAAGCTCCAAAATATATCCACAAAGACATACCGTAATTATACTTTATGAAACCGATGACAAAGAAAGAATTCTGTCCATAAAAACTGAAAAACTATGACCAAAGGGCACCAATAAGGCTAAGTGCTGATTTCTTGTCAGAAGGCATGCAGACAAAAAGGCAATGTGATGCTATATACAAAATCCTTAAAGTGCCAACCAACAATCACACATCCAGCATAGTTTTCTTTCAGAAATGGTGGAGAAACCGAAACATTCCCAAATAGAAGATACTAAGGAAATTTGTAAAAAGCAAACAAACCTTACAAGAAAATTAAGGGGAGTCCTTTGAATAGAGGACCAGTAACAGCAGACAGCAACCTGAGGTAAAGACACATGGCAGCATCACCTACATACTAACTCAGACAGAGATTTCTTGGAAGTAAAGTTACAAAATTGATTTCAGGAAACTGGAGGTTTTAAGCTGTAAACTGACAATTTCAGAGCAAACACATGTGAATGAAGTCAAGGCAATTTCAAGATATAACAGACTGCTTTAAATGTAAGAAGATAAAGGTAAATGTCAGGATAACTGCAAAGTAAAATGAATAAATCTACTCACCAAAGTAAAAATAAAGAAAATCAAAAAGACTTAGTAAACACCAAAACAACAATGACGGACGAGAAAAGAAAATTCATATACCAAAAGAAGTCAGCACAGAAAAATTAAGGGGAACAAAGAAACCGTCAGTACCACTCGAAACAAAAAAGTTTAGTAAGAAAATGACAGCAATGAATTTATACCTATCATTAATCACACTGAATGTAAATGGATTAAATGCATCTGTGAAGAGCTGGAGAGTGACGGATGAAGTATGTTTCTTTTCTCTTTTTCTCTTCAGAACATTCTAGTAGGAAACTGAGGAAGAAATCACCAGTTCCCCTAGTGATAAATGATTATGAAGAATGTGAAGTTGGTCATATTGGTTCCAATCAAAGCTAGTAGATTAGGGATGTAACAAGTGGTCGCTGTTGTCCAGTGAGCCTGCCAATCCCTTACATCCTTAAAAAAATACTATCACACCACATTTACTCATTCAGCTATCCACTGCAGTAGGTGTGTCCTATCTCCTGGGTAGAGGAGGAAACTCAAGGTTTCAGGGCTTAGTGGTTTGTGAAGGTTATCTTGAAAACCTAGCTGTTAAATTCAGGTCTTCAACGCCATTGTAAAGCCACCCACCTTGTCTCAGTTCCCCAAGAAGGGGTGCCAGAATGGTGCTTGAGAATTCACCAACTAAGGGATGAACTGCCTGTGGGGAAAGGCCAGCCCATGGGTATTCAGTTCAGTTCCCCAAGGAGTTGTCACAGTGCCCTGTCCAAAACAAGTGTTCTCAAATGTTGACTGAGTGAATGATGCCCAGCTCTTACACCTCTGTTTGTCCTTGGTTATCATTAAATAGTTAACCATCACTGGTCAACATTGTGCCTAGTTTTACTACCATCTGTAATCTATCATGGAAACCTTGGTGGCATAGTGGGTTAAATGCTACATCTGCTAAACAAGAGGTTGTGTTCAAATACATCAGGCACTCCTTGGAAACTATGAGGCAGTTCTACCCTGATCTACAGGGTCGCTATGAGTTGGACCTGACTCAGTGGCAGTGAGTTTTTTAATAATCTATTATAATTTGACTACAGCCTACTATTTTCAAACCAAGTAGAATTCATTGTAGGCCTAAAGGCTCCTGAAATACATTTGGAAGGCTATATCCACAGTGAAATTTTGGCATCTCTACTTCAAAAAAAAAAACAAGTGCTACAGAGAATCATGAATTATCAAGTTTCCGGCATGAAGCCTTTCACTTCCACAGGGGAGTGCGAGGTCCTCAGGAGCTATGACTTCCTTCCTCTCACTGTTTCACAATCATACGAGATCAACAAACATTCCAAGTATGTGCTTTAGCTTGCACACATGCAAATCTGTGCTTGAATAGGCGTGTTAGAACGGAGTCGAGTCTACTGCTGCATCTTCATGGGCCATAATCCCTTCCTGTCGGATTTGCCAAGACTAACAAAACCGGTTGTCTGCTTTTGTTTTCAAGAGATGCTTCTAAAACTACAGTTATCAACATGATTCTTAAAGTGTTTTTTTTTTGTTGTTTTTTTTTTTTTTACCTTTGGAACTGGACAAATACTTTGTTTTTTTTCCCCCACTAAAAGTGCTTCAAAAGCTAGGTGAACAGCTGAGATTTGAGAGCTTTGGCAGGAGTGTGAGGTCAGACATTCTGATTTGGAATACCATTTAGAAACTGTAGAGTTCCTGGGTAGTGCAAATGGTTCACATGATCAGCTGGTAACAGAAAACTTGGAGGTTTGACTCCACCCATAGACACCTCATAAGAAAGGCCTGGTGATCCACTTCTGACAAATCGATTGAAAACCCTGTGAAGCGTAGTTCTACCCTAACACAGATGGGATTGCCATGTCAGAACCAACTCCGTGGCAGTTGTTTTGCAGATCTGAAGTTAACTTGTGTCAGGGCCCTCTTGGTTTTACTGCAGGGAGGTGTTTCACTTTAGCATCCTTTTACCTATACATTGTACAAAGCTCAATACTGAAACCACACTTCAGTGTAGTTGGAGAGCACCGGTCCTGTGGGCAGACAGCTTCAACAAGTGGCTCTGTTCTTGTGACTCCTCATCCTGGTCTGTGACTTCCAAGAGAAAAGTGTGCCTAAAATATGTAGTGCTATCTTTAAAGGGAATAGCGTGAGTGGTTAAGAACATGTATTTGGGATTCAAGTTGCCTAGGTCCAAATTCCAGCCCTACTGTTTACACTCAGATCACACACACAAACTGAAATATTGGAATCCTCTTATCATTTGCAGTAGTGATAAAGCATTTATAGGATATGCACCTCCATAAGGACAGATACCCATCTGAGGACCTATTGTTGCTGCAGTTATCTGTTCAGCTGTACTGTTCTCTCCATTAGCCACTTTTAGTAGAATGGACCTAAGGGAGATTCTCAGTGAATAAATCCACCATCATGTGGGATGTTTTGGGCCCCCATTTTTTTTCTTAAAATTCGCTATTGCTGCCTTTGAAATCAGTTTTTACACATAACAGGATCAAACATCCCATCAGTATTATCAGTCAACATAGATAAAATTCCATATCATTCATTCTGTTCAACTCACAATACCCTAGGATTGATTTTTCTAATTGCTCCATTACTTGTACTGTTTTCCTCCAACCTAGTAGGAGACCTGACAGTTATCTCTCAATGAAGTCCTTATGTAACTCAGTGCAGCTGGACCGCGTTTGATATTCACTTAGTAATTTTATAGCACATTTCACGCGAACTGGGAAAGGTCTTATTCTTCGTAGCCTCAATCCTCATTCCAATCCTAACAGTCACATCAGATGGTCTCTGTGGGCAAATTAGTCTCTGTGCCTTGCTTTTCTTATTTATAAAACCAGGAAGATGATTGCACCTCCTGATAAGGTTGGCATTAGGAGAGGTAGAAGTTCCTAGGATAAAGCCTGGCACACAAAACATTCTCAGTAAGTGTCATTTGTCCTTGTCTTTACTATTAATGCTGCTCTGTTGTGTTTATATAATTTGATTCTGTCTACTGGTCACCCTGCATCTTAGACATTTTAAGCTGTACTTTTTTCCTTCTTGGAACAGGAGGAAGAGAGCAGAGTACCTAAGGTGGTTCCTTTGCCACCTCCTCTACACTCCTGCACCCTAATCCAAAGCATAAAAGGGTCCTGCTCAGCTTAAAAAGAACAGAGAACTGGTGTTATAAGGAAATATGGTTCAGTACATACACTGCACTACAGGCTTTATTAGATACCATCTACCTGTCAGAAAAATCATTAGCAAGATCTTTTCACAGTTTTATGTGAAGACACATTACATAGGAATGTTTGCTTAATAACCATAGCTTCCTGAAATGTAAAACTTGGCTTGACTTCAGTAGAGAACATTCTTCAATATTATATTGCATTTTCTAGGTGAAAATTAGAAGGGATACTGAGAAAAATGTGTTTTAAAAGAATTTAACTTAATGAGAATCTAATTTTTTTCTTCAATGCGTTAATTTTATAACCTAGTGGCATACTAAATCGATATTGGGTATATTAAACAAAGTGTTTTTCTTTTAAAGATATTCTGGAGTGTGTACAATAATATTCCTCCTGTGACTAGCCTGCCTTTGAGATGTAGTTATCATTTAATGAGAGGAGAGAGGCGACCGCTTTGGTAAGTACCTAATGTGCAATTGGAGCTTAAAGTGGGAGGGAAAGGGTTATGGGTCTCATAAAATATTTACTTCGTGCCAAATTGGAATGCCAAAGTAATTGTCACCTAGTGATGGTGGAAAGTAATTTTAGCTATTATTTAGTTACAAAATATGCCACTGCCCACCGGTCCCCTTACCTTGGGCTCTAGGCTGACGAGGCAGTCCCTTGGTGCTTGTCCACTCAGCCCCACCCCACGATTGCAGTTTCACCGTAACTAGGTCATTAGTGGCACACTGAAGGCACAGCAGGGTCCCTTTTATGGGATGTGGTAACACATTGGCTTGTCTTTTCAGTCATTTATTAATGACCCAGCCAGTGGAATAAATAAGCTTATAGGCTGGTGGGGACGTGAGAGAGATAAATGTGATACTCAAGTTTATTGCATTCCTGAATAAAGTTTATATCCCATCACACACACCTGTCACATGGACACAGAAGTTCTTGACACTGATTATGGACCAAAGTCTAGCAGATGGTACCTTTCCTTCTTGATAACTTGGTATAACAGTAAGGATGCAAATACCTGGAGTTAGAAAACCAAAAGGAAAGGACATGTTCAACATTTATCAAGCTGAAAGAGCTGAAGAAAAAATTCAAACCTCAAGTTGCAATATTGTACGACTTCTATTAGCAAATAATGGAATGGAGTAGGAAGGATCAGAAGACGAAGGAAGGAGTACACAGTCACTCTAACTAAAAGAACTGGTCGGTGTTCAACCATTTCAGGTTATAGCACATGATCAAGAACTGTTTGTAGTAAAGGAAGACCTCCAAGTTCCTCTGAAGACACTGGTGAAAAACAGGGCTCCAAGAATTGACGGAATAACAGTTGAAATGTTTCAGTAAACAGATGCAGTGCAGGAGGCACTTGCTAATCTATGCCAGGAAGTTTGGAAGGTATCTACTTGGCCAACTGACCAGAAGAGATCCATGCTCATGCCTGTTCCAAATACATGTGCTCTAATGAAATTGGAAATTTTTGAAAAGTGTCATTTGTAACATGTGCAAATAAAATTTTGCTAAAGATAATTCAAAAATGGTTACAGCAGTACATTGATAGGGAACTACTAGAAATTCAAGGTGGGCTCAAAGAAGGATGTCACAGCTGATGTCAGATAGTTCTCGGCTGAAAGCGCGGAACATCAGAAGGATGTTCACCTGTGTTTTATTGACTATGAAAAGGCATCCAACTGTGTTATCATAATAAATGATGGATAACATTACAAAGAATGGGCATTCCAGAACATTTCATTTTGTTTGTGTGGAATCTGCACATGACCAAGAGATAATCGATCCAATAAGGAGAGACTGCATAGTTTAAACTTAGGAAGGTATATGTCAGAGTTGTATCCTTTCACCATACTTATTTTATCTGTATGCTGAGCACGTAACCTTAGAAGCTGGACTATATGAAGAGGAATACAACGTTAGGGTTGGAGGAGGGCTCATTAACAACCTATGACATGAAGGTGACACAGCTTTGCTTGCCAAAGGTAGAGAGGACTTGAAACACCGGCTGATGAAGATCAAAGACTACAACCTTCAGTGTGAATTATACCTTAACAAAGAAAACAAAAATTCTCACAACTGGGCCAGTAAGCATCATCATGATGAATGGAGAACAGGTTGAAGTTGTCAAGGATTTCATTTTACTTGAATCCGCAATTAATACCTATGGAAGCAGCAGTTAAGAAACAAAGGGATGTATTACACTGAACTAATCTGCTGCAAAAGAGCTCTTTAAAGTGTTAAAAAGTTAAGATAGAATTTATGAGGACTAAGGTGCATTTGAACCAGGCCACAGTATTTTCGGTGGTTTTTATAACCCTGGTGGCATAGTGGTTAAGTGCTAGGTCTGCTAATCAAAAGGTCAGCAGTTGCTGTCTGTAGCCACTGCTTGCAAAGTCTGTGAAGCAGTTGTACTTTGTCCTGTTGTTGCTATGAGTTGGATTTGATTTGATGGCAGTGGTTTCATGTGCATGCAAAAACTGGAAAATGAATAAGGAAGACCAAAGAAGAATTGATGCGCAGTTGAATTATGGTGCCCAAAGAATACTGAATATACCACAGACTGCCCAGTCTGTCTTAGAAGTACAGCCAGACTGCACCTTAGAAGCGAGGTGGGTGAGATTTTGTCGCACTTACTTTGGACATGCTATCAGGAAGGACCAGTGCCTGGAGAAGGACATCATGCTTGGTAAAGTAGAGGGCTGTCAAGAAAGAGGAAGACCTTCAGTGAGATGGGTTGATACAGTGGCAATACAATGAGCTCAAGCACAGCAACAACGGTTTTGATGGTGCAGGGCTGGTCAGGGTTTTGTTCTGTTGTGCTTGGAGTTACTATGAATCAGATCCAACTCGATAGCAGTTAACAACAACAGTGATAAGTCTGATGAACAGGAAACATTTTGTCCATGGAGTCACAATTAGTAATAGAGTTTTATACCACCGCCCTCAAGCTTTCTATTTACTCGTTAACACAATGGAAATGTATCTCGGCTCATTTGGTAGCAAATGACATAAATCTAATTTAAGGCAACTACAAAGTTTTTTTGCCCATTAGATAGGAAGTGCACTGATAGGACTAATTTCTGCCAGCATTAGGTATGTCTAGGTACTGAGATGTTACTAGAAATCTGATGTTCTCCATCTGATTTGTTTGGTTCGTTTTCAGGAAGGCTTTTCCCACTGCTAGCGGCAAGAATAACGTCATAAACTCTGCCACTCTACAAGTTTAGCAACATCAGCATTCACTAGCTCCACCAAAATCCCAGGACTAACTTTTCCTTCATTGGTCTGCCTTTGATTTCCATTTCATCCGTGGTTAGTCACAAAGACTAGGAAGAGGCAAACTGGCATTACAAGCCCGTTCTGGAGCCCAGGATATGGGATCCGCTCTTTCTGAATTGATCTGACAGGATAGGAAACAGGGGCTCCCTAAAGGGAAAGGGATGCTCTTAGCAGAAGAAGAGGGAGCATGTATTAAACAGGCAAACACAGCAAGTGTCTGCTGCTGTGGCAGAGTCACTGCTCAGGTCTGCGACACTAGGTTGGTATGAGAATAAAACCAGGTAATGTCAGGAACACGTGACACATCAGGAGCATGTCACACATATATGAAGCAGGTGTGTTAATCTTCCCAATACTAGGTAATCCAAGGAGCCTCCTGACACCCCGTCCTGGGGATGAAGACCTTGTATTCCCTCATGTTCCCTGCCCGTGTGGCTTACGAATTCCACTTTTTCCCTTTTGTATCCTTCTGGATTCCTTTTTCCTGCCGTCCACTACTCGTTTCCAACAAAAGAACTGAGGGAGAGTGTATTGAGGAATGCTGATTTTGTTTCTAAGTTCCATTAGAATCTATCGTCCAACTAAATATGTGAAGAAATACTTAATGTATGTGGAGCTGCTTAATCCATGAGTATAACTGTTTGTCTTTGATCCAGGGAAGAGGAGAGTAATGCAAAGGGTGGCGTATGGAAGATGAAAGTTCCCAAGGACAGCACGGTGCGTTGGCTCTGGCCTCTTTCTAGAACTGGCTGAGCTTGGGCTTGTTGTGGCCTGCTGGGGGTGGGCATCTTATACTTTTGTGGCAGCCTGCCTGGTGGTCTCAGAACAGGACAGGGGTGAGGAATTGTGATCTGACCTGAGTGGTTTTCTGCCATATTGTCACCTGGAAAACATACTGTTGTGTTTCTCTTTAGAAATGGCGTGATGTGACTGTTTCTTGTCATCTGCAAGAGCTAAAAGCTGATAAACTTCACAGAAAAGCTGATTATTCTTATGGCGGCCATTTCCTCACCAGCTTTAACTATGGGTGTGAAAGTTGGTTTTATGTTATGGGAAAAAGGCTCATTCCTAGCAAAGCTTGTCCCTCCTCCAGTGGAGGCCAAAAACAGATATGAGAGTGAACAGGGCAGTCAGGGGTTCAGGGTGCCTGGAGCCATGCCCTCTTGCTGTTTTTGAGTTTTCAGTGGGAGGCTGGACCTAACCTCTCTCCCCTCAGAAACTGCCATTTCCCAGGAATGGTTTTTATCCTTAGCATATCCACTCAGACTCTAATTCATTGTATTGACTGAAATGAACATTTAAATCTGTTCAGTCTATTACCATGAGCCCCTAGAAATCCATTTCTGAAAATGGATGAAAGGGCAGATATCCTCCTTTTTCACCTTGGCATGTTTTCTTTCATGTGGATAAACTGAGAGAACTGAAATGTCACCAGCAACCCAGATGCTCAAGCTGCAGTCCTTTCCCTATCAGCACATACCTCAAGGTAGCATCAGTTTGTTAAGGGTGCAAACAATTATTCAAGATGTACGTGAGTTCCAACTCAGATTGTTATTTGGCGTATATAATCAAAGGGAAGTTAGAAGCACACCCGACAAGGTATATGAAGACCTCTTTACCCAGTGAAAAGAAACGAAAGCACAGAATGTAAGGGACAGAGAGAATTTAAGGTTTTTTTAATTTTATGAAAAATTTCGTTTTTGCCTTTCCACAGTCCCGATTTAGTTACACTGTACTTTCAGTTCTAATGGAAACAATTGTGATACACTGTCAGCTGAAGAGTGGCTAAAAGACAGTTTTGTCTTTTCATTTTTAGTCCACTTGGCTGCACTCAGTCACAAATAATAACACTTGCGTGTCTATGTATGTGCCCTCATCCCAAGCAGCTTAGCCCACTCTTCAGGGTCAGTGGGTGGGATTCAAGCTGGAGAACCAGAACTCACCTTCCTTACCTCTTGTCCCCTCCCCCTGCCTCCCCCAGCCGCAGTCACTGGCAACGTAGATGATCATGGGGACAGATAGAAAAAAGTACAAGGGATGGTTTCTAGACAAACAGACCAGAGGGAGGCTCAAGGCAAGAGGAGGAAACCACCCTGGGGTTGAGCAGTCTCCCTTCAGGTATCTGGTTAACCACCATCACCTTGGTTAAGAATTCAGCTGGACTGCTTTGTTAGAATGTAGTGTTAAATACTAGGATTAGAATGAATATGTATCAAGCACCTAGTTTATAGCAAGCATGCAAATATTTATGGAATGGATCTTGAATAATGTTGAGACCTTTTGTTGCAAGCATAAGGGCTATGCTTAGCCCTTGCAATGCATCAACTGATTCATTCATTTCATGCTTACAGCAGCCCCTAGGAGGTTCGATCTGTTCTTACTCTCTCCTTTAAGTAAGGAAGCTGGTGATCAGAGAGGTTGAAGACCCTGGGCTCCCAGAGAGTAAGCAGCTTGTCAGGGTTCAAACCCAGTTCTAGGAGACTTTGGAGTCGGAATTATAATGAGGAGGGTGAGTGGGACCAAGAACTTTCCAAAGAGGGTGAATGGAAGAACTTTTAGCCCTCCAGTTAATTGTGAGTAGATGCTGGGTGTTTACTGGATGGCCTTGGTAGATCTTAAGTAGAAAAACCCCAGTTTCCTCTCCCTGGCAGGAGGTCGATCAGAGCATGTGCTCATTCTTGCGGGGGATACACACATGCAGACATGCAGTTCTGTCACTTGATAGAAAATGTGCTGCAAGCCCAGCCCGGCGCCAGTGCGAAATTTTTAGCCTCTAGCATTTATTAGGAAACGCTGGTAGCACAGTGGTTAAGTGCTATGTCTGCTAACCAAAAGATTGGCAGCTCAGATCTGCCAGGGGCTAGGTGGGAACTCTGTGGGGCAGTTCTACTCTGACCTGTAGGGTCACTGTGAGTTGGAATGGACTTGATGGCAGTGGGATTTTTAGGAGCTGTGGTGCTCAGTGGTTAAGAGCTTGGCTGCTGACCATAGGATCAGCATTTTGAATCTACCATCTCCTCAGTGGAAACCATATGGGACAGTTCTTGTCTCTCCTGTAGGGTTGCTGTAAGTCAGAATTAACTAGACCACCAACAGTTAGCATTCAGTAGTAGCCCCAGTGGAGCAGTGGTTAGGAGCTCAGCAGCTAACAAAAAGGTCAGCCTTTTGGATCCACCTGGAAACCTGTGGGTTCGTTCTCCTCTGTCTATAGGGTCACTGTCAGATTTGACTCAATGGCAGCAGGTTTAGGTTTTTTATTCTTTTTTTAAATTATTATTATTTAGTGAGCCAGAAATTTCCTTAATTTCTTTACTTGTATGACTTTTGACTCACATTATAAGCTGAAAAGAAACGAGAATAAAAGGCTTTGAAGAGAAAGATTTTATTAATGTCATTCAAATGTAGTTAGTTGATACTTTTTGAATCAGTGAAGAGGCAAAGAAGTTGGGAGATTATGAATCATTTGAGTGCATTTTTTCCCTGCTCTTTTGAACATCATCTGGGGATTCAGGAGAGGTTAACATCCTTAAGAATTAGGGTTGCTTGTATCTATCTCTCTAAAGTTATTTGCATATCAGTGAGATAAATGCTGTTATTAAAAGCATTTATACAAATGATTGAGAGCTGTTCATAGGATCCAGATGGGGCAAAGAAAAGCGTGGTAGACTGTAGACAGTGTTACTTGTTTAGTTCCTGACGATCACTATCTTAAACTACATATGTGTTGTTTTGTTTGTTTTTCACTCTTTTCTCGCATCAGTCCACAGTTTGGAAAGAGTTACTATTAGCAACTATCGGGGAACAGTTCACAGACTGTGCCGCAGCAGGTAAAGAAGCACACAGCTCTGCCCGTCCGTGCATCCCCGCGTCTGTGCATCAGTATGTGTTTGCCTCATGCTTGGTACTTGCCGGAGTGTGTGTGGGTGTGTGTATTGGGGGTAGTGTGTGTGACCACATGTCTTGAAGTTGTATGTAACTACAAAGTTACTTTTTTAAAAAAAATGTGATTGTGGTTTTTGATGCTATGTGTATGTTGTGTATGTGTTTAGCGTTTACTAAAGTGGATGAGTTTTTTAACTCAGAATTCTAGAATGCGCTGTAGACATATTCATGTCCCTTGCTACCACTGTAACTGCAGTTGGATGCTTAAATATTTGAATCGGATTAGCAGTTCTCTAAAGTATAACAAATAAATATCCTCCAAACTTCAGAGTTACGAAGCAATCAAGCTGAAGCAGCTGAAACATATGGATCAGTATAGACTAGTAAAATATTACTGCAAGAGTTGGAAAACTGTTTTAGTAAAGAATCAGATAGTAAATATGTTAGACTCTGAGGGCCATACAGTCTCTATTGCAGCAACTAAGCTGTGCCACTATAGCATGAAAACAGCCAGAGACAGCCTGGAAATGAATGAGCATGGCTGTGCTTCATCAAAATTTTATCTGCAATAACAGGAGGAAGACTGGATTTGGCTTGTTGGCTATAGCTGGCCTACCTGCCCACTAGATGGAGAGACAAAATGTCAGCTTATAAGACACAGGGCTTGAAAATTTCTTTGCTTCATATCATGTGTGTACACATATGTGTATGTATGTAATATACATATATCAAGTTCTTCCCTTCTTGCTCAACTTAATGATGTGTACAATAACCTGGCCCAAATAAATAGGAATAAAGAAAAGAAAATTTTGACATCCGCTGGGTTCTTGACACGATTAATAACAAGTTTGCTTTACTTGTTTCAAATATTGTAGAAAGGTGTGAGGTCTCCAGTGAGGCAGCTACCGCCCTCTCTGGCCCTCGGAGTTCCTTCTCCTCCTTCGTATTACAGCCTTGGCTCTCTGCCTCACAGGGGGTTTTAGGGACAGGCAGGGATGGCCTCACCATAATTATCCATGATCCTCCTGGAGTCGAGGCTGACACACCAAGACCTTCACCGCTTCACACTGGAAGCCGTTTTCAAATACTGAGTGAATTTCCAAGAGCCTCAGTGAGTGCTTCTGGTTTTGTTTTGTTTTGTTTTGATCATGAAATCACTCAAAAAGGAGAATTTAATTGCTTGTTTGAAAGTTTGTTTTCTTCTTGGATAGTTCTTTGTAAATGCCCCTGAGATAACATTTAGAATAATACTTTCCTGTGCAGCTTTCAGCTTAGAATTTTTTTTTTTTAATCGTGTTGATGCTGAGTAATTTTCCCTCAGACTTCTTACACAGTGCTGCCTGCGGAAGCCCTACTGTTGCTGTGGATAGCTGCTGCCCGGTCACCCTCCAAGCCACAGCAGCCCTGTAGGTTATGGAGTAGAACTACCCTTGGGAGTTAGGCTTTTATGGAGGAACCTTGGTGGCACAGTGGTTCAGTGCTTGACTGCTTAGGAAAAGTGGGTGGTTCAAATCCACCAGGCAGCTGCTGTGCCGGAGAAAAATGTTGCGTGCACTTCCATAAAGATTACAGCCTTGGAAGCCGTGTGAGGTGGTTCTGCTCCATTCTGTAGGGTCACAGTGAGTGCATCACACACTGATGGCATTAGTCTTGATTGGTTTGTGAAATCTTTTTGGAAGCAGTTTGTCAGAACTTGCTTCCTCAGAGCCATTGTATTCGAACTACCAACCTTTAGCCTAGCAGCAGATTGTAAACTGCTTGTGCCTCCCAGGCTTCTTTGGAAACTTTATAGGCTTTGCCAATGCCACGGAAAGTTTCAAATTCATCCCACTAGCAATTTCTACAATTCCACTTTGGTTTTGCTTGCTTCTTGCACCACTTTTCATTCACTTAAGCCTGGGCAAGATGAAATTGTTTTAAAAAATATGTAGATTCCTTCCAGTAGGGAATAGTTAGCAATTTCACAATATGCAACCCGTGTATAAGTATAAATACATATATCCCTGGGAGAGGAAGTATTCTGTATGAATTATTCCTGTTTCTAGAACCAGAGAAAATATCCTGAGTAGTGATAAATAACCCATATTGGGTAAAGAAGATCTATTGTTCTGTGGTCAACTTAGGAAGCCAGAGTACCTTAAACTATTAACAGTTATCTCTTCTGTTGACTAGTTGTGCAACCTTAAACAAGTAGGCTAGCCTCTCCAGACTTCATTCTCCTATCTTTAAGCAGAGGCTCCCCTTAAGTCTTAGACAGCTGGTACGCTAAAACGATCAAGGTTTTGCTGGTTGATGACACTAATGAATGTCACTTGATTGCTGGGGGATTTGCCTTTGCAGAAGAGTTGCAACCTTCTTACTGTGCAATTTGTGAAAGGGCTGTGCCCAGTTACCAGTCCAAATGGAAATATTGACAGATCAGCCTATTCGGTATCCATCAGTTACAGCACCCTCTGACCCCAACAAGGCAGAAGTGGACAGTATCGCAAGATGAGGAAATGCTGTTCTTTCCCTGAAGGACTGATCTAGGGATTTCATGGTCACTTTTGTATGTGGTATACTATAAAACTCCCATCTTTGATTGTTTTACGTTCACATCAAATTTATGCTAAACTCTAGCAAGTATATCTTTAAAGTATAAATTTTTTTAAAAGAGATATACATAAAGCATCTCTTGATGGGATCATAAATTTCTCTGGATGGCCACGATCAGGTACTACTTATTTATTTGGACATTTTTTTTAACTGTGACACATATACAGAATAATATATGTATTATACATGTATGGTATAGAAATATATACATTTAGAAACTATACATAGTATGGTATAGAAATGTATATACATTTTCACAAAGTAAGTACGTTCCTCTAACTACCATCCAGATCAAGTTGCAGAATAAAATTAGCCCCCTCAGCAGCCTCTCTTCAGTTTGCCGTCCGGGCATTATCTTCCCGCCAAAGGTGGTCATCAATCTCCCTTCTAACACCGTAGCTTAATTTTGCCTGATTTTAAACGTTCATGTAAATGAACCGTTTAGTTTCAAGTTGTATGCATTTAAGCCAGATCAAATTCGTTTTAAAAGAAAGAATGGAAGAGAAGGAAGGAGGAAAGAAAGGAATTACTAAGATGATTTTTTTCAGTAAATCTCACATGTCTGTATTGCATCTAAGTGGTGGAATGTTTTTAATCTCCAGAAGGTGACTGACCAAACTGGTGACATAAATATGTAGATGGACAGAGGTTGGCAAATTTGGCAGGTTAGCAGAGCTTCTTGACTAAGGCAGAATCCCCTGATTTTGATCTCACTTGCCTTCTGCATTTACGTGTTGTAATGCAGCACGCACACGCAGAGAGCTGCCCTTGTTTTCTGACATGTCATGAACATGTCAAACCAGGCGTCACAGTCTGTGTTCCCGCCACCTCGCTGCAAATGCACGTACAGGGTGGCTGCCAGGCAGCATGGATTGGTACAGCCCACCATACTTTCCATCCACCACTCTTGAGTCAAACCCCGAGCCAAGCCAAAAGCCAAGTGCCGTCTACTCATGGTGACCCTAGGGGCCAGGGTAGAACTGACTCCCAGAGTATTCAAGGAGTGCCTGGTGGATTTGAACTGCTGACCTTGCTGAAATCAAATCCATTGTGGTCTAGTTGATTCCAACTTATGGCAACCCTATAGGACAGAGTAGAACTGCCCCATAGGGTTTCTGAAGCTATAAATCTTCATGGAAGCAGACAGCCACCGCGTCCTTCTCCAGTGGGATGACTGGTGGGTTCAAACCATGGCCTTTTGTTTGGTAGCTGCAAGGGGCTCAACTGCTGCCCCCCCGAGTGCTCCTCCTTTATTAAAAGGCAGCCCAAATCTGGAATGCAGTTTTGTAAAATAACTGGGTAATATAGATAAATATCTTAGAGTCCAGTAACTGAACTACTGTGATAAAACCCAAACCATTGCCATTCAGTCACTTGCAACTTACAGCGACCCCAGGTGTCACCGAGTAGCCTTGTTCCATATGATTTTTGTATGTAATCTTCATGGAAGCAGGTTCCCAGGCTGTTCTTTCATGGTGCCACTAGCTTTATTCAGACCACCCACCTTTAGGTTAGTAGTCGAGGGCAAACCATTTGCTCCACCCAGGGACCTAGAACAGCAGACCCAAACTCAGAATGTGCATACTCCTACTCTGGGGACAGTGCTAAAATACGTTGCTTAGATCTTTAGCCTGTAGTTCAGAGCATGAAGCCAGAAAGGAAATCACCAGAGAACAGGAAGAATGCATAGGAAAGGAGCAGATAAGCATCCCACAAAAGAGAATAGGCAACTCAGAATCTGTAACTTGGGTCTGGTAAGTGTTGGGGCAAGTAACATTAACCAGTCCAGAGGTCTCTGAAAAGGCTAGCAGGAAGTTAGGGTAAGTACTTGCTGTTCACAGCCAAGGCAGCAAGGCATGGAGGCAGGGTTCATTTGAGTCCACTTGGCTCTCAGAGTGCAGGGAATTATGCAACCCATTTTAGAAAGAATCTCCTCAAAACAGAGTAAGAAGGTCAAAAAGCTTTGGTAACATGTTAGCAAGGATAAATGACTTATCTGGAAAACTTACTTGGCTCGAATATTTTGTTTATCGAAGTCCCTGGATAAATGTGACGTGACTGCTGCTGCTTTTTTAACTTGCTGTTTTTCAATGATTCCTTCACAAACAAGTATTTATTATGACTTCTTTTGTACCACCTTTATTTTTCCTTCTTACCCATAATGTATGGATAAAATGATCAGTGCTCAATACAACAAAGGCTGACTGAAAATAATCACTCATTTCTTGTTAATTCCGTCCTCCCCTCAGATGATGAAGTCATAGGAGTTAGTGTCAGCGTTCGTGACCGAGAGGATGTCATTCAAGTCTGGAATGTAAATGCCTCTTTAGTGGGTGAAGCGACTGTTTTAGAAAAGATCTATGAACTTCTGCCCCACATATCATTTAAAGCAGTATTTTATAAACGTAAGTGCTTTATTTTCAGCTATTACTTTCTAACTTACAATTTCATACTTTCAAAAATAGAAACTGTTGCAAATGAGGTGAAGGTAGAACCATTTCAAATTCTATAATTTTGAACATAATTCAATAAAATATGCTCTGAAGTGTTTCTTTGTTTTCCAAAAGGGAAAAAAGATACGTTTAGCCTTGGAAATTAAAATGAGATTGTATTTTGCCTAACTGCATGGATTAGAAAAAGAGACTATATATCATATTTGTTGTTTTGAGCATCTAAACCCGATCTTCAATGTGTCGGTCTCAGAAAGAAAAAAAATTACATTCCGTTTGAAACAATAATAACAAAAATGTTATTATGTGAGCTAGCAGGTAGATATTCAATCATCCCTTCATAAACAGGAATTTGTAATGCATAACATCTGTATTTGGGGAAGAAACTTGTTCCGAGCACAGGGATGATTGAATGCTCTGCTGAAATGCTAATCCTTCCTTATTACCAATGACTGTGACAGAATGGAAAGAGAATTCACGCAGAGCGGTGAAATGTTAACAACAGCGTGAATAGGTGTGTGGACCCATTGTTTCCATCATGATTCATGTTCATTTCTTTTGTGTGCTCCCTTTAAAAAGTCATCTTTTTCATAAAGAAAACAGATGAGTGCTATTAAAACCAATATTTGGTAGATCAAATTGCAGATTACACTTTTAACAATGAGTTACAGACAAGAATTGACAGCCCTACATATATATGATAAATTTCCTATTTTTCAAGCTGTTCAGGAGTCAATAACCCATTTTTTTAACTACTGTATTTCATTGAATCTAAGGTGCCCTTGATACTCAGATGCTCCCTTATTTATTTTAGTACTATTGGGAAAGAAACAGTTCCCAATTAAGCTGTGATGTTTTACGGATCCCGGAGCTCCTCAGATTTGGGGTGGGTAGGGAAAGTGCGTCTTAGAATTGTTGAAATAGAGTATATTCTTCTCTTTCATTAATGTTTCACTTTTCTCAGCCCCTTGCCAAAAAGGAGAAAAAAAATGGCTTTTTGTTTCAGAATTGTCTGCGTATGATAGAGGAATTAACACTAGGGCCTCCGTGTAAGGACTCATACAGTCGCAGGTCAGATCACATCGTTTTGAAGCAATCAGACCACCCTGGCACTGCAGATAATCAGCAGGTGCTGAGCTTCTGAATTTTAAATGCAAGTTTCAATAAAAGAGCCAGGAAGATGGCTCTGCAGAAGTCACTTATTGACTGCAGTGTGGAAATTTCAGATTTGTGGATGCCCTTCTTGTCCCTTAGGGAACATTAATTGTGTTATCAAACCAGGTATTAATTGGAAGGTCACCAAGGGTTTTTTCTGTTTTCTGCTTCACAAAACTACTTCTGGCAGAAACTCACCGAAAAGGAGGTGTGTTTCATTGCCGGTTATATGAGGGGCTAAAACATTCTTTATCACCTTTGAACAAGGGCGACATTGCTGACTGTGTATTGACTCAAGAGAGGAGAAAGGCAATTTTAGATCTAAATTAGGGCTAATGAAGTCCCACTTCAAGAGTGATCTTGAGCAAGTCACAGCTTGTCATCCTTTCACTTTCTCATCTGAATATGGAGGAGGTTGGTCTTAGATGATCTCCAAGGTTTCCTTCTGCTTTAAAATTCTATAATTAAATGTCCAGGTAACATGTTGGTGAGCTGCAGGCTCATATGAGTGTTTTATTGGATGATTGGACCTCAGAGTGACTAGGCTAGTTTTTAGGGCTGTGGCATTGTTAATAAGGTAAGACAGAACAAGGGTGTGATGATTCACTGCTTAGTAACTAGCTGTTGTGATTGCTGGGGGAAGAAAAAAGCCAAACAAGGGAAAAAAAGAGGTGTAATTTGGCCGGTTGAATCTAGCTGAACAGAAACTCTACAGGTCGATGCCACTGTAAATTCGTGAGTCATGTAGAACTGCCGCAGGTCTCTATAGAAATCCATATTTTAATGGCATAAATTAATGTTTGAAAGCTCAAAGGTGATTCCAAGGAAAATTTGAGTTGGAAAAAGCAAGCAATTCTCTGTTTTGCATAAACAGGCAGTCCTTTACTCAACAGACTAATGCACCAGACACTGCAAAACTGATTTTTGAAAATGAGGCTGAGGCAGAAATCCCACTCACAGCTAGATGAAGACTGGTCTCAGGGTGAGCAGAGTTAGAAAGGGCCACCTCCATCCTTTGACTTTGGCTTGTGGCTAGAGTCTTGGTTTAAGGATTCAGAAATTTGTAGAAGCTAAGTGACAGAGGTGATTCAGCACGTAGAAAGATCCCGAGCGTTATTTGGTCAAGGCTTCCAGCCAGGGGTTAAGGTAGGGCAACTGAGAAGCTACCTTTGTGATTTAGACAGAGTTGTTATTTCACTGAAAGGTTCCCACTCTACAGAGATTCTCCCAAATTCTGTTAAGCTCTTCAGAGCAGCTGAAGGACAGATGTGTTTTCCAATGTGAGAACAGTTCGGAGCAAGGGTCTGTCTGGCAAACTGAAGACCTACCTCCAGACTGCCCCCTCGTTTCGCCCCCCTCCAGATCACCCCCATCGTTTTGGCACCAGCCTCAGCTCAGACTGGCTTTTACATTTGTAAATGGCTGGGGGAAAAAGTGGGAAAAAAGGACATATTGTAACATGTATAAAGTATGTAAAATTCAAATTTCACTTTCCCTAAGCAAATTGGATAGCCAGAGAACCATGCACGTTTTTTTTTATGTATCTTCTGTGGCTGCTTTCCTGCTACTGTGGCAGAGTTAATAGTTGCTGCACAGACCACATGGCCAGCAGAGCCTAGATGCTGACTGTTGCTGCTTTACAGAACAAGTTCTCAGACCCCTAGCTTTGGACATTTCTTGATTCCATCTCTACTGAGTCTAACCAAAGGCCAAGAGAATTTCCTCTGTTGCTCAGGATACTTTGAGTTCTGAATGTTCTATTCTACCATCTCCATAAATTTTCAAAACAGTTACATTTCAGTGTCTCAGCTGTGACTGCCCCAGACTGTTCCTTACACCTAGAAGTAATAAAAATCTTTGGGCAGCCCACATCTCTGGATTTATAATTTGGAGGCTTAGCGTCACACTCACTCTGTGGCTCCTCTGCCTGACCCAGCTCGAATGTATATTTTATAGCAGAGCAGCCCACAGTTTATTTAGCATCTGCCCTAAAAATTTTTCTTTAAAAAGAAATCATAAAAAGTGAAATGTTTGTATAGTCATAGCCATGAGAAATGCTCATTTAAAGGATTTCATATTACAGGCCACATTAGGAATTTGGCAGACCACAGTAACCCTCAGGCTATAGGGTGGCCCTCCCCTACTGATTTATCCAGGTGAGGGTCACACAGCCACAGCCATAGCCACTGCCTTCTAGTTGATTCCAACTCATAGCTAACCCTATAGGTCAGAGTAAAACTGTCACATAGAGTTTCCAGGGAATGCCTGGTGGATTTGAACTGCTCACCTTTTGGTTGGCAGCCATCGTGCTTAAGCATTATGCCACCAGGGGTTCCAGGTAAGGGTAGGTTGGGATAAAGAAATATTCAGGATGATCTTAGAGGGGAATTAGTTACCCCTGCCTCCAGGAATAGTCGGAAGAATTTAGTCCATATGGAAAACTGAGAAAGGGAGCCAGACACACTTGATTGCTAACCAAAAGGTTGGAGGTTCAAGTCCCCCAAGAGGTACCTCAGGAAAAAGCCCTGGGTGTCTACTGCAGAAAAGCCACCCATTAGGAACTTTATAGAGCACAGTTCTACATGGGTTGCCAGGAGCCAAAATCTATAGGATGGCAACTTGTTTTTTTAAGAGTTAAAAAGCAACCCCCTGTCATCATCTTTGACCTCCTAGAGGATGAGATTCACAGGGCTGGAGGTAGAGGGGAAGGGGTACGGCACACAAGCCCCTGTGCCCTCTGGGCTCCTTAGATCCCGGCCTCAGCAGCTTTTCCACTTGCAGAGGCGAGGGCCCCAGGCCTGCCTTGCTTCCTGACAGTTACTCAGGTCAAGAGCGTGGGTTTTCATATGAGGTTTTTCACCTTGGAGGAAATGTTATATATTTTCTAATCATATTCCCACCCCCCACCCTACAGTTTAAAAAACTACAAATCTGTGGAAGTATTTTTGGTAGCTTAATTGTTTAATTCTAGCATGCCTAATTACACTTAGTAATTTTGTAAGCCAGACAACAGGGCTGTAAATCCAGTGAAGGAAAAAAACCCAACTGAGGAGGGAGGAAGGACCCATCAATTGTGAGAAATGTCATTTCCCAGAGTAGGAGTTCAGAGGTAGGGGAGCGCATCATACAATGGCTACTCCCTTTATGTTGTTCTTTGCTTTTATTATTATTATTATTCTTTTATTTTTAAAGAGAGGCTTTTGGAGGGCCCTGTCTTGGGCAACTTGAGGCCCCCCATGCATTCTGTGGGGTGCATTCCACCCCACCCCCCACCCCCCAAGTGTTTCCCTACAGCCAACATACTCTCCTCATCAGCTTGTAGGATGACTCACCCTCTTGGCACGTCCAGAAGAAACAGGCAGCACGCCCATTGCTTGTTTATTCCTTGTTTTAATTTTCATTATTACGTTTCTCAGGAAATGCACGCCTTAGCTAACAGTTACTGGCAAAAGGTATTTGAGTTCTTGCCAACATTTGGGGAAACTGACTGAGATGCCTAGAGAAGGGTTGCCCCATCCTTTGCTTAAAGTTTTCTTTCCTTTTTTTCTTTTTTGTTTTTTTCTGTCCTTTAGCCCATGAAGAGCATCATGCTTTTGAAGGTGGACGTGGAAAACACTAATTGCACTCTGTAAAGAATTCTTTATCCTTTGCTGATTGGTTTTGGAAACGGTCTTAACAGGAGGGAGAGTGAAGAGAAGACTTGCCGAAGATGCTGGTCCTTTTAGAGTGATTTTGTGTCCTTGCAGATGGGGCAATTAGCACTCAAAGTGGCAGGTGGGGGGCGGGATGGTTGTGTGGGTTTCTGCCGGCACATTACTTGCTTTATTTATTTTTTTTTCTTTTTGGCTTTCTAAGTTCTCTATTCTTTTCACTTTGATTTTTTTTTTGCCCTCTTTAATTCCTTATGCAGTCTAATGATTGTTTGCTATACTCCTCTTTCACTGAGCCACAAGAAATTGGTTTCCCTTTAAGTAGTTTTGCTGTACCTAGTTAATGAGAATATGCAAAATTGTGACAGTACTGCTTTTGAAAACCACACTGTACTGGAGGGATACTAGTTTGGTGAAACCTGTCCCCTGAGTATTTGTTGTGACATTCCTATGTACTCTGTGCTAGGCGTTGTTTTTTCTGTCCCAAGGAAAAAGAAAAACCATCCTTAATTGATTTTGCACTGACAGCACTCACCCTTTTTCCTTTTTCCAGCTTTTTTTTTTCCCCATATTAAAAGGAAAATAATAATGAGGTTGCCTAATCTGATAACTATTATCACAGTTCAGTTTCAGGGTATAAATCAAATTCCAGGTCTTTGGACCCTCTGTGAAAATATTTTTAACTGGACTCTCAATTGGCCTTTTCAAAGCCAAGTTTAGAGTGCTGGCAAGGGATTCCTCCCAGTAGGAAACCTGGTATTTCTGATTTAAAGAGGGGGCCGATACCTTAATCATTTGAATTAAGCTTCTTCCAAATTTTGGGTGTGTGTACCCACTTGAGGCTTTACAGATCAATCCTAACATATTTTGTTAAGTGATCCCCTTTTTCTGTTCACACTGTATGTAGTTTCCAATAATCAATAGTCTTCCAGATGGGCAGCTTGCTTCCTATGTAGGAGCAGGAAGTTATATCTTATTTGTGGGGTGATGCTGAACCTTCATAAAGTGTAGCTTGTAGTGCTTTCTGTTTGTTTGGATCATTGGATTGATGCTATGCATTGCTTTATGCTACCAAAGAAATACTGGTGTTAGCGGAAGGAACTGGCCACCCTTGGGAGCATGAGGATATGCTCAGACTGCACCATTTCCTCATGACTCTGGCAAGCCTCCTGTGGCTTTAACCTGAATAAGGGCAGGGCCCTTTGAAGGCGCTTCGTCCTGTGGGCTGGGCTTTGGAATCCCAGGGTGCTTATACATTTCACCAAAGGGCCATGCACCCAGACCATCCTTGTAGCCAGGATTCTTAATTCTTCATGTAATATTGCAATATTACATTAACCAGCAGCAAGAGGTGAGGTTCCTTCAAGCCTCAAGCAGGTGTTTGTAAATAGAATTGTCCATTCATGTATTTTATAAAGGACTCACAACAGTATCTGTTTATAAAAGTTGTGTCCTTTCTGTTCACTGCTAACCACATCAACCATAATAACAGTGATCAGAGTTTAAAAACACAGAAACTTTGCTTTTAGACTTGAGTTTCTACAGTGATTTCAAAATGAAGTATGAGGCTATCTAACCCATTTCTCCAAAACATGGGACTTGTTTTGCTAAACATTTTGCTAACATCCAACTTGTTTTTAAATTATTCATCAAGAATTTATAAAAATTATTCTGGACATGAGTGAAAATTCTTTTTTATAACATAAGTATTTTTCTGATAGATTAGAAAAAAGAATATAATTGACTATCTTCATTGTGTTTGTCATAAATATTTCCGTAAGTAAATGGATTTTGACATTTTTATTTTTGAACATTATTTAAAGTGTTTGTGATGATGTATTCTACTTTTGCATGTATGTAGTTTTTGAAGTAAAAGAAATAAAATAAATAGGAGTATTAGGCTCATATTAATTTTTTTCCCTAATTTCTCTTGTTTATGATCATGGAACTTGACTAGCCCACAAAGTAGATCTTGTCTCAGTAAACTTTTGCAACTATTTCTGGCCCTTTGGAAAATACTGTGAGAAGGATTTAATTTGCTTAATGTTAAGAACCTATCATCTAAATTACTTTTAAGAGAGGATTTTGTCAGATTTTTCTTTAGAAATTGTTTTAATTGAATATTTAGTTCATAATAGACTTTGTGTGAACTAAGCTGATTTAATCAGTTTAAAAACCTCTCATTACCTTCTTAGATTAAAGCAGCTAATACATTTCTGAGCTACAAGGAAATATTTTGTGTGGCATGTGACTTTTGTGTTAGGGCAGCCTACGACCTTGGCCAGAGCTGGCAAAGTCCTCGCTTGGAGTCGAGTCTGCTCTTTCCCGCCACCTCTTCGCAGGTGCAGCCTCATGCTCCTGGCGGAGAGCCACGCAGAAGCCAGAACCCTGACTTCCTTGTCTTTGTGATCCTCACGGTCTGTGACGCAGTGCCAGGAACTCTGACTGGAAGCTGTGTGCTCTCTCTCCTCCCAGCATTCCCCAGGCTGTCACGTCGTGGGCACTGGCTTCCCCCAGGAAAGTTCCCCTTGGCCAGAGCGGACGACTGGTCCCCATTTGAAACAGCTTGTCCTCATTTTTATTTTTGTCATGGGCACTTTCGGAAGTGCTGACTTAGTCAAAGTTAAGATTTCCTTTTCCACATTTCTAAAATGAGGGCGTGAATTATAATTGACAGGCACATGTGTTGTAACATTGCTATTAAATGTATGGTACCGTTGATGGGTTAAAAAAAAAAAAACAAGAAGGTAACATGCTTCTAGTAGACTTTAAGTTTAGATTGGCTCTCAACTTTTAGCCTTCTTGAATTTAGCTGAAGCCTACACTGTACACACAGCACAAGACTTACTAGTTGAAAGAAACTTGCAGTATAATTGGGTCGGCAGATACAGTATGCAGGGAAATCTGTGAGAGCCGGGACTCAGTGGCACTGCCTTGTTTTTCAAGGGCTCGAAAATTTTCAGTGTTCAACAACATCAGTCTTAACCGCTTTTCTATCACTTTTGGTGGGGGGAACTGTTTGAGTTTTCCTTCTCCTACAGATTTCCACCTTACACAGGGTCCAGCTTTCTCAGGTTTTACTGTACAGCATGCCAACCAAGCCTTGACTGAATCGGTCTCTTGTTTAAGGATATAAAACTAGAAAGCAACAGCAGTGGGCACTGAGGTCTGTAGGTTATATTCCAGTCCACATGCCTTAAACCAAGAACATTCAGTCTGTCAGCTACCCCCACTTTCCGCAACAGATCACCCTGATCACCAACTAAACATCTGATCCAGTCTGGCCAATAATATAACTGTACCTCATCAGACATCCGTGTAGCTATCAGAGACTAAAGTGACATGATTGTGCAGTGTTTGAAAATAACCTCATTATGGCAAGAGGTGGCCCTTTGCAATGAGATGCTGCGTCCACTCCTCGAGGCTCTCCCACGTTTGTGCTGACTCAGGCTGACAGTGTTTGGACCGGTCACATGGTGGCGCTGCCTTCCAGCCGACGGTCTGGCTCACTATGTGCAGTTATTTTAAATCTACTGCATTTTACTCTTAAGAGTTTTATAAAAATGTGGTTAGAAAATGTAAAAATGATACTAGCGATCAGAAGCTGAGGTCTCATACACCTAATAAAAAGAAGGCCAGGATGAAATACTTCACATGTGCTAAAAAAATCTCAAATCTAAGGCTTTCATTGGGCCCCTCAACAAGCCAACATGTTGTGAAGAGAAGGAAAATAATAAATGAATATGTCAAAAATACTGGAAATGCTTCATCAAGTGTTGTGCCCAAAAGGAGAATAAAAATTCGAATTTTAGTTTTTAGCTTTTTGAATATGCAGTGCCTCATTAGAAATGTAAGTGTATGGCTCACCCTTCTACACTGGGCATTTTTTCCTGAGATTGCACTCATTACAAATGAAAGTAGAGGACTGCCTGTATGTCATTTATTTCTTAGAAGAATACGTTTTGACCAGTTGAAAACTGCTTCAACTTTGGAGACTCAGGATTGTGACAACCCCAGATAACTGCCTCAACAGCTGAGAGGAGTCAGGGGAAGAGGAAAAAAGATAGGCATCAAAGCTGTGCTCCTGCGTAGCCAGTAGTGAGGGCTGCCCCTTCAACTTCTCCTAGGAGCAGAAAGCCCAGATAAATTCTGGACACATCTGATTATACTGTTAAGTCTTTGTTTTCTATGCTTATTCTTGCATATGTGTCATAATCTGAAAAGACTTCTTATTCAAGCTGTGCCAGTCAGGCTAGAAATCACCCTACTGTGTGGTAGAGATACATTGATCTTACTGGCAAGATTCCACTTTTAAAGGACAACTCGCAGGCTTATAGAATTCTGGAGTGGAAAGGACCTTTGAGATCATCTACCAGTGCTTCTCAAACCTTAGCATGCCAAAGGATCACTGGAACGCTTACTTAATACGTGGGTATCCCAACCCTGAGATTCTCATTCAGGAGCCTGAAGGCCTGCCTGCCTGCATTTTTAGCAGGCACCCCAGTGCTTCTAATGCTGAGGTCCTTAGGCCTAACTTTGAGAAACCCTGATTCTCCAACCCCGTCATATGACATATGAGAAAAATCTCTCCTCCCTTTACACGCCCCCCCCCCAGTCCCCACTCTCCCTCAGGTGACCTGATTTGACTGTATAATACCAACAATATTATGAAGGCTTGAGAAAGCCATTATCACCAAGATGAGTAGATGGTGTTCATAAATGAGAACTTTATGGCTAGGACCACAGTGATAATAGGTAGCCCATCTCTTGAAGTCTATAATATAAAGCCTTTAGTACAGAGTGGTGGCTTTTCTCTTTTCTAAATACCATTTCAGCCTGTTAAGAGAAAAGAAATTAATGTTCAGAAAAAAAGTAGTTACTCCATATGTGCAGTAACTGCTTTTCTATAATGTCTTATGGCATCTGGGGTTCAGCATCATTGAACAAGATTAAATGAACGTTACAGAGCTATAAAATTGCATGTAAAATAACACAAAACTGTTCAAATGACTATCAGAGTAGCCTGGGAATGAATTTCTGTGAAAATTAATTGTCACTTCTAAACATAGCTTAGCAAAGCTGTTCCTAACCTGGAGGGATTCTTTAATACACGGAAGTGCCCCCCAAATCAAGTAAGTTATTTCCCAAAGCACATGAATGATAAGTAGAAGTCATTGTGAAGTCAGTATTTTTGTTGTTGGTGTTGTTGTTCATCATTGCTACTAAAATTTAGAGTCCCATCATATATGTGTATGTCCCATGTACCTTATTAGAATATCCAATGAAGTGACTTTTTGGATATTCTGTGCTCTTGTGTCCTCCCAAGATCATGAGGTTGAAGGAGTCTGTGTTGAATGTTTTTGTTTTGATTCTTGCCTGAAAAAATAAAAAAGTAGTCAATTCGTTTAAGCGAACTTAAGTGAATGCAAGATTTAAAGGAAAAAAAAAAAATCAGCTTCTAATATTGAAGTCAGAGGACTTTTCTTGAACTCCTAATTTGAAACAAGAATTTCTTTGGGGTGTATTAAACCAGCAACTGCCTTGTTGAAATGAGCATGAAGTAAACACAGTGTTTCTAAGTTTCCATAGAAAAGTAATAGTATGTCTTTTTAGTATGAAGAAGCAGGTTTCAATGAAGTTGAAAAGTGTTAATTTTTGTACTTCACGTTGTATAATGGATGGAGACAATTCAAGGACTTTGGGTAATTTAATAAACGTACTATAGAGTTTCTGTTTTCATATAAAATGATTTATTTTGTGAGCATGCATTAAATTCCTTCAAATTTCTCAGCCCCTAATGTGGCTAACAGCTGTTGTATGGATGAACAAAAAGCTGTACCTGTCTTCTCGGTATTCATTTAATAACAAGTCTTCATCACATGGCATGTCTCCTCACTGAGAATTGGGGTTCCTTTAAATTATTACGCAAAAGAATTCCAGACCTTAAACCAGTGAAGAGATTTAAGTCGGGGCATCTAGTACTATTGGTCCCCAATTTAAACCTTATCAGTTGCATTCAAAGTTACTCCTTCTTCAGAGCTGCCTTACCTGTGTAAGTGGAACCAGGTCCATTTGCCTTATGTTTGGATCTGCTGTGCCCCCTCCCCCCGTTTCATACCATCTGTGCCCTGTGCAGTTGGGACCCTTCCACATCTGGCTACAAGCTGCTGTAATGTCCTTCCTTTTGATCTGGCTGCGTCTAGTGATTTGCTCAATATTTTTAAGGTCAGACTGAAAACTTTTCTGTTCCAGTTATTTTTGATTTTATATTGTGTGTTGTGTTTGATGTTCAGAGACATGTGAAAGTTGCTTCTATAAGTTAGTAATTTTTATTCCAGCCTTTTGGAACAAAAAGGTAAGATGAGACTGTGCTTTTTCTTGCTTGAAAATGTAGTGGTTTATGTGTTTAGCACAAATATTTAGACGATTCATGCAAAAAGCTCTCGTAGTTCGTCAGTGTTCGGGACTATATTGCTTGAATTTGTGCTCCTTTTTCAGGTTCTGATTTCAGGAAATTTGTTCAGGTGTTCATTGGTTTGCGGAAGTCCTTGTTCCTCTAAACTTGGAGAACAAGGAGAATTGGAGAATTTTTCTAATATGTTGCCACTAATTCTCGGTCTGGTTACAGTATAGAAACATCAGTTGCATTCCCCAGGTTTAAAACTGCATGTAATTTTCTCAACCACAGTGCTTCAACATATTTAGGGTCTGAGTATGCATGTGGTAATGATCATAACTTTGTTTATTCCATCACATATTGACACTCTCTGCTCTAATGTATATAAACTTCCTGACACTTACCTGGGTTTTCTGTGGCACTCTGATGCAAAACAACCGTTTCTGTTTCTTGCATGTCCTTGTTCAGCAGGTTTGGTGATAAGGTGCATCTCGGTTTCTTAGAAAACATTTAACTTGTTTTAATCACATTCCTTTACCCTTCACCAAGAATGATTCCATTTTAGAATAAATCGGTAACTCTTACTTGTTTTTGTCCATCGACTTGCCTCTGAGATTCAAGTGTCCCTATATAGCTACATACATACAGCGAATTTACATTTCCTTTCTGGCTAGCTAATAAATCCCTTTTAAAGACAAAAGATAATAAAGAAACCCAGCAGACTCTTACTTCTTTAATTAATCTGCAGCTTCCCCTGTCTCTCATGGTAGAAGTAAGCAGTATGTATGTGATGCCCAGTTAATTCTAGCACAGTGCATTTAATGAAATCTTTGAGAGTCAGGACACAATACTCCGAAGCCTTTAAAACTGCCCAATACCTTTTTCTCGTGTGAGTCTGAGTACTGCCACCAGATATTCTCAGTCATCTAGCATTCATCAGTGCATGTTTGCGAGGTGGTGTTGGTGGGTTTATTTGTGTAATCTCTGCCCCCACACCTAAAAGTCAAGCTTTTTAAGGTGGAGACCAGGAGTCTTTTTTCACCGAAGTGACTTTGAGTGCAATAGATGGTATTTAAGAATTTTAAACTGCTTTTCACTGTTGACGGTATTAAAAACCTCTGGAGTCTTACAGAAAGATAGGCCTTTTGTTATAGACAGAAAAGAAAACAGTAGCATTTACAAGGCTCAGCAAGTTAAAATATGTATCACTGAAATATGTATCTATTTCCCATCAGCCAGCTAAGCTGTGGTGCTGACTAGCCTATTTCTTGCCAGAGAAAATAACTTTAAATCATAAGCATATTTAACTAGCAAGCATAAATCATAAGCTTATATAATCATAAGCATGTTGAACTCTGGTACCATTTATACAGATGGTATGGCTGAATGTGTGTGCTCCTCCCAACTCAAAGATGTGGACAAGCTCTTACTCCCCAATTTCCTTTTTAACTGGGGATACTTAAATCATTTGTATTTTTGCCCCTATAGGATTCTAGAAAGTAAAGACCTAGAGAAAAGGTTCAGGTCTTAAGAAACTTTGGGGTTTTATGACTCACTCTTACCAGAGAGGAATGATAGAAATATGGGTTAAACATGGAAGCAGTGTTACCATTTTCAGGTAAATATAATTGGTACTTCATGAAAATAGTCAGCTTATGGAGAACAAGAGTTTGATTTTCAGAATGTATGTATTTTTTAAACCAAACATCAGAATCCTAAATAAAAGCTTTTAATGGAGTCCACAGGTTTTCAAAGAGTGTCCCCTGGGAGATTGTTCCTACAGAAATAGTTTCTGATGCTGCAAACAAAAGTTCCTGTATTTTTGAAAGCATTTTAAAAGGTGTAGTAAAACAGCAACACCCACACTAACATGCATTGCATGGGCAAATTTTAGCATTTTGGAAGTCAGTAAGCATAATTTATGTACTCATTGATTTTATGAAACATCACTTTTTAAAACGCTTTTTATTGTAAAATAAAGATGCAGAACATCACACAAAACAGATCTGTAGCTTAGTGAATTGTTAGTAGAAGAATATCCTTGTATTAGGATCCAGGTCAAGAAATTGAACATTGCCAGCTGCCCAGGAACCCCCTTCACATGGACCATCTCATCCGTAGGCTCTGGACTCCCCACTAAAGTAATAACTGTTCTATCTTTAAGTAGGAGTTTACTTGCATTTCTTTCTGGTTTTATCACTCAACTGATAAACATCACTTTAATCTTTTTATATATAGAAGCTCTTCTACATTTGAAAAGTTGGGCTCTGAAAAGTTATTTATATGTCCTTTAAATGATAAGGAAAAAATGACACTTTATAAGCAGTTGCTTCCCCTGTACGTTAGTAGCTGGGCACTCGCCTGCTTTTGCTATAGTGGGCAGCACCGTTCATAACTATTATATCCACAATAACCACAAAAGCTAACGTGGAGTTATGTACCATCTAAGCACATGAATGAATTGATACGATTCTCAAAAAATACGTGAAGTTAAATTTTTACTGTTGTTATTCCCATTTTCCATGTGTGGAAACTGAGGGTTAGAGCGGTGAAATAACTTGCCAAGAAGATCATACAGTAGTTAGTGAGCCACAGAGCCTAAATAGATCTAAAGCCCTGTGGGTACAACCTATTCTGATGTCAGGCCACCTACATGGAAGTTGAAGACTGTACCAGATGGATAAGAATTTTCAGGTTCCTTAAAAGAACTCATATATAAAGAAAAGGGTCCACAGCTTTAAGAAAAAGATTGAAAAGTAGATTGTCTAGCAGAAACTTTTATAGATGAAGAAATGATGAAGTGGCCCAGAAAGTTTAAGTAATTTAAGGACTCATAAGCAATTGGTGCAAAGTTGCAGCCAGATCCTCAAATTTCCTGGCTGTTAAAAACCAATGATTTTTCCATTGTTCCATACCTTATGTGGAAAAATTGCCCCTTTTTAAATCTCTCTTGCATCAGCCCCACGTGAGTAGATTTGTCTTGAAACCAGTTTACGACCAGGACACACCATCTTTTTGCTTATTTTCTCAGGGCTTTAACTGGGAATTATAAAAATTCTATTTGAAGGTTGCTTTCCTATCTCACTTATTGAGTGCCCAATCTGTAGAGGCACATGCCTAACACCCTCTCCAAAGAATGTACAAGAATAACACATTTGACTGGTGTGGATGGCAGGTGAAAAAGAGTTACTGGTGTAGTGTAGGCCCTTAAACGTATTCACGGCCAAATCTGGATTATCCCAGCACAGATGGATCATGCAAAATCCTTCTTCTGCTTCTTACTGGCGACCTTTAACTATTTGTGTTCGCAAATCCTCCTACCAGAAATGGGAAAGTAGACAAGCAGAGAGGGTAGAATTCGGTTCCTTGACCGAGTGTGTGAGGTGTCCTGATAAAAAGGTTTGATGGCTTTGCCATTTAAAGCTGCAGGAAGATTGTAGGATTCTCTCTAGATGGAATGTGTCTGGGCTGTCCAATTTAGCTTGGGTTGTGAGTGATTAGCTTTGTGTCGAATTTGCTTTACTGGATAGAAAGCCATTAACTGGTGCCTTGGGCAAGTTACTCTTCTGAGCCTGGATTTCATCATCTGTAGAAGGGAAGACGCTCGACAGAAGACTAAAGCTCTTCACAGGAAGTGACATAGAAAGCACCCAGCTCAGCCTTCTGCCCACATCAGAGACTTAGCAAATGGTACTCCGCATTGGTTGGCTGTATCCATCCATACAGTTAGGGGATTGAACTGATTCAATGGAACTTGCTTACTTTGCTGTTGAGGTGTTGACCTAGCATAACTTGTTGGAGGTCCCAACACTCTGATCCTTCCATCTCATCATACTGTTTGGGGAAAAGCAAATAATGCCTCCTTACTTGACTTCTTGTACTTCTGAGTCAATTTGCCATAAAAACCAATTTAAAATCTCAATGAGCCTTCCAACTAATTTTTTTTTATAAGGCCCTTATTGCCATTATTACGAGTGTAAGGAGGAGGTGCAGTTGATGAACTTGTTTTCTAGGCTAAGAAAATTCTTGCTGAAACATAAATCCCATGTTGGGGATTTATCTGATCATTGAGGGTAGGACTGTGGGAAGTTCACATGGTGGCCTTAGATTACATGCACCTGTTTTTAATCCTGGCTACCTTACAAGAAAGCTGATCAGCAGTATAGCTAATGATGCTGACTCATTCATCAACCCAATATTTAATGAGCAACTACAGTATACTAGGTACCAGGGATAAAACAACAAACAAGACAGCCTCCCTGCTTCATGGAATTGACAATTGAGTGAATTGAAAAATATCATTAAAACTTAGTAGTAGTAAACAAACAGGCAGAAGTATGCCTTAAACTTCTCTGAGTTCCACATACCTGGCATTTAGTGCAAACTCGGTACATGTTTGGATAAAGGAATGTTTGTATACTGTCATGAGCAGATTTGGGTTTTTTTAAGTTCCTCTAGAGTTCTAAAGCTGAGTGTTTTCACTAATCTCCTTATTGTTTTAAAATTCTCTAATAATAGTTTTGACAGTGGATTCAGTAACTATGGAGGCTGTTTATAATTTGTCGGTGCTTTTCAAACATCTTTTAAAAACCAAGCGGGCCCCTAACTTGTGCTTGATAATTCTCAGTGGCTTTCTGTATACACCTGAGGGGCGACAATCATAAGGCCTGTGCACCAGCATGTTAAATATGGGGGTTCTTACGCTGTGGAATTTATGAAGATTGCTTACTCTGTAATTTTTAAAAGCCCTGTAACTCTTTATAAAGCATACATAGCATCTGAACAAGAAATATGACACTAAGTCTAGGATTAAATAATATCTCGGGGCCACTATCTTATGCATGTTCAGCAGTTTGGGAACTCCACTAAGTGCAGGTTAACAAGACCAGAGCGTCATAAATGAGCATCTGTCGTGCGACCCAGCTGGAGACCCCTTCCACCGTTATTCATCCCAGAAGCACGTGCTGACACCAAGTTCAGCCCTCTCGGCTCTCCCGCGCACAGTGGTCTTTTAAAATTGGCGGGAGGTAAGATCTTTCCACCTCTCCTTTGTGGAGCAGCTGAATATTTCTGAGTCTCGCTTGCTTTGTAGCCACGCTATTTTTTTTAAAAAAAAAGTTACAGTAAACAAAATGGGACCCTGCATGGTGAGCAATCCAACCTGGAACACTTGTCTGGAAGAGGTCTTTTTTGTTTTATTTATTTATCTTTTTTTTTAAAAGGAACTTGAAATAAGGACAGGCAGCTCTGGGGAAGAGAACTTGCACCATTTGGGGGCGGCTGCTGTTTCACTTGCTGACCTGGGATTCACAGCCCTAGTTCATCCTTACACTTCAAAGGCCTGGCTCTGAGTACATCACACGTTTTCCTTGATGACAAATTAATCAAACTTGATTTCTTGGATGAGATGGATACAAAAGAACTACAACTCCCCAAGGCCTGAAAGTTAATACAGCCCTTCTGGCTCTGATTAGGGTAACAAAAGGATATCTGAGAGTCATCTTCTCCGCTGGGCTGTGGGACGGAGCTGAGAGCCAGCCCGGCTTGTAAAGGAGAAAGGCCTTATTAAAACACATTTCAGCTGCGACCGAGTGCTCGGCGAGCTCTCCTGACAGAGAAAATTACTTTTTAGTAGATGCTCACCTTTTCTCAAGAGCAAAGTTTCCGCTTAGAAGAACCTAGAGGAAGCAGTATATTATGCAACTGAAATGTTTATAGATCTCCCCTTTTATGTTTCTTCTGTGAAGACGAAAAAGAAAAAAAAAAGAGAAAGAAAGCAAGCAATCTGTACTATCTGGCAAATGTTAGAGTGAGCCCAAGTTTGGATAAGTCAATTTACTTCTACCTGGTTTAAAAAAAAAAGTTCCCAGAATTGAGGGAATTTATGTACCCGGGAAGGCAGGCCCCCGGCCAAGGTGAAAGCCAAGGCTTTAGATGCAGCTCTGAGTCTGCCCTGGCACCCACGCTCCAGAGGGAGCCGAAGGGAGCCTTCTGCTAAATCGGGGAGCACAGGGTTTCAGTGCAAAACCCTGTTAGCAGCTTTGTCGTCCGCCTGTTCCATGGCACGTCCAAGGACATCGCTTGCATCCTTCTTGTGATTGCTCTCCGTTCTATATTTAGAAGACTTGCTGTTACACTAAATGTGGTCCCCGGACTGCTCATGCTTTTCACACAAGACTTCATGCCGTTATATCATCATTTTGAAGAGGGCCCCGACAGTATTGTCTTTAATTTGTAGGCAAAAATAGTATGTTTTTAATATGTAGGCTCCCACTTTACAAGTTTGGGGCATGGACTTCCACGCAGTCCTGGCACCGCCTCCCTGCCGGCCGGCTCAAACCACAGGTTGAACGCCACCTGCTTCATCCTCAATAGACGTGCAGACGGCAGGTGGGTGGGTCATCGGAGGCCATCTTTCATTTCTGACACTTTAAGAGCCTTCCCCCAAGTATCTTTCTGATCCCGACAGGTAGTTTTCAACATGTTTGTGACATTTCAGGACTTTTAATAAATTAAAGCTGTATATTAGATTCCGGCATCTAGCAAAATAAGTAATCACCCTCCTTCCCACCCCTACACCGCCCATCAGTGAGCTGGCTTCAGCCCGATCTCCCACTGTTCTCAGACGTGGGCATGTGTGTGCCCAGCCGGGGGCAGCCAAGGCCCTTATTTCTGCCTCTCCAGCCCCCCATCCCTCCCAGCTCACGCATTTCAGATGGGCTGAGGGAGAGACAAGGCTACCTCCTCTGTGAAGCTTGTTCTGATATCTCAAGTTTGGGAGGACCTCATCTTTTTTGAAATGTAGAAGGAGGCACTTTTGTTTTCTTTTAGCCCCCCTCCCTGCCTCCTCCATGGAAACCCCAGGGCCATAGTGATTAAGGGCTTGCTTGCTAAGCAAAAGGTGAGCAGTTCCAAGTCAGCAGGTGCTCCTTAGATTGTCTCCGGGAAAGGTCTACTCTGTCCTATAGGGTCAGCATGAGTCAGAATCCACTTTATGGCAGTGACTTATTATTATTACTAATATTTTCTGGTTTTCACCTCTACCCAAGCCCTTTAGTCCTAATCAACTCAATGGCAACTGGCAACAGCATGACCACTGAGAGATCCCTCAGTGGCCTAAGACGTTTGTAATGGGTTGCAAACCGAAAGATAGGCAGTTGGAACCCACACAGCAGCACTGTGGAAGAAGGTCCTAGCAGACAACTTCATAAACATTACAGCCAAAAAAACCCTACCGAACAGTCCTGTTCTGTAACATACGAGGTCACTGTGATCAGAATCAACTGGACAGGAAAGGCCTGGTCGTTAAGCTCTCCACTACTGACTGAAAGGTTGGTAGTTGAAACTCACCCCCAGGCACCTCACAAGGAGGCCTGGCAGTCTGCTTCTGGAAGATCGCAGCTGTTGGAAGACTTGTGGGGCCCACTTCTATTCTGATACTCATGGGGTTACTGTAAGTCGGAGTCTATTCTGCAGTGTGCATGGTCAGTAATAAGTGTGGCCTCATCTCTGGTGCTTAACTGAGAATTCTCAGGCCTTTCCACACCCCATGGCACACAGAGCCTGTCACACGGAGGGCTTTGAATGGAGGAGTGAAGTTACCGTACGCTAATCAGAGATTGCTTCTTAAACCTATTCTCCTTTTTCAGAGATTGTTTATCCAGTAGGAAACAGCATGTCATTTCAAGTCAGAAGTCACGCACCCCAGCTTGCTGGTTTTGTGACCCTGAGTGAATTATCAGACTTTTCCAAGCTTCAGTTTTCTCATCTGTAGTGGGAATAATGAATGCCAACATTATAGGCTGTGCCGATTCACTAAGAGAATGCTTGTGAAGACCTTTTACAGTCTGTTAAGAGCCAGTCACATGAAGATCTTGATAATAGTGTCTCATGGTAGTAGGGAAACCTTGGTGGTGTAGTGGTTAAGTGCTACGGCTGCTAACCAGAAGGTCTGCAGTTCAAGTCTGCCAGGAGTTCCTTGGAAGCTCTATGGAGCAGTTCTACTCTGTCTATAGGGTCGCTATGAGTCAGAATCAACTCGACAGCAATGGGCTTGGGCATGGTGACACAGTGATCTAGTCAAGGTAAATACTTGGTCCACTTGTTTTAAAATCACATTCTAGAGTCTATAAATTTTATTTTTACAGAAATTCCTTTCTATAATACAAAAATAATTTTGAAATGAATGCTCTGACAGTATTTAATAACCCAGTGCCATCAAGTCAATTCTTACTTTAATAACCTAGTGCCATCGAGTAGATTCCAACACATAGCCTGTAGACAGAGTGGAACTGCTCCATAGAGCTTCCAAGGAGCACCTGGCAGATTCAAACTGCCGACTTTTTGGTTAGTAGATGCAGTGCTTAGCCACTACACCACCAAGGTTTCTATAAGCAAAAGGCACCAACCTAAATCTGTGGGTTGCATCAGGAAATGATAGTAGCTACCCTCCTCTAGAATTAAAAAAAAAAATTATTACTAAATGGTACTGATGGAATACTGCAATTTTTATGGGTATCAAAAAATATGAAAGAGTTGGAGTGTTGGGGCCATGGCCAGGGTGAAGAGAAGTGGCAGAGGAGATGTCAGGAAAGTAAGAAAAGCGGGACAAGGGAGGCATGAGAGGGAGGCAAGCCTTGGGGAAGAAGCAGCCATCCTATCTCAGGTGGAGCGCAAACAATTTGTCAGTAACACCAGTCTTAGTCACATGTTCAGGGAAGTCTCTAAAGGAAAGCCAGCCCTTGTGCTTGTGGTCTGACACCTGCAGCGCTTTCTTCACTCTGTCCCTAGAAGTGAGGTTTGAAGACCCCAGGGAGACGCACAGGAGCCCCTTGATGTTTCAGTCCGTTTACCGGTGACTTTGTTCAGCAAGTGTTCATCCCTGTCCCGCCAACAGGCGGACATTTGGGGCCCTGAAGAAGCCTCAAAGGTTTGTGACTTTAAACCTAATTATTTTTCTTGTCATTGTTGCATCTTGTCCTCCAAATGGTTTACGTCTTTTGTTTGTGTTTGTAAAGCTGAGTTATAGTCACCAGCACAAGAGTTATGCACTGTTAGCAGTTTGCGCTGGGCAGTTTGCTAGAATTTGAGTTTTGTCAGATTCTAAGCTTTTGAAAATGGAAGTTGAGAAGTCCGTATTTTGTAATTGTTGTTATTTTTCTGCTAAATTGTCCTGTCTCTTCACCCATGTTGCACTCGAAGCAGAGCAGCTGTGGGATGTATTCAAATGAAAAAGCAAAGACTGAAGTTGTGTTAGAAGTTAGAACATGATCAAAACATAGGTGTTAGCCAAGTGTAATCCCTGTTGTTACCAGCTGCTGAAGAGATGATTTCTGCCCATGGAAATGTATCTAAGCCTTCTTATGAATGAACAAACATCATCCCCAGTGCTGTCAAGTTGATTCTGACTTACAACAACGCTATAGACCAGAAGAAAACTGCCCCATAGATTTTCCAAGGAGCTCCCCATGGTTTTGAACTGCTGACTTTTTGGTTAGCAGAGGTACCACTGAACCACTACTCCACCAGGGTTTCCATACCCTTAATTCTAAGAAATTTCTATAGTCCCCTATGACTCCATTCATGTATTGTGTCCTGAGCACAATTTAAAATCTTACATGTTGCAAAGAACAACACTTGAATCAGTGCAAAGACTGACTGGCTGAGGAATGAAATGTGTTTTTCTGCAAAGGAGTAAGTAGAGTCCATCAGATGCTGTTGGAATGGCAGACTCCATGTCAACTCTTGTTCTTAAGAGACACTTTCTACTTTGTATGACGTTCAAAACCGGTGTAGAAGGGTGTCTTATAGCAATGTAAAGGCTATTTTTTTTGGTGAAGTAGGTGTATCTTGCAGCCCATAAGGTTCCTTTAAAGCCGCTACCCATATATAAGCTGTCAGTGTCAGCGTTTATAGTGCAAGTGTGGGATTCATGGGATCATGGATGCTTCATGAGATCACGGATGCTGCCTTCCAATGCTTGATGGGAGTCATCAAGGGAAAACCAAGCCCAGCTGAGCCTTGCGAATTCATGTGACAGTTTGCTGTAGGGAGACTCCAAGCTGGCAACTGTCTTCTCCCTCAGCTGGCTAGGTGTGGGTTACTGCCTGCTGATCCTGGCAGCCAAGCTGGAGACCCATCAGTCCCTCTCTGCCACCCTCTCCCAAGACTACCAGGTGAACTTTACGAGGTCTAGGACCAGTGGTGCCCTTTGGTGTCAGTTACATAATTTCACTTCCCTGAGCCAAAACTCAAGAGTCTTTCTCAGCAGCACCTGCCCCATATGAACTGGTGTGGCACTCCTGGATAAAAGAGCTAACCCTCCAGTTACCTGTGGAGATGAATGGGCTTCCTAAGGCAGAGAGAGTCAACTGTTGGTTATTCAAACTCAGCCAAGAAAGAGGTCGGTGGCCCTGGGTGAGGATTTCTAACACTCACTTGTTTTATAGCTGAGGATACCGAGGTATAGAGAAGAACAGTCATTTGTTCAAGGCCACAGAGCTTGGGAGACCTGGGGCAGAATCTACTCCTCAGCCCACTAGTTCTCTTCTTCCTACACAACTACAGTTTTGCACCTGTTGAAATAACACATCCTCGTTAGTCTGTGCTTCTTTGCAGAGATCTATTTTTTCTCATTTTATTTATTTATTTATTTTACAAAGCTGTAAATTTTCCCTGAGATAATATATTTTTTTTTTGGAATGTAAGAATTTAGCAAAACACCAAGTCAATTTTGGTGACTTAAACTCTTAGGGGTACAATAAGAGAGGGTCAGAGTACCTGCCATTGCATCAGGACAGCATCATTGTAAGTGGTGGAAAAAGCAGCTGTAACTGTCATAAAAGGAAAAAAACTTAACGATTGACATTGAAGTTGTGAACTAACAGCATCAGGCACAGTTTGATCCAGGAGATTATATTATGTCATTAGGACCTGTAGACGCAAGTGACAGAAAACACAACTTGAAGTGTTGTAAGCAAACAAACACACAACCTATTAATTCATGTGGAGTAGTGGCTTCAGCACAGTTTGACCCAGAAGGTGAAATGATGTCATTAGGACCTGGTCTCTTGTTGTCTTCTGTATGTTCTCTCCATTCTCCAGACCCAGCTCTAGACCTATATCCTCCCAGTGTTAGGTCAAGTGGGCCTCTTTCTCTCAGCTGTTCCAGTATGCCCCCAAATAGTGTACTAGTTGGTTCTAACTAGACCTCATTCCTGAGCCAGTCTCTGTGGATAGCGTATGGCAGTGCTGTGACAGGCCAGACTTAAGTCACACGCTCATCCCTAGAACTGGGCTGAAACCATGAAATTGTTCCCCTGAAAAAGGGGGGAATTGATACTGGGTGACAAAACCCAGAAACGTCCACAACATAATCAAGACCTAATAGCTGGATGGGCTTAGCCGAGTTACTGAATTTCAAAGCCTCAGTCTTTTCAACTGCAAAGTGGAGCAGAAAATGATACTCCCTCACTTTACGTAGTATTCTGAGCTTTTTGTATGGTAGGGCAGTACATTGTAGCAACTACCATAAGCCAGGAAGTCAGTTGACAGGAACTCAGTGATGCTGTGGCTCCCTGTCACCCTGTGCATAAAGCCCAGGTTCCCACAAGGCCTGCACAATCTGACTTTTGCTTCTGTCTCCAGCCTTTGCTTGTTCCCTCTGGAGGTGAGCAACCTTCCCGTCCCACCCTCCAGCCCCAGCACTGCACTTTGCTTGGCCTAGTGAAAAATTCTCCTTCCCCTCCTGCCCCTACCCACTCATCTACTCACCCTTGAGTAGATGGCCTCTGCTGGTGTGTTAGTGACATCATTAGGGTTGGTGTCACCCCTCTCTCCATTGACATCCTTTCATACCAGGGGTCTTGGTTATCCAGTGCTGCTGTAACAGAAATACCACAAATAGATGGTTTTAACAAAGAGATGTTTGTCTCACAGTTTCGGAGGCTAGAAGTCCAAATTCAAGGAGTCAGCCCCAGGAGGAGGCTTTCTCTCTCTGTTGGTTCTGGAAAGTCCTCCTCATTAACTTTCCTCTTGTCTAGGAGCTTTCCAGGCACAGGGACTCTGAGTCCAAAGGATATATTCCCTTCCTGGTTCTTCACTGGTGGTAGGATGTCCCAACCCCTGTCTCTGATTGCTGCTCTCATTGATATCACAGAAGAGATTGACTTAAGAAACAAACTAATCTGGTCAATTGAGTCCCGCCTCATTAACATAACATCCTCTAATCCCACCTCATTCACATCATAGATGTAGGATGTACAACACGTAGGAAAGGCACAGCAGATGATAGAACTGCACACAGTGGGACAATACTGGGAATCATGGCCTAGCCAAGTTGACACACATTTTGAGGGGGACACAATTTATTCCCTAACACCAGACCATATGGAATCCTTAGCAGTCCTTTTGCACGAATGTTACTTATAAACTGTAATTTGTGCATATTGCCCCTTGTTTTCCTTTATTATTCGATTTTCAAAAAGTATTGATGTAGGTTCACAAAAATGAATTGCTCTAACATTGTAGCTGAAACACCAGACAATTTAATAAAAACAGGGGCTATTAAAAATGCCAGCAGCGATAGGAAAAATAGCACCAACTTGTGTCCTCTGTAGGCCCAAAGGTGTGATTTGAAGTGTCCTTGGACTTGGGTGACAAGGACTGCTCTGACTGGAGCTCCTTGTCTTATTGTTAGGTGCTGTTGTTTCAGTCTTACCTCATAATCACCCTGCACACCATCAAACAGTGCTACCTGGTCCTGTGGCGTCTTCACAAATGTTGCTGTACTCAGCCCACTGTTACAGGCCCTGTCACTCCATTTCATTAGGGTCTTCTCTTTGTCGTTGACCCTTTACTTTAGCAAGCATAATGTGTTTCTCAGGGACTGATCCTTTCTGACAACATGTCCACAGTATGTGAGATGTAGTCTCACCATCTGTGCTGCTAAGGAGCATCCCAGCTGGATTTCCCTGATCCTCGTAGCAGTCAACTACTCTTCACCAATACCAATACCCCATTTATTGTCCAACTTTTGTAAGTACATGAAACAACTGGAAACATTGAGTCAGATGAGTCTTAGTCTTCTTTTATATATTTTAAAGAGGTCTTTTGCAGGAGACTTGTCCAGTGCAGTAAGTCATTTGATTTCTTGACTGCTGCTTCGTGGTTGTTGATTGTGGATCCAAGGAAAATGAAATTCTTGACAACGTCAGTCTTTCTTCTATTTATCGTGATGTTGCTTACTTGCCAGTTGTAAGGATTTTTTTTTTTTATATTGAGGAGTAATCCCGACTGAAGGTTGTAGTCTGAGTTTCATCAGTAAGTGCTTCAAGTCCTCTTCACTTCCAGCAAGGCAGGTCTGGCATCTGTACAACAGTTTGTTACTGTTTCTTCCTCCAATCCTGACTCCCCGTTCTGCTTCATACAGTTCAGCTTCTTGGATTATTTGCTTGGCATATAGACTGAATAAGTATGGTGAAAAGATACTGCCCTAACGTACACCTTTCCTGACTTCACACCACACAGTATCACCTTGTTGTGTTTGAACAGCTGACTTAGCCTGTGTATAGGTTTCTCGTGAGTGGAATTAAGCGCTGTAGAATTCCCATGCTTCACAATGTTATTCATAACTTGTTACGATCCACACAGCTGAATGCCTTTGCATAGCCTGTAAACCACAGGTGAACACCTTTGTGATAGCATCTGAAATCAGCAATGGCCTCCTTCATTCTGCATCCTCTTCTGACTCTGGCTTGAATTTCTGGCAGTTCTATGCGAATGCACTGCTACCGCTGCCTTTGGATGCTCTTCAGGAAAATTGTACTTGCATGTGATATTAATAATATTGCTCAGTAATTTCCACATTTGGTTCCATCACCGTTCTTTGGAACAGGTGCACATATGGATCTCTTCCTGTCGGTTGGCCAGGTAGCAGTCTTCCAAACAGACTGCCAATTCCTTCTTTCTGGTCTCAGTCTGGAGGCTCAGGTGGAATTTGTCAACCGTGGGTGGACCTGTGGGTATTTGGATTCCAGTGGCATAGCTTCCAATATCACAGCAACATGCAAGCCCCCACAGTATGACAAACAGACAGACGTATGGAGGAGATGGCACTATTGCATCAGAAAGTTCAAAAATAAATTAGCATAGAGTTTTAATCTATAGGTGTATTGATGACATATAAGCTGGGCTTAAAAGAATACTCTTTGTTTTAAGTACTGAGATATTCTTATTAAAAAATAATGACTTTCTGCTGAAACACTGCACAAAAATGTTATAGTCATTTGCTGTCACCCTCTGACAATGTCACCCAGCATGGCCCACACCCTCCAGATCTTTTAGTGACACCAGTAGTGTTACATCCTCAAGAACCACTCCCCAACCTAGCTGGTTCCCCTTTTCTGTTCTCTCTTAGAACCCAGCACCTCTCCAGGGTTTATTGCTTGTTGCCATTGAGTCGGCTGCAACTCTTGGGGCTCCATGTACAAAAGAATGAGATACTACCGGGTCCTGTGCCATCTTCATGACTGTTGGGGTGCAGGAGTCCATTGTTGCACTAACATGTATTTTGAGTGCTCTCCAGCTTTGGGGGGGGGCCAACTTTCAGCACCATGTCAGGCAAGACACTCTTCCATTTTTATGGACTAATATTTGGAATTAGGTCATCAGAACTTTCCTCATAGCCTATCTCATTCAGGAAGCACCACTGAAACTCATCCACTATGGGTAACACTGCTGACGTTTGAAACATCAGTGGCACCATTGCCAGGATCGTGTTGTCGTTAGATGCCACTGAGTCAGTTCCACCTCATAGCGACCCTGAGGGCAACAGAATGATGTGCTTTCCAGTCGTGCACTGTCTTCAGTCGCTGCCATGCTTCAGCTCACTGTGGCAGCCACTGTGTCACTCTTGCTGAGGGTCTTCCTCGCTTTTGCTGACCTCTTTACCAAGCATAATCCCGTTCCCTAGGAACTGGTCCCTCCTGATAGCACTTCCAAAGTTTGTGTGACTAGGTCTTGCTGCTCTCACGTCTAGACAGCATTCGGGCTGTGCTTCTTCCAAGAGAGATTTGTTTGTTCTTCTGGCAGTTCGTGATCTATTCAATATTCTTTATCAACACCATAATCAGAGTGCATAAATTATTCTTCAGTCTTCTTTTTTCATTGCCTAGCTTTCACATGCATTTAAGGAAGTTGGAAATACCATGGCTTGTGTCAGGCACATCTTAGTCCTCTTTACTTGTTAATGCTTTAAATACATGTTTTTGCAGCCGATTTATCCACTGCAACATGGCACTTGATTACTGGGTTGCTGCTTCCATGTGTGTCGATTGTGGATCCAAGAAGAATGAACTCATTGACAACTTCAGTATTTTCTCTGTTTACCGTGATGTTACTGATTGGTCCAGTTGTGAGGAGTTTTATGTTGCTGTTAATCTGTTCTGGGACATTCTTCTTTGTGAACTGAGTTTTCATCTTCTTCAGGGTTGGTTTTGTGGTTGTTGAGACTCCTGTATTATGTTTCTTGATTTGATATGTTGCATCTTCATTGTGCTTTAGGGCTGCCCCTATGATCCTTCTTAAAAAACTATGTATAAATCCGATTTTAATTACTACCAGTCTTATTAACTTCCTCTCCATCTGGAAGGACTATAATGACTGTAGTACACCCCTCTTTTTAATATGATGACATCACAGTTTTTATAGTATGATCACTGGGTCATTTCTTTCACTATTATAGCTTTGATTGAGTTTGGAACCTTCTCTAACTGAGTAGGTTCTGGGTGATATGTCCTGTATTTCCTTCTAAAATATAAAGTCAGTGCTTTTGTTCTTCTAAGCCAAGAGATCCTTTCCTTGCAGTTTTGGTTTGGTTTTTGCAAAGTCTCTGAGTTTCTGTTTATCTACAAATGTTATCTACTATTTGAAACATAGTTTTGCAGGACATATAATTCTTGGTTGAAGATCTTCTGCTTCAAGGCTTGGAATGTGTTATGCTACTGTCTCCATCCCAGCATTGTTTCTCCTGAGAAATCCAGTGAAAGCCTATAGGGTTTCCCTCTGAATGTTAGCTTTGCTTTGAGTCTTGCTGCCTGTAACAATTTCTGCTTATGTTTCACTTTGTTAAGCTTGTTTATAACATGTCTTGCAGTTTTTCTTTTGAGATCTATATTGAGTGGCATTCGATATGCATCTTGGATATCTATGTTCTCTTCTTTCATAATTTCTGGGCAGTTTTCTGTCAGCAGCTCAGCAACAATACTCTCTGTGTTCTCAGGTGTCTCACCCTGTTCAGGAACTCTAATTAATTGTAGAGTGTTCTTAATAGAGTCCCACATGCTTCTTAATGCTTCTTCATTTTTCTTGTTTCTTTTCTCTGATTTCTCCTCATAGATGCTGAAGTCCATAGCTCTGTCTTCCAAATCAGAAATTCTCTTTTCCATTTGTTCTGTTCTGTTCTCTTGGCTTCGAATTGAAGTTTCTATGTCCTTGAGTTTGTCTTTAACCTGTTGGATTGCAGAGTACTGGTGTTCCATCAGATCAAACAGCTGGCTTAATTTTTCATTTTGCTCTGCTGCATTTTGTATAAGGTCTAAGAGCACTCTTTATAATCCTTTTTTATTCACCTTCTGATAGTTTCAGAAAGCTTTCTACATCTGGGAAGTTCTTTGGTTCATTCTTATGGGGGCCTTTTGAAGCCATGTGTGATTTCTTGGTTATGCTTTTATCAAGAGTTTTTTGCTTTGAGGGCATCATGTGAGTCAATAAAGGCTGGGAAAGATGCTGTGTGAATGGACAGCAGTTGTTTCTCTAGACCATCTTAAAATGAAAAGTAAAAGGTATCTGAGAACTTCCAAAGTCAGTCATGTTTTGAGGTATACAGGTCCGTCTTCCCAACTGGCAAAGTAAGCACCTCTGTGTCCAACCCCAAATGTTATAAACTAGTTCAAAATACAGAAAGGCTACTGCTCTGCTGGACTCTGCTGTTGGGCCTCAGCCGTAGGTGACACTGTGTAGAATACTGCTTTTCTGCTGGAGAAGCACTCTCCTCTGGGCGGGCACTGCCTACCAGCCCAGGAATTAGGGCCAGCTGAGGCCTCCTTATGGGTATATCCACCTCCTAGTGGAACAAGATGGTGTCCCACACAAGCTCCCTGCCTGCCTCAGCAAAGGGGCAGAAAGTGAGGCCAAGGGTGCTGAGATGCACAGAGTCCAAAGCTGGGTGCTCAAAGAGTGGCAACTTAGCCCGCTGATCCTACCAGCAGTGCATCTGAGACCAGCTACCAGTCGAGTCCCAGCTCCACCCACTGGCCAAGACAGAGGAAAAAAGTCAAAATAGTGAGTTATCCTCAGTCTGTGAAAGCCAGCACTCACTGAGAGCATGGGTCAGTGAAAGAGGAAGTTTTCTGTTCAGTGATATGAAGTCCAAATTAACAGCATGATGCCATGTCCTAGGGCTCACTAGGAGTCCAGAAGGCTCCGTTTAGTTATCAATTCAGGTCTTGGTTTCTAGAGGAATTTAAGGAGACATGTATTTAGTGTGCCATCTTGACTCCACCTCTCTTCCTAACTCCAGTTGTGAGGAGTTTTGTTTTCTTTATGTTGAGATGCAATCCATACTGAATCCATACAGGCTATAATTTTTTATCTTTGTCGTAAAGTGCTTGAAGTCCTCTTCACTTTCAGTAAGCAAGGTTGTGTCATCTCTATATCATAGGCTGTTAGTGAATCTTCTTCCAATCCTGATGTCGTGTTCTTTTTCAACAGTTCAGCTTTTTAGATTATTTGCAGAGCATGAAGACTGAGTAAGTATGATGAAAGGATACAACCTGTCACACACTTTCCAGATCTTAAACCATACAGTATCCCCTTGCACTGGTTGAGTCATCTGACATCAGCAGTGATACCCCTCATTCAACTTCCTTTTCTGAATCCAGCTTGAATTTCTGACTATTCCATGTAGATGTACTGTTATAAGCACTTTTGTACTATCTTCATGAAAATTTCATTGCATATGATATTGTTAGACAATTTCAACTTCTTTCGAATCACTTTTCTTTGGCATGAATGCAAATAGGAGTCTCTTCCAGTTGGCTGGTCAGGTAGCTGTCTTCCAAATTTCTTGGCATAGACAAGTGAGCACATCCAGCGCTGCATCCATTTCTTGAAACATCTCAGTTGGTACTCTGTCAATTTCTGGAGACTTGTTTTTCACCAAGGCCTTTGATATAGCTTGGACTTCCTCCTTCAGTACCATCGATTCTTGATCATATGCTACTTCAAGCACTGTAGCAACATGCAAGCCACCACAGTACAACAAACTGACAAGTGAGTGGTGATTTCAAAATTTAGCCCAGATTACATGGTCTTGAGATAGGCTGTTTGTCCTTACCACTTGAGAGCAGTGACCATTAGCAAGCTTGGTTCACTCAGTAGGTTTGGTGCCCTGTGGATGAAGGGGCTTTATTCTGGCCTGTGGTCATCACACCTACACCCAGGCCACTGCCTTGCAAACTTCCTACAGATGGCCAGGTAGAGTGTCCTGATGACAAAGTGGATGGTCCCCCAGGACCATTGCCCCTATTACCACTATGGGAAAACATTTCAGGCCCTGCCCTACACAGCAGGGAGCTGACCCTTGACTCCTTAATCTTCCTTACCTATTGGTTTGTAGACAACATTGTGGTTTTGTAATTAATTGTTATTTTGCAAGATGAGCTGCTTCTTGATTCAGAGAAGCAGATTTGGATCCACAGAAGTGCTTCTAAGATACTGAGGGGAAAAGTATCCCTAACTACATGTTAAAGGAAATTCTCTCTGGGCACAGAATCAAAAATGCAAAAGAAACTAAATGTGGGACTGAGCATCACTAGCAATTGGAGCCATCCTCTTCCTGGGCCCACCCACCCAGTCTCAAGTAGGTGCAGCTACTCTCTCATCTCCTAGGTGGAGGTTTGTGGGGAGGCTCTTGACAGTAATGAAGTATTTACTCTAAGCTTTTCCAGTCAAGTTCAGGTTTAACTGCTCATAGGCTAGAACCCAAGAAATGCTTACTTTCTGCAAATGCTGGAGGTGAACTGAGGAATTCGACCCTGGCTACAAACACATGCTGTATGTCTGAAACACAAGTATCAGGCAGCTGTGCTCACTGGGCTTAGCTGTCAAGCCATCTTTCCTCTGCTTGTGGCTCCAAATTTCCTCTGAGGCTTTCTCTCTTATTGGAGTATTTGTCATGTGTTTGGGAAAGGAAAATCACCACCAAGACATCTGCAAAGTCTCCAGTCTTTGAAGTATCCACAGGAAACTCAGCGAAGAGAAATCTAGTTACTTTGAGTCTTCCGGGTGGGTGGCCATATTGCTTGGGTAGATTTCTCAGCAGCTGGTGGGGAAGCCCAAACCTAATTTGCTGGCATCCGAATAATTCAAGTGCCTTCATTCTTGTACCTGAGACAAGAAAGAGCTTTAGAAAAAAAATTTTTTTAATTCGAAGGAACAAAGAAGCACATATAAAAACACATGTCATTTTTCCATTGTTCAGTGGAAATTCAGATCTCTGTATGTTTTGAAACTGTAAATGCATGTTTATAAATTCATAGCCCTTTACATTTTTATAGCGTTTAAGAGTTTATAAAGTGTGTCTGTGTACATTAAAAAAAAAAGAATTGCTCTTGAGTTGGCCCTTTTTCCTGTGACCCCAGAGTAGAACTGTGCTCTGTGGAGTTAACAATGGGTGATTTCTTGGAAGTAAATTGCCAGGACTTTCTTCCAAGTCCCCTCTAGGAAGACTTGATCCTCCATGAATGTGGGTAGTAGACAGGTGCTCTTAGGTGTGTGTACTGCCTGAGATTCGTGTGTACATTAGCTCATGTAATCTTTCTCACAAACCAGGTGGTTAGCAGTTCAACCCCATTTTTGAGAGCAGTGACCTGAGAAGCAGAAAAGTGAAGTGACTTGTTTATCATCACTTAGCCGGTGAGCAGCAGACTCCAGGTCTCTCTGACTTCAGAGGGGGTGCTTTGCTGCTGAGCGATTCCTCTTCTAATGCACTGGAAGAAAGTAGACCTCTAATGCAGTATTCTCCCCTCTCCATTGCCTTCAAACTGTGAAGTAATCTCTTTACTGGAGGTGGAGGCCAGTGCTTGATTCACACTCACAGCAACCTCGTGGGATGTGATAGAACTGCCCTGTAGGGTTTCCAAGGCTGTGGTCTTTATGGAAGCAGGTACAAGAATGCCACGTCTTTCTTCTGTGGAGCACCTTGTAGGTTTGGACCAATGACTGATTGGCTAGCAGCTGAGCACTTAACCACTGCATCACCAGGGTGCCTTATGGGCATGATTACATAAGATGAAATAGAATCACCAAGAAATTAAAGCAATGATTATAGTCCAATTAATAATAAGATTTGTCAAGGATGGACTCTGTGCCAAATTCTGTTATAATTGTGTGTGTTAATTCTCATGGGACCTTCCTTCTTCAGTGAGTTTAAGTGATTTTCCTAAGGTCACTTAGCTAGAAACCAATGGACCAGGATTCCAGTGCAGACAGTCTGACTCACAGCTTCTTTTTACATCCACTCTCTAGGCATTTACGGAGGGCCAGCTCGAGGCCCAGCACTTCATGTGTGCTATCTCATTTAATGATCACCTCCCTGGCTTACAGATGAGGAAACAGAGGCTCAGAGATCTGCCCAAAGCTCTAAGATTTAAAAAGTGTTAGAACCCAGATCTAACCAGGCTATCTGAACCCATTCTTGGACCTTCTTGCTCCTTTGTGCAGTTAATGTGCAGTTGACGCTCCACTGCATGAAACTACCTAGAGCTCTTCAAAGAGCTTGTCAGTGATTGAATTCCAAAGACTGAGCTAGCTGGTAGAAGAAAAAAGTCGGATACTGTCGAGTCAGTTCTGACTCATGGTGATACCATGTGTTCTAGAGTAGAAAAGGGCTTTACTGGATTTTCTTGTCCATAAACTTGCAGAAGCAGATTGCCAGGCCTTTCTTTTGTGGCATCGTTGGGTTGATTTGAACCATCAGCCTTTCAGTTAGCAGTCGGGTACGAACCGTTTGTGCCACCCAGGGACTTTCCTGAGAGGGCTTGGGAAGGAGAGCCGCAGCAATTGCTTGGAGCCCTGCCCTGTACAGCTGAGCAGTCTTTCTATACCATGTCTTATTTGAAGTACCTTCTACATTTAACATATGCTCCTGCCCAAAAGAAAACAAGCCAACTTATTATAGTCAAGTGGATTCTGAGCCACAGTGACCCTGGAGGACAAAGTAGAACTGCCCAGTAGGGTTCCCAAAGAGCAGCTGGTGGATTTGAACTGCTGACCTTTTGGCTAGCTGCCAAAGCTTCACCACTGTGCCGCCAGGGCTCCAGCATATGACCCTGGGGTGCTAAATTTATTTACACAAGATTATCTTAGTGAGCCATGAATAAATGTTCTCAAATGTGGCTTAAGAGTACCAGCCTAGGCAATAGTACCATTCCAAAAAACCCACCGCCGTCAAGTAGATTCTGACTCATAGTAACCCTATAGGACAGAATAGAACTGCCCTGTAGAGTTTCCAAGGCGTGCCTGGTGGATTTGAACTGTTGACCTTTTGGTTAGCAGATGTAGCACTTATCCACTCCGCCACCCTTAGGTAACGTTAAAGTTGACCATCAAGCACTGTTTGGGACAACAGGTCCCAGGACCCCAATTTTCCTCCTGGAACCCCCCCGTTTTACTGTAGGCTCTTTAACTTCAGTGTATTTCTTCTCCTTGTGCTCCGGAAACTTAGAAACTGCCACCCACCTTCTTCACAGGACTTCAGCAAAGATTAATTGGATAATTTCAGAATAGTTCTCTGAGCTGCTTGAAGGAAAGGTGCCATCTAGAAGAACAAAGTAAAATAACAATAATAATTATTATATTTAAATGTATTTATGAAAATCTCTATGGGGCAATTAAGAGGAGACCAGCTTGTACTTGTGGAAAATCTACACGTTGATGAAATACCCGTTTTCCTGCCCTTCCCCCAAGATTCCCCTAGGTTGCTTGTGGAGTGATAGCATTGTGAGACTGGGAACTGAGGTACGGGGGCGTGGGGGGGGAGCTTCCTTGCCTCTTTCCCAGATTGCTTAACAGGAAGTCCTCAACACAGCTTTTTTCAAAATCGAGCTTCACTGGTCTGTAGTTACTTGTCCTCTGATTAATTACTGCCCATTTACCATAAGCCTAATTCATATGACCCTACAGGTCAGAGTTGAACTGCCCCGTAGAGTTTCCAAGGAGTACCTGGTGGGCTTGAACTGCTGACCATGTGGTTCACAGCTGTAGCACTTGATTGCTACATCACCAGGATTCCTCCATTCACCATACCACTGCCACTGAGTTGCCACTCACAGCAACAATGGAGGACAGAGTAGAACTGCTCCATAGAGTTTCTAAAGAGTGCCTTGCAGATTCAAACTGTCGACCTTTGGATTAGCAGATGCATAGGAAAGGAAGATCCCTCCTGCTCAACCCAGTGCCTTGAAGGACGACTTTCACATCTGTGTGTAAAGCCTCTGTTTGTATTTAGCAGTGGGCCTGGCAGGTAATGAGATTTTGATGCCACAGAGCTATTTAGGCGAGTTTATTCTAGGCTGGCAGGATCCCTTGGTTGCTAACATCTGGTCTCTTCAGACATTACCCTCCCTGCATCGAGAGGACTTGGGTTTGATGGGCAAGATGTTCTCTTTTACAATCGACTTGCCTTTGATCTTCAAGACTGACTTGCTCGATGAAACACCTGGCCATGCTTACCCTGACTAGCAGTTTCCCACTCCTGCATTGTGTTTCTTGGCCTTTTTTTTTCCCCCCAGCTTCACTTTTTTAGACGCAGATGGCCATCATGCTGTGTGCAACTGTAACCACAGCCTGCGCATCATACGAGAACAGATTTTTTTCTGCTGTAGCTGATTCAGACAGGGTAACCGCTCAGGCAAACACTTGGGTACCTTCCCACCTTTTACAACTTCATCTTCTGCTCAGCGCCACCCCCCATCAACTCTACCTACCAAGTGTGAGCAGAGGACTGACCCTCCTAGAGGAGAGCTTCTCACATAGCAGTGTGCGCAGAAATCCCCTTGGCATCTGAACAGGACAGAGTCTGATCCCTAGGGCAATGCTGGCCTGAGATTCTAATTTCTGACAGGCTTTCAAGTGAGGCTGATGCTGATGGCTCATAGATTACATGCTGAGTAGCAAAGTCCTGGACTACCTTTTCTCTGCCTCTGGAATCATCTCTGCTCTGGCCTTCCCCCAGTAATACCCCCATTTCTCCCCTTTTCCCTTAATAAAATGTGCTTTATGATCTAGTACTGTAGAAGGAGTCTCCCAGTCCTATCCCTGATGACTATTTCATACTCAAGTGCTAATAGCTGATAGAAAAGCAGGATATGGGATTAGAGAATGGGATCTTGAATGTAAGTTGTGAACACAGCACAGATATCACATTTTTGGTTGATGAGCCATCTTACTGAGAGTATTCCACCTTGATAACAGCTTTGAAAGAATTAATTTTATTGACGATGTGAAATTAGGCGGGTCCCTGAGTGACACAAGTAGTTAGCCATTGGCTGCTAGCCTAAAGGTTGGGGGTTTAGACCTACCCAGTGGCACTGTGGAAGAAGGTCCTGGCAATCTGCTTCCATAAAGATCACAGCCAAGAAAATTCCATGAATCAGTTCTGCTCTGTAACACATGGGGTTACTATGAGTCACAGCTTACCTGATGATATGCCCACCCCGAGCGACAATCAGAACTACATAGGTACAGCTTTCTGCTCACTCAGAGTACCCAGACCTAAGAAGGGCATCATGTCAACTTGTGGTTGAAGAAATTAGCTGTGCTCCTGTCAAACTGAATTTGGCCACTGAGGCCAGTCTCTTCCACTCAGCCTGAAAATAGCAATTGCCGTGCAATAAGTCTGATAATTAAAATATTTACATCAACAACTGGGACTACACTTGTCTTTCTGTGAATCCTCCAGTAACTTGCAAGATGAGCATGAACATCTGAAATCTAGCTGTTGCGATGGATCTCTCCTGGAAGAAAACCCTTTTATGCCATCATTAAGTGGGCTTCTTGATTCTCCCACTGATACGTCAAGGTCAACAGACACAGACTTGAGAGTCCAGCTCATTTAGAGTCACATCCTGCTCCTATAATGTGACTGTAATCATGTTCCTTAGACTAACTTACCTCATCTTTAAAATGGGTGTAACTACAACTACCATTTATTTGGGGCTTGGTATGCAGTAAGCTCTATAGAATCCACTTTTATGCTTGTGACAGCTTGATAAATCTACTTAACAACTGTTGTGGTGTAGATAGAGATCAATGAGTACAAGACTTTACTGCTAAACAAGACTTAGAAGTGCTTCTGTGCTGCATCTCCCTTTAGTTCCTAGATTGTGGGTGGTCTGTGCTGGGTCGGGTGGTTCAGTCAGGACAGTGGGAGAGGTTGTATTTTGGGGACTGAGGGTTCTGCTCTTGACCACTCAGCATGAAAGGATTTTAACTGGTACATCCTCATTTTACTGATGAAAATACTAAGAATTGGAGAGATTAAGCAGTTTATCCAAGATGGTATGGTGACTAAATGGTGCCCCAAGGTGCCTGGCTCCCCAGCCTGTAACTCTTACCTCTGAACCATCCTAGACAATACAACATGAGATACTGCGTGTAAAGGTGCCCAATACATCACCAGCCTGCATGTGGCAGGGACAGATTCAGTAAAGATTGGCATACTCTGCTCTTCCTGTCTGTTTCTGGGTGCTTTTCCACTAAATTCAGTGCTGTTCTCATATTAGGAGTCCCTGGGTGGTTAAGGAAACCCAGGGGCATACTGCTTAAGAGCTACTGCTGCTAACCAAAAGGTTGGCAATTCAAACCTACCAGGTGCTCCTTGGAAACTTTATAGAACAGTTGTACTCTGTCCTCTAGGGCTACTATGAGTCACAATCAACTCAACAGCAGTGGGTTTGTGTTGTTTTTTTGGCTGATTAAGTCAAAGGTTAGCCAATTAGTAATTGATAATCTTTGATTAGTCAGTAGTCTGGCAAATCACATCCCCCAGGGGTGGCTTGGAGGACTGGCCTGGCAAGCTTCTTCTGAAAGGTTAAAGCTTTGAAAACTCAGAACAGTCATGCCCTGCACACATGGGTCTCCATGAGTTGGAATTGACTCAATGGCCACTAACAACAATAACAACAAACTTGCTCATGTTGAGGAGGTGAGGGACAGATGAGGAGCAGAAGAAACTTAGTCATTTGACCTCCTGGCTACCCAGCAGGGCTTGCTTGTTGCTGCGACTCATGGTTTCCAGCTCTCCCAGCTGTACTGTCGGGCACTGGAGTTTTCTAGCCACAGGTTGGTGAAGCCCTCCAGGGCACGGTGTTTCCGTCCCCCAGAGGAATTGGCGTGGAGTCAAGTCAGCCTTGCTCTGTACCCCCTGGCTGTTCTTTCCAGTAGAAGGCACCCTAGCAAAGCAACTCAGGAGAGGAAACACAAGTGTTGATGTGCTTCCATTTTATATGAACATAATAGAAGTTTTCAGGATGATGTATTTTCCTAAACAAGAAAATACAGTGGACCCCATCCGTTAGTTAACATGCTAATGATAACCTTTACTCTCTTGTCAAGGATGATCTAAGGTAACACTCAGCTGAAGTACAAAGAATCAGTGGAGAACACACACACGCGCACACACACGTACACACACGCACATCACGTTCCCACAACACGCCATGCCGTGATGCTGGTGGTTTTGCGCTGCAGTTGAGTCAGTCCGCACGGCTTGGTGACCCCATGATTCCCAGAGTAGAACTGCTCTGTAGGGTGTTCTTGGCAGATTGCCAGCCCTTCTGTGGAGCCACTGGGTGGGTCTGAACTGTCAGCCTTCTGGTTTGCAGTCAATTGCAGACCATTTGTGCTGTCCAGAGTCCTTTGTGCCATGAAGATAGGAAAATAAATCCTGGAACAAGGGAATTTGAAGAGAAGGGAAAAGATATGTTTCTGCATTTGCAACTTTCTGGGCATCATAAAAAAGGGCTGCTTTGATTTTAGGTCATTGACTTCAAAGTGCCCCGCCCCCGCTGGGCTCCATAGAAAATGAGCCATGCATGCTTCATCATAAGTTTTAGAAAATATATTTATTCCAACTGGATTTATTCAAGTTACATGAAACAAAGAGCCTAGAATAGCATCGTTTCCCAAGCGTCATGTATGTGGTTCAGCTGAGACTACACAGTCAGGGGTGAGAGCCTGACCCGTGAGTGAGAGCCTGTTCCCCTCTCACCTGGGGAGCTAGCTGACTGCTTTTTTGGTAAGAGGTATATTTAGCCCAGAAACATAAAAGTTTGTATTAATTTTGAGTGAGTTTAACAGAATGGCAAAATCTCTACTTGCTAAATAGAGAACTTTTTCCAAGTACAGAGTAAATGCTAATTAAAGTTGTTAATTTTCCACATGTTTAGTGATGGTGTGTGAATTCAAATGGATATCGATAAAAATGAAATCAGTGCAAACAGCTTACTTTAAAATTAGCATCATAACTCAGGTACTGGTATTAGCAAATAAAAGCCTCTTTCTAAATGTTCCCTTTATTTTAAGCTTTGCAGGTAGCTTGCTGACCACATGAGTCTGCCATTAGGGAGGAGAAGCAGGAGAAAATGGGAGAAAGCAGTACGTCAGCCTGTTCTTGACCCCAGGAGACTCTGTTCGTAAAAGATAGTCTTTTTCAAAAAGGCAAATGCTTTTGCTGATTCCCTTAAATAGATCTTTGGTGATGAGAATGTAAGCATCCCAAACAATGCTAATAGCCTCAGCCATGCTCCAAAACTGTTCTCCCTGTTGGTTTTTAGATTTATAGAGCAATAGCAGAAGGCAGCACTTCTTGGTTCTGAATTATGGTGGAACAGGCAGTGCCTGGGAGCCACTGGAGTTGGGCTTTGGAGTTAGTTGAGTGAGTGACCCCAGGCAGACTGGTCAGCCTCACTCAGCCAGGCTGTTACCGCATTATGAAATACAAAAGATTATTAGTTGTTGTAAGGTAGTCAGTTGAAATCCACCAGGTGCTCCCTGAATACACTATGGGGCAGTTCTGCTCTGGCCTCTAGGGTTGCTGTGAGTCGGATCCGACTCGATGGCACTGGATTTGGGGTTAAGGTTTAAATGAAGCAACACCGGTGAACTATTTAGTGCAGTACTTGGCGAGAGGACTCTTTCAAAAATGCTGTTTTTCACAATCCCCAAAGGGGGAAACATAAATAGGTGTCAAAGTTGAAAAATTAAAATGGAGACAGGAAATTCTCTCCAACAATCCATAGTAACGTGTTTGTTGCTGGTGGTCACTGCGGAGCTGGCTTTCACTTACAGTGATCTCACAGAAAACAAAAGGCAGTGTTGCCTGGCTCTGCCCCATCTTGACAATCTCTGGTCTGCTCCCGTCTGTTGTGGTGTTCATTGTACAGTTTGAGTGCCTGAGCCCAAGGGGCTCATCTTCCAGTACTGTACCGGATGATAGTCTGTTGTGGTTTAGAGGGTTCTCACTGGTTAGTTTTTGGAAGCAGATTTCCAGGTCTTTATTCCTAGCCTCTTGTAGTCTGAATGCTCCGCTCGACTCTGTCCTCTATGGGTAACTCTGATGGTATTTGAAATAGTAATGCCATAACTTCCAACATCATAACAACATGCAAGCCACCACATTATGACAGAGAGACAGAGGTGGTGTTCTAAACCAAGACAACCAAATCCATTGCCAATGAGTCAATATACCAACTTATAGTGACTTAGTCATATTCATAAAAATATACCCATCAATGTCAAGTCAATTCAGATTCACAGTGATGTTATAGGACAGAGTAGAACCACCGCATAGGTTTCCAAGGAGCAGTTGGTGGATTCGAACTGCTGACTTTTTAGTTAGTAGCTGAGTTCTTAACCACTATGCCACCAGGGCTCCTCTTAGTTAAATACTTAGTATTAATAAAATAAGGCCTGTTATTCTTTAGTCTTTTCAGTAAATGCTGACTCTTTATCATGTGAAAGGCTCTCGGAACAAGTTCCTTCTACTTCAAAGCTAGTGACATGTAGTTATTGGAAGCAGTTACCTGGAATTTTAAAGGTTTTCTCAGACTGAAAAAAATGGCCAGGGGCAGTGCTACTAAAACCAACAGATGTCAGGTTGAATTGCAGGGTCTCATTCTAGGTATATCTCTGAAAGATCATTGTAATATTATGCCCTTCTTTATGAAGAAGCTTCTACAATTCTTTCAGCTTAGCTCCACCATTCCCTACTTTGCAATATCATGTTCAGGATTATTCTAAATGATTCTGATACTTTCTACAACTGTGTCTATTTCAAGTCAGGCTCTCAGAAGATGGAACTCCACAGAAGGCAGTTCACGTGATTTTTAGTCCGAATCTATAAATAATTGCTGTATCCATCTTAGCCCCCCAAACTCCCATCTGGTTCTCAGTTCACACGAGGGACTGGGCCGAAAGCTTGGGAGGATAGTAATGAATATGGCAGGATAATTGTGGTGAGAGTAGATTTTCCTGGATCCTAGTTTTCTGAGGACCGTGACTTGGGCTTCCCCAGGGTGATTTGCAGTGGATGGAAGCGAGTCCTTCTAGGCAGGCAATTATTTCATCTGTCCCATCCCTCTTGCTGCATATATCCAGGCAGCAAGCCTCGCTGTCGTTTGGGATCAAGAACTCTGACCCCTTGTCTGCTCCGACTGCAGCCTTTTTATAATCTGTGCCTGTGAGAGAGGCAAGGGAACACAGCTTGTTTGGGGGATCCCAGATGGAGTTTGCAGGATGGATATTGGAAAAATTATCTCTTGACTGGTAAACTGAGAAATGTAAATTGGAACAGCAATGAAAAAGCTTACATGTTGGGAGGTGGGGCGGGGGTGAGGCAACCCATGATGTCACTTTTGCATCTGTAAAGAGTCATTTGTAGAGTCGATCAGCACTTGGAGAATTCCTAATGGGCACAGTCAGTTCAGACACTGAGCTGAGTGTGCTGGAGCCTCTGGTAATGTTCTTCTGATTAAAGGGAGAAACAGTGACAGATACACAAACACACACTCAACAAAAGATGGAAAAAATGTGGGTACCAGACTCTTCCTTGCTGACTTGGGGCTGACAGTTGAAGAGAGAAGAACAGTTCAAGTTCAGGGACGGAAGCAAGAACAGCCCCGCACAGCAGAGGGCAGAGGGGGTCAACAAAGGTAAGTTCATAGCACATCGAGGATAGGGGTGGGGAGGAGAAAGGGACTCCAGGAGAGACTAAAAGAAGCAGAAATGAAGCAAATGACACCCACTAGGATTTATCAGGAATGTTTCATTGGGAACTGGGATCCTGACAGTTATCGAAAATGGAGCAGTTTAAAAAGGAAAGCATTTCAATTGTGACAGGGCAGGAAGAAACCAAGAAACATTTGACATGCAAATGCCTTTTTAAAAAAAAACCTGCCTTTGTTCCAGAGTTCTTATTTTGCATCTGGTTAAATGCATATTAATTTTTCTTCCTTCATAATGAATCCCTGTGTATTCTGGATCCTCTTTGTGAAAAGGGGCATCCAGAGTATGCGCTGAAGGATGCCCTCTCTACCTGAGGGATGCAGTCTCAACTCAAACTTTTAATCTTGATTCTATAGGCGCGATGGAAACCCTGGTTGCATAGTGGTTAAGCATCCGGCTGCTAAACACACGGTCGGCAGTTCATATCTGCCAGGCACTTCTTAGAAACTCTATGAGGCAGCTCCACTCTGTCTATAGGGTTGCTATGAGTTGAATTGGCTTGACAGCAGTGGGTGTGGGTTTCGTTTTGGTTTATAGGAGTGGTGAGAAAAGAAACAGCGCAATCTGGAAAGGGGGTGGAATGGAAACAGGAGAATTGTTGGATGTGGGGGTTAGAAGTAGATCACACTGCTAACTATTAGATTGTTTTGTTGATGGAATAGGGCATTTGTTACAGTAAACCCCCATCTAATATTCCAGATATCCCCAGATTACGCTCTCATGAGCTAAATTCATTTGTTCATGTTGTTGTTGTGTCAATTCCACCTCATAACAACTCTACAGAACAGAGTGGATGGAACTGCCCTGAAAGGTGTCAGAGGTTGTAATTTTTAAGGGAACAGATTGCCAGGTCTTTTCTCCCCGGGAGCAGCCGCTGGTAGGTTCAAACTGCTGACCTTTTGGTTAGCAGCTGGGCACTTAACCGCTCTGCAACCAGGGCTCTTTATTTACCCATGCCCCATGCAGACCTGGAATTGAAAGCAATCTTCTTGCTGGTGCTCTCCTGAGAATGACTGGCAGTATAGCCACATAACTGGCAAGTTCTGATTAACGAATTAAGTTCAGGCCCATTCACGATGCACGTTAAATCGTGGGTGGAAAGAAACCTGGAGAAGAGAGAGGAAACAAGCCTTTAAAGCCTCCAGAAATTGGCAGGCAGACTTCCGGAATGAGGTTCCTCCAAGGAATCTTCTCCTAGAATTAAACCCGGGGCTGGAATACATTCTCAATGATGGGGCTTAAACGCGAAATGATGGGGCTTAAACGTGGAGTTGGGTTTCCTTGTGTCATGCTGTTGTGGACCCAGAGAGTTTGTGGGTTTTCTTGGAGAGGAGGAGGGAGAAATGACGCACAGTGAGAACACAGAGCTGAAAATCCTGGGCCCCCACCACTTGGAACAGACTTGCTGTCTTTCACAAAGAACGTTGCTGCTTAAATGTCGGAATATGCAGTAATAACAGTCACTGGATCTGAACATAAAGGCACGTGAAAAAATTAGTCAGTTGTCTTTAAGGTTAGAGTAGTAGCTTCGCAAATACTCTCGGCAGCATTTGGCCTTTCACAGACCATGCTGAAATAGCTTTCTTATTTGCAGATCATCGCATTGGATGCCCTTATCTGATGTGATTAAGATGATTTTTAAACCCATAGATTTCTTTCAAACCAAAGAGACAGTCTAGTTTTTGTATCCCTAACTGGTGGTCATAAACTACCATAAGATGGCACTGTAACATAAATTATGGAGTGAGGCAGCTACACGATATAAGGACTGGGACAATCCAAAGCCGGTCTCTGGGTTTGCGTGTGCACATACAGGAATCATTCCCAGGGAGAGACATTAACCAGGAAACACACTAAGGCGTCTGACTTGAATCAGTTGAGAAGCTCTGCAGAAATTCAGTGTAGACAGGCCCTTTTACATTTTCAGAGCAAATGAATTCAAATGGCACCTGAAAGATTAGATTTTTTTAAAAAATCGTAATAGAAAGAAATCAGACTGAGGCTGCAAGTGCCAAAATGGAAAAGTGTTTTTCACTCTTGGTTCTGTCTCAGGTAGACGCAATGATGGACCAAAGGAAAACCTTGTTTAGCTGTCTTCCCCTTGTTCTTTCTTCCCTATCCTTAGGGGAGGGGGCTGCTGAGAGTCTCAGAAAAGTGGCCAACCTCATGTGCCCTGGCTGTAGAGTCTGCAGGCCGCTGCCAGCACATTTATCCCTTGCTTTGCACAAAGCCAGCATTGGCTTTTACATATGGGCATTTGGGAATAAGAAGTATTCTGGGATATTGATGCAGCAGGCATCCTTTTTGCCAGCCTCTGTTTGAGACGGGTTCAGGCTGTCTTGTGTCTGCCAATGTGGCCCTAGTTTAGTGGCAGTTGGTTAGGGACTAAAGAGCAAAGAGGGGGCACCAGCTCCTTCAAATTCCTTTGTAGGGACTCTGTAGCTTCAGGTGCAGCCTCACCAGCATATTCTCTGGCTTATCAGAAAAAAAGCTTTTTTTTTCTTTTCTTTTAAATCTGTTTCTTGGAGTTCTCAAACTATTGTGATAGCAAGTGGGTACTCCAGTTTGGCATAAAACCAGGCACATGGTTTTCTCAGCTTAGCAAGCAGGGATCCCGGCCTTGATCAATGCCTTGCAATGGAGAGCCTGATTTTTGTGGGAGAGGGGTACAGGCTGCTGCTAGAATGGCCACAAGGTGGTTTTCTGGAGTGTCCAGCGTCCCTGCAGATGGCATGGCTCCACTTGACTAACACAAGGTCAGTGGGGAGTCTGGCTTTATGTGAAAACAGTAGACTCCTTTTCTGAATGACTTTTGTCCCCACCCTCCTAATGGCAAAATAGATGGAACATCAGACACCTAATAGTACTGATCAGGCCAATCAGAAATGCCCTGGGGGATGCTGTGATCTAGAAAGCTGTGCAGGCCAATATGCCTGGGAAGCCCCCTTCTGCTGACACAAAAGCTGGTGGGCTATCTCTCGGGTGAGTTAAGCCTCGTTATTTGGAAGACACAGTTGGCTAGTTTCTCTGGCAAGCCTGTGCCAGGCGAGTCTGCGGAACAGAGATGGAGCTGCAGCCAAGCTTCCTCCAGCCAGCGCACTTGGGGGTGATTGCAGCTTCTTCCCCCCCTTGTAAATCCATCCTGGTATTAAGATGTCTATGTTTCTCAGTGTGTGAGGAACATTAAATAGAGGTTTTTCTGGGGATGGAGTGGAGAGAAGCAACTGACTTCTTAATAAACTTGAGTTCCCCTGCTCCCTGTTGCCAGGGCCTGTTGTGACATCCCAAGCTCTTGGCACCTCCAACTATGTGCTGATTTGGCAATACTGTGTTTGCACTCCACCTTTGCTTATTGTTTTCATAAAATACAGTTTTAGGCGCACCTCCCCCCCATTTTTTTTTTAACAAGGAATACTGTTTTTCTCAAATGGGAAAGTTGATCTCAGTTTAGAGGTATGTGAAAGTTAATATTTAAAGGTACCAATTCCTTACCTGAAGACTTTGGTGCCAGAATTTAAATTTGCAGTATTTTATGAGGGTATTACAGTGTACTAGAGCACTGGCAGCATAGTGGTTAAATGCCACAACTGTACTGCTAACCCAAAGGATTAGCGGTTCGAATCTGCCAGCAGCCCCTTGGGAACCTTATGGGGCAGTTGTACTCTGTGCCATAGACGAGCTATGGATTAGATTTGACTCCGGCAATGGCTTGGAGATCTTTTTGTAGGCCATGTATTGTGTATCTTATAGCTGATACATTAACATTTCTAAATGTAATGTGTAAACACTTCCCCAAGTGGAATAAATAAGCTCTGGAAAAAGCCCTGTGTCTGCTCAACTCAGGTGTTGCCACTGTTATCTGACTCATAGCAACCCTGTGAGTTAATTAAAAGCAAAACCCCCTATTTTTCAGAGGCTTTGAATTTTGGAATTGTGAATATGGGAGTTTGGGTCTTTGTTTATACATGTGTATTATAGTTATATTTTAGAAGAAATATAATTATAATAGTTGCAATTAAATTCTTTGTATTATAAAAAAGATAACCTTTGAGCTGTCACTCAGAAATCACCTCTAATCACAATCCTTTACATATTTTTTTGTATTGCTTACTTTTTCCTTCCCGCTGCCCGATTTAGAGCCTGCAGCATAGGGGCTGTAAACTTAGATATTGAAAGGAGCCGGGGCGCTCATACACACCAAGGGACTGGGTTTGGACAACAATAGAAAATAAATGGTGAGGACTGTGGCCCTGGAGAGCCTGGTCAGAGGAGGCCACCAGCAGGCAGCTCCTGATAACTGCTCTCAAGTAGTTGTGTGGGCAGGGAGAAATCAGGCTGCTGAAATCAAAAGCTGAGAATTTGTTCCCATCCCATTTATCAAGATAAAAACAACTGTTTATGAAGTATTCCTAATTTTTAAATGTTAGTAACTAACTCCATTTTTTATTCCATGTAAAACATATCACTCTGTGACCATTTCACTCCCTAGTTGCTCAAAATCATATACATATGTATATATAAAATATTTATATAATATATATACACATATAAATATATATACATATATTTATATATGCATTTTATATAGATACATATACATGTATCTATATGTACATGTATTTATACATATGTACATATATATATACATACATATATATACACACACACACACACACATAAAACAACATGTACCTTATCCTCCTCCTCACCATCTCCGAGCAATTTCTCCCTTGGTATTATCATTTCTATACTGGTTTTCATGTCTTTCTTATGCAACCCTGATACCCGTGGCTAGGAAATTCAACCTGCACTGACTACAGTGCTGTCTCTCACTGTACCCTCTCGGCCTTCCACTATTGCTGTCACTCTGCTCTTGAGCTGTTAAATGTCTCAGTCCCAGGATGCCCTCATGCTACCCTCTTGTCTTCCCCTTTCCTTCACCTGTACATCTCTGCAAAGAGCCACAGACGATTATACCTCAGGATATTGTCCTCTCTGCTTATCCTGTTTTAATCTGACTCTGCCAAAATAAATACTATTTAATAAATCTTATGAACTTTGCTGGAGTCTTGGTGATACAGTGGCTGAGAGCTACAGCTGCTAACCAAAAGGTCAGCAGTTAAACCTATCAGCAGCTCCTCGGAAACCTTGTGGGGATTTTACTCTGTCTTGTAGGGTCACTGTGAGTCAGCTCAACTCAATAGTAGTGGGTTTGGACGTGATTTGGGGTTGACTTTCTAGGTGTTGTTCTTAAATTTGCATCATTTACAGCTTACCCCCATTAGGGTCCTTGTGTAAGCTTCAAGTTTCTTCCTCTCTCTCCCCATCTTTCCTTTGACCGCACTTCTGGTTTCCTTTTCCTGGGTTCTGGGCTCAGCCTTCCTTCTTCCTTACACTCCAGCCCCGTTGTCCTCTCCCAGAGCCCAGACATCACCTCCATCCTGGCCGTTTTGTGATCTGGACCTTAGGTGTATGTTTCTAATCAGAGACAGGACCTGAGCTTCTAGGCTCTTCCAACTCAAAATCTTCAAAACAGAACCATACACGTTTCTCTCTGATCCAAACCAGCTCTTCTTCCTGATCTTTTTCCTGTCAGTGACCTGAAACCCATCGTTGTTGATCTTCATGTTCCAGGACCCCTGATACCTGGATAGTCACTGAGGTCAGTGGAGTGCATGTCTCTCATGGTTCTGGGTTTGTCCCACTGTCACAGCCTTGTCACTCCTATTGCTACTGTCTCCACTCTCAGGCTGTCACCTCCCCCTGATCCATCCTGTGATACTACATTTCGTAAAATTCAACATCAACGATGCTGGTCACCTGGTTAGTGTTTGTCCAGGAGCTCTTCGTTGCCATCCAAGTTAAGCTGATTCTCATTACCAACATTTTCAAGCTATTAATAACCCAGCCTACATATTTTCAGTCCTGTCATACACTGCATACACTGCATACACTGCATACACTCTAGATTCGATAAACTGGACTGCCACTGAGTAGAGCTGCAGACCCGGGACAGAGTGGTATAAGAGGTGCAAGCCTTCACACTACCTCGGTGTCAGGGTGCCACTGGGAAATATAACTGTTCACACTGTAGTCAGGTTTCATCTTCATTCCTAATTCACATTAGTTGTGAACTCAGCATGCTTGAGATGGATGGGTTGCCAGCCTTTCTGAGATGATTAAAATCATCTCATATCTTCTTGTGTCCCTTTATATGTTCTTCCTTGTTATCTAAATGGAAGTCTTGCTTCAATATCCAGACACTAAGGGACAGTCTCCATAGTTTGACCAATTCATGGATTGTGCCATGCCGTGTAGGCTTTTTACTATGTCCAGGTGGACTTTCTGTAACATTTTGTGTCTTACATGTACTCACGATGATAAAATGACGGAAGAGGAGTTCACAGCCTCTGAATAAGTATTTGAAACCTTTATTATTGCTTTAATTGTTTCCTCAATACATGTTAAAAAGCTGTGAGACTTGGCTAAATAAAAATAATTTGTGTGGCTGAGAAGTCTCTAGGTTAGTAATGGATTATGGCATGCATCAAGCTGTGGTAGGAGGGGCAGTCAGAGTTAAGTTTTCTGCTAATAGGGGCCATCAGCAGTGTCTAACAGGATCGCAATCTAAGCATCATTAAAAATGGCGCTATTAGTAAAATAAGGGTTTGCATCATATATGTGGGTCATTAAAAAACCCAGGTGAATGAAATTACTCTGTCAATTGAAAAACATTCTTGGCATTCAGTTTGCCATGAAAATGATTTGAAAACATTATTGGCTTTTGGTGATGGTGCTCATTAGAGAAGTGTTGGGCCTTTTTCACTAGCTATTATTAGAAATACAATTCTCTTGGATTTTGCCAATATTCAGAAGCAGAAATTTATACTTTTTTTCCTGCTGTTTTTCTTAAATCTTTCCAGATACAAGTGCAATGAAAATAGTTTTTATTTTTCCGTCATCATTGCAGACAGGTGGAGACTCATGTACCCTAAGGAAATTCCTATCCGGAGGAGGGTGGTGACTCAATGTAGCACCACATTCAGGAAGCATTTTGTGGGATCCATTTGGAATATATTTTTGCATTAAAAAAAAAAGAAGAAGAAGGAGAAATTCAGGTCACTTCTGCCTCTGAGCTCATATGGCAGGCCTATCTTCAAACAATGAAATTTTAGGGAGAAAGTAAATTAACCTTTTCCAATACATTTGAGTTGGAGTACCAGCCTTTAACACTAATTGGTTATCTTTTTTTCACAGTAGGCAAATATGTCCTAGCTTTCAGAGTTTAAATTGCAACTCAAACAATTGTAAATTTTCATATGCCTTCCAGAAACTTGGATTTCATGAAGTACTATTAACATCAGTTTCAAATACTTGAGCATCTCCATCACAACTACTATGAATTAAGAAGGCAAACAAAATCCCACAATAGTATGAACGGCTGTCACTTCCCAATGAAACATTGACACTGGAGTAGTAAGAAGACTGCACATCTTGTACCACTCTGCTTCAGGTTTCACAGCCTCAGCTCCGTGGTGGAATTCTCTCCTTCCGGGCAAGAGACCTGGGTTGGAGTCCCAGCCGGTTCACCCTGCCCCCAGATACCACTCATCTGTCTGTGGAGTCTTGCCTGTTGCTGTGATTCTGAAAAGATTTTAGTGGAGCTTCCAGACTAAGAGAGACTAGGAAAAACCTGGCAATCTACTTCTGAAAACGAGCCAAGCAAAATCTTAGAGGTCACAGCGGTCAAATCTACATGCAATCACGGAGATGGCACAGGACATGGCAGCATTTCATTCCACTATGTATGGTGGTTACCACGAGCCAGGGGCTGACTTGACAGCACCCAACAAGAAGTCATTTTAACACACCTTCAAAGCTGTAGCAATTACAGTAGTGGATTAATAACCAATGATTAATCACAGAGATGAGGGGAGAGCAGATGTCAAGTGAATGTTACACATAGCTGAGTACATGAAATCTTCATGTACTAAGTTAGATCCCCAAGCTTCTGCACTTGTGGTTGTATGACTGGAGAAGTTCACTCCAGTGTTATTACCCAAAGATAAAATTTTCTATCTTCCACACCCCTATCATGTGTTCCACACGTTGACATGCCAAAGGGTTGCTGTATACTGAGAATCAGCAGCTTCCAAATGCCTGCATATAACTGAGACTATCAAAATCTGGCATATGCAGATTATTCTGTGCAGAAAACATTTGTGGGTGGAGAAGAATAGCTGTCTGAATCTTACATTGGTAGCCGCAATTTTACCTCCTTGTATGACCACGTATTTCTTCAAACACTGCCAAATTAATCTGAATAGATGTCGGCGATTTTCAAACACACTGTGAGTGCCTGATTTTAGACAGAGCATCTTCTCCCATTTTCCAAATGGACTGATCCTCTCGGTGACGCACCACATCTGGTAGTGTCACTCCTGTTCTGTTTATGTAACATAGCACAGTGTCAAGTGGCACTGGATTTTGGCAACCATCGGCTGAAGAGATCGCAAATGAAATATTATTTCTGAAAACTGCAATAGAAGTGCCAGAATATATTTTTTAAAATTGTTCAGACATTTTGTTTCTTCCAGAAAAAGAGCTATTTATTTTAAAGTCTTGTAGTTTTTAAAATTCTTGTGCAGTGTATGGCTGTTCTCACAAAGAGTTTAATTACTCAATTAAACAAATATTTGTTGAGTGGCTGCTCTATGCCAGACACCATGTCTGGCACCATGTCCAGTTTCTGGGCTGTGCAGGCAGAAGCTAAGTCAACACTCAATTAAATAAATGGGGATTATGTGCCTCCAGCCCCATATGCTGGTGAATCACAAATTTATGTCTGTAGTTCTGATTTTGCCCTTGAACCCCAGAGCCAGTGTATCTAACCGCCTTTCAAAACTTCCACTTGGATGTCAGATTGTTGATGTTATTGTTGGGTGCTCTTGAGTTGATCCTGACTCGTAGTGACTCTATAGGACAGAGTAGCCCTGTCTCTTGGTTGAAATCGTTATGGGAACAGATCAATAGATCTTTTCTCCAAGGAGTGGTTGGTGGGTTTGAACTGCCAACCTTTCAGTTAGTAGCTGAGCACATAGCCACTGTGCCATCAGGGTTCCATGGATGTCAGGTAGACATGTTAAATATACATATCCAAAACCAAACTCTTGATTTTCACCCTCAAAGCTGTTCCTCCCACTGTCCTCTCCATTTCAATAAATGACACTTCTATCCATCTTTATGCCCTTCTTAAAAACTTGGCATCATTATTCCTTGATTGTTCTCTTTCTCTCACCTTCCAACATCCAACCATCAGTAAGTCTTGGTAGTTGCACCTTCAAAATACACCCTGAATCCACCCTCTTTTCATCACCTCCACCTCCAGCTCTTGGCCCAAGCCATCTTTTGTGTGGACCATAGTAGCCTCCTAGATGATGTCTCTTTTTCACTCTTATTCTTAAAATATAAATTTAGTCATGCTGTTCTTCTACCTTAAACACTCTCATATGTTTCCATCATGTCAAAATCAAATCTATCATCCTTCTGCCCCCAGAAGATCCCAGATGAGCTGGCCTCTGGCTACCTTACCAAACTTTACCCTGTCAGTGTTTGTCTCACTTCGTTCCAGCCCCAATGTCCTTCTCGGTGCTCCTAGAACAGACCAAGGACACAGCTGTCTCAGGGCTTCTAAACTACTTGTTCCCTTTGCCTAGGGGACTCTTCTCCAGCACATGGTCTATCAGCTCAGTCGTTACCAGATCAGACAAAAAAGAGGTTTTTTTTGGCTCTCTGTCTAAAATAGCATCATCTCCTATATAATTTTCTCTCCTGCATTGCATATTTATGTTTTTATTACCTGTTTCTCTTTTACTAGAATGTAAGTTCCATAAAGGCAGGAACTTTTTTTCTGACTTCTAGCAGCCTATAATTTCATAGGTGTTTAGTGGATATGATATAATGTTCAAGGTATATAACAGCTGTTTTTCCCTAAATGTCCTTATTAGTACATTAGTTGAGCTTGTTCCAGAGAACTGAATTACCTAACAAATGGGAATAAATGGATGTGCCTTTTGTTACGTTAAAATATTTAACTTTGGGGCAAAGGAAACTTAGGTCTTTGAGTACAAAGTTAAATTAATAAAATTTTAAAATTTGGTAAATCTTAGGTACCTCGATGGAGATTTTAGAAAAAAGTAGGAGTGATTCAAGGTAGGTAAATGTGGTTGCCAAAACACAAGGCTATGTCAGTGGTATTATTAAGGACTCTTTTGCTTAGAAGATTGAGAGACCCAGCTCAACTGGCTTAAAAGCAAAAGGGAGCTTCTTGTTGACTCTAGTTAACTATAAAGTCAAGGTGTGGACTTCAGGTATCTAGGGGCTTAAATGATGTAACTAGTTTTCATTCTCCTCTGCACTTCTCAGCAGGTGTGCCATCTCCAGTGGCGATTCTATTGTCAGGTAGCTCTAGACTCATGTCTTCTTTGTAAGTGATAATCCCAGTGGGAAGAAGACTTCTCGTTATCATCAGCTTAGAAAAAACACAAGAACTAGGTCATTTGGATGGTCAAATCGAACTAAATGTAGCCAGGGTCATACAAAGCAGTTGGCAGGCCTATCCTATACCTAAGGAGAGCAGAAGAATTAAGGTCAATCTCACTCAGATGTACAGACTGAGCACCAAGAGGAGTTTTTTCAAAGAGAAATCAAAAGAAGCTGAAGTCTAGACAGTCAGGTGAAAAGCACTGCTGTTTGCTGTGTGAAGGAGAGAAATTGTTTGGTCATGTGATGTCATGCAGTGTGCTTTGAAATATTTCCAACTGCCCTAATGGGTTGGATGTTAGGTTGATTGTAAATGGATTCCTACAGGATATAGAGCGTGAGAAGATGTCTTTCAGACAGAAGAGTTCGCATTTGCGTGTTATGTCACGATGCTGGGAGGATTAGTGTACTTGGAACATGGAAGTAAGGGGATTTGGAAGATTCAGCCAAATTCCTAGAGCATGTTGATTTACTCAGACCAGATTTCTGCTTAAACAAGGCAATATTCTATTCATCTAAAAGAGTTGTTGAAATAGTAGAATGTGTATTGACTTACTTGGCCTCCTGCCTCCATCCCCTGAGTGAATTTAATCCACGCTGAACTCTCCTTCCATTTAGACCTTCTCTGTCCTTTTGCCCAAGATCTAGCAACTGGGTTTCTCAGCCTTACAAATGAGCCAAGTGCTGGAGGCGGTGTGCTCCCGTTGTAGGAGCACCTGCTTTGGTCTTGGGGAGACACGATTTTCAGTCCTGATTATGCCACTCAGTTTGTTTATGTTCTTGGGCCAGTTACTTAACCTCTGGGAGCCTTAGTTTCCTCCTTGACAAAGTGGTGATGATAATATCTACCTCGTGTATTGTGATGATGGAAAGAAAAAAAATCCAAGGAAAAGACCTAGTACAGCTCCAGGCTCATAGGGGGACCCGGTGATTGACGCTTGTTGAGTAAGTGAATAGCGTGTGCCAATAACTATGACTGATTATGGATCCTGGGCTCTCAGCATCACCCTGTGCACCTGTGAGTTCGCTCTCTGAGTCTAACCACATGGCAAATGATACAACCATGCCAGCTGGTACACAAGTGTATCAGTCAGGGAAATTGGGTGGCAAGCAACAGAAACCAACTGTGACCTGGGTAAGAAGAAAGGAGATTTGTTTGTAGGATAAGGGGTATCTCAGAGAACTGAAAGAGAGGCTGAATATTTGGGCACAGAAAGTACAGGATCAGGTGAGATCCAGGACACAGGGGGCAACCCCTTCAGGGCAATGCTGTCGGAATGACTCAGCCCCAGAAAGTTTCTATCTCTGTGTCATTCCATTTAGAATTCCATTTGCAATTCCCAATAGAGCTCCTAATTGTCCCGGGGTGGACGCATGACTCAGGCTCAACTTATGTCCTAAGAACAAACACATTGTAGAGATTGTCACACCAGTGTATTACGGTGTTCATGCATTTGTCCATAAAATATTTATTAAGCATCAAAACTGTGCCCTATGCCAGGGTCTGAAATGAAAAATGTCAGTGCCTGCCCATGTATAGCTTATGGCCCAGCAGTGACTGAATTCCAGAGGATCTTTCGGGTCCTTGAGGATAAATTAGGACCATTCTGTCACCAAAGCATTGTATAGAGGGAAGGATGATTCTTCAGTGGGAAAGGGAGGCATTATCTGCAGAAAAGGTGAACTACTTCTGACAGGAAAATACCATAAATGACCACTACACCTAATGAATGTTAGGCTATCTTTCTAAGCCTCAGTTGTCTCATCTGTAAAATGGGCATAATAGTGGGACTAGATACTTCATGGATTTATTTTGTTTTGGCTTTTTTTTGTTTGTTTTATTGTGCTTTAGATGAAGGTTTAGAGAACAACCTAGTTTCTCATTAACCAATTAATACACATATTGTTTTGTGACACTGGTTGCCGGCACTGTGACATGTCAAAACTCTCCCCTTCACTTTAGATTCCCCATTACCAGATTTCCTAACCCCTCCTACCTTCTCACCCATGCCCACCAGTGCCCGTGCCCATTTAGTCTTGTTTTGTTTTATTGGCCTATCTAGTCTTTAGCTGAAGGGTAAACCTCAGGAGTTACTTTAGTACTGAGTTAAAAAGGTGTCTGGAGGCCACACTGTAGGAGTTTCTCCAATCTGTCAGCCCAGGAAGTCTGGTCTTATTTTGTGAGTATGAATTGTGTTCTACGTTTTCCTCCAACTCTGTCAGGGTAGTTGTGATCCCTATCAGAGCAATCAGTGGTGACAGGCAGGCACCATCTAGCTGTACTGGACCCAGTCTGGTGGAGGCTATGGTCATTGTGGTCCATTAGTCCAGACTACTTTCTCCCTTGTGTCTTTGGTTTGTTCATGCTTCCTTGTTCCAGACAGAGTGGAGCCCCTAAAGAGTAACAAACTCCTGACCATCCCCCAAAGATCTCTATTACCCAGATGACAGGACTTTCTGAGTACTAACAAAAATAAGAGAGAGAAATTGGGCAACTTCCCCTACTGTAATCATATAGATGGGCATTCTCAGGTTTCAGCTCAGGATCTGCAGCCTGTGAGGGTTAGTTTAAAGTGAACTGTCTCAATGGCAGCTTGGGTCAGAGCCTTGGACTATGCAGACAGAGGCTTTCTGTGACACAGTTCTGGACCAGTGTCTGGGATTCAGCCCTACCCTCACACTTAACTCATAACCCCAAAGTGAGTGAAAGTGATTGAGATGCAAGTTTTTGTTGAGCTGCAATGCTGAATCCAGGACTGGGAGCATATGGATAGCTCCATATTTGTTGTCTGCGTATCTGATGTTAGCAATTTAGAACATCACTGGGACGCTCCCTGGAGAATTTCAGTTCTGTAAATGAAACAATTATTTTGGCAGTTTGGGAAAGACATATTCATAACTTTCATGGTATTTAAAGGGGAAATACACCTTCCCTGGGTCCCTTTTTCCCTTGCCAGATATGAAGAATGAAATTAGCGTGCCGAGGGAATAGATGGCATAAATAGAAAAATTTACAGTTGTTGCATTCACAGTCAGATTTTTAGGATTGACAGTGAGAGGGGAAGTAAAGAGGTTTCTCCAAATCTGGACACAGAGCAGTTATATAGGGAGCACCATGCCTGGGGCACTATGTGGATTCATTCAGTCATCAAATATCTAGCAAGCATCTCCTATGGGCTCTTGCCAAAGTCTTACATTAAAAAGACCGATGTTTGCCTATAATAATTGTTGAGTCTGTAATATTGTACAGTTAGGAGTCTTTGGTTGCAGAAAGCAACTTATAAAAAGTTTAAGTAAAAGAGAAAATCATTATAATGATGAAGTGGTACCTTGTGGAATCCAAATAAAGGCAAGTTAAAGAGTCAAAAATTGAATTTGGACCCAGAAACTGAAAGCTGCAGACCCAGGCAGTCCTCTCTGTGCTTCTCCTCTGTGTAGCTGCTCAGCTTTTTCTTCCTTCCTGGTTTTCCCCTTTTCTCAGTCCACATAGCCGATAGTCATCCTGCCACCACCCTGCTGTCAGTGTCTCCGAGTGTAGTAGCTTGTATGTTGCCGTGCTGCCAGAAGCTATGCCACTGATATTTTGGATGCCAGCAGGGTCATCCATGGAGGTCAGGTCTCAGAAGAATTTCCAGACTAAGACAGACTAGAAAGAAAGGCCTGGTGATCTGCATCCAAAAATTAGCCAATGAAAACCTGGTGGATTGTAATAGAATGTTGCGCAGAACAGCGCTGGAAGATGAGCCCCTGAGATTACAAAGCACTTAAAATGTAGTGGCTGCAGCTACGCACTTGAACAGCCCAACAGTCGTGAAGGTGGTGCGGGAACAGGCAGTGTTTTGTTCTTTTGTACACGGGGCTGCCAAAAGTTGACACTGACTTGGCGGTAACTAACAACCACAAAGCAGCTCCTGACTACACTTGGCAGACCAGACCAACCTCTTCACCCCATGTCTCACTTTCTGAGATGGCAACTGATTGGCCCAGCTCAGTGAGATATTTACTTCAGGTCCAACTGTCTGTGGCCAGGCAGTGGGCCTATGTAAGGTGTGGGCTTTGTACCATCAGCATCAGAAACACCTGGCTGCTGGTTGAAAGTGCCACCTCTCAGGCCATCCCAGACCTGCTGAATCAAAATCTCTATTTCCATACAGTGATCAGCATCAGGTAGAGTTTGACAAATGGTGCTGTGGGACAGCCTGGCTGCCTGGCCTCACCTCTGCGGGGAGGTGAGCAGCTAGGAGGCTGACTGTGAGCTGAGCGGACAGCCGATAAAGTTTCTACTACGGTAGCAGGAAAACGCTCAGCTCTGGAAGCTACTTCCTGAGAGAAATATTAGCTATTAACGTTGGTAGAAGAGAGCGGCATGGATATTTATCGTATAAATAATGCTTTCTGTCTGTGTCACACTCTCTCAATAACTGCACGGTTTTCTGTCCCCTCCTCCTTGGCTGATGTCAGGTTTCTACCATGGCTTTTCTGGGCTCTGGTTACATCTGAAGAGTTTGCTTAACTCCAGCAGTCCTGCAAAAAAGCGAGTCCAGTGTGGAACTCCCATGACACTTTCTGTGACTCTGTACCAACTCTGGACCGCGATCTTATAGGAGATGCCTTTGTATACAGATCAGGGTTGTACCCTTGCTTTCCACGTGGGAAACGGGGTGAGATTTCCAGCCTATATACTCACAGGTGTGACCATTCCCCGTCTGTCTGTGGAGACTTGCATGTTACTTTGATGCTAAACAGGTTTCAAAAGAGCTTCCAGACTAAAATGGACTTAGGAAAAAAGCCTGGCCATCTACCTCTGAAAATCAGCCAGTAAAAACCTGGCTCACAACAGTCCAATCCACTACCCGTCACGGAGATGGCTCAGGACAGTGTGGCCTTCTGTTCTGTTGTACATAGAGCGCCCTCCAGTACGGCTGACTTAGCAACAGCTAACAGCAACATTAACATGGCAAGCGCATTCGTAGTTGTTAGCTGCGGTCGCATCGAATCAGACTCCCGGCGGGGTCGTGCGTGCAGGGTAGAGCTGCTCCGTGAAGTTTCACAGCCCTGACAGCCTGGAAGCAGATTGTCAGCTCTGTCTTCTGTGGAGACGTTGGATGGATTTGAACCACCGGCCTCTCAGCTGTTAGTTGAGAACTTGGGCCACCCAGGGCTACCTGAAAGCACATGCCTAGTCTAGATTGTCCCCATGCAAGTGAAGGGGGTGACTTTGGGACCTGTTGAAGTCACCTACACAGACCATGACAGCCCACTTAAAAAAATTATTTGTGATTTGCGCTCTGCTATCAATCGAGATTGAGAGTATTGATCCCGACTGATTGCTGGGGCCCAAAATAAAGTGAAAGGGTAATTGACTGCCGTGTCCCTCATCGATTGAGTGCCACGGTTCATAGCCATGGAAATTATTTTCAAGTACTTTGGTTTATCATTCCTAATAAATATAGAAATTGAGTAATCAAAATGACTTACATTCATATTGAACAGAAAGCTTTTAAGGAAGTGTCTGGTTTAAGTGAGTCCATATTCTGCACTGGTTTTTCAGTCAAACCCCCAGAGTCCATTCTGACAGTGCTGGGGATAAAGCCGGGCTGGAGGGAGAAAACAGAAACAAAACACAATGTGTTGTCATCTCAAAAGCAGGAGTCCCAGGCGGCAGTGCCTTTCCAGTGATGTCACAGTAGTCATGGCCCTCAGGATTGATGTGGCAGAGCCATGCTCAGTAGTCACAGTGTCTATCACATCCAGTAGCCAAACCCATTTTCTTCGAAGGAGCAAGATTGCTTGTTTAGTGCTGCTCATAAAAATACAGCAGTTGTTTTCAGGTTTACAGCAATGTTAACAGTAATGTTATTAAGTCAAAGTCATCATTAGGTATATAAATATATATCATCTGGCTGTGGTCCTATAGGACTTCAGAAACATCGTTCTTTTTCTCATTATATTTTCCCTTTGTATTTATTATTTAAAGGATCATTTGGCAAACAGTTAGCACTTGACTACTAGCTGAAAGGTTGGAGGTTTGGATTCCCCTACAGGCACCTTGGAAGACAGTGCCGGTGATCTCCTTCTAAAAGGTCGCAGCTTGGAAAACCCCTGTGAGATGGTTCTGCTCTGCATCCACGGTGTTTCCATGAGTTGGAACAGACTCAATGGCAGCTAACAACAAAAACAAAAATATATATGGCAAAACTGGCTGATTTAACCATTTCTACACATACAGTTGAGTGATACTGGTGTGCAACCAACCATCAGCACTATTTTGTCGTAACTATTCTACCACCATTACCAGAAACTCAGTGTTCCCATGAGCACTGAGTTTCTTATCTCTCACTACCTCCCTGGTAGCCACTGGGAAGCTTTGGCCTCTGTGCATTTTCCTGCTTCGTCAAGGTGGACCACACAGTAGCTGTCCTTTTATGACTGACTTGGTAGTGAGGTTTCTAAATGCTATGTCTGCTAACCAAAAGGTCAGCAGCTCAAAACCACCAGGCTCTCCTTGGAAACTCTGTGGGCCGGTTCTCATCTGTCCTACAGGGTTGCTATGAATTGAAGTCAACTGGACAGCACTGGGTTTTTTGCTTGTTTACGTTCGCTCAGCATGATGTTTTTGAAGTTCACCCCTGTTACGGATGTCGTTTCTCTGTATTCCTGAGCAATATTCTGCTGTGCTGTGTACTACATTCTGTTTATCCATTCACAAAGAAACATCATAAAGAAAGATCCAGCATCCTAACAAGCAGGTGGCCAAACAGTAGACCTGGAGCACTAGAGCATGCTGCAGGAACCGAAGTTCTGTAGAACTGTACAGTAGACAGGGAGCTATTTTGCATGGTATACAAAATCTCACAGTAGAAACCTCAGAGCTTATTGGAGCAAGGGAAAATGATAAGGATACAATCCTCAAGAATGTTGTGAGTGATACGTTTTTAAAAAGGAGAGTATCCAGGATTTACATAAATACTATGATATATATTCCACTTGACCTTTATAAACCTCCTGGAATGTGCTTGTGGAAATGGGTGTTAGAAGGGTTGTTGCTGGTAAATTGTTGTGATGGAAGGAGGATTACCTGAGGTCGGAATGAAGGAGGTAACACCAGGTGTGGATGAGTGTGGTGCATAACAGGCTGGGTGGACCGAAGTAACTGGTAGATATCTGAAGTGCACGCACACACACACACACACACACACACACGCACACGCACACACACGCACACACATGCACACACCCACACAGGTGGAAATCATTTTGTGTATTCCTGTGTCACTTACTCCAGCTGCTGCACTTTTTTTTGTTCATCTAGTATGTTCACAGAAGACTTTGTGCATCAACAAACACAAAGTTCACATTAAGCTCCTATTATTCCTCAATGTGTCAGTCATATTGGAACCAATTCCCATTTTCAAAACAGATAGAACAGACTGAAATATATGAGTAAGCCACATAGATAATTAAATTTTTTTAGTATCTATATTAAACAAAAGTAAAACAAAAAAAGAAACAGATGAAATTAATTCTGATAATATATTTTATTTAACCCAGTATATTCAACATGTATTATTTTGACATGTTTTATACTGGCTTTGAAATTGTGTATGTTTTACTTATGGCACATGTCAGTTCATGTTAGGCACTGTTTAGAGGTGACTAGTAACCGAAGTGCCTAGGGCCTTCTTTCTGTTGACCAAAGGAAGAGGTGAGGCCCATACTTTACATTTTAAAAGATAGGCAGACAGGTAGGTAGGTAGGTAGCTGGACAGACACAGAAATACTCAGACCCATAGACTAGCTCTACTTCTGCAAATCAGCCAGTGGAAGGCCTGAGCATCACAATGGAACATTGTCTGACCTACAACTGATCACGGGGTTGACGCAGGTCCAGGCAGCACTTCTTTCTGTTGTGTGTTGCATCACAATGAATCAGAGCCAACTCATCAACAGCTAACGACAATGATAGCCCAGAAGACTTTATATGATCTGGCCTCTGCCCACCTCTCCCTGCTTGCAGTATGCACTAAGGCATCTAGTGCTGCTGTAATAGAAATGCCACAAGTTGATGACTTCAACAGAGAAGTATTTGTTCTCTCGCAGTCAAGGAGGCTAGAAGTCTGAATTCAAGGTGTCAGCTCCAGGGGAAGGCATATTCTGTGAGCTCTGGGGGAAGGTCCTTTGTCATCGATCTTTCACTGGACTGGGAACTTCTCAGGTCCCTTCCAGCTTCTTCATTCTTGGTGGCATGAGGTTCCTTTGTGTCTTTGCTTGCTTCTCTATTTTATCTCTCAAAAGAGATTAACTGAAAACACAACCTAATTTGGTAAATTGAGTCCTGCCTTAGTAATGTAACTGCCTGTAAGCCTACCTCATTAACGTCACAGAGGTAAGGCTTATAACACATAGAAAAATCACAAAATGGAGAGCCATGACACAATACAGAGAATCATGGCCTAGCCAAGCTGACATACATTTGGGGGGGGGCTATAGCTCAATCTACTACATCTACCTTCTCCACTGTCACTCTTATTTCATGTACCCATTAGAGAGTGAGCCTTCTTGAGTATTAAAATCCAGCCAATCTTGTTCACAGGCTCATACCTAGCACCTGGCATATTTGCATCTTCAGTAATATTTTTGAAAGAGTGATTGAATGACTAAGGTACTATTTTGACCAATTAGATATAGATGATGTCATAGATTGAATTGTGTCCCCCAAAATATGTGTCAGCTTGGTTAGGCCATGATTCCTAGTGTTGTGTGGTTGTCTTCCATTTTGTGATTTTCCTGTGTGTTATAAACCGTAATCTCTGCCTGTGAGAAAAGAGGACTAGGGTGAGATGTAACGTCCTTGCTCAGGTCTCACACCTGATCCCACGTAAAGGGAGTTTCCTTGGGGTGTGGCCTGCACCACCTTATAAAAGAGAAAAGGAAAGGGAAGCAAGCAGAGAGTAGGGGACGTTATACCACCAAGAAAGTAGTGTGGGGAGCCACATGCAGAGAAGCATTGGACCCAGCGTCCCTGTGCAGAGAAACTCTGATGGAGGACCTTCCTCTCGAGTCAACAGGCCGAGAAAGCCTTCCCCCGAAGCTGATGCCCTGAATTTGGACTTTTAGCCTCCTTTACTGTAAAGAAATAAACTTCTCTGTGTTAAAGCCATCCACTTGTGGTATTTCTGTTACAGCAGTGCTCAATGACTAAGACAGATGTTAAAAGAAAGCTTTCTAACTTAGACGGTAGATAATCATTTGGTCTTGGGTTGAGTTGTCTCAAAGCAGACCCTGAGACAAAGATTCCTGTACAAGTAGTTTCTTTGTGAGGTGACACAAGGAAACACTGCAGGTTAGTAGAAAAGTAAGGCAGGACAGAGAAGCTAGCCAGTTATCAAGTCTGCTACACCTGCAGGGAACTGGAGCGAGCACTGTGGAACTCCGAGAATCAGAACAGAGCACAGGCTCAGAGAGATCCCACATGAAATGTGAGGGAGCTAAAGTATATCTCCACCAGATCTCTTCCAGTCCTTGGTGGAAACCTGTGCAGTGTGGGGAGTTAATTGCCTCGCATCTAGCATATGGCATTGATTAAAAAACAAAATCAAAATCAAACCCACTGTAGGGATAGTAGAAATGCCCCATAGAGTTTTCAGGGAGCTCCTGGCATATTTGAACTACTGACTTTTTGGTTAGCAGACTAGCACTTAACTCATTACACCACCAGGGTTTCTGAGGCTATTCAGAAACCAAACCCATTGTCCATTGAGTAACTTCAGACTCATAGCTACCCTACAGGGCAGAGTAGAGCTGCCCCATGGGTTTCCAAGGAGTGGCTGGCAGATTTGAATGGTGGATCTTTTGGTAAGCAACCAAACATTTAACCACTGCTCTGCTAGGGCTCAGGTAGGTTTTCACTCCCATGAAAAGCCCTGGGGCAGCTGGAAGTCTGAAGAGTAAGATTCAAGGAAATACAGGCAAGACACCACTAACACCTGCTACCCATGTCAATAACCAAAGTGAAGTCTACAGAAAGGAAAGATCTGGATGGCAGCTAACAGATCAACATTGGGGAATTTGAGTGGGAATCCCTGCAAGGTCTGTAGGTGAAGACATCCAACATGCAATTGCAAATATGGATTCAGAGCTTACAAGAGAGTTTGTGGCTATGCATTTGACAATGATTGGCAGATGAGGGCATCAAACTGCATGAGGCGACCCTTGTTACTGATCACATGGCAGTGTTTGCCACAGCGATCACTTAAAACTTCACAAAGCTGTCTTTTCATCTGCCTTTCATGACCCGGCCATCTTCTACTTTTCCAGCACTTGACAGATATTTATGGAATGAATGGGAAGTGGGATGAAGAAGGAAGCAAAGAGGCCACCCACACTTAAATGGCAGGTGGAAGAATGTGCCCTGGAGGCTGAGGAGAGGTGACTCAGGGGGTGGACTAAAAGTGATGCTGAAAGAGAAAGAGAGCAATGGTGCATCAAAGTTCTCGGGGAATTAAGGATTTGGATCCTGAAGTTTCTCTTCAGTCAATTACCAAATAGGTTCTGTTGTGTTTAGAGTGCTTTAAGGGCCTTGGGAAGTAGAGGGCCATGCCTTTCTCTAAAACAGCAGCAGAGGAAAGACAGGTACGATACAAAATGAGTTGTGTCTTTGAGCTATTGTAGAAACCCTGGTAGCATAATGATTAAGTGCTACATCTACTGATCAAAAGGGCAGCAGTTTGTATCTGCCAGGTACTCCTTGGAAAGTCTATGGAGCAGTTCTACTGTGTCTTCTAAGGTTGCTATGAGACAAAACTGACTCAGTGGTTTTCTTTTTTCTTATGAGCTATTGCTGTGTAATGACCAGTAACAAAATCTTGCTAGTTTTTCTTTTAAAAGCACTTATTTAACTCCCACAGCTGCAGGGTGACTAGGGCGTAGATGACCTAGGCTGGGGCCAGCTGGGGAGGTTTAGCTTCGTGGTTCTGTTCCATTTGTCTTTCATCTTCCTCCTGGGATCGGTGGGCTACCATCGGCATCTTTTTCTCAGGGCAATGGCAAAAAGCTCGAAAGAGTGTGCCCAATCTCACAAATGCGTTTTGAGACTTTTATCACACCATACCTGCTAATATTTCATTGGCCAAAGCAGGTCACACAGGCAAGCCCAAATCATGAGGAAAGGAAGTACACTCCATTATGGAGGTGATGAAGTAGGAAGTGAAAATTTTTAAATAGTAATTTAGCACAAAAGAATAGGCATTAGAGATAAAAGACATCAAGGAACTCCCTATTTTATTTCTTTCCAGGATTATACAGCATTATTGTTATTACTTTGTTCTTGAACTTTCCAAGCCTTAGCAAGAATGTCGTTGACATAGTTGGAATCACTGGTGAGAGTAGTTCAGTCAGAACTGGTAAGAGGGCCAAGATGCTTCCTCTTGAGAAGCGTCAAGATGGGGGACTTCAGGGAATCATTGAGGGACCTTCCTCACAGACGACGTTTGCTTTGAGCATGGAGCCTTCTCATGCCAGCATCACAGTTGTGTTGTTAGGAGGCCTTGCAACTTCCTTCTTCCTGTTGTTCCTGCCTGGCATTGCAGAACAGGGGCTAGGGAAGGTATGGAAATAGAGAGAATCGCATGGCATCGAACAGTTGTATCTCCTCTTTCATCACTGATAAACAGAAATCAAACCTATTGCCGTTGAGTTGATCCCAACTCCTGTTGACCCCTGGGTGTCAGAGTAGAACTGTGCTCCATAGGGTTTTCAATGGCTGTACTCTTACAGAAGTAGACCACCAGGCCTTTTTTCCACAGCACCATTAGGTGGGTTTGAGGCACCAGCCTTTCAGTTAGCAGTCCGTCACTTACTGATTTGCACTCCCAAGGATCACATGTTAGTGTTTCTGGGTCATGGAGTTATTAATCAGCATGAGACAAGGAGATAAAGACACACTTCTGCAATTACAGGGGGTGAGCCAGTAATTGTCATCAAAAAGCACAATGGAAAACACATTTTATTTAAATATTTATCTTAGCAAACTGTGGTTTGAGAGTTTACAGTTCTTGCAGTGAGGGCCATGATTTGGGAGCAAGTGACCTCTTGTTTCTGGTTCTTTCGACGGCTGTCAAAGCCTGCAAGTTTTCACTCTGGACTCCATCTTCCCAAGTGGTGCCAGGCACATGGTCATGGCTCAATATGTTTTCATGGAATGAATAAACTGTAAAATTGAAACAGAACAGCCCACAGAGATATGAAGGATGTGAATGAAATGACATTTAAAAGAGTTTTGAGTCTTAAAGATAAAAATCCTGGATTCTCCTCAACTTTGGAGAAAGCCTAAATTTGAGAGTATGTGATTTTGAGCAGTGTAGGGATTGCAAATAACCCCAAATTATGTAAAAAGCCTTTTTTTCTTTCCTTCTTAGAGTGTCAGGTACAGAATTCTGTGGCCTATTCAAAACAAGGATGCTCTAAGCACAAAGGACTTTGCTCTTTGGATTATCTGTTTTTATTGGCAGCTAGGAGGAAAGAGGGCCAATGCTTGTGTTAAGAGAATGTCAATTACTTAGCCAATTGCATTTATCACCCACGATTCCCTGGCTATTGGTAATAACTATATTTTGGAGTCTTTGCGTGCTATGGATGTATTTCCCTAGCCGTAGTGAATATCGTTTTTATATTTATGTGAAATTGCTAATGTGTTGCTCACTAGATCATGAGCAGTGGGCTTCTGACAGCTCTGTTCATTAGTCAGCTTGGGAAAAAATAAACGAAAAGAAAACACATTGGTATAGAAAGAGAGTGTGAGCCAGCAATTATCATCAGAGAGCACAATTGAAACCCCATTTTATTTAAATATTTATCTTGTGAATTGATTCATACAAAACAAGAAGCCGTTTTTTATTTATGAATAGCTTCCTTCCAGAAATGTGAACAGTGAGATCGCTATTTGAGTTGGGCTCGATGAAGTCCACAGTTTAGTGTAAGGAGAGTTAAGTAACATCAAATTATTCATTGTAATGTATCATTAAAATTGTTATGTATGAATGCGTAGAAAGATGACAACACCATGCAGCTGTTCACTTCAGAATCCCAACCTTACAGAGAAAGAATTTTATAAAAGCTGATAGCTGTTAATACCAGCAATAATAATAGCAAATGCTTCCATACTCTGTCATTTGCCCTTTTAAGTACGTTAAATCTATTAACCCTATGAAGTAAGGATTTATCCTACTCTTGCTCTCCAGATGAGGCAAGAGGGGCACACTGAGGTCAAAGAAATGAGCCAAAGTCACCATAGAGTGGACTTAGACAGTTTGAAGGACAAGATTTCTGGAGGATCTAACTGAAATACTCAACTCTTTCCATTTTCACTTTTGCTTGGCACCAAATGAAGGTGACTGGCCATTAGAGCTTAAATATCAGTGGGGATGATTCTGACTCCTTTATCTTTCTGGGACTTGCAAAAGATGGCAAGAACCTTTCTATTAATCGGCAGCATTGTGTCAACCGATCTGGGGAAGTTAGGCCAGAAGAGTTCTGTGGAGGTAGGGAACCACTACCTACCTCTTTTTTTTTCATTAGAAAGAATTGTTTGACATTTTGCATCTGGCCTCACCCTTCCCCCTCCTGTCTACACCAACACATAGAAAAGAGCTTTAGCTCAGTGTGCTTTGACAGCCAGATTGTGGAGAAGAACTCAGATTGCATTACATACAAATTTTAATTATTGTATTTACAGTACAAACATTTTTTAGGGATACATTAGTGATAGTGGTTAAGTACTGCTACCTAAAAGGATTGGAAATTTGAATCCACTAGGTGTTCCTTGGAATCTCCATGAGGCAGGTCTACTCTGTCCTATAGGGTCCCTATGGAGCCGAGGCAGTAGGTTTGGTTTGGGGCTTTGATCATTTTTCAAACTGATTCTCTTATTTGATCTTGAAATCATTTGCAAATTACCAACATTACAGATATTGTGAAACGTCTTTGATCAGACAGCTGTAAGTACTTCCTGTTCTTTGAAGACAAAGTCCTGAATGTGCCGTTGTTGGGTGAAGGCTCTCTATATACATTGCTTTTGCCCTCCAAAAAGTTTGAACATATTTAAATTCCAGCCAGCAGAGGATGTGAGTGTGGCTCGTGTTGCTTTTCTTTGTAACGCAGCTAACCCTTTTTTCTTATGTGTTGGGCCATGGAAGTTATGAGGGAGAGGAGAAGCAGGCTGCCGTTAGGCGTACATGTTCAGGAATAAACACCAAGATCAGATCATGGCTTTATAATGGTAACAAATAATTTGGTGAAACAGAATGTTGGAAAGAAGTGGTATCAGTTTAGTAAGTGGCATGCAGAGAAAAATACAATGGAGTTGTGGATAAATGGGCTCAGAGGGCTGTTATGTGTAGGCACTTGGGACTAGCGGGGAAGACCCTGAAGTAAAATCTTACAAAGAGATACTGGTTTAGGGAAGGAACCATGAAGAAGGGACACTAACTGTAGACATTTTATAGGTCATGAGAGAGAGAGGGAAAGGAGCAAAAATAGAGACGCTTGGTGTGAACAAAACAAAGTTAGAAATAGGAGAAGGAAAGAAAATTTCCAGTACTCTGTTGCAAATAGGGCAGAAATCATTGCCAGACTAGCTGAGTTTAAGAACTTTCGCTACCTGATGTCCAACCTAAAAGTGGTGGGTGTCTGCTCGGAAAATTGTCTACAGGGGTGAAGGTATCACTTTACTCCAGGGCTTAGTCTTGGATGCAGCTGTGGTGGCACAGTGGTGAAGAGTTCGGCTGCTGACCGAAAGGTCAGCAGTTTGAATCCACCAGCTGCACCTTGGAAACTCTATGGGTCAGCCGTGCTCGCAGTTTGTTGTGTGTACCTGGATGTGTTCAGATGCGAGCACTGAAACACGAGCACCAAACCACAAAAGACTGATGTGGAAAACTGGAATTCAATTTATTTACAACACTATCTACGTCAGCGAAAGACGCCACGTTCTCATGTTCATGCTGTGTGTTCTCTTCCTGTGGACAGAACTTGATGGAAAACCACGTTATGGTTAGACATCTGCTTCATCAGTGTGATCATAACAAGTAGAACTAGTCTGGGGATCTTAAAGGGTGCTGTGTTCACTGAGACGCCTTTGGAGACAGATGTTTATAAATCAAACTGATTTAAGCAAAGAAGGGAATTTATTTGTTCATGTAACTGGAAAGTCGAGAGGTTCAGGTAGAGTTGGAACTAGGACTTCAAATAATGTCAACTAGGTTCTGCTGCCCTACAGTTCCATCTGCTCTCAGGGTTTAAACTATATTCTGGTAAGGAAAGTGCCTCTTATAGCCACTTCTTCCCAGCCCAGTACTCAGTGAAAATTTATTAATTATTCAGAGAACAAATTCTTAAGCTGAGATACTCTCCTCAAGCAGTTCTAGAAAGTAACTGTTAAATTTTGTCCCACTGTGGAAATACTGTGAGATTGCCTAGACCTTCCCAGTCTTCCAAAATCACATTGAGTTATCAACTCTTATTCCTGTCTCCTAGAGTTGATAATTCCTATCTCCTAAGGAAACTTTGGTGGCATAATAGTTAAGTGTTGTGTCTGCTAACCAAAAGGTCAGCTGTTCAAATCTGCTAGACACTTCTTGGAAATTCAATACGGCAGTCCTACTCTGTAGGACTCTGTAGCATTGCTATGAGTCAGAACGGACGACACTGTGTTTATTCTTGTCTCCTAGAGAATCAGTTCAGCAGATTTGAGGTAGGACACAATAATCCGTTTTTCACAAAGGCACTAGTGATTCTTGTGGTCAGGAGAGGAGTGCGTGCATGTATGCTTGTGTGTGCGTGTGTGCTTGCGTGTGTGGAGGTGTGTGTGTAGGGAAGGGGCACTGATGAACAGCAGTGCTTCTCCCATTCAAATGTGCACAGTCACCTGGGGGCTCTTGTTAAGGTGCAGATCTGACTTAGTAGATCCAAGGTGTGACTGCACTGTTGCATTTCTAGCAAGCTGCAGGAGATGTTGATACTTCTGTCTGCAGACCAGGGCTTTTTCCACTGGAAGTTATTTTGCCCTGTAGGTTTCATTTCACTGTCAAGAGACCTTTTTGGCTGTCACAATTTGGCATCCAGTAACACAGAGACCAGAAACACTGCTTCTATTAGTTTTGTAGGATGGCTGTAATGAACACATGGCTAAAACAATAGAAATTTCTTCTCTCTCAGTTCTGGAGACCAGAAGGCTGAACTGCAGGGTGTGGGCAAGACTGTACTCTCTCCAAAGACTCCAGCAGAAGGTCTCCCTTTGCCTCTTCCTAGCTTCTGCTGGTTTCTGGCCATCCCTGATGTTCCTTAGCTTACAGATGTGTTACTCTAGTCTCTGTCACTTTTTTCACACAACCATCTTCTCTGTGTCTGTGTCTCTTTTTGTAAGGACACCACTGATCTTGGATTAGGAGCCACCCTTCTCCAGTATGTCCACATGTTGGCTGATAACATCTGCAGAGGCTCTGTTTCCAAACAAAGGCATGCTCATGGGTACTGAGGGTTAGTATTTCAACACTTTTTGAAGAGGACACAGTTCACTTCCTAACACTGCTGAATGTTCTGCAATACATAAGATGTTCCCCACAACAAGGAATTATCCAGCCCAAAGTGCCCATAGCACTGCTGCTGAGACATCCTTCTGCAGACCACCTTTATGTGGCATGTTAATTTGAACAGCATGTGCCGTTTCTTTGCTACCACCCCAGCTGTCCCTGTCTCTCCAGGGTTTCACTCATGACCGCTTATTCAGATTTTGACTCTTGTTGAAGAGCTTGAATCCCATACCAGCCATAAAAACAACTGCCTAGGCCAGCACTCATTGAGACCTTTTCTGTGCCTGGTGCTGTTCTAGACCTACTGTCATTGTCTTTCTTTTCCAGATGAGAAGTCTGAGGTTCTGAGAGGTTTAGGAACTCTCTTGAGTCATTTGTACAGCTGATCCCAGCTGTAAGAAACAACAAAAAAAGTAATGATCATAAAATCACTCATTTTTAATAGCTAGCATGTGAAGGAAATGTAAAACAAGACAAAAGAGTATGCTGTAGAAAATAGTATCTTTTTCTCCCCTTACCGTCAGTCATCTGCTCTCAAAAGTCGTGCTTGTTCTCCGTTTCTCTGGCATACTTTCAGAAAGAGTCTCTTTATTAAAGATAGATAGATGAAGTGGTGGATGGGTAGCTAGTCAGACAGATGGGCAAATGATGAATGGATGGATGAACAGACAGGTGGATGATGCATATATAGTTAGGTAGAAGGTAGGTGAAAGGATGGACAGATAAATATAGATATTTTCGCCAAACGGTAAACCATCAAACATCACTTTGTATCTTGTTTTCAGTTCGCATTATAGGTTGAGTGTTGGTCCATATGTGTTCATAGAGAGCTACCTCACTCTTGTCAGAGGCTGTCTAAGAGGTGACACCATAATTATTACACAGTCCTCCATTGAGGATATTTAAGTTTGACGAGCCTTCTGCTATTTAATACTGGTTTAAATGTGTCCTCTTTTCTTCATTTTTAGAGAATAAGCAAGCAATGTGGGAAAATAAATCACTTCCCATATACTTACACTTCCAGATTCCTCAGAATCAGGAATGATCTGTGAGACCCTATCCTAAATTACCCAGAAATCTTTCTTGTTTTCCAGCCTGAGGGAGAAGAGTTCCATAAATGTTACGGATGAGTGATGACTAGAGCGCTTCTCACTCCTTGCTGTACATCAGCATGACTTCCGGAGCTGCTTGCAAACCTGGCAGATCAGCAGACCCCAGTCCAAACCATTTCTCAAGGAGGCATGGGGCCTGGGAAGTATATTTTAAAATACTTCCTGACGGTTCTGCTAGATAATCAGGATTGAGAGCTGCTGAATTACGCTTTGTATCGTGCTGAAGGCATTTCAGCCTCTGACTTCAATGAGCCCATAGTCTCTTGGGGAACAAAGACTCTGGGCAGATGTCTAGCCAGGAGGGTAGACAAGAATGCAAGAGAGGCAGGTGACACCTGAGTGCAATGTTAAAAGGTGAGTAGCAGTAGTCAGTAGACTGGGTTCCACAGAGGAGCAAAACCAGTAAAATGTGTTTTTGTTAGGTGCCAACAATTCCAACTCCTAGTGATCCCATGGACAATAGAAGGACACACAGCCAGGTCCTGCATCGTCCTCACAGTTGTGGGTGTGTTTGATCCTGTTGTGCAGTCACCTTGTCAAACTATCTCTTTTTTCACTGACCTTCTACTTTAGCAAGCATGATGTCCTTCCCCAGGGACTGGTGCTCCTGATAATGTATCCAAAGTGCACAAGGCAAAGTCTCACCATCCTTGTTTCTAAGAATTATTCTGAAGCACATAAATATGTATGTGTGTGTGTAGCTGCTGGCTCATATCCCAATAACCAGTAGTCGAAGAATAACAAGTCAGATGTAGGATAAAGAGAGGGCAAGCTTTGCCAGAACATCTATCACAGATTGGATGCCGGCTGCTTTCTCAAGGAAACTCTCTCTTTAACTGATTGAGTATTCACACCAGATCACAAAATGAAAGATGATTATGGAACATCTGCTGAACTACTGAGAATCATGGCCTTAACCATCACAGTCCATCCCTTGTCAACTTAGCACTGACATGCATCTCCTTAAACTATACATGATCTCTAAAAGAGCCAAGTATAAAGTCACATTTGCACCTAACATGATTAAGACTAATGTATGTATGACTGAAAATGTACTAGCACTGTTTACCTTTTATATTTTAAGTAATGGAATAAGGGAGAGAAGAAAACAAAGATGTTATATATGCATACATGCATAACATATATGTATATATATACATATATGTGTATATATACACAACATGTGATATATACATATATGTATGTGTGATATATATAACATAACACACACACACACACACACACACATATATATATCACTTTGAGAACTAAGATGCACCTGATCCAAGCCAGGTATTTTCAGTCACCTCAAATGCATGTGAAAGCTAGACAATGGAAGACCAAAGAAGAACTGATGCCTTTGAATTATGGCGTTTGTGAAGAAAGTTGACTATACCATGGACTGCCAGAAGAACAAAAAAGTCTGTCTTTGAAGAAGCACAGCTGGAATGCTCATTAGAGACAAGGATGACAAGGCTTTATCTCGTGTACTTTGGACATGCTATCAGTAGAGACCAGTCTCTGGAGAAGGACATCATACTTGGTATAGTAGAAGGTCAGCAAAAAAGAAGACCTTTAACAACATGGATTGACATAGTGGCTTCAACAGTGGGCTCGAGCATAAGGACGATTCAGGACCAGGTATTATTTTGTTCTGTTTTATGTAGAGTCACTATGAGTCTGAACCAACTGGACTTCACCTAACTACAACCACAACATATATATGCACTCATACACATGGAACAAAGCAAAGAAGAAGTACTAAAAACAATCATAGTTATTTCTGCAACTGGTCAGTGGTTGTAGCTGGCATTTAGAACTACCTTCTTCCTTACTAGTTCCAGTTAGCATAATGTCATCACTGTAATGAACCAGTGTGAGATCTCATGGAAGGAAAAGGTGATCAAGTTCCCTGCAAACTAAATTTTAACATAGGGCTAGAGAATTGGTATACCCCTGAGCTAGAACAATGAATATTATTGCTGACTTTGCCACCTGAAAGCAAACTGCTTCTGGTGCTCCTTTGAAACTGGAATTGAGAAAAAGGAATTAGTTGGATCAATAGCAGCATACTAGGTACTAGGAGATGTATTGAATTGCTCAAGCAATGAAGCCACATCTGGAACAGCAGCTGCAATTAGAGTCCCCACCTGGTTAACATTACAATTATTTACTGTCATTCTCCAAGAGCCATCTGTTTTTGGCACAGGCCAAATAAGCAAATTGAATGGAGATGTGATGGGAACCACTACCTGTCATGGATTGAATTGTGTCCCCGAAAAACTCTGTGTAGCGTTTGACTGAGCTGTGATTCTGAGTACAGTGCGATGTTCCTGTATGTTGTAAATCCTGCCTCTGTGATGTTAATGGGAGAGTAGGCAGCAGCTGTTTTGTTGAGGCAGGATTCAATGTGTTAAGACTGTATTGCGTCTTGACGCAGTCTCTCAGGATATAAAATAAAAAAGCTAATGCAAAGATTTAGGTACCTGATACCATCAAGAAAACAGCACAAAAGGAAGAGCATATTCTTTGGACCTGAGGTTCCTGCATGGAGATGCTTTCAGACCAAAGAAAGACTGAGTCGACAGAACCTTTCTCCGGAGCTGACAAAGGCAGCGCGTGTGTGTTCCTCTGGGGCTAGCGCCCTGAATCCAGACTTCCAGCCCACTGGACTGTGTAAGAAATGAACTTCTCTTTGTTGAAATCTTCCGCTAGTGTATTTCTGTTAGAACAGTGCCAGGTGACTAAGATGCTACCTATGCATACTTCCTTTCCTTGATGGTGGCACTAATCTCTGTAATCCCTCCAGTTTGCAATATTGCTTTGGGTTTACTCTGTTTCTTTTTTTATTTCTATTTTTATTTTTATTTATTGTGAGTGAGTGAAAGTATACAGTCCAGTTTACATTTGTCTGCCGCCTATGTGCAGCTCCTACTGTTCTCCTTGCCCGGTGACAGCACACTCCTTCTTTCTGTTCTATGGATGTCATACCCTCTTAACAATCTCCTGTCCCCTCTTCTCCACCCTCTTCACTCCCCTTTAGTAAGAGAGCAGCAGGACAACATCCTATAGATGCATAGAACCATAGAGGGCACACATGATATGGTCACTCTGTGTCCCAGAGCCCAATCCATTCCTGTCCGAGGAGTTGACCTTGGTAATGATTTATGCACAGGAGCAGCATCAGGTGTAGGGGTATGCTCCCAAGGGAATCTCCAAGCCTTTGGACCATCAATTGTGGTCTTTTAGTGGAGTTCTCAGGGTGTACCCCTTTTTATTCTTGTGTTGCTCCTGAGACTCAACTTTGTGAGCCCTGGGTTTACTATTTTCTTAGGTAGGGACAGTTCTAATGGCTCCCGCTTGGTTTTTCCTACCATAATAGCCCTTTTTCCACATGTCGAGGATCTACTGTGGGCTTCCTGCCAATTGATGAGTGCGCATATTCTGATTGTACATTCTGGAACTGGGGAAATCATTACAGGGTGGGTTTGGGTACCTCCTGGCCCCACTGCAAGACAGATCTGAGCTAAGACTCCATCAATGACCTAGTCTCTATATGCCCTTACTCTGACTAGTGGGCCATCGTCATATTTAGGATCTCCTGGGATTAGTGTCATTTCAGAGCCAGTATCCCCCCAAAGTCTACATACTTTTTTAAAATCAACAGTCACTCTCATAGAAGGCCACAGATTCCTTTGAGAAAGACTGACAGAAGTATTAACAGTGTAAATTTTTTTCATAGTGGAGTTTTTCCTGAAGAGAATCCAACTCAAAGATTTCAAGAAAGTGGCTCACACAGTTGTAGAGGCTAGCAAGTCCCTAATTTGTGGATCAAACTCAGGCCAGAGGATTCTCCTGACTCCTGTGGCTGCAGGGGCTGATGAGCCCCAAATCAGCAGTTCAAATGGCAGGCTGCTGGCTCATGTTCTAAGAAACAGATGTCAGAGGATGATGAGTGAGACGCAGGATCCAGAGAAGGCAAGCTTTGCCAGAACATCTATATATACTAGATGTAAGCCCCACACACTGGAAGGAGATTCCCCTTTCAGCTGATTGACTGCTCTCTTCAGATCACAAAATGGAAAATAATTACCTAAAACTGGTGAGAATCACAGCCTAGCCAAGACATGCAACCTTAACCATCGCAGCAGGGAAGCAGGAAAAGGGCAATCTAGGCAGAAGGCACAGCGTAAGTAAAGACACAGAGGCAGAAAAATGGATAATGTGTGTTAGAGACCCTCCAGCCTTCTGGTGTCATTGAAACACAAAGAAGGAGGTGGGAATGGAGGGAGTCAGTCTGGGAGAGACGGTCAGTAGTGCCTTGCAGTTTTGAATCCCCCAGTTCTCTAGTGCTGAAAACTAAATAGCAAGCTGATAAATGCTTTGTTCCCAAGGTCCCCTCAGGCAAACTTACTCAACCAGTAAATCTAACCTGGAAGTCTCAGGAGGGTGATGAAGTCTCTTTCACCTATCTAGTCTAGTGGCAAGCTGAGAGTTGGGACCAAGTTGGTGACAGGAGAAGCCCCATAGACCCAGAGCCAACGAATACTAGTGCAGAAATGATTCGATTGTCACTGAGAAAAGAAGAGGAACAAATGTGGGAACAGCGTTCTTTACAAGCCCATCCTTGTATTTTAAGAAAACTGATGATGCAAAACTTGGGAAGAGGCTGGGGGAAGGTGAGAAGAAATCTGAACCATGACTATATGGAGGCTGGCCATCTGGAGCCGAGTCTGCCTCATCAGACAATCCCTAATTGTTTTTAATAGGGTACATAAGTTATGTTTGGCTTCCTCTACTCCACACAGTCTCCCTGTTGAGACTGTTTTTTATTTTCCTATGAAACAATAAGGCCAATATAATTAAAAAGCAGTGAACGTATTCACCTACCAGTGACGGACGCAAGTAATTACCAGCTCCTTCTTGGAGGACAGATGATTGTTTTTTCTTTCTTTTTTTTTTTTTTTTAAGTTGCAATTTTAATAAAGAACGAGAAGGCATGGGAAAAGAGCCTTGGTTAAGTTCCAGTCTTCATTTTCCCTTCCATTTGCAGAAAAGAAGCTGCTGGAAACCTGGAGAGGGTAAGGAAAGAAACATGTTTGTCTGTCTGGCTCATTGTATAATCCCAGTGCCTAGTACAGTGCCAGGTACTAAGAGGGCAATGTTTGTTGACTTGAGAAATAATGACAGATAGTTTTGGACTTCCTTGTCAGCATCAATTTATCATGAATAGTATTCCATTGAATCTCCCCCAAAATTCTGTAGAGTTGAGTATATTTTTAAAATGACTAGGTTTCACAACAAATGAATTTAAAAAAAGAGAAAAGCCGGGTGTCCCAGGACAGCATGCTGACAGTAAGTGACTCGGGGTAAAGGAAGAAAAGGGAAGGTTTTTAAAATACTGAATTTCAGACAGATACAAGGGTGTAATGTACTTTGCCTGAGATGGACAACTGAAATGTCAGGATCTAGAAAGAAATGAAAAACAAATTCTATTATTTACTAGGTGTCATAGTTAAGCATAAAAATGATTGTGGGTGTGGCACAAGACCAGGCAGTGTTTGTTCTGTTGTGCATAGGATCACTATGAGTCGTAACCGACTGGATACCACCTAACAGCATAACAACAATAGGTGTGATAGAGTTGTTTCTGACTCATAGCGACCCTGCCTGCAACAGAAAGAAAACTGCCGAGTCTGCACCGTCCCCCAAACCCATCGCTGCTTTCCGTAAGCTCATCATTGCAGCCACTGAGTCAATCCGTCTTGTTGAGGTTCTTCCTCTCTTGCTTACCCTCTACTTTACAAAGCATGATGTCCTTCCCTAAGGAAGGGTGCATCCTGATAACATGTTCAAAGTACATGAGATGAAGACTTGCCATTCTTGCTTCTAAGCAACATTCTGGCTGTACTTCTTCTGAGACAGATTTGTTTATTCTTCTGGCAGAACACGGTATATTCAACATTGTTTGCCAACTTCATGATTCAAAGGCATCAATTCTTCTGTGGTCTTTCTTCTTCATTGTCCAGATTATGCATTCACATGAGGTGACTGGAAATACTATGGCTTGCGTCAGGCACACCTTAGTCCTCCAAGTGACACATCTTTACTTTTTGACACTTGAAACAGATCTTTTGTAGAAGATTTGCCCAATGTCATACAGCATTTGATTTCTTGACCTTTGCTTCCGTGAGTATTGATTGCAAATTCAAGTAAAATAAAATCCTTGGCAATTTCAGTCTAATCTCTTTATCTAATATTGCTTATTGGTGCAGTTGCAGAGATGTTTGTTTTCTTTCTGTTGAGGTGTAATCCATACTGAAGGCTGTAGTCATTTCATCCATAAGCACTCTTCACTGTCAAGCATGATAGTGTCATCTAGACATGCAGGTAGTTGATGAGTCTCCCTCCAATTCTGATGCCACGATCTTCTTCATATGATCCAGTTTCTTGTATTATTTGCTCAGCACATAGATTGAAGAACTATCGTGAAAGGAAGGATTCAACCCTCATGCATACTTCTGATTTTAACCACATAATGTCTCCTTGTTCTGTTTGAACAACTGTCTCTTGGTCTACAGGTTCTTCATAAGCACAATTAAATGTTCTGGGATTCCTGTTCTTTGCAGTGTCATCTATAATTTGTTAGGATCCATACAGTGGAGGGCCTTTGTGTAGTCAGTAAATCACAGGTAAACATCTTTCTGGTATTCTTTGCTTTCACTCAAAATCCATGTAACATAATCAGTGATATCTCTCATTCCATGTCGTCTTCTGAATCCGTCTTGAATATCTAGAAGTTCCCTACTGAGGTACTGCCGTAACCATTTTGAGTTATCTTCAGCACATTTTACTTGTGTGTGACATTAATGATGTCATTTGAAATTTTCCACATTCCTTTGAATCACCTTTCTTTGGAATGAGCTCAGATATGGATCTCTTCTTGTCAGTTTGTCGGATGGCTGTCTTCTGTGTTTCTCGGCATAGATGAGCAAGCTCCTCTCGTGCTGCACCCACTGGTTGAAACATCCCACTTGGTATTCCATCAGCTCCTGAGACCTTGCTTCTCACCAATGCCTTCGTTATCTCCTGAATTTCTTACTTCAGTACCATCAGTTCTTGATTATATAGCACCTCCTGAAATGATTGAATGTTAACTAATTCTTTTTTGATGTGGTGACTCCGTATATTCCTTTCATACTGCTTCCAGTATCATTCAATATTTGCCTGTAGAGTCCTTCAGTATTGCAGCTTGAAGCTTGAGTTTTTGCTTCAGTTCTTTCCACCTGAAAAATGCCAAGCCTGTTCTTCCCTTTTGATTTTCTAACTCCACATTTTTGCGCCTTTCTTTGTCATATTTTATTTTGTATTCTGGAGCTGCCCTTTGAAGTTTCCTCTTCAGCTCTTTTACTTCACCAATTTTTTTCCATTTGCTTTAGTTCTTTGACATTCAAGAGCAAGCTTCATGATCTCTTCTAGCATCTGCTTTGTTTTTGTTTCTCCCTGTCTTTTTAATGACTTTTTGCTTTCCTCCTGTATGATGTCGCTGATGTCATCCCACAGCTCCACCGATCTTTGACTATTGGTGTTCAGTGTGTCAAATCTATTCTTGAGAGGGTCTCTTAAATTCAAGTGGGATATATTCACTTGGCTGTCACAGGTTTCTTTTAATGTTTTCAGTTTCAACTTGAACTTGTGCATGAGCAACTGATGGTCTGTTCTGCTGTCAGCCCCTAACCTTGTTCTGACTTCTTCATCACTGAACTTCTGACTTCTCTTCATTGAACTTCTGTCTTCTCTCCATTGAACTTCTCCATCATCTTTTCCCACAGATGTCGTCATGGCAATATAATGCTGCCACTATGGTGGGACGGATGGGTATCTATCACTTTGTAGTCTTGTTTACGCGTTGCTATGATGCTGGAAGCTGTGACACTAATGTTTACAGCACTAGCAGGGTCACCCATAATGGACGGGTTTCAGCAGATTTTCCAGACTAAGACAAACTAGGAAGAAGAGTCTGGTAATCTGTTTCTAAAACTTATCCAATGAAAACGTTATGGATCACAACAGAATATCATCCTGTATAGGACTGGAAGAGGAGCTCCATAGGTTGGAAGGCACTCCAAATGCACAGTGGTTTCAGTACTAGGCTCAAGCATTCCAATGATTATGAAAACAGTGCTAGATGCTGCATCCTTTAGTTCTGTTGCACAAGAGTCACCGTGAAACTAACCCGACTACAGCTAACAACAATAACAATATAACACTCACAACCAGGAAGATGGAAAATCAGCAAGGTGCAAGAGAATGTCTCTTGTATAGGTTGTGGGGTCTCAGAGATCTTCCATTCTTTTGGCCACTGTCTCTTGACCATATGCTACATATCGGGCAATGAGTTAAATGCTTCACGTATGCTAAAATAGTAATAATACATCTCTCGATTATTACCCTGCACTGTTCTACCAATGAGAATGGAGACACTTGACAAACTAAAAGTGGCCCAACATTGCACAATAGTGGCAAAACCAGGACATAAACCTAGACTGGTTTGGGTCCAAAACCTGTGTTCCTCATCTCCACACTGTGTTTCTTTTTAAGTTTACCCAAACTTTCCACTTCATCACCTCAGACACAGGGGGAATGTTGCCTTGTAACTACTGCTGTGCCTCCATCTCATGATCTTACTGCTGGCAATATAAAAACTGATCTGATTTTTCATGTCCAGTTGCAGCTTGTGATCTCTGACTCATGGAGACCCCATGAGTGTCAGAGTAGAACTGTGCCTCCAGAGTCTTCAGCGGCTTCACCAGGCTTCCTTCTGAGGTGCCTCTGTGTAGACTCAAACCACCAAGCTTTTAATTAGCAGCTGAGTGAATGAGTCACTTGCCTCACCTAGAGACTCCTGTCTTTATTGAAGAAGGTAATAAAAAATATCTATCCAGGTACTTCGGCATTTTACATGACATCTTCTTTGTATTACAAGGGAAGTAAGATGGGATAAGATGGGATAAGAAGTAGATGGGATATGAACCCTCAAGAAACTTGTGATTTAGTAGCTGGATTGGGGAATCCGCATAAGGAACAAAGTCATGTGTCACAGTACCCACAATGATTTCTCAGATATCATTGGTGCCTGCCGTGTGGGTTCAGTGTGCTCCATGCTTTCCTATGCAAAATGGTCTGTAAACAACAAGCTGCAGGAACTCAGACCAGGAAGCTATGGCTTCTGGCCAACGGTGTCATGGAAATCTTAACGGAAAGCCTGATTATTGAGGTGAGACTCAAAGCTGTGTGGCCCCTGGACAGAGGAGAGGATGGGCAAGGCTATGATGTAGTGTGATGGGGGATTCTAAGGAATTTGTAGCCCAGAGTATGATACCAGAAGGGAAGGACTGGAGCAGAGGCTGGCAAAGGTGACTCAAGGCAGGTTGCTGAAAGTTTGATGTCAGATCATGGAGACAGAGTTTAATGGGTAATAGGAAGCTGTAGGAGCCTATGGCCATATTTTTAGGGATACACAGGAAAGGATTATGGAAGTGTGCAATGAATTTGGCAAACTACAAATGGCTCGATCACCAGAGGAAGCCCCCTATTTCCCGTACTTCTTAGGACTGTTCCAACTGCCAGTGACAGGAGGGTACACCAAGTCCCTTAAGCATAAAACTAGTTCCCATTCTTGACGGTTGCATAGCATCATTAACATAATTGATGTCACTAAGTTGTACGCTTGCAAAACGTGAAATCGGTAAATGTTATATGTTTTTACAACAAAAAAATATAAAACCATTTGCCTTTCAGTCTTCTCGAACTCATGATGACCCCTACCCCTGCCAAGTGTGTGAACAGAGCTGTGCTCAGTAGTGTTTATAATGTCTGAATTTTGGGAACTAAATTGCCAGGCCTTTCTTCCATGGCATGTCTGGATAGACTCAAACCCGCAAGCCAAGCACTTTAACCATTTGGACCACTCAGGGTCTGTGATATAAGCATAAAATGGATTACCTGGTTACAGTCAGTAAAGACTCCAGCGTAGTGGTAGTGGCTTAAGACAAAGCCTGATCTCAAAGCCAGAACCAGGCTGAGTCTCTCCTTTTCCATCTGTTGACCCATTTCTCCCTTCTTCAGGCTTCATTCTCAGGTTGACTTCTCAGTGACTGATGGATTCAAACTGCCAGCTTTTGGTTGGAAGTCGTAGCACTTAACCACTACGCCACCAGGCTTTCCCTTCCCAGCTCCAGGCTGAGCCTATCTTCTTGAGATATCTGCAGTAGGAGTCTGTTTCAAGGAAAGCACTAGTGCTTCTAGGATGCAGCCTCTCAGCCCTGATTGGCTCACAGTCTCATCTTTGGACCAGTCACTGTGGCCAGAGAGAAGCAGGGCTCTGCTGAACCAGGCTTGTGTATCAGGGTCACACCTGCAGCTGTAGGTGAAGCCAATGCCACCCGGACCTTGAGGACTGAGGATGAGGAGGAGTGATTCTTTAGAAAAAGAAAACCCAAACCAGGTGTTATTACCAGAAGGTGGCAGAATGGGGGCCTAGCAGACAAACACTATACGTGTCCACTAGGACACCTGTGATAAATCAGGCAGAAGGACCATCAGGAATGCGTGATGATGGCGGAAAGCTCGCTAGGGCTCAAGGATCAGAGGTGTCACCCATGATCCCTTACATTCTGCTTGCTGCACTAGGTCTACAGTGCCCACTGTGGGTTTTGCAATTGTTAAGAGGAGTCTTTAGAAAGAGGGGATGCAGGTCACCTCTGAGTAAGCTGGACAAGTGCAAAGCAAACTGCAGAAGTGGGAGTTCCGTTTTTTCTGGGGGCAGAATTCTTGGCTGAAAGCCAGTGGAAGCAGTTGATATATTCATTTCTTCAGTTGCCAAATCAGGGTTAAATTTGCATGCCCAGTTTTCCACACAGAATGTTGTTCCATGCAAATAATGTTGCTACAAACATGCATCTGCTCAACTAATGAACAATTCTTCGGTATCAGCCTGTCTGCTGCTGTTAGGTGCTTAAGAGAGGAGTCACCGGTCCTTTTAAAGGGCACACTGATGAAGGAAGTGTGGACATTGTTTGCTTAATCCCTTGGAATTTCTGAGAGCCAGGGACTTGCTTCATGGTAATGATCTCTTCTTCTGCCTTAAGGAAGCCACTTTCCGTAGTTACAGGCATCGCAGTGAGAGTTCTTCCTGAAAGCGTTCCGGAAGTCATCCACACCGGCTCTGCAACCACCGTCAGGTCTGCAGAAGGGCATGGTCTGGAATGTGGCTCTCCTAAATCTACTTCTAGCGCAATCTGGCTGCTTAGAGATGCTACTGTGAGTCTGTAAAACCCAACCAAGGCCAAGGCTCCTCTTCTCCATTGTTCTGGAACCCAGGTGTAAGTTCCATTTCTTCTTTTAAAGCTTCTCAAGTAATTCTAAGATGTGAATTGGGTTGAGAACGGTTGTTTTCACTAGACCTTGGAGTCTGAGCATTTGTCTCCCTACACCTCTCCTAGACATGACGGCTCATTCCCTTTTTCTTTTTCCGTCAGGCACTTCCCTTGTGTTCTCTTGTCTCACACGTCTCCCTTCCTGCAGCCTCCACTGAATCCGGTTCTGAGATCAGCCAGTCCCTCTCTCTTGGACCTCAGTTTTCTAATCTGTGGCATTGTTGTGCCTGGAAGACGGGATTCCTCTCGGTGTTTCCAGAGAGTTAACTTTTTTTAATGTAGCCAACTCATCTGTGAGCCATTGCCATCGAGTCTATTCCAACTAACAGTGACCTTATAGGACAAAGAACTAACCACCCCATAGGATTTTCAAGAAGCAGCTGGCAGATTCGAACTGCTGACCTTTTTGTTAGTAGCAGAGCTCTTAAACCCTTCTCCAACAGGACTCCATCTGTAGGCCTCCAAAAGCTGAATATATCATATATGAGCACATGTGACATTTATGATCAGAGGCATTATGTCTAATCAAAATACATGCCTCAGGTCAGTAGTTCTCACTACTGACAATACCAAGAGATATTTTTGGTTATCACAAATGGGTGCTATGGTTATCTAGTGGGAATTGGCCAGGCATGCTGCTAAGCACCCTATAGTGCTTAGAAAAACCCCATAAACAAAGAATTGTGTGGTCCAAAATGTCAGTAGTGGGAGGTTGAGAAATCCTGCCTTTGGGGATTCAGGATTGACTTTCCCTGTCAACCCCCAACTAGTTTGGCATGCTGTCATCAATCTGATCATCTAAAGTGCACACCTACGTGGTTCAGCCTGGAAGTTATTCTCCACGATGCCCATGAACTTTCGGCATGTTTTCTCGTTTTAGATTTCCACTTAATGCATGAACCACTTTCTATACCATGACACATAGTTACCAAAGCTTTTCTTTTTCCCTTCTCTCTCTGTGTTCCCTCCTGCCACACCATTCTGAAGTGGGGGCGAGAGGGACATCTGCTTGGGCCTGAGCCTCTGGAGGAGGCCCTAAAAATGGCTCAGGAGTTGCTGAGTTGGAGACCAAAGAGGCGGCTCTCTATGAAGGCCCTGGGCAGCCCTCTCAGCTCTGCAAGATGATGCTAAAAGAAGTGCTAAGTGTTACCATCGCATGTTTACACTGTTTCTATTTCATAAAGGGGTTGGAGATGCATCTGTGACTTTCCAGAGCCAACTGGCCAACTGGAGAGGTGTGCCACTTCTGAGATGAACATAGTGTACATGTGGAACGATGGCATTTGCATTGTCAAACAGTTTGTTTCATTGCAGTTTTTCCTTTTCCCCCTAGATGATGAAATAGTCACCTGTCACTGAGGACAGGGTCAATGCGTTGCTGGCAAAGGGAAGCAGATGCAAATCAACTAGAGGATGATACAGAGGGCTGGGTCTGCAAGTAGAACTTGCTCTGTAGGGCTTTCAATGGCTGACTTTTTTGCAAGTGGATCACCGGGCCTTTCTTCCATGGCACCTCTAGGTGTGCTCAAACCTCCAATCCTTCAGTTGGCAGCTAAGCACACTAACTGTTTACACCACCCGCGGACTCCACAGTGAGCTCTCCACAGCGAACTGGATTTAGTGTACTTACTTTGAAAAACATTTTGAAGCTTTTATTACAGTAGCCCAAAAGACTAAAAGACCAGATGAACCAGAGACTCCACCAATCTGAGACAGAAGAACTAGATGGTGCCTTGCTACCACCAAGGACTGTCTTAAAAGGGAACACAACAGGAGGTCCTCAACACGGGAAGAGAAAAATACCAGAAAGAACTCAAATTCACATAAAAGGATAAAACTTTCTGTTCTGACAGAGACTGGAACCCTGAAACTATGGCCTCTGGATGCACTGTTAACTCTGAAATGAAACCATTCCTGTAGCCCACTGTAGCCCACAGGGGTATAAGACAAAAAAATAATACAAGTAAGGAATGTGCTGCTTAGTTCGATCAGATATACAACGCCCAAATGAGCAGCTCCTATCCAAAAGCAGGATGAGATGGCAGGAAGGGACAGGAACTGGTTGAATGGACACAGGGAACCTGGGAGGACAGGCATAGTGTGCTGTCACATTGTGGGGGTTGCAGCTAATGTCACAAAACAATATTTGTGTAAAGTTTTGTGTGAAAAATTAACTAGCTGTAATCTTTCATCTACAGTACAAATAAATAAATGTTTTGAGTAGTCACAGAGTTTGACATTCCAAGGCACTACAAGAGAAACTCTCTTTACCTCATCTTCAAAGTACACATAAACCAAAGTAGATATATGACCTTCCTTTACAGATGCAAAACCCCTAAAATCATGGGGTTCCAGGCTCTGTCAGAACATAAAGTTTTTTTTTTTATTAAATAAAAAAAATGAAAGTGTACATACTCTGTGCTTACAATATTGGGTTAAGAGAGGAGGAGTACACAAGTCGTGTCGAAGTCTCATTAATATTGATCTTCTTACTAATGTGAATTGTCACCAATTTCACCCTACCAAATTTCTAACAATTAACTAATCTAAACCCTCGCCCCTTGCCTTTCCGCCCTCCCACCTTCCCCACCCTTGTAGCCGTCAAAGAGTCTTTTCTATTATGTATAAGTATGGTTTTAAGTTTTTATCTTAGGGGTCTCGTATAATAATTGTCCTTCTGTCGCTGACTGGTTTTACTCAATATAATGTCCTCCAACTGAGACCAAACTGAGAGATGTTTCCTGCTATCATCGTTGTTCTTTATCAGTGTATAGTACTCCATGGGGTACATATACCAAAGTTTACCTATCCACTCTTCTGTTGTTGGGCATTTGGGTTGATTCCAACTTTTTGCTATCATGGACTGTGCTGCAATGAATATTCATGTGCATGTAGCAGTCGGTGTGAATGGCCTTGATTTTGTAGGATATATTCAGAGCAGAGGAACAACTGGGTCAAATGGTATATCTATATTCATTATTTTAAGGTAACGCCAAATTGCTTTCAAAGAGGTTGCACCATTCTGCAATCCCACCAACAGTGAAGGAGAGTTCCAGTCTCTCCACAACCTCTCTAACATTTATTGTTTTGCGTTTTTTGGATCATGGCCAATCTCATTGGGGTTAGGTGGTATCTCATTGTTGTTTTGATTTGAATTTCTTTAATAATTAATGATCGTGAACATGTCTGTATGTGTTTTTTGGCTGCCTGGATCTCCTCTTTAGAGAAGCATCTGTCCATCTCCTTTGCCCATCACTTAATTGGATGATTTCTCTCTTTCTTATTGATATTTTGTAGAACCTTGTAGATTATGGAGATCAGGCGTCGGTCTGACATAGAGTTGCCAAATATTTTTTCCCATTCTGTAGATGGTCTTTTAATTCTTTTGAGGAAGTCTTTGGATGAGCAGAAGTGTTTGATTCTTATTAATTCCCATTTATCTATTTTCTCTTCTGATGAATGTGTTTTGTTTGTCAGATTTTGAAGTCTGTCTGTATTGCATATTAAAACATTCATTGTTGACCCATCTTATCTTGGATGAGCTTTATCGTTTTAGCTTTTATATTCAGGTCTTTTATCCAACTTGAGTTGATTTTTGTATAAGGTGTGAGATATGGGTCTTGTTTCAATTTTTTTGCAGATGGATATCCAATTATGCCAGCACCATTTATTAAAGAGACTGTTCTTACCCCAGTTCAAAATCTTAGGACCTTTGTCAAATATCAGCTGTTCATAAGAGGATGGTGGCATCTCTGGGGTCTCTACTTTGTTCCATTGGTCTATATGTCTCTTTTTGTACCAATACCAGGCTGTTTTGACTACTGTGGCAGTGTAATAGGTTTTAAAGTCAGGTAGTGAGAGGCCTCCCAGCATGTTCTTCTCTTTCAGTAGTGTTTTACTTATTCAGGGATTCTTCCCTTTCCAAATAAAGCTGATAATTTGTTTCTCCATCTCATTAAAAAATGTCGTTGGAATTTGTATTGGGATTGCATTATATAAGTAGAATGCTCTGGGCAAAATAGGCATTTTCTCAATATTGAGCCTTCCTATCCATGAGCAGAGCAGATTATTCCACTTATGTAAGTCCCTCCTAGTTTCTTGTAGTAATGTCTTGTAATTTTCTCTGTAAAGATCTCTTATTTCTCTAGTTAGATTTATTCCTAGGTATTTTATCTTCTTGGGGGCTATAGTAAATGGAATTGATTTGGTGATTTCTTCATTAATAATTTCATTGTTGGTATAAAGGAATCCCACTGATTTAGTTATGTTTATCTTGTATCCCGATACTTTGCTGAATTCTTCCATTAGCTCTAAAAGTTTACTTATAGATTTCTTTGGATTCTCTGTATACACAATCATATCATCTGCAAAGAGGGACATCTTTACTTCTTCAGTGCCAATACGGATGCCTTTTATTTCTTTGTCTTGTCTAATTGCTCTGGCTAGAACTTCTAGGACAATGTTGAATAGAAGTGGTGAGAGTGGGCATTCTTATCTAGCTCCCATTCTCAAAGGGAATTCTTTCACCATTCAGGATGATGAAAGCAGTTGGCTTTGCATAGATGCTATTGATTAGATTGAGAAATTTCCCTTTTATTCCTATTTTTCTGAGAGTTTTAAGAATGAATGGATGTTGAACTTTGTCAAATGCCTTTTCTGCATCAGTTGACAAAATCAGATGAGTTTTATCTTTTGTGTTATTAATATGGTTGATCACATTAATTGTTTTTCTGATGTTGAACCAGCGTTGCATCTCTGGAATGAAACCAACTTGATCATGATGAATGAGTGTTTTTATATGTTGTTGAATTCTATTGGCTAGAATTTTGTTGAAGATTTTTGCATCTGCATTCATCAGTGATATTGGTCTGTAATTTTCTTTTTTTTTGTGGGATCTTTCCCTGGTTTTGTTATCAGGGTTATGCTGGCTTCATAGAAGGAATTTGTAAGTATTTCATCTCTTTCTATAGTGTGAAATAGCCTCATTAATATTGGAGTTAATTCTTGTCTAAAAGTTTGGTAGAATTCTCCAGTGAAGCTGTCAGGACCAGGATTTTTTTTTGGTTGGTAGATTTTTGATGACTTCCTCAATCTCTTCCTTTGTGATAGATTTATTAAGTTGATCTATTTCTCCTTGTGATAGTCTTGGTGAGTCATGTGAATCTAGAAATTTGTCCATTTCCCCAAGGTTTTCAAACCTGTCTGAGTATAGCTTTTCATAGTATTCTGTTATGATATATTCTATTTCAGATGGGTCTGTTGTAATATCTCCCAACTCATTTCATAATCGGGTTATTTGTACCTCCTGTTGTTTTTCTTTTGTAAGTTTAGCCAATGGTTTATCATTTTATTGATCTTTTCAAAGAACCAACTTTTGGTTTTGTTAATTTTTTCAATTGTTTTTCTATTCTCTAATTCATTTAGTTCTGCTCTAATCCTTATAATCTGTTTTCTTCTGGTGCCTGAGGGGTTTCTTTGTTACTCTCTTTCTACTTGTTCAAGCTGTGAGGTTAATTCTTTAATTTGTGTTCTTTCTTCTTTCCAGAAGTGTGCATTTATAGAGATAAACTGACCTCTGAGCACTGCTTTTGCTGTATCCCACAAATTCTGGTAGGATGTGTTTTTGTTCTCATTTGAATCCATAAATTTCTTTAATGTGTCTTTGATTTCTTTTATAACCCAAAGAACATAAAGTTTTATCCTTTTATGTGAATTTGAGTTCTGTTTGGTATTTTTCTTTTCCCAGGTTGAGGACATCCTGTTGTGTTCCCTTTTAAGACAGTCCTTGGTGGTAGCAAGGCACCATCTAGTTCTTCTGGTCTCAGGTTGGTGGAGTTTCTGGTTCATATGGCCCTTTAGTCTTTTGGGCTACTGTAATAAAAAGCTTCAAAATGTTTTTTAAAGTATGTACACTAAATCCAGTACTCTGTGGAGAGCTCACTGTGGAGTCCATGGGTGGTGTAAATAGTTAGTGTGCTCAGCTGCCAACTGAAGGATTGGAGGTTTGAGCCCACCTAGAGGTACTGTGAAAGAAAAGCCTGGTGATTCACTTCCAAAAAAGTCAGCCATTGAAAGCCCTATGGAGCAAGTTTTACTCTGACACATATGGCGCCACCATGAGTTGGAATCAAGTTGGTGGAAGCCGGTTGGTATGGAGCACTTATTAGATGGAATAACTTTTAAATTTGAAGAATTGTAGAAGGAATATAATTCCTATAAGCCAGTTTGAAATCAAGACACACATATGAGAATCAGTTTTGTAGGTTTTGGAGGTCATGCCATAATGACTGAAGTATGTTCTCTCTGCAAATGCTTCAAAAGATACTTTAGAGTAACTCTGCTGTCATGGAAGAGGGAAAGATGGAATGTGGATGGGCATGCCAATGCCCCTCGATGCTACACCACTCAAGATACATGAGTGGTGACTCTAAGGCCTTCATGTATGCCTATCAACCATCTGAGACCTCTGTGCTCCTGTCACAGCCAACCCCCAAAAGCAGCAAGCCCAGTGTTGGCACTGCAGGAAGCACTGACTCTGTAACAATGCTTTTTTTTCCATGAGTTCTTTTAACCCATACTTTCTGATACAACTTAGTTTCAAAGGGGTCTAGGCCAACAACTACCTAATTTCCAAATCAAATCCTTTGTAAGTGATACCTTTCCTGGTTAGTTTGCATAAAAGAATAACTTGTCCCCAAATGGTGACAATATTTACTTAAATATTTGAGACAACTTTTTTTCCTTGAGAAATGTAGTAGAAAGCTAACCCAGAAGTCCTTATTTTTAAAGAAAGAAGTGACAGAGATGAAATAAGATGAACAATCAAAGCTTGGCCAGTCAGTTGGCAAATACCATGTATCTTACTAGTTTCTGGATATGTTACGGGCATGAGAAGGCACATAGGAAATCAGAGATGTGAAAGCGCTTGGAAGGTACTGAAGTCACCTTGTGAAATGTACAGTCAGGTTGGCCTGGATTCAAGTTCTCACTCAGACAAATATCTAAATTTCTTAGAACTGCAGTTTTTGTCATCTGCAAAGGTGGAATAATAAGAGTATGAACCTCATGGTCATGAGGATTAAGTGGGCAAATGAAGCCGATAGTGCCATTTGGTATATTGTAGATGCTCAAGGAGTGGGAGATGCTGGTGCTGATGGTGTGATTCATACATAATACTGCTATTTGTGATGTCTGGAAATCCTCTTGGCATAGCGGGTTGAGTGCTCCGTGTGCTAACCCAAAGTCAGCACTTCGACAGTTCTACTCTGACAGACCCAACTTGATGGCTATGTGTTTCTTTGTGATGGTATGTATGATTACTCTCTAAGTAATAGTTTGTTGTGTTTTGGGTGAAGATTTATGAGCAGTTTTGCCTCCCTTTCAACAATTTCTACGCAGTTTTTTCAGTGATATTCTTCACAACGCATGAACAGTCTCATCATGGCCTTTCTGGTTGTTCTGTCTCCATCCATCCGGTTTCCTTGGCTCTTTACATTTTCATCTTTGTATTAAACTAATTGTTTACCATTTGGTCTCACAGAAGTGTGGTGGGTTTGTTTTCATTTTTTTTTTTTTTTTTAAGGTGCACAGTGCTTATGGGTGATGTTCGTTATTTTGCATGTATTATTATTATTTTTTTAGATATTAATTATGGTAGACAGAATGATGGCCTCCAAGAGGTGTCAGAGCCCTAGTCTCTGGAACTTATGAGTGTGTTACTTTATGTGGAAAAAAGGCTGTGCAGACAGCATTAATTTTATGGGCCTCAAGATGGAGAGAGTAGCCTGTATTTTCCACAGGGCTCCAATCTAATGAAACAGGTTGTGAAAGGTAGAGAATCTTTCCTGCATGTGCTCAGAGGGAGGTGTAACCGTGGAAAAAGAGTTAGAGAGAATGTTGGTTGCCAGCTTTGACGATGGAGAAATGCAGGCAACCTCCAGAGTCTTGAAAAATCAAGGAAACGTATTCTCCTTTAGACCCTCCGGAGGGAGCACAGCCCTGCTGACACCTGGGTTTCAGCCCAGTGAGGTTTGCACTGGACTGCTAACCTATAAAACTGTATGATAATAGCATTCACGCTGCTTGAAGCCACTAAGTGTGAGACAATTTACTACACCAGCAATAGAAACTAATGCTATTAGTATATTACAGGGTTTTTTTATTACTAAAATGCCTAGACTTCAAAGAAAAAGGTGACTTCACTATTCATATGAGACAAAAAGGCACCTATGTGCTAGAAACAATTTTGAATTATTATAAATGCAATACTATACCTTTAAGAACTCAGCAAAAAGATACATTTTTATTATTGATTTTTTAAAAAAATCACAAATATCAGGAATGTAGAAACTACTGTGCTTATTACGCAGTTTTAACAGTTATTAACTTTTTCCCTTATTTTTTTCTTTTCTGTCTCTCCTCCCCATCTTCATTTTTCCTTTCTTTCTTTTGTAGGGGGGAGTGGTTTAAAGTGTTTTAAAATAAATTCTAGTCATTATTATATCTTAACCCTAAATATTTCATTGTATCCCTGAAAATGATATAATGACAATATTATTATCACACCAACAAATGTAATGTTAATTCCCTAATATTGTCTAATACCCAGCCCAAATTTAAGTTTCTCAAAGGTATCAAAAGTTCTTTTATATGCAGCTTCTCCAGACCAGAATCCAGTCAAGGAAGTCTCTGATAATCGAGAACAGCCCCCACACATCTCACAAAGCCCCTTTATTTCATGGCATCCACTGTTGAAGAGAGTGGATCTGTTCTGTTGGCAGAGGGTCTTCCAGTCAGGATTTGGTGACACGGTTTTTAGAAACAGTCCAAAGAAAAAATGATAAATTGCAGCATGAGTTTTTTTTTTCTCACTCTTTTGTAATCCTTTCTATCACACACTCATTCATTAGTAACATTTCAACCAACATTTATTGAACACTCTCTCTGCTTATTTCTGTAGCATCTAAATGGAAGAAATTCATTCTCCAGCCCCTATAAGAAGTAACTAAATCTTAAAGTAAGGAATTTTCTGTTTCTCCTAAAACTTCCTTTGAAACATCATGAGACATCGAATCATTTTTCTTATTAAAGAAGTTCCAGGCAGGAGAAAAACTATTGAGTAGCAAAGTTTGAATCCTGATGCTGTAGTGGTTAAATGCTGCGTCTGCTAACTAAAAGATTGGCCATTCGAATTGACCAGGTGCATCTTGGAAACTCTTTGGGGCAGCTCTACTCTGTTCTATAGGGTCACTGTGAGTCAGAATTGACTCGACAGTGGTGGATTTGGGTTTACACTTTGAATCAAATGATTCTATTACAACCACCACCATTAAAATTACTGGCCACATTTTTATGCCACATGCTTTGAACACATTACCTCCAGGCCTCAGTGCCAAACCTGCAAAGTAAGCATTAGTGTTCATCTGATAATGTTTTCATTTACTGTATGAGGAAACTAAAGCTCAGAAAGGCCAAATACTCAGTCTCGGTTGTCACAGCTAATGGTGGCAGAGGTGGGATTCTAATCCAGGTGTGGCTGCCTGTAATAGCCGGAGTCTCTACCAAAACTATTGTCTGCTATGTCATGGCTGCTTAGCATTCACATAAGTTATTGTATGATGGCATGATGGCTGTATGACGGTAAAGCAACCTATTTTGTCTTTTTCGCTGGTCTACATGCGGTACAAGGAAACCTTGGTGGCATGGTGCTTAAGTGTTGTAGTTACTAACCAAAAAGTCAGTACTTCAAATCCACCAAGCACTCGTTGGAAATTGCATGGGGCAGTCTACTGTGTCCTATAGGGCTGCTATAAGTTACCATTCACTTTACAACAGTGGGTTTGGTTTTTTGCTTTCATGTGGTACAAGGACCAAGACAGGGCAGTGGCAGTTGTTCCAGGGACTTCCTTACGGACTTCTTTAAAAAAGATAGTCAACCTACGAGAACAGATCACAAGATATTGGGAGAGTCTTATCAATTTCAAGACCCTAATGCAAGGAGTCAGCCACTTTGTTCTGTCAAAAATCAAATAGCAAATACTTTCCACTGTATTGTGACTACTCAGCTCTGCTGGTGTAGTGTTAAAGCTGCAGTGATTGTGTTGTCCTTGAGTAGATTCCAGCTCATAATGACCCCTGTATGTGTCAGAGGAAATCTGTGCTCCATGGTGTTTCTGGGCTGTGATTTGTACAGAAGCAGATTGCAGGTTTTTTCTTCTGTGGTGCCACTGGTTGGGTTTGAACTAGCAAATTTTTTCGTTATCAGATCAGCACAAAGTCTTTGTACCATCCAGGAACCTTGAAAGCTACAATATATAAGTGAATGGGACTAGCTATATCCCAATGAAACATTATAACAGACAATAGTCTGGATTTGACCTATGGACGGTAGTTTGTCACCCCGGTCTTAATGCAGAGACAGCAAAAGTAGCAACCCATAAACAGAAGTTTGCCAGAGATGTGTGATTGTCTTGTACAGTGTTCAGCATTGTTAAAAGTTAAATGTCAGTCTTTGAAAATCAGGATGCTTCATGTAAGGAGGCTTCCTTGAAGTGGTCATGGGCTGCCCAGCTTGCCACAGTCCACACCCTTCTCTGTTGTTTTCCCGACGCGAGGCTAAGTGTTTATTGCCCTAAAGTATCATTAACCTAGTTTATTTTCCAGTTGTTCTCATACGTCTGGTTCCTATGGACACTTGCATTTTTAACCTTGCCCCAATGCAAAGAGATGATGACATCTGATTTTTTATATACTGTCCTGGAAAGCAAAGGCAGAGTGGTAGAATCTGGCTCTAATTTATGCTTGATTTTTTTTTTTTTTTGAAGTGCCATGACTTCTCTACAATCAGACAGTCAAGACTCAAGTGCATCTAGCCTCACTTATACCAGAGGATGCAGGTCACTTTGCCATTTAACCCGTGTCACCAGGATGGCTTCTAGGGAGAAGTGTGATTTATATCAAGGTGACTTCAGATGCCTCAAGTCACCCCTTTCCTTGTGTCCCCACCTTTTCACATTAATAGCTCACTGTTCCTACTGCTTAATCCCTGTTCATCTGCCTTGGGTGTAACTGGGTGTTTTTTTGTTTGTTTTTGTTCTTTCCTTAAATTTAAATAATATCATTAAAGAGAGTTTTTTTTTTAACTGAAGGTATAATAATATCATTCACAATAAGAAAGGCATGATTTAAATCTTTTCCTGTTCCTTTCATCTGATGATATTAACATTTTCATTAGAAAGGAAAAGTTGAAGTTTAATGGATATGGAGTTTGGGGCTTTTGAGAGAGGTTAAGGAACTTCTGGTAGGAATATTGGAGCCTTGTACTGTGTGTGAAACCACACTTACACCCACCTACACCCAACAGCCCCCCCCCAAACATTGCTGTTGAGTAGAATCTGACTCACAGTGACTCTATGGGACAGAGTAGAAACTGCCCCATAGGGTTTCCAAGGAGTACCTACCTGGTAGGTTTGAAAATTGCCAACCTTTTGGTTAACAGACATGCCTTTTCATTACTACACCATCAAAGTTTCCACCTATTCCTAAAGGTGGTCCTAAATGTTAACTTGAGTCAAAACCTAGAGCCACATTTGCCCAGTGAAGCCTAATTAGGATTCATCTGAGCTGAAGACTTTGTCCAGGTTTCCCTTGGCCAGTAAGGGTATTAAAGGCCTTGGTTTCTTGGTCTGCAAAGTGGAGTACTTGGTTTATATACTGCAGGACAGGCTCTAGGTACTGGTGCTTGGTTCTATCGCTAGATCGTGGCAGAGACTGCTCAGTTATTGTGTCTCCCTGCAGACCTCATAAGCTATTCATAGTAGACCTCCAGGCAGTGAAGACCAGTTGAGCAGAGTTGACAGTTGTGATGAAGCCAGTATTCTGTCCCCAGGAGAGAAATACAAAGTTCTCTAAACATAGCCTTTGAAACTCTGTGAAGTCCTGTTCTACTCTGAAACACACGAGGTCACTGTGAGCCAGAACTGACTCAGTAACTGGTTTTGTTTGGCTTTTGTTTTTCTGCTCTTACATTCCATAAGTTCAAGCAGCATATGTGGATCACATTACATATTCAATAGGCAAAAAAATATGCTCAGTAGACTTGAGTTCCTTGTAGAAAATGGAGTTATTTGAGTGTTGCTGCTTTTCTTTTTCTTTTTGGAAATCATTATTATAGTGGCATATATACAACAAAACATACAGCATTTTGTCAGTTTCTACAAATACACACTTTAGTGACATGTGTTATATTCTTCAAGTTGTAAGACCATTCTTGCTATCCTTCTCAAAATCATACTACCACCATTAACACACATTCAGTGTATTCTAAGTAAAAACCTCCACTTTCGCCCTGCCACCCCCGGTAACCACTAATTACTTATGGCTTCTACGTATTTGCTTATTTCACGTAAGTGATATCAGACAGTGTCTGTCCTTTTGTGACTTATTTCATGCAGCCCAGGACCTTCTAGGTTCAGCCGTGTTGCGGCATGCAGCAGGACTTCTCTTCTCTTTATGGCTGAGTAATATTCCATTGCACGTATGTAGTGTGTTTCTCTCTGCAGTCATCATTTGATGGACATTGTGGTTGTTTCCACCTTGCGACTATTATGACAGGGGTGCAATGAACAACGGTGTATGTGTGTCTGTTTGTGTAGCTGCTTTCAGGTGTGCTGACTGTGTAGGTCAGAGTGGAATAGTGGGGCCATATGGTTTGAGAATACTTTTAGCTGAACACAGAAGGGGGACGTCTTGCCTCAGGCAGGCTTGTGCCATGGTGAAGTGGTGGTGTCACTGAGGTCGAGTACTGTCTGCAGGGTGAAAACCGTGAAGATGGCATCTTTCTGAAATGATACCCTAGCAGCCTTGAACACTGGGCAGAAACAGCCCCAAAGAGCTAGTCTGTATTTGGAATTCTTTTTATTATTATTGTTATGATTGAATGAAAATGTACATTCCCATATAAATTGCATGCCCCCCTACATGCAGTTTGTTTGGAATTATTTTCAAGGATAATATGTATTGTTTGGGACAGCAGTCAGCTCTAGCGATACCACCAAGACAAAATCTGTAGGTGCGGATGGTTGTTTAATGTTAGGACCCCAGGAGAGTCACTTCTGCCACAGGCAGATCGCGGGGGTTGAGGGGGATAGAGGGGCAGAGGCAGCAGAATATGGAGGATGTGGTGAATGTCGAGCTGAAATCCGACACTGCAGACTCCACTGCTCTGGAATTGTTCCACACTTTTCGCTGCAGAGTCTTGCAATTGCCCCTAGGAGACCTGCCTTTCAGATGTTAAAAGCAGTACTGGGTTCTCCTGAGAGCATTCAGGATAGGTATTCACACTCCTCTAAGATTTCTCATGTAATACAGTTACAAAAACTGTCAGATCTTGTCACTATATTCTCAAAATCCTACAGAAGCCCCATTTCACTTGGTGTAAAAGCCGAAAGCCTCCAATGACCCATAAGACACGATGCAGTCTGGCCCTCTAACCTTGCTCTCACTGCCTGCTACTCTCTTTCTTGTCTCTTATGCTACAGTCATTCCAGCCTCCAGGCTGTAGCTCAAACACAGCAGGCCTGCCTCAGGGCCTTTGCACTTGCTGTTCTCATTGCTGAGATCATTATTGTTGCGGATAATCTCATGACTTGTCCCTAGACTACTTCAATGAGATCTTCCCTGGCTACCCTGACTAAACACTTCTTACCCCTCTCTAGCCTTTATTTATTTTCTTTATCATTTTGTGGTATAATATAGATGCCATTTACTTATTTTATTCCATGTCTCCATCACTATGGTACAAGTTCCAGTAGTGCAGGAAATTTTTTGATTGTTCACCATTTTATTCGTACTAACTAGAATGGTACGTGACAACATGATATGAACCAATAAATATCTGTTGAACTAACAGATGATCCCATCCTCTTCAAGATGTTTCTCACTGACTTTTGTAAACTTCTTTTAGTCGCAAGTGACAAGAACTCGATGCATTCCAATTTTAAGTAAGGATTCATGGAAATCCCTGGTGGTAGTGCTGATGGTTAACACATTTGTCTGCTAACTAAAGCCAAGCCAAGTGCCGTCGACATTTCAAATCCACCCATCAGTGACACAGAAGAAAGGCCTGGTGACCTATTTCTGAAAATCATCAGCCATTGAAAACACTATGGATGGCACTATACTCAGACACATGTGAGGTCACCATGAGTAGGAATGAACAAATGACTACTGTTTTTTTTGTTTTTTAAGGAATTCATAAGCTCTGGTAAGCTCACACGACCTTTATTTTTCTAGTAACAGGATGGGCATGCTTCATGAGATGTGGAATATGTATGCCAGAAAATATTTTTTAAAAACGTCTCATAGTTTCTGTGCAGAGCAGAAAAAAGAGCTAACTTCTCTTGTTAAAAATGAGTTATAGAGTGACTTCTATGGACCAATTTGACTATGACCACGTGACCACCACCAGACCATGTCTGGCCAGTGAAAGCTAAGAGATAATGGTGAGTCCACCCCGGGCTGAGGGTCTCTTCCCCTTAGGGCAAGAAGTTTAGAGCTGATTATCAGAAGACTGGAAGGTCGTGCGTGGTGAGAGGTGGTCAGTAGGGAGCTGTGATCTGGACATCCCTACCATTTGTGACCACCACTGCTGCTCTCTTCATACTTGTTCTAACCTGTCTGCCTCCCTCCTAACACAGCCCGATAGAGACTTCAGAAATGAGCTGAAGGGCCCGTTATCTATATGCATGGTCTCCAGAGTATAGTATACACAGCCCATGGAGTATACAGGATACACTGGTGTATAGAGAAAACGTTAGATTATATTTAATCTCATGATTTAAAATATTAATTTTTACATACAGTTTACTGTGCTCATATCACCACAGTAGTATATATACACATTAGCAGATTAGTGTGCTTGTATAAAAGCCAAGCCACTGCCATCAAGCTGGTTCTGACTCATAGGACAGAGTAAAATGCCCCATAGAGTTTCCAAGGAGCACCTGGTGGATTTGAACTGCCAACCTTTTGGTTAGCAGTCATAGCACTTAACCACTCTGCCACCAGGATTTCCAATGCTTGTGTACATACCTAGATGTAAACATATGTATATAAATTTATAACCAGTTGCCATTGACTCTGACTCATCGTGATCCCCTGTGTATCAGAGAATCCTATGTGCTTATTTAGAAGTAGAGTGCCACACCTTTCTTCTGAGGCACCTCTGGGTAGACTTGAACCTCCAACCTTTCAGTTAGCACCCAAGTACATGAACTGTTTGCATCAGTGAAGAGCTCCATATATTTGTGAGCAAAATGTGTATCTTTGTTCAGGCTCAAAATATGTTAGTGGTAGGTTTGCATGTTTCTGAAGAAGGATCTCATGCTTGGTAAAGTAAAGGGTCAGCGAAGAAAAGGAAGACCCTCAATGAGGTGGACTGACACAGTGGCTGCAGCAATGGGTTGAAGCATAAAAACAGTTGTGGGAATGATGCAAGACTGGGCCATGTTTTGTTCTGTTGTTCATACGGCCACTGGTAGTTGGAACAAACTCACTGGTACTTAACAACATACATCGTCAGAAAAGCTTAGACCAATGCTCAGTATGATGCATAACAAAGTCCAACAATTAAGTCAGCGAACTTAATTGTTCTAAGAGCTACAGACCTCATTGCTGAATAGCACTGTGGTCACCTTCGAAGTACTCTCCTGGGGAAGCTATTTGCTGACACCAGCACCTAGTCCACCCTTCAAAGCAATTTTGGCACTCTTTCTGGAATGGCCATTGCACATGGTGGCAAGGTGGCAAGTTCGCCAACTTAACTGAATACTTCTCCAACTTAGTTCAATTAAGTTGGCACACTTGACAGCTTAATTGAATAGTTGTCTGTGTGGGAATTTTTAAGCCAATAAACAGATAAATGAATTGGAATATGCTTCCTACTCACCTGATCCGGCCTACAGTGACTTTTTTCTTTACCCAAAGATGAACAAAATATTGAAAGGAAGACATTTTGATAACATTCAAGACATCGAGGGTAGTATGGCGACAGCTCTGATGGCCCTCCCAGAAAGAGTTCCAAAATTGCCTTGAAGGGAGGACTAGGCCCTGGCCTAGTGCATAGCTTCCCACGGGGAGTGCTTCTAGTGATACTCAGCAATGAGGTACATAGCACTTTTTCTGAGATGAGATTGTGCACTTAACTGGCAGTCCTTGTACATGGTTTTTGGTGTCCAAGATCATGTTATATTTCTTGAAAACTAAAATGTCCCACTGTTCTTACAAACAAAAAGTTCCAACAGGAAAAAAAAAAACAAGGCGCGCGCACACAAAAAAACTGGTCGGGCAGTTTTTTTCCCTCCAAATGCTTTCTTTTCAGTGCTGCCACTCCCTGCTGTAAAGTGTCATCCAAATGCCTGACAGTGGGTGTGGGGAGTACAGGCTGATTCTTTTACTTGGACTCACAGGGATAATTCTCTTTTTTTTTTTTTTTTACTATTTTTCTACAAGTTTGAATGATAACCTTAATAGCAAAATCTTTCCCTATTCAACATTGAATGTCTTTTACTAGAAATCCAAAAATATTTTCAAAAGAGAGAGATGTAATAGTCCAGTGAAAGAAGAAATTGTGGCGGGAAAGAGTTGATTCATAAAAAGAAAATAAAAGACAGAAAGCCAACTGATGAGGACCCAAAGCAGAAAGCAAGAAATTATTCTAGAAAGACAGCAAATATGATTAGAGGACTAAACCCATATTCAAGTCGGGAATATATTCTGAATTATTGAAATTGGAATGACTTTCATCTTCTGTTAAAGAGGAAAAATGGTGTTAGAATAAATATTAAAAGAAGTCAAGCTCTAGGGGCCATTTATCTTGCTCAGTAGTGTTAGCTTTCTTCAGCACATGAGTGTCTACCGTTTGCGTAAGCTCCCACATAACTCCTGGTGCTTGCACAGAGTAAACTCTTGGTAGGGACTTCCGAACAAACTGGTCAAAAATAGGCTCTTGACCGAAGTGGTTTCTACCGGTCCCCAGGACCATGGAGAGAAAAGTGGAAGTTCAGGTGAAATTTTATTAAGTTGGTATCAAGTTATTATAATTTAAGTCAGGCATTGTGAATTGACCCCTTGCTGAGTGCCAAATATTACGTTTGGCTTTGAAAACAGATGCCACCCAGCTGTCCTCAAGCAGCAGACCATCTGGGGGGAGAGATGGGCAGGAACGGCCCAGCCCAGTGACCTGCTGAGTTCTCCTTCAAAAACGTTTTTAAAAAAATATCTGGAGACCACAGGTGAGGAGGGGAGGGCTTTACAGAGTCCGAGAAGATGACCTGTGAATGAGGGTCCTTGGAGAACAAAAAGGAAGTTTTCAGATGAAAAAGGAAAGCCGGAGGGAGGGAACAGCACAGGTAAAGCAGGGAAGTGAGGAAAGGCAGCGCTAACTAGTGGAGGTGTGAAAAGGTTGGTCGCACTGGGAAACTGAGGCGGAGTTTGGACTTGATCCGGAGCTGATTGATGGTAAATCGTTGGAGGTTTGGTTTTGTTTTTTTTAAGCACATGACTGGCACGCAGGGATCTGACATTCAGGACGATGGAAACAAGGAGCAGGAAAACCATTTGTGGTGGTGTTCTCAACGTGCTGTTGAGTGAGTTCCAACTCCCAAGACCCTATAGGACGGAACGGAAGTGCCCCGTGGGGTTTCCGAGAAGCACCCGGCAGACTCCAACTGCCAACCTGTTGGGTAGCGCTGAACCACTGGAAACCCTTCAAGGAGGTAACAACAACAAGCCGGGTCAGAGGAGAAGTGCAAGTAGCAAAGAGAGAACTGATTTAGGAGACAGTTCTGATTCCAAAATCACCAGGACTCGATGTTGATCTGAGGCTTCAAAATTAGCTACCCATTTGTCCTACATTAATCGTTATAGGATAAACCAGCCTGTTGCCATGGCGTAGATTCCAGCTCATGGCGACCTCGTGCGTAGCGGAGTAGATGTGCTCCATGAGCTTTTCCGGATTGTAATCTCCACGGAAGCGGATCACCAGGCTTTTCTTCCGCGATGCCACTGAGTGACTTCAAACCACCAACCTTCAGGTTAGTGGTTGAACGCAAGCCATTTGCACCACCTGAGAACAGTGATAAGTTTGATTTATCTTTATTTTTTTAATTATTATTTCAAAATTTGTACACCTTAAAATTGACCTTTTTTTGATGTTTAGTTCTGTGTCTTTTAACTCATCTAGATGCATGTAACTACCACCACAATCAGGATATAGAAAGGTTCTATCACCTCCAAAACTCTCTCATATTCCCCACTTTTTAGTCAAATCCTCCCCATCTGCCCCTAGCCTGTGGCAATTAGTGATCTATTCTTTACACTCATGCCTTCTCCAAAATATCACATCCATAGAATCGTATGCTATGTAACCTTTCGAGATTGATTTCCTTCACTCAGCATATCTGAGACTCATCCCAGTTGCATGAATCAGTAGTTCTTTTTTTCTTACTGCTGAGTAGTGTTTCATGGTATGGAGGTACCACAGTTAATTGTCAGTTTTTGAATGATTATAAATAGAGCTGTTATAAACATTTATGTGTACATTTCTGTGTGAACTTAAGTTTCCATTTCTCAAGGGTAAACATACAGGAGTGAAACTGTAGGGTTATGTGGGTTAAATTTATCAGAAGCTATTGAACTGTTTTCCAGAGTGGTAACACCACTTTACAGTCCCACTATCAATGTATGAGAATTCCAGTTGCGCCATATTCTTGCCAGCACTTGATATGGCCAGTTTTCCCCCATTTTAATAGATGTGTACAGTGGTGTCTCATTGTGGTTTTAATTTACATTTCCCTAATTTGTGGTTTGTTTGTTTTTTTTTGCCATCCATGTATATTCTTTGGTGAAATGTCTATTCAAATATTTTGCCCATTCCAAAATGGGATTACTTGTTTTTTCTTTATGTGGAATTTTCAGTGTTTATGTATTTTGGGCACAAGCCCTCCATTGGATATGTGATTTCCAAATGTTTACTGCCAGTTGGTAGCTTGTCTTTTTGTTCACTTAATACAGGTAGTCACGGACTTACAATGTTTTTGAATTACGATGAACCACACAAACATCTGTTTTAGAGGGATACATTCTCTTTAGTTATGTGAACTACATCCAGTGGTACAGCACGTGACTTGCTGATGTTATCATACAGAAATGTTTACTCCTAGATGTTCAATGTTGTGATTTACTGTTCAAAACACTGTCGCATAAGATAATGGTATGGTCTACAATGAAGTTTGTGTTGGTGTCAGGAGTCGTAATGGATAGAAAGCTGGGCAATGTTCAACTCTAATGATCTATAACAGCTGAACGGCCTACTTGCCCTATAACCATACAACTCCGACTTCGGTGTTAGGACACTGACACCGACTTCACTGTAGATCAGACCTGTTTGAAAACAGAACAAAGCTTACTGCCCTCAAGTTGATTCTAATTCCTAGCAGTCCTATAGGGCAGAGTAGAACTGCCTGATATGGTTTCCAAGGAGCAAGTGGTGGATTTGAACATCCAACCTTTTGTTTAGTACCCAAACACTTAACCATTGCACCCAAGAATCCCCTTTAGGGTGATTTTATTCAGTATTTCATATCATCAGAAGTATCAGCTGTTAATTTGAAGCTGAGTTGTTGAAGTTTCTCACACTGTAACATCTTCACTGCTTACATCTCGATATGTCTAAAGAAGTCATGGCACTATAAATTCTAATCCAGAAAGAAGGTGAGCTAGGTTCTAGACATGGACATAAAGATGAAGATTGTTAAGACGTATCAGAATGGAAAGGAAGTTGATGAAATAGTGTGTGAGGGATGACTGTCTTATTTGACCATGTGGGCAATCCTTAAGGACAAGAATAGAATGGATTGGACAACTTTAAGAAGATACAAGACCAATCCATAAGACGGAGAAACTATTGATGATTTAGATGAAAGCTCGAATCCAGAACAGGATTCCCATGAGTTTACTGATGATTCAAATGGAAGCCTACAGCCTTTTTGAAAACCTGAAGGAACAGCCACTAAGTGCTAGTTTCATTGCTTCAGATGTGGATTTTGTTTGCATAATGTGCTATAACTAAAGAAGCAGAATGCCTCGATGTTGAAGCTGCTGACAAACTCAAGAATGGGTCGGATAAGCTAATACAAGATGAAGAAGATCTACCAAAGCATATTGTCAACATGCACAAAACAGGCTTATTTTGGAAAAGGATGCCAGGATGGACTTATATTCACAAAGGTGAGAAGTTGGTGTCTCGTCTGAAGGCATTTAAAGACAGAATCATGCTGCTACTTGAAGGAAATGCTGCTGGATTTAAATGAAAACCTTTTCATGTTTACCGTTCTGAAACCCCTCATGCACTGAAAAACATTCACAAAGACAAACTGCCAGTCCATACAGAAATGACTCCAAGACCTGAGGGATGGTTGTGTCATCCTCACATACAGCAAAACTAAACCCACTATCATTGTGTGATTCTGACTCAGAGTGACCCTACGGGACAGAATAAAACTGCCTCCACAGTTTCCAAGGAGCACCTGATGGATTCAAGCTGCCAGCCTTTTGGTTTGCAGATGTAGTACTTAACTCACTGTGCCAGCAGGGTCTTCCATTCTCACATAGGTGATGTAAATCAAGATGTGAAAGTCGTTTATTCATTTACCTCCCAATACAATATCTGTGATTGAGCCTGTGGATCCAGGTGCCATTGCTTGCTTTGAAGGCTTACTGCCTACGGATTATGGTTGTTCGGGCAATAGCTGCAATAGATGCTAATGTTATGCAGTTTATGGAAGAATTATAAAATTCTTCCTTATATCCAGAACACTGCATTTTCTAGGGAGGAGGTTATGGGACAACACATGCAGGAGATTTGGAAAATATTGCTGAGTTATGTGAAAACACTCCAAGCCATGTGATCAGGATAATGTAATGAAAGCGATAGGTGGAAAAGTCATCTATGTGGCGAGAACACTGAACTTAGAACTTAAGGTCACCTTCTTCATAGATCATGAAGAAGGTAAACCTATAGGTCAGGACTTAATGGGTTTTGAAGAGGAAAGAATTGCTGAAGAAGAAAGAATGAGAAAGAGGAAAGAGAAAGACTGTCAAAAATTTTTTACAGTGAAAGAATTAGCTGAATATGGGCCTCTGTTGCTTGAAAACGTGGACTGAAATACTAATTGCTTTGCTAAAGTTGATAGGCAGTTTGGAAATAGTAATATGTTACTGTGAGATATATGAAGAAAAAAGAAAAGGACCACATAGACAACTCTCACCAGTTTTCTGACTAGAAGCCCTAATCTCGTTCCCAGGGATAAATCAGCCAATCTAGAATTTTCAACAAGTGGACTTATTACTGCAGTTAACAGAATGCCAAGTTTGCCCAACTCTTCCATACCATCATAGCAAATTTTCATGATTTGTCTGTTTTTTATGTGTATATAAAAATATAGCTGTAAATTTATATGTAATGTTTCCAACCTGTAGAGACAAATAAGACTGATTTATAGAGATATTGATAATAAAAGGCAATAATAATGAAAACTTAAGAAAAAGAAAGAGATACGTGACATGTCATAACAGACTTAAAACAGAGTAAACAAAACAAAATCCAGACATAGGTTGAGGGCTACCTGATAGGCCTTTTGTATAGCAAAAGCACTTACTGTTGGTGAAGTTCAGTTTATCAATTTTTCCTTCATGGATTGGGCTTTTGATGTCATAGCTAAGAACTTTTTTACCTAACCTGCAGTGACAAAGATTTTCACACATGCATTTTTCTAAATTTTATAATGTTATATTTAGATCTATAATCCATTTTAATTAATTTTTGTATAATTTGTAGGATGCTTAGGCACATTTATATTTATATCAATGTTTTTGTTTTTATGTGTACATGTATATATATTCATTTGTTCCAATGTCAATTGTTGGGAAGACTGCCCTTTCCTCATTAAATTGTCTTTGTGCTTTTGTCAATGATCATTTGGTCATGTCTATTTCCAGACTCTCTATTCTGTTCAAATGATCTATGTGTCTATTCCTTCTCCAATAGCACATTGTGTTAAATACTGTAGCATTGTATACATCTTACAATAAGTTGTATGAGACTTCTAAATTTCTTCTTTTTCAAAATTGATTTTGCTACTTTAATTCTTCACCTTCTCCCATAAAAATTATAATTGCTTTGTCTTTATGTACAAACGTTCCTCCCAGAATTTTGATTTGAATTACAGTAAATTTATAGATCAATCGGTGAATAACTGACAACTACATGGAGGTTTCAGTCCATGAATATGGTATGTCTCTTCGTTGTTTTAGATTTTCTATGAATTCTTCCATCACCATTTTGCATTTTTCAGCATCCTGTGTATGTTTTGCTAGATCTAAACCTGTACATGTTTTGATATATTGGAGCCGTTTTATTTTTTAAATGATATTTTGTTGGCAGGAAAGTTTTACACAAAAATTTAATTTCCCATTCAACAATTCCAACACATATTGCTCAGTGACCTTGGTTACATTCTTCACAATGTGTGAACATTCTCAGCATTTCCATTCTGGCTGTTCCATTTCCATTAATCTAGTCTCCTTGTCACATTCCCTTCTCGTCTTTGCTTTAAAGTAGTTGATCTCACAGAGACATGTAGTGTAATAGGTGGTATACTTTATGCTGTGAGCCAATCTGTTATTTAGTTAAAAGGTGACCTCAAGGGCTTGTTTCAGTTTAAAGAGTGTCTCCGGGCAGTTGTCTCTGGGAATCCTCTAGTCTCTACTGGTTGAGTAAATCTGGATTTTCATACGTATAAAGAACTTGATATCTTGTTCCACGTTTTTCTTCCATTCTGTCAGGATCCATCTATTGTGGGCCTGATCAGAATAGTCCAATGGTTACTATCTAGTTCTTCTAGTCAGGGTTAATGAGGCCATAGTTTGTATAGACTATTAGTCCTGTAGACTGATTTCTCCTCTGAGTCCTTGGTTTCCTTAGACTGGAATTACTTTAAATGGGATTTTTAAAAATTGGGATTCCAGTTGTTTACTGCTAGTTTTTAGAAATACAGTTGATTTTTATATGCTGACCTTAATGCCTGTGACCATGCTAATCTCACTTCTTAGTTCTAAAAGTTTTTTGTAGTTGTAGATTTCTTGGTATTTTCTACATAGATAAAATAATATCATCTGTGAATAGACAAAATTTAATATCTTCCTTTCTGACCTAATTTTTTTTTTTTTTTTACTTCTTGCTTGATTGCAGTGTCTAAAACTTCCAGCACAATACTGAGTAGAAGTGGTAAAACTGGACATCTTGCCAGCATTAAGCATGATACTTTTTATCAAGTTAATGAAGTTTCCTTAGTTTGCCGTATGTTTTTATAATGAATATTGAATTTTGTCAGTTTTTTCTATTAATTATATAATCATGTGGGGTTTTTTTCTTTGCCATTAAATATTACATTGACTTCTTTTTAATATTAAGTAACCTTACATTCTCAGGATAAATGCCATTAGGTTATGATGACAGGCTATTTAATAGTAATATAATGTATTGTTGGACTTGATTTGCTAGTATTTTCTTGAGGATTTTTGCTCCAGTGTTCATAAGGGATACTGGTCTGTAGTTTTCTTTATTATCTTTGCCTGGTTTTGGTAGCATGGTAATGATGACCTCATAAAATGAGTTGGAAAGTTCATCTTCATCTATTTTCTGGGAAACTTTGTCTAGAACTGGAGTAATTTCACATTCAATGTTTGGTAGAATCAGGCAGTAAAATCATCCGAGACTTGACGGATGTTTGGGTGGGAAGATTTTAAAGTACGTATTCAATTTCTGACAATAGATGTAGTACTATTAAAGTTATTTATTTCTTCTTGGGTGAATTTTTAAGTTTGTTGCTTTTAAGAAATTGGCCCATTGTTTCTCAGTTTTTAAATTTATGTACATAGAATTTGTAATAATACTCCCCTTATTATTTTTCCAATGTCCGTGAAGTCTGCAGTGATATCTCTCCTTTCATTCCTGATGTTGGTAATTTGTGTCTTCTCGATTTTTCTTTGTCATTCTGGCTAGTGGTTTATTAGTTTTACTGACCTTTTCAAAGCACTAGAATTTAATGATATTTTTCCTATTTATTTTTCAGTTAGTTAAGGCATTTATTAGGCTTTGTTCTTAATTTGGAAGCTAAAATGATTGTTTTGAGACTTTTTTGTTTTAAATAAGTATATAATACTATAGATTTTCCCCTAAGCACTGCTGTAGCTGTATCCTACACATTTCTATGTGCTGTATTTTATTTTCATTGAATTCAAAATATTTTCTGATTTCCTTTGGAAGCTACAGTTACAACTACTTCTAATGTCTTTGATAATTCTAACATCTGTGTCAGCTCTGGGTTCGTTTTCAGTGACTTTTCTCCACTTTATGGGTCCTAGTTTTCTGTTTGTTTTCATGCCTGGTCTTTCGTGATTGGATGCCAGACGCTGAATTTTTACCCTGTTGGGTAGTGAATAGTCCTGTAGGAACTTTTGAGGTTTGTTCTAGGACAGGATTAAGTTAATTGCAAACAGTTTGTTCCCCTTGGGTCTTGCTTTTAAGCTTTGTTGGGTGGAACCACATTGTCATTTAGTGTAGGGCTAGTTATTCTCCCCTTAAGAAGCAAGAGCTCTTATTTTACCTGATGTCTAGTGAATTACGAGGCTTTCTAGTTAATTCTTGGGATTATCCACTATTTCTAGTCCTGTGTGAGTACTAGAGATTGTTCTTTCTAATCCACTGGTTATCTTTCCCCACAGGCTTTGGATTGCACCTTGCATGTGTCTTAGTTATCCAGTGCTGCTGTAACAGAAACATCACAAAGAAATGACTTAAGCATACTAGTTTGTTTTCTCACAGGGGACTTCTAGGAAACCAGAAGTCCAAATTCAAGGTGCCAGCTTTAGGAGGAGGCTTTCTGTGTGTTGGCCATGGTTCCTTGGAGATCGCCATGTATCTTGGCATCTCTTTTTCCTGTCTCTGCATACTTGCTTGTTTAATCTCTTTTATATCTCAGCGCACATTTTTGCAGGACACAGTTCAATCCATAACAACATGCATTGCTGATCATTTCTCAGCTGCATAAACAAAGGAGCTCTGTAGATCTTTGTAGTTCCCTCTCTTTGTAGCTCTTCTCTATCATTCTACCCTATGGACTCTAGCCACCGTGGCTTTCCAGTACTCCCAGCTCTGCCACTTCAACCCAGGGAGTCTGCCAGGTTTGTTTCCGTTCCCCCTTCTCATGCTGGTATCCTAGAATATGTCTCCAGAGAGTAAACTAGTATAATTCTAGGATTCACCGTGTTTGGTTGGGCAATGATAAAAATACAGGGTATTTCTCAGTAGGTGTTTACTGAAATGCTTGGAGGGGGAAGTCAGGCAAATTTAGGAGCACAAGGAGAGCCCAGGTGAATGTTAGCTCACCAACAAGAACTGATGGCAGGGCATGAATGGGTGAAAACTGTAAGTCAGATTCCAGCAACCTCATTAAAGTCAGAAGAGTGATGTCACTGTTATTGTCAGTAGCAGCGTATCATCGTTGCTACTGTTTTAGAGAGCTGTGACCCTGAGTGGAGCATAGGAGCATCATGTACATTACTGAATTTAATTTTTGTGGTGGTCTACTGAAGGGAGCATAATGGGCTGACAAACCCACGCTGAATTCACTGTCATGTCTGCAACAAGCCACATGGCCCCCAGCCTTTGCTCAGCCAATGACTGAGTGCAGTAGGGATGCGCATGCAGACCCTCTGCTGTGAGACACAAACAAATTTGACTCCAGGAATTTTTATCAACCTTGCTGAAGCTTGCTTAGACTTGTACTGCATCTAAGCCTTTTCCTACCTACTTTCCACTTTCTCCCTTGTTTCCCTCTTTCCTCCACAGGGGCCAGACATGTTTCGGATCTAGCAGTTCTTTTAGTCTCTTCTGGCTTCCCGTTTTCTTTCATGGGCATTTTTCCCAACAGATCTTTCACATGTGTAATCTGTTTGGGTATCTACTTCTCAGAACTGCTAAACTTAAGTGAGGAATATTATCATTACATCTGGAAACCCTGGTGACATAGTGGTTAAGTGCTGCAGTTGCTAATCAAAAGATTGGCAGTTCAGATCCACCAGGCACTCCCTGGAAACTCTATCAGAGAGTTCTTCTCTGTCAATGGGGTTGCTATGAGTTGCAATTGACTTGATGGCAATGGGTTATTTTTATCATTACATCCAGTTGACAAAAGTGGAAACTGAAGATCTGAGAGGGAACATAACCTGCCCAAAGTCACAAAAATCGTAATTGGCTGAACCATGATTAAATCCCAAGGCTGAGTGATTTTATAAATCTAGCTCATCATGATCATGCTCTTCTGTTACTCCTTGGGCCATAGCAGATTGGGAGATGGTGAAGTCAATGCAAGAAGAAACTCCAAGGGAGGATGGAATGAAGACTTGAGGAGAGGTTGGAGGGAATTTGGAGAATTTTGACTCTGCCTCCTGACCCTTAAAGACATGGAACTTGAGAGAAGCTCAATCTTCCTTTGCGAGAGAGGCTGTTTCTCTAAGACGAAAGTAGGAGGAAACAATCAGGTGTTTTAGCACTTACTTAAGTGCTTACTTACTTAAGTGCTAAAATCCTTACTTAAGTTTAGCAGTTCTGAGAAGTAGATATCTGAATGGATTACACATGCGAAAGATCTGTTGGGAAAAGTGCCCATGAAGGAAAATGGGAAGCCAGAAGAGGCTAAAACAGGTTAATGGATAAGCAAAATATAATGCACACATACACACAGTGGAATATCACTCAGCCATGAAAAGGATCTGAGTTCTGATACATTCCACGGACAATATGGATGAACTTTATATACATTATGCCAAGTGAAATAAGTCAGACAAGAACGGGCAAATATTGTATGATTCCACTTCTACAAAATATGTAGAACTGGCAAACTCTCAGAGCCAGAAAGTAGATTAGTGGCAAGCAGCAGCAGCAGCAAGAAGGATGGAATGAAGAGTTAATTCTTAATGTATACAGTTTCTGCTTGGGTAGGTGAAAGATTTTGGAAATAGTTGTGACAGTTGCACAATACTGTGAGTGTAATTAGTGCCACTGAAATGTACCCTTAAAAATAGTTAAAATGGTAAATTTTATGTCATATATATTTACCACAAGAAAATTTATTATCAAATGATAAATAAAAAAGACACAAGAAATGTTTAGACAAAAAGGAAGGGGCATCGATGTCCAGGTGACTCCCCTCTCCCCAAAGACTAAGTCATAGTCTTTGAGTTAGTTGCAAAAATGTTCTTAATTCAGAAGATTTCCAGAAGTACCAATTTGGTTCTATCCGTATTCACCATTCAAAATGACCCTATACAGCAGAGTAGAACTGCTTTACAGAGTTTCCAAGGAGCATGTGGTGGATTTGAACTGCCAGCCTTTTGGTTAGCAAATGTAGCACTTAACCACTATGCCATCAGGGCTAGTAGTCAACATATAACCATGACCAACTTAACTGGTCATAATTCAATCACACACCAAATGTATCTATGCAAAGACATTCATAGCGAGGAGCTCGTAAGGCCAGTGGACTGTGAGACGGCTGAAAAATTGTGGGAAAAGCCCTCTTGTTGAACTCCCAAAGGTGCTGAGAGAGAGAGAGACAGAGAGAAAGTCCAAGCACGAGTGAGTGCAAGCAAATACTGAGGAAATTTCAGCTGTTGTTGACTAGACAAAAGATCTGGCCAGTTAGCTGACTTTTACTTATCGGCACAGCATTTTGGTGTCTTGCAGACACAGCTAAGGTGTCATGAATGTAAATAACTTAGTCTTGTGTTGTCGCTTCTTCCAGAGTTTCCTTAACTTCAATATTAGCAAAACTCATCTTACTTCAATCAAGTTTTCAATACATATTAGCTTTTATGTCACAGAGATGAGTTATTTTGTTTGTAAGATGATTTGATTTTAAAAAGCTTATTTCATAACAAAAAAATGACACACTGTGTACTGTTTTATCTCCACAATGTCTTAGAGTCTTTTAGACTGACAGAAGTATGATCCCTTAGAATCAGTTTTTTGCTCCTGTAATAAAAGCTGCTCCAATTCACGTGTCAATGATAGAGGAGGTTCAGGAAGAAATTGCATTCGTTTTCCTAAAGAAAGCCCAACTGTTGTTTTATTTAAATATCTAACTTCCTGGCAAAATATGATGTGGGTGTCGTGTGTGTGTGTATGTGTTATTCATAAACAGGAAGCCCTTGAAATTATACAGTACAAAGATATAAATCCAAGTTTTTTTGTAGTTTGCTTTTGGGTAGCTTTTATTTTGTTAATTTTACTTTTCTTCTTCGTTACAGAGTCATATATTAATCACCTCTTTCCCTGCATTTTTTTTAGGTTTTCTGAAGTGGTACCCCCTGCCCCCAGACACAATTTTATGACAATGGAATTCTAGTTTTTTGGTTGACTGCTTGCAAAGAGATTTTATTTGGACAGGAATGCAGGACCCTGGCTTTTTTAGCATACAGTGTAGCATTTTTTAAAAAGAGATTATTTGTGGGAAACTAGTTCAGAGTATCTTATTAATGATTTTTTCCCCTTGGATTTTTGTTTATTCCCCACCCTGACCCTCAGATCTTTGTAACTAAAAACAAGCGTCAGTTGTTCATCCTCCTTCCAGTGGTTGAAATGTTTGTTGGTATGTGACTTTGTTTAGTAAAGTTTGTGTGATTTCTTTTTTCCCCCAGTGATTTCAGTTTGCTAAACATTGCATAATTTTTAAAAAATGTAGAAGATTCTTTTTTGGCCTCCCTAAAGTTTGTAGTCACTGCTGTTTTTCACTGCAGTCACCCAGATTATTTTATTAAATTAATCCACCCCCCAAAGTTGTTGACTCTTGGCTCTGGCACTGGGTGGAGGTGTGCTGTGATTTTCATAAACTTTGATGTTTTCTGCCTTATGGAGGCTGGGACCTGAGAGTTTCCAGCAGTTTCTCTACAACTGGGGAAAACCACGTAGTGAATAAAGCCTTTGCAATAGATTGCACAGCCTTTGACTTCCTTTGATGTGTATAACTCTGCAGGTGGCACTTGGCCAAGATTCGAAGCTGCTTGTGGAGGAAGAAAAGGTGGTTGGCTCTGTATAATCCTTAAAAATCATTTAGTCGCCAAACCAAACGAAACCCACTGCTGTTGAGTTGATTCCAACTCATAGCAACCCTATAGTCCAGTGACGACAAATATACAGGGTGAATATCACTGTTCTTCCCACCCATGTGATAGCCAAAAAACAGAAAAACCACAGCTGTCAAGTCAGTTCCAACTCATAGCAACCCTACAGGACAAAGTAGAATTGCCCTATAAGTTTCTAAGGAGTACCTGGTGGATTCAAACTGCTAACCTTTTGGCAAGCAGCCATCGCATGTCACCACTATGCCTCCAGAGTTTCCCGTGTTGCAGCAACATTACTAACCCATCATAGCTCTCTGTCTGTTGAGCCCATACAATTTCTTGACATGATCCCAGATTATCATTAAAATGCTGATGTAGACTGTTATATGTCTTGACAAACACCAGGACATACAGGGCAGCTGCGAGCAAGGCAGAGGGTGTCAGAGCTGAGAGCAGAGACTCAAGAATGAAACTGCGCCATGTACAATTAACTGTGTGATCGAAGTCAAAGTTATTAATCCTCATGAGCCTGTTTCATCACCTGTGGGGATGATAATGGTCGGACTAGTAGGAAGGTTAAAGCAAAATAATCCATGTGAACAGTTTTGCACAGTGCTTCACATCCTTGGTGCTCGATAAATGTGGGTTGTCATGGTAATTATTCGTATTAGGGAAAGTGATTTGTTTGTGATCAAAAGCTAGTTAAAACCTAAAAGAAACCAAAAAACTCATTGCCACTGAGTCAATTATGATTCATAGTGACCCCAAAGGACAGAGTAGAACTGCCCCCACAGTGTTTCTAAGCAGCGCCTGGGAGATTCAAACTGCCAACCTTTTGATTAGCAGCTGTAGAACTTAACCACTTGAAAAACCCACAAGTCGGGGTTTTTCAGCCTCTACACTATTGACATTTTGGCTGGAGGCTTCTTTGTTGTGGGGTCTCTCCTGTGCATTGTTTTATGTTTGGTAGCATCCCTGGCCTTTGGCCTTAAGATGCTCAGAAACACCCTTCCCCTAGCTGTGACATCCAGAATGTCTCCAAACATTGCCAAATGTCCCTTATGGACAAGGTCGCTCCTCAGCTAAGAACCACTGAACTTGACATCACACATTAGAAAGAAGATCAGTTTAAGTGGACTTCAGCATAACATGAATAGTCTTCCAATCTTAATCCAATATTGTAAGGACAGAGTAGCAGGGGTGGGGCCCAGTGACCATGCTCTCAGGGGACATCGAAGCCAATTGACATAACTAGCATGTTGCTAAGAGAGTCTTCTGCACACCATACTGGTGAGTGGTGTCTGGGGTCTCAAAAGCTAGCAAGCTGCCATCTGAAGTACACCAAATTGTCCCAACTCAGCAGGAACAGATGACCACCGAGGACCAAAATGACATGGGGAAAAGAGAACCCAGAAGACGGAAAGACCAATGTGAATGGGTAACTACGTCAACATGTGACCAGAAGAGCCAAATGGTGTCTGGCCACCAGCAGTGATGGCCGTGATGGGGCTCACAAAGTTCATTCTCACTGGCGACATGAGAATAAAAAGGGATGCACCCTGAGAACTCCACTAAAAGACCACAATTGATGGTCTAAAGGCCTTGGGGTTCCCTTGGGAGCATGGCCCCTAGTCATGATGCTGCCCCTGTCCATAAATCATTACTAAGGTCGACTCCTCAGACATGAATAGATGGAATTTGGTGATACAGAGTGACCACGCTGTGTGCGCACTTTATGGTTCTATGCATCTATAGAATGTTGTCCTATGGACCTCTTACTAGACAGGATGGAGAGGGTGGAGAAAAGGGGACAGGAGATTGTTAAGAGGATATGACATGTATAGAACAGATAGGAGGAGTGTGCTGTCACCGGGCAAGGAGAGCAGTAGAGCTGCACATAGGCAGGCCTGCAAATTTAAACTGGACTGTACACTTTCACTCAATCACAGTAAATAAATAAATAAGAAACAGTGAACTAGCCCCCAATTCTCCCACAGATGTAAACACACACACACACACATACACACACACACGGAAACCTTGGTGGCATAGTGGTTAAGTGCCCCATCTGCTAACCAAACATTTGGCAGTCTGAATCCATCAGGTGCTCCTTGGAAACTCTGTGGAGCGGTTCTACTCTGCCCTACAATGCCACTATGAGTCAGAAGCAACTTGATGGCAGTGGTTTTGGTTTAGAGATATATATGCTACTATTTCCAGAACATTTTCATCACCCTAAACAAAAACTTTGTGCTCACTGGGCAGTAACTCCCCTTCTCTCCTCTCAGCCCCTGGTGGCCACTCATCTGCTTCCTATCTCTATGTACTTGCCTCTTCTAGATATTTGTGTAAGGGAAATCATACAATACTTGCCCTTTTGAATGTGGCTTTTTTCGCTCTAGGGTTGCTATGAGTCAGTCACGACTTGACAGCAGTGCATTTTTGTTGTTGTTAGTGTTTCCCAGGTTGATCCACATTGTAGTGTGTATTTCGAGTTGATTTTTCTTTATGGCTGAATCGTATTCTGTTGTATGTATATACTACAATTTGCTTATCCATTCTTCTGTGGATCAGCACTTGGGTTGTTCACTGATTTTGGCTGTTGTAAATAATTCCACTATGAACACTGATGTACAAGTGTCTGAGATTCTTCTTTCAGTTCTTTTGGGTTTATGTCTAGGAGTGGTATTGTTGAGTCATATGATAATTCTGTGACTTTCCTTAAAATCTGCAAGTATCTATATTTTACCTTTACTATCTGCCTCGAAGGCAGTGGGTTTTTTTTTGTTTGTTTGTTTCATTTTGGTTTTTATTTTGTTTTAATTGTGCTTTAGGTGAAAGTTTACATTAAATTAGTTTCTCATTAAACAATTAATACACAGATTGTTTTGTGACCTTGGTTGTCAACCCTGTAATGTAGCAACACTTTCCCTGTCTTGGCCTCAGGCTCCCTGTTTCTGTTTGCCCAGTTTTCCTATCTCTTCTTGTCTTCTCATCTTAGCGTTTTGATTGGTGCGCTCATTTAGTCTCATACGCATGGTGGAACTGTGTGTTACCATTGTCTTACAGGCCTGTCTAATTTGTGGCTGAAGGGTGAACTTCAGTGGTGACTTCAGTACTGAGTTAAAGGAGTATCTGGGATATGGGTCACTTTTTGAGGGACTACCAAGTTGTTTTTCAAAGCGGCCGCACCATTTTACATTCCCACCGGCAATGCAGAAGGGTCCTACTTTCTCCACATCGTTGCCAACACTCGTTATTTTCTGTTTGATTTTTTTTTTTTTTAATAATAGCTATCCTAGTACAAGGTGGTATCTCATTGTAGATTTGATTTTGAGCCTTTTTCATGTGTTTACTGGCCATTTGTCTATCTTCTTTGGAAAAAAGTCTATCCAAATTCTTTGCCTATTTTTAGATTGAGTTGTCTTTTTGCTGTGATGTGTTGCTCTCATTAGGTTTCATTGGGTTGGTTCCAACTCAACACGATTCTATGTACAACAGAATGAAACACCGCCTGGTCCTGCACTGCCTTCATGATTGTTGTTTTGCTTGATCCTGTTGTTCAGACACTGTGTCAATCCATCACTGAAGGTCTTCCACTTTTTCACTGACCGTCTGCTTTACCAAGCACAATGACCTTCTCCAGACATGTTCAAAAATCTCACCATCCTCACTTCAAAGGTGCATTCTGGCTGCAATTCTTCTAAAGTGGATGTGTTCATTCTTTTGGCCATCCATGGTATATTCAGTACTCTTTGCCAACACTTCTTGGGTCTTTGTTATTCATTATCCAGCTGTATGAGGGGATGTAAAACACCATGTCTTGGGTTAGGTGGACCTTAGTCCTCAAAGTAACATCTTGGTTTTTTAACACTCTGAAGAGGTTTTTTTTGCAGCAGATTTGGCAAATGCAACATGTTGTTTGATTTCTTGATTGCTACTTTGATAGGTGTTGATTGTGGATGAAGTAAAATGAATTGTAGGCTGTCTTAGTCAGCTGGCACTGTTCTAATAGAAACATTACAGTGGATGGCTTTAAAAAGAAATTTTATTTTGTCACAATCCAGTAGGCAGCCAGCATATCAACCCATCTTGTTGAGAGTCTGCCTTGTTTTTGCTGATCTTCTACTTTAAAAAGCATGATGTCCTGCTCCAGGAATTGGTCCCTGTTGATAAAATGACCAAAATTTGTGTTGGGGGTTGAATTTTGTGTCCCCCACCCCAAAATATGTGTATCATTTTGGCCAGGCCATGGTTCCTGGTATTGTGTGATGTCCCTATATGCTATGAACACTGCTTCTACAAGGTTACTGAGAGAGGATGGGCAACAGTTGTGTTAGTGGGACAGTACTCAATGTGTAAGATTATGCTGTGACTGGAAGCAGTCTCGTGGGATATAAAGGAAAGTAAAGCAAGCAGAAAGTCGAAGACTTCATACTATCAAGAAAGAAGCAATGCTGGGAGCCAAGCATATCCTTTGAAAGGATCTGGCATCTCTGTCCCTCCAAAGCTCCCAGTCCAGGGGAAGACTGATGACAAGGACCCTTCCCCAGAGCCAACAGAGAAAGCCCTTCCCTGGAGCTGACACCCTGAATTTTGACTTTTAGCCTGTTTTTCTGTGAGAAAATTAATTTCTCTTTGTTAAAACCATCCACCTGTGGTATTTCTGTTATAGCAGCACTAGATGACTAAAACAATATGTAAGCCAAGTCTCATCCTCTTTTCTTCTAAGGAGCATTCTGGTTGTACTTCTTCAAAGACAGACATGTTTATTCTTCTGGAAGTCCGTGGTATATTTAATATTCTTTACCAACACCATAATTCAAAGGTATCAATTCTTCTTTAGACTTCCTTGTTCATTGTCAGCTTTTGCATGCATATGAGGTAACTGAAAATGTCATGGCTTAGGCCAGATGCACATAATCCTTAAGGTGACACTTCTGCTTTATAACACTTTAAAACAAAGTCTTTGGCAATAGATTTGCCCAGTGCAATGTGTCATTTGACTTCTTGATTGCTGCTTCCATAGGTATTGACTGTGGAGCCACGTAACGTTTTCTGTGTTTATCATGATGTTACTTGTAAAGATTTTGGTTTTCTATAAATTAAGATATACTCCATAGGGAAAGCTGAAGTCTTTGATCTTCATCAGCAAGTACTTCAAGCCTTCTTTACTTTCAGCAAGTGAGGTTGTGTCATCTGTATATTGTGGTTTTTAATGAGTCTTCCTCCAATCCTAGTGCTACATTCTTCTTAATATAGTCCAGCTTCTCAGATTATTTGCTCAACATACAGATTGTTAAGTATGGTGATAAGATGCAACCATGATGCACTGATTTTAAACCATGTGGTATCCCTTTGTTCTGTTTGAATAACTGCATTTTGATCTATGTACAGGTTCCAAAAGCAGAATTAAGTATTCTGAAATTCCCTTTCTTCTCAATGTTATCCATAGTTTGTTATAATTCACAAAGTTGAACATTGTTGCATTATCAGTAAGACACAGGTAAACAGCTTCCCAGTATTTTCTGCTTTTAGCCAAGATCCATTTGACATCAGCAGTGATATCTCTTGTTTCACATCCTCTTCTGAATTTGGCATAAATTCCTGGCAGTTATCCATCAATGTACTGCTACAACTGTTTTTGAATTACCTTCAGCAAAATGTTACTTGTGTGTAGCATTAATGATATTGCTTGAAAATTTCCTCATTCTGTTGAATCACCTTTCCTTGGAATGGGCAAAAGTGTGGACCATTTCCAGTCAGTTGGCTAGGTAACAGTCTTCAAATTTCTTGGTGTAAACACATGAATACATACAGCCTTGCATCCATTGATTGAAACAACTCAATTGTCATCCTGTCAATTCCTGGAGCCTTGTTTTTTGTGAAGGCCATCAGTGTAGGTTTGAATACTTCTTTCAGTGCCATTGGCTCTTGATTATATGAAGTCTGACAATTAAGTCTGCAAACCCATCCCAGTAAACGTGCTGTATACTTCCTTGCTGAATATAACTATGGTCACCTTTGAAGCACTCCTTTTGGGAAGCTATGCATTGATACCAGCACCCTTTAAAGCGATTTTGAAACTCTTTTTCTGGGATGGCCATCAGAGCTGATGTTGTATTTCCCTTGATGTCCTGAATGTCATCAAGATGTCTTCATTTCAACATGTCCATTTTCTTCAGGTAAAGAAAAACACCATGGGGGGCCAGGTCAAGTGAGTAGGGATGGTATTCTGATACAGTTATTTGTTTACTGGCTAAAACCTCCCTCACAAACAACTATACAGTTAAGCTTGCAAACTTGACACCATGTCACCGTGCACAATGGCCATTCCAGAAAGAGTTCTCTGAGGCTTTATCAGTCTTTCAATATTTTGCCCATAGAATCCCTTACTATTGCATCTGAAGGACTGAATTATTTTCTTGAGTTCTTTTAGCTTGAGAAATGCTGAGCATGCTCTTCCCTTTTGGTTTTCTAACTCTTTTTACATTTCATTATAGTACTTTGTTTTCTCAAGCCAAGGTTTGAAATCTGTGTTGTTCTTTTACTTTGTCACTTCTTACATTCTCTTTAGTTATTCTAGATCAAAAAACAAGTTTTGGAGTCTCTAGACATTCATTTTGGCCTTTTGTTTCTTCCCAGTCTTTTAAATGATCTTTTTCTTTCTCCAGGTAGGTTTTCCTTGATGACATTCCATAAGTCTTCCGGTCTTTGGTCATTAGTGTTCAAAGTGAGAAATCTGTTCTTGAGATGGTCCCTAAATTCCAGGTGAGATAATCTTGAGGTCGTACATTGGGTCTTGTGGACTTGTTTTAATTTACTTCAACTTGAACTTGCATATGAGAAATTGATGGTATGTTTGGCCATCAGCATTAGTAGTTAGTGTATAAATTTGAGTAATACTTCAATTAAATTGGTCTTCCTTGTAGGCAAATGGATATTATCCTACCGCTGACAGCATAGCACTTCAGGATAGATCTTGAAGTATTCTTTTGATGACAGATATGACACTATTTCTGTTCAGTTTGTCATTCTCAACACAGTTTAACGTAAGACTGTCCAGTTCAGTATGGCCAATATGAGTCACTTCCAGAATCATTAATGCCTAGAATATTGATCTTTATACATTTATTTCCCTCTTCATGGTAACTGTCTTAGATTCATACTTACTATTTTTCACATTCCACCTATAAATGGGTGTTTGCAGCTGTTTCTTATCGTTTCGAGTCATGCCACATCAGCAAGTGAAGGTCACAAAACTTTACGGTTGTCATTAGGGATACGTCTATTTTGAAGAGGCAACTCTTCCAAAGCTCTGTGGAAACTTGTCCACATGGGTGGTTCTGCTGCTATTTAAAATACCAGTTGCATAGCTTCCAGTATCATAGCAATACATGAGCTACCACAGCATGACAGACTGACAGCTGAGATGCAGTACAGTATTCTGTCTTGCATTAATTTGATCTTATTCATGACTGATTGAAAACAACAGGAATTACATTTTAATTTCTCATGTTAGCTACCACAGTGGAAACAATCAGCTCCTTAATATAACACATAGTATTTGAGAATGGGCATTTTGCCCATTTGTAAGCTACTTTTCCCATATAAGGTTGTTCTGTATGTTATAATATGGAATTTTTAAATAAACGTACTAGGTGTTATAAATCCAAAAGAATGTTGTCCTTCTAGATTTCCTACCTTTGGAAATTATATGCTTGTTTCAGTGATACTACCAGTGAAGCATCTTTCTTTGAATTCCATTTTTGATTATTGCTTTTAAAGCTTCTTTCTGAATCAGACAAGAGAACCAGGCTTCACTCTTTCAGAAAAACACCAGGAACTACCAGATTGATTGTCCCCACAGCAGGCTCTGTATTTGTTGGGTGATTTTCAAAAATCAAACACAGCCACATGGATACAATTTACCATCAGAGGTGATGTTTTAACCAATGTTTTAATTTTTTTCATGGGAATACAATAAAGGGAGATCTTTGTTGGAAGAAGTGCAGAGAGCACGGCTACTACTGTGAAGTATGCCACACTCATTTAGAAGCGTAAATTCAGGTGTGTGTATGTTTTCATTTGCATTGTTTGGGAGCTTTGCATTATATGTTTCAGTTTTGAATATGCTATTTGCCTGGCTTTATTCACTGTGGCATACGTTTCCAATTTTCGATAATTTTGAAACAACTCCTGTCTGTCTGCTAATAATTAAAAAGGTCTTTGTGGTTCTGAGGTTTCGGTAAGGATTTAAGTCTAAAAAACTAGTTGCCATCAAGTGAACTCTAACTCGTGACAACTCCATGTGTGTCAGAGTAGAACTGTACTCTGTCGAGTTTTCAGTGGTTACTTTTTTACAAGGAGATCAGTAAGCCTTTCTTCTAAGGGTGGATTCGAGCCTCTAACCTTTTAGCTAGTAGCTGATCCCATGAAATATTCCTACCACTCCAGGACTCATTATGTCTAAAAGGATAAGTATAAATGCATACACTGAGCCAAGAGATTTAGAGGTCACTGGAGACAGGAGCCTGTCTTCACTTATTCTTCAGGTTTGTCCCTAGATCTCACATGCAGGATTGGGAGCTGGTGGAGTCACAGTGGGTGGTAATCCTGAAGTGGCTCCCCAGGGAGCCTGTTTTCTTGGCACTCCCTCCCGGGTTTCTTGGTGGCCTTCAAAGCTTTGTCATTGGAGTCTCTGTAAAGGGAAGATTCTTTTCCATTTGAATATCTCATTTCTGATTTGGGTATCATTATCTTTATTTCACAGTGGGGGAAGGAAAGCTCAAGGGGACCTGCTTCCTGATGGCAACATGATTTTTGTCATGGGACTGTTCTTTGTCACATGACTTCTGTTCATTGATCCAAAGATTTAAGTGCCCACCTTGTGTCACCAAGGAATTTCTAGTGAGCAAAACAGGTTTCTGGCCTCACAGAGCTTATTTCTAGAGACAGACAATCTATGTGCAAGTACCTGAATGAACAAACTGGAATTTTAGTATTTTTGAAGGAGGAAAAGGGAGGCTGTAGCTGGAAAGGAAACCGTGGTGGTGTCATGGTTAAATGCTACATCTACTAGCCAAAAGGTTGGTAGTTCAAATCCAACATGTGTTCCTTGGAAACTCTATGGGGCAGTTCTACTCTGTCCTATAGGGTTGCTATGAGTTGGAGTAGACTTGATGGCAGTGGTTTTTTTTTTTTTTTTTTTTCGTACTTGAAAGAGATGAGGAGCGGTTTCTCTGAGAAGCTGACATTTAAGCTGAAGTCTGAAAGGTAAGAAAGATGTAGACATCAAGGAAGTTTAGGAAAAAGAGCAGCCCAGATAGAGTAAATAGCTAGGTACAAGCTAGGTACAGATTGCAGGGCCCCAGCACAGCCCAGAAGACATAAGATATGGAAACCGTTGTGGTGTGCTGGTTATGTGCCATGGCTGCTAACCCAAAGGTCAGCAATTCAGATCCACTGGGTGCTCCTTGGAAACTCCACGGGGCAGTGCTACTTTGTCCCATAGGGTCACTGTGAGTCAGAATGGGCTCAGTGGCAGTGGGAGGTCCTAAGTAAGGCAATTCTGACATAGGATTGTTTTGAGAGAATATGAAAGCATGCTAGACAGGATGAAATTCTAAACTACATTTTATTTCATTATGAACTGGAAAAGCCAACCTTAGCACTGCCCCCAAATCCAAAGCTCCTGTAATTAAAAACAAAAACAAAAATGCATACATATTCAGTACTTAGAGTGAGACAAAACTGTGAGGAAAGTTTGGGTCTTCCTCTTTAAGATTCTCTTTGCCCTAGAAAAATCTGGCTTTATTGGCTACTGGAGCACAGCATTTTTGAGAGAATGTGTATGTTTGTTCCACTCACATCATTTCTTTTCCCCAGAAGGAGACCAAACTGTTTATAGGCACGATGGAAACAAACAACTGGGTAATACCCTTCCAAACAGTCAGAACCAGGCAAACTTTCTGCCAGCACAAAGATCCACCAGGGCAAACAGGCCAGCCAGGCTTGCTTCTTTTGGAGCACAGATGCTGCTGCTTTCCTAGGATGACAACATAAATGATAGTGACCATTATCGTCTCTTCTCCAGAATTCTAATTTCAGAACTCTGACCCAAAAAAAACACACCATTTGTTCCTCTTGAGCATAAGATTCATGCTGCCCCAGCACCTGCTGGAACAACCAAAGAAGATTTGATTGGGCCTCTTCTACCTTCTGCTGTTCTGTGTCCTAAGACAAGCATCCGAAAGAGGCTCTTTTCTGTTGCCTGGAGGAAATACTGGTCTTGTTGTGCCAGTGAGAGGCTTGTAGGGATGCCAGGAACATAATCTTCATCCAGCCATTTCTCTCAGGGCCCAGAACTCTTTTCACTGGAACAGCACAGCTCACTTGCCATCTTGAGATGTGTTTGTGGTCTCTCTCTCTCTCTCTCCCCCGCCACCTTCATAAAAACAAACATTCTGGCATTAATCTGTGTTCTATATATTTCTGGGACCCATGTCCTTCCTCTAGTTAAGCTTGGAGCACAGATGTGTTTTAAGAGCGACCTGATTTTGAGGATCTGGGATGGGACAAGCCATATGTGAACTGATGCCAACCCCAAATTGGGCAGTTCAAACCCACCCAGCCACTCCATGGAAGAAAAGCCTGGTGATCTGCTTACACAGCCAGGAAAACCCTATGGAGCAACTCTACCCTATAACATGTGAGGCCGGCATGAGTCACGGGCCGACTCCACGGCAGCCAGCAGCAACAACGTCAACAGAATGGCCTGTTGTTTCCACTCTTAGTAAATTAACCTTCAGACTTGTTAGTAGTTGGTTCCTGCTTCCTTATCATTCATCTGTTTCTCCATTCTTATTATCTGCCTCAAAATCTACAAAAGTTTCCTTTGGTATTTTCTTACAATTTAATTGATAACTCTTAACAAAATATATCTTCTTTGTTGACTTGGTCAGCTTATGTTGGTGGCTACCACTTCTAGTTTCTTCTAAAAAAATGGCCAATTAAAAAATGATACATTATTCACAAAGAAGTTTACTGGAATGTAAATTTCTTTGTCTTCTACTATTCCGTAATAGGTAGAGCAGTGCCTAGTACACAGTGGCATGCCACAGTGAATATTTAAATGAATGAATGGGTGAAACCGACATCAGACTTGTTTGTGTGAGGGGCCCTTGCAGCAGTGTACTTCTCCTTCTCATGAAAAAATTCTTCCAAAGTCAAACTGATTCTTTGGAAACATGTTAAATTAAAAAGAATGCAAATGACAAAGGTAACAAATGCCGTAGAAACAAACAGCTATTTGGATTCACATTGGTTTATCAATGTAGCAGTCATTCAAACGTTTCCATAACTGATCATTAAAACCACCACAGTGATAGCAAACTAAGCTATACTAGTGGTTTAGAAGTCCATGCGCAATAAGAAGGAGGCATTAGTGTGAGGAGCTGACCCTCCCATGGTAACTGTCCAGCCCATTGCATTGCTTCTGTACCTGAGATGCAAATGCCCTGGGGTCTTCTGAGAAAGAGAAGTGTGAATTAGAATATCCAAATGAAGTTTTTGACTACCCTAAATCCCATGTGTCATCATGGATGCAATTCCCTAAAGCTGTGATTCTGTTCATCACCATTTCTTTCACTGTGTTTGGTTTGTGGGCTTAGAGTTATGAGGGTGACAATATTTCTGACATTGTTTACAGAGTCCTGCACTCTAATAAAGCTTGCTTAATCATGATGGAATAAGCTTCACTGGCAAGAGCTTTGTCAGAGCTGAAAATGAGTTGGTGGCAACTGGTTTAGAAACTTGGAGCTCTGCTCCCGTTACAAACAGCCTCATCTTAGGCTACTCTTTTTTGAAAAGGAAATGGTAACTTAGTTACTGTTAGAAGTGAGACTCATTTCTGTTCTTCCTTGTGGGAAAACTTATCAGATCAATACCAGTGGCAGGGAGAGGAATGTTAGTGGCCCAGAGAGAGACCTGCTTGGCCCCAGAAGCATTGGTTCTCACCTAGGATGATTTTACTCCCCAGGGGACATTTGGTGATGTCTAGAGATGCTTTGGTGTGTCACAGCTGGGATTTTCTAGTGGGTAGAAACCAGAGATGCTGCTAAACATCCTATAATGCACAGCACAATGTCACATAGCAAGGAATTATCTGGTCCAAAATGCCAGTCGTGCCAAGGCTAAGAAACTCTAATCTACAGGGACCCTGCTCAGCTCCAGGAGGATGTCCCTGCTTGAGAAGAGATTTCTTCTGTTGCTATTTTCTGGTTCTGACTTAAAAAAAAAAAATCTACTTTTGCCCAAAGAGTTAACAAAGGGGAAATAAAGTTGGTTTCAGAAGTAGACAGGGTAGAAGCCTAAGAAGGGTTTCGAAGGGTCTGAGACAATCCTGCTTAAAAACATTCCTTCCCATCTGAACTTCAAAGACTGCAATTCTTCTAATACGGAGAAACTCTTCTGAAGTCAGGGCTCCTGGGTTTTGAATTAAGAATAAAGAATGAGCTAACGTAACATTTGTTGAGTATTTACTAGGTGCCAAGCCCTAGGCATTCTCTCACTTGATCCTTTTAGCAACGCTGCAAGATGTGCTCAGTTACTATTGCCTTTGTACCAGGAAGAAAGGAAGGCTCGGAAAGGTTCAGTAACTTGCCCAAGGTGACCCATTGGTAAATGGTGGTGCTGAGATTTTCACCCAGCTATGTCTGATGCCTAGAGCTCACCAGTAACCAAGACATCACTGTATCTGGATGTGACTCTTCTACCACCTATGGAAAAAGAGGAAATTAAAATCATAGCTCCCAGGAGTTTTTAACAAGGATAAGATGTATGCCGATTTGTTCCTTTTAGTCTTGCTTTTCTTAAAAACCCTAACCAAACCCAGTACCATCAAGTTGATTCTGACTCATAGTGACCCAACAGGACAGAGTAAAATTGCCCCATAGAGTTGCAATGGAGTGCATGGCAGATTTGAAGTGCCAGCCATTTGGTTAGCAGATGTAGCACTTATCCACTACACCACCTGGGTTTCTTTGGGGGCGGGGGGGAAACTGGTTGGTGTGGCATCAGCGTCTACTCGTGAGGGCCCCGTATGTGTCAGAGTAGCTCTGCGTCCTCTAGAGTTTTCGATGGCTGACAGTTTAGAAGTAGATCACCAAGCATTTTTTTCAAAGTACCTCTGAGAGGACTTGAACCTCCAGCCTTTCATTTGCACCACCCAGGGAATCTCTTCTCTTTAAAGCTTCCCTTTTAAAATGATAACACTTGAGAGAGGCTGCAGTTGAAAACTCCCATGGAATGATTCCACAGACTCAGTGTATCTTGTAAGCATTTGGTGTCTTAGTCCTCTAGTGCTGCTATAACAGAAATACCACAAGTGGCTGGCTTTAGCAAAGAGCAATTTATTCTCTCACCTTCTAGTAGACTAGCAGTCCAAATTCAGGGTGCCAGCTCCAGGGAACGGCTTTCTCTCTCTTTTGGCTCCAGAGGAAGGTGCTTGTCATCAATCTTCCACTGTTCAAGGAGTCTCTTAGCATAGGGACTGCAGGCCCAAAGGATACATTATGCTCTGGCTCTTGTTTCTTGTCGGTATGAGGTCCCACCTGTCTCTCTGCCCATTTTGTCTTACATCTCAAGAGACTGACTCAAGACAAAATCTAATCTTGTGGATTGAGTCCTGCCCCATTAATGTAACGGCCTCTAATCCTGCCTCATTTGCGTCATAGAGGTGGGATCCACACACAAAGAAAAGTCATATGAGATAACAAAAATGAACAAATCACACAGTACTGGGAATCATAGCCTCTCCATGTTGACACCAACTTGGGGGGGCAGGGCACAGTTCATTCTGTGAGAGTAAGGTTCTAAAAGCACCCATTTCCATGGTCCTTCACCAAGACACTGATTTAGCAAGTGAAGGGGGGGCTCCTAGGATCCCCACTTTAATGAACCCCTCCGGATGATTCTGATGCCAGGGCTCAGGAAGATCACACTTTTCTGTCCCCTTTTGAGAAATTAGTTTAACTGACTGGTTTTATCTGAGGAAAGGATACTGGCCACTCTGGAAAGACCGGGTGTTTGAAGAGAATAAAGGTCCCTGGGTCTCTCACGCTAGTACAGTGGAATATTTACTCTTCCGGTGCGGGTTCCCACACTTTCCTTCACGTTAGAACCTCCTGGGAAGCTTCTAAAGCCGCGAGTGATCAGGTCACACTTCAGACCAACGCAATGCCAATGTCCTGGATTGGGAGCTGCATCGTGTATTTTAATGAGATGATTCTGATGTGCTCCAAAGTTCAGGGACCACTGCCCTATGTGTTGCAGGTTCCAGGCCTTGGCTGGTGCTGCATTTTCACTGTTGTGCTCTTCCGTGCTTCTAACCCCACGTGCTGAAATCTTACCAAGCAGGACCCACCTGCAATCCACTCTTTTCTGTAGCCTTTCCAGATACTGCCGTTCTGAGGTGGTTACTCACTTCCTTGCTCTTTGTGCTGTTTTTGGGGTGTTCTAGTTCACCTTGAATGTACTACTACCTGTCTTTACCAGCTAGACTGAAAGTTCCTTGAGGGCAGAGACTCTAAACGATGCAGCTTTGGGCTCATCTGAGCAGAAAAGGTAGGTGAGGATGGAGGCAGGAAAAAAGAAAAGACAGAGGCAAACACAACGGTCTTTGATGGTTTTCTTCACAGCAGACCAGATGGACAGTGTAGGCCAGCCTGGGGCTGGACTCCTTGAGGAAAACATCCCAGCAAAGCTTTTCACCTCACTCTCCTGGGGAGGTCCCAAGAATCCTTCTGAAAAACAGTACCTTCTAAATAGTGATGTTTGACTGTGATACTTCGAAATGTGAGTGTTTGCTGACCAATGATTCAAGCTGTAGGAAGGTAGGAAGTCAAAGGAGTCTTCCTCACCAGGATGTGTAGGCAAAATTTATTAATGCTTGTGAAGGAATTTAAGAATAAAGAATACTTCCCAAATTTCCCTTCTCTCTTGGTTGTTTCCACTCTGCTCGCTTCAGAAATGTACCCTTTTATTCTGAGCTGACACAGGACTTCAGTTTCCCCAAACACAAGAGTCATCAATGGGCTTGGTAAACTTTTCAGCATTGTTTTGATTGGCCTACCTAGATGTTTACAACTGAGGAGCAGTTGAATAAAAATCTGGAATTCTTGTCTCTTTTGAAAATGGAAAATCTCTTCCTATTCTGGACTTAACTGATGACAGCAGTCAACATCTGCCCCTAAAAAAGGTCCAGGCTAGTGAGCTTGAATTTGCCACAGGCCCCACCTTTCCCTACTATATTCCACAAGTCTGGTTCAATCGTGTCAGTTAGGTGACCGTGTGGTCTAGGCTAGTGGTACCAGCATCACCTGATGGGCTTGTTGAACAGGGATTCCTGGGTCACGTTCCCAGCAGTCCTTTGTAAGGAAGAGCTGTCTTGTCTACTCTATTGATTTATTTCTATCATTTTCTGGCTGTTTCTGTGTATCATATAGACTCGTATTTATTTATTTTATTATTTGGGTTATAATCCAATACCACCACTACTTCCTTGCTTGAGGTATTTCTAGTTTGGACATTGGGAGCTCTTTCAGGTTAGCTGCTGTGCCGTTTCATTAGCACCCCTGCAAACCCCACGTGGAGGAATTACTAAGTCCTATGGCGGCCAACCAGAGGGTTGGTAGTTCAGATCTGCCAGGCACTCCCTGGAACCTCTATGGGGACAGTTCTATCTCTCTGTAAGTTCGAATTGACTGGACAGCAGTAGGTTTAGTTTGGTTTGGGGTACTTTGTGGCACTACAAGATGCTCCAGCCTTATTTTGTATTTTTTCTGCCCCACTTTGCAATCCATTATTTCCCTAAAGATCACTGATTTCTTTTATTGGAGAATGTTATTTAGAAACCAAGATCTGGATGCTCATTACTATATTACTATATTCTTGTGTCTATTTGTGACTATATGTCTGTATCTATATACACACATGTATTTTAAAAACTGGCCATATGGATACCTTCAACTGCAACCTAGAGTGTGTGTTGGATTTTCAATCTTTGTATATGATTTAAGTGCTTCTGCTGGCATAGTGGCTAAGTGCTGTGTCTGTTAACCAAATGGTTGACAGCTCATATCTGCCAGATGCTCGCTGGAACCTCTATGGGGCAGTTCTACACTGTTCTATGGAGTCACTATGAGTTGGAATCAACTTGATGGCACTGGGTTTGCTTTTGGGTTTTTTGCTGTTGAAATTTAATTGCTTCTAGTCTGTCTTAAGGAGTCCTGGCAGTGTAGTAGTTAAGAGCATGGGTGCTAACCAAAAGGTTTGCAGTTTGAACCCACCGGCAGCTACCTGGAAATAATATGGGGCAATTCTGTTCTACCCTATAGGGTCACCATGAGTGAGAATCGACTCAATGGCAATGAGTTTGGTTTGTTTGGTTTTAGTTACTCTTGAAAAAGGAGCACTGGTGGCACAGTGGTTAAAGCCAATTGACTGTGAACTGAAAGGTCTGCTGTTTGAAACCATGAGCAGCTCTGAAGGAGACAGATGTTAGCCATCTGCTTCTGTAGACAGTCACAGCCTTAGAAACCCTGTGGGGTGACTATGAGTTGGAAGTGACTTGATGACAGTGGGTCTGAGTTTGGGTAATCCTTCTTAAAGGACCAACCTAACCAAACCTGTTGCCATCAAGTCAATTCTGACTCAAAGTGACCCCACAGCACAGAATAGCACTGCCCCACAGTGTTTCCAAGGAGGGCGTGGTAGACTCAAACTGCTAACATTTTGGTTGGCAGCCACAGCTCTTAGTCAGTGTGCCACCAGGGATCCTCTTAATGGATAGAGCGGGGAAATATGTGTATGAGTTAGTGTACACAAACAAAACAAAACAGAATATCATTGCCATCAAGTTGATATCGACCATGTGGGATAGAGTAGGACTGCCCCATAGGGTTCTAAGGAGAGGCTGATGGGTTCCAACTGCTCACTTTTTGGTTAGCAGTGGAGCTCTTAACCACCTCGCCACCAGGACTATGAGCTAGTATGTATGCATGTATTCCTAGCTCTATCCATTGGCAGAGACTTGGAGCAGGTAGTTAAATCTCAACAGTAGTGAGCACCCAGATTTTGGTTTCTAAATACCACTAAGCCATGGCTGGCACAGTGGTTAAATAACCAAAATGGTAGTTGTTAGCATGCAGCTGTGGCCACATGAGAGAAAAGACCTGGCGATCTGTTTCTGTAACTACTACAGCCTAGGAAACCCTGTAGGGCTGTTGTACTGTGTCCTATATATGGTCACTATGAGTCAGAATCGAGTTGACAGAACACAACAACAATACTACTCATGAATACACATATTCTTGTGTCTATTTGTGACTATATAGCTATATCTATATACACACATATATTTTAAAAACTGGCCACATGGATACCTTCAACTGCAACCTAGACTGTGTGTTGGATTTTTAATCTTTATATAGCTTTTTTATTTTAACAGAAGGGCATAAGAAAGGTTCTCTTGATAACTATGTAATAGATGTTCCTTTTCAAAAAAATCCCATGTATATGCTAAGATGCTTCCCTCTATGAAAATGTCAGCAAATCATGTTTTGTATGCCTCACCACTGCTGTCATCAGCTGCTTTTGACATTGACTCATGGTGACCCTGCCTCCACGAGTCACAGTAAATTGTGCTCTATAAGGTTCTCAATGGCTGATGTTTTTTTGGAAGTAGACTGCCAGGCCTTTCTTCCAAAGGGCCCCTGGGGGGCTTGAACTGCCAGCCTTTCAACTACCAACCAAGAATGTTAACCATTTCCGCCATCCAGAGACTTCCAGTATGCCTCAGTGCCTTCCAAAATCTTCTACAGTTTGGAATACACAGCCTCTTGGATAGGCCTGCCTCGAACGAGGCCTGCCTCGTTCCCCTGTCTTGTAGTCTCAGTTTGTTTCCAGCCCTGCTGAACAATGCCTATTGTAATGCTGACCTGGCACTTGTGAAGTCTAAGTATAAGCCAAGACACTTCTCAGAGATTAGAATCAGAACTTTGCTTTACAACTGAAATCTTATTTTGAATTCAGGTATAGAATTACTCAGACTTAATTGCACTGCCTTAGGATAGTATTAAAACAATAGTTTTAATTATTTTTAGGGGGGTAAAAAACTTACTCTGTTGTCTTGTTAGGAAGGTGAAGTAACTAGCTACAGTCTTTGTGAAAACATCACAGCAGCATATTAACTAACCTTCAACTGTGAGCTTTCCCTGTGGTTGCTTCATGTTTGTTTGGGAAGCAGCAATACTTGGATTGCACCCCCTTTCCTCTCATTATACTTAATGTAACTCTTGTGGGGCCTGGATATGCCTTTATGAACTGTGCAGAGAGCTGGAAAGAGAATCCAACCCGCATGGCTCATGGGCTGCTACAGGTGTGGCCCCTCGGTGGTTTGGAAAACATTCTGGGTTTTAAACAGCAACATCTATAATTATGGAGGCGTCATCCCCTCCATAAAAAAGAAAACAAAACAATGAAAGCAAATCCTTTCTGCTAACAAGGTGTAGTCATAGCAAGCGTTCAGCCTTCCCAAAACCTGTCTGGCATTTGTTTCTGGCCTGGTGGGGCAATGTCTTCCATCTCTCTCTGAGCACTCATAAAACAATAGAAACATAAACAATCAGAGGGCAATGAATAGCCTCTTTGGGGTAACAGGAGAGAGAAGTCACTTGGCTGTTAATATCAAGGGAATTAATGCCAGTTTACATAGGTAATTTCACGGCTTCACTTTGCAAGTAGGTGAAAAACAACCAACAAAGTCTTAGAAAGGTGCCAGTGTGAAGAATTGGGTATGGTGGGCAGTTTACAGGGCTATCCATCATGTAGTTTAAAGCTGTAAAAGTAACTGAGATGTGGCCTGTTGTAGATGGTGCTTTGGGTACTACAGAATCAAACCTGAACATGCCTGAGACACAGCTGGGAGGTCTTACAGCAAGCCTGGTTCTGATTCAGTGGGCTTGGGTAGGGCGTGCAAGTCTGTATTTTTAACAAACCTTCAGGTGATGCCCGTGCTGCAGGTGCGCACATCTCAGTTTGAGTGCCAAGTCTGTAGATTGTTCTAGTGCTTGTGTCAAATAGAGTCAAGACGCCTATACTCCCTCAAGTCACCAACATGCTGGACTATGAAAGCTGCAGGAGTTGATTCCAACTAATGGTGACCCTGTGTATGTCAGAGTAAAAAACTGTATTCCAGGGTTTCAGTGGCTAATTTTTTGCAAGTATATCACCAGGCCTCACTTCTGATGCATCTCTGGGTTTGCTGAAAACATCAACTATCGATTAGAAGCCAAGTGTGCTAACTATTTGTACCACCCAAAGGTTGTCATTGTTAACTGCCGTGGAGTTGGCCTTCAACTCATGGAGTTGGCCTTCAACTCATGGGGACCCACGTGTTACAGAGTGGAACTGCTCCATAGGGATTTCTACGCTCTGTTCTGTATGGTAGCTGTTTGCAAGGCCGTTCTTCCATGGAGCTGCTGGGTGGGCTTGAACCATTAACCTTTTGGTTAGCAGCTGATCACAGCTGCCTTGAGTCACCAGGGCTCCTTCCTTACGAGTTGGGGGACAATAGCCAGGTTTTTGGCGTGAAGCTAGGCCAGATACTTCATTGTGTACCGTTGTTTGTAAAAACTGCAATCCATGGAGACCCACAGGACAAAGCTCTCTAGTACAGTCATAATGACCAATTTAGAAAAAACATAGATTTTCAGTCCTTGTTTATTTTTGTTTGTGGAACTGTGTCCTTAAAGGAGCAGGAAATGCAATTTCTATAACTAAGGTCCCTCTCCCCGACTAAAACATCAGAACATGCAACATTGTCTCTGATTTTAATACTAAGCCTCTGAACAAGTTTTGCTGTGAGGGGGAAACAGTTTTAAAGAGGTGGCTGGCTACTCAGTTACCAAATGTGGTTTGTCTGAGAGTGCTGGTTAATACTGTGTTCTTTAAAATGAGAGGTTTCCTGCGGTTTCCCCATCTGGGAATAGAGCAACATCAGAACATAGAGGACAGGCTCATCTTGCCACTTACACTGAAACACATGATTTTTATCAGCCATTTTTATCTTCTTGGACATAAACTTATGAATTTAAGCTTTCATTCAAAAAATAGTAGGCCCCCTTCTTCCTGCTTTATCCCCTCTTCTGCCCTTCTCTCTTCCGTTCCCCTCTTCTCTGTCTTCACAGGCACAGGATGTCTGCCACATCTAAGTGGAGAGGAGAAGGCCAGCCTACAGGGAGTTGAACTTGATCTTCACCCCTCTGACTTCAGGTTCTTTCCTGACTGTAAAGAGACATGCATGCTGGCTGTTTCTAAGACCGTGTCTGAGGACTGGTCACTCTTTGCTTTTGTGAAATGGAAAGAGAAAGATGGAAATACATGTAGGCTCTGTGTTCCTGTGTGGCCTAACTGATGAATGCTGGGCTATTAGCTAAAAGGTTGGTGGTTTGAACCTAGCCAGTGGCTCCCTAGGAGAGAGGCCTGGCCATCTGCTTCTGAAGAGTTGCAGCCTTGAAAATCTTATGTAGCTGTCCACTGCACACATGGGGTCGCCATGGGTCACAATCGACTTGATGGTAACTAACTGCAACCACTCAAGTCAGAAAACCAGGGGTTCTAATCCTCGTCCTGCCACTAACTCACTCTTCAACTATAGAGGGTACCTTAACTTGACGAAGCCAATTGATAGATTTGCTTATGCCCATGTCTGTCAAGGTGTAGAGGTCTTATGCCTTGGGTGCATGGAATTAGATAATGTTGAATTGCATATTAAGAAACATGTCCCCTTTTCAGGCACTTTCACTCCTTGTGATTGTTCAGGAAAAGAAAGAGAATACAAAAATCCCTGCTGATGGTCTTGTCATTAATACCTCCCAGCACTTGCTACTCTCCATTTATAATAAAAATAATTCAGAGGGTTTGTTTCACTGTGTTTGTTTTTAATTTATGGAGGGTGATACTGATTTCCCATTTAAGGTGGTAATATGAAAGTAAATAAAAAGTAGATTGATTTAAAGGGAAATATGTAGCATAATTACTATATTCGAATGAGTACAGTATATATTAATTATTTAGAAACTGTCATACAGGTGTCAAAAATCAAGAAGTTGGTACCTGTAGTTTAAGAAAAATAGAATCCAGTGATTTGAAATATTCTGTTTCACATTAAACTTACAACAGAATTCTAGAATCTTGTTAAGTGATTAATGTGCACTCCAATTTTTGTTCCCCCAAATAAGCCCTAGTTAGTGACACAGTGTCTCAAGAAGGATGCTCCTGCTTAATGTACAATTTATAGTGATGTGTGATAGGGCACTGATGTCACCTAGTATCTCTGGGGAAATTTTAGCTGCAGTTAACTATAGTTTGTTAATTGTGCATTTACAATGATTTTGTTCCCTGTTACTTAAAATACAACAAAATGAGGACAAGCACCTTTGGCTTGGTGTAATTAAAAATGAAATTATGTCAGGAACATCTGTTTAAAAAGGGATTCCTATTTGTTTTATCACCAAAAGGTGGCGTCCTACCCCCATGCCCTTTATTTCAAAACCCTTCTTGCTTTAATTTAACAAAAAGAAACTTCCAGTTGATTACTGATAAAGAAATTAAAATGTACTCCCTGTGAATGTAATGTGACAGTGTTGAAAATGAACAATATGTTAAGCTGCAGTTAAGTTTATCTCTAATGTAAACCAAATGGATGTGGAATTCCTTAATAAAGTGGCACATCAGGCAGTATCATACACAGAACTGAGTACAGTATATCATGGGACTTGTAACCAGGATTTCCTTTTGTCTGCAAAACTTGTTGCCAACCTGACTCTGGCCTCCACTTACAAATGAATGTGGAATTTACAGGCAGTTAAAATGCAGAGTAAGATCAGCGACAATCTCAACATTTTTCTAGGTTGGAGATAAAGTTAATTAAAAAACAAATAGACAAACACCTCACACAATGTGAAAAACAAGATCAGAGCAACAACTGCCCTTCCCAGACTATGAAAAGATATGCCACAATACACTGCCATTCCCGAGTTAGAATTGTACAGCTCAGTCTGTCATAAACATGCTATATCTAGCATAAATATTTTAGAAAAATTAAGGATGATTTTTCCCCCCAATAGACTAGCTACTTTGTGTATTTCCATGTGAGCTCAGCAGATAGATTTTCTAATGATGTCAGAGTTGTTACGAGTATTAACTGCCTTGACTTAAAGCTTCTAGATCAGTGCCTGGGTCATAGTGGTCACTCAATAAAATGTAAGTTGTTGTTACTATGAGCTTCTCGAGGGCTGACTATTTTTGCATTCTCAGTGCCTAGTATATGGCCTAGAATATAATAGGTATGTCTTTAATGTCTTGAATCAAAGATACTAAGAACCTAGCCTCTAAGTATCTAGGACTTTCTACATGAACAAAAAAGCATTTTGTTTATCTAGATTCTAGTCTCAAAGATCCAATGGAGGTCTCGTCTGGATGGCATGGCATCTTGCAAAGCATGCATTAAGCATGAATTCTGCTATGCTGGAGTTTTAGTTACCTTAGAGTATTCTCTTTTTCTCTAGCTATTCCCTGTAGCTCCATGAATGGCTTTGTTATTTCTTACTTGTAAAACAGATGCAGTTTAAACTGGTAGCCTTATGCTATCACTGAAATTGAGATTGAGATTTGCCGGTAGAATGAGTGTTTAATAATGTTTATAAAGATTCTATCCCAAAGAATTTGTGATGAACTTTCTAGAATATGTATTAATCTACAACTGTGTTGAAGCCTCAAGACCAAAGGGGCAGTGAGCTGCCCCCCTGACCCCACCCCAGAGTAAGTACTTCATAGGAATCTACAGGAGTGTCTTTCGATGTATTAACTTAATTAAAAAAAAATAAAATAAACAGTCTGGTACACCAGCCAACCAGTAGCTGATTTGAAATGCTGGCTTAGAGTCTGGCAGCATCTAGGGTAATGGTTTGGGTCTGAGAAGAATCATTTCCATTAACTATCAAAACAGCAGAAAGCCACAGAAGTTCCATCTCTAACTCACGCATCTGAGATATCAAATCTATTCCTTCTCTATGTGTGTTTGTAAAACTGAAAGAAATACTAAGGCCTTTTGTTTTATATATTTCAAAACGTAGATCACTAGGCTCCTCATGTACTCCTTCAGATTTCTAAATGCAACCAAACTTCAAAACAGCCAAAAGAGTAAAAAATTTCACATTTTCAAAATCTTGGACAAAGCTTTTTGCACATGAGTAATCTCTGGGAGAGCAGGTTTAACTTGTGTTAAACAACTGATTGACATGCTAGCCCCCAGGCGTTTTCCTAAGAGGAACTGTGGCAAGAACAGTGCTCCTAATGCGGCCACCTTCCCCCAAATTAGACTCCACTACACATTCCTGCAGTGACCAACAGGCAGAGGGAAAGCTGGTCTCCCCATACACTCTTGCAATTTAAAGATGCAGGGGAAAAATCCCTGGCTGGCGGGTTTGTACTTCCTTGCAGACAGGGGTTTGTCCTTCTGTTGAACTTTCACCTCCCGAACTCGTCTCCTTTCATTGGACAAAGTGCAGGAAGAATGAGGAGAGACCAAGGGAGGATGGGAGAGGAGCAGAAAGGGGGTTGAAAACACACCCCACCTCTCCCTCCCTCAACTGTCACTGATGGTGAAACACTTTCACTTTTAACTGGAGGAAACTCACATCCTTGCTTATGCTCTCCCTTCCTTCTATATTTTTAGCTCAGAAGATAAGCAAATAGCCATGGCATTCGCATCTTCGTCCCTAGTTGCTAACGCTCTCCCTCTCGTTTTTCTAGTGTTTGAAACAGTCCTCCGTCCCCCACATTCTGCGGAGTCCTCCCCCTCCCCATGATGTCCCTTATTTTCCAGGTCTTTCCTACCAGATTTCTCTGTTTGCCTGGGACTGCTCTGGCGTTCCCTTCCTCTCTCTGCTCTGTGGGGCTCTGCCTCCCTCTCCCCTTCCCGTCCAGCCCGAGCCCCTCACTCCCACCTCCCGGCCACCCTTCCCCCAGCTCTCCCTCTCAGCTCCCCCACCCCCACCTCTCCGCTCCCCTACCCCCGCGATGCTCTGGCAATTGCGATTTTTTTTTTCCAGAGCCTTGTTGTTTACCCAGCAGGTGGATGTGACGTCAGGGACGCACAACAGCAAAAATAACAACATCTCCCTCCGCGTGTTGGCCTCTCGCGCCTTATTTATTTATTTGTTCCCGGAGGCCGGGGGAGGGGGTGGGAGTCAACGCCAGAGGGGCCCGGGGAGCCGCTCGCGTTTTGGGGGCGCTGGTAGGAGGATGTCTCGAGAGTGTGAGAGGCGGAGAGGGGGACTCGGCAGGAGGCCGGGGGGCCAGCTGGGGGGGGGGGTCGCCCTGGCCGCTCTCCCCGCGACTCCGCCGCCGCTGGCCGGGCTCCGGGAAGCTAGTCCGGGGCGAGCAAGCGGAGGAATCTATTGTTATTTATTGTGTGGCGGCTGCACGCTGTACTCACCCGGCCCTCGCCCGGGAGTGCGTGTGCGCGCGTGTGCGCGAGTGAGTGTGTGCGCGAGTGTGCGCGGGGGTGCGCGCGCGGGCGGGAGTGGGCGCGCGGGGAAAGGCCCGAAAACACCTTAGTTTGCACCGAGAGACCATTTGCAGCGGGTGAGTTTGTATTTTTCCATTTCTGCTCCACTTTTTCCCAAGCCGCCTCCTGCCTTGTTTCTGCCACTTTAAGCAACAACCACCACCAGCACAAGAAAAAAAAAAAAAGAAAAGAGGAAAAAAAAAAAAAAAGAGAGAAGAAAAGAAAGAGAAAAAGAACAGAGAAAAAAAAAAAACCTACTTTCCACCTCTAGGCTCCACGTGCATCTCCCTCCACCCCTCCCCTCTCTGCCTTTCTCCTCAGGGTTGGGGCCCAGGTTCTGGGGTGTGTGGGGCGATGCAGGCTGGCAAGCGGGCGGTCGAGTGAGGGACCTGGCAGTGCCTGCCCCTTGGATCTATTTGCATAAGTCAAATGGGGGGGGGGTGGAGTGGGGAGACAGTGGTGGCCAGGAGGCAGGATCGCCTCTTCCTGCACTCTCCGAGATCACTGTGGGGAGCGAAATAATAAGCCCTGGCCGCCTGTGGGAACTTTGGTGTCCAGAATAGGTGTCTGGGTTCCAACTGAGGCACTGGGCCCCGGGCTGTGATGGTGGCGGGCTAGGGGCATGCGCCGGGCATCTTCTAAGCCCAAAGTTTGGACTTGGAACAAACTTTTTCCCTTCATTCTCTGCCGGTATGTGCCCACTTGATGTCCCTTGGGCTGCCTGGCCGGCCAAGGCAGACTGACTGAGGGTACCCGCATCGAGGGCCCTTTGCCTGGGGGCATATCTCACGTTCCTCGCGTGCGCGCCTTACCCAAACTTGGTGGCAGGGGCACTTCGCCATGGCCCCCCGAGAGCCTGGAAAACTAAGATACACACCCGTATACTCCTAATCAAACAAGCATCCTGATGCTTATTCTCCCGGGCTGCCCCCAGCCTCCTGGCTACACGCCCGCGACACGTGGCCAACCCCACGAGTGGGAGCAGGACACGCTACAGGGAGTCCCCGTGCCCCCATTTCACTCCCCCTTCAAAACACACTTTGTTTTCACACCCCTCTTAAGCTGGGAGCACAGGGACATTCCCCGAGCCCCGATCCGTCCAGCGATGCGCGTTCGTTGCGTTCTTCCAGCCCCGTCCCGGCGGCCGAAGCCTCTCCGTCTCTCGCCCGCGCGCCGCCTTCTTCCCGAGCTCCTGGTGCTCCATTCCTGTCTGGTGTAGGCGACTTTGCGGAGCCAGTGAGCCGGGCTGTGTGCGCTTCGCTAGGGACGCGCAGCACCGCAGGAGTCGTGGAGTTGCCAGTTGCTGTGGGGTCGTGGTCATTAGCTGCCTCCGCCTCCCCTCTCCCCCGCCTCCTGCCCCCCTTCTCTCCAGACACTGCTGCACTTGGAAACTTTGATTCCTTCTCCTTTTGGGCCCTTGGCGAGCCCCCTTCCCCACCTGTTGTGAGCTCTGCCTTGGTCCCCGAAGACTTGCAGTGACACAAGCGGGTGCCGGAGAGCTCCGTGCCCAGAAACACAGTCGCATGCCCCCTCCCAAGTGTTCGCTTCGAAATCGCTGCTTGCAGCCCCCCACCCCCCACTCCAATTCTCGCTCAGCTCCCGCCCCTGTGAGAATAAGGGCTAAATAAACAGTTGTAACTCCAAACCGCACGCCTGCGATTGAATCCGTATCCCACCCCTTTATCCCCCCACCCCCCCTTTTTGTTGTTGCAACTTTTGTAAGACTGATTCCGGGGAAGGTGCTGAGACTTTGGCTTAGGTTGCTTTCTTGATCTCAGGATCCTAGCAGGGATTCCCAGAGTCACACACACTCCTGGGTGCTCCGAGCTTGCCGCCCTCCCTGTCTTCACCCGCCCCCCACCACTCACTCGTCCCGACACCCTAAATTCCCCTCAACCTGTACGGGGAAGACTTGCTGAGAGTCGTCCCGTTTCTTGTCAACCGCAGAACCCGAAACTTTGTAAGAGGAAGAGAGCGTGCGGAGAGCCAGCGGGCGAGGGGCAGCGGCGTCGGGGACCATGGTGCTGCTGGAACCTCCTGCACGGGCGTGAAGGCGGCGCTCCCACTCCCTCCCGGACTCCCCGGTAAGTCGAGGAGGCCAGCGGCCGGCAGCCGCAGAGGCGGCGGGTAAGATGCAGGCGGGGTTGTGGGGGCAAGGGACACCCGTGAGCCCAGGGCTGCACCGCCGGGATCTCCGTGCCCCAGGCTCCAACTGGGCGGCTCTGAGCGCAGCGATAAGGCGCCCGGAGCCAGGAATGTGCCCGTCTTCCAGTCGGTAGGTGCTTTGAAATACTGGACTTTCTCTTTTTGTCCTTCCTAAATCCAAAAGTCTGACGATCAAAGTTTAGCTTGGAGTGTAAAGTACTCCAAGATAAAATATGATGACATCTCTCACCCTCTTTCTCATCATACTCTCCCCTTATAACTATTAATTATTTCCAAGTCATTGTGTTCAAATACCCTTACTGGGCTGATTACAAAGTGTATTGATTTAGTCTGGGCTCATCGTACGCGTTCTTGTTAATTCATTTTCCTTTAACTCCACCAGAAAAAACCGAAATGAAACTTACTTCTTCCTCCTCCCTCCCTCTCCCACCCAAAGTCCTGATATGTGAGGCTTGGACAGAATGATGGAATTAGTACTAATATTTCATTTGGTTGCTTTTGAGATTCTTTAGGCCACTTCCGAATGGTTGGGGTTGCTCTCTTGTCGCAGGTATTTTCTAAGTGAGTGTTTCCTTTTTTGTTACTGCTCTTTAAACAGAATGCTAGAGAGATATTTTGGATTCCTTTTGAAACCAGTCAGTACCTTCAGACCCTCTGCACTTGACCTGTAGTTCATATGCTTGTGGATTTAGGCTTGCACAATGGCTGAGTTGGGAAAACCTCAAGAATATTTAAGGACTTTTTCTGCTCCTGAAAAATATGTGATTTTTTTTTTAAATACGTTCAAAATTGTGACTTTCTTTTCCCCTTTCCTCATTTTTCCACAGTTAGAATCAGTTGTGTGTGTGGGGGGGGGGGGAGATGTCTTAAATAGAATTTGAAGAGAAATGGTTTAAGACCTCAGGTGTTTTCTACCCAGGGGTCATCTTCATACTTGAAACAGAAGAGTTCCTGCCATTTGTGGTTTCTGGGAGAAATAATATCAGATCTCTTTTGGAATTCTACTGGAGTTTTGATTCACAAATTGGAAATACCCATCTGAGTCCAGGGAAAAAAACTGGGCTTATACTTTCAGAAATTTGGAAAGGATTTTTCCTCTCATTCTGTTTGAAATATCTCTTAATTGAACATTAAAAAATATAGAAAGGATCTCAAGTAGTTACCATTCAAAAGGTGTCAGCTAAAATTTCTTTGTAAAGGGAAAAAAAGGTTTAATGTCTTGCCAGTGGCTGCATGTCCCCCCCACCCCGCTTTAGACTTTGGATTAGTCATTGTATGAGAGATGGGAGAAATCACTTTTTTTTTTTTTTTTTGGAAAAGTAAACAGCCTCCAACTGCTGAACCTTGACAACCCAAATTAAGGAAGCAGCAGAGATCAAAAGGAACTGCTGCTGGGGTGTTGTCAGGAGCTGCTAGAGGGAGAGCCCTGGACTGTTCGATCAAGCAGCAAGGCTGTATGTTCACTTACACAGAGATGGACCATTGCAAATAGTGATCTTTGTTGTGGCAGTGAAGGCTGACTTGGAAAGAAACAGCCAGACTCTCTCTAGGTAGCATTTAAGTTTCTTTTAGATGCTGAGTTGCTACAGGATGTATTTATTTGTTTGTTTCATTCATGTTTCTTTGTGAGGGCGCTGGATCTGAAAAGGTGTAACAAGAGTATTAAGTGGTCTGGAAGCTGTCTTGCTTCCCAGAACAGTGCAGTAGAATTATTTTTCCTCACCAACATTCGACTCCTACACTAGAGTTAGATAACATTTTCTCACATCGAGTTGGGAAGATCTGCTTTGTCAGAGAAGCCAGGGTTTTATATGTGAGGGTTTACATCTGATGTGAATCTTAAAAAATTTCCTGGTGATGAAATTTTGTGTCAGCCCACTCTGGGATTTTTAAAAGGCAAGAGGGAGCATAACCCTCTTTTTTAAATTGACATTCAACCTGACCACTTTGCTACTTTTAGTCAAGTTCTCTGTAACTTGTCCTTGCTTGTTGTCTAGGAAAATTGAACTGCTTTACATTTTTAAAGGGAGTAGTAGAAGTAATTACTGTAGCATTTTGTTTTCACAGGTTTATCAAAGTATAATGAAAGAAACATCAACTATTCAAATTAACTGTCTCAAATTAAGGGGCTTGTGTTGCTGGAGATGTCTGTAAGATTTTGTGTTTATATTTAAATCTTGGAGTATAAACTGTGCAACACTTTGTTTTTCCCCCTGCTATAAACCATTCCCAAATGAGGTGTTATTTTCAATTAAGTAGAACAAAGTAGGAAATAGGACAAGTAAATACATAGTAGAATAAAAATAATTGTCATTTAGGGATTACGTTTTTAATTACAAAACGTAGACCATGTAGTGAGCACTCTGTTTTTTTTTAATAAGCCAGAGTTCCATAACCATCATACACAACGTGTTTCAAAGTCTGTAGCATTTATTGCTTGTACCTTTTATTGTATAGTTAAGCCAGTGTGAGTTAAAAATATACATGGATGCTATTAGGCAATCTTTTGCAATATGTAACACTTTTTAAAAGCTATAAATAGTCTCTAGTTAAATCATTTGTACCAACAATAGCAAAAGTTAACTGATAATATTGAGCCCAAGCATGGTGTTTTGCTAGTTAAGTTTTTCATTAGTTCTCCCAAGACTATACTTCAGGCCGCATAAATTTGCATTCTTAGGCTCTATGGAAGGATATACCTGTTTTCAGCAGTTGTTTGAATTAACAGAAGAACTGTGATATTTCCTAAAACAAATACATTTATACCACAGCGTGCCCAATGCCAAAATTCAGAAGGAGAAGGGAGAATATAGCAGATGTCACAACTTCTTCTGAACCCAGCTTCCTCTTTGCAGCCAATCTTATGGTGCATACTTATTTGGTTTGTATGTTTTACTTAAGACTCAAGCTCAATTTGGAAACGTTATCTTGTCAGATTCCACATCACAAAAATGTCTGTGTATCGGATAGTGTTAGGTGTTCTAGCACCAATTCCATTTCAGTGGGTGTGCCAAGAATATTTACAGGGTACAGCAAGAGTTCTGTCTTTTAAAAATAATTTTAGGCACACGTTAATAAAATTTAAATAGATTACAGGCTGTCAGAAAATAGTATAAATTTTGTTTATGATTCAGTTACTTTAAGGTACTTACATTAAAGAAACTCATTTAACCCCTGACTGAAGGGCATTAAGTGGGGAGGGAAGCCCTCCAAATAGCTCCCACTGCCCTCTGCTCTCCTGATAATCTTAAATTACTACGATTTAATTGGAACTTCAAGGCACTGAGCATGAGCTGTGTCTCTGAGAGCAAGAAAGGGTTTCCAGAGCATATGTAGATTTCCTTAAGTACTATTTTTTTTTTTTTTAAATTTGTGCAAAGGGCTCTTTCCTTCTTTTCTTACCCTGTTAGGTGGTATGCTTCTTTTATAGAATTTGGTTATAGTCATTGCCATTTTTGCTAAGCCAGCAGTATTGGCTTTTCTGTCTGTGTTTTTCCTGTTTTTTTAAAAAATATGTTTTTGAACCTAGAGTGCATAAAGGTCTCAAGCAGGTAGGGGTTAGTTTTATAAAGAAAATACCTCAAGGGAAGCGTCTACTAAATAGACTGATGAACTTTGTACATGAGCCAACATACAGTTTTACTGTTTGCAGGACAATTTTTTTTATTCTTTTTTTTTTTTTAGTTTATGGCAATACATGCAGCCAGGTGATGTAATGCTGAGACTGTGAGTCAGAAAAGGTTACAGTTGTGCTCTTGTGTTTTCTAAATGATCTTTCTTGTGATTTTTTTCCACTAGTCCATAGGCCAGTTTACTCTTGAAAGAGCCGTCTTATATGAATCAAAGAAAAAAAAAAAAATTCTCTTACATGGTGCTTGGATGAAGTAAGGGGAGAGGGTCCAAAAACTGGAGCGTCAGCAGGCTGTGAAATGAGATGAGTTCCTGAAATAGGGGCCAAACGGGTCAGATTTGGGATATCTTCTCCATGACAGTTGTTTTTGCCTGGGACGCGTACAGTTTATTTCCGCGTGGATGAGATGATGTGGTTACTAGCAAAGAAACAGATTTGGCTTGGATAGCCAGCCTAAAAATAAACGTTGTGAGAAACGTTTGATTTCAAGAAGTGCTTTGGTTTTGTATCCCCTAGATAATGTTCTTGCAGTTTGGGCTACAAGGCGGGTGTTCTGTGAAGAGGAAGTAGAGTGGGCTAAAGTGCTTGGCAGTCAGAGAAGACAATTAGATGGTGTTCTTTGTTTCTTCAATAAATTATTCTTATTAATTACAATCAGTTTGTGCAAGGACATTTTTTCCAAGCCTTCGAGTTAGAAGCCAGCACCCATTCATGAGAAAGGTGTGCCTGAGCCATCGTTGCTTTCCCGCACACTCTCGTTTCACCCAGCCATAAAACCTATTGACCTTATTGGCTGGTGGATGTCTCTGCAACACTTGTTTTTCTTTTTGAAATCCCCCGACTCTAGTTTTTAATATATGGTCTGCCTGGTGCACAACAGGTGTTTGTTTGGTGGTTATTTTACGGGGATTTAGCGAGAAAAACATTTCCTACCCACCAGCCACTGGAAGGAGCCAGTTTTAAGGAAAGAACCTGGTACCTTAAGAGGTGTAAATGAGTTTTTCCTCATGACCCTTCCCAAGCTGTTTTTTTTTTTTTAAAAAAGGATTCAATATAGTGCCTTGAAATTACAATTAAGTTGTAGTAATTTAAGATTATTGGGAGGGTGCAAAGGGCAGTGGAAGCTTTTTAGTGGTCTACTCTTGACGCTTTAAGCTGCTCAGTCATGAGGTTAAATGAGTTTCTTTAATCCGAGTACTTAAAGTAACTAAATCGTAAACAAAATTTGTATTAGATCCTGACAACTAATAATCTATTTAAATTACATTACAGTATCTGGGCAAAAATTTAATTAAAGACAGAAGTAGGCAGAAGTACTGTCAGGCCCTGTAAATATCTTGACAGGTCTACTCAAATGGAACCGCTATCACGAAATATTTACATATGTCTAGTATGTTTAGGAACATCTCAGCAGTGCCTGTGCAAAGCTAATTGCACTTTCTTTCCAAATCATAGTTTTAATAAAATTGTGTTTTTTTTCCCTAAAGGCTATGAGTTTGTACAAAATTGTGTTAAAAAATTCTGTGTACTGTTTAGTTCTCTGTATTCTGGATAATTCTACGACAGCTTATTTCCTCAAGCTGCTGCTAATTCCAGGCAGATGACTGAAGTGAGCGGCATCAGTAATTTGAAAACTCATGTCATTATACTCAGTTTCAATAGTTGGAAGATATTAGAGGCCAGTGTGTTATGGGATGAGTTACTGAAGTTAAAAAAAAAAAAAGGATTTGGTTGTGGCATTACTGGATCTATATTCAATAGAATGGATTCACTTAGGGTGCAACAAAGATTTTCTCTTGAATTTTGAATTTGGCCGCATATTCGGTCATTCACATTGTACTAGATTCTCTGGTTTTGGTTTATTTCGTGATCAGTTTTATTTATTGGGACATAACTCAGAACCGAGGAGTCCTTTTCCCCTTTCCAGCCCTGCAGTTGGGTGATAATGTGACTTGTGGCAAACTGTTGACCTCTCTGCACCAGCCCCCCATTTGTGAATTAGGGATAGTATTTAGAAGTTCATCCTTGCAGCTTGCTGATCCAAGGGCTCAGCGCCCTGTTATTCCTCACGACTTTGTGTGCATTCTTCTGCCGGGTCTGTTTCAGGCTTTACTTGCATTCTCCTGCCTGGTCTTTCTGCTGAACTAGGGACACCTGACCAGATAAGCTGGCACCTTCTCCTGGGGACAGGTGAGCACAGGGAAGGAAGCAGATGTTCATGTATGAGGCAGGAGGACACTGCCTTTGGTCCCAATTCAGGATGTTTCAGAGTGAGGTTCCCTGATAACCTGCGTCCTAATAGTTGTGTGTGTCGGCTGGGGGGAGCTGATTAGTATAAAGATTCTTAAGCATAACTTTTGCTAGCTGACATAAGAGGGTGCATTTTTAGCAGACTTCCCAGGTAATTCTAATGCAAACGAAACAGAGACCCAGGGAGCTAGTGATTTATGCTGCTAGATCCTGGAATTGAAATCTTTATCTTCACTTGGGTTTTGCCGATTTTTGTTTTACCTTGAGGCTCACTCTGTGTTATTTGTAATGTATTTGGCATTTTTGTTAAAATGTGGCACAGGTGGTTGTTATAAATGAGTACTGGAAACACAGCAGAGCCACTGTTCGGGGCACAGATATAGTTACACTGTTCATGGATGTGCCCTATGTAGGGTCAGCATTTGCAGGTGATTGTGATGCCCACCAAGGTGGGAAACTGGACTCCTCATTCATGAGGGAGTTAGACGAAGACCTGTGACCTGTCTTAATTGCTTTGACATTGTGAAACCTGAGAGAAATGCGGGCTCCTTTATCAGGATCAAGCACCAAAAGAACATTAGCTACTTGGGGAAGGAGAAGGCAGAACAGGAACCTCACAGTTCAGCAAAGTGATGAAACAACCTGGAACATAGGTGGTTTTTACCAAGTATCAGACATTTCCTTTCAGATTATGCCTTGTTTGCATCCACGTTTCCCAATGGGCATTGTCATGTTGTAGCTATACCAATTAGTGGCAAATGGCTTTCTGGATTTTTTTTTTCTCTCTGTATTCCATCTTAATTTTAAAATCTAAACTGTTTACTCATTAGATTAGCTGTGCTGGCAAAACTGTTTCCCTTGTATATCTTGGAAAATTCTCTGTAGTTGTATGTGATGGGGCATGCATGAATATTGATAGAAATAGCCTGGCCAAGGATGCCACACAAATAAAGAAAGCAGAATCCTAAGAAGAATGCATCCTACGAGATTACGAGATAAAGGAAGATAAAATGCGAAGGAGGCTTGTTTAAATATTCAGGGCTTCAGCTAAAGATTTAACCGCTAAGATCAAAAGAGTTATGTAAATAGAAGTTGTAGAGACATATTTTTCGTTTGTATCATAACGCGCCTTTTGAAGTTGCCCAGCAATAAAACAGTTGTCCAAAAATGTCTTCACCTGAAAATTTTTTTTTAATTTCCATTTTTAACTTTGAGTGTGATTTCATTTTAATAGATGCCCAAAACTTGGCAACTGTTTTTTGTTTTGTTTTATTTTGTTTAGAATGTCACTGTTGCTTTGGCTTTCAGTTTGGGTGGCATTCGGAGTAAGTTTTATAGTAAGAAAAAGTTCGTTTTATTTCTTTTCACACTCTGAAGCACTAAAAGAAAAGGAAAAAATATCAGATGGGGCAAGAGTTTTGAAACATGTATCTGTGTTGCTGAATAAAGGGTTCTATAAAAGTTGAAACATGGAGCTGATTGAAAGAACAGAAGACCCAAGGGTAGAGGACACATAGTATCATTAGTGTCACTGGCTGATGAAATCTCCCGTGTGATGTTAAATCTGTCCGCCTTTTCTGTTCAAAGGATGTGAATCATTTCATTAAAAAAGGTTAAGTAATTAACTTACACATCATTAGGGAATCAATGACAGACCTTTTTCAGTGATGTATTATAGAAATTCTCTAATACAGAATTTTGCTGCATTTCATTATTTGGGAAGAAGCTGGTTGACCCTTTGGAAATGGGGATGGGGGCATCTTCAGAGTGTATCACTGTCCACCTGCAACTGTAAATAATTTTGGAAAACATACTCTATTAAAATACAGTCATTCCATCCTGGATTCTCTGCCGTGGCCTTAGTCAGGCATGTTGTTGCAGACCTGCTGTTGTGAATGCTTTCTCCGGGTTTAAGAATGGTTCAACCACTGAAATATGTTCATCTTATTTTCTCAGTAACGGCTTTTGTTGCAGCGTGATGCATGTTGACAGTAAATGTGCAGCCCTAACTTTGTTAAGCTTACAATGAATTCTTAACTTGTAGAAGCAAGTCGACCTTTCGGGCTGTTGACTGGGGGCACTTCTCCCTTTGTGTCCTGTGGCACCCGCAGTGCAAGAGTGAAATATGCCTGGATAGAGATGGTGCATAAGGAAAAGAACTCCTCCTCTGGCAAAAGTTCACCTTTCCCCTGTGCTCTTTTGTCCCCAAATTGCACACAAGGTATGCTTCTAGGTGTTTCTTCCTTGTTGGTGTGTTCATGTTGGCCCAAACTGTGAAGGGTTCTTCCAGAAGAATCTTGTTTCTGCATTTGTTACTGTTTGTTTCTATTAGCAAGCACAAGAGGGACTTTCATGAACTACAGAGAACATTTCTGGGTTGGAGATGAGTTCTCGTAGCAGAGAGCTGAGGTAAGAGAATTCTTTAAATACGAGGTAGTCATAAGCATTTCTGAAAGCAGCGGAAATAGATTTTATCCAGGAATGCAGGGGTTTTTGTATTTGTAACACGCATTCTCCATGTTGACTAAAATGAAATGTCTAAGCCTTGAGTACTTTGATCTTTAAGAACAACTTTTGAGGAAAGAAATTTGGCAGGTATTTATCTGTCTTAAAATGATATGCTTATGTCCTTCAGTTTTTGCTATATACTACCTAAGACACTGAAAAGAAACAAAGAATAATTCTGCAAGCACCCATGTACCTGCAGCTCAGCCTGAAACAGAACACATCACTGATCCAGGTTGTAACAGATGCCTGGCCTTTCCCATCCTCGTCTTACCTGCATGCTTCTCCCCTGGTGGTTGCTGCTGTCCTTCACCAGCTGTTCTTCATCCCATGCAGTTCTTTATATTTTTTAACATGTACATATGTATTCCCCAAATATCAAAGGTGTTTTTTCCCTGTTGTTCAGTTATACTGATGGCATCCTGTATATATGTATGTACATATATTCTTTAAGTTGCCTTTTTGTTGTTGTTTTTCAGTAGAATTGGCAAAATTCATCCTTTGCATACAGGTAGCTGTAGTTTATACATCTTTCCATGTCAACCTTTTGAATTGCTGAATATTAATCCAAGACAAGTTCACCCTAGTTAAACCTAAAACCCAACTGCATTCACAGTACAGTGCGTTTGAAAACAACTTATAGTGTAAACGAAACCATCGGTCCCTACTGGAACATCATAATTTGTTCATGTGCTTTGTTGGGTTTATTTGGGGAGGGCACCCTTTAAAATCAAGTATTTATCAAAGAACTTGATTAAAAAAAACGATACACAGAGAGTAGTTGATCTCTTATATGTAGGAGAAAAACTCAAAGCAGGCAAAGCATTCATTTGAAGGAGCCTAGCCATTTTCTCATTCTTATTTAAAGACTTGGCTTAGAACTTAACAGTTACATATGCAGGGTAGTGAGTTAAAAACGATGTTTAATTAACAGGCGCTTTATACTTCTGTATCCTTGTTATGATATAGCACCTTGTTCTTCAGTGTAGAAAGTGATTTCTGCATATTTTAAAGGACTGGCATCTTTATGGTAAGAAAGCCACATAAATAAAGATATACTTAGATGGAAATCGGAACATGTTTTTAAAATAGTGTGTGTCTACTTTCAGCTCTGTTATCAAACTTGCTGCCTAAGCCTGAGTTGATGCTCTGTGATTATGCTAATGGCCAAAGGAATCGATGATGCGCGGCTAGATGAAATCAGTGGTATAAGCGGAGAGAGTTATCAGTTTTTTGGTCATTAAATATTAGTGATAAATAATACACTGTTCACTTTGAGTAGATAGAACATATTTAATTCTGATGTACGGAGTTTCAATCTAGTCAGGCTCATTGCTGAGTAAAATGATAATCTTGTGTAATTTAAGAGGAGAGATGAAAGGCATTTGTGTCAGTGTGGCTAACTGACTTAGGCCTTCTAGAAATGTTTATCTTGATCAGCTGGAAAAGGTTGGAAAAACTTGTTTTTTTACTCCTAGACAAGTTGGTTATTTGTGCTGACATTTTTTATTAGGAATATCAGTTACTTGGTAAATTATGTAAATGATGGGAGATGTTAAATAGAATGAGTCTAAAGGTAGTTTTGTCCTGAAGAACAGAGAAAAATAAAACAAAGGGGACAATGTTTAGACAATGCCTGTAAAAAGAGAAGTGAAAAGCACTGCTGTGTGTTAAACAGGATCCATTAGAGTCAATGATGCCCATTAAATAATGGTTTTCATTGAAAAAAGGAGATCTTCATATCCAAGTTATACCTGGTAATGGTTTATTTAAGGAGAAATAATACTTGTAACTTAGCATTTTTTACTAGATTCCTGAAATGTAAACATGGACACTGCCACCTTTGTCTGCAAAGTATTTCATTTTTAAATTACAGTGATAGGCATGCAACAATTGTACAACCTTTCATCAGTTTCTTCATCTGTTACAGTGACGGTGACTACATTCTTCAAATTGTACAACCATTCCTGCTCTCTTCTTGCAGATTATCGCGTCACTGTTAACATACATTCAGTGCCCTCTAAGCAAAAAGGAAAGGTTTCTAGTGCTGTTCTCCCATAAAAGACATTCTTCCCTGGATAGAGCTCGGCAGTTGTTTCTATATGATTCAACAGTACCAACTGACAAGAGAGAAAATAAAAGAAAATTTAACTTTTTTAGAGTATAAAGAAAGAGCGACTGAATTTTGCAAAATAAAAAGTCAGATTGCAGGCCATTATGTTATGAAAAAACAAAAAGAATTACACTGTAAACATGATTCTTTTGAAAACGACAGCTCCCACTCTCCCTTGGCCAGCCGTATTCTGCCATTTGTCCTGCCACTCCGTGTTGGCTCTTATCAGCAGAGTACCATCCACTGTTCCAGCAGGGACCTTGTCTATAGTAAGGCAGGCCAGCTGGGTCAAATTTTGTGATCTGGCAAATGGCCACTAGGAGCTAAGATCAGGCCAGGCTCATTTTTATGTGTGTCCAAAGCCAAGATTTCAACTTGGTGAAAGGCTGTGGAATTTATTTCCCAAAGTGCTGCACAAATGTTGTTCTTTTCTTCAGCTGCCTCCTTGGGCTGAGATGATTGCTTAATGCTCTTAATTATGCTGGATCCCTCTGTATTTTCAAACACCTGTGTGTAATTCAGATCATGGGTGGTCACAGAGCCTGCCTCTCCGAACAGCTTCCCTTTCAGAACGGGAAAATCCCAAGAAGCCTGACCGTGTCCTCAGTGTGACTAGAGGCTTAAAGAGGATGAAGCAGTTTCCCTTGAACTTCCATTGTTCAATTTAAAAGTGTCTTCATCTCTTGAGTTTAGGCAAATCTTACAATGAGTGCCTCAGAAATATATTAAAAAAATATGTATTCCTGGGTTGTAAGATATCCATAACTATTATCTTTATCAAAATCCACATTTAAAAATCCTATACGAAAAAAAAAAAATCTATGCAGTGTTTCGTTTAGTCCTGCCAAGTGATTCTGCAGTTTAGAGAACAAGGTGACAGGCTAGGACCAGTTTCCTTTTGAGACTTGGGCTGTTAGTGGAGGAACTTAATGACTACTTCGGCCTCGGAGCTGGGTGCCAGAAAGTTGTGACCTGTCAGAGATGCAGAGGATGTCAGTGAAAGTCTGGTCCATGCCATGGCTTTGTCCATAAGGAGACTGTGGGTCAGAGAGGGGATGTGATTTTCACCAGGTGAGGTATCAGATCCAGCCTTGTTCCCACAATAACATCCATACTTTTATTTTCGTGTAAATGTGAACGTATCTATTTACCTTGACATATTTATGCGGGTGTATATATCTGAGTATGTACTAAGTGTGTGTATACACACAAACACACATACATATATATGTGTATACACAGTCATGTGTTAATTTCTATGATATGGTCTTTGAAATAGGGCATCACATGATTTGGACGTTGTACGAACACAGGAACGTACCTAAATTGTGAGCAATAGCACTGAACGGATTTTACAGTTTTCTGTTGCTTGTTAACCGTCTGTTTCACTTGGAAGTGGACACTTGTGCACTGCACTACATTTTGCCACTGCACATTTCTTAATGGAAATTTCAAACATCCACTTTCCTCAAATGTTCCATTTTTAGCTCCCTTTTACTTCTCAGAGTAAATAGAGCTATGAAACCAACGATTGCGTACATTTCCTCTACTTACAGTGAAAGAGATGCACTTCCTCTCCTTCTGCCATAGGCCAGTTTCTTTACCTATACTCTAAATCCTAACTCGTCTCATTTTCTGGGGTAATGGACGCTATGAAAGAGAGACTAGAAAATAGTGTTGCCAAGATGTGCCTGGACACTGTGTCGGTAAATTTAACATATAGTTTTGTCATATTGTTTGACCTATGAACAGCATTTAAACGTATGTATCTGGAAAAAAGTCGTGGCTCTCTGCCTGTCGTTCTAACCTGACAGACTGCTGTGTGTTTGACTACCTCTCTTTAATCTGGTTTGTGACCACAGACATGTCTGCTGTCAGACGTTGCCCAAGTGAACATTGTGTGGTACATGATTGTCTGTGTGTGTGCCGTACATATACTTGTATGTCTGGGTGTATATGGGTGTATACATATACACATATGTAGTACATACATAATATAGTTGTTCATAGGTGCTCTTGAGTTGATTTTTGACTCATAGTGACTCCGTGTGGCAGAAGAGACCTGTTTGATAGGGTTTCATAAGCTGTAGTTTTTATGGAAACAGATCACCAGATCTTTCTCTTCTGGAGCCACTGGATGTGTTGAAACTGCCAACCTTTGGGTTAGCAACCCAAGTGCTTAACCGTTACGCCATCAGGGCTTCGTGTGTGTGTGTGTCTGTCTCTGTGTCTGTAGAGAGAACATGATTGTGTATTTTATTTTAAATAATACATGCCAACCAAAAACCAAACCTGTTGCCATTAAATTTATTCTGACTCATAGCAACCCTATAGAACAGGTTAAAACTACCCTATAGGACAGAGTAGAACTGCCCTGTGATGTTTTCACAGAGAGCCTGGTGAATTTGAACTGCTGACCTATTGGTTAGCAGCCATCACTGTTAACCACTTTGCCACCAAGTGCAAAACACCTGTTATCATCTTGTCTCCTCCCACTCACTGTGACCCGATAGGATAGAGGGCGTCTAAAGATTGCCTGCTGGATTGTGACTGCTGACATTTTGGTTAGCAGCCCTAACTCTTAACCACTGTGGTAACACTGCTCGAGATGGCATATTTATATGTTTTAACATATTATTTAAAATAATGTATATGAATATGTGTGTGTATTATTTAAGATATAAATTACAGCTGTGCTCTGTGTACTTTTTTTTACATACGTATGTACCACACTGTACCAAGAACATTTTCCTGTGTCATCAAACAATCTTCTATACAGTTGTCAGTGGTGAGATGGTCTTGCAGTGTATGCATTTGTACTTGATGATCTCTCTCTGCAACAAAATGGTATTTGTGGACAGTACCATAAGAACCAGGTTGTCCTTTCTGATGTTTGTAAGGTACATGGGATCAACGATAGCTTAGGCCTGTGGGGCTTCAGTTTTTTTCTCTGGATACATGTGCTGTGTAATGTGTGTGTGTGTGCATGTGTGCATATTTGGCAAGTAATACACTTCACTGTGGATAAAATTGGGTAAGGTTGAGGATCTGAAACTGATGTTAGTGAGTGGTTCAGATTCTACAGCATCCTGGGATTAAAAACAAACTCTGTCCCCCTTACTCCCATTAATCCCATTAGTGATGTCTGTCTTGCTCTTCCTTGGGCTTCAGGAGTTAGCTATACCGAGCACATTTTGGTTCAGTGGTCAGAGCATGTATTAGACTGAGGTGAAAAAAAGTGTTTGCTCTCTTCGTTAAACATCTATTTAAATTCCTGAAAATCTGGGACAATCAAGCCAGGTCTCATACAAAGACTGTAAATAGCCCATGAAACAAGAATCTATAAAAGGTAGAAGTTCAAGACTTCAGAGGCTTTGAATGTTCAGAGAACAAACCAAAAGTGGGGGGAGGATCAGCTATATAATTTGGAGTACCTAATGCAAAATGAAAATGTAAGGCGCCTTGTTAAAAAGTTGTTAAGAACCTCAAGAACTTTAAACCTCCTCCACACCAAAAAAATAATAAAAAAACAAAACCCCAAACTCATTGCTGTTGTTGTCAGTGGTGACTCATAGGAACCTGATAGGGCACAGTGGAATTGCCCTCTGTAGGGTTTTCAGGAAGCGTCAGGTGGGTAGAAACTGCCAACCTTTTGGTAAGCCGCTGAGCTCTTAACCGTTGAGTCACCAGGGCTCTGCAAGAGCAAGAGCAATAGCAGAGCATTAAACTGTGTGCAGCCTTTCTGAGTGCGAGGCCCTTTGTGACTGTACCTGCCTATGAAACTAGCCCTGCCGGAGGTTCACCAACTTGCTGGAATGGCTTTGCTTTTCTGCCCAGTTGTTTCCTCACTATAAATGAGAAGGACTGGGTTGGTGCAGGCATAGCAGTCTGAGGCCCTCTTGTGTTACTGCCATGGGTTGCTGGCAGATGTCACTCATCAGTCTTGGCTTGCTGTCTCTTCTGGAGTCCATCCAAGAATGGATGTTTCCTGAGTTTCAAGAAAGCTGTGGAATCCAACTTCTCTGTCATGTCGTTGACTAGATGTTGTCTAAAGGCCTTTGCAGGGTTCTGTGATTGAGGCTGGAGACAGTGGTTGTTCAGTAGGAGAGTTCTCCCTGTCCATGTAGGTGACTGGGTTCAATTGCTGACCACAGCCTCTGAAGCACAGCTGCCACAGTCTGGCAGTAGCGGATTGCATGTTGCTCTGAAGCTGAGGCTGACCCCACAGTGGCCAACAACAAATGAGGTTACTCATGCTCAGGGTCTGTATTTTTTTTTTTTAACCCTTTTATGACCCTTTCCCCATGACCTTACCACCTTGACTATCCTTTCTGTCCCTGTCACTGTGATTGCTTTTCATTGTAAACCTCTTATGGCTTTACTCTGGAAGACACATGTTCAACCTAACATTTGAAAGCAACCTCTGAAAAAAACCTTCTGTTCCTTTTCTTCCTTACTGTTAGTTATTACACACAGATTCTGTCTGGATTTACCGCATTTTGAAACTGCGCACAAGCCAAACCTGGGAGACATGGTTAATGCAAGCCTTACTAGATGCAAAACTCATCTTAATGGTGGTGATGTACCTCTTTGTTGGACCATTTGGGCATCCTCACTGGTAAAAATAAAGTGAATTTCCCTAACTGGATTGGAAAGCAAAACTGGTTTGGAAGGCAAGCATGTTTTTTTGGAAGGGGTCAACTGTAATATGTAGTGATTCTCCTCTACTTGGTAGCCATGTCATCTGTCTAAGGAAGTGATGGTTTTTGAGTCTGCATTGACTTTAGTGGTGGTAACAGTATTGTGTTAGGGTTGACGTGAGGCATAAATGAGCAAATGTGTGCAAAAGACTTGACAGTGGTTACTTAGCATCAACCTTTTGTTCTTGGTGGCTGTTTATTATTAATGAGAATTGTTCCTGATGCTCAGATTTGGTTTAATGACAGCAAGGTGTTGGTGGCTCTTTCTCTTTCTTTAGAATGCCCACTCAGTGAAAAATGGGAAAGTGAACAACTCATTTTCCATGCTTTTCCCCCCAACTTTCCTAACATCTTTTTCGCCATTGTCTCCTCTTTTCCATCCAGCATGGTGGCTCTTCCTGACACAGTGGCATGAAACAGTTTTGACAAGGCTGAGAGTGCTGCGAGGGATCTCTTTTTGAACTGATGTGAAAGTTGTTTCTGAAAGCCCAGAAAGAAGGTGTGGTGTGCGTTCTTATGACGCGGGGGTGTGGAGGGGGGAGGCAAGGAGAGACCTTTCATGTCCCTGTGGCCATTTGAGGAAGCAAAAGATTACAAGCAGCAGGTTGGCGCCTATGTCTGCCCACAGGTGATGAGACTCCTTCAGAATTAGTTGAAGGCTCAGTGCTTTTTCCACAAACAAGAGCATTGCCATCCCCACCCACGAGTCCAGTATGCAGCGAGGAAAGGAGAGTGACTGTGATCCATGTCTTGTGGAGCTGCTCTCCAGCAGACACTCTTGGGTTTTGAACGTCAGCACACTCCCATCTAGCTGTTTACTGGATCGCCTCTGGAATTGCCTTTCCACAACCACCTTAATTTTCACACTACAGGGACTAGAAATGATACTTTAGTTGGGTCAAACGTTAGACTACACATGGGTTTTATAGTCAGGTTTGGGATTTGAATGTGTTTACATAGTCTGTCTGTATTATTTTTCCCTGGCAAGGTGTCTGATGTTTAGTTCCTGGGGGAGCGAGAGAGCTGCTCAGGACTATGCGCCAGTTGTAAGCCAGTTATTAACTTGTCGTCCGTTCGCAGTGTTGAATGTCTCTATTTCCATGCCTCCGCTGGAGGCACTGGAGAATGAACTGATGGGGCTGCTTGGTAGTTTGGAAAGAGGAATAGCACATCGGTCTCCTGTAGCTCCCCATAGTGGCCATGATCTGTGTTGGGTGAGAAGCTTCCCTTTCTTTGAGCCAAATCTGGGCTGTGCATATGTGGTCAGAATATTTAACTCCATTGTTGTCAGTGAGCGGGACATGCATGTTTATGTACATGCTTGTTTCTTAGTGGTTATGAAGGCTGGCAGTTAAGTTCGTGAACTCATCCTAGAAAAAGTGTTACATGCATCATCACTGGATATCACTGTGGTCACTGTCATGGATTCTATTGTGTCCCCCCCCAAATGTCTTGATTTGACTCAGCTATGAGTCCCTAGATGGTGCTGTTCCTCCCATGTGTTGTAAATCCTGCCTCTGTAGTGTTGATGAGGGAGAATGGGCGGCAGCTGTGCTCTGGGGACAGGCCTCAGGTTCCTTATATCCTGTGGGATATAAGGGAGAGAAGAGAGCAGGGTAAGTTGAGAACCTCATACCATCAAGAAACAGCATCGAGAGCAGAGCATGTCCTTTGGACCTGAGGTTCCTGTGCCAAGATGCTGTCCTTGAATTTGGGTTCAGTCTACTGGACTGTGATTAACTTCTCTTACTGAAGGCACTTATAACTCCTAAAGGGAGCTGTGGCTTACTAGACTGTGACAATGAACGTTTCTCCTCATGAAACCATCCGCTTTGTGGTATCTGTGAGAGCAGCACTAGTGGACTAAAACAGTAACGTTCGTAGGACTCCTCCTGGAAGGCTATGCTTGGACACCAGTGCCTATTCCACCCTTCAGAGCAGTTTTGGTACTCTTTCTGGAATGGCTGTAAGAGCTATCATATTATCCTTGATGTCCTGAATGTCATCAGAATGCCTTCCTTTCAGTATTTCCTTTATCTTTGGGTAGAGAAAAAGTCATTTGGGGCCAGGTCAGGTGAGTACAGAGAGTGTTCCAATACACCAATGCAGTTATTTGTTTACTGGGTAAAAAGTCACCCTCGGACAGCACTGTGTGAGCTGGTGTAGTGTCATGTTGCAAGAACCACTAGTGCTGGCGAAAAGTGCAGGTGGTTTTTGTCTAACATTTTTACATAGCCTTTTCAGTACTTCCAAGTGGTAAACTTGGTTAACTGTCTGTCCAGTTGGTACAAATTTGTAATGACAATCCTTCTGCTGTAAAGAGAGCTTAGCAACATCATCTTGCCCCGTGAGTGCACTTTGACTCTGTGTTTCAGGGTTGTATTAATATACCCATGTTTCATCACCAGTGGTAACATGGCCCCAAACATCATGTTGCCTCTCCAGAAGGTCTTGGCAAACTTTGACTCTCTTCTGCCTTTGTTCATTGGTGAGCTCCTTGGGGACTTTTTTTCTACGTACCTTCCTCATCTAAGATTTTCGTAACTGTCTATCAATGTTTACTCGGTCTGCTATGCTTCTCACAGGCAGCTGATGATTTTGACACAGAATTCAGTGAATTATTTTCGTCAGTTCTGCTCAATACTGGCCTCCCTGACTTCTCTTCGTCAGTGATGCTGTCTTTCCCCTCAGAAAAATGTCTATCTGCTTGTACACTGCCATTTTCTTCATGGCATTATCCCCATAAGCTTGGACTAACATGTCTCTGACTTCACCTCTACTCAGGCCAAGTTTAACAAGCAATTTAATGTTCATTGCTGTAATTCAAGCTCCAATGTTTTCATGACAGCACACAAAAAAACACAACAACAATATGAAACACCACTCAGCAAGACACCTCCACACGTTGACACGAGCACTGATACACCAAGGTTGTGAAACCTTACCGAGTTGTTGGCACAGTGCTGCCAACTTAAGCACACTCTGGTAAGTTTGTGAATTTAATTGTCATACCTCATAAGTAGTGTCAGGAATTAAGGCATTTCAACAGTTATGGATATTGGCCTGTTATATGTTTATTTTTTTATTCACTGACTGTTTTACTTATTCATATAAGGGTTCACATGTTCCCTACTTGTTCGTGTCTTCACTCATTGAGCCTTTTTTCAATTCTTCAGGTGTTTATTCATTTACCACTTCCTGATTCAACTTTACAACTGTAAGCTAGGGAGCATCATTAGGTACTATGGGACTGCCTCAGTAAATAAAGCCACTAGGACCCTTTCCACACCCCAGGCTTTATTTTTTGGATGTCTTCATTGAGACATTCTCCTCTAGCATCATTGATACGTCTAATCCAGTGTTTCTATTCACAGGAATCTTTGTCAACAAGCTTATGAGATTCTTCTTTTTCTACCTTTTAGCCCTGGTGGCACAGTGGTTAAGAGCTCCAGTGCTAACCCGAAGGTTAGTGGTTAGAATCCACCAGCCAATCCTTGGAAATTCTGTGGGGCAGTTCTACTTTGTCCTGTAAGAATGGTCTCCTAACAGCAACCATTTATTTACTCATCTCTGGCTGCCAGCATTCAGTGAATCATCTTTAAAAGATAGTTCCCATTTCTGTAACAAATAGGGTATTCAGTTGCATTCTGACTACATTACAAGACAGTATACCGGTTATAGGAAACCCTAGTGGCATAGTGATTAAGTGCTATAGCTGCTAACCGAGAGGTTGGCAGTTTGAATTCACCAGAGCCCCTTGGAAACTATGCTGGGAGCAGTTGTGATCTCTCCTATAGGAGAGATTCTGACTCATTGTGAGTCAGAATCAACTTGATGGCATTGGGTTTGGGTTTTGGTTTTGATTTTATACTAAGTATAAGCAACCATTTTTTCTTTCTAGCCTGAGCACTTAATTATGACCTGACCTGACAGATTGATTTTTCCATTAAGCTAGAACACAGTTGTCGTCTTGAACAGTTCTTGTTTTGAATTCTTATTAAGTCTATTTAGCATCATCCCCTAATATATATTTTTAGTGAAGATTTTCTCTGACATAATAGATTTTACACAATGAATTGGTGAAAACCAAAATAAAATATCTTAATGATAGGTTCACATTAAAAAATTTCGTTTATGGAATTGCTTTAATGCCCACTATAGTCCTGTATCTGGCACATCACGTGATACTGGCCCATGATGTGATGCTGATTGGCAGTCTGAAACCCATGAAGCCATCATTTTCTATCCTCCTTATACTCTTGTCAGCAGTAGAGTAACAGGAGGCATTGGTGTCTACAGGCCCTGTCCCCATGACAGGGGACTTCATTTCTTTGCGTGTGTCTTTTCGGTTTTCATCAAAGCTCCCTGGAGCTAACTTCCAAAAGGCAGTGAAACAGAAGTTCTCACTCATCAATTAGAACCCTATAAAACTCTTTTAACTTCACTAGTACAATTTTTGTCAGTACTGAAGATACTATATAAGCCAATATTGCAGGTTAAAAATGAAACCAACTCCTCATCCACTGTATGTATGTGTGGATGGGATACTGTGGTGAGGTGTGGGGACCATGGCTCTGGAATTTAAAGACTATGGGTTTAAAGAGGGCTTTTTAACCCTTGTTGTTTGACTTAAAGCCTATTGACTTTTCTAAATTACCTTCATCTTCCCTGGTGACATAGTGTTTAAGTGCTATGGCTGCTAATCAAAAGGTCCAGAGTTTATATCACCAGGCCTTCTTGGAAACTCAGTGGGGCAATTTTGTTCTGTCCTGGAGGGTCCCTGTGAGTCAGAATAACTTGGGTGGCAATGGGTTTGGTTTTTTGGTTGTGTGTGTGTGTGTATGTTCTTAGCTACTGTCAAGTCAGACCCCAACTCATGGCAAACCCATGCACTGGAGAATGAAATACTTCCTGGTCCTCTCTCATCCTCATGATCAGTTGCACATCAGCTCATTGTTGTCCATTTGACTTTTATTGCCTGATTTTAGAATTGAATCACCAGACCTTTCTTCCTAGTCTGTCTTGTCTGCAAGCTCTACTGAAACCTGTTTGGGATCATGGCAACACACAAGTCTCCACGGACAGATGGGTGGTTGCACATGAGGTTCCCACTTGTAAGACCTGGGTGTCTTGAAAGGATGGTGAGAAGTTTACCACTGAACCACCGTTGTTTCTCTGTGTGTGTATGTAAAAGCATGTAGTGGTAAAACTTATTTCATGAGTTTGATCTACGGATTGAATGAGGTTATTCATATAGAATGTGATGTAGAGTACCTAGTAAAAATGGACACTTTATAAATGTTAGTTTTTACGATGATTGTGCTATGTTTATTGGGTAAAAAGTCATATTCAATATCCAAGACAAATACAAAGTGAGACACTTTGCATAGATCAGTCTGAAACTGAAAGGGGCACAACTCACATGCATCCCGTGAGAGGAGAAACCTCTGGTTAATTACCTTGTTGTTATGTTGCCCCAGTAGGTTTTGTTTTGAGGTTTGTGTTGACTCGTTCTGGTTTTGTCTCTTCACTTTTGAATAAGCTTCTGAAATACGGTTTTCTTGGGGTGTTTTTATTGCTTCTGAAATTGGTGCAGGTGCAGAGAACAGGAAATGAAACCTTTGGCAGCCCAAGGGAGCCTCATTCAAATCGTGCCAAGCAGGTATAGTATACAAGTGTGATCACCTTACTGGTAATCTGGGAGACTGTGGGTATTCATGGTGCCATGTGGATTACAGGCAGTGAAGTCATGCAGCAGGTTGGCACCAACTTGCCCTACTCTGTAGGAAGGGAGAGAGATGGGAGAAAGCCCTCATTCCTGGGGAGGAGTTCAAGCCCAGCATCACCAGTCAGGAGGCAGCAGATCACTCTTGTTATCCAGTTGTTGGCACTGTACATTGTCACTGAGTCTGCCCCTCTTGAATATCTGGAAAGTATCTTTAATAAGTTAATCGGCACCATGTTTTTTGGAATTAAAAAGTTCAGTGTGTGTTTGAGACTGCAACTGGATGTTTCTCAGCATTCTATCGAAATGTGGAAAAATTTGGAAGTTGAAGACTCATGGCTAAAACACCAAGTACTCCAAAAGTGCGAGCATTCGGAGTGTTCAAAGCCTTTATCTCGACGAAGCCCTGTCTTTAAGGTGTATTTTGGCTGTCAGTCCTGAATGGTTTATTGCGAGACTGTAGTTGTCTTGGCTGTGTGACAAGTTCCAGTTGCTGTGGAGTTGACTGAGTCCTGGCGACCCTGAGTGGATCAGAGTAGAATTGTGCTCCACAGGGTTTTCAGTGGCAGAGTTTTTGGGAGCAAATCATCCGAACTTTCTTCTGAAGTTCCTTTGGGTGGACTCAAACTGCCAGCCTTTTGGTTAGCAGCCAAGAGTGCTAACCATTTGCATCAGCCAGTGCATCCTGTGTGGCAGATACAGTCCCTCTTTGTTCAGGCTACATGCTGACCTCTGTGTGTGGTGGGCTATCCAAATAGCATTGAATTGAGTCACGTTTACCCAGCTTGGCCCACCGTCCCAGAGGGCCTCTGTATGTGCTTCTTTGTTGAACTGAAAAGTGGGCCGTGTACATCTGGGTGAGTTGCCCGTGACATCAAGTCCCCATGTCCTGTAAGAGAATATCTCAGACAACCTGCCTAACCCTTTAGGGTAGTTAGAGCCTTTACATCTGTTCCCTAGCCCTCCACTTGGTGTGGGCGTTGTGTGCCTTCTCTAGCTGTGTCTTCCCAGCTGCTCTCTGACCATGCATACGCACCTCTCTATATTCTGTTTTACTTTGCATGGCCACTTGGTTCCTTCATTCATCTCCCCAAACTTCCTAGGCTCACATCTCATGTCCATGTTTCCATCCCATATTTGCCAAAGGAGTAATTCTTCTGTTTCCCATTGCTGTTAAAAAAAAGTGAGTAGAAGGTAGGAGTGGGATGGGGGAGCTGGGTAGAAGGAAATACTAAATAAAAGAAGGAGAAATTAAGACAAAGGAATAGAGTCAGAAGGTCCAGAACCCGTATATGTGGGGCCCATAGGTCATATGCTAATCATTGTTCAATTTGCTATTTGAAGGAGATGCCAGGAAAACACAGTGGTGCTGATACCAACCCAACCCACTGCTGTTGAGTCGATTCCAACTCATAGAGCCCCTACGGGACAGATTAGAACTGCCCCATAGAGTTTCCAAGGAGTGCCTAGTAGATCTGAACCACTAGGTTAGCAGCCACTGTTTAGCAGACATAGCGCTGAAATACTACACCACCAGAGTTTCCAGTGTTACTGATCACAGATGCGCCTAGTCTCTGAATTAGAAGGAATAGGATTGGGCTACATCTTGGCTACATAGTATTTGGGTGATCTTGGACAGGTTTTGTGATGTCAGTTTGCTCTTCTGTAGGATGGTTTGGTGATGCTAATCTGAACCTACTAGGGATGTTGTTAGCATAATTCATGCAGTGTCCAGTATCTGGCACAACATAAGCCTTCAATAAAAGATAGGTATTATTAGCTCCTGTTTTCTGAAGCCAAGAGAAAACAGTTTCTTTGTGCCTAGCCAAGAATCCGTTGCAGTGCGTAGTGGGATGATAAATCACATGGGTGCTGATCCACATGGTCTGACGCAGATTCCCAGCTGTGATGCTTATGAGCCTTGTGACCGTGAGTAAGTGACTAAACCCTTCTGTTCCTCAGTTTCCTGATCCACAGGATGGGGTAATTGTACCTATTGCATAATGTTGGCGGTGAGAATTAGGTCATCAAATACATGTAATTGACGTAGAATAGGGCCGAGGGCTGATGAGGTAGGGAGCTCTGGCTGAATGTAAGAGCTACCACAGCCGTCCTGATTGTGCTTAGAGTTGTTCTTACTACTGCCTATGCTGGCAGAAACGGCCACAGAGAGAATTCCTGTAGAACTCTTTAAAATCGTTCCATTACTTGATAGGCTTGGAGGGACAGAAGCTGAAGTCTGGGACTGGGTTGGAGAGTATTAGTTTTTAACCCAAAGTCTTATCATCAGCCCTGAACATTTGGCCTTTTGCTGCCTTTGCCAGGAATGCAGACACGTGGAAGTAGTTTATAGCTGACGGGTATCAGGCTTGGCTTTGCAAGTAGAAGATGAAAAACGTTTACTTGCTGCTTGCTATAAGTTTCTTGCATTTTCTTCCTTTCTGTCTTCTTTTATCCCCCAGGGAAAGGAAAAAGGAAACTAAAGGGAAGTGTGTTTTGTCCTTTCTAGTGTTAGTGGGGTTGTGAATGAGAAGGAACACACGGCTACCTGATGATGACAGTTACCACTGAATAGAACCTGGCTTACAGTGAGTCTGTTTAGCAGTAGTACACCTCTGCCCCACAAAGACAAAACCAAACCTGTTGCTGTTGAGTCAGCATGAACTTTTGGAGACCCTGCGTGTTGGAGTACAGCTGCCTCCACGGGTTTCCAAAGCTGGGCTGTCCAAAAGTGGACTGTTCTCATGGCAGGGCTGGTGGGTCCACCAGCCTGATGGTTTGTAGCAGAGCACTTGAGCTGTGCACCACCCGGGTTCACAACAACAGTAATAACCAGAACCAGACCAGCTGCTGTTGGGTCATTGCCAACTCCTAGTGACCCTATAGGACTGAGTAGAACTGCTCCATAGAGTTTCCAGGGAGTGTCTGGTGAACTCGAACAGCCAACCTTTTGCTTAGCAGATGTAGCACTTAACTATTAGGCCACCAGGGTTTCCACAACAATAGTAACACTTACAAAATGCTTAGTGTGTATAGGTACTGTTGTAATGTTTTCAGTATACTAATTCATTCCATCTTCACAACAACCTTCATTTTGCAGGAATACAGAGAGGCAAAGAGCTTGCTCCTGTTTTGTCTACAACTATAGAAAATCATACACATTACAGTGGGAAGAGATAATTGGCTGGTATCTGGTTCACCTATCTGTAAAAAAATTTTTTTGGTAACAGCTTTAATGAAATTTACTTGACGTACATATATGCTTACCAATTTAAAACATGACTCAGTGGTTTTTTCATACATTTAGACAGTTGTGCAACCATACTACAATCGATTTAAGAATATTTTTGTTACTGCACAAAGAAACCCCATATTTAGTAGTCACTACCTCCTTCTCCCTCATTTTCTCCTAAAGCAGCCCTAGGCAACCACTAATGTGTTACTGAGTTCTAGGTATTTGCCTGTTCTGTATATTTTATATAAATGGAATCATACGTCTGAATTGGTATGTCTGGCGTCTTTCACTATGATTTTTGGAGGGGGTGATGCACTTTAGGTGGAGCTTTACAGAGCAAGGAAGTTTCTCATTTAACAATTAATACATGTTGTGTGACACTGGTTGCTAGTCCCATGACATGTCAGTACTCAACCCTTCTCAGCTTTGGGTTCCCTGTTACCAGCTTTCCTGTCCCCTCCTGACCTCTAGTTCTTGCCTCTAAACTGATGTGCCTCTTTAGTATCCTTTTGTTGTATGGGCCTGTCTAGGTCTTGCCTGAAGGGTGGTGAACCTCAGGAGTGACTTTGGTGCTGAGTTCCAGCTCCATCTGGAACCCTCTGTTGTGATCGTTGTCAGACAAGTTGTTGGTAGCTGGACACCATCTGGTTGTGCTGGACTCGGTGTGGTGGGCTACTCTTGCCTTTGTGCCCGTGGTTTTCTTCATTTTCCCTTGCTCTCTCTAGGGTAGGGCCAGTGGAATATCTTAGGTGGCCTCTTACAAACTCTTAAGACCACAGACACTACTCACCAAAGTAGAATGTAGAATATTTTGTTTGTAAGCAGTGTTATGTCAGTTGAGCTGGGTGTCTCCCGAGGTGATCATCCCCAGCTCTCAGCTCAGGATTTCAGTGCCTCGGGGAGTTTGTGTACATCTGTGAAGCTTCTGTGACTTTGCCTTGATCTAGTTGTGGTGACTTCCCTAGTATTGTGTGCTCTGTTACCCTTCACCGAAGACAATCACTTACCTCTTGTGCAGTGTTTTTCCCTCCCCACCCTTCCATTTGGTCATAACCATCAAAGACTGTTTCTTTCGGTATGGGAAGCTTTTCATGAGTTTTTGTAATAGTGTTCTCTTTGTAATGATCCTCTCATACAGTATTTATCGTTTTGTGATTGACTTATTTTATTCAGCGTAATGCCATCTGGATTCATCTATGTTGTGAGCTGTTTCCTAGATTTATCCTTGTTCTTCTTTGTTGGATAGTACCCCATTATGTGTATTTTATCTAGGTTGTTGATCCATTCACCTATCTTTGATAGGCACTTAGGTTGTTTTCATCTGTCTTGATTGTTTTCATCCTTTGCTGCTGTGAATAATGCTACAATCTAATTGTATGATGGCTCTTATTATTTTTGTAGAATATAGCCCTGGGAGTGGGGTTGCAGGGTCATATGGTATTTCTGTTTATGGCTTTTTATAGAAGTACTGTATCACTTTCCAAAATGGTGGTATCATTTTACATCTGCACCAGCAAGGCTTAAGAGTTTCAGTCTCCCCAGTATTTGTTATTTTCTGTCTTTTTATTTGTGCCGGTAATGTCAGAGTGAGATGGTGGTGTATCACTGTAGGTTTGAGTATAGGCTAGCCATTGCAAGCATTTCCTCATGTGTCTTTTAGCCATTCAGATGTCTTTTGTTGTGTGTTTGCTCATATCCTTTGCCAATTTTTAAGGTTGAGGACTTGTTGTTGGGTTGTGGAGGTACTGAATTTTCCTATGGATTTTGGAGGTTAGAAATTGGTTGGATTTACCATTCTTACCCCAAGGCTTTAGTTTCTCTTTTTTATTTTCCTGATGAAGTCTTTTGGGGAGCTATAAGTATTTTATTTCTAGAGGATCACAATTATCTAGTTTATCTTCTAGTGTTTGTGTGTTGTTAATTCTGGCTTGTATCATATTTACGTCATGTATCAGGAAACCCTGGTTCTGTAGTGGGTTAAGTGCTGCATCTGCTAACCAAACAGTCGGCAGTTCAAATCTGCCAGGCAGTCATTGGAAATTCTATGGGGCAGTTTTACTATGAACTCGGGTCACTGTAAGTCTGACCTGACTTAATAGCAGTGAGTTTGGTTTGTTTTTTATTAGGGCCTCTAGTGTTGACCTTACTTTTTCTCCTGTAATCTTTATGGTCTTTCGTTATATGTTTAATTCCTGGATCCATTTTGAGTTAGTTTTAGTGTGGGGTGTGGGTCTCGTTTCGGTTTTTTACAGATGAACATCCAGTTTTACTAGAATTGTTTGTTACAAAGACTGCTTTTCCCCATTTAATGTACTTAGGGGCTTTGTCAAATATCAGGTGACTTTAGGTGGTATCTGGATTCTGGATCCATTGCTGTTGGTTAGTGTGTCTGTTGTTGTTCCAGTATCAGGCTGTTTTGAATACTGTAGCGTCACAGTAGGTTTTGAGGTCAGGCAGTGTGAGTCTTCCTGCTTTGTTCCTTTTTTTCAGCTATGCTTTGTTTATATGGGGCCCTTTCCTTCCCATATGAAGTTAATCGTTATTTTTCCTGTCTCATTAAAGAATCAGCATAATGTTTTTAGGATTTATCCATGATTTAGCACATGTCAGTACTTTATTCTTTCTTATGACTCGTTAGTACCCCCATTGTATTCCCTGGATGGCACAAATGGTTTTCCTCAGCTGGTGATTTGAACACACGGAGTGGTGCTACAGAAAAAGGGCCTGGTGACCAGCTTCCATAAAGATTGAGAGTCATAAAGACTCTCTGGAGCTGAATTCTACTCTCCCAACACAAGAATCACCATGACTCAAAATGGACTCGACCGTAGCCTATCTGTTTTGGTTTCAGGTATGGATATGCCTTCTTTGATTTATCCATTCATCTTAGATGGACACTGCGATATTCTAACTCTTTGGCTGTTATGGATAATGCTGCGTAAGTTTGTGTGTTGGTGTATGCTTTTAATTCTCTTGAACTGAACTAGAACTGGAATTGCTGGGTCACATAGTTTAACTTTTTGAGGAACTGCTAGGTGAGTTTCCAGTCCTTATACCAGTTTACATTCTTACTAGCAGTGTATGAAAGTTCCAGTTTCTCCACATCCTTTCTAGCCCTTGTATCTGTCTTTATAATTAACATCTTTTTGAAATCAGGAAACTGGGGCCAAGAGAATTTTAACGATTAGTTTCAAGTACCATACCTGCTTGTATGAGCTGGTTCTCTTCTAGACCCTGAAGATATAGTGAGAAACCTGATCGTTGTACTGCAGGAGCGCACTGTCTGTGGAGGATTCACAACATAGCTACTGTTCTTGGTGGTGGTGGCTGTAGTGGTGGCAAGGATAATGCCAGTATCTGTTGGGAGACAGAAGAGTATTTAATGGCGTATGTAACTGAAAATTTGGTGGTGATAAGCTTCAAACACAGATGGATCCAGGTGCGAAGACTGTGTTGTCAGTAATTTGACATCTCTTGTCCTTGCTTTCTTGTTGTCTCCTTTAGTTGTAAGCTTCTCATTTCTTTTCTGTGAAGATGACTAACAATAGATTTGTCTTTATCTGAGGTCTGACAATTTAGTATGTGAACTTAATTGTTCTAAGTGCTACATGCCTGATTGCTGAATATGACTACGTCACCTACAGTGTACTCTTGTTGGGCAGCTATGCACTGACACCAGTGTCTAGTCCACCCTTCAAAGCAAATTTGAAACTTACTGGAATGACCATTGCACATGGTGGCAAGGTGGCAGGTTGTGAACTTAACTATGTAGTTGTCTGTGAGGGAGCTTTTATTTTTTAGCCAGTAAACAAATAACTGTATTGGAACACTCTCCCTACTCACCTGATTTGGTTGCCAATCACTTTTTCTTTACCCAAAGATAAAGGAAATACTGAAAGGAAGACATTTCGATAACATTCAGGACATCAGGGTTAATACGACAACCCTGATGGCCATCCCAGAAAAAGAGTTTCAAAATTGCTTTAAAGGATGAACTGGGCTCTGACGTTGGTGCATAGCTTTCCAAGGGGAGTACTTTGAAGATCACCATAGTGACATTTGGCAGTGAGGTATGTAGCACTTTTTCTAGGTTGAGTTTGCAGACTTAATTGTCAGTCCTTGTATTCTATCACCTAAGCATTCCTAGCTGAAATGGACTTTCCATAGCTCTAGTAGGGTGTCTACATAGATCTTTCATTGGCTGAGTGAGTCAGTTTAATAGTCTTTCAACCAGTCACTGTATTGGGGGTGTGGAATCCTCTAATTGGAGTTTAAAGAGAAAAGAGTCAATGTCACCCAGACTACAGGAATTAAGAATGGATTGGGATGATTCTCAAAGGGAAAATAAACGTTCTGTTTGTAAAAGAGGTGGAATGGGTGGTGGGATGTTTTGCTAACAGTTGTCTACAAGTTTGGAGACTGTAACCTACATGTTATGGAAATCTTTACTTTCACTGGCCAAGCATACTGTTTAATGAGAGCATATTAGTCCTTTAAGTAGAGTAGAGGTTCATGGATGGGGTAGCATTGTCACTGAATACAATGCAGTGCTTCCCTTCTGACTCTGCTCTTTTTGGAGTAAGAAAGAGATTGTTTGATTCAGTTGCTCTTAAAAATGAGAAACTTTCTTCCCAGCGTCCACCCTCTCCTCCTCCCAACTTCTAATTCGCCTTCTTCATCTGAATTACCCATTTCCCTGGCTAGGAGGATATCATTTCTTGATTGGATGAGCCTGGATGCCTAAGCTAGTTATGACAACCAATCAGATTCATCTCTAGGGGTAGGCGTGGGGCCAGCTTTCCTTGAGGTTCATGGGCTCTGTGGGAGAAGGGTGCCTGCCTGAATCAGGAGGGAGTTCCTTTAAGAGGCAGAAAGATGGGAATGTAGGTTGGGATCCAGTGGGCAATGCCCATAACTGGGAAAAGGAGATAGAAGGCCGTGGGAAGTAAGGAGACATTCTCCAAGGAGGTCATGCTTACGTTTTGTTTGAAGAAATGCAGGTTTGTAATGAGACACCATAGGCATGGGGCATAGACATTTCAGACTAGAAGAAGAGCAGGGATAAAGCCAGTTTTTCCCAACATTGGTGTGGCAGTAAAGATGTTATGGCTTTGGAGATCTTTCCTTTTTTTTTGCATGGATGAAGAACTCAAGGAGCAGAAAGTCATAGACAAGACTGGTAGTAGAATTTTCAATTTGTCATTTCTCTGCCCTTCACTTTCTTTTGGTGGTGGGATGGACAGTTGAAAGTGACCATTCAGCGTCAGGTTGCCTCCTTGCTGTGTGTCTCATGTGAGTAAAACAAGAAGAGGGATTTTTAAGTACACTTTTGCACACTAATTTTTTGTGTTGTGTGCTGTCTGGGAATACAAGAGACTTGTTAAATGAGCAACTATGCTCTGAGATGTACAGGATAACATGGAGGTATGCCAACATTGAGTCATTTTCCCTCTAAACACACAGATTTTAGTAATTTTGATATTGTTCCTCTCTCATCCATGTAGTAAGTTAGCAGTTCCCTTATTTGTTCAGAAGGAGATGTTTGTGACATTCTCAACTTTTAGAATTGTGATTTGCTAAAAAAGAAGCTTATTAATTGCTTTGGTGTATTTAAATCTAGTCTTTTTACCTGTTCTAGGAATAAACACATGCAAGTGAGATTAAACAGTTTTGTTTCCTGTTTATTTTCATTTTCCGTTATCTCATGAGCATTTTTCTTGATTCATTAAATACTTTCAGTAGGCCTGTTTATTGTTATTATTTTTCTGCCTTTTTTTTAAACTGTGCTTTAGATGAAGGTTTACAGAACAAACTAGTGTCTCATTAAACAGTTAGTATACGTATGTTATTTTATTGGTTAACAACTCCACAGCAGGTCAACCCTTTCCTGTCTCAGCCTTGGGCTCCCTATTTTCCTGTCTCCTCCTGTCTTCTAGTCTTGGCCTCTGATGTGCCATACCTCTTCATCTCGTTTTGTTTTATGAGCCCTCTAATCTTTGGCTGAAGGGTGAACATCAGGAGTGACTTCATGATTGAGCCGAAAGGGTATCTGGGGAGCATACTGTCTAGGTTTCTCCAGTCTCTGTCAGACCAGCATATCTGGTTTTGTTTTTGAGTCAGAATTCTGTTCTCTCTTTCTCTCTAATTCTGTCTGGGACCTTCTGTTGGTGGATGGGCACCATCTAGTTGTACTGGATTCAATCTGCTGAAGGCTCCTCTGGGCCATTAGTCATTTGGACTAATTTTCCTTGGTATCTTTAGTTTTCTTAATTTTTCCTTGTTCCTAAAGGAGTGAGACCAGTGGAATATCCTAGGTGGTTACTCACAGGCTTTGAAGACCCCAGATGCTACTCACCAAAGTAGAATGTAGAATATTTTGTTTATAAACTATGTCATGCTAATTGAGCTTGATGTTCCTCAAGTGCATCCTTCCCAGAGCCAGCAATTTGGTCCCTTGGGGAGTTCGGATGTGTCTGTGGAGCTTCTGTGACCTTGTCTTGTACAAGCTGTGTTGGCTCCTCAAGTATGGTGTAATTCTTACCCTTCACTCAAGTTAACCACTTACCTGTTGTCTACTTAGTGTGTCTTCATCCTTACCCTTCCCATCTCTGGTAACCATCAAAGATTGTTTCTTTTTATGTGTAAACCTTTTCATGAGTTTTTACAATAGTGAACTCATGCAGTATTTGTCATTTTGTGATTGACTTCTTATACCCAGAAGAATGTTCCCCAGTATCCTTAATTATGAGATGCTTCACAGGGTCATTGTTGTTCATCATTATTGCATAATACCCCATTGTGAGTGTGTACCAATTTGTTTATCCATTCATCTGTTGATAGGCGTGAATTTGTCGCTGTCGTTTTGTAGTGCCTTTTTTTTTTTTTGGTGGTGGTAACATTTTCTCTGTTCCTCTTAACTCTCCATGCTGAATTTCTTTGGTTTTGTAGATTTTGTTAATTTATTTATTTCATTTTTTAAAATTAATTACCGTAAAAGTAAAATTTCTAGCCAAAGCCATGTCAAGTGCCATTGAGTCAATTATCTCATCTATAATAAACCCTCAACACACCACCCATGCTTGTAGCCAACACAGTCATTTTCTTCTGTGGATAATTCTCTTTTTAAGGCCTTGTAACAGGGGTTTCATACAAAATTTGTCCTTTTGACATGGATTGATTTCACTCAGCATGATCTCTTCCAAATGAGAACATCTTACAAGATTTTGTTTTTATGTAGATTATTTTTTCTTTTGATGAATAGTTTTTTTTTTTTTTTTTTTAACTTTCTATGCAGTTGCCTTGAAAATTACTGTTATGTTCCTAGGTTTGAGCAGGTCTGCTACTTGGCCTTGGCTTGCCTTCCACTCCATTAGAAAGTACTATGCCTGCACTGTATATTCTGTCTTGTATTATTTTGAGGTTGTTGTCATTTACCGATTAACCTTTCCAGCTCCTGGTTGTAATTCCTTTGGTTTTGGATAGTCCTTAAGGGTTCATTTCTTTGTCTCATATCTAACTGTTACACTCTTGCATCCTAGATTCAGGCTGTAGTCTGATATTGTTCCCAAATCAAAGGACTCCCTTTAATGCTTTTAAGTTTTGGTTTGGTTTTTATGTTTTCACTTAATATCTGTTTATCTGGAAATGTCCTGATTTCACCATCAAATCTGAATGAGAGTTTTACAGGGTATGTTATTTAGCAAGTTTTTTTCTTTCCAGGTTATATGTATATCATTCCATTCCCTTCTTGCTTGCATGGTTTCCGCCAAATAATCAGAGTTTAGTCTTATTGTTTGTCTTCTGTAGGGGAATTTGTTTTTCTTGTGCTGTTCTGAGTTTTTTGTTTGGTTTTAGCAAGTGTGATGTTAATATGCCTTGGTGAATTTCTTTTCGGGTCTGTTGTATATGGAGTTCGTTGAACTTCTTGGATGGTTGTCTTTTTATCTTTTGTGATATTAGGGAAGTTTTCTGTCATCAGTTCTTTGGTGATCCTCTCTGTATTTTCCATTTTCTTCCCCTGTTCTGGAACTCCAGTCACTCAAAAATTTTTGCTTTTAAGTATATCCTAAATAGGTCTTAGGGCTGCGTCATTCTTTTTGTTGAGTTTTTCTCAGACAGTGCTATATCCAAGTGTTCGTCTTAAGTTTTGCTGATCCTGGTCTTCCATCATTACAGATCTGGTCCTCAGCCCTTCTGTGAGACTGTACACTTCTGAACTCTTGTTTATCTTTTAGATTTCTAACAGTTGTTTTTGTATGACTTCTGGTTGTGAACTTACTTTGACATTTTGTTCCTGTGTTATTTTTATTTATTGTTCTGTAAACTTGCCTGTTTTTTTTTTCCTCATTTTTTGTTGGCATTTTGCGTAAACTCTTAGCCAAGCCAGACATAAACTCTTAGAGTCCTCTGAATTTTAGAGATTTGCATTCCCCGTTAGGTAATTCTAGTGCCTTTTCTTCTACTGGAAGGTCATCTGGTGTTTTATTTTGGATGTCTACTGGAATCTTCCTGTCCTGCTTTGTTATATGTTTTAATGTAGTCTGCTGTCTTTAGGACATTGCACAGTTACTGTCTTTGTTTACTGATGGTAGATATGTTTGTTTTGTCCTACTTTTTTGTTTTACTTGGTTATTTCAGAGCAGGCGGGCTGTGTGTTCTTTGTTGTTTGCTTATCTGTGGTCATAATGTTTTTGATCTCTTTGTCCAATTGACAGGGCCAATCATGGAGCTATGGTATAACAGGGCAGGTGAAGCTGTGGGGGAGGTGCTGGGATAGGTTGTTTGTGGCACTTACAGGGGCCAACAGAGAGAGCTGGGAATTGGTGTTGGTTAGGTTCCAGTAAGCTTTGCCTGTGCTACTCAGTGGTGTGATGTTCAGTGAATGGTGCAGGTAGGCAGGAAGGAGGGGCAAGGTTGTGATGTGTGATGCTAAGATGAATTTGGCAAAGAGGAGAGGGGAGAGAAAGAAGAGCCAAAAGCGAACACACAGATGAACAAAAAGATGGCTACAGGATCTTGCTGTTGGAGTGGAGAGAAGAAAAACCAAGATACGGAGAAAAAAAAGGAGGAAAAGAAAAAAAAAAACTAGGTAAAAATTTCAAAAAGAAAAGACAAGCTCCCAGGTATCCTGGAGATGTTGCTCTGAAGATCAAAGAGGTGCTTCCCAGGCTGTGGGGAATAGCCTGACTAGATAGGGTATAGATGTCACAAAGTGTCAGGTATTCAGGAGACAGGAAAAGAAAGTTAAGTATGTAGAGATGGGAAACCCTGGTGGTGCAGTGGTTAAGTGCTACTAATACTAACCAAAACATTGACAGTTTGAATCCATCAGGTGTGCCTTAGAAGCCCTATGGGGCAGTTCTGTTCTGTCTTTTGTGGTCATTATGAGTTGGAATCAACTCAATGGCAGTGGGTTTTGGTTTATATGGAGATGAGAACTGATGAATGAAGAAAGACAGGAAGCAAAAAAGAGGGAAAAGGGAAAAAAGAAATACCTGCAGGGATCACACTGACACAGTTGCACAGACCAGGGACATAGGTCCTCAGCATGCAGTACAAGCCAGCTACAAGGGACTCACAAGCTATGAAAAGAAAAAGAAAACAAAGAGGTAAAAGCTTTGAGTATCCTACCAGCATGATGTCATGGACTGGGGGAGTGGTTCCCCAGTTAAGTGGTGCATTACAGACTTTCAAGATGATATAGAGATGGCATATGGAGCCATTTGTTAGAGAGAAAAGAAGGGGAGGTGGTAGAAGGCATGGAAGAAACCAAAAGTAACAGAAAAAAACCCAGCACCAGCTACAGACAAGAGGTGCTCAGGCAACTGGCCAGTATCAGCAGGACAAATCCAGGTGGCTGGGGCCAAGACACTGCAGCCAGTGGGAAGCAGAAGAAGCTAGAGGGGATGGGAAGAATGAGGTTAGGAAAGCATATATTGCATGACACTGGGTGCTCTGTGTCCTGCTGGGAGCTCCTGAAGCTTCTTTCACATGCTGTGTGTTGGCTGATCCCTGATGTAGGTGGAGCTAATCCCAGTTACATGGACTTTATACTGCCCTGTGGGTTGAGCCACTTAGGCTAGCTGGGAGGCGTTGGAGGAAGAGCAGCAGGGAGATGATGGGGTGAATGGTGGGGGTAGAATGTGTGTATTGCTGATTATCCAAGTGCCGTGTCTTGTGCTGGGATTGCCATGAAGCTGTTTTCCCATGCTGTCTGCCAGTCTCCAGTGAGAGTTCACGATGGAGAATCCGCGTTCAGCTGATGCAGGACTTCCCCTGGTATCTCTTGCTGCTTGCTGTTCTCTGTCAGTTTCATATTCCATTTGGTATTTGACTGAAATCTTTTTCTCTTCATTTAACATTTTGAGTTCCAAGATTGAAGTTTGCCTCTGTTTTACTTAGTTTATCAGCTTATGGCTATGGACGGATTGCATGATACTGCTTTGGCATGATTCTTAAAGACTGCTACAATCCCTTGTGTTTTTAGTGTGAACAACTAAAATGAAACCATTGCTAATTAGTCCATTCTGACACATAGCTTACCTGTAGGACAGAGTAGGAGTGCCCTGGGGAGTTTCTAAGGCTGTACTCTCTTTTGGGAGCATACCGACGTGTCTTTCTCCAGCAGAGTGGTTGAGGGTTTTTGAACCACCGCCACATGCTTTAACTGCACCATGAAGGTTCCGGTACACTTATTATAGAGCCTGGTATGTAGTAAGCACTCACCAAAAAGAAGCTGTTACAATTATGTATCCATGATACCTAAAATCAAACCCACCGCCATCCAGTCAAATTCTGACTTACAGCAACCTAAGAGAATGGAGTACAAGGCAGTAAATTGTAAATTGTCACAGAAGCAGACTGCCATACTTTCCTTCTGTGGGGTAGGTGGTGGGTTCAAACCACTGACCACTTGACTAGTAGCCGAGTGCTGAACCACTGTGGTACCAGGTCTTCTTGTTTACTGTGTGCTGTGACTTATTTAGGCAGTCCTCTTTTTGGTGGATATTGATGTCATTTCCAGTTTGCTGCTATTATAAATAAAGCAGCACTGAACATTCTAGTACATACATTTGCTTGCATCTCTGATTCTTTCCTCAGGGTAAATTCCAAAAGTAGATTTGCTGGGTCAGTGGATGGTACATATTGAAATATTCTTGACCTTGTCACCAAATTATTTTCCAGAAAATACTTTAGCAGCATCTACTTCTTTGCACGTGGCCAGCACCGGTGACTACTCCCCCTCATTTTCTTATTGACAGTTTTCTCAGTGGAATATGATACAGAATTGTGGTGAAATACTATTCTTTAATAGCTAATGAAGATTTACTTTACATACTCTTTGGATTTTGGCCAATTGCAGTACTTTTGGGGTTTATTTATTTGTATTATATAGAGTTAAAAATATATATAATGTTTGCATTAATGACTGAAGAGATTTTTTACATTAAGGATTTTGATTTTTTCAAAAATTTTCTTTTTAATGTTGTATATAATGATTTTTTACTTTTTATATTTTCTTATTTGCACTTATGCCTTTTAAGTTTCTCTAAGAATTTCTACCCAGTACAGTTTTTCTTGTAATTGCATTATGTTTTCTTCTCTTTGCGCCCTCTTTCTCCTTTTCCATTTCTTCTTTTTTCTCTTTTTTTGTGTTTAACTGTCAGTCCATCTTGAGTTTCTTTCAGGGCATTGTGTGAGGCAGGGTTTGATTGTGTTGTTAAAAATTAGGCAAGTTGTAGTTCCATAATTCTTTATTAAACAAGTCTTTTCTATTGCTGATCTAAATTCCTTTTGTATACCTAAATTTTCGTGTATATTCAAGTTTGTGCTTTCTCTTCGGTTTCATAGAGAATGAAATGTGTTTGCAGTCTGGTATCCAACTCCACCAGCGTGTGCTTTGTTGCCTTGGACAAGTTACTGTGCCTAAGCTGTTATTTGTTCATCTGAAAATGGGAGTGATAATTGAACCACCTTATGGGAATACTGTGGGGAATAAATGAGGTCATGTGTATGATCATGTATATTTCCTTTTGTCTTGTGCAGGCCCAGTTATAACCTGGTTGTATCAAGAAGACCTGGTAGCACAGTGTTGTTCTGGAATCCTTTCTGGTCTAGCATTTGTCTCATATTTTTCATTTTATAGGAAGTTGTTATTACTGTAAGTGGATATCTGCTGCTTAGTTTATCTTGTAATGTGTGAGGAGCCTGTGTAGTGACTTCTGAAAGATGTCCAACAATAAGTTCTCTTCTAATCTTTTGTAGGCATACCGTAATTATCACTTCTACTACAAGGAAACCCTGGTGTCATAGTGGTTCAGTGCTAATGTCTGCTAACCAAAAGGTCAGGAGTTTGAAACTGCCAGATGCTCCTTGGAAACTCTGTGGGGCAGTTCTGCTCTGACCTGTAGGGTCGCTATGAGTTGGAATTGACTCAGCAGTCGTGGGTTTTATTACAAGAATACTGTGCTCTGGTGTGAGTGGCTATTAACCAGTAGCCATCTGGGCAGTGAGGTTAGGGAACACCTGGGGAATTTCAGGTTACTTTATATGAAATGGAAACCGTGATAGCGTAGTGATTAACAACTATGTTTGTTAAGCAAGGGGCAGCAGTCCTAATGCAGCAGCCGCTCCTTGGAAACTCTATGGAGCAGTTCTTCTCTGTCCTATAGAGTCCCTATTAGCTGGAATCAGCTTGACAGCAGAGGGGTTTTCTTATTTTATATAAAATATACAGGAATAGAGGCTGAAGGATCGTGTTGCAGAGCAGAAAAGTAGCATGATTGTTCTTACTGCAGTTAGCTTTATGGTTTTGTTGCTTATTTAATAGTATAAATCTGTAATTATTTTTAATAGATTGTTTATAAAAAGGTTTTGTATTAAAACCTTTTTGACAACAGTGAGTTTAAAAGAAATCAGAGTTTGTTTAAGAAAATATTCTGTGATTTCCTCCCTGCACACACAGTGAAATCACTGAACACAGAAGAATTATAAGACCCGTTTGCTGAAGAAGTACCCGTATCTTTTTCAAAATTAGTACTTATTTTAAGAACACTATGCCTTCACAGAGCTGTGGTAGCTGCGCTTGTATTTTACTCGGTAAAACGTGACTTTTCACTTAGATCAAGTGACTCTTACTAAATTAATTTCACTCATCTTAGAGTCCCAGTTTTCTTGAGCACATATGAAAGGATTGAACTGTTACTATGTGGCACAATTTGGGTCTGAACTAATTTACACACAGTAAATTTTCAAAAGAATCATAAGGCAGTTTAGTTAATGTGTTTTGTCTTGTAAAAATTTTGTCAAAGGAAAGTACTTAGAGTGAAGTTAAAAAGATGACCTGCAAAAATATTCAGGCTAAAATATTTATGCATTTTAGTACAAAATGGTAAAATTGAGGATAGTCTCGATTTAGAGGAGTAAATGATGCCATTTGTATGTAAACATCAGTCAGCTTTTCCAGTAATAGTTACAGTTTTTCTCCCAGTTATTTGTGGAATCAATGTAAAAGTCTTGGAATTTCATTCTATTTGTCATAGGTTTCATTAAAATTTTAACAAAGATAAAGTTTTCTGGTGTGGTAATGATACAGATGTGAATTTTGGTGTGAAACAGTGGTAAGAACCAATTTTACTGGATTAGGAAATTTATGGAGCAAATATATATTTGGAAGCCACTATGTTGAACACAGAGGTCATAAGTCATCCAAACTGCAATATCAGCTGTTGAGTAGAAGCTGTACTTACAATATATGGTTATGCATTCAGCTGCCAACCCAAAGGTCACACGTTTGAATCCACCAGCCACTCCTTAGAAACACTTTGGGGCAGTTTTACCCTGTCACAACACAGCATGAGTTGGAATTGACTGGACAAAAACAGATTTGGTTATGGTGTTATACAGATACACATACTACACAATTTTTGTATTTTGCCTGATGTTAAATATAAACAAGTATTTTAGCCCTTGACACTGGACATTAGAGATGTTTGAGACTTTGAGAAATAATTTTGAAGATCAGTCTAAGTGTTCCTTGATGACATTGACTTCTGTAAATGAATACTCCAGATTTTTGTTGCATTTTATTCTAAGTTAGTTGGAAATCCTGATATTCAAAGAATAGAGTACAAGCACACTCACACTCGTGACTTTCCTTAGAAGCTGTTAGCAAATTACAATTTAGGGGGGTGAAAATAAGGCTTAGGGGCGGAAAGACATTGTGATCTCTACGCTGCTTTACTTCATTGGCTCAAGCAGGGAAAGAACAGAACAAATGAAATAAAGAGAGCTCAGAAGATGAAGAGGTATTAATTTCTAAATTCTGTACTTGTACTTTGAAGTATCTCACCTTGTAGGAAGGATTTTTTGAGGGAACTCCTATTTTTAATGTGAATGCTGTGGAGAAACGAAATGAAATTGATGAAGCCTACAGTTTTGCAGTATCTAAATTTCACCAAATTTTCTAAAGATTCATAAAGCGGTTTAATTTAATGTGTTTGTAATGTAAAAATTTTGTCAAAAAAAGTGATTAGAATGGAGCTAAAAAGTTAATCTATAAGAATATTTAGACTAAAATACTTATACGTTTTGATACAAAATGGTAAAATTGAGAATATTCTCAACTTCGGGGAGTTTGCTGTATCTAACAGGTAGCTCAGCACCCATGAAGAAAATGTTTTTCACTTATGGACCAGAGATACTGACAATTCAGTCTTGAAGAATATTTCTGGTAATTTTATGAAAATAATACCAGTTATTTTTTAACGTCTTCCAGAAAAGGTGATGTGGTAGGAGATAGATAGGTACAGTAATTAAACTGAATAAAACTAGTTAAAGGACAAGAAAATGTACTGAGAAAATTATTTATGCTGTTATTTTAAAAGAAGGTGTGTTAAGATGATAAATTACTTAGCAACCTTAACAATAAAGCAACTGACATACACACTAAAACCTTTGAAAGCTGGAACAGTGTAAGGTGGAAACCTATTAGAGGAGGAAATCTCAAATATTGTGTGCAAAAATGATCACCAGAGAAGTGGTGAGACTGCACTCTGTCAAAAGGGGTAAACTTTGCCAAACCTGAAAAAACAAGGCAGTTCCATCAAGTTTCAGCTCTCACAGTTTTTGCTGTAGTAAGTTCTTGTGACTATCTTCAATATTGTTACTGTATTTTCTTTGATTTTTCTACTCAGTTTTTTGCCGGTTCCATGTCACTTTAATTATTCTGACTAAATTAGTCGTCATTACACGTTAAAAAACCTTATTAAACTTTTTTTGTAAAACGGATAGTTGAAATTCTTGTTGACCTAAAAGTAATTTCTGTTTGCATCTTGATTGAAACTCAAAGTAACTAAGTTGCCTCAGAGGAATTGACATCTTTTTTGTGTTACATCTGCCTGTCAAAAGAACAGTTTAATTATCCTCTTGCTTAAGTATTTCTTTTTGCTTGTCATTAAAATTTTGTAGTTATGTGTCTATATCTAGGTAAGAAAGATATGTCCTGTTCATATTTTCTTAACTGACTTTTTGATATGTGGAAAATCTGTATTTTACATATTTTATATTTGACCTTTTAATTGAACTCACATCAGTGTGGTTTTGCCTTTGTTGTAATTATATTTCCAGAAAAGCAAGAACATTGTGACATCTCATCTAGATATCTTGTTTTTCCATATTTCATTTTCGTGCTTTATTGCATTGGCTCATGTTGAATGCAAACATGTATTTAATGTGTTTCATCTTGTAAAAATAATTGTCAAAGAGTGATACTCAGAACAGTGTTTTACTAGCAGTGGTAGGACTTAGTTTGTGGTACAGTTGTCTTTAAAGGCTAGACTTAAATCTCTCAAGGGTAGGACTTTATACCTCTACAGGATCTTTACACAAACATAGGCATTTTATAAAGGTTGAAAGTGTGTATCTTAGAATACCGTTTCAAAAAGTTAGAATAAAATACAGGTACTAAATGCTCCCTTAGATGAAATGCTTAGAGATGATGTATTTGATTAAATTAAGTAATATGGAAAAACTTGAGGGAATTTGTTTCAATTTTGTATTCCATCCTTTACATTCTTTTGGTCGGCATTATAGTAGACCGGTCATGAACAGTGGAAATGAAAAGATCTGTAGCTTTCTCTTTGAGATCATTTCATTGCAGCACAGTGTATAATGAGGTCCGCATACCTGATTCCACTTTTATTTTTCTGTATTTACCCTCTCTCCCAAAACAGTTATAACTGGTTGTAAAGCTAAAATGCAAAATTGCATTAAAAACAAAGCAGTAAAAATAGAATGTTATTTGCATGTCAGAAATATATATGTTAAACATAGACTGTAACTTGAGAAGCCTGGAAACATGCATGTCCTCTGTGGCTGTAACCTTTGTCATCTGACTAAGCCATCACCACATTTATTGTTTTAGTTTTGGTAATTATCCAAAGTTTTCTTTTGACCAACCAAACATCGCTCACCAAAGAAGAAAATGTGCCTTCCCTATGTTCTACCCTCTATGTGAGTACTCCCAGGAGTACTTTGGGGGGAAGATGGCTATATATTGTTGTGTTCTGAGTCAACAAATAAAAATACCCTGTAATTTATGTGATTTTGTTTTATAGCACACTTTACTGTTATAAATGTCTTGACGTTTTATAGAATGATTTTTGTGGATGGAGCCTTGATCGTTTTATGCTGTAGGAATTGCTTCCTTTGGAAAGATTTATATTTATTCCTTTGAGAATTTAAGCTAGAACAAATCAACACTCAAGCTATCCATTTCAGACATTATTCTCCTCAGAACCTCATTCTAAATTGCGTAAATATTGGAGGGAATAGTTTTCTCAATGTTTGTTGGTAATACTTGCGAAGTGAGCATGACTTTTTGTGTCTCTGGTTATATAATTTGTCTCTTGAGAAAAACCAAACCCTCTGAAGCTGGGGAGGAAACACATCCACAATGACGGCTTCACAATGTCTAGTCAGAAGGGGCGGAGAGAGTGCCTTCTGTTTGCAGGGGAGCCTTGAAGCTGTGATTGCACAGCCAGCCTGCTGCTTTTGCCTGATTTGCATGCCATAGAGAGGTAAAAAACATGGTGAGTACAGATAGCTAGAGAAAATTCACTTCTTAATCTGGTACCTGCATATATGAGCTGGTGGCATGAACTGAGCCAAAACCCAAAATGGATTAGTACAAATGGAGGCTCTTCTGACAGAAGTGGGATACCTAGCTGGGTTTATCGGAACAAAATTTAAGATTGGCCTCTCTTCCTAAAGAAGCCCAGCTGGCATAGTGGTTAAAGTGTTCAGCTGCTAACTGAAAGCAGTTTGAACCCTCCAGCTATTTTGCAGAAGGATGTGACATTCTGCTTCTGTAAGGATTACAGCCTTGGGAACCCTATGGGACATTTCTGATCCATCCTGTAGGGTTGCTGTGAGCTGGAAGCGGCAACAAGGTTGGCTTTTCTTTGTAATGATTTTGTTTTTCCACAGACTAAGTTTATTGAGGACTTGTAGGCACATGCTTCTCTGGCTTTTTTCGTTGTTCACGGAGCATTATTTTGTTTTGAGACCATACTTAATAGATACATAACTAGAACTTCTCTGCCAGGTACTGTTCCAATTGTTTTATAACTTTTAGCTTATGTAATTTATTTAATCCTCACAGTGACTCTGAGGTAGGGCCTACTATTACTCTCATATTACAGATGGGGAAACTGAGGCACAGAGAGGTTAAGAAATTTATTAGGCCAAGGTCAAATAACTAGTAAGTGGGATAGACAGGATTTGAACCCAGGCAGTCTTGCTCAAGGGTTTTTGCTCTCAACAAGCTTGCTAGGTGATTTATAATCATTATTTTTGGAGGAGAAAGTGATGGTGGAGATTAGGGAATACTAAGTGGTTTAGTGCTGCATCACCAAAAGGTCAGCAGTTCAAATCTGCCAGGCATCCTTGGAAACTGAGGAAGCACTTCTGTGCTGCCCTATGGGGTTGCTGTGAGTTGGAATTGACTCGTTGGCAGTAGGTTTGGTTTAAGACTCTGCAAGTGCCATCAGCTCTTCGTACCTTCACCAAAGAACAAATCATGGTATGGCTGGAGGTGAGAGGCCAAGGCAGGAGGGAACCTGTGTTTTCATATATTTATGCTATATTTGAAATAGTTTTATACAATGAACTTGCATTACATTTATAGTTAGGTTTTAAAAATAAAATTTGTCTTAAAAAGAAATCTTCTGACATATGCTCAGCTTCAGAGCTTAGGCAGATATGGTCTGAATCCAAGGAGAAAAACCCAGAAGTTTACCAGATAACATTTTTTAAGGAGCAGATTCTACAGTTGGACTATTTTTTATGTAAGTTACCTTTTTTTTCCATCTTGAGGATTTTTTAGCAAGTTACAAGTGATTCACAGATCAACAGTTGTGGTCATAATTGAGAAACTAATTTCCATTATATCTAAATTGTGAAATATAATCTTCTAGAAAGTGTCAAGCCATATTTGTTTTTAGAATTGAAAACATAAACTTTCAGTTTGTCTGGAAGTCAGAGAAGAGGCAGCCTGCTAGTGACTGAGTTGTTGTTGTAGAAGAAGTGCTAGGGGGGAGAGAAAACGGGGGAAATACTTAATTATCGTTCTTTCAGTGGTTAGTTGTGCACTTAGAGTTGAGTTGTGTCTTATAGAAAGTCAGTGCATAAATCTCATGGAGTTGAAATTAACCTTAAAAATACAGTGTATAATGAGCTGGTCAAAAATTAATTTCTTGGGTTAATGCATCTTTAGGTTAACTTGCCTTGGTTTGAATCCTATTTCTGTCTTTTACTTGTGGGGTCACCCTCGATAAGTTACTTAAACACTCTGCTTTGGTTTTGTATGTGTAAGACGGGAATATGTACTTGATCAGGTTCTTGTTTTGAGTAGATAAGTCAATATAATGCACATAAAGCATTTAGTACTTTTTCCATAGCAAGTGCTTATTAAATATTAATGATGATTGTTAGTACTTACTTTGTCTTTTATTTTGCCTTTAGTCTTCTTTCTTCGGGTAGGCAGTAAACGCCATGCCTGGCTTGAGGAAGTTAGGGAATAAAAAGGAAGGAACAGAGAAAAGTCAGAATTGGGAGAGGGAGGCAAGTAGATAACCCGTTATCTTTGTAATGCTATTTGGGAGAAAATTAATTTTCTGTTCTCAGTATTTGTCTTAGTTGTCTAGTGCTGCTGTAACAGGAAGACCACAGGTGAGTGACTTTAACAACCCCAAATTTAAGTTCTCACAGTTTAGGAGGCTGGAAGTTGGATTTCAAGGTCGCACCTTTAGGGGAAGGCTTTTTCTTTTGGTTCTGGCAGAAGGTATTTGTGTCTTCCAATGAGACTTCTGGGCAGTCTTCCTGTGGCTTGTCATCTAACATCCCTTATCTCTCATTTGCTCCCTTGTTGAATCTCTTGGATTCTAACTCCTGAACTTTCTGTTTAACATCTGAACTCTTAGCCACTGTACCACCAAGGTTCCAACCACAGGCATACAGGCTAGGATTCACAACATGTTTTGGGGGGACAAATTTCAATCTATAGCAACATGTAGACATTATTTTTTGTGAGTTTTAGCTTAGAGGTAAGATCTTATACTCGCTGTTTTCCTAATGTCCATCTACCCTAAACTTTCATGTTGTTGTTAGTTGCCATTGAGTTGACTTCAGCTCATAGTGAACCTTGTGCTGCACAACAAAAAGTTGCCTCATTCTGCAGCTTCTTCATAATTGTGCATATGATTTGAGTCCCTTACTGTGGCCACTGTGTATTTTGAGTGCCTTCTAACCTGGAGGGCTCAACTTCCAGTGCAGTATTGGACAGTATTCTCTTGTGAGCTATCAGGTCTGCATTGGCTCATTTTCAGAGGTAGATGGCCAAGGCTTTGTTTGTAGTTTGGCTTAGTCTGGAAGCTCCCCTGAAAACTCTTTACCATCAGTGATGCTGCTGGCATTTAAAATACCAGTGACATAACTCCCAGCAGCATAGCATCACACCAGCCACCGCAGTGACAGATAAGAAAAACCTAAACCCATTGCCATAGAGTGGATTCTGACTCATAGTGACCCTAGAGAACAGAGGAGAACTATCCCATAGAGTTTCCAAGGAGCACCTGGCAAGTTTGAACTGCAGACCTTTTGTTTAGCAGCCGTACCAAGACTACTAATTTAATAGAGCCCAAACAAAAAAAAAATCAAACCCACTGCCATCGAGTCAATTCTGACTCTTAGCAACCCCATAGAACAGAACAGAACTGCCCTAAAGAGTTTCCAGGGAACATCTGGCGCATTTAAACAGCCAGCCTTTTGGCTAGCAGGTGTGCCAGGCAAGTGCACTTAACTATTATGGCACCAAGGCCTGTTGTTTTAAACATATGCCTATAGGATTGCTGTGAGTCGGAATCGACCCGACAGCACCAGGTTTACACTAATGATGATCAGTGGCTGGGATAACCTGTAACTCACGTTTTCAAATGTGTCTTTAAGTCCAGCTGGACCCTCTGTACTGAAGTTTATCTCTCTGCAACACAAAGCACAAGCACCATTGGGAGGCCCCAGCAGAAGAGGAGCTGCAGAGTTGCTTCATCCTCTCTCCCTGTTCATCTCTTTTCCAAGCCAGCCCTTTGGCCTCTTACGAAATCAGCTGTTATACTCACCCTTCCAACTAGGGCCACGTGAGCCTTTTTGGTGTAAGAGGCCTCTTCTGACTTGAGGAATCCTACACCTTTCACTCCAGCCGATACAGATAGAAAGAGTGCGAGCTCAAACTGTACTGCCAAAAGGCCTCGTAAATAAGGTGCTGATGGCCACTGAAGGGTAGAAAAATCCAGCAGTGCTCCCTGAGCCTTGCTGGAATGTGATAGAATGTTTAAGAATCGTCATTGAGAAGCAGCCAACCAGGTGTTTGTTTGAACAGGGTGTTTGGTCATTGTGTCAGGAATAAGGACTCCCCACGAGAACGTCTCCTGTCACTAGTTGACCCTCATCTTCGAGTCCTGCCCGGAGCATGGTACATTGTCTTTTTGACAAAGGCTGGAGGCAGAAAATACAGGGGTGGCTCCTTGATTTAACCTCCCAGAGTCCCTTGCAGGCTAAGGTGAGTTCTCTGTTGGCATTCTAAAACATTTACAAAGATGCTGAACAGAGGACACAGACGTGTAATGGTGCGTGGAGACTGTCTGGGCCTCTCCCTGGCACCATCCCAGCCAGGACGAGGCCTGTAAGGTTCATCCACCTGCCAGGCTCTCCTTTTCTCACGTGAAAAACTTCTTTCTCATGCTTCCACAAACCTGCTTGCTCTCCTGTGCTGTTTGTTCCTTGATATGGTAGTGGACAGTTGTGCTCGTTACTTTAGGCAGGCACAGTTGGCATCCTCACCGTGTCAAAGTGAAGGGGGAAAATGGGCAAAAGCTTCAACTGCCTAATAGAAGACTCTTGCCTACTCTAATAGCTGTTAAGAAACAAAACAAAAACCAAACCTGTTGGCATCAAGTTGCTTCTGTCTCACAGGGATTCTATAGGACAGAGTAGAACTCTCCCACAGATTTTCCCAGGAGTGCTTGATGGATTCAGACTGCTGACTCAGTAGTGACTACACCCCCAGGGTTTCCTGTAGAAGCCTGTAATTTTTAGTTTATGTAAAGCCCAGGCATAGTGAATTCCTCTTGAAGCTTTTTTTTCCTTTGATGAGAATTTTGTTTCCCAAAAGTGACAATAAACACAGTTGTGTTGTAATTGAACTCTGATTATTTGTCTCTAGATTTTGCAATTTGTTGTGTCTTCATAGCGAGAAAATTTCTCCCTGTCTCTCCCTCCCTTCTTGATTATTTTCCTTCCCTTCCTCTCTGTCTTCTTCTGTCTTTCACTTGTGTGTTCTTTTCTATTCCAGAGCTTTTAGGGAAGGTGGATCCTTCAGTTTTAGTTTCAGAAGGAAAGTGCAGCAACAGGCCAGTGCTTGACTGCAGGAGTGACTCTGGGTAGTGCTGGCAGCAGAAGTTGCCATTGTTGAGTCACTGCACTGTCAGAGGGACTGCTGCCATCCAGGAGCTTCTGCTCTCCATGCCGGGGGGCAGGGAGTGGCACTAGTGCTAGTGCCCTTCAGGGAGGCATCGGGGGGTGCCCTTGATGGTAGCCCACTAGCACCATGTGGGTGGTTAACTTGCAACTGGGTTAGAAAGTGACCTGTCAGTTTCCTGGCTGGTCCCCTAAGCTCTTGGAGGGCTCCATGATGGAAGGAAGTGGGGTGTGTGTGTGTGTGTGTGTGTGTGTGTGTGTGAGAGAGAGAGAGAGAGAGAGAGAGAGAGAGAGAGAGAGAGAGAGAATGTGTGTGTGATTGCTGGATGGCATTTTTTAAGCTCCTGGAGGTGTCCGTGTTAGAAGTGCGGGGTGTGTGTGTGTGTGTGTGTGTGTGTGTGTGTGTGTGTGTGTGTGTGTGTAGTGGGGGAGGGATGTGGCCATAGTCAACAACTGTCCCATATCCAAACAAGTTTTTAAAGAGACCTTGGAAGAACCACAAGCAATTTGCAACTTGATCACAAAATTAATACCCTTTTAGGCTGGAAAAGAGCCCTGGAGGTGCAATGATTAAGAACTCAAGCTGCTAACCAGGAGGTAGGTAGGTGGTACCAATCCAACAGCTGCTTCTTGGCAACTCTGTGAGGCAGTTCTACTCTGTCTTACAGGGTAGCTGTGAGTTGGAATTGACTTGATGACAATGGGTTTGCTTTTTCTGAAGGAACTGAAAATAGCTCTAAAAGCTTGTAGGTCACACCTTTCTAAGCTCAGTTATGGAGCGAATTTTTATTCTTTACAAGATTAGTCAGGTGTATTTGGCTAATGTTAAGTTCTGTCGTTGGCTGCTCAGCTCTGTTGCTAACGAGGCTGCAGTGGGAATTCCTGACGCCTCGTGGACCACTTCCCTTTGCTCTCCTTCCTGGCCTTGAGTACCAGCCCTGGCCAACTGGCTGGTGGGTGTCTGTAGTTGGATGTGGTAGAAGGTGTCAAGCTGCTGTGAGGATTAGCACAGACTAGTCTTGGGGGGAAAAACCTCCCCCAGACTCCTGTGACCAAGGGCCAGTTGCATTGTCTCCACTTTGGAAAGACAATGCTGTTGGTGAAGGTTAACTGGAAAATGCTGATGTGGGGCTGAAATTGTGGACTTTGGCCAGAACCTATGCAGCATTTAAACCAATGTGGGGAAAACTGTGCCATGGTTCACTGGTAGAAAAGCTTAGGGTGAGTCAAATAGTGGAGGCCGCTAGGAGAGCGTGATTACTTTTTAAAAATGCAGCAACAAAATTGGACATGGTAGTAGCTTAAAGATGTTTTCTAGGAATGCAGCATTTTCAAGAATCTTAGGATGAAACAAGCTTTATTTGAGTTGCAGGTTCCTTAGACTTTTAATCTGTCCTGATAACATAGTCAAAGTATGTGAGTTGAAGTCTTGCCATCTTTAATTCCAAGGAGCACTCTGGCTGTACTTCTTCCAGGAAGGACTTCAAAGAGAGCAGTTCTTCTTTGTTTTTCCTAATTTCATTGTTCAGCTTTTCTATGTGTTGTCATAATGACTACCTGGATGAGTTAATTTTGTAGTATAAATTTGAAAAAAAACATGTATTAGATGGAAATTTTGCCATTACTGGAAATTTTCTGAATTTTAAACAAATGCTGAGGGACAGAGGGTACTCTGGGAGGTAAATATTTGTGTAAGGAAGTTCAGTCCTTCAACATGTGCATTTTTAAAAAACAAAAACTCTACCAATCTTTACTGTAAGTCCAATTTGCAGTGTAAAATGAGAGTAATTTTGAAATTCTGCATAACTAATTATTGTCATAGGAAGGATTCATATTTTATAATGATTAACGTGCAGTCAAAAACTTAGGAAACCTATTACTCTGTTTGTTGTTGCTAGGTGCCAGCAACCAGTTTTTGACTCAACAGTGACCATGTGACAGAGTAAAACTGCTGCATAGAATTTCCTAGGCTGCAGTTTTTATGGGATCAGAATGCTGTGTCTTTGCTTTGCAGGGTAGCTAAGTGGGTTGAAACCGACAGGGTTTCATTTAGCAGCCAAGTGCTTAACCATTATACCACCAGGACTCCTGTTTTGGAAAATTCTAGTACTGTCTTGTTATGTGTTATTATTTCTTAAGAAAGAAAAATTAGGCACACAGAAATCAGTACTTGCCTGAGGTCGCACACCTAGAAAATGGCAAAGTCTTGGTGAAAGCCACTTCTCCTCATGTTTCCGGTTATTGTTGTTAACCAAAGACCAAAGCAAACGCACTGCCATCAAGTCGATGCTGATTCATGGCGACCTTGTAAGACAGGGTAGAGTTTCTAAGGAGCATCTGGCGGGATTTGAACTGCCAGCATTGTGGTTAGCAGATGTAACTCTTAACCATTATGCCACCATGGTCTCCATTATTGTTGTTAGGTGCCAGCAAGTCAGTTCTGACCCACAGTGACCCCGTGCACAACAGAATGAAACGGGGCCTGGTCCCGCACCGTCCTCACCATGTCTTGAGCCCACTGTTGCAGCCACTATGTCATCCCCTCTTGTTGAGGGTGTTTCTCTTTTTGGATAACCCTCTATCTTACTATGCGTGATGTCCTCCAGGGCCTGGTCCCTCCTGATAACATAGTCAAAAGTATGTGAGTTGAAGTCTTGCCATCTTTAATTCCAAGGAGCACTCTGGCTGTACTTCTTCCAGGAAAGACTTCAAAGAGAGCAGTTCTTCTTTGTTTTTCCTAATTTCATTGTTCAGCTTTTACATGCATATGAGGCAATAGAAAATACCATGGCTTGTGTGGGGTGTTATTTAGTCATCAGAGTGACATCTTTGCTTTATGGCATTTCCATGACAGCATGTTGATTTTATTGTGTGTGTGTGTGTGAATAAAATAACTGATATATTTTCCTTTAACAAATTGATTGTAAGCTCGGTGACTTGGAAATACCACTTTTTCTCTTACTCTTTCCAGGAACAAATTCAGCCTATTGCTTTACAGTCCAAATATCTTTTTCCTTGCCTTGAAAGCTGTTTAGAGCAAGGTAAGATTACAGTCATAAGCTAAATCTAGAAAAAAAGCCCTGTTATCTTTCTTGACTACTGTTGTTCTCTGCAAAGAACTATAACGAGTTTTACTTAAACATGTGGTGACTTACAAACATTATAGTTTGTAAAATATGAAACAATTGGGTATTTTCTCCTTTTTTCTTGTCTTCACAATCCATACTTTTGTCTGCTTTAATGTATGAGCAGTCACCTACATTACCTTAAGAAAGACCACCCTATTTATAAAATCAAGTCATTTTTAATACAGGATTTTCAAAGATTGTTTAACCTTTCCTACCCAAATGCAAGAGAGCTTAAGTTTTGTAAATTTTGTAAACACGCATTTTAACCATTGACATCACTGCAAATGCTCATCTTCCCTTTTTTCATTTGATCAGACAAACATAATTCACGTAAAGTTCTTCCATAATCAGCAGAGTCTGCCTTATCTTCTCCAGTTTTGTTTTCTTTCCTATTTTCTGTGTCTTTTAGGAAAATCAAGGCTAAAATATATGTAAGTAACTAATTCTGTAGAAGATATTCTATATATTTTTTTAAAGAATGATAAATCAGTAAATACAGATACACAAGTATTTATTTGTATAAATAGAAATATCAAAAAAATATAGCCCAGCTGGATATATGTGAAATCCTCGAGTGGTATACATGGTTCATGTACTCAGCTTCTAACTGGAAAGGTTGAAAGTTTGCATCTACTCAGAGGCACTGTGGATAAAAGGTCCAGAGATCTACTTCTGAGAAACCAATCACAGATGCACATACACGTGCATGCACACACGCACGCATACACGCAGTCATCTGTTGCTTAATGTCCGTAAGACAGTCTGTGTAAGAGGATGTTATGTAATTTGAATTTTGTCTGAACACATTATAAATGAAGGTCCTCTCAGGCGGTATTTGCCTCTGTGATAAGGAAGTTTTGTCCATATTAAAAGTCTGCTGGGGGAGATCCTTTTCTTTCTCTGCAGTTACTTTAGGATTTCAACCAAGTCTTTTGCTGCCTTCACATTAGTGCTTGTACATTCATGACTTACTTTCTCATTTTGCAATAAACAACATTGTTTGAAGCACTGAAACCACCCAGAACCAGCGCTGAACTCAGTGTTGTAGTCTGGTCTTGCTTTTATTTTCCTTAGGAGTGATCATCCCTGTGCCGAGAGGGATTCCCTTTGAGTTTGTTCTGCGGTCCATCATTAGCAGTTTTCCATATCTGATACAGGTCTCTCTCATGTTTTCATTAGTCTTGTAACTTTCAGTGGAGCCAACACTTGAACAGTTTGGAGAATTCGTTTGTTTTTGAGGATTGTTACGATTGTCAAATGTGGCATGCCTGAGTCCAATACGTCACATTCTCCTGTTGGAATTTCTGACTCTCTTTTAATATTATGGGACCATGGACGTTGCCAGAGTGGATGTTATGTGGCACATGACTCTATACACATGTACAGGCACACAGTGTATAATAAATGAGATAATTTCATATTTTTACGGATAGAGCCAAAGAGAATCACTTCAAACACAAGTTTTTTTTTTGTTTAAACAAAGGTGGATACCCTGGTGGCTAAATGATTAAGTGCTACCACTGCTGATCAAAAAGCGGACAGCCTGAGTCCACCGTGGAAGCTACGAGGCAGTTCCACTCTGCCCTAAATGGTTACTATGTGTCAGAATCGACTTGATGGCGCTGATTTTTTTTTTCACCAAAGATATGCTTTTACCTTTATTTTGTGGTGTAAGATTACTACCACTTTTTCTTTGTTAGTCTCCTTTGAAAGTGTTTTGAGTAAACCAGGAAGAAATGATACACTCTTCCTACTGAATGCAATGGGGACATGGACAGGTAGCAGTTGGCTTTCCTGGGATCTGCTTACCCTCTTGTTTTTGAGGCAGGACTGGGGTATGTGAATTCCAGGACAGTTTTGTCTGGCTGCATCTGCCCCCACTGCCAGCTGAAAGCTGGCTGAATGTCCGTTTGTCACATACACTCTTTAGTCTGAGCTCTTTGAGGGCATTACTGTGGCTTGGTGCTGTGGCAGAGTGGCGATGCTCCTACCCAGGGCTTAGTGCCTCCCTTGTCAGGGGTGAGAATAGGACAAGGGGACCTCCAGGCTGCAGGAGGTGCCTCTACGCACAGCCGGATATGGATGAGTATTTTGCCCCCTCCTCAGCAGTCCCCTTTTCAAGTGGAAATTTTGCAAGTCGACTTCTGCAGGACTTCTGTAGCCTACGTAGTACAATTTGGCTGACAGCAGTTTCTGGCAAAAGAAATAACCAAATTATTATTCAGTCATGGGTTTTTAACAGCCGCAAAGCAAGTGGATGTTAACTAAATGATGCAATTTATTCCCTTCCCTCTTATTGCCAGCTTGCCTATTACAGAGCGACTGCCAGTTTTCAATAAGTGGTACCCAGATGGTATTCACATGCCGCCCACTTGGTTACAGAGCCGAAGCGGGGAATAACTCGGCAGACACTACAAGCTGTGGGTCAATTGAGGGGGAATGCCTGTTGCTTCACAGTTTTGCATATGTAAATCTGTTAATGTTATGTCAGTATTGTGCGGGCTAAACACAAGCATTGCCTTTCTCTGGGGGCCCAGCTGAACTTGGACCAGAGCCCAGTTCTACCAAGGCTCGGCGAGCCGCGCTGCAGTTGGAGGATGCTGCACAGCCGGCTTCCCTCCTCTCCAGCCCCGATGCTCTCGCGTTAGCCGCAGCCCAAGTTGGACGCAGGAAGTGCCTGCCATAGGCCTACTCCTTAATAGGACAGGCAGGCCCAGTTTTATGAGGTTGGATGTGAAGGGTGGAGGAGCATGAGTGTGTCTATTTTTAGGCCAGACTTTTCAAGACAGTGCCTGTGGCCCAGCCCGCGCCTGCCTGCCTTGCTCACACTCTCCTCTGTGTGTCTGCCACACTTCTGCTCTCCGTTTCATCAACTGCAGATGTGGCACACAGCCGTCTTCGAAAGCCATGAACTGTGTCGTCTGCGCGACTTAACAGCCAACATCTGCTGCAGCAGGCTGAAGGGAGAGGCAGGGAAATAATTTTCGGGAATGCATTCAAGTGCCTCAACTTGGCCTCGACTTTGGCCTGTGCAGACAATTATTTTACACTAATTGCATCAAGATAGCAGCCATAAAAAATGAGATTTGGATCACTCCCCCGACCCCCACACCTCTCTCATGAAAGTTGCAGTTACAAAGGGTAGTCCTTTTTTCTTTTTACTGTGGTTTGTTTCTTGTTCTCCAAAGCTTATGACACTGGGTGCAAACAACAACAAAGGCGCTATAAAGAGGCAAGCGTCATAATATGCTTAAGAGCTAAAAAGACCTATGGTGTTGGTTTAACCAATGAAAATATTCCTGCAGGTATTGTAAAATTTATGTGCCATATGAAAAGCATTAAGGGTGTTGTTTTTTCACAGAGGAAAATGTTCATCGTCCAGCCATTTTGTAAATTATTTTAATGCTGCATTTCTGCTTCAGTCTCATGATTTTGATATATAAACCAGTTTAATGTTTTCTGCATAGACCCTGGCTTTTCTTAAATTTTATATATTGGAAAGCCCATGTTTGTATTGGACCTTCTGGTTTCTTTCATATTGAAAATCCATCTTGCATGGCCCAGTGCCATGTGGCGAAGGGATAGTTTGACAAGAGTCAAATATCGAGTGTGATTTTCGAGTTCTAAAAACTAGGCAAGGTTTTGTTTATATTACATGGAAGACTGCTTTTTAAACTGGTCAGTTACTGACAGTAACAGCATATATATATCATGTATATACACATCCTCTGAAGCATGCTCACAGACACACATGCACATATATATAGTGTAGATTTTGTGGTATATCAGTGCATCCATCTCTTTTGAACTTTTCTTTTACTTGTACTGCAGACAGCATTGTGTATAGTGTGTCCTGGGTCTTACTTTTTTTTTTAAATGCTCTCAAAGAGTAAATGTTGTTTAATTACGCATTCCAGCATCCCCGATTCTCTTGAAAGATTTGTTTCTGTGACATTTTGCTGTATCTGTTGTGCAGCCAGAGTAGCATGCTTCTCTCCTCACATTTCAAGTCTCGAGACTTTGTTCTGAAGAGCCAGATGGAAGTATGCAGATTGTTTTTATCTTTTGTCCTTCACACTGTAACCTGATCTTCAGCATATCTAGACATCTAGCAGAAAATTTACTATGTGAAAGCAAGGAAATGATTTAAAATATGGACCAGCCTGGGAAGAAGGGCTCAAGATGCACTTTATCAGAACGATTATCTGCACCCAACCCCCACACCCTTCTTTATTCTCTTGAAAACCGTATTTCTCAGCAAGGGTACTTCGAAATATGCCCACTTCTTCTTCCCACTTAACCTTGGTTGAGAACTCTTAATTGGCTGGGGTGTTGGGGACGGGGGTGGCAGGGGTTAATAAAGGTATAGATATTCATGCAATGAAAGTTGGTTACCTAATAATTGAAAGCTTAAAGAAAAAGGATTTGGCAGAATCGTCAAATTGGCATGGCTTTGCACATTCCAAAAAAAAAAGCCCATTCAAGTTGACTCAGATTCATAAAAAGGGGCAGGGCAATTAGGAAGACAAGGGACATGCCCATCAGGTTTGAGACAGATCCAGGACTGAAACCCAGCAGCGTCCCCATGGCTTCAAGACGCTTTATAAGCTCAGGCTTCTGGGTGTATGTGGGTTTATGGCAAAATTTTTGCAACTTTTTGTTACATATTCCCTGTCCTTTTAACTTGTTAGCCTAAAAACCTTAAGGACAGTTGTTTCCTTCCAAACTCTGATGTGTGTTTGGAATCAATACCAGTTTCACCACAGTGTCAGTGTATTTGATTATTTGCTACACTTGTGAATAAATGTGTATAGTATGTGCTTAGACCTGTATCTGTGTTTATGCATACCTAGCAGAGTGGTCCAGCAACTCCGTGGGAAGAAGACCTGGATATCTGTTTCCATAAAAATTTCAGCACAGAATACCCTAATGAGCACGTTCTGCTTGTCACGTGGTATCATTGGAGGTTGAAATAAGACTAGCCACCACCTGAAGACAACAACAAAGACTAGTCATTAACAGAGTTTGGAGTCAGATAACCTGGGTTTAAATATCAACTGCGGTGATTCCCAGATGTGAAGCTTTGGGGAAACTGTCTCAACATTTCCGAGTGTCCTCTCTGCTCTAAAATGGGGGACAGTCATAGTACCTGCCATTGGGTTTACTATGGTGTTGGCACATAGTATGCTTGTCCTTAATGAATGTTTATTATTTCAGTTGGTGATCCATTATCTCTCCAACAAAAGAAAACTGTAGTAATGAGAAATGTTGTATTTGGCCATGAATTTTAACTTTTCCTTCTGCAGAGTTTTTGCTTCCTGCCCTTCGCCTCCCTCTTCCCTCTGTTACCTGTCTAGCACCTTTGGCTGCATTCCTTGTTTTACCTTTGGGAGTCATTGTACATTGTTTACTTAGTTGTCAGGAGAACCAGTGGTGGTTACAAATGCTCAGGTGCTTTCTACCCTGCTAGCCCTCATTCTCTTCCTTGTCTAATGACATGTTCTCGGATGTTTTTAGCTGAAAACACTGAAGGCCAACATGTTAATAGGTGGAGGTCTTCATTAAACTTGTTTTCGTACCTGTGAATACTTTGCTTCCTTTCTGTCAGTTAATATCTGAAGTCCATATTAAACTACCCTGTGACTCAAATAAACTAATATTGAAGGACATACTTTTCGCTTGAAATAGAAAATACGGATTGATTACTTTCTGTTAATGATATGAGCTTTATTTATTTCACAGGTGCTTCTTGTGTACCTACTATGTGCCTAGGGTACAGGATTGCAAGATAGACACAATCCCTGCTGTTACGGAGTGTAAAGCTGGCATAGATTTTGACTGTATTTTATTGGAGCTGGGCTGTAGTCATGCTCTTAGGCTTTGGTCCTTGTTATTTGCACTCTACAATTGCACCGGAAGTTTACGCTAATCAGAGTCAAACAGTTCCATTTACAATAGTATGAAGAAAATACAATCCTTTGGAATAAAATAAAGAAGTGCAAAACTTGTGCACTGAAGACTGGGAGACGTTGCTTAAAGAGGTTAAAGGAGGCTTGAGTAAGTGGAAAGACATCTTGTGTTCATGGACTAAAAGACGTTATATTGTTAAGAAGGCCGTGTTCTCCAAACTGATCTGCTGATGTGGTATAAAAACCTAAACCAGACCCACTGCTGTTGAGTCAATTCTGTCTCATAGTGACCCCATAAGATAGAGCAGAACTGCGCCATAGAGTTTCCAAGGAATGCCTGGTGGGTTTGAACTGCCAACCTTTTGGTTAGCAGCTGTAGCCTTAACCCCTACGCCACCAGGGTTTCCACTGATTAAATGCAATCGTTGTCAAAGTCCCATGTGGTTTTGATATAGGAATCGACAAACTGATCATAAAATTCACATGGAAATTCAAGGGACCCATAATAAATAAAACTAATTTTGAAAAGGAGGAACGTTGAAGGGAGCCATACTTCCTGATTTGAAAACAGGCATTACAGTGCTGCAGTGATCAAGGTGGTTGACAGTAGGACAGATGTACAGATCAGTGGAACAGAACCGAGAGTCCGGAAGTGATGCCTTATGTTTATGGTCAGTGTTTAGCAATGGCACCAAGTCCATTTAATGGGGAGGGAATAGTGTTTGCAGTAAGTGGTACTGGGATGCTGGATATCCACTTGCAAAAGCATGATGTTGGACCCCTACTTTGCACCATTTACACAAACATTAATGGAAAACAAGTCAAATACATGTTTGTCCCGCTATCAGAAAGTAGAGCATTCCTTGAAACCTTTTGTAAGCCAGATGGCATGAAGTGAAGAAGCAATTACCATTAATTTATGGGGGAAGAATTCTTGAACATTCTGAGACCCAAAAATAACCTACCAAATCATACTAACACGTAACACCTAAAGTAATGCTAACATATAGTAAAACCTGGAATGATATAGTAAATACGAAGCCTGCTTGGGGGGTAGTGGGGAGTGCCGCCTCTTTGATGGCTTGCTGCAAAACAAATACAGACACCGTGTTTGCTTTTCATCTTTTTTCATCAACACCAAAACTCTTTGGGTTTTTTTCGGTTAGCAAAACTGGCTCTAATATAGGTCTTTCATAAAAGTGAAGTGTTGTAAAGTGAACTTTTGAAAAGTGGAAGACACTTTTATCTAAATCTAAGTGCTAAAAGTATAAAACTCTTAAAATGAAGGAGCAAATCTTCATGACTGTGGGTTTGCCAGGGGTTTTATAAATATGATACCAAAAGCACAATAGTAAAGCAGGCTGTGTTAGTCACCTAGTGCTGCTCTAACAGAAATACCAACAGTGGATGGCTTTTAAAGAGAAATGTTTATTCTTACACAGTCCAGTAGACTACAAGTCCAAATTCAGGGTTTCTGTTCCAGAGGAAGGCTTTCCCTCTTTGTTGGCTTGGGAGAAAGTGCTGTGCTGTGTTAGTCTTTGGTCAGGGAGCATCTTGGTGCAGGAACCTGAGATCTGAAGGACGCACTCTTCTCCCAGTGCTGCTTTCTTGATAATATGAGGTTTCTGGCTTTCTGGTTGCTTCCTTTTCCTTTTATCCATTGTGGGATAAAAGATTAAAAAGGTGGTACAAGCCACTCTCCAGGGAAACACCTTTTACAGTGGAGCAGGGAGGTGATCTTAGGAAGGGATTTACAGTCCCACCCTAATCTTTTTCAACATACAGTGTAAGAAAATCACAAAATGGAGGGCAGTCACAGTTCTGATAATCACAACCCAGCCAAATTTCTATACCTATTTTTTGGTGGACACAGTTTAATCCTTGACACAGGAGAGATAAATCAGACTTGAAAAAAGCAGGAACTGTTGTGCTTGTAAGAACACTATCAAGAAAATGGGAAAACATATTTGTAAATCGTGTATCTAATAAGGGTCTAGTATCTGAAGTATATAAAGAACTCTGGCAAATCAATGATAAAAAGACAACTGAACTAAAAGATGAACAGAGGATTGGTATGGATATTTCTCTGAATGGTTAATAAACACTTGAAAACATGTTCAACATCGTTTTTATTGGCAAGGTACAGTCAAAACCACAATGAAACACCACTGCACTCACCAGGATGGCTAATGTATGAAGAAACAAACAAGCAAAACCCACAGAGCAGCCAGTGTTGGCAAGGATTTGGAGAAATTGGAATAAATCCTCATATATTGATGGTGGGAATGTAAAATGATGCAACCTCTTTTCAAAGAGCTTGGCAGTTCCTCAAATGATTAAGCAGAGTTACTGTATGTCCTAGCAACCTCATTCCTAGATACATCCGTGAGATAAATGGAAACAAATGTTCTTGCAAAAAGTTGTGTGTCGGTGTCCACAGCAGCATTATTCATAGTTGCCAAAAGGTGGAAAAGCCCAAATGTCCGTCAACTGATAAATGGATAAGCAAGATATGGTATATTGATACAATGGAATATTATTCAGCTGTAAAAAAAATGAAATAGTTATTTGTGCTATAAAATGGGTGAGCCTTGAAAACATTTTGCGAAGTGACAGAAGCCAGACAAAAGAAGACCAAACACTGTATGACTGCCAATTATATGAAATGTCTAGAACATGCAAGTACATGGAGACAGAAAGTAGATGAGCAGTTGCCAGAGGTTAGGGATGAGACCAAATGAGAAGTGACCGTGAACGGCATGGAGGTTCTTTTTGGGGGTGATAAAAGTGTTCTCAACTTAAATATGGGGTGACTTTCACAATTCAGATATACTGGAAACCATTCAACTGTATACTTGAAGAGTGGACTTCATGATATATGAAGTTGATCTGAAAAAGGGAAAATAATTTTAAGGTCTGAATTTCTTTGTTTGTAAGAGGCAGCTAGCAGTAACTGAGTGCTTAATACCCGGTTTGGCAGATGCTTTTGTGCAGGGTCAGAGAGTAAATATCTTCTGCTTTGAGATTCCTGCAGTCTCTCAGGTCTCTCATTTCTGCTGATGTAACAAAGCAACCACAGGCACTATGTAAATCAGTGGGTGTGCCTGTGTTCCAATAAAATTTTGTGTACACTGAAATTTGAATTCACTATAATTTTCACCTGTTGTTATACAGTATTATTTTCTTTTTTTGCCCCATCACTTAAGAGTGTGGAAACCATTCTCAGCAAGTTGTAGGAGTAAGTACATAAATGAACAGGTGGTTGACAGACTTGGCTCTTGTGCCCATAATTTAGTGACTCCTCTGCATTTGCAAAACTCCCAGGGGCACCAGTGGCTGTGGCATCAACTCTGGCTCATGGAAACCCAGTGTACGTGAGAATAGGATGTTCATTGGCTGATGTTTTGAAAGCTCACCAGGCCTTTCTTCCAAGGGGCCTCTGGGTGCATTCAGACTGCAAACTTCTGAGTTAGGAGCCAGCTGCTTAGCTGCTTGTACTGCCCAGGGGGTACGTTGCAGTGCTAAGAGCTTCTAATGTGTTTAATAACATCATGAGGGTGGTATGGCTTTTGTCCCTATTTTCCCTATAAGGCGTTTGAGAATTTCAGAGGCTGAAGCAAGTGATGCAGATAATAATTGCTGGGTGTGCACTCTCTTGCCAGCCTGACCCACCCAGATCCACCAGGGCAGCCCGGACCCTTCTGGCTGTGTAGTGACTCCCTGCATCTCTGACTCACCTCTGTCCCTGCCTGGTGCCTTCATTTCTCTTGTCTTCTCCACTCTTTCTGGAATGGCCACTTCCGTTTTTCTCTTCTAGTACTCTTTTCCATATTGCTAAGCCAATACTCACATCAAGCCTGGGGGAAAAACAAATCCACCACCTTGCCTGCCTTTCAGACTTTCCTCGTGACTCACTTTTTCTGGGAAGGGATGCTTCAGCCACCTTTTGACCTTAAATCCAGCTGGAACCGAGTCCGCCTTGCTGGCTGCTCTGCACTCCCGTTATCATCTGTCTTTCGGCAGGCTGTTGGCTGTCCACCATTGAAAATCCTCTGCAGCAACTGTTTTTTAGAGCTTCTTTGTTTAATTTAGTGCCCCGAACTTGGTTAGGACTTTCTGGGAGGTTAGAACTCTGGTGGTTTGTTCCATTTAGAAACCTCTCGCTTGTGCAGATTAAGCCCTCTGCTTGCCTGTCCTGCTCTCCGTCTCACGTCCTTGGATGCTCGCCAGACCTTCCCTCAATGGCTCAGGTGGGCAAGGAGCAGTGGGGAGGTAAGTCACTTTTATATCTCTGCATGGCCCTTGTGCTCCTCATTCAGTACATGTGCCACTGGTGGGGAAATTGTGTGCAGGCGTGTCCTCCCCTCATTCTCTGTTACCTCCATAGACAGACCACCATCATGGTGGATTTAGATCATGTCACATCAAGAAGGTGTTAAATGGAACTACAGAACCTTTCCCATGTGGTGGCAACAAGCTTTGTACTGCTACTGCTGGGGTTCAGTTTGTTGTTTTCCACACTCATGCATGTCTCAGCTTTACATGCAAGGATTTTCTTCTGGAAGGTATGTTTCTTGTGCTCTTTAGGATGTAACTACAAAACACAACTACAAAAGAGACAGACACACACAGATAGATAGCAAAGAGAAATTGTTTAGAAGAGCTTAAGTGGTTTAATGTAATCCTCTTATTTGTGACTCAAGTAAATGTAGTGGCGAAGAGTCCCTCTACCTTCAGGTTCAATTCCAGGTAGTTCAGACTGTGTTAACAGAGTGTATCAAGGCTGACTCCGTCAGTTGCTGGTGAGGGTGATGGGTGAGGAGGTGAAGATGCTGGCCATTTCTGCCGCCGTTTAAGGGTGGCTGGGTGTGGGCAATGTGTCAATTGCAGTCTTACACAATTCTGGTTCATGGTTGAATTATGGCAACCCCGGAAACTTCTCTTCCTTTGTCTGAAATTTTTTTAATGTAATAATTTGAAGGATTGCTTGGTTATGGGAGCAGAGGGGAATTCACTGGAATGATGCAGAGCTGTGTCACAGAATATATAGGGAAACTCGGAAGCTGGAATCGTTCTGGAAATAAGACATCTTTTCTCTGTGTGTCACTCTTGTGTCTCGGCTGTGCTTTAATTTGTTGTCTCTCTGCAGACGTCTCTCTGCAGACTGCCCTGGTCTGCAGATGGTCTACCACGACTGCCCCAAAAGATCACCCTTAACCCTTGGACCTTGAGGAGGAGGGTTCTGTCTTACTCCTTCACTTTGTATGCTGAGTGTTCTTTCTAGGAGCCTTAGCTGAGAGACAAGCCACGTGTGTAGGGCAAAAGGCGTGAGGTGATGGTGGTGGTGGTTGCGAAGACGTGGGGATATTCCAGCACGCAAGGGTGCGGCCACACCTCAAGAAGGAAGCAGAGTTGCATTTGTATTAGTAAGTTTGAATACTGTGTGATTTCCTTATATCACAGTCCCACTTCCAGGGAAGGAATGTAAAGAATTTGACCCAGCTCCAGCTGTGTGTCTGCTCCAAGCCCAGTCAGCTTTGGTGGAGAGTTGTCTGTTACATTAATTTAGGTTTGCCAATAAGAGACTGGGGACAGATAGCGGGAATACAACAAAACTACATCCTAGAAGAGTGGCACTTGGAATCTGTCCCTTTGGCTTTGGGGACCTTGAGCACAGTGTTTGCCTCGGGAATCACATATAGGTGGTTGAATGTAGATTCTTTGATTTCCTAGTGATAAAGCCAGTAATCTGTAATTTGAGTTAAGCAAACCAGGTAACACTTCCACATTAAGTTCTGAGAATGACCTCTTTAAGAAAAAAATAATTAGGCTATTTTAGCTACCCTTTGAGTAAAAGATTTCTAATCCTATATATGTAAACCCTGGTGGTACAGTGCTTAAGAGCTATATCTGCAAACCAAAAGGGTCAGCAGTTCAAATCCACTAGGCGCTCCTTGGAATCTGTGACAGATCCATTACAGTTCTACTCCGTCTTCCAGATTTGCTGAGTTGGAATCATAGATACGTCACCCCTCTTTCTTGTGGAGTTGAGTTTTATGTGACAACAGGAGGGAGGGTTTTTATGTATTCATTGTTGGTTACAGCCATCATAAGTCCATTTAGGAAAAAGGTAGGTTCTAAATAAACAAATTGGGAGTTTTCTTGTTATTTCTCACATTTCTTAGATCTCTCTGGAGTATTCTTTCATATTCGCGAAGACTTCCATTGCTCACTGAAACAACAGTAAGCTTGTATAATTTGTCTTTTGCATAGCTTCTCAACCCATGGGAAGCCAAACCAAGCCAGTTGCTGTTGAGTTGATTCTGATTCCTGGCGTTCCAGTGTAGTACAGAGTAGAATGGCCCCAGAGGTTTTTCTTTTTGGCTACGGTCTTCATGAAAGCAGATCCCCAAGGCTTTCTTAGGCAGTCTTGCTGGATAGCTTTGAACTCCAGCCTTTCAGGTAGCCACCAAGATTGCACCACCCCTGCCCCTCTAAACCCCTAAAAAAGATCAACATTATTCTTCTGAAGAATTTAAGAATTGGTAGGATAGGGAGAGGTACAGATTTGAAAGCAGAATATGTATATTGTGCTCAGTATTTGGGAAATATTGAAGCAGTGTTGTGTTTTTATTTCTTTTTATGAAAATTAAAAATATTTTGTTGCAATCAAGTTCTTGTTGGGTGCTGTTAAAGTATTAAAACTGTTGTGATAACCTTCTCTTCTAGTAGATTCTAATATCTTTATTTCTGGTTATTCCAGAAAGATGTCTCACCAGGGTCCTGTGCTGTGTTTTGAATTGTTTAAATATGACTCATTCTTGTTCTCTTCAAGGATGAAATGTCTGTACCTCAGTAGATCCTGTCCCCCCACCCCTGAAAAATTTATGCTTAAAAACAAATCATGAAGTTATTACTAGGTCTGTGGTCGGAATGGCCAGTAGAAACTTAGTTGTTGCTTAAGGCACTTTCTGTTCTCTCTCTGTGGAAGAGCAGGGTGAGGCAGGTGGGGAACTGGGGAAAAGAAGCTTCTCTTCGCTTATCCTGCCAAATTCAGTTAAAAAAAAGGGCCCCACCTTTTTTACTTCATCTCCTGTCTGCACAGTGGGGCATGGATTGGGAGGAGATCTTGGCAACTTTCAGAGTTTTAATAAGCAAGTTATTTTTGTAGATGTACTTTCAGATTTCTTACCTTAAGCAAAAAAAAGCCACGTTAATTTGAAAAGAAAAAATCATTCCACACTTTGCCAGTGGTTGGGGATAGAAAATGAAAATGAAGGCAAGATGTCAGTTACCTGGAGTGTATTTGGTTTATGGAAGTGTCTACTTTCTGGTGTTTGGGTATCTGTACTGGTAGCTGCTTTACTATGCCAGGTGTGGTTGAGAGAGGAACTTTTGCAAGAGAGGAAAGGCAAAAAGAAGGTTGCCTTATCATCATATGAATTCACATAGGAGCTACATGGCACAAATAAATCAGTAAAACTTGAAGGTAGAATTGAGTATTGGGAAGTCATGTAAATGACCAGCTCTTTATAGTATCCTGAACTGTTAGGTTGTTCAGAGTGGAGAGTTGAGCTATAATTTCATGTGTCCTCCTCTATTCTATGTAATGAGGTAGAGCTATATATAGTACTGGGTTTAGAGAACACTATCATTGATGGATCTCTGCACCCCCATACACATACATTCCCAGTCATTCCCTTTCCATGTGGGTTTCAACTTGCTGGCCCATCCCAAACACCTTTGGCTTGAAGAGTGTTTCATTTACCTAGTCAGAACTGATAAATCACCCCTTTCTGAACAATCTCAGCAATGATAACCCTGCAGTTAGATAAGGAAGGGAAAGAAGAAAGCGGTGGTCATGAGAACATTGCCTGTTACCTATTTTCCTCTCTGTACCAACAAAGCAGGTTTTTTCTTTCTTTGTTTCCGTTATAGTTTCTTTCTTTTTGGCTAATTTGTTGCTCAAACAGAACTCCGCTGTTAAAACCAAGGGAGATGCAAGAATGCAAATGCCTTGCTCTGAGATGCTTTTCGGGTGAGGGTTTCGGTTTCTTCCTTGAGAACTGTAGCCAACTGGGTTGTTGAGTTCGGACTCTTTCTGAGAGCTGCTCGCCAGGTACCAGGCGACTGTGGGAGAGGAGACCTTTGTAGATCGGTCTCATCAGGATCTAGAAATTGAGTCCTAAGCCTTAGTTTGAACTGTCTTTTGCTTTGCCTGAGCAATGCACTAAGCCCAGGGCCAGGAAGCAATTACATTTATTTATGCTGTTCCTCCTCACAGGGAGAGATAGTGGAAATCAAGAACAAAGGTTTAATTCATACCTGACCTGAGATTTAAATATGAGGAAGCGAGGAGGAGGTTTTAGTGGCGCTGGTCAAACTGCACCACGGGAACACTCTAGACAGAAAACCACAGTCAGTGCTTTCCATGGTGGGGATCAGTTGCACTGTTGGCCTTTTGGTTAGCAGCCATAGTTTGTGACCAGTACACCACCAGGATTTCTAGTTCGGGGGAAGAATGCTAAAATTAGCATAAACTAGCTGAGCTGTTTCGTCTCCTTCCTTGCTTTTGAGTGGCAGACCTTCATTGAGTGTTTTTTGTACTCACCTTTGCATACATGGGGCTTTGTGGTCCTAGGTTCAAATCCTAATTCTGCTAATGTGCAGCACATTTTAGCTAAATTACTTAATCTGTTTTCCATGTATGACATTAAAGTAACTGCACCTACTTTGTTTAGTTGCTGTGATAGTTAAATGAGATATTATGCTAATAAAGTGCTTAGCATAGTGGTGGAACATACAAAGCACTGATTTTGAGATAAATTACTCTTTAGCTAATGCCTCTACCTGACAGTTCCCTTTTAAATCAGGAGTTTGATGCAGTTTTTCAGAGGGTGGGAGAGGCTTGGATAACTCCAAATTCATCCTTCGTTTCAGTCTTTGATTTACTTTAAATATTAATGTAAAGAGGATTTTTTTTGACCAACATGTGCATGAAGTATTTGGCACATACTAACAAGCTCCAGGGCTTTGTGTGATGTAGGCTGTTTGCACTTGATTGCTAACCTAGATGTGGGTGGTTTGAACCCAGTTGGGGGTGCTGGGGAGGAAAGGTCTGGCTAACTGTTCCCACAGATCACAGCTCAAGAAACCCTGTGGACAGTAACACACCGTGTAACATGGAGTCGTCATGTGTCAGAGTCAACTTAACAGCAGCATGCTTTTTTGTTGGTATGTTTGTTTTAAGAGGCTTCAGTAAATTACAGATTAAAACCATAATTCAGTTCTCAAACTGAAAACTTATATAACATCATGTCAGTACACAACCCAAATCAACTTCACAGGGAAAAGTGCTAACTTCTCAATACCATTTGAGTAGTTGAATCTGATGTTGGGAGATTTAGTGTTTGGATTTTCCTTTTGTCAGTTACACAGAAATCTGTTATGTCTTATAACTGCAAAAACAGTGTACTTCTTACAACAGAAAACCAAACTGCCGTCAAATTGATCCCAACCCATAATGACCCTATAGTCAAGCCAAGCCAAGTGCTGTTGAGTTGGATCTGAGTGACCCTATAGGGCAGGGTATAACTGCTCCATAGAGTTTCCAAGGAGTGCCTGGCAGATTTGAACTGCTGACCTTTTGGTTAGCAGACCTACCACCTAACTGCTATGCCAAGTGCACCTCTTGAAGCAAATGTTTTTCTCCTCTATGAATTCTCTCTGTAGACCAGCAGTTGCTTTCCTAGGTCAACAATTCACAGTCACCATTTGTTGAAGATTCTGAAGACTTGAAAGACCCTTAGAAAACAGGTTGTAGAGCTTCCCATTTGTTTTCTTCGTTCTACCCTGCCTCCCACCTTCAGGTTAAAGTTTTGACTTTTTAAGTTCTGTGAAACTATCCACTTTTTTTTTTTTTTTTAAACTAAGGGGGAGCGGTCAGCTCTCTTAAATACCACGCATGTTTTTATGCCTGCGTATCATTTTCCTTCTTTTTTCTTATTCAGGTAGTCAACCCTTGTATAATTTTGTTTGTCCAATTTAAATGTTTCTTCAAATTGTGCTGTCTACATAAATCAGGGTTCATGAGTCTGAATCACTAACTTTAAATTAGTCTGCGACCTTTATGTCCCTGTCAATATTGAATTGGAGTGCCAGCAGTCCACATACTTGGATATTATGAATAATTTTTGAGGACACTAGAAGGTCAAACATTATTTATTATTTCTCAGAGTTTCCTTGATAGCAGTCACAGCTCTGTAGAAGTCAATCAAGTCTCTTGATAATTCTGTTTAGGCAGTATATAATTAGGCATTTAAAATTAGTTAAGTGTCTCTTTCGCTATGCATTCACATTCTCTTTGGGAAAGCATGTTTACCAGATGACTTTGGGGATATCTTTTGCTTCAGCTTTTTCTTCTCCCATGAGCTGAGAGTTTGAAAGTTAGGGAGTTCTTTCTACTTGTATTACCTGTTTGTCAGCAGTTGACTGGGGTTTAGCACCATAGGAGTGCGGGCAGGTATAAGTACAAACATTCTCATAACAGAAAAGAAACCACAACAGTGCCTGTATTGCTGGGGACCTGCATTTCTAGGTGTGTGAGTATTAAAAAAAAAGCCCACAAAATCCTTTTGCTCGTTTCTGGCCTCTTAATGTCTTGAGAACACCATCAACCTTTTCTTTGAGTGACCCAGGCTTTGTATTGTTATTGGAGAATTGCAACTGATAAATTAAGTAAAGATAGAATCATGAGCAAATAAATATGGCAAACTATAATTTAAAAGGAAACTAACATGTTTAGAATCAAAGTGTAGAGAGTACAGAGTGAATACTTCAGACTTCAGGGGAGTTTTCAGATCTTAAATAGCATACTTCCTCTTGGCGTTTCCATTGTAAATCCCTTGTCAAAAATGACATAATGTAGCATGAACGTATTTTTTCCCCTTGTTTGTTTTTCCCCCTGTTGCATGATCATCCTTTCCTTGAGGGGGAGAAGATATAAATGTTATTTATATAATTATGTGATAGTGAGGCTTTTTTCTCCCCTTACCGAGAGGCTAAGGGACATGGATTTCAGTTACTGTCACCATTTTCCTGTGAGTCACAGATTACAGTTGGTGAACTTGAGTCTGGGTCCCTCCAGAGACTGAGTGCTTTAGCTACTTGATGTTTTACTTATAAACCAAAAAGACTTGGCCATCAGGCTAATTGTAGATCACAGTGACCCGTAGGGTTCCACGGAGCGGGCAGTTTGACTTGCAGCACCACCCTGACTCCCTGATTTACTCCAGACGGAGTGCTTTCCCCAGGTTTCTTGTTTCCTAGACCAGGGTTAGAGCTAAAGAGAACCTGAGCAGTCTAGCTGAGCCTCTGGGCTGGGAGGTGGCCCTTGAGTTCTTCAGAGGTTAAGGACTTTCTGAGGGTCGCTCAGTTCGGGAGCAATCTTGAAATAGAATTCTTTCTAGTCTGCTTGTTGAGAGTGTGCTCCTGGAGAACAAGGACTGTGTTTTTCCTAATTTTGAATCAGCTGATTTTCCAGGTGATGCTTGAAAGAATCATCCGCTGCTACTTTAATGGATCCTTGCCCCTCTTTGCCCTGGAGTTAACTCAACAGCCGTTGCCACCTGTTGCTGTTCTGAGTGACTGCTCTCATGCTCTGAAATTTGGGTTGTTCACAGTGTTAAGTGTGCCAGGCTGTGGGGTTGAATTCTAGCCCGTGTTCCTAGAAGACCCTGGACCCTGGGGGCATCAGCATGTAGGATGGGAAGCTTTTAAACAAAGGTTTGCATGGAGTGCCCCCTCCACACAAAGTCCGTTGGGGGAAGGGGCTCTAATTAAGATAAATGCATGAATGGGATAGCTGAGTCTTGGTACATGATGTAGTATCCATCCTAGTGCTATGTTCAAAGAAGTTTTTAAAATAATTATTAATAGTGAGATCCTAAAATGATTTCTTTTTTTAATAGAACCCTATTTTTGCTTTGGATGGAAACTCATTACTATTCCTCCCCCCTCCCCCCAAGTTCTTATTCCTTAAAGGTCTCTGTAGGATATATATTTTTGTATATATGTTTGTGTTGAGGTTATGACCAACTGTACTTTTCAGCAAGGAACTCTGGTGGCGCAGTGGCTAAAGCGCTTGACTACTAACGGAAAGGCTGGTAGTTGGAAACCGCCAGTGGTTCTGTGGGAGAAAGAGGTGGCTGTCAGCTTTTGTAGAGATTTGCAGCTTTGGAAACCTTCTGGAGTTGCTCTAAGTCAGAATCCACGTGATGGCATTGTGGATAGGTACATTTCAGTAGGGGCCGTTTGTACCTGTAACCTGATTATCAACCTTTCCCTGTCAGAGGATGCCCACCTTGTCAGCTAAAGGGACAAATCTGGGCTAGAACTCTGGAGTCTTACTTCAGCTGTGTGTTGATGGGATGAATCTGTAAGTGACCCAGCAGGAAGGGGCGGGCCCTGTGGTTCTGAGGTAGACAGGTATCAGTCACACCTCATTTTGATTGACCACTGTGTTGGCTGACATCAAATACCACCAGTACTGTTACTTTTAAAGTGGTATTTCTTAGTACTACCTTCTTGAAATGTAAGTTATTTTACAGTGGAAAGGGGTTTTACAAGGAGCAAACCTACTACTTTCCAAAAGTAAAAATAAATACAAGGGCCTCACTCAGGCCATGAAGAGGTGCACGCTAAGGAAAAAGGAAGATTCTGAGCTCTTCCTGGTTCCCCACTGCCATTTTCAACCCTTGCCAAGAGTCCTTTGAGGTATGTACCAGGGCACTCAGAGGTGGCCATACGTCAGAATCACTTGGGAGATTTAATTAAATAGGAGGCTTCCTGGGGCCGTTAACAGTTATTTGGAACAAAACCCTGAGATTTTTATTTTTATTTTAGAATTCCACTGGTGATTGACCAATTCAGGGGAAACAGCCTTTTTTTTTTGTTGTTGTTGTTATCAGACATTAGCAAAAATTGGGCATTTTCTTAAAATAGGTTACCATCAGTATTTTATACCCGCTCATAGGTTCTTTTGCTCTCTCTAGCCACGGAGGGCTAGGTGCTTCATTCAACATTGATGTTTCCTTCTCTCCCGAAAGCTATCCCCTCCCCCCTTCCAGTTTTGGCGAAATTATGTATCACTTGTGATAATTCATTTTAAAAATTCCTGAGCTGTGTGGCGCACTTTCATGAAAATTCATTTAGATAAAATTAGATATTATTGTTTAATGAGGTGGCATTTCAATTTAGACCTTGCATCAGGCATATACCCAGAGTTTTTTATGGAAGAGTTAGGTTCATTTGAGTAATAAAGGCTGAATCATGGGGGCTTTAATTCTTAATCGCTGTGAGGATTGTTATCCCTGGGATGTGAGCTGTCTTAGTGGTATTCAATCAAGTGTCCACTTAGCCATGACTGGAAGTAATTGCTCCCAAGTGGGCCGCACAGTGACCTGCTAATACTGGCTTTGACCCTGTGACCTTGTCTGCCCCATTGTTCAGGATTTTATAGCAGGCGAGTCTGCATTTCTGTGAGGTCAAGTAGATGTCTTGAGGTCAAAAATTTTCTGATGACTGCCTCATCCTCACTGTAAGTTGACCAGAAGCTATTGTGTTGTTAATAGTTGTTGCCTTGTAGTGGGGCATGAACAGTTTGAAAATTGTCTTCCGTGCCTGCATGTAAACAGTTTAATATTTTACGGAAAGAAGTTCATCTTGTAAATTAGGTATGAATAATGCATTTGTAATTACTCCTTGTGTCTTTAAACACTTGTGTCTTAATTGACTTGCCTTTTTTTCTTCCTCCCAATATATTTGCATTTGCCAGGAAGTTAAATTAATTCCTGTAGAAACCCAGCAAAGTAAGATAGAGCATTCTAGGCCCCAGGGCCCCCCTAGATTTAAAATTTGGTTGGGTTTTCAATCCTAGTGCCTAGGATGTGGATTGTCCATTGTTTTAAACATTTATTTCCAGTTCAACAGTAGGGCTTTTGCTTGCTACACCTTCCAAAAAAGTTTCTGCCCAGTCACTCACTGAATTGAGATTGCCTAGTTTTTGCTTTTTACATTTGCTATTCTAGGGTCGCTATGAGTTGGAGCTGACTCGATGGCAGTGTTTTTTTTTTTTAATTTCCTGTCCCAGTGTAAATTTTTTGTTGGTGTTTAGTAGTAGGTTGCATAATAATTTTTTTTACCCCTTCAAATATTAACACTGACATACTCCTCTATTTCCATGTTGAAACAGGTAATCCAAACTGGCTGTAGGCTTCTCAGCTTTGTGGGTGATCTTTGCTACTGTGCCCTTCTCCCCACTCATTTAACAAGCATCATAAAATGGGGGTGGGAGAGATGGAACTTGAAAAGGGATCTAATCTAGCTTGAATTCACGGGTAAGTCACATTTGAGTCATCTGAGGGCCTGCCATCATTACATCCAAGCCTGTCCCTTCCTCTTGTTTTTCAGCCATCCACTCAGTGGATTATCTGCAAATATTTATGTGGAAAAGTAAATTTAGGAAAAACATACACCCAAAAGAAAATATGCAACGTGCAGTTAGAATAAAAGTAAAACAAACCAAACCGACTGCTGTCAAGTCAATTCCAACTCATAGGAACGCTATAAGACAGTAGAATTGCTCCACAGAGTTTTCAGGGAGCACTTGGCAGATTTGAACTGCTGATCTTTTGGTTAGCAGCTGTAGTTCTTAACCACTTACCCAACACGGTTTCCAGTAGTTAGGATAGTAAACAAATAATGTCAGGGAAACTAAGGGCTGAATGCTATACCTGCTAACCAAAAGGTTGGCAGTTCAGATCTTCCAAGCGCTCGTTGAAAACTCTATGGGATGTTTTACTTTGTCTTGTAGGGTAACTGTGCATCAGAATTGACTTGACAGCGATGTGTTTGTTTTTTTGGTTAAGATCGCTTGGATGTCACCCCAAAATACTCATCCTATGAAAAAAAAATTAAATGACTCTTTCCACCATTTTAGAATTTCTCAAAGTAATATATTAACTGTTTTTTGCTTCTAGTTACTGATTTAAGCTTAACATATTTACTTATAGTTTGGCTTAAGCCGGAAGGCTATAAAATGGCTAAAAAAAACCATAAGGGCTATTGCTTTTCTTAAAGATAGAAAAATCGCTTTTTTCTCAGTTGCAGTTGTCTCTGCTATTGTGTTTACACTTTCAGGGGCAGTTATCTTATGAAGGATCTCTGGTGGTACAGTGATTCGAACCACCAGTTATTGCTGCTTGGGAGAAAAATAGGACAATCTGCTTCTGTAGAAATGATAGCCTTTGAAACCCTGTTGAGCAGTGTAGGGTTGCTATGAGTCAGAATCAACTCGATGGCAGTGAATTTGGTTCTTTGGTGAATTAAGGGTTGTATCATCAAAGGCCAGACGGATAAGGTCAATCAGTTTGTCAAAAAGAAGTTTACCTTTCTTGGCTAAATATAGAAAGTTAATTTTACTAGTGTGCAGAAGGCTAGTAAACTTGTAAAGCTACGTGTGTACACATACAGCTATGTGAATGCATACAGGCAGCACAGGCCATTCCAGAGTCTGTGTCCAGGCGCCCTGGGCCACCCAGTCAACTCACAGGGCTGCGGGAGGGAACAGTGATACTGTGCCTCTGTCAGGGCTTTTGCAAGCTGTTTGGTCATGCACAGTTTCCATGTTAGATTGTGTTATGTTTCTGCTGGTATTGTCATACATTTGCAAAGCTGGGTTTCTGTGATAAAAAGGCAAATATAGAATCAGCATGAAATAGAACGCAAGAGTGGTAGTGTCCAGTCTGATTTCAAGATTTGAGAGGTTATGCAACATGCAATATGCACATATGTTCCATTTTAAGTATTGTGTTGTTTAAAAATTGAATACAAATATTTTTTCTTTTCTCAAATAATTGCTAGGTTGTCCGAACTGTATATTTATTAAGTTTGGGGACCTTATTACTTAATGCATAGAGTCCTTGAGTGGCACAGATGATTAAGTGCTCTGCTCTTCAATGACACGTTGCAAGTTTGTGTCAATCCAAAGGTGCCTTGGAGTACTCTGAAAGATGATGTTGATGAAAACCTCCTGGAACCCGCTTATGCTCTGACACACACATGCTTGTCAGGAGCTGGTGTTGGCTCCATGGCAACTGGTTTGGTTTTGGTTACTTCAGCTGGTCAGGTGTGAACTGCCTGAGGCTGCTGTGAATAATCTGCCGAAGCGCTGAGCGTGGTAAACTGAGAAGTGTCGTGAATCTTAGTATAGATGCAATAACTGGATATGTATATATACTTAAACAAAAGATGTCCTCGTATAAAATTCAGGAAAGGTACATAAGCTACATGAAGAAAATAAAAATTGTCCTTCATGCTGCTGCACAGAAATATCACATTCTTAGTGTTTTCATGAGTTTTCTGTTTATGTTTTGGCTTGTAACTACCAGAAACCAGAATCAGCTAATAATAAACAAGAAAAGAGGGCATTTATTTTAAGAACAAAGGGTGTCGCAGTGAACCCAAGTACAGAAAGGGACAAAAGCCAGGATCTGGGACACCTTGTCTGCTGTGATTCCTCTAGTCGTCTTTTTCTCCCCTGCAAAATTAATTGATATTTTTAAAGGAAATTTGGTTTTGGTGGAAAATAGAATCCAGTTTCGGATATCTTACCGAATTCCAGTCATAAAAGGACGTGGTCACAATACTCAAGGACTTCAGCTTTTGCTTCTTCTTGACTCTTCTTCATTCTGTTCAACCTGTCCATCACCTTCGGAGAAACACCTGTAGTGGACATTCTCTGACCACTTCACTGTCAGTTGTCTCTGCCTTAATCAGTGTCAAGGCAGAGTTTGAAAGATGCCCTGTCATGCTGTTTGTTAACCCCTCCTGCCCTTGGCAGCAGTGGGGAGAAGAAAAGGCCTGGTCAGCATTGGGATCATCCCACACAAGACAGGTATGTAGCCACTGGGGTGCCACGGTGGCCCTCTGAGCTTACTGCTGGCGTTATCACTTCTTTTTTCCTGTTTGCACAGCTCACATAGTTATACGTGGAAATCTTGTGACTACTCACAACATTGTGGAGCAGAATGCAACCTTCATGAGAATTTGAAAGGAAAATTATGGGGAAATTTGACTTTGTGGAAGGCCCTTGCAGGCTTCAGACCACCACCTCTCTCACTTACACGGGTGTGAGACCCAGAGGCACTGCTGACTCAGAAGAATCAATGGCTCCAGTCAGGATTTGTGTGTCTTCCCGTATGACACTGGTGCACGGTGTTCGGATGAACTTACCTTCCTGTACATGGGTGATTGACAGAAAGTAGCATGGGCCCAGAAAGATTCTGGGTTGTGGCAGCAGTCTTAAAGCTCTCTAGTGCCAGACTAGAAGTACTTGATATAAATTATGTTCGGTCCTCCCCGCCGAAGTAGGAGGTGGCCAGTGCATTTTCCGTGTTATTGATGAAGATGCGGAGGATCAGGAAGGTCACTTCCCTCAAGGTCACATAGCTGACATGGGGTTGAAACTCAAGCCTTTCAGAACCCAGAGGCTGTTTTCTTTCCTACTCTGTCTCTGACTTCATAAGCACCCCCCTTTCCTAGCTTCTCTCGGAAAACGCCGTCACAGGAAAAGGAACCTGGTGGTATTTCTTGTCTTTTGGGTTTGTCTCTTTCATTTTAAGCAGAGTAGAGTTTACCCAGGGAAACAGGAGTATTATGAAAAGAGAAGTTTCTCTAGACTGGATGTGCCAGCAGGGACAGACGAGCCCAGGGACCCTTGCCTCTGCCATTGGCCAGCTGCCCACCAGAGCTCAGTGTTTCTGGTGCCAGTGCCTCTCTGCCAGCTTCAAGAGTTTGCTTTGCAAATGCTGGTGTGTGGTGTTTGGGATGTTTGTGGGCGGCTGTTTTGTATTTTGGTTTCGTTATCTGCCCTTTGTAGTAGTTAACTCTGGCATCAGTTCTTGCTGCTCAGATGTTCTATGGCTTTCAAGCAAAGAGATTTGACAATGTACCAAGTCAGAGGGCTCTCTAAAAAGTGTGGTGTCCTGGTGCCAAGGCCGAGCTTTTTTGGGGGCCACTGGTGACATGGTCAAATGTTCAAGGCCTTTGCACGTGCTGTTCCCTCTGCGTAGAAACAGGGGAATACAAGCTCAGAGGCCTACCGAGGTGCAGGAGGTAACTTCAGAGGCCCAGTTAGACTGCTCGGCCTAACCCTGTGTTGCTGTGGGAGAAATGTTAGTTTGGTGTGCAGCCAGATCTCCTTGGATCTTCCAGAGAAGCCAGAAAACTTAAAAAAAAAATTTTTTTGAATACTAAATATTAGAAGTTAAAGAGGAAAACAAAGTCTGTTTACTCTTGCCAAATGAGAACACATCTTTGGACCACGCTGACCCAAGGGCAATTGATTTTGCAGTTTTATGCCTGGAATGTAGAGTTTCTTTCCTGTGAGCCTTCCCTGTTATACCGCTACCTGTCGTCATTTCAAGTTTTAGTTTAAGTAACGCTTAGCAAGTAGCCTTCGTATTCTCGGTCTAACTCTGTGACTCATCAAGTTGCCGTGAGTCACAGCTGACTTGATGGCGACTAACAACAACTGTAGCCCCTTCAGTCTAAATTAGGAGCCGTTCCTTGCTGCTCTGAGTGTCTCTGCACTCCTTAGTCATCCCCTGGACTGGGGTTCACTAACCATTATCTTCATGGTGTTGGCAGACAGTGCCAGCACAATGAATGACTGCCGAATGGCCATCAGGTAGAAGTCAGTGGGATGGGCATGGTCCTTCCTTCTTACCTGCTGTGTTTGTCTTTTAGTCTTCTTTGTATGTGCTCTGCTTAGTGTGGGTAGCAGAGAGCCAGGTCACCTTCTTGCTCTCAGATGGCTACTGTCATTGTTGATTATACTTTTTGACTACCTGAGTTGCTTCAGAAACAAAGCAAAAAAAGAAATGTCATAGGCATTTCAATTACCTTGTCAATGCCAATCCACTTTAGCACCCAGAGACCTACAGGTGTCTGCCACACATTTTTCTCAGAATTTTGGGAATTCTTAGCTTATCTATTCCTTTGCCAGAACACTTTAGGTGTGAGTCTATTTTCTCTAGGGCAGTTTCATGCTGACAATTTTGGGGCAACTGGAGCTGCATTTTGTTGCTGTTACGGGAAACGTGGGGGAAAGGCCCCTTCGTATCGTTGTGCATATAGCCTTAATTACAGACAGGCTGTCTCTAATGAGCCACCAAGAGCTTCGCATCTGATGCAGCTCTGCAAGGATTCCTGTGGGCTTACACAGGATGGGCTGGCCCCTGTCTTCGGAAGGAGAGCATTTAAGGGGGTCAGCCAGTTTCATGCTGGGAAGTTACTCTGCACATATGCTAAGAAATGGATGTATATTGTTCAAAAATGTGAACCCGTTTCCATCATTGGAAAGGAATGTGAAATGATCTCTTTTTCAAAAAGGTGTAGAAATTGATGAGACAAACAGAAGTCTATGGGTGGTTCATTTATAGGCTGGAGGAGAACGCATTCTGTGTTGCAGACAGTCGTGATCAAATGAAGAAATGTCCCAAGATAATTGGGGAGACGTGTGGAGTTAATAAGGGGAGATGTATGTGTGTGTGTGTGCGTGAATGTGTGTTCTTCCTTTCTTTTTATCTTTCTGTCTGCCTGCCTGTCTCTTTGCCTTTATTTTGGCCTTTTCTTCATTTGGTTCTTTTTTCTGTACATGATGGTAGATTTTTATCTAATTTTAATGTTAAAAGATTATTGGATGACCTACTTGGTTCTTCATTGCACGACTGTATTCTTAGAATGTTTTGACATATGTTTGTCTTATTTAGCACAGGCCCCTTTACAGAAGACATTGCCTTCTTCAGGGCTTGGCTGCCACGTTTATGGGTAAGCATTTCAGACTCTGGAGAGGACAGAGAATTTGCTTAAATCTCAAAGCGGCTGGTAAGCACCCTTATGGAGACTAGACAGCCAGTGAACATTTTGTCATTTAGAGTACTTATTCCCCATTAACAGACAAGGTTTTGAGAATTATGGAAGCATTAGGCTTTTGGCTTCATTCAGGCATCTGAAACATTAAGTCTTTCCTTTATTTTTATGCCCAATAGTAGAATTAAAGCAAGGCCAAATTAGATCTAGATAGGTGTCTGTTTCATGGAACTGGAAAAACTAGGAAAATGATGATGGATTACCTGAGAAGAGGGCATCAGTGAGTGGAGATGGGGCCTTATAAGGAGATCTGAGAGAATATTTTAGTGTAGTAGTTGGAAAGTTAGGAGCCCCTCTGCTGTACCATTGGGAGAGGAAGGGGTTTAGAGATTAGGGGCACTTGATCTTCATGGCACAGCCTTTGAACGTGACATCTAATCCATACAACTTTTCAGTGATACTGTACTGTAGAAGGTTCCTTCAAGAACAAGTCCTGCCTGTTACTGTGCCCTTAACTCCCTACACACTTCACCCCTCTATGCCCACTTGTTATTCATCACATGTTACATAGTCAACTTTGTATATGTAGAAACTCGCTCAATCCTTTCACCCCGTTGTATCCCCTCATAGTTTGCACAGAGCCTGGCCGTTACAGAAGCATGACAGATGTTTGTAGAATTAATTGTAGCTCCCTGGAAGGATGGTGTGTTAGCCATGGTTGGCTGCTGTAACAGATAAATCCACAAATGTTTAATGGCTCAGACCAAATAGATGTTTTTCTGTTGATTGATGGGTTCACTCTTCTAAGTACTGGTTTAGGCACTCTGTCTCCTTCCATTTTATGGCTCCGTCATCTCCAACGTCTGGTTTCCTGGTTTACCAGTTTGTGAGAAGAGCAAGGAGGATCTCATGAGGGAAGTGTTTATGGGCTAGGACTATAAGTAGTATGTATCACTTCTGCAAATGCTGCATTGCTCAGTCAGTGGCCACATCTGCTCGCAAGGGAAGCTGGGAAATGTGGTTGGCCTGAGTGCAGAGGATAATGAAATGGATTTGTGGTAGGCAAAATGACTGCTACCGGGAGTGAAAGGCACTCAGAGTGACAGTATGTAAGTGTGGTAATAACAGGTGTCAAAAGACAATTATTGAGATTCAAAGGGAAGAAATACATATATAAGAAAGAAATATGCTTTAAATGTTTGAATAAGTTTGCTGGCTAGATGGATGAGATTGTAATCTGGCCCTTGAGGTTGAGAACTGTGAGGTTTATGGCACAGTGTCTTTTTTTTCTTGAACATAGATTGCTAAAAGTAATTTCCATTTTATAAAAATTTGGAAGACAAATTGAGAAGGCAATTAAAGACACTTGACTGAAGGTAGTAAGTGGAAATCAGACAAATCATAATCTAACATTGTAGTTTATTGTTCTGGTGTATGTATTTTAAAACAGGTGGAAAGATTTTCAAATAGGAAAGAAAAGGAACAGGTAATTTATAAATCTGTGTTTTCCAGTGGAACTAGATGGTAATTACCTGGAGGGCAGGGGTAGTGTTTTCTGTATAGTCTTATCTCTCATGCCATTTATCAAGTTCCTGCGCAGATAACTAGGGTGGGAAGGTTTAGGGTTGACTGACTTTGAGTTTTCCCATCAGCACATGATTTCTATTTCATCAGCCTAAGGTAGAAATTTGGAATTGCGTAATCCTAGTTGCCGCTGGTGATTTGATAAGTTCATCCAGGCAACTTGACTGTTTATATTAAGTTTCTCAGAGCTCTTGGGTACCTTGATAAAATGCAAAACATAATGTATTTAGCAAGATCCTCTGTGGTTCCCCAAAGCAGTTTGCATCAATTAGAGGTCTTCAAAGGAACAATATCAGTAGATAAATACATGCATTGTTGTGACATATATGTGTGTATATATGTATCTCTATATCTATATGGACCTGGTTGACACAGTGGTTAAGTGATGTGGCTGCTAACCAAAAGATCTGCTGTTTGAATTCACCAGCAGTTCCTTGAAAACCCTATAGAGCAGTTCTGCTCTGTCGTATAAGGTTGCTGTGGCTCAGAAGTGCCACGTTGGCAGTGTGTGTGTATGTGCACGCATGTGCATTCACATACCTACTGCTTATCAACTTTTCTTGTGTTTATGACCCACCCACTGCCATCGAATCGGGTCCGACTCATAGCAACCCTAGCGGTCAGAGTAGAACTGCCTCGTAGAGTTTCCAAGGAGCACCTGGCAGGTTTGAACTGCCTACCTTTAGGTTAGCAGCTGTAGCATTTAACCCACTACGCCACCCAGGGTTTCCTTTACATTTATGACGGTAGTTAAAAAAAACCTGACAATTTTGTGTATTCCTGAGGCAGCAGGCATGGTGGCAGTGGCCTTGGAGCTTCCCTCCTGGGAAGCTGGCTGCAAGTCCAGCTGCCCCAGGGCTGCACTTTTCTTTGGCCTCTTGGCAAACACAAAGGCAACACTCAGCCAGTTCTGAGTTCCCGGCTCCTCCTATGTGGGCCAAGTCCCTGCAGCTCCAAATCGCTGTGTGGTGGGAGAAGAGGGCATCTGAGAGTGTGTAGATGAACCTGTGTGAATTTAATGATGTCACAAAGTGAGTGAATCTAGGCCTGGAGCCTTGCTGTGAGGCCATTACAGGAAGCCCCAGCCTGGGTGACTTGCTGGGTCCCAGGGGCAGAGCAGGCTCTGGAGTCTTGATTGCAGGGCTTGCAGGGGTGGGAGTGCAGCCCTGGAGGTGCTCCTCTAGGGAAGCTCTGATCCCGTGCTAGAGGAAGGTGAAGTAGTTAGGCCAAGGGCCCTCCAGCACAGCTTTATCCAGCTTTGTCTCTTCTAAACCTCTAGCTTCTCAGAGGAATTAATCCCTAACTGGACTTGTTAGAATTGTGAACACACCAGTGAACTTTAGCTGCTCTTGTTTCTATTTTCTTTGAAAAAAAAATCAGAGAAATGGACGGTCTTGAAAACAGAAAAAAAAAAAAATCATCCATTCTCTCATGTAATGATTTGGAACCTAACCGTGTTGAGAAGTAAGTGATGAGTAGGTGTGTATGTATGTGTATGTGAGTGTGTGTCTCTGTCTGTATCTGTGTGTTTCGTGTGTGTACAAAGAGACACTGATTGGCTGACTGACCTGAGGGAATTGATTCACATGATTGTAGGGGCTAACAAGTCTGAAATTTCTAGGTCAGGCAGCGGACTGGAAACTCCAGCACAGTGTCTGTGTTACAGTCATGAGACTGAATTCCTTTTCTTCAGGAAACATGAGTTTTTCACTCTTACGACCTTTCAGCTGATTGGTTGAAGCCACTGTTGAGGGTAATTGTATAAAGTCATCTTATTGTAGATATTAGTCATTCTACAAAATAGTGTCATAGTAACACTGAGGCTAGTACTTGATCAAACAGCTGGGTATCATAGCTTACCCTGCTAAGAAGACTCCATCATACAGGTGGCCATTAAGAGGATAGGTAAGTTAAGAATTTCTGAGGAGGGCTTATTACTCTAGTTGACCATTGTGCCATTTTCTAAGGAGCTGCAGTTACTGTGTGGGCCTAAAAATGTGAGGTTCTATATGGTGTCCCTGGAGAGCACCAATTCAGATACTTAAGACACCAAGGAAATATGAGTTAGGTGAGGTGAAGCAAATATTCTGTGGAGCTTAATAGTAGATCGAGACACTCTTTCTGTCTTCTTCAATATCCTGATGGCATTGTGTTCCCACTTTACAGTTGAGAAAACTGAGGCTTGGAGAGGCTAAGTAGTTTGGCTAAGGTGATGTTGCTAAGTAAGTGGAGGAGCTAGAATCTGAACTCAGGCAGCTTGCTAAGCTTCTATTCGGTAAATGACAATTTTTTTCTTTCTGATTTGAACGTTTGACTTATCAGCTCAGCATTCATGGAATACTGGCTGCCTGGGAATGATTGGACAAAAAAATAAAAAATTCAATTTGATTGGCCAGGTTGCTCTAGTGGTAGTCAACTAAACATGATTTCACTGACAATTGTTAGAATAGACATTTCTCTGACAGTTAATAAAGTGGTATAGAATACTGCTTGATAATATAATCCCTGTTTCCAGTTTGGCTGCTAAACCCAAGAAGCCCCTGGGCAATGGGAGACAAATACATTCTTGCATTGTTATTTATTTAACTCATGTCACACATGACTAGACAGCATTTCCATCATCTTAAAGCATTTGTTTATTGTCCTGTCTTTGATGCTGTCTTACGGACAGAGACTTGCAGATGTGTTGTGATTGTGTTTTGCATAGCATAGCATGTCTAATTTTTTGGGGGGGGGGTAGGTCATCTTTAGTGGAGATTAATATTTCTAGTGAAAGTAAGACATAATATTTTGATTCTCCTTTTTGACTGCTTAAAGCTCTATATTAAAGAATGGCTTGTTTTCTCAGTGTCAACCAGTGTAGCTGATTTCACTGCCAAATTGAGAAGCCATGTTTTTCTGGGGTGTGTAATGCGGTTATTTGAAATCCATGGTGGTGGGAGCGGGAGGGGAGGAGGAGGGAGAGCACAGAGTCAGCTCTGACAGGTGAGACATACCTGGCACTGGGTGGATGCTTTTTATTTGTTGAATGACTAAATGTGTCTTATTCGTGTTAATGTACTGTATATTTTCTAGAATATAACCAAGGTTGTATTTTACAGGACTAAGATTAGAATACAAAGTATGAGCTCGATTGTCTTCTGTTAGTGGCACATTTATACAAAGCTGTTGGAATGATAAGTTTCTGTATAGCTACTTGCTTAAATTTGGGTTTATTCATCATTCTTCCCATACATGCATATTGTTTTTATGGTTGTTAGCTGTTGAGTTGATCCTGACTTTCGGTAATCCCATGTGTGCAGGAGAGAACTGTGCTTCGCTGAGGGCTATGACCTTTTCAAAGGAGAATACTAGGCCCGTCTTCAAGGGTGCTTCTGAATAGTGGGTTCAAACTGCCAGTCATTTGGCTAGCAGCTGAGCACTAAGCCATTTGTACCACCTAGGGCTTCATGTATGTGTATACGTGTTTGCATATGTATAAAACCAAACCCGTTGCTGTCTAGTTGATTCTGACTGATAGCAACCCTATTGGACAGAGTAGAACCGCCCCAGGGTTTCTTTTTTTTTTTTTTTATTTCACATGACTGAGTGAAAATGTGCATTCCCGTACAAACTTACATGCCCACCTATATGCAGCTTCCACTGCTCTCCCTGTCTGGTGACTGCACACTATTCCTCTCTGCTCTATACATGTCTCATCCTCCCAACAGCCTCCTTTCCCCTCCTCTCCACCCACTCCCCTTCCTCCAGCCAGAGGTCAACAAGATGATATCCTATAGATGTATAGAACCATAAAGTGCATCCAATATATGGTCACTCTGCATTGCCAAGTCCAGTCCATTCCTGTCCAAAGAGTGGACCTTCGTTATAATTTATGGGTAAGGGCAGCATCAGGGCTGGGGACCATGCTCTCAGGGGAACCCTGAAACTGCTGGACTATCAATTGAAGTCTTTTAGTGGAGATCTCAGGATGCACCCCTTTTTATTCTTGTGTTCCCAGTGAGACTCCTCTCTGTGAGCTCCATCGTGGCTATCACTGGTGGTGGCTGGGCACCATCCGGTTCTTCTGGTCCCAAGTCGATGTAGGCACCCACTCTTGTGGGGCTCTCTGTCTTCTAGGTTGTCTTGACCGCATGTCATTTTGGTCCTCGGTGAGCATCCGTTCCTGCTGAGTTGGGACCATTTGCTGTGTCCTGGGATGGCAGCTTTTAAGACCCCAGACACCACTCACCAATGTGGGGTGCAGCGAGTCCTCTTAGCAAAATGCTAGTTGTGCCAATTGGCCTTGATTTTGCCTAAGAGCATGGTCCCCTGCCCCCTGCCCCAGCTACTCTATCCTTACAATATTGGGTTAAGATGGAAGGAGTAGGAGTACTCAAGTTATGCTGAAGTCCACTTTAAATGTTGTTCTTGTTTCTAATGTGTGCTATCACCGCTTTCTCCCAACCAGATTTCTAGCAACTATCTAAACTAAACCCTCCGCCCTTCACCCTCCTTTCCTCCCCTCCCTTGCAGCTGTCAAAGAGTCTTTTCTTCTATACACAAGTCTGTCTTTGAGATCTTATCATAGAGGTCTCATACAATATTTGTCCTTTTGTCGCTGACTACTTTGACTCAACAGAATGTCTTCCAGTTGAAACCAGGTTAGGAGATGTTTCCTGGAATCATCGTTATTCTTTATCATTGCATAGTGCTCCATTGAGTATATGTACCATAGTTTACCTATCCATTCTTCTGTTGTTGGGCATCTGGGTTGATTCCATCTTTTTGCTATCATGGACTGTGCTGCGATAAACATTCTGGTGCATGTGTCTGTTGGTGTGAAAGGCCTTGATTCTGTAGGATATATTCCAAGTAGTGGAATTACTGGGTCAAATGGTGTATCGATATCCATTTTTTTAAGGAAGCACCAGATTGCTTTCCAAAGAGGCTGGACCATTGTGCAACCCCACCAACAGTGTAGGAGTGTTCCACTTTCTCCATAGCCTCTCCAATGTTTGTTGTTTTGTGTTTTCTGGATCATGGTCAGTCTTGTTGGGGTGAGATGGTACCTCATTGTCGTCTTGATTTGAATTTCGTTAATAACTAAAGATCGTGAACATGTCTGCATGTGGTTTTTGGCTGCCTGGATATCCTCTTTAGTGCAATGTCTGTCCATCTCCTTTGCCCATTGCTTAATTGGATGGTTTATCATCTTCTTACTCATATTTTGTAGTATCTTATAGATTATAGAGATCAGGTGTCGGTCTGACATAGAGTTGCCAAATATTTTTTCCCATTCTGTGGGTGTTCTTTTAATTCTATTAATAAAGTCTTTGGATCAGCAAAAGTGTTCTATTCTTAATATTCTTAACTTTCCATTTATCTATTTTCTCTTCTGTTGATTGTGGTTTCTTTAACAGATTTTGGAGTCTGTCCTCACTGTGTATTAAAACTTCCATTGTTCCTACCTTTTCTTGGATGAGCTTTATCGTTTTAGGTTTGATATTTAGGTCTTTTATCCAGTTGGAGTTGGTTTTTGTATAAGCTGTAAGATAAGGATCTTGATTCAGTTTATTGCAGATAGATAACCAGTTTTGCCTGCACCATTTGTTGAAGATACTGTTTTTACCCCAGTTTAATGTCTTAGGTCCTTTGTCGAATATCAACTGTTCATAGGCAGATGGTGTCATCTCTGGGGTCTCAATTCTGTTCCATTGATCGATCTGTCTGTTCTTGTACCAGTACCAGGCTGTTTTGACCACTGTGGCAGTGTAGTGTGTTCTAAGGTCGGTTAATGAGAGGCCTCCCAGTGTGTTCTTCTTCTTTAGTAGTACCTTACTTATCCCAGGCTTCTTCCCTTTCCAGACAAAATTGGTGATTTGTTTCTCCATTTCATTAAAAAATGACAGTGGAACTTGTATTGGGATTGCATTATATAAATAAATTGCTTTGTGTAAAATAGACATTTTCACAATGTTAAGTCTTCCTATCCATCAGCAGGGTAGGTTTTTCCATTTATCTAAGTCTCTCTTAGTTTCTTGTAGTTCTCTTTGTAAAGGTCTGTTATTTCTCTGGTTAGCTTAATTCCTAGGTACTTTATCTTCTTAGGGGCTATCGTAAATGGTATTGATTTGATAATTTCTTCCTTAACAGTCTCGTTGTTGGTATAAAGGAATCCTACTGATTTACTTATGTTTATCGTGTATCCTGAGATTTTGCTGAACTCTTGTATCAGTTTGAGTAGTTTACTTATAGATTCCTTGGGGTTCTCTGCATATACCATCATATCATCTGCAAACAGGGAGATTTTAACTTCCTCTTTGCCGATCAGATGCCCTTTATTTCTTGGTCTTGTCTAATTGGTCTGGCCTGAACTTCTAGCACAATGTTGAATAGGAGAGGTGAGAGTGGGCATCCTTGTCTAGTTCCTGATCTCAAGGGAAAGTCTTTCAGTCTCTCTCCGTTCAGGATGATGTGGGTAGTTGGCTTTGTATAAATGGCCCTTATTGTGTTGAGGAATTTACCGTCTATGTCCATTTTGCTAAGAGTTTTTAGCATGAATGGGTGTTGGACTTTATCAAATGCCTTTTCTGCATCAGTGGACAAAATCAGGTGATCCTTGTCTTTTGTGTTATTTATGTGATTAATCACATTAATTGTTTTTCTGATGTTGAACCAGCTTTCTGTCCCTGGTATGAATCCCACTTGGTCATGATGGATTATTTTCTTGATATGTTGTTGTATTCTATTGGCAAGAATTTTGTTGATGATTTTTGCATCTAGATTCATGAGAGATATCAGTCTGTAGTTCTCTTTCTTTGTTGGGTCTTTCCCTGGCTTAAGTATCAGGGTTATGCTGGCTTCATAGAATGAGTTTGGGAGTACTTCATCCCTTTCTATATTGTGAAACAGTCTCAGTAGTATTGGAGATAACTCTTCTCTAAATGCTTGGTAGAATTCTGCCGTGAAGCCATCTGGGCCTGGACTTTTTTTGGTTGGCAGTGTTTTGATGACCTTTTCAATCTCTTCCTTTGTGATGGGTTTATTAAGTTGTTCTGCTTCACGTTGTGATAATTTGGGTAGGTGGTATGAGTCAAGGAATTTGTCCATTTCCCCTAGGTTTTCAAATTTATTGCAGTACAGTCTTTCATAGTATTCTGTTATGATATTTTTCATTTCTGTCGCATCTGTGGTGACAACTCCCCTCTCATTTCTAATTTGGGTTATTTGTTTCCTTTCCTATTTTTCTTTAGTAAGTTTAGACAGTGGTTTGTCAATTTTGTTGATCTTTTCAAAAAAACAGCTTTTGGTCTTTTCAATTTTTTCAGTTGTTTTTCTATTCTCTAATTCATTTAGCTCTGCTCTAATCTTTATGATCTCATTTCTTCTGGTGCCCGAGGGGTTCCTCTGTTGTTCTCTTTCTACTTGTTCAAGCTGTAGAGTTAGTTCCTTGATTTGGTTTCTTTCTTCCTTCCAGATGTGTGCATTTATGGAGATAAACAGACCTCTGAGCACTGCTTTGGCTATATCCCATAGGTTCTGGTAGGAAGTGTTTTCGTTCTCATTGGAATCCATGAATTTCTTTAATTCATCCTTGGTTTCCTCTGTAACCCATGTTTTTTTGAGCAAGGTGTTGTTCAGTTTCCAAGAGTTCCACTTTCTGTCTATGTTTTTTCTGCTATTGATTTCAACTTTTATGGCTTTATGATCTGTGAAGATGCTTTGCAGTAATTCAATGGTATGGATTTTGTTGAGCATTGCATTATGGCCTGTCACATGGTGAATTCTGGAGAATGTTCCATGTGCACTGGAGAAGAAGGTGTAGTTGTCTGCTGCTGAGTGGAAAGTTCTGTATATATCAATGAGGTTTAGTTGGTTAAATGTGTGAATGAGGTCTTCTGTATCTTTACTGAGCTTTTTTCTAGATCTGTCTAGTAATGAGAGTGGAGTGTTAAAGTCTCCCACTATTATTCTGGAGTCATCTAACTCTCTTTTGAGCGTAGTCAGTGTTTCTTCGACATATTTAGGTGCTCTGACATTAGGTGCATAAATATTTAATATAGTTAAGTCTTGTTTGTGTACTGAACCTTTCAGCAATAAATAGTGTCCATCTTTGTCCAGGATGGTGGATTTGACATTAAAATTGATTTTGTCTGAGATTAGAATGGCCACCCCTGCTCTTCTTTGTTCATTGTTAGCTTGATATATATTCTTCCATCCTTTAATTTTCAGTTTGTTCCTATCTTTAGGTCTGAAGTGAGTTTCTTGTAGACAACATATGGATGGGTCATGTCTTTTGATCCAAGATAACACTCGATGTCTCTTTACTGGAGCATTCAGTCCATTCACATTTAATGTAATTATTGATAGGTATGTGTTCACTGCTGCCATTGTGATAGGTTTATTTTTATGTTGATGTTTTCTCTGTTGTTCTTATTAGTCTGTTCTGGGACATTCTTTTTTGTGAGTTGATTTTTCACTTTTTTCAGAGCTGGTTTTGTAGTTGTTCAGACTCCTGTGTTACATTTCTTGAGATGATATGATACATCTTTGTTGTGCTTTATGGTTGCCCCCATGATCCCCCTTAATAAACTGTATATAAACCCAATTTTAGTTAATACCAGTCTTGTTATCTTCCTCTCCATCTGGAAGGACTGTAACAACTGTAGTACATCCCTCTCTTTATTATGATGACACCATAGTTTTTGTAATGATCACTGGATTGCTTCTTTCCATATCAAAGCTGTGATTGACTTAGGAGCCTTCCCTAAAAGAGTATTGAGTCGTGAGTCATTCTAAAATATAAAGTTAGTGGTTTCGTTCTTCTAAGCCAGAGCAAAGAACTTCTTTCAGTTTTTCTTGTAGTTTCGGTTTGGTTTTTACAAAGTCTCTTGAGTTTCTGTTTATCTGGGAATGTCTTAATTTCATTTTCGTATTTGAAAGATAGTTTTGCAGGATATATAATTCTTGGTTGGAAGTTGTTCTCCTTCAAGGCTTTGAATGTGTCATGCCACTGTCTCTGTGCCAGCATGGTTTCTGCTGAGAAATCTGACAAGAGCCTACAGAGTTTCCCTCTGAATGTTAGCTTTGCTTTGAGTCTTGCTGCCTTTAAGAGTTGCTGCTTATGTTTCATTTTGTTAAGGTTGATTATAATATGTCTTGGATTCTTTCTTTTGAGATCTATATTGGGTGGCATACAATATGCATCTGAGATGTCTATATTCTCTTCCTTCATGATTTCTGGGAAGTTTTCTTTCACCAGCTCAGCAGCAATACTCTCTGTGTTCTCAGATGGTCTCACCCTGTTCAGGGACTCCAATTAGTCGAAGGTTGTTCCTCTTAATAAAGAGTCCCACATGCTTCTTAATGTTTTTTCATTTTTCTTGTTTCTTTTTTCTGATTTCTGCTCATAGACGCTAGCATTGGTAGCTCTGTCTTCCAAGTCAGAAATTCTTTTTTCTATTTGTTCCATTCTGTTTTCTTGGCTTTGCATTGAGGTTTCTATGTCTTTGATTTTGTTCTTGATCTGTTGGATTTCAGAGTACTGGTATTCCATCAGATCGAACAGCTGGCTTAATTTTTCATTTTGTTCTGCTGCATTTTGTATAAGGCCTCGAAGGGCTCCGTATATAATCATTTTGTATTCACTTCCTGTTGCTTTCATAAAAGTTTCTTCATCTGGAAAACTCCTTGTTTGCGAGCCTTCTGAAGCCATGGGTGATTTCTTGTATGCCACAATTGTCTGTTGCTTTTTGGGTCCCATGTGAGTATATAGAGGCCGGAAGAGGCACTGTGGGGATCGATTGCAAGTGTTTCTCTAGGCTGTCTTAAAATGTAAAGCAAAAGGAATCTGACCAGTTCACAAGTCAGTTAGGTTTTCAGGTGTAGAGATCCCTCTTCTCAACTGACAAAGTAACCACCACTGTATCCAACCCCAGATGATAACAAACTAGTTCAGAATACAGCAATCCTACTGCCCTGTTGGCCTCTGCTGACAGGGCCTAGCCTTAGGCAACACTGCGTCGAGTACTGCTTTTGTGATACAAAAGCGCTCCCCTGTGGGCAGGCTCTGGCTTGCAAGCTAAGAATTAGGTCCAGCTGCGGCCACCATATGCAAGATGGCGTCTTCCACACAGGCAGCAGATAGAGGGGCTAAAGGTGCCCAGAGGTAGTGATTCCTCTGCTTCTGTTGCAGGATCCCCAGTGTAGGTGGCCTTCGATAAATTACTGCTTTTCTGTCAGAGAAGCGCTGTCCTGTTTGCAGTAGCTGTCTCCCAGGCTAAAAATTAGGTCCTGCTAAAATCTCGGTACCAACATGGCGTCCCGCACACTGACTGTCAAATTCCTTGCAAACCCCACTGTGGCAGAGATAAAACGAAAGGCTCAAAGTGTCTAGATTAACAGAGTCCTAAGCCTGGCTCTCAAATATGGGAATTTTGCCTGCCTATCCCCCCAGCAGCGCGTCTGAGTCTAGCTGCTAGGCAAGACCCAGCTCTGCCCACCGGTCAAGACAGAGAAAAAAAAGTCAAAATGGTGCGGTTACCTTTAGTCCGTGAGAGCCGGGGCTAGCCAGGAGTGGGAGTCAGTGAAAGAGAGGGGTATCTCAGTGGTATGAACTCCCACTTAACAGCTTTGTGCCGTGTCCTGGGGCTGATTAGGTGATCAGAAGGCTCTGTTTGATTGTCAATTTAGGTCTTGGTTTCCAGAGGGATGTAAGGAGACGTGGGCTTTAGTCCGCAGTCTTGACTCCGCCCCCTCTCAGGGTTTCTAAGGAGCAGCTGGTGAACTATAACTCCTACCTTTTGATAGCAACTGAACTCTAAAATACTGTGCCCCAGGGCTACATGTGTATGTCTGTGTGTGCATGTATATGTACAATTCCTGGGTGGTGCAGACAGTTAATGTACTCAGCTACTAGCTGAAAAGTCCGAGTCCACTCAGAGGTGCCTCTGAAGAAAGACCTGGGGGTCTACTTCTAAAAAAATCAGCCATCAAAAACCCTGTGGAACACTGACACCCTGCTGCAACACATGTGATGGAGCTGTGAGTGAGAGGTTGGTTACATGGCACCTCTTTATTATTTTATGGTTTGTATGTAGGCACTGACTTGTTCTTTGTACAATTGTATGTATTTTCCCTAAACATTTGAGAACAAGTTTGAATCTTGAAGCACCATTTAACCATAATACCCTTCAGTGTACATTTCCTGAGAATGTGGTCATCTTCTCAGAAGTAACTATAACACAATGATCTGAATCAGGAGGCTTAACAGTGATATAAGGCAACAACCTAATTTTGTCAGTGTCCAAACAAAGTCTGGCATGGTAGTTATTTTACCCAGCTGTTGATCCATCTAGAATTTTACATTGCATTTAGCTTTCATATCTGTTTTAGATATTTGTATTTAATGAGCATTTGGTTAAACAAAATCTGTTACAGAATCTCAAAGGAACTCCCTTGTCCATCCTTCTGACCCATACTCTTGACTCAAGACAAAACTGAGTTTCTAAATACTGGAGATGTAGAATATTGTGTCCCTTCATTCATTCCTGAAACCCTGGCAGCATAGTCGTTAAGTGATATGGCTGTAAATGAAAAGTTTGGCAGTTCAAATCCACCAGGCCCTCTTTGGAATCTCTATAGGGCAGTTCCACTCTATCCTATGAGCTGGAATCAACTCGATGGCAGTGGGTTTGTTTTTTGGTTTCATTCCTTCTTAAAAAGATAGGAATATGTATGTGCGTGTTTTACTGATTTCCTGAGTTAACCCATTCCTGTATTTTTTGCTGCTCCGATAGCAGAAACATTTGTTCTTATGTTCAGCTGGTGAGGCTGAGTTAGATGCAGCTTAGGTTAGGCGTCGTACTCATTGCAGCATCGCATACCTGCCTTACTGTTTTCTCCTTAGGAGCCACATGGGACAGAAGTCGCCCTCTCTCCTTTCCCGCTTCCTCCCCTCCTAGACTGCTTGAATTTCATAATGGAACTTGGCTGTAATTTTAGATTGGCTCTGGCAAATGCATTTTGATGACCCTGTCTCTGATCATCATATTAACTAATAAAAGCTTGAAAATGTCTGTTTCCCTGCAAGTGTGATATTTCAGTGACGTACAGTGAGTTCAGCTGTACAAATATGCAGGATTTTGTGCTGTGTAAATTATGTTCAAAGGTGAATGTGTATACCATTTAGTGGAACATTTCTTTTAAATTTGATCATGTCTGAATGTACAACAAGAAAAAATAAAATGACATTGGAAATGTGAGCCTAAAATTCAGAAGGAATAGAAGTGTTTGTGGTGCACATAGTAGCTTTCCATTCCACGTCATGCAGAACACTCTGGGTAGATGTAGAAGATATGAAATAGAAACCCCAAACCAAAACAATTGCTATCAAGTCTCTTCACCTGACTCATGGTGATCCCGTGTGTACTGAGTAGAACTGCTTCATCAGTTTTCAAGGCTATGACATTTTGGAAGCAGTTCACCAGGCCTACCTCCTGAGACACCCGTGGGTGGGTGTCTTTGAACATAATTTACACAGCCTTTTTGATTTATAGCCAAGCACCATCCAGGACTTGGGACACAGAATATTAAAGCTGTGCTTGCATATTGAATGGACAGATAGGATCACAGACCCAATGTGATTAGGAGAGGATCTGAAAATAATGAGTTCATACTGAGGAGGTGGTACTTCGTCTTAAAAATCATGGACTGAATATGTTGGAGTTAAAATAAAACTTCAGTGTGAATTACTTGATTCCTTCATGCTGTTGAATTAAAAAAAAATTGAATTCTGGAAAAAATAGTAATTTTTACATTTTCCTTTTGAAATTGCCTGCTCTAACATTGTCTAGTTGATTTTTGAATAATGTTTTTACATGTTTGAATTGCATTTTTTCTAGTCTTAGGATTGGGTGTCTGGTTAGCAAGTGGAAGATACTTTGAAAGAGGATGACAGAGGACAGGCTTCTGTGGTTCCTTCCAGCTCCTGTCCATTCTGTGTATGTAGAATAGAACTGTGCTCTGTACGATTTTCAGTCGCTGAGTTTTAGGAAGTAGATGAGTAGACTTCTGCCCTGAAGTGCCTCTGGATGAATTTGAACTGCCAACCTTTCCATTAGCAGCTGAGTGCTTACCTATGCCACCCAGGGACTCCAGTTCTTTCCTGGAAGTGGGCTGAGTGAGATTAAGTCTGAGGCTGTTGTGGAGCTAGTGGACAAGTGAGCTGACCTGCTCCGCGTGCAGGGTGGGGAGCTTCAGTGATGTGCTGGGTATCTCACCAGTGTAGACATACCTGTTTTTACCTGTTTGCATCCAGCGAAGGCAAAGACAACATGCCATTCCCTCTTGGAAAGAGCTTTCTCGGATGGTGCACTTCTTCTGAGGGTTTATTCGTTCTTTAGTTATTCGTTCATCAGATGTTGATTAAGTCCTCACTTTGTATCTGGTACTCTTCTACACATATGGAATAAATCACTGAGCAAAACAGACAAAAATCATGGCTCTCATGGTTCTTGGTCTGGGAAGTGATACACAAGCATGTTAAGTTAATTTTGTAGTATATTACCTAGTGTCTGTCAAGGCGTGTGGAAGGAAAGAGAGTGCACCGGGGTCGTGGGGCTTCGCAGCACTGTGGAGGCAAGTGGGGTGTTGTTTCAGATGTCATGGAATGTGCTATTTGGGCGCAGACTTAGAGAACGTGATAGAATTAGCCGTGTAGAACATTGTGGGCAGGGGGAGCAGTTGTTGCAGAGGGCTTTTGGTGGGGGGCATGCCAGGGATGTTTGATGGGCAGTGAAGAAGCTGCAAGGAGTGCTAGTGGTGCCACAGGGAGGTGCTTGGCTCATAAGCAAAAGACTGGCAGTTGACACATACCAGCTGCTCCGTGGAAGCAAGACCAGTGACCAACTTGCATAGATACCAGAATCTAGAAAAGCTAGTGAGAGTTCTGCCCTGCCTTGTGGTTCTCTCTGAGTCAAAAATCAACTCGAGGGCACTTAAGACAGCAACAGAGAGGCTGCTATGCCTGGGTGAGGTGAGCTGGGGTGGTGGAGTAAGGCAGGCAGCTGGAGCACGCTGGGGCCACTCTGTTAAAGGACTTAACGTTCACTTTGTGTGTCCTGGTCTTACTGGAGGCTTTGATCTGACTCAAATTTTAACAGACTCCTTTTGGCTGCCATGTTGAGGACAGGCCATAGGGGGACAAGGGAAGAAGCAGAGAGACCAGGTGGGGAGCTTTTACAGTAACCCATCTGAGGTGACCAGTCTGTGACCAGGAAGTTGGCAGTGAAGGTGGGGTGAAGTGGTTAGATACTAGGTCTTTTTCAAAGGCAGATTCCATGGGACCTGCTAATGGAATAGATGTAGGATTTGAGAGAGATGAATCAATATTGACTCAAAGACTGTTGACCTGAGCATGACTAGAAGGCTATAGTTGCCGTTGACTGTGACAGAGAGAATGTTGGTGAAGCCTGTTGTAGGGGCAGATCAAGTTCTGGACAGGCTGAGTCAGAGGAGAGCTCTGAGGACATGCAGTGCAGGCAGATGGATTCCTGTGTCAAGTCCAAGAACGAGGTCTGGCCTGGGAGCTTGGTGGCTGGGGATGCCTGGTAGTTGTTTTCTTGTTACCCTCGTGATGACCTACTGGTTATCCCAGGACCCTCCGTGTGCTCCTAGTCCCAGCTGGCCCCTGTTAGGAAGCTTTTCTGTGTAATTCTTAAAGATGATGTTTCCTTGGTGCTGGGTGTTAGCTCTTGCTCTTGGCTGGACTGGGATGCTGGATCCATGCAACTGGTAGAAACTTACAGACTCATAGAGAATCTGAGATAACAGGTTAGAGACTGTTTTTCTTTTCGTCCTCACTGTGAGAGGAGGAGATCCCATACCAGGATGTAGGGCAGAGTGGAAGCTGGAATCAGGAATCAAGTCTGCTGCCTTCCCATCCAGTCTCTTTCTGCTGTACTGGGCACTCACTGGCTACTACAGGGAGAAGCATTTGGAAAGCGGACAATGAATTCTTTCACTTCTTTCGTGCCTTTATCAGTCTTTTCTCACCCAGGAGAAGCTGGGTTGCTTTCTAGACAAAAGAGGAGTACTGTAGCGCTCCTGGTGCCTTGGCTGCATAGTGGTTAAGAACTCAGCTGCTAATCAAAAGGATGGCAGTTCGAATCCACCAGCTGTTCCTTGGAAACTCATTGGGCAGTTATATTCTGTTCTGTAGAGTGGCTGTGAGTCCAAGCCCACTTGACAGCACTCAGTAACAGCAATGTAGCTCTGCTAGGTGAATGTTTCCTGCCTGGGTTCAATTAGACTCTTTGTTGATATAATGCAATAAAAGAATAGTTCAGAAGAGTGACGGATTCATTTTGGGGTAGGGATTCCTGCCTCTCTGTATCTCTGGGAGAGGTAGGATATACCCCTTTTGGCTTTTTACCTTTTTGCACAATATGCCTGCTCTTGGGATCTTCTCCTGACCTGAGATGGAGCTAGGCTGTGCTGCCTGTGCCTGCCCCCCCACCCATAAGCACTCTCAAGTGCCTGATTTGTGGCCCTAGTCTAAGCCAGGTCCGTATTCTACCTCTGAGGCACCACTGGGAGGCAATGTAGCACAATTTGACTAGATTCAAATCCTGATTCCTTCACTTAATAGCTGTGTGACCTTGAAAGGTTACTCAGCATCTCTGGTCCGTTGTTCCCCATTTGTAAAATACATGTTCCTCCACCTGAATGTTGTTGTGAGGAGGCCCAAATGAGAAAATTTATGTCAGGGCTGAACACTGCACTTGGCACACAGTAAGTGTTGAGTAAATGTGAGCTATGATTATCTTTCTCTTCACTGGCAGTTCCCCCAACTCCTACCTGAGGGGTAGAACGGTTTTGTTAGGATTAATTTACTTTCCAGAAAAGATGTGCTAATTGGATTATTACATTTTCATGCATTTACATCTATATATACATGCATGATTTTGAAATCTAGTTATGTGAATATTTATCCATTCAAGTTACTCTTTTAAAAATCTAAGAATTATATTTTTGAGTCATTGAACCATGATGATTTTTTTTAAAGGATTGGTATAAATGATCTCTATGTAGGCCATTAAAATGGAGAATAATGTAGAAATAAAATTCAAAAGAAACACCACAACAAGCCTAGTGTTAACATGGGTTAACCAGTAATGGTCATATTTTTATGACTTGGCTGTTTGAAAATACTGCAGTTTGCCTGATTGTTAAGGGTTTCATGGCACCGACCAACAGACCAAGCTGTTACGAGGTCAGGATAAATATTTCTTTGATTAATGCTATAGCTTGTAGACTTGTAATCAGGAGTGGCTTATCAGCAGCGTTTCAGAATCTGACATTCTGCATGGAATGCCCCGTGGAGGAAATTTAGCACTCTGTGAATGCTTTTACAGTTGAATTCCACACACATGAATTATGACAAGCGCGGCTGACTACACTGTGGTTTGTTGTGTCTGGTCTGGTTCCTACTTTTAAAGTTGCAGTTGTGTTTGGTCATTTGAAGCTTATTTTCTCAGTCTGGCCAAGCCAGCAGGGTCCCGGGGCTCCGCAGGGGACAGAAACCGCCGGCCTTTAAGTTGGAGTACTCAGCAGATAAGCATTTCAAGACTTCATTGCATCATACAAAAGGACTTATGGGCTTATTTAACATACACTATTTGACTTAATTTAGATATTTAATGGAAAGAAAAGCCTTTTATTATCACCGAAGGAAAGTACTGCCAAGTATTGTGGGGCTCAGTTGAAATTTAATGGATGTACGAGTGCAAATATATTTCGCTGTCTTACATAATGGGGTGTTTAATACTAGTTGTTTCTTTAAATTTAGCACACGTATCTTAGATATTTGCACTTTGTAAATTATATACTGTGGTTCGAGAAACTCTAGTTTGCTTCTTGTTTTTTTTTTTTCCTTTTGGATCTGTTTTAATGAAGTATGCACTGATTTTTAAAAATGACCTTCAACTTTGATTTATATTTATTTCATGAGCCCAGGATGAGGAGTCCATGCCAGGAATGAACATTTTCTGTCCTTCCTTTTTTGCAAATATAGATGTTAGCAGTAGCTGGGTCTGATGACTCGGTTGGCCACAGTTTGGCTTCTGGGCTGGGATCTTTGTGGAACATTTCCCAGGGCACTGGACTTGTTGTGTGGATCTGGGTACCTGGAGGAGTGTGACAGTGTTAAGAGTTGAATTGTGTCCCCAGGATACATATTGAAGTCCTGGCTTCTGTACCGATAGCTATGATCCTTTTTAGGATTAGGGTTTTTCTCTTGCTGTGTTAACAAGATCACCCAGTGTGGTAGTTGTTTTTGGTTGCCTTTGAGTTGATTCTGACTCATGGTGACCCCAGGTGTCACAGAATAGACCTGCTCCATGGGTTTTTTTGGCTGTTACTGTAGTGGAAGCAGATGGTTAAGCCTTTTCTTCATGGTACCCCGGGTGGGTTTGAACCACCAACCGTAGGTGAGCAGTATTTGTACTACCTGGGGATTTCCCCTGGTGAGTCTTAAACCTAGTCTCCTGTGATGTGTAAAAAGGCCAAAGGGACACAGAGACACACAGGGAAGATAGGTGCTAGGGAATCAAGGAATGCTCAGGGCAGCCAGCAAGGAAGAGCTGGACCCTGATTTGGACTTTTAGAATGATAAGATAATAAAATTTCTGTTCTCTGAAGCCACCACTTTTTTTTAGTTACAGCAGCACCAGGAGACTGAGACCAACAGTAACTGGGAAGAGGGCGGAGGAAGGTTCACCTTGGTGTCTAGAGGAGGAGAGAAACTTCTGTCTCTGTAACTGTGTGCCTGTGTCTTGTTCAGGCTTAAATTGCCAAAGGCCTGTGGATTCTTAATTTGAGGACTATTTCCTGTTCTCTGGGGTGAGGAGGAAGTCAGAATTTCCAGGAGGACATGTGTCATTTGAAAAAGTCAATTCCATGTTATAATAAAACCAAACCCACTGTTGACAAGTCGATTCCAACTCATAGTGACCCTATAGACAGAGCAGAACTGCCCCATAGAGTTTCCAAGAGAAGCACCTGGGAGATTTTAACTTATGACCTTTTGGTTCGCAGCCGTAGTACTTAACTACCACGCCACCAGGGTTTTCCCCATATTGTAATGTGATGTTTAAATATGGAAAAGATGGGAGTAAAACCTTCATTGAGAGTCAAGATTGATAAAACCCATGTGGGGAGCAAAGGTATGTGAGCAGATGCTGAAGTCATAATCATAGCTGACATTGCTGAGAACTTAGTGTGGCTTGACTCAGGGCTGAGGGTCTTATGCATGTTACCCCCGTCAGTCCTCACGACAACCCTGTAAGGTATAGTTTACTATGTCTCCATTGTGTAAATGAGGAAACTCAGCCAAAGAGAGTAAGTGATACCCATGAAATTTCAGAGCTAGCAAGTGTAGGAGCTGGGCTTCAGAGCCAGACAGTTGTCCAGGTTGCTGCTCTTTGGCCAGCACAGAGGCGTCAGGGGCCAAGGAAGGGTAGCTGTAAGTGCTGTTGTGATTATTAAAAGGAGACATGAATTAAAAGAGATTGGGACATCCTGAATTAGGCTGAGTTTTTTTTTTTTTTTTCACCCTCTCTTAAGTGTGTTGAGTGTAGTGAGAATGTCACTAGTAATATTAATCATTACTAGTATTTAGGGGTGGTCCCTGAGTGTTGCCAGTGGTTAACATCCTCAGCTGCTTAACAAAATTTGGCAGTTCAAGTCAGCTCAGAGGTGCCTCAGAATAAAGGCCTGGTGATCTGTTTCTGAGAAATCGGTCATCAAAAACCTACAGAGCTCAGTTCTACCTGACACACTCAGGGTGGGCAGGTGTCAGGGTCAACTGGATGGCAAATATTAATTTTTATAGTCTACTTAGTGTATGTGAACCTTGATCTAAGCCCTGTGTATGACTGGTTCATCCTCATAGTAGTCCTGGCTACTTAGCAGAGCTACAGAGCATCCACACCCCACTGATCTCACTCCAGCGCATGAATGCCAACCACTGGACTACCCTTCCTTTCCAGCCCAGCAAGCAAATGGATCCATCACAGGAGTGGAAATGAGAATGGGCTGATACTTGATTTTTTTATAAAACAGGAAAAATATTGTCCTCTTTTTCTCCTTAGAACAGTGATTTATGGTTAATGTAAAGAAGTTAAAAACCAAACCTAAGAAAATAAATAAAAATTATGTATAATCTGTCCCCCTGGAGAATTATAGCTTGTGTTTTTCTTTCTGCATTTCTAGTCTCTTTTTCTATGGAAATACACTTAATGTAGCTATAAATATACTAGTACTTTTATGAGCAGGAGCAGTAGTTAGAAAAAAGCTTTGGAATAAGAGTTTCAGCTCCAGTTTTCCCCTTACTAGCTATGTAACTTTGGACAAGTTACTTAATGTCATTTCTGTGTCTGCATTTTCTGTCTTTAAAACAGCCTTGAAATTTGTTGTTGTTAAGTTGGTTCCTACTCATTAGTGAGCCTATATGGTAGAGTGGAGCTGCCCAAAATTGTTTCCTAGGCTGTCATTTTTCCTGGAGTAGATCAACGGCTCGTTCATCTGCACAACAGCTAGTGGATTTGAACAGCCAACCTTTTGGTTAGTAGCTGAGCACTTAACCACTACCCCATCAGACTTGTTAATTTTGCAGCAGCTCACTGTATACAGTGTGCTCATTTGTAGCAGCACACCATGAATAGTGAAACTCTGAAAAAAAAAGAATGTTTGAAAACACATTTTTATTACTTTTTGTTACTTAGCAACACATCAGTCAACAAACATTTGGTGAGCAGGTACTGATTTGGAATCCTGTTTCACTTCTAGGTCCTTGTTTATTTTTACAACACTGTTAATAGCTGCATAGTATTTCCTCATCGGTATGAGTCATAATGTGCTCAATTTTTAATTGACTTTATGTGTGTGTGTGTGTGTGTGTGTGTGTGTGTGTGTGTGGGGGTATTATATGTAACAGACAAGGCTATGATGCATCTCTTAGTATCCATGGAGGGTTTTTCCCAGTGAGTGCTCTTTCATTAGGATCCATTCCAGAGAACAGCTGGTGAACAGGAATGCATGGTATTCAGCCTGTTGAAGCTGTATCCAGTCCCCACTGAAGTATTTGTGCCACTTTGTCCCCTGCTGTGTATATGAGAGTGGCTCCTTTGTGAAACTGTGATGTAATATTAGGTGGATGGACACTGAAGAAAAATGAGCTATAATTATACTCTATGGGTCATTGTCTTAGTTACTCAGTGACACCATCAAATACAGCATGAGTGGAAAAGTGGGTAGTGGCTTCACAGAACAGAACTTGATTCTACTGCATTTAGACAAGCTAGCAATCAGGGTCTTGGTCATGTTGGTTCCTTTCGTGAGCCTCTCTCCTAGCTGGTGTCTGCTGGTGATCCTTGGCATTCTGTGATGTTTCTTGGTGTCTGTCTCCTCCCTGTGTGGGTCTCTGTGTCTATTCTGGTCTCTTTATAGCTCAGAAAAGATTAAGTTTAGGGTCCACCGTACATTAGCTGAAGAAGAATCTCTGGCCATTAAGCACTTGGCTAAGGACGTAAAGGTCAGTGGTTTGAACTCACCAGATGCTCCTTGGGAGAAAGACATGGCAGGCCACTTATGTAAAGACTATAGTCTTCCATGCCCTATGGGGGCAGTTTTGCTGCTGTCTGTTGGGTCACTATAAGCTAGCATTGAATTGATGGCAGTGGGTTTGCTTCTTTGGGTTTATAGTATGACTTCACAAACATAATGAAAGAAACCCCTCCTTTCCAAAATGGATCATCTTTACAGGTACAGGGTTTGTGTTTCAACATGTATTTTGAGGGAACACAATTCATAGCAGTCACTGAGCAAGAAGGATGAGGAGAGACCCTCAGAGACCAGTGGGAGACACCCAGGTTCAAGTGTGTGACCCAGAGGGGATGAGAGCACAGACTCTTTTTTATTATGATTGAATGAAAATGTACATTCCCATATAAATTTGCATGCCCGCCTATATGCAGCTCCAACTGCTCTCTCTGCCCGGTGACAGCACACGCTTCCTCTCTGCTCCATACATGTCTTATCCTCTCAGCAGTCTCCTATCCCCTCCTCTCCACCCACTCCCCTGCCTCCCGTAAGAGGTCAGCAGGACGACATCCTATAGATGCCTAGAACCATAAAGGGCACATATGGTATGGTCACTCTGTGTCATCAAGTCCAATCCATTCCTGTCTGAAGAGTTGACCCTCATAATTTATGGACAGGGGCAGCATCAGGGCCAGGGGCCATTCTCCCAGGGAAACTCTGAGGCCCCTGGACCATCACTTGTGGTCTTTCAGTGGAGATCTCAGAGTGCACCTCTTTCTATTCTTGTGTTGGCGGGAGAACAGCAGCTCTTATGTGTGGAGCCCTCTGTGTGGGCCAGGCCCTGTACAAGTTTCATCTTCATACGTGTAGAATATAGTCTTCACAGCAGCACTTTGAGATGGTGACTCTCATTAAGCCCATTTTACAGATGCAGAAACTGAAGTTTAGAGAAGTTACATGATTTGTTCAAGATCACAGTGCTATTCATAGAGGTGAGAGTCAGAGCCGAGCACTGTGACGCTTCGTCCCTGCTCTTGTCCTAGTGTACTGCAGGTGGACAAAGATCCATGTGGAGACAAAGTGAAAGATGAAAATGGTGCCCAATAAGTACTGAGATGAGGGTCGGAGTGGACAAGGTTTCTGGCTTATGAAATGAGAAGACGGGGCATTGGCAGACAGAGTGGAAGGGGAGCCAGTGTCAGAGAGCTTACGAATTCACAGGGTAGCATGGGCCAGAGACCTTTGAGGAGATGATTGTAACACTGCTTCAGCTGCTGTAAGGAGCCCTGGTTGGCAGAGTTGTGAAATGGTCAGCTGCTGACCAGGACGTCTGCAGTTCCAACCTCCCAGGTGCTGTGTGGGAGAAAAGACCTGGCGACTGGCTCCTGTAAAGATTCTAGCCTGGGGAACCCTGTAGGGCAGTTCCACTCTGTCCTATAGAGTTGCTGTGAGAATTGACTCAGTAGCAACAAGTTTTTTTTTTTTTTTTTTTTTAAGGCTATTCTAGGAGTCCCTGGGTGTTACTAATTACTAAGTGCTTGTACCTGAGATGAAAGACCTGGTGATCGTCTTTCCCAAGGTGACACACAGCCTTCAAAACCCTGTGGAGCACAGTTCTACTTTGTACATGTGGGATTGTCATGAGCCAGAATCGACATGATGGCAACAGGTTTCGTTTTTTGCTTTGACCTAGCTGTAAGGCTCACAAGTATTTTTCCTATTTAATCCATTCCATGACACTGAAACTTTCATTATCCCCATTTTACTCCTGACAAAACTGAGGCACCCAGGCCTTGACTTCCTTGAATGCTAACTGGGATAGCCAGGATTGGACCCTGGCCAGCCAAAGCTCAATGCTATGGGTCGAACTTGATCAGGAACTAGAACTCCGAAAGTTTGCAACTTGGAATAAATATATTTGCTGGGAAGAATTGCTCCCTGCTTTTGAACTTTGTAGCACTTATTGTCTCTAGAATTCATCTGGCAATTAATCATGTACTCCCCATGACTCTGCTCTTATTGTTAACTGAAAAGTTATGTAAATTGCATAGTTATTTAACTTCTTGTGGCTGTTAAAAAGACTGTGCCTGGGTATCGCTTCCACACCGCAACATGTGTACCACAGTTAATCAGATTGGACCCAGTAAATGATTTAATTTCATTCAAGAGGCTTCCAGGTGGAAGCGATAATCTAGTCTTTTAAAGTTTAGACAGGAGCCTTTGGTGAAGGAGAGAGTAGGAGGGGCACAGTGCCCGTGGTCGTAAATCAGAAGGAAGTGGCAGCCAGAGAGGAGACTGAGTAGAAGAGAAGCGTCTCTTACAAAGACTGTCACAGGGACTGAGTTGGTGCCTGTTCCACCCTCACAAGCACCTTCCCTTGTCTGCTTTCTAGATGATGTCCTCCACAACCTCCAGACTGCGTTACCAGGAGTCGCCTGGGCTGGCTGCTTCCTTACTGACTGTGCATGCCAGGAAAGCATAGGAATTTCAGCTGTGGGAAGCAGTGTGGTGATAAGGGTAGAATTACAGCCTTTGGTGTTCCCAGTTCAGCTTTTTCTTTAGAACCCCTCCAGTTGTCCTCACATTTCTATTTGAGCTCTTAGAAAAGTGGTGCTGAGTAATATTCAGCACTGATTAAGAGAGGAGACTTCAGTTTCAGATAGACTCCATCACTTTCTAGCTGTGACCTTGGGTAAAGGACTTTTCTGAGCCTTGATTTCCTTATCTAGAAGATCATAATGTTTATGTCACTGCTACAAGGATTAGTAAGATCATGTATGAAAATGTTCAGTACCTTGTGCCTGACATATCCTAAAAACCAAAACAAAAGAACAAATCAAGTATCCTGAGTTGAATCTCCCTCACTGTGACCCCAGGCATGTGAGAGAAGAACTGGGAGGTACAGGTTTCCAGTGACTGGTTTTTCAGATAGATAGCCAGGCTTTTCTTCTGAGCTACTTCTGGATGGAGTGAAACCTCAACTTTTTGGCTGGCAGCTGTGCTGGTTAACCATTGGCTCCACCTAGGAGTCTCAGTATACAGTAAACCCCCCCAAACTAAGCCCACTGCCGTCGAGTCAATTCCAACTCATAGTGACCCTACGGTAAGGACTCTAAATATTAGCTGTTCTTAGAACTGGATGTTCTCAGGGAATAGTCGAAAGCTCTACCCCTCTGTTGAATCCAAGTGTGAAAAACCCATGTGTTCTTTCTCACATTTACACCAGCCATTTCGCCACCTTGACTGTCCTCCTTTTTGTGGCTTTTCTTGGTCTCCTGCGTCTGCTCCAAACCACATCATTCCTCACCCTGGAATGTGCAGTCCTCTTTTCTGGAAAGGAAGCACAGCCATCGCACTTGGGATGACTCTGAGCCTCCTCATTTTCTTCTCTCTGCTTCCTGCTATGCTGAAGTATTGTTTGTCCTTTTTTAGCTTTGTAAGCATTGGCTGGAAGGTCTTCAGTAGTGATTTTTTTTTTTTTTAATTTGGTCATTTAACTTTTTTGGTTTTTAATACTGAGAGAAAATGTCTTTGAGGCAGTGGGTCAGATGGGCATGGCTGAGTGGGAGACCCTTTGTGCCCTGAGTCAGCTGTCTGTCGAGACAACTAAAAGTTAAAGTATGCTTGATGACTAGTCCCTAGCCAGTCTCATAATTTGAAATCCTGTTTCTGTTCTTTCTAAGCTATGGAAGCTTGCTTGCCTTTGTGAATTTTTCAAAAGTGTTGTATTGATGGCATTATACCGTGTGGAAGTTCTTGTGTTCTTGATTTTCTAGTTGGAATGTTAGTACACGGAGAATTTGCTAGAAGAGAGATCTGTTCCAACTGAGGCGCAGAGATAAAATTGTGACATGGTGTTGTTCAGAAAGGTAGGATTCAATACCATCATCTTGCAGGAAGGGAAAACAGGCTCTGAGAAGCTCCCTGATAGGTACAAGTCTGAAAGATTGATTGGTGAAGCTGGGACAAGATGTCCTATTAGGGTGTCAGGTATTACCCATTCCTTGGACCTTGTCTCCCTTCTGTTAACACCACTTGGAAGGTTACTACTGTATTTTGATCTTCCTTCCTTGAAAAGAGAGATAATCTGAATGTCACAGATGGTGGCTGCCTCAAAATGTCCTCGGCTTTTCCTTCTGATCCCTAGGCTTAATGGTCCCTCAAAGCCCATTGTATTTTTGGAAAGCAGGTCTATTTAGTTGCTCTGTACTCTTAATATCTCAGTGTGCTGATGGGATTACTAGCCCTTCCTCTGCCACCATACAGAGTTCCTGGGTGGTGCTGTTGAGTATACTTGGCTGCTACCCGAAAGGTCAGAAGTTAGAGTCTACCCAGAAATGCCTGAGAAAAAAAGGCCTGGCAACCTGCTTCTGAAAAATCTGCCCTTGAAAGCTCTGTGGAGCACAGCTCTGTCTTGACACAGGTGGGGCTGCCGTGAATCTGAATCCTCTTGATGGGGTCGCATTTTTTTCTTGGAAACTCTGTGTGGCAGTTCTGCTGCGCCCTGTAGGGTGGCCATGAGTCGAAATCCACACAGCAGGTTTGGTTGTTTGATTTGGTGTGTGATGAAATAAAAATGCCTAGTGATTCAGGATGGTGGTGATGACTCTGCTGCCGCAACCTTAACATTTTGTTGTTTTTAAAATTCTTTACCTTGAGCATGAATTTAGCATATAATTTGGGACAGAGATATTGGTCTGTATGTTTCTGGTCCTTCAGGTAGTTTGTATTGAAGGCCTGTGATTGGATAGAATTGTTTCTAGTTCGATTGTTGGTCCTTGGAGAAGTTTTTAGAAGGGAACTTTTACCAGCTGTGTTGGCCCCCCCAGGTGGACTCTTGATGGCTCTGCCTAAATGGCACTTTGAAGACTTACTTTCAGGGACTGTTGGTTTTATTGAAAGCTACTAATTTTTCCTCCTCTTTACTTTTTTTTAAAATTTCTTTTTTCTCTTTTTAGTAATGGAAGACTTTACCCCGTTTACATTTGAAGCTGTTACCTTTCTTTTTAATTGTAAGGCGGGCAAAAGTCATCACAGAAAACCGGTCTCAAAATAAATCATAGCTAACATTGTGACCTAGTTGGTTTCTTGAGTCTTTGAAAATTTGTTTTATTTTTCTTCTGTATTAGCTGTTAGGTAACCCTAACTTTTCACAGAGAATATGGGTCCCGTCATCTGACAAGTCAACCTCTGGTGCCACTGGGGCTGACTTCCCGTGAATGTGACCACACGGGAAACTGGGGCTTAGGTTTGCCACCCTCCACCTTCTGCATCGTCCATCACTGTAAGTTACCCTTGTTAGAACATCATCAATGTGACTGTGAGTCTTGTTCTTACCCAGTAGAGAGCCTCGTTCATCCACAACCTGGTATAAACCTTTGACCAGATACTTAGGGATCACCTCTCTGGTGTGAAGATGAGATACTGGGATTTGTTTACCACCTTGAATTGTTTATCATAGGCTGTGAAAAATAAGTTTTGAATTAAAAAATGGGAAAAACAAGTGTGCTAGCTATCAAAAGGTATCCCCTTAAAGTAAACATATTTATAGAGAAAGACTCAAAACAGAATACTTGAGATGGAGATAAGCCCAGCCAATGAAATGAAAGTAAACATGTTTACCACAAAGCCTTTTAAAGAGCACAGGTGGCAGCCAGCTATCTGTTCATTCGACTGTCCTTCCTGGGAGCTATCCAGGCACCCCTGGGCCTTGGGGACAGGGATACCACACACCCTACCAGCAGGTGCCCCACCTTGTATAAGCCCTGATTGCTAAAAGCAGTTTGCCATTGGGGATGTAAGGTTTGTATTTCATGCCATGGAATTGAGCTGTGAGGGGAAGGGATTTGTAAGATTGGGCTTGGAATTGCCATAACTCCTAAATAGTACCTTGTTACCGATTGAGTGTCAAGTAGACTTATGGGAGTTCTTCCAGGCACCCCAAAGGAACTCCAGGTTAACATCACATGTAAGGACCATGTGTGTCCAGGGCACTGTGGTGTAGGCATCCAGGATACATGAACACGAAAACCAAAATGACATGAATCCCATCCAGCGTCAGCCTCACGAAACTCCCTCTAGTGAAGGAACCAGAGAACACCAACAGGAAGTTCGTAGGTGAGACAATGATATTCTGAGTGATACAGGAGCTTTCAAGATGCTGATTGCCACAGACTGAGTCAGAGGTGGCATATAAGAGAGACAAGTTAGGAAGGGGAAGATGGACTACACATGGCGAGGAGCTATGGACTCTTGTGGTGGTGGCGTGTCTCTGTCTGTCCTGGGACCTACTTCAGGAGAAGTGACCCCATGAGAGGTGACAAAATGAGAAGTTGGAGTCCATGGAAAGTTTCAGAATTCAAGGTCTTAGAGGTGGAGAGATGTTGAAGTCTGTCTGCCTTTTGGTATGCTGTTAGGTATAGATAAAGTAGTAGCAGTGAACTAGTATTTATTAAGCTCACACTGTGTGTAAACAAACACAAGTGCAGAATTTCAGGTGTGGAAGGACTTGTCCTGGGTCACAGCTAGTACGTGGTAGAGCTAAGCTCAGCCTGGGCAGTCGTGTTCCATGTCTGTTCTCTCAGTAAATCTACTGCTTTGCATGTGGACTAGAAGCTTTTCAGGTTAAGGAAATTAAGATAATCAGTCATATATTCATTCAACAAGTCTATTTTTTGAGTGTCTTCTATGAGTTGGAATCGATTCAACAGCAGTGGGCTTTTGGTTCTCTGTACCAGGTCTTGATGTAAACCTTAGCCAAACTGATGAAGGACCATCTTCATGGATATTGAGATTGATAAAAGTGAGCACACTGAAGCATCCTAGGCAGGAATTTTGAACCAGATAATGAAATATCTAAGAAAGGTGTAGAAAAGTGTCCTTGTCATTTAAAAGTAAAAGTGTGTCGCTGGCCTGGGAGCAATGATTCTCTGATAGATGGTCACTGAAGGAAGAATTTCTTGAAAGATCTGGGAATCACAGGGGGAAAGATGCTGGTACTGACCATGAGGACACATGTCCATAGTGATAGCCTGGATCTATTAGTTGGAACGAATGGCCGGCAAACTGTTTCCTCTTTCTTTGCCCAAAGTTGAAGGGTACAGAGTTGAATGGCTTCTGGAAAGCACTGCTAGAAAAGGAGCAGCTTTAGGAAAAAGCTAAGTCTCTGGATTCATCAGAATGTCAGTCATAGATGGTAGTGGGAGAGGTGAACATTGGAGCCATCGTGTAGGAATGAGAGGCTCTTCTTGACACAGAGAGGGTTCTGGGATGCCCTGGAGGGGCAGGATGCAGTGCATCTCCTCCTTGAAGAAGGGAAATGGAGTCGGGGCCCATAGTTGAATCAGCCTTTTTCTACACAAGAGTTCAGATGGGCTTTTGACGGGGATAAGAGGGAAAAGTGGGACCAACAGCCAGCAGGAAGAACGACCAACGTTCAAGATTCAGATGGAACATTAAGAAGATTTTTAGTGAAGAAAAGCAATCGACAAACAAAAGGCTTCTGCTTGAATGTGAATGAGCTAGAAAAGAAATTTTATAGAAACCATATTTCCCATGTGTTCTAGTTAATCTAGTGGATTCACGTAAAAACTAGTTTTGAGCATAGGTAGCAAAGAAACCTCTGGAAAGTTGGAAGACCTCTCACTAGTGAAAGTTCAGTGAAACGACTACTGTTGTACTCACTGACTGACCGTCTCCTGTCCACTATTTCACATGTATGACAGTAGTAAAAAGTCTGCTGTCCAGCTATTTTCCACGTTTATGATGTATGTCTGGCAGTAGTGAAGACCAAGGTGTGAGTTAAAAGTAATCCTGGCTGTGGTGGTTAAGGTTATGTGTCAATTTGGCTGGGCCATGTTTCTCAGTGGTTTGGCAGTTATGTCAGTGATGTAGCCATCCTCCAGTTTCACGTAACACCTCTTTTGGTATAGTGACCCAGGATTTGGATCTTAACCATTAAGTGAGGGGAGGATGCAGTGATTAATTCTGGGAATCGTAATTGAAACGAGCTAGAAGGTGTTTGCTGAGGGCCTGGGCATTGATACAGTGAACCACTGGGTTAAATCTAGGTGGCCATTTTGATTAAAACTTGAGAGTTTAGCTGTTCAGACAAAAGTTTAATTAGGGTAAGTTTGAGTTATTATTTCAAGAGAAATGTATTATTTGTTCTTTCTTGAGCATTAATAATTGAGGTAGATTGGCATTTTATTTATGAGCTGACAGCACACACCTTTCTTAGGATTTTGCAGCCGATGTGCTTTTCAACAGGGTTCAGGGTTGTCAGAAAGTTATTCACAGGGGTTGGTGATGGAGCCTTCTCCACCCACTTCTGTTCCCTTTCTATTTTGGTACCATTTGCAACAAAGCAAACTAAGTTAGTAAATTAGAGAAGGATTGAAGGTCTCACAAATGTGTTCCTTCCTGTCAGGTTGTGTAACTGATTAAACAAAGTGGGACCTCTGTTCTTCAGGGTATGTGGGGCCCAGTGGAGCCCTTGTGTGGACCATGTGAAGGGGCCTTGGCTGTGGTCTGCCAGGCCTTCTGACCAGTCTGAGTTTGCTGCGTTAGTCATACACACACACACACACACACACACACACACACACACACACTCACACATACACACACACACACACGTGTGCATAAATATAGATAATACATCTACACATACGCTACATGTGTATATTGTATGTGCGTGTACTGGCACAGACTGAGCTTGACTACTGACCCAAAGGTTGGCAATTTGAACCCAGCCAGTAGTACCAAACCTAACAATCTTCTTCTGTGAGTGTTATAACCAAAAAAATCCTCAAAAGTGGTTCTACTTTGTGACACATGGATTTTCCATGAGTTGGCATTGATTTGAAAGCAGTGTGTTTGGTTTTTCGTGTGTCTGTGTATGTGTGTGAAGATAGCTAGACACAGACAGACAGACAGACAAAACCTGTTGTTGCTGAGTTGCTGCTGACTCATAGTCACCCTGTGGGACTGGCCCCGCTGGGTTTCCAGGGAGCTGAGTGGTAGATTTGAATTGCCAATGTTTTGGTTATCAGCTGAATATTTAAACACTGCCCCGCCAGGGCATCTATTAACATACAGAGGTTAGGGTTCATAGCACATCACTAAATGGACAATAATTACATCGGATCAGAAAGTGGAAGACAATCATACAATGTTGGGAATCCAGGCCTAGCCAAGTTCACATGTATTTTTAGGAAACACAGTTCAGACCATGGCAGATTACTCTGTGATATGGAGCCGCTGTGAGGTGGAATTGACTTGAAGGCACTGAGCAACAGCAGTATATAAACGTGTACATATATGTGTAGATAGGTAATACATGTGCATAAAATTCCATATTAAGCCTTGTAAAACCAAGAGAGAGCTAATGGTGGAGCACACTAGATTTGACTTTGTTTATCAGTGAGTCACAGCCGACAATGGGTGAGTTTTAACCTTCTTATGTTAGAAGGGGAGACGGTAGAGTAGTGGCTGCTGGAGCCTGGAGAGAGAAGGTGTGTGTAGAGGGCTACCCTGGCAGGAGCTGTGGTCTTTGACAGGGTACACGTAGCACCCTGGTGGGAGAGCACCAGGAGAATAAGCACCGCATTTTCTCTGTGCTGCTGAGACTTCTCATTGGTTTAACTCAACTGGAAGCCAAGGGGCGGGGCATTTATAGAGGTAGCTACCCAGGAGGACAGAAGCTCGGAAGACGTACGTGGAAAACTGTTGAGGGCTGTATTTCATTTGGTCCTTGCGAGTTATGCTGCCACCCTCACCCAGTCAGTGGCAGATAAACCTCTGGGTCCCCAAGACAGCTAGAACATATCTAGCTGGAGAACCAGCCAAACCCATTGCTGCTGAGTCGATACTGACTCACAGCAACCCCATAGGACAGAGTAGGAAAAACCCCACAGAATTTCCAGGGACTGCCTGGGGGGTTTGAACAGCCTGCCTTTTGGTTAGCAGGCATAGCCCTTAACCTCTGTGCCACCAGCTGGAGAAAATAGGTTCTCAAAGGGAGATCCTTGAGCCAGCAGCACCGGTATCACATGGAAGCTTATTAGAAACTCTTCAGCCTGATTCTGAACCTGTTGAATCAGAAACCCTGGAGGCGGCCCCTAGCAGTCTGCGCTGTATAATCCCTCCCAGAGATTCTGGTGCTTGCTCAGGTTTGAGAACCACTGCTAGGTGTCTGTGAGGCCTTGAAGGCCCAGCCATGAAATCAGTGTGCCACAGTGGCTGCCACCAGCTTGGAAATGTGTCTTGTCCATACTGAGCAACTGCTTGAAAGCCGTACGGCTGCAGACCCCAAGTCTTCTCCTTTTTGGGCAGGCATTCCTTAAAAGAGATGGAGGGAGTAGGTTGCATTTGGGCCGTGGGGGCCATGCCCACGTACATTTCATCCTCTTTGTTTCCGAGTTCTCTTCTGCATCACAGAGAAGTTCCAAGTAGGCCCCAGACTTTGAGAGATTGTTTTTGAAAAACAGATGCAAAGGCTGCCTATGCTGTTGTTGTTTTCCTGGTGCCTGGCAGTATTTGGTAAACAACTTGATTGCTGGGTCTTGGCCTCAGGGAACCACAGCTGCTCTTTCCCTCTCCCTGCAGACTTTGTACAGAGCAGAGATTGCTTCAGGGAAAAATAAACAGGGGAGAACAAAACAAGAAAACATCCCAGTTGTTTTGTTGCAGCCTTTACCTGTTTTCCCAGAGCTGTTTTGCAGCTGCAGAACCTGGGCTTGGTTTCCTGGCTTTAAAAAGCAAGACAGGCTCCTGCAGCGCCCCCAGCTTGTTATTCCTGGGCTAGACTGTGGCCCCCATTTGTAGTAGCCACGGGATTTGGAAAGCTTGTGCCTTAGCCATGGACAGCATATATGCATTTTTAAATATGTAAATTGAAAAGAGAGAAAGCTTTCTGCTTTCTAATGACCCCCAAGATGATAATCTGGCTTTTCAAATCTGTAGGAAAACAGATTGAATATGGCACAATTAATGTTTCAGCACTTCTAGGCTTTTCTCCAGAATATTTTAATGGGTTTTTAATTTATGGCAGCTCTTGATTAGCAGGGTTGAGGCCTGGATACTGCTGACCTCCTGGGTCAGGGTGCCCTCTGGGGCTCTGGAGAAGTGGGAAAGAACAAAGGCAGTGTGGTGCTTTCTGCCTGCTCTCCTCGGGGCGGGGCCTGTGGTGTACTCTCTGAACTCCTTGTAGTATAGTGGTCAGGTCTGAGTACAGACAAGGGCCTACCTTCAGCAGAATTTCTTGGGCTGCCTGTTAGAAATGCAGATTCTTAGGACCTGGTTAAGACTGAACTGTGGAGTCCAGGGATCTGCATTTCAGGCTTATGCTCAGCTGCACACTTGTGTTTGCAGTCTGTGGCTCAGGTGGTTTGTAAGGCTGCAGTATTAATGACAAGTAAGCTGCTTTAGAAAACAGGTAGTGGTGGTGCCGTCAGTTACTGTTAGGTGCCTTCCAGTTGATTCTGACCCATAGTCACACCATGTGACAGACTAAAAGTACTCCATAGGGTTATCTAGGCTGTGATCTTTTTTATTTTTCTGAATGCCCCCAAATAAAGTTTTATTGGAACATAGTCATGCCCAGTCATGAATATATTGCCAATGGCACTGCAACAAGACCTAAAATGTTTTCTCTCTGGCCCTTTACAGAAAGTCCCCAAGTGGTGCAGATGTACTTTTAATCTTTACGGGGGCATATGGCCAGGTCTTTTCTTCTGTGGGGCCACTGGCTGGGTTAGAATTGCCAGCCTTTCAGTTAGCAGCCATGTGTTTAACCATTGCGCTACCTGGGCTCCTCGGTGCTGTCAGATGTATATATATTTTTTTAATTTAGAGACCTACACAGTGTTTTGCTAACATGTTCACTTTCATTGGCTTGCAAGTTCCCCCTTGTTTTAGCTTCCCCTTAAGAAACCCCGGGGGCAGAGTGGTTAAATGCTGTCTGTGGCAGCTAACCGAAAGATTGGCAATCTGAATCTGCTGGGCGCTCCTTGGGAATTCTGTGGAGCAGTTCTGCTCTGTTCTGTAGGGTCGTTATGAGTCGGAATTGACTTGATGGCAGTGGATTTTTTTTTCCTTTTACCTTTCCTTGAACAAAGTGAACATTCTGAAAGCATGTTTCTTTTGGCCTGAAATCTGTCTTCTAACGTGTGCTTTAGACAGAGATGATGAACTTCTGTTTGTGTGAAAAGTTCCTGATTTCACTCTCATTTTTGAAAGATAATTTTTCTGAGTATGTAGTTCTAGGTGGACAGTTTTTGCCTCTGGGCTGTGTTCTGGATAATTTATTTGGATATCTTTCTTCTCTTCTGGTGTGTTTCATCTTACTGTTGGGCTTTTTATTTCCACTGCTACATCTTTCATTTCTAGAGCTCAGAGGGCTTAGAGACTTTGGTCAGAGTTAACAGAGCTTGGTGGAGGTGGAATTCAGCCCTGGAGGTGTGGAACCCTTGAGAAAGTATACATACACCAAAAACCCCCCAAAACCCAGTGCTGTTATGCCGGATCCAACTCATGGCGACCCTAGAGGCCGGATTAGAACTACACAAAACAATTGCCATAAACCATAGTGGTGATTCTTCTTTGCTTTGGGGTATACCTGGTTACTGTATTAGGAAATCAATCAAGACAACAGTAATAATGCTTATACTCTTAAATAATTGTTGGATCAATTTATGTCTTATCTATGAAACCTATAGCTCACTAATCCTGAGTGAAAATTAAACTCTTTTCATGAGATCTGTAACCCTTACCCTCCAGCTCTGTTACTCACTGGCTGTTTTTTTTGCTAGTGACATGCCTGCTGCTCACCCCAAACCAAAAAAAATCCAAGCCAACTCTGACTCATAGTGACCCCACAGGACTCTGTAGGACTGCCCTGTATTGTTTCCAAGGAGCAGTTGGTAGCTTTGAACTGCTGATGTTTGGGTTACCAGCCAAGCTCGTAACCACTTCAGCGTCAGGGCTTGACTCACCCCAGAGCCTTTGACTATGCTGTTTGAGTTGAGTGGAATGTATTTTCTACCTGGTGTTCCAGTTCCTTAGAAAGTTTGCTTCTGATAACCCTCCCACCCACTTACCGTATGTTTTCTTGTGGCCCCTCCACCCTTCTGAGCTGCTCTGGGGTTGTGGAGCTGGAGATGTAAGGTGACCTTTACAGCCATTTGGTGCGTAGAGGTCTGGTGGCACAAAGGTTAGGAGTTTGGCTGCCGAAGCCACCAGCTGCTCCATGGGAGAAAAGACTTGGCGGTCCGCATCCTTAAAGATTTCATCCTGGGAAGCACTGTGAGGCAGTTTTGCTCTCTTATGCAGGGTTGCTGTATGTTAGAATTGATGGTACACCACAGTTGTTTGGTGGCAGGGGTTGCAAGTTTTTATTTTACAAAATCTTGGGAATCACTCTCTGGGTGGTGATGATTGAGTACTACTAGCTGAAAGTTTGGTGGTTGGAATGTCCCCTCCCCCGAGGGGCAGTCAGAAGATAGTCCTGGCAATCTGCTTTGCCAACCTTCAAAATCCTTCTGAGCAGTTCAAATCTGCACATATGGCGTTGCCTTGAGTTGCAGTGTAGGGTAACTGACGACCACAACAATAAAAAATTATTGAAAATTGATGAAATTTCACAAGATAGAAATCTCAGTGACTGCCTTTGTTTGTTGAGTGGGAATCTCTGGAAGCCTAGGCAATGCCGAGTCTGCCCGTTATCTTCTGCCCGGCCTGTGTCACTCCCTTGTGTTATTGGTCTGATGACTGTGGGCCTCTGAGGTGGTGGTAGCTGCTTTCGTCCAGCCTGTTCTCTGTGTGAACTGGGAATCTTGGCCTCAGGAATGCTGAGTAACTTGACCAGGCCTCACAGCCAAAACTCACTTGAGCAAAGTAGAGTCTGAGGGTGTCCGGTATGACACAGGCACTCAGAATTTTTGTATTAGTGTATTGCCTGAAAAATACACAGCACAAGCTTTATAGAGTTCAGCCTGTGCTGCTGTGTGATCTTGGGCAAGTTACTAAACTTCTCTGTACCTTGACTTTCTTATTTATACATCGAGCTTATAGTTGCAGTACCTGCCAGGGGCTTTGTCACAGGATAGAAGTAAGGGACCTAGCCACTGTAAAATATTTAAAATACTGTGGGGCACACAGTGAGTTTTCTGTAAGTGGCAAATGTTTTATCTTACAGAATACCAAACATTTAGTTCTTTCAATTGTTAATTCATTTGTTTATTAATAAATAAGACTGACTACCAGAGTGTAGCATTTTTTTCTGAAGTTTTAGAGTACAATAATGAACAAAACAGAGAAGTTCCGTGTCTCCTGGAGCTTATATTTTAGTGGGGAGGATAAGTCAGTAAACAAAGTAAAAAAACAAAACCAAACAAAAGATATGGGTTAAGACAAGCTGTGGAGTAAGTGAATAAGATGATGTTATTGAAACAAACTGTGGGACTTGACGGCAATGTATTTGGTTTGGGTTTGGTGGGACCTAGCTTTTAAATAGGTATGCAGGGGAGGCCTTTCGTCTCTCAAACTCACTGATGTGAAGGAGCCAGTAGTGCAAGAACACTGTTGTTGTTGTGTGCTGTTGAGTTGATTCTAACTTATCACAACCCTCTAGGACAGAACAGCTTAGCTACTGCTCCACTGAGACTTCCTGTCAAAGTGCTAGGAAATCTCAAGTAGCTGTCTGTCTGTGAAAGACGTGATGTCTCTGGTGTGTAGAGTGGCTCCATAGTGTTTCCAAGCCTTGACCATGGTGCCAGCAGGTCTTCTCAGTGTAGGAACAGGCTACTAGTATTCAGGTAGCTGGGACAGTAAGTGCACCAACCACCAGGCAGAAGCACTTGGGTTTCTAGTAAGGACACCGCATCTGCAGTGTAGTTGGAGACTCAGAGATGCGAGTAACCGAATTACACAAGACCTTCTGGGCAACTCAAGTCCTCTGCCCACAGCACACCTTTAGTTCTGATAGCTGATCTGCATATGAGTGATTTGTGGTAAAATCTTTTTTCATCAGGCACCTTAAAAGAGAAGCTAATAATCTAAGTTATTTAGGATAGGTATGCTTTATCAAAAAAGAAAGAAAAAGTTAGAACTGAAGAGACGTGGAGATTGTCAGCTAATGCCTTGACCATGCAGACCAAGGGACTAGAAACCTGCAACGTCAGATGGCTCTCACAGGGCCACACACCTGATGTGTGCCATACCTGGTCCGGAATCTAGGCTTCTGGACTTGGAGACATGGGCATTACACAGTATGTTTTTTCTGGGTGGCGATACCTCCATGAGAGTTGTTTCATTTTGTTGTAGTTTTGTAGAGATAACTTTGACGAAATACCACAAAGTGGATGACCTTAAAGAATAGATATTTATAGTTTCAGAATTCTGGAGGCTGGAAGTCTGAATTCAGGACATCAGCAGGAACATGTGCTGTCTGCCTCCTCTTGTGGCTTGTAGTTTCTGTGGTCCTAGGAGTCCCTTGGCGTCCTTGATTGGTAGACATGTCTCCATGTAGCAGCTTTTCCCTTTGTGCAGCTGCGTCTGAAGCTGTGATGCTCTCCTTAAAGACCCCTCTGCCATGACCTTGTTTAACTTAACTAATACCAAAGGAAAAACTCTGTTTCCAAACAAGGCCACAGACACAGGTACAGGAGTCAGGACTGGAGCATGTCTTTTTGGAGGACACAATTCAATTCGTGACACTTAGATAATCTGTAGCCATTTTTAGAATAAAATAGAATTATTTTTAGAGGAAAAAAAAAGTTATGGTGACTTCTGTTAACTTCAGTGTTCACTGTTATTGTAAAAACCAGAGCTGTGCATGCACTGCAGGATGTTTCAAGTAATTGTTGTTTAGTATTGTCATGTATTCATTCTCTGGAAAAGACCATTAATTGATAAGAAGTGGTACATGTATCCCTTTAAGATTTGAGTTCAAGTTTATTGTTATGTGAAAATCTTATAATAGAGTATGATTTTTTTTTTAAATACCAACATAAAACATCTGTTGCAGAGTTTTCAATAAATGGCCACCTTTCAGTGCGTGTGTTGAAGGAATTGGTAATCGTATCTCTCAGCACAGTGCTTCCGGTTGGTACTTGACAGCATTACACTTGACATAGACATACCCTCGTCGGGAAGGTGTTTTCCCCCATCTAGATTGTCTGTCTGTCTTGCTGTTTTCAAGTTCAAGGAAGTGGTGGTTTTAGAAGTTACATCTTAGTTATGCTTAAAAAATATTTTTTGTGTTGCAGTGTTCCAGGAGCTTTTGCTGACAATTCCAGTTTCCAAACAAACCACTTGGGTAATGGTGAGGTCCTCGATCCCTTCTCACATCTGCTGTCAAGCATGAGTGGATGGATGTGATGCCTGTTAGTCAAAAGGGTGAGTGTGTGTTTATGATTATTTGTCTGAAAAGTCACTGGACAAGAAGTCTGCTGACGGGGGTCCTATTCAGTGCAGGAAGCTGGTAGAATTTCTAAGCCCATCAGCACACTTGACTTGCACTCTGAGGATGTCCCTGCCGTTGTCTCCTGGTGTAGCCTTTTCAGACAACTCATACAGTGGTCTGAGAATTTATGAAAGGTATAATGTGGCACAGAAAAACTTTGTGATTACGCTTTGTTTATCTAATTAGACACTGAAGGCTGACGTATCCACATGAAATCACTATCCACGTGCAAACCTGAATGAGAAATTGCTCTTCTAGTGCATTTACAACCTGGCTATGACATGCAGTGAGTCCATAATGACCTCATCTTGAGTTTTGGGGGCAATTAAAGTTTGCTTTGTTTATTGAGAAGATCCTACCCTAAGCCTTTCATGTTATAATGGCTCTAAAGAAAGACTGTTCTTGGAAACTTTGCACTGTAAGAGGTTTTATGAAAGACTCTGGACAGAGACATACTTGACCTCCTCAGGTTATTCATTGTAATTTTCAGGGAGAAGGGACATGACCATATTTTTGTGTTATGTATGTTTTCCGCATTTACGTATCTGTTGTGCTCTTTGGAAATTCATGATCCCCTTTTAGGAATGAATCAACAATTGTCACTTGCCGTTGTCAATGACAGTAATCATCTGAGGCAGATGTTTTAGTAAAAACTGACATCATTACAGGGTAACTTCTTGTCAAATGAAGTCAACTTTTGGGGGGCCACTTTAGTCTCACATTTTGTATTGAATGGCATTTAATGGTAAGAGCCACTAGCATAAATTTATGTCATTTGCCTTAGTGAAGTTGTAATAGAAAGAGATTTGATTTAATAAGGGGAAGTGTAGTGAAGCAGAAAGAGCACTATGCCAGGAGTTGGAAGACCTAACAGTTTATAGACATGGTGCAAGATAGTCTCTCCGTGCTGTGGTTTCCAGCATTTTTAAAACAAAGTCGATAGGATAGAGAATTCTGTACTGTTGACCCTCACAAGGCTCTGGAGGTTGTTTCTTTAATCTCTTCGTTTGACAAATAGGGTAGCTAGGCCATAAAGTCTACTTCAGATGCTGTAGTCCTGGGTTTGGTTGGGACCGGACCCTCGTTTTTTGGCCCACAAGCAATAGCTCTTTCTAGCACATTTTTCATTTGTAGAGATTGGGGTATCCAGCACATGCAGTTTACCATACTATGATAATAAAACTGTTCTATTTAAGACATTGTTATTTGTTCAGCTGTTTGAGCCAGACTTTTAAAAATCTTATAGCTAAAAATAATTTCACCAAAGCCTTCTCATTTTGTACATAAGAATAATGAGCCTAAAGAAGCAATTCACCCAGTCTTAGAGACCAGGTGATCCTCCAAGAGCCTACTTGTTGTAAAATTTTCTACCACGTAGCTTAGTTTGTTTTCTAACTTCTTGTTCTTGAAATCACATTCTACTGGGCCTAGAGGTAAAGGAAAAACTAAAATTAAAAAATCTTACAGTCTTCTTTCATTGGCAAGAAATAAGAATAGTAGTAAATAGTAGTGCAAAAGGCAGGTATGTCTGCAGTGAATAAAAATGGTTCCTGGAATTCGGGAATTTTAGAGTTACTGGAGATCTCCTGTTGTCATGCTGGGCAGTCTTGGGAAAGTCCTTCGGTTTTCTAAGGTCTGTCAAACATTTCCATTGCTCTGAAGCTATGATAGACCTTTTTGAATGATCTGTAAAATACTGAGCAGTTTGCATACATTAAGAAAATAATATATTTGGGATATAAAGTAGATTTGAGAACTAAATCTGGATCTCTCTTATATACACAGAAAAATTCAGAGCCAGTTGTAGTTCTGAAGGTATTGAAGTTACAACACACTTGGGTTTTAGGTTACCTGTCGTCTCTATCTTTAGTATTGAGAAAGTCTGACTTAATCTCACTGTCATAAAATTGATGTATGAAATTTAACAAAACCACATGAATGGATTTATTGAAGACTTAGACTCATTTTATTCATTAATTTCAGGTGGGTAAGGCCCATTATTTGAAAAAATCAATCTGAAGAACTGGAATGAAAATTGTATCTCTTTTGAATTGATAAAATTTCCTGTTAGGCCCAGTTGCCTAACAGTTTCTGTTCAATAACAAAGCTTTTTTATTTATCAGATTGCAGTAAATTTCCTGTCACTGTATTTTTAGTAGGAAATAGAGATGCCCAGAATCTGATGAGCTGGTCCTTGTCTTCTGATCATTTGCCCCCCTCCCTGATTTCCCTTAGGGCGCACCTGTGGGTTTGCTTGGAGGAGCCATTCTCTCCTTTGCAGTAGCTCGGCCTTCCGTGTGTCATGCGTCTGGTAGCTATATGTGTCTGGTAGCTAGTCCTTCTGTTGTCAAACCTCATCACAGCCCTGTGGCCTTTTAGAATTTCGCAGTTTACTGAGTAACCAGGAAAAAAATACCAATTAATTGTTACAGCTGATAATGCGGAGTCTGCAGACTTGAAATAAACTTTAATTCATATTAGAGTTAAGTGTTTCAGGGGTAAGCCTCCTCATGATACACCGAGGTCGCAGTCACATGGGTAGGCTGGCTGGTAAAACAGCAAATTGCCTCACTCAAATATAAGGAAATACGTAAGCAGATCATCGTATCTAATTTTTAAGGTCAGAAAATGGGTGATACACGTGATTTTGCTGGTGATAGGTGTGCGTGCATCATAAATTGATCTGGGGCAGAATGAAGAGGTGCAATGGGCTTGTGATGTGGCTGTTTAATGCCCTCCCTTGCAGGCAGAGCATCAGAACTGACTTCTGTGTCCGTGACGTGAAGTTTTACTTGATAACGGTGCCTATGTGATGCGTATCACGAGACGTAGAGAGTCAAGAGTGACTAAGCCTGATGCCTATCTAGTAGACAGTTAGCCACAATGTTATTAATAAATGTGATAATAATAGCCTGGATTTGCATAGACTTTTCCTGAGAAAGGTTGACAGGAGATGGCAAGCATGATTGTTTGTCAGTCTCTGCCTCGGCCTTGCAGTGTCCCTGCCCATAAATGGCTCCTGCTGGTAGATCTGAGGTAGACATGTAAGTGTCACCTGACATTGTTTGGGCTCCACTTTTTTCCTTTATGTGTCCGCTCTTCCTTTTTTGATCTCTCTCATGAACAAATTCCTAGCTTTTGACATACAAGGAAGAGGTCAGTCAGTTGCTGTTGAGTGGACACTGACATGTGCTGACCTCGTGTATGTCAGTACAGAGCTATGCTCAGGGTGTTCAGTGCTAATTTTCCAGGTGCAGATTGCCAGTCCTTTCTTCTGAGATACCTCTGTGTGGACTTGAACTTCCAGCCTTCTTTTGGTAGCCAGATGTGTTAACCATTTACACAGCCTTCTCACTTGCGATTTGTATATGGGTTACTTTGGTACTGGGAGTGCCTTGTTTTTTGATAAAACTTGAGATTTGGGATTTTTGTTGTTGGTTTTGGAGGTGAGGTATTAGCAGTGCAGCTCACAGGAGCAGGTGTAGGAGGCAGCGGATGTTTAGGGACAGGAAAGCCAGCAGCTGGGCTCCATTGCTGGGCGTCCTCACTTTGCAGGCTGTCAGTCGGCCAGGCTACCCTGTTGTGCTTCGACTCCCAGTCCCTGAAATTTTGAACTCTGAAAAGTAATTTTAACAATTTAATAAACTGCATAAATATGTTTTATAAGCTGGAGAGAGTGATCATAAGTATTTTGGTCTCTTTCATAACACAGTGAACCTAATATTGGTAAAAATACCGATCTTCACTCACGCCATAAAAAGAGGCTAGATTTAATAAGTAGTTATGAGCACTGGCAGCTGCCTATCAGATTGTATAACTTGGGCTCGAGCATATGAAGACAGTGTCAACTTACATTTTATCTCTGAAGTATTTTTGAGGCATTTATTTTGCCTTCCTTCCAGTCCTTAACCTAATCTAAATAATGTAATTGGCTAAATATTTTCCACATAGCTAATTGACTAGGGGCCACGGTGTAAACCATTGTCTGGCTTGGTGAAGATTGGAAATTAACATGACATTTACGTGGAAGTGATGGAATGTATTAGTAATGGAGTGATTTAGGATGGTGAGAGGGGGTCCATCCTTTGTCACCCATCAGCAAGAACTAAGTCCTGAAGATGATAGAGAGGTCCCTTCCCCTCAATGTCTAACACCCAACACGTCACAGCAGTAGCCAGCCAACCTTGGGTCACATTTACTTTGAAAACCTTCGGAGAATACTGGAAGGCAAACTAATGAATTACTCTGTCAATTAAAATAGAAAACTCACCAACTACTGTTGTAAGAGTAAACTCCAGTTGGAAGATTGCATTTAATTTGGATACTCTTAACATCATTTGAATCAATTCTTTTGGAGATGACAGATTATGTGAGATAAATTTATATGATCTACCAAAAAAACAAACAAACAAACCAACCAACCAACCCACTGTCCAATGTTGAGTTGACTCCGACTCACAGTGGCCGTAAAGGTCCGAGGTAGTCATAAATTTATTGAATAATGTTAAACATGTCACTTCACTTATATTAGCTGTGAAATTTATTTCTTCTGTAGTTAGGTCCCCAAGGAGATAGAGTCAGAGGGAAAAAATACATATATCTTCAAAGAAAGAACCTTTTTCTGTCCTTTCAGGTACTTGCTGTTAAATAGCCTTTTCTTACTTTTATGTAAAAAAAAAAAAATCTGTTAAATTTCTGCATTAACTGAATTTATGATTCTTGGTGTATGGTATTTATAAAATTGAATATAGGTTTTATGATATAGGAAATTAGTCTAAGAATGAGAGTATGATCTGACTTAGTAATAAAGGCAATCTGCATTTATATTGCAGATACTTTCTGTTCATTTCTAAGCCCCTCATGGAATTATATACACATTTTTCTGGACATACAAATTCACTATAGAGTGAACTTGAATGTGTTATGCAGGCTTTTGTTCACATGACATCTGTACAAAGCGTGAAACTCTTTGTCTACATCAGTGGTGGCAAGCATGCTTAGCACACTTTTAATGTTAAAGACATCCCATTCCACCCTATTCTTCTATCCCAGCAGACATCATTAATTGATCACATTCTCTCTCCTACTGAGCTTAGCTGTGACTTCAGAATCACTGCAGACACAGTGCTCCAGGGTGTCACTAGTTGTCCAGTGAGGTTGAAAATGCCCTGCCCTCGGTCCACTTAAATTATTTTTTAAAATTCTTTTATTGTAATTAAGTGAGAGTTTACAATCCAAGTCCATTTTCCACATAAAATCTTGAGTACACACATCTCTGCAACTCTGTCTGCTCTCCTCACCTTGTGACAGCACGCTCTTCATTTCTACTCTTCCAGGGTCCACTCAACCAAGCAACATTGTCCCTCTTTCTCCTCTCACCTCTTAAAAGAAACCAGTAGGACAGCCTCATATATATTAAACTATAAAGTACACATACAACATGCATCACTCTGTGTCCCAAAGTCCTGTTTTTGATGGAAATGTTGGCTTCAGTACTGGTTTCAGCTCTGGGCTGTCAGCAAGTCTAGGGGTTATGTTTTCAGGGGACCCTCCAGGTTGTCAGACCATCAGTTCTGGTCTTTTAATAGAGTTCTTGATCTGCACACCTCTTTTTCTTGTGCTAAATCAGAAACTCTACAGCGTGGCCTCTATCACGCTTTCTTTGGTGGTGGCCAGGCACTATCTAGTTCTTCTGGTGCCATGCTGATGTGGTCTCCTGATTATATCAGTCCTTCTGTCTCCTGGGCTTATTTTTCCTATGTCTTTGATGTTCTCGGTTGTCATCTGTTCTAGTGGGTTGAGACTTCAACTTAAATTCTGATAGGCAAGCTTATAATGTCACTGTTTACATGAATAGGAACAGAATAATAAGAAAAGCAACTGGCTGTTGCCCCATCTGTGTAGTTTGTATACTCATTACCTTCCTCAGTGCCTGAGACCCAGTAGTTCATCAGTAGCATGTTTGTCCCCTGAATGAAAGAATCATACACATGAGCAAAGTCTGGCAATTATCTGGATGTGTAAGTGATTGCATTTTTGGCAACTTGCACACATTGTATGTATTCATATGATTTGTTAGGTGGTTTACTTTCTAGCCTTCATTTTGGTGTCATGTGTATGAAAAATTCTAGATGTGTAGTATTGATTTCATTTCGTGAATCCCTAGCTGGTGTGAGGAAACCATGGTGTCCTAGTGGTTAAGTTCTATGTCTGCTCACCAAAAGGTTGGCAGTTCAGATCCATGAGACACTCCGTGGAAACTAGAGTGCAGTTCTGCTCTGTCCTGTAGGGTCACTACTTGACGGCAGTAGGTTGGGTTTGGGTGGTGCAGCCTACTGACTGAAAGGTTGGAGGAGCAAGCCCCCCGAGAGGCACCCTGGAAGAAAGGCCTAGCAGTCTGCGTCTGAAAAGGTCACAGCCTGGAAAACCTTAGGGAGTGTAGTTTACTCAGACACATGGGGTCATGGAGTTACCAGCGATTAGAATCAACATGACGGCAACTGGTTTGGTTTTTTTTGGTTTTAACTTTAGAGATTCTTTGTGCCCTCTTTCTACCTGTGTGTTAACCAGGTTGCAAACATCGCAAGGAAGTGGTGGAGTGAGAACTCAAACCCAGACTTTCACTCTTGGGTACCTTTTCTTTCTAAAAGGGAGGAGCACACACATGTGCCATGTGCTGACCGGTGCAGGGAAAGTTTCTTAAAATTTCCTTTTGCATAGTAATCTTTGTTTTCATCCATGCACTGAAGCAGGCTGTACCAGGGCGGAAGACATTCAGCTGTCACATTTCAAATGGTACCATCCGTGATGTAAAATTCTAGGAACTTGCACTGCATCGCATGTTGTTTTTGAAAATAGGCTGTTCTCTGTTCTGCTGGTCCAAGTAATGTACAGAGGTGCAGACAGTGACATCTCCGTTCAGTTGCTGGCAGCCTGCTGAGCTTCCATGTTGAGAATTGCCATCATTTTCATTCCTTCTTAAAAAAAAAAATGAGCAGTTAGCTCTTTTAAGGTAACGTTTAGTGAATGTGCATTTTACTTTCCTGTAACGTGTGGTTTAATTTACTATTCTTTGTGTGGATCTTTGGAGCCCTCATAACACAGTGGTTAAGCATTTGCCTGCTACCCAACAGGCCAGCAGTTCGAATCTGCCAGCCATTCCTTGGAAACCCCATGGGGGCAGTTTCAGTCTGCCCTATAGGGTCACTTTGAGTCAGAATCAACTTGACCACAATGGGTTTGGTTGGAATTTTAGTGTTGACATTGATAACCCAAGGGAACAGGGAGAGGTACTTTTGGAAAGTGACTGTAGGTGAACTTACAAATTGCTCATTTTTGGGACTCATATTCATAGGGTGATAGGGTTGATTTTGGCCAAAAATGTCAGAGTAAGCAGTACATCTGGATCTTCTCTATATAGGGTTTCATGTAGCCACTAGCAGGTGATTGGAATTGATCTATCAGATGAAACATTTTGCAGCCTTCCTTGTGTTCTGTGAGATTTTGATGACTAAAATAAATATTCATAGAAGCCCTCTATCAGGTACTTACTCTTCCCACACTGATGTAGGCATCGTATTAGTTAATTCATTTAATACTGACAGCATGTCTCTGCTCTGGATATTGTGCTTGTTCCTGTTTTGTTGTTGAGACGACAGGCTCTATGGTTTAGAGCCTAAGTCACCTTCTTAGAATCAGATAACAAGTGTTAAAAGTGGAATGTATTTGGTTTAAGGTCTCCAGAGAAACAGAACCAATACTTTACATATATGTGAAGTCCTTGGTTGGTGAAGTGATTTAAGAGCTCAACTGCTAGCCAAAAGGTTGGACATTCACTGGAGTCTTAAAAGCTGCCAAGCTGCCATCTGAGGGTACACCAAATCGTCCCAACTCAGGAGGAATGGATGATCACCAAGGACCAAAATGACATGGGGCAAAGAGAACCCAGAAGACAGAGAGACCCATGTGAGTGAGTGAGACTACATCAACATGTAAAACCTGATGGTGCCCGGCCACCGCCAGTGATAGCCATGATGGGGCTCACAACGTTGAGTCTCACTGGCAACACAAGAATAAAAAGGGGTGCACCCAGAGATAATCCACTAAAAGACCGCAATTGATGGTCCAGGTGCCTCGGGCTTCCCCTGGGAACATGGCCCTTGGCCCTGATGTTGTCCATGCCCGTAAATCATAATCGAGGTCAACTCTTCAGACAGGAATAGATTGGACTTGGTGACACAGAGTGACCATATTGTGTATGCACTTTACGGTTTCATGCATCTGTAGGATGTCATCCTGCTGACCTCTTACTGGAGGCAGGGAGAGGGTGGAAAGGAGGGAATAGGAGATTGTTAGGTGGATAAGACATGTGTGGAATGGAGAGGAGGAGTGTGCTATCACTGGGCAGGGAGAGCAGTGGAAGTTGCATGTAGGCGGGTATGCAAATTTTCACTCAATCATAATTAAAAAAAAAAATGTTTTTAAAAAGGTTGGGCGTTCATACCCACCAGGAGATGCCTTGAAAGAGAGGTCTGGTGATGAGTTTCTGAATGGTCACAGTCTTGAAAGCCTTACAGAGCATTTCAGTTCTACTCTGCAGACAAGGAGTCCCCATGAGTTGGAATCAATTTGACAGCAACTAGCAACAACATGTATATATACATTTGTGTGTTATGTGTGTGTATGGATGTGTATTAATGCATATACATACATGCTTATGTATATACTGATAGAGAATGAGAGATTTAAAGATTGTGACTATATGAGCTGCCAAGTCCAAAATTCATAGAACTTCAACAAGATTTCTGTGGTGCAGTCTTGAAGCAGAATTTTGTCTTCCCTTGGGAACGCTGGATTTTGTTTGTTCAACTGCTTGGATGCCCATGCTATGTTGGGCATTCTCCTTAGGGGCAACTCATCGTAAGTGTTACTCACATCCATAAAAGAGTTTCCAAGCAATATCTAAACGAGTGTTTCACCATGCGGTTGGATACCATTAAATTAAATTAAAATTAAAATTAAATTAAGTTTTAATTAAATTTAACAATTAAAACTAACCATCACTTGATGTCTAATCCCAAGGTAGCCCAATTTCAAACCCTGTGTTTTGGCCTCTGATCATCAGTGTTTCAAGTCTTCTTTCAGCAAGCATGATTGTGTTATCTGTAATGCAGTTGTTAATAAAACTTCCTCTAATCTTGATGCTCTGTTCAGCATACAGATTGAATAGGTATAGTGGAAGGTTGTAGCCCTGACCCGCATCATTCTTAACTTTAAACCAGGCAGTATCTATCCTCTTGCTGTTTGAACAGCTGTTTCTTGTTCTAGGTATAGGTACCCTATGAGTACAGTTAAGTGTTCTGGAATGTCTGTTTTTTACAATGTATCCATAGTTTGTTATGATCCACATAGATAAGTTCCTTTGCATAGTCAATAAAATACAGGTTAAAACAAAACAGAAATCCTCCCAATAAATAACATCATAATAAAAGGAGAAATGATTAAAGTTGTCAAGGATTTCATTTTGCTGGGATCCTCAATCACCACCCATGGAAGCAGCAATCAGGAAATCAAAAGACACATTACACTGGACAAATCTGCTGCAAAAGACCTCTTTAAAATGTTGAAAAGCAAAGATGCCACCTTGAAGATGAAGGTGCACCTGACCCAAAGCCACAGTGCTCTCAAGCACCTCACGTGCATGTGAAAGCTGCATGATGAAGAAAGAAGAGGGAAGTGGAAACAGTGTCTTTGGATTGTGGTGTTGGCCAAGAATGTGGACTATGCCATGGACTGCCCAAAAAGGAACAGATGTTTCTTGGGAGAAGTACAACCGGAATGCTAAGAATCCAAGACGTTAAGACTACATAGCACATATTTTGGACCTGTTATTAGGAGGAATCAGTCCCTGGAGAAGGACATCATGCTTAGTAAAGTAGAGGGTCAACATGAGATGGGATGACAGTCGCCACAACAAAGGGCTCAAGCATAACAAGGATTGTAAGGATGGTGCACCAGATCGGGTTTTGTTCTGTTGTAAATAAGGTTACTGTGAGTCAGAATCTACTCCACACCACCTAACAACAGCAACATGTCGTAGCCACCAGGACATGCTGCCTCCTCATCTTTGTTAGATTCCTTGGGTCTTTAAGATCCCCTTTCATCCAAGTATCCATTGTCTTTATGAAAGAAAAGGAAGTTAGTTTTTCTGAAAAGTGCAGTTTAAATCTAGAGAGAGAATTTTGATAGTGCCTGTGCTGTGCCATGGAATACTTTCTTTCAGAAATGTTCACAAAAATGTTATTCTCAGAAGGTAACCAATCTTCAAAGATGGACACTGTGCTTGGTAAGATTAGACCCTTCCCCCTAGTCTAAAATACTATGATGTGATGTCATTGTGCTCATTACATGCGTTCTTTGTGCTCTTCTAAAGTGAGGGGCTCCTGGTGGTGACAGCTCTATGATTGTCTGCCAGGTCAGTCTTCTTCCTTGACTTTGGGATAGAACCATATAGGCCAAGCAGGCCAGAGGCTCCAGAGGATGGGTGCTGGTAACAGGGAGTCTTGGGTGCTGGACAGACATTCTCAGAGTGAAGGCAAGGCCAAGTCTTGCCATTTTGCAAAGTCCTTCAGGCCTCTTGTGTATGGACTTCAGAGACTTCACCGCTTCCCACATGAACTTCCAGCAGGATTGTCACAAGGTTAGTTTCAAGTCTGTCTATTTTTTACAAAATAAGCATTTAAACATTTTTAAAGAGGCCCTTCTGTCTGTCTGTATTTACTTTTATCATCGTAGAAATATAGATTACACTTCAACATAAAGAAAATAAAAATCCTTACAACTGCACCGATACGCAACATCGTGGTAGACAGAGAACATAATGCAGTTGTCAAGTATTTCAATGTACTTGGATCCACAACCAACACCAGTGGAAGAAGCAGTCAAGAAATCAAGTGATGCATTGTGTTGGGCAAATTTTCTCCAAAAGACCTCTTTAAGGTATTGAAAAGCAAGCATATCACTTTGAGGACTACGGTGTACCTGACCCAAGTTGTGCTACTTTCAGTTTCTGCATCTGCATGTGAGAGCCGAATGATGAATAAGGAGGATGAAAGACAGATTGATGCCTTTGAATTGCTGTGTTGTCGAGGAATGTTAAATAGACTACAGACTGGCAGAAGAATGAACAAATCTGGCTTGGAAGAAATACAGCCAGAGTGCTCTTTGAGAGTGATGGAACCGAGACTTTGTTTCACATGTTTTAGACATGTTATCAGGAGGGACCAGTCCCTGGAGAAGGACACTGTGTGTGCTAAGATAGAGGATCAGCAAAAAAGAAGACACTTGATAAGATGGGTTGACATAGTGGCTGCAACAATGGACTGAAACATACCAATGATTGTTTGGGTGGCGCAGGACCAGGCAGTGTTTCATTCTGTTGCACATAAGATTACTATGAGATGGAACCAATTCAGTGGCACCTAAAAACAGCAGATATATATAACCTAATATTAGCCAGTTGCACAATTTTTATATGTGTAACTGAATACACTGATTACTATCTTCATGTTACACAACCATTATCACTATCGTTTTCTGAATTATTCTGCAACCGTGAGTATAATCTCAGTGTTTCCTAAGAAATAACCCTCCTTTTCTCCCTCTTGTTCACCCCTGGTAACCACTAGTAAGCTTCAATTTCTATGTGTTTGGCTATTTCACATACGTTAGATCATACAGTATCTTCCCTCTTGTGACTGAGTTCTCTCACTTGGTGTTTTTTCAGTGTTACCATGTTGTGGCATGCATCAGAACCTCGTTTATCTTTGTGATTGAGTATTATTCCACTGTGCCTCTATACTGTATTTTGCTTATACAGCCTGTTGACCATTGTGACTAATGTTGCAATTAGCGTTGATATATTTCTCTCATTTTTCTAGAGGTGCATATTAAATTATGTAAGGGTGAAATGGCATGTTGTTTGTGGCTTCCTTTACAGTTCTTGAAATAAAGAAAAAAGGAGGCAAACTTTGCCACCTTACCTCTCCACCTGCTTCTGTCAGCACTCCGCTGCTGGTGTGATTGAATTGACGTGGAGAGTCCGAGGGTGAGGCGAGCTAACCTGCTCATCTGAGAGCTGGAGTAATTTCTGGATTATACAGAGAAGATGGCTTTACTTGGCATACACATACTTTGTCACTAACCTGTAAACAATGACAGTGGTTTCATTAACTGTCAAAATTGAGTGTATGTGACATGCCAGGCCCCATGATCCGTGTGTTACAGACTTTTTCTCTCCTCCTCCTGTCCGCTGTGTTTAGAAAGGAGCAAATCTAACTTACCAGGGCTTCTCAGATATCCATGTGGTGGTTGTTAGGAGCCATAGAGTTGGCTGCCACTTACAGTGGCCTTGTGTGTCACAGAAGGAAACGTGGCCTGGTCCTGTACCGTCCTCCCAGTTGCTGCTGTGATTGAGCCCGTTGTCGTAGCAACTGTGTACGCCCTTCGCATCGCTCTGTTTGGCTACCTCGGTACTAGCGTGATGTCCTTCTCCAGGACCTGGTTCCTCAATGTATCCAAGGTACGTGAGGTGAGGTCTGGCAATCCTTACTCCTAAGGAACCTTCTAGATGTACTTTTCTGAAGACAGATTTATTCGTTCTACTGGCAATCTATAATCTATGAGGTCTGACCATTAAGTCCTTGAACTTCATTATTCCAAATGTTATGTACCTCATTGCTGAACATAACTACAGTCACCTTCAAAGTATTCCCCTTGGGAAGCGATGCACCGATGTCAGCGCCTAGTCTACCCTTCAGAGCAATTTTGGAACTCTTTCTGGAATGGCCACTACACAAGGTGGCAAGGTGGCAATTTTGTGAGCTTAATTGTATAGTTGTTTGTGAGAGAGTTTTTAGCCAGTAAACAAATAATTATATTGGAACACCCTACCTACTTTCCTGATCTGGCCACTAGTGACTTTTCTCTTTACCCGAAGATGAAGAAAATAATTGAAATGTTGATGACATTCAGGACATGAAGAATAACATGATGGCCATTCCAGAAAGAGAGTTCCAAAATTGCTTTGAAGAGTAGAGTAGGTGCTGTTGTTGGTCCATAGCTTCCCAAGGGGCGTACGTCGAAGGTGACTGCAGTGATATTCAGCAGTGAGGAATGTAGTCCTTTTTCTAGGATGAGTTCACAAATCTAATTGTCAGACGTTGTATTCAGTATTGGGGATGAGTTTTTCAGTTTGATACAAAGAGTGCCTGGGATGCATGTTAGCATACAGTGTTCCAGGCCCATGCCTAGGCACAGCACTATAGGCTGGAGAGGGAAAGCTTGGTCTCCAAAGTCAGAATTGGTAGCTTCAGCTTGTAATAGCATAACTCTGACCAAGTACACACCTCACCGTTAAGCTTCAGTTTTCTCATGTGCTAAACGGAAGAGATGAGTGGATCTGCTTTTTGAATGTGAAGATACAGTGCTTGGGCACCTTGTAAGTGCCAAATACATGCTACTTTCCAGTGAGTTTAACCTGTTTGAGACATTTATGAATTCTCTAGCATAAACAGGAGTATTGAAGTTACAGCAATGAATATTCTAGGTGGTACTCTTTGGCAGACACAATGTAAACCTTGTGAGGCATCCCACAAGTGTTTCTGTGGTTATTGAAAACATGTATTACTTGGTCAGTACTGGGGTTTTACATAGATGTTTGAGAAGGAATTCTGTCCCCAGCGTGTGTGGGAATTGACAAGTGTAAACACGCAGTTCGACGAGCAGCGTGCGTTTTTTACTGATCCCGTGAGATGTCTCCTTTGGAGCCACTGCACTCAGTCTGGTCCTGTCAGTCTCTAGATGTTGTTATCATCAGACTATGGATATGCATATTAAAATGTAAGAGAATCATTGTGCATGTGTGCTGGTGTTTCTTAATTGTTAATAAGGTTGCTGTTTTAAAAAGATACCAGGATAGTTTTCTACTATAATAGTTAATAGTCTGCACGATTGCCTGAGAATTAACAAACAACTCCTGAGTTGATTCTGACACATAATAACCCTGCAGGACAGAGTAGTGTTGCCACATAGCGTTTCCAAGACTGTTTAATCTTTGTGGAGTATAGTAAATATATCATGACTGCAATAAGTATGAGCACACCTGTCCTGGAGGAAGTACAGGCTTAGAATCCCTCCATAGAAGCAAGGATGGCAAGACCTGGTCTCATGTACTTCAGATGTAGCAGTCCCTGGAAAATGGGATGATGCTTGTTCGAGGGTCCCTGAGAAAGAGGAATACCTTCAGGGAGGTTGAGCGGCTGCAGCAATGGGCTTGAGAGCAGTGACGGTGAGGGTGCCTCAGGCCTGGGCAGTGTTACATTCTGCTGCGCAGAGGGTCATTGTGAGTGGAAACCGACTCAGCAGTACCTAACAACTGTGCTGTTCGCGGAGTCAGATTGCTGTGTCTTTTTCCAAAGAGCACCTGGTAGATTTGAACCACTGACTTTTTTATTAGCAGCTAAGTGTTTAACAACTGGGGAGCCAGAACTCCTTTCATGAGATTTAGTGGGGCTAAAACTCACGTGGATGGAGCAGGAAGCCTGAAAATGGAACTGATCATTGAGTATCTTTGTCTCTAGCCAGTGCCATAGCTACAGAATGGAGCTTTTTACCTAGGGCTGACATTGGGTGTATGGAGGCTCTTGATGCCTATTTTTTCTACCAATGTCTTTTTGAAAACTTACGTAATTAAAAAAAATTAGCTTGTGCAGGTGTGTTGGCAAAAGGCTGATCTTTTGTCTGTGTTAGGGGTCAGCAAACTTTCTGTAAAGGGCCAGGTAGTAAATATTTTAGAGTTTTCAGGACAAATGTTCAACCCTGTGTTTGTAATGGGAAAGCAGCAAACCAATGGCATAGCTGTGTCCTAATAACATTGATGTATGGACACAGGAATGAGAATTTCACGTGTCACCAAATAGTGTTATTTTCGTTTTATCCCTGCTGTTCCTGGCACACAGGCATCGGGTTAGGTTGGGCTGGTGGGAGACAGATGGTTTGAAAAGATACGAAATGATACAATGGCAAGGATTCAGCTCTTTATTCTAGAACTCTGAGAACTCTGACGTTTCAGCTTGCTCATTTGGTCTTCAGTGATGATGAAATAATAATATCACCAGTTACTGCTTGTCATCTTTATGTCGTTCTGTAAAATTCTGGGAGGTTTCTCCCTTTTATTTAAGGCTGGAGAAGCATTTAAGTGGAAGTAAAAGTGAAGCTAAGGGTAAAAGGCGAAGTGAAACGGAGAACAAGGATAGAGGAAAAGGGGATTTTGAAATGCAGTGTAAGATTTTATATGCTCTTCAAAACCAATGGTTTTTAAATGTGTCATGTATCTCAACATTGGAATTCAAGGTGGCATCTTACAAATGAATGTGCTAAAAAAATTAAGTTACATATGATGATGAATGTATGTTATAGCCAAGTGCCGTCGTTATATGTAAAGTCTTTCAATTCTCAGGTAACATAGCTTAAACCCAATATTTAATAAAAAAAATTAAGAGACTTAAGGAATTCTACAAGCGGTACTTGGGTAGAGCAAATTCCTAGGGGTGGTATTGAGTGATTAACGTGAGAAGGTTTCTTCTAGATATCCTTTATTTTATCGTAAGGGGGAGGCTTCCTATTGTATGTTGATTTTCTCTCAAGAAATCTTTGGAGGACAAGAATGATAAAACATGATTGTGAGCACTCTGGAGAGAAGATGCCTCAAATCAGTCCTTTCTCCTCTGTATGCTCAAGTTTATGATCTAATTTATGTTATGAATGGGTGGAGGGGGTCAAGTAGGGAGGAACATGGGGAGTATAAATTCCTAGAACAGGAAGGGCAAAAAGAAAACAGCACTGTAAAGTCAAGTGTGTAAAGAAAGTGACTGGAGACAATTGTCAAGACATTATATTAAGGGATAGTGGAAAAGTGTGATGCAGGAAGAGAAAGGAAAAGGGTGTTCTTCAAGAAAGGCATAGGAGCATAATCTGGAAGATTTTTTTCTGTATCACCTATCATGATAAAACCAACTTGTGTATAAATGAGAAAATGTTTCTATCAACAAGCCGTAGTTTATAAACTAATACATTGCAGTTGAAAAATAAACATCTAGAAAAGATGGATCCTTAAGAAGCAAATATGTTTTTACATAAATGTCCATCATAATAAAAGAGGTAGGAAGTGGGGGAGAGAATGTAAAAAAGGTAGCATTGCATTGAGAGGCTTGCACATGGGTAGAATAGTTAAATAAAAAATAAACATACACCAGGACTGCAGGGTCAAGATGTAGAACTTTTAAAATGTAATCTGCAGCTGAGCGTGGTGGTTAACAATGCAGGATCTTGGGTTTGAATCCCTAGTCTGCTAGTATGTTGTTGTTAGATTGAATTAACTCTAACTCACGGCAGCCTTAACTAAACACAGTGAAATGTTGCCCTGTCCTGTACCATCTTAATCATTGTGGATATCTTACAGTCTATTGTTGCAATGATTATGTCAATCCATGTCACTGAATATTTCCCTGATTTCACTGACCCTCTTCTTGACCAAACATGATGTCCTTTTCTGGCGATTGCTTTTTCCTGATGACTTGTTCGAAGCAAGCAAGTTGAAGTCTTGATGTCCTCACTTCTAAACTGTTCTTTCTGTATTTCTTCGTAAGACTGACTTATTTTCTTGGCAGCCGGTGGTATGTTCAGTATTCTTTAACAACAAAAGAGTTTGAATGCATCAATTCTTCTGTTTTCCTTTTTCACTGTCTAGCTTTCTCATGTATATGAGACAATTACAAAGACCATGACTTGAGTAAGACATATATTAGTTGTAATCTTGGACAAATTGTATCTCTCTGTGCCTCAGTTTCTTCATCTTTAAAATGGAAATAATAATGTTACTACCAAACTCATGGTAATAGAGAAAGTGAGTTAATTCACATAAGGCGTTAGGTTAGAGTTCACGCATAGTAAATTCTTAGTAAGTGAACTGACGAGTCGGTTGTGACTCGGAGACCCTGTGTACAGTGTAACAAAACACTGCCCGGTCTGTGGCATCCTCGTAATCCTTGCTGTGTTTGCGCTCATTGTGGTAGCCATTGTGTCAGTCCATTGCGTTTAGAGTCCTTCTCTTTTTCACTGACACTCTGCTTCGCCAAACATAATGTCCATGTCTCCAAAGATTGGTGGTTTGGTCCCTCCTCGTGCCATACCCCAAGTTTGTAAGACAAAATCTCACCAGCTTTGCTTCCAAGAAACACTCTGGCTGTATTTCTTCCAAGACACACTTACTCGTTCTTCTGGCAGCTTATGGTATATTCAGTATTCTTCGCCAACACTGTAATTCAGAGGCATCAGTGCTTCTTCAATCTTTATTCATTGTCCAGCTTTTGCATACATATGAGGCAGTTGAAAATACCATAACTTGAGCAGGCACACCTTAGCCCTCAAAGTGACTTCTTAGCTTACATAAATAACAGCCAGCTCTTACCCTGAGGAGCCCCAGATAGTGCAGTGGTTAAGAGCTATGGGTGCTAACCAGCAGGTTGTCAGTTTCAATCCATCAGCTGCTCTTTGGAAACCCTATGAGGCAGTTCTACTGCATGCTGTCGGTTCACTGTGAGTTGAAATTGACTTGATGCAACGGGTTTGGTTATTAGCCTCACAGTGTACTCTTAATACAAAAATATTCGGGTTCAATGCAGTGAACTTGCCACTATCTTTGTATACTGTCTCAGATGGAAATTTAAAGTGTATATATGTATTTATGTCCTTGTATCTTAGTGATACACGTTACACACATTCAAAGACTCTTAGGCATTCAGTGTTCAGAGAAATAGTGAACGTCATCTCTAACCCCAAGGATCTTCTGCCAAAATGTTTGAGACTGCCTATTCCATAGACAGAATGTATTTGAATACCTCTGGGGATGTTGGAAACCTTGGTGGTATAGTGGTTAAGTGCTGCATCTGCTAATCAAAAGGTTGACAGTTCAGATCCACCAGGTGTTCCTTAGAAACTCCGTAGGGTAGTTCTACTCTGACCTGTAGAGTTGCTGTGAATCAGAATCAACTTCATGGCAGTGGATTGCTTGGGGGTGGTGAAAGGAGCCTTGGTGGTGCAGTGGTTAAGCACTTGGCTGCTAACCAAATGGTTGGAGATTTGTACTCACCACCTACTCTGAGGGAGAAAGATGTGACAGTCTGCTTCTGTAAAGATTATAGCATTGGAAAAACCCTACGTGGCAGTTGTGCTCTTGTCCTACAGTTCACTATGGATCAGAATCAACTCAGTAGCAGAGGGTCTATGGTGAGGGTCAGCTTTTATTCATAAAGATGTATAATACATCTTTGACCATCTCTTAGTGCAAGGAAGTTCTTTTTTACACTGGCCTGAAAACTTAAAACCCATGGGCTTTCCACTTAATAATTTGCTGTGGTTCTATGAAATTAATCTCTTCTCTGTGATAGCCCATGAAATATTTGAGGACAGTTACCAGATTCTACTGGTCGAGAGTCCCGTGCTCCTTCAGCTGTTCCTGTCCAGTTTTGGTTGTGAATGTCCTGTTTGTTTTTGGATATGTTCTATAGCGCTGATGCCATAGAGGCGTATTTTGTGTACGTGTATGCATGTCTGTGTTTTTTGATCACGCTGCCGTTTCTCATTTGGAGTAAGACCTATTTTGACTTTTCTTACCCTACTTCCTAAATTCCAAGTCTGGGAAGCTGAGAAGCAAAAGAACTGCTGCAAAAGAATCATCAATATTTACAACCCTGTGTGCTTGAATCAGCATCTCTTTGTTTTGAGTCAGGTAACTGTGTAGAAGTGTTAGTATGAGCTACAGTTATAGTAATGGCAGTGAGGCATTGATGGTTTAGTAGTAGAATTCTCCCCTTCCATGGGGGAGACCAGCTTTGTTCTTGCCCAGTACTCTTCTTGTGAAGCCACAATTCGTCTCGTCATCAGAAGCTTGAGTGTTGCTGTGAGGCTGGACAGGTTTCAGCAGAACTTCTAGATTAAGAAAGACTAAGAAGACAGACTTGGAGTTTTACTTTTGAAAATTAGCCATTGAAAAACTGTGGATCATAATGAACCTGTATACGAGGCCTGACAGTTAAATCCGCAAACTTAATTATTCTAAGTGCTTCATACCTCACTGCTGAATTTCACTATGGTCACCTTCGAAGTACTTCCCTTGGGATGCTATGCATTGATGCCAGCACCTAATCCACCTTCAGAGCAATTTTGGAACTCTTTCTGGAATGGCCATTGCACATGGTGGTGCAGTGGCAGGTCCACAAACTTAATTGTGTAGTTGTCTGTGAGGGAGTTTTTAGCCAGTAACCAAATAGCTGTATTGGAACACCATCCTGACTCACCTGATCTGGCCCCCAGTGACTTTTGTCTTTACCTAAAGCTAAAGTAAATATTTAAAGGAGGACATTTCGATGACATTCGGGACGGCAAGGGTAGTATGATGATGGCTCTGATGGCCATTCGGAAAGAGTTCCAAAGGTGCTTTGAAGGGTGGTCTAGGTGCTGGTGTTGGTGCACAGCTTCCCAAGGGGAGTACTTCAAGGGTGATCATAGTGATACTCAGCAATGAGGTATGTAACACTTTTTCCAGGATGAGTTGGAGAACTTAATTGGCAGTCCTTGTCTAACCAGTCCTGGGGATGGTGCAGGACCAGAATCCAACCAAATCTACTGCCACCAAGTCAGTGCTGACTCATAGTGACCCCATAGGACAGAGTGGAGATGCCCTATGGAGTGTCCTAGGAGTACCTGGTGGGATTGAACTGCTGACTTTTGGGTTAGCTGCTGTAGCACTTAACTGCTATACCACCAGGTTTTCCAGTACAGGACCAGGTGGTGTTTTGTTCTTCTACGCAGCAGCTTGCCTTGAGTTGAGGTCCCATGGGATAATACAACAACAGAAGTAACTGCAGTAGTGGCTTATTGAGTGCCCATCATGTGCTCAATCCTTTAGTTGCAATAGATAATTTAATTCCCACATCAGGAGTCTGTGACTACATTTATTCCTATTTTCAAATGATAAAAGCGATGCTTGGGTAAAAGTGGAGATTCGGGTAAGGGAAGCTAAGTGAAATCAAGAGGAGGATGTTTTGGTAAAAATGACCGTGATTTTTGGCCCATATATCCTTAATCCATATAATTTCGTTGCTCACGTTGTCACAGTTGTTTCCTACAAGAAATTGTGTAGATTTTGGTGTCTTCTGCTTTATCCTTTTTTTAATGCATAAAAATTGTACAAGCAATTTGAAAATTCTCACTGCTTCCTTTTTGGAGAAAGTCCACTTTTATTCCATTGGAACAATTCAAACTAATTATTTTAAGGATATTGCTGGTCTGGATGTGCTAGAGCCCCTGGACACAGCCGTTTGAGAGAGAGAACTTCATTTATGTCAGCTTTCCCCAAGTGACTTGCCTCCCCCTTCTCCCAGCAAGATTCCCAGAAAGGAAGCCAATCACAATGTTATCGGCACTAGAAAGATCTCCAAATACATTCATGGGCACGGGTAACTGGGGGGATGGCTGGGTGCCTTCTAAGAGACTTAACACATTTCTTGAACATGGAACTTCACCATGGCAACAGCCATGTCACATGACACATTGGTGACACATGTAAGGTGCTGCCACAACTCATCCTAGGTTGAATGTCTGTGATTCATTGTTTCCACTGACACCGTGACTGCTGCAACTTGCAGTTGGAAGGTTGTCTGGTTTTCAGTGCCATTAATGCACACCGACTCCCGTGGCGCATGGAGGCCTCAGGGAAGGGAAGCGTAAATAAATAAGTGTGCGCTGTAAACATTGCCTACATTAGCTTTACCGAGAAATACGTGTTTGCCAGTCAACCTCCTTGCCACTCGCATTCTTCTCTTTTGAAAGCATATTTTGTTGGTAACACCTTGGAAGCTTGATAATGATTTTATCTTTAATCAGTTGTACCCATTACCACTTGGCAAACTTCAGGTGAGAGAGTTGACAGTGGCCCTTTTTTGGTATTTATTTGTATTCTTCACATGTAGCAGATTTATTGATGAAGGCAATGGGATTCTGGGAATATTATCTGTTTTTTTTCCTCATTGTGAGATGTATTGACTACATAAGTCAGATGGGTGGTGTGCTGTGCCTCGCTCATGTGGAGGGCCTGAAGGTTATGCTGTATCAGGAGACTTTTCTTGAGGCCCTAGATGAATGGTATTTTAGCCTGTTTCATTTTCTTAGTGATTCAGGGAGTGATTAAAACAGTAGATGGAGAATCTGGAAGACGTTAAAGAGATGTCAAGGACAGACACATTTTGATATGTAGCCTAATGAAATGTTTTGCCAACTTCTAAAGATTTTTTTTTTTTTTTTTTTTTTTTGAGAGTAGAACTTTCATCAATTGCTTGTGTTTCTGGCATGGGAAGGTTATTCCTGTTTCTGTTATATGATGAATCCAAAGTGAAAATGGGATAATTTTTAATGAGCAAAATTATAAAACCATTTGCAGCCAAATGTTTCTTGTCTTGTATAAACTGTGAGGTTTCACATTTTTAATCACTTTAAGAAATTTCATTCTGACGATCTATTTCAGTTGGTATGTTATGTATGAATACAAAGCCTCAATATTAAAATTGCTTTGTAATAAATATCCTTCTCCAGTGTCACTTGAATAATCTGAGAAGATTTCAGCTGTATGTGTTGCTTGTACCTCTTTTGCAGGGGTTCTGGTTACCTGATTGGAATGTAGTGCTAATCATCAGCCCGGCACTAGGAACATAAGGCTGAGTCTTCTAAGAGAGATGATATTGGAGGGTTAGAAATTGTCCTTTAACTTCTGTGGTATAGATTTATTGTAGTCAGAATAGCTTGTATTAAAGTTACCTGTTTAATGATTTGAATCCAAAAAAGTTAATTTTTTACTTTGTACTATACATATATGACTTGAGAATTATTTTTAAATAGATTTTATTAAGGAAATAAGAATAATGAGCCAAGTCATGGCAGCCTACACACAGTTTCCAGACTTAATTTTATGATGCTTCAGTTGGATTTGATTATGAGAGTTTTACATATTCTGGGCACTCATTAGAAACATACTTGAAAAGGAAAGAATTTTGTGGAAATGAGAAGGAATTTAAGTGTTCAAAATTTGAGGAACTGGCTAGACTGACAGCTCCTTGGACTTTCATACCTGGGTGGTGGGGTGAGGTGCAGAATTTTGTGCTGTTTCTGTTGTATCCTCTGGAGGGCGCTGTGTCACACTCTAACAGTGCACCCATTGCTACACGAAGAAAGAGGGTGGAAACCAGCTGGAGGACTTCCGTGAAGTTCTAGTGAGACATAAAGGCCCTTATCTTTTGCCGTTCCATCTTTGAAAACCACTGGTGTCTTTTACTGGGAACAGAAGGGAAAATAAGATATGTCAGAAGTAATGATTTCTTAATGAAATAAATTCTTAAAGCTCTGCGGTTCACCAGGAATGTCATAGACCTAATCCTTTAATTATGAAACTGTGAAGAAGACCCAAGGATAGGGATCTTAATTTAAAAACAAGCAAACAGACCAAAAATGTCATTAATATGTATTAGTTTTGTCTTGAATTTAAGGATGTGATTATAGCTTTGGTGGGTGAACCCCCAAACCCACTGCTGTCAAGTTGATTCTGACTCGTGGTTACCCCGTAGGGCAGAATACAACTGCTTTGTAAAGCCAGGTGAAATTCTTTAGAACATCCATCTAGATCTGGTAGAGACATTGTGTGTAGAAATATACACAGCCAACGCAGGCACTATGGGTATTTTTCTAAAATGGAATCAGATAAGCATATCTTTAGGAAATTTCTCTTTCATAGGCATTGCAGTATGATATTCTAGAAAGACACTGTCCAATTCATAGCCACTAGCCATCTGTGGCTGTCGAGCACATGAAGTGTGGATGGTCCAAATTGAGATGGGCTGAGTGGAAAATACACCCTGGGTTTCAAAGATGTTGATTACATGGTGAAGGGATAATATTTTGGATATGTTAAGTTAAACAAAATATAGCATTAAAATTAATCCCACCTGTTTCTTTTTCGTTTTCTAACATGGCTAATTACAAAAATTTAAGATTGCATATGTAGCTTGCTTTATATTTCTGTTGGAGACAGCACTGTTATAGAAAGTAACAGTTTCTTGTTTCTAACATCAGGAACTTTCAAGAATTCTATTCTTTAAAAGGAGGTTCAACAGTGCTCAAATTCATAAACCCCTTGACTAATTCATTGAAGAAAATAAAGGGAAAATGAGACAGAATGTTTTTCAAATTAGTTTATTGTTTCTGCTGAAAATACAGCACAGCAACAAAATTGTGGATTTCAATCTGTGAGAAAACCATTTACAGTCATTCATATATGTATACCGATACACACACACACTTGTATACAAACATACATATATATGGGTACGTATATACACATACATCTCACTACACATCTAATTGAAGAGTCAAACAGTTAGCAAGCTAGTAATATTTGACATGAAATGCTATCAGATTATATATATAGCCAAGTCTCTGAGAGCTGAAACTTGATGGGATTGCTTTGTTTTTTTAGGTCTTGCAAGTTGGCCACCTTTGACAGGGTACAAATTTTGTAATTAGCCATGGTTAGTATTCAAGCACTTAACCACTTACACCACCCAGAGAAACACCTGTGCATCTGAGACTGGGATGTGCATGCCAGTTAGCATTCATAGCAGTATTCAGGGCCCTCCAAATCACAGAATAACTACCCCTGACGCGTCTTCATAAATGGACCCTTTTCTTACAAGGTTTTGGTGGAAAAAGACACCATTTTTATATTTTGAACAGATAAATTTATGTTGGCATCTCATGCAAGACTTGAACTGTTCCCCATGCTACTTCCAGCTTCCTTTGGCCCTTTGGTTTGTGCTTCAGGTCTTGACCTTCTTCATGAGTCGACAGTTGTTCTCTCATCCTCTGCACCATCACCGTTACGAGATTTTGGTTGAAATGTCTGAGGCCAGAATTAGTTTCTGTACTAACCATTACATTTAAAAAAATCAATCAGAGTTGCTGCTTCCGTTCGGAGTTTTAATAGTGGAGCCTCCCAACTACTGTACAGAAATGCTGCATGTCCCTATACCTGTGATGGGAAACTACTGCCTTCCCAGTACAGGAAGGCATGCGTGGACCAGCTTACTGTAGAGAGGGCAAGTCATGAAATCGGGTAATGACGTTGAGAAGGGAGGGAAAGGATCATAGGGCAGAGAGATTGGAGTGAAGCCTGGGGCGATGTGAGCTATACATACATGTATATACACATGGAGGCATGGGGTAGAGAAGAGACAACAGTGACTGGACACCTGCAGCTTACTTGACACAGTAAATGCAGATGTGCTAACACAGGAAACTCAGGGTAGGAAAGACTTGGGCGGAAAAGAGGTTATGAAAGATTGACTTAGCTTGGGATACCCTGAGTTTGGAAGTTGAGGGTGATCACTCTGTTTAGATATGCTTAAGTGGCAGTCATAATTTATTGTTCTTCAAAAAACTCTCTTGCTGTCTTCTCTTGGTCTAGTTTTCTTTTGTCCAACAAATATGATTAAATTTGTTTACTTGTGCATAAGAAATGATGCTGTACTTGAGCAATAGAGGGAAAAAAATATTAATTCATTGTTGCGAAGCAATCAAAGCAGACAACATGGAGTATTTCCTTCTGTTCTGGATGCAAAGTCTAAATAAATAGATAGTTGGAATCATTACATGCATTATAACTTTGCAGCTTGCTTTCTTTTCTAACAAAACCATGGTCATTCTTGCTGTGTGGTCTTTATAATGATTTTTGTTGGCTGTGTAGTAGGTTATCTGGCTGTTACAGGTGTTTATTAGGTGCCTGCTGCTTTCCAAGGGTTCCTGTATGCTTTTTCAAGGAAGAATAATCAAGTTTCCTTTCTTGTGGGACTTACTCATTGGTTGCCATTTTTTGGTGCATGCACCATCACTGTTTGAGACATAAAAATGATTTTTGTGTGTGCGATTTCTTTAGGATACTTAACATCATTGGTATCACCCATCCGTCAATCATTAAGAAAACTAAAATGCTCCCAGCCTACTTCTAAATGTCCACCAGGTCCCCATAACTTACTTACCTGTTTTCCTGGGAGTGGACACTTAGCTGGTTTCTTTTCCTCCTTTTTTTTTTTTTTTTAAGTGAGAGAGCTTGTACCTCAGTTGTGACTCTTTCAGTGTAGGGCACCTTCTTGGGTGATGAATGATTTTTTTCTGTGTGGTCCTCTTGAGAAAGCCCTCCTAACAATTTTCGGATGACTTTTTCTGACAGTGTTTGAGGAAGAGCATATGATACAACTTGGCCACTTCTGAATAAGATCTCCAGTGTAAGAGACATTTGTTGGCTATTTAGGTGCCCATTTCCCTCCGCACCCTCCCTCTTCACTGCTTCCAAATGCGGAACACAGTATGCTTTTGGGGAGTGCCCTCGAGCTGGATCTGACTCACTGTGACCCCGTAGGACATAGGGCTGTAAATCCCTACAGAAGCAGACTGCTTCACCTTTCTCCTGTGGAAACTGTGGTTGGGTTCAAACTGCTAACCATTCAGTTAGCAGCTTTAGCCACTGGGCCACCAGGGCTCCTTGAGGAGTGCGTTAGGAGAACAGGATCTGAGAGTACTTAACAACTCCCTGTTCAGAGGCTCCCTTCAAATCCTTGTTCTGCCACTTGCTAGCCAAGTGTCCGTGGGTAAATTGAGGTCACCCCGGTGCTTGTCATTTCATTTTCCTCTGTTACATGACAGTACATATCTCAGAAAGATGTTGTGAGATGAGATGAGCTATGCATATGTTATTCTGTTACCCATAATGTGAGCTGGAGGCAAACAGTCATACATACAGTGATTGCAAGCAGAGGCGCTACTATCAGCCTCTGTATTCAAATCTGGACTGAATTGCTTATTAGCTGTGTGACTCTTTCATAAAATACCTTGCCACTCTAAGCCTTCATTTCCTCAACTGTGAAATGGGACTAAGAACCTTCTTAAAGGATACATGGTGATGCAGACTTTTGAGAGCTATAGGCTGCTAGCCAAAAGGTCAGCAGTTCCAATCTGCCTGGTACTCCTTAGAAACCCTGTGAGGCAGTTCTGCTCTGTTCAATAGGTTCAAAACTGACTGAGGCAACAGGTTTAGTTTGGCTTCTGGGGTCATAATGAGGGCCAGTGGAGGGATGCCTGTGCTGGATCGCTCAGCAAATAGCTGCGATGATTGTAATGGCCTGGGGAATTCAAGGAAGTGGGATTATATAAAGAAAACCTCACTGATTTCTTCTCATCTTGAGAGGGGGGAAACAAAAACTAGCATGTCCAGCTATACCCTTTTTGAATATATTTATCTGTGGCCTAAAATTAATAGAACACATTGTTCTGTACAAACAGAAGGAAACCTGGTGGTGCAGTGCTGTGCTTGGCTGCCAGCTGAAAGGAAAGGTTGGAACCTATGAGGGGGAAGGTGTGGCAGTCAGCTGCTCTAAACATTACAGCCTTGGGAACCCTGTCGGGCAGGTCTGCTCTGTCCTGGGGGGTGACTGCGAGTCACAATTGACTCGATGGCAGTGGGGTGTACTACTGGTTCAGTTGCATGGCTTTTTGTTTTTGTTTTTTTCTCTGTTTCGGGCTTCCTGTTGAATTCTGAGCAACTTTCAAAGTCTGCAGTTCTGGGCAGAGTAAGAAGTCTTGTCTCAAGTTGGGAATCTGTCTTGACTTCACTGGATAAGATTAGTATGTATTAAAACAAATGGAATCAATGCCCGAGATACAGGTTGGGAGATATAATTGAAAATGATCATGGAAAAAGATGTGAAGGCATTTGATTTTTTTATACTTTTCAAAGTTCTACTTAATTTTCTTGAATTAACTTGATTTTCGGTTGCTTTTGTGTGTTTCTTGATGGCTTGTATCATATATTAACAACTCAATCTATTCTATCACAGAAATTCAAATCTTTATTCCTTATAAAGATTAATAATATATACCACAGTTGAATATGCTTTTCAAATAATCTAGAATAAGAGTGATTTTGTGGTGGTTAAAAACAGCATCCCTGACAAAAAAGTATGTCCACTGCAAAGTAAGTTTTCTCTATTTATAACTGCTCCCCCGACAAAAATATGACCCTAAAAGAAATGAAGCATACAAGTGCATAATGAAAAACAATAAAATGTACCTTCTACCATGTACTTTTATTGACTCACTGACTTCCTAATAAAATGTAGATGTAATTACATTGGTAGGTCTTCTATTAGGCAAAAATGTAGGACAGTGTAAAGGAAAACGCTCATAATAGGGTTGCAGAGCAAATTCAGATAAATCTTTCAAGTCGTGAGTCACCTGGTGTTATGCTGTGGAGTCCTTTTCTTGGTCTGGTCAAATGGGACCCCTTTGAGTCATCAGACATGGTCTTTGCTTTTTATTTACACACACACACATGCATGCATGCACACGCACACATATGACCCAACTTTTAACATGTTGGAGTTAGGTGAGCTACACTTAAGACCTTCTGTGTTGTTTTGTTTTTTGTACATCTTCTTGTCAGTAATACGAGGTCTGACAATTAAGTTCTCCAAATTAATTGTTCCAAGTGCTACGTACCTCATTGCTAAATATCACCATGGTCACCTTTGAGGTACTTCCCTTGGGAAGCTGTGTACCAATGCCAGCGCCTAGTTCACCCTTCCAGGCAACTTTGGAACTCTTGCTGGAATGGCCATTGTACATGGTGGCCCAGTGGCAGATTTGCAAACTTAATTGTGTAGTTGTCTGTGAGGAAGTTTTTAGCCAGTAAACAACTGTATTGGAACAGTATCCGTGATCACCTGATCTGGCCCCCAGTGCATTTTTTCTTTACCTGAAGATAAAGGAAATACTGAAGGGAAGACATGTTTATGACATTCAGGATATCCAGGGTACTATGCCTACAGCTCTGATGGCCTTTCCAGAAAAAGAGTTCCAGAATTACTTTGAAGGGTGGATTAGGCACTGGCATCAGTGTGTAACTTCTCAAGGGGAGTACTTCAAAGGAGACTGTAGTGATGTTGAGCCAGGAGGTGTGTAGCACTTTTTCTAGGATGAGTTCACAAACCTAATTGTAGATGTGTCTGTACTGCATACAGTGTTGCAGCTCATCATTTGCTGATATTATTCTCCGATGTTTGCGCACAGATGTTCAGTTTTGCGATTTACTGTTCCAAATACTGCTATATAGAAAACATGAATCTAAACCTGGTGGCTTTACTAGAGAGGCAGATTTGGGAAGCAGTTAGATGTTACCATGAAATAGATGAAGGGAAAAAGTGAAGGACCATTCAGATAATTGTCACTGATTTTCTGACTAGGAACACTCTCCCTGTTCCCAGGAATCATCCAGGTGGTCCAGAACCTTGCACACAGTGGAGTCATTACCACAACTGACAAAATGCTGGCGTCATCCAAATGTTATTCACTGTCAGTGTAGGTTTTTATGATGTGTTTTTTTTTCAACGTATGTATGTAATGTTTTAAACCCCCAAAGACATGCAAAGATCATGTTTATAAAGATACTGATGATAAAAGGTAATAATAATGAAAATTTAAAAATATATCGATTCATGTCAGAACAGACTTATATGGAGTCATCTGACTGGAACCCTGCTGTAGGTCGAGGATAAGCTATATCTGTATTTGTGTGTATGTTTATTCGATGTCAGGGTACCTTTGTGGACTGTCAGTTCCATGAATGCATAGACTGTATTGGAGTCCCTGGGTAGTGCAAACAGTGAATGTGCTCGGTTTTGTGAGGTGCCTCCAAGGAAAGGCCTGGTGATCTGCTCCAGAGAGATCAGCCATTGGACACCTGTGGAGCACAGATCTACACCAACACCCATGAGGTCTCCATGAGTCCGTGTTGCCTTGAAGGCAGTTGTTTGTTTTTGTAGATTATATCAACTTTTTTACCACACAGCTCATAATATAGGGGAGCATCCAGTAAATAGTTGTTGAATCAGTGTTTTGCGTGGACAGGTAAATGTAATAATTGCTGATAATGGCAGCTTAGATTTAGTGTTTAAGTGTGACAGAATCTCTGAAATGCTCTACAGGTACCCTCCTACTAGATCATTAGGCAGGTCCTGTCACTGCTTCATGGGAGAGGCAGGAAGCCAAGCTCAGGAAGGTTAAGCAACAAGCTCATGGTCACACAGCTATAAGTGACTTTCAGATTCATTTCTGCATATGTTAGAACCTTGAACGTTCAGAAACTATCTATTTAATACAAAGGGTCACTGGCTGTTTGAAACCTCCCAGTGAAGTGTTTCCAAGATATTTATTCAGCAATGTGTCTGCAACATTGAGAGGCATTTTCTAAGGAAAACCCATCAGGGTTTGGCTCCTAGTTTTTTTGAACGGGTTACGGCAATAATAGTAATTCTCATTCTGTTTGCTGTGTGTCAGGTCCTCTGCTAAGCTCTTTGTGTATATCCATACTTCTTGTCTTTATAACAGACCTGTCAGATGCCTACTTTTCTTATTTCTGTTTTACAGATGAGGAGACTAAGGCTCAGAAAGATTAACTAACCTACCCAGGGTCACACAGCTGGGAGATGGGAGAACAAATTTGTGAATAACTTGAGAACTTCAGGACTGTAGAAGCCAGGCACTGAATATGTCCCTTTTAGCATCTTATAGGGTCTCTAAGGGTCAGAATTGACTCGATGGCAGTGGCATACATATACAGTCACAAATATTGTTATTGGTCTGTACTGTTTTGAGATTAGGAGACAACGAGAGAAAGAGCAAGAGGAGATTCAGGTGGACTGAGTGATGCTGGCCAGAGCTCTGAGTTTCCCCAGCTCACAGACCACCTTTCCCGCAGTAGGGCGTATTTGTAGACAAGGCACTGCCCTCAGTTGTCACCTTGAATTTTATCTGCAAATGTGAAGACTCTCAGCATTCTGAGGATAAGATCTGTTTCTTGAGCAGAACTTGGAGAGTTGTGGATAAGCTGCTGCATATAGTCTGCCTAAAACTCAGGGGAACTGTTATTTGAGAAAGCTCTAGTGAAAACTTGAGCTTTCAGCTGATGGTCTGCAGCTTTTTTGGTCATTAGCTCTCTGACTTTGATTTTAACTTTTTCTTCCTTTTCCCCCTCATTACATTCTGCAAGAGAATAGATACTCTAGGATAATAATCAAGCCCAGTTAAGACTCAGTAATTACCAATTGGTAATTAATCTGAATTTCTCTGTGTGCTAAGTCACCCGGTGGCTGTTTTCTTCATCAGAACTCCCATTTGAATCCCAGGAATGACTCAAGAAATTTATCGCTTTCACCAGTTAACACGGAAACTGTTTTGCATGTGTTTCTTTGTGGGAAGACCAGCTTTGTAAGAAGGTGACTTATGAGGGGTTGCTTTTCTCGGAAAGGGATTAAACTGTAGAATAGTCCTAAATGTGTGTTTTAAATAATACTGACATATGTTGTTGATGCTGGTTATTTTATTTGATTGCTATCCATTCTGAAGTCTTCCCCTCCTTTTCCTTCTTTGAAATTTGTTGGTTACTATGGAAACAGTGTTGTTTTGGGTTTGGGTGGAGCTGTATCCACAAATGCAGTATAAAGTCATTTGTGAAATGGGTTAATATTTATTCTGGCTGGGCATCTATGGAACTTGATGTAATGATACTCATGGTCACACATGCAGAATAAATTTGCACTTTTATTGTTATTTTCTTAGTCTGTCCAAATGTGTGCAGTTTTGCTTGGAATGCACCGTCATTTCCTCTCCGATTTGGATATTGCCATTTAAAAGCCAACACCCAACGCTAGTGGAATTTCTCTGAGTTGTAAGTATTTCACGGGCCTCAAGCATCCCTGTGACCAAATCTTCATTCAGTAGAGTGATCCCTGGGCTGTCTTTGGAGTCTTGCTCAAGCACTTGCTTGCCAACTTGGTCCTGCTCCTATTTCTCTTTAAGCAAGTCCTCCAGGTCTCATTTGTCTTCGGTAATATGTAACCGTCTGGTCCCTCCTCTTCACCATTTATGCTTGTGTCAGCAGGGAAGCGCTGTTATTAAAAACTGTGCATGATTCAGGATGTATTAATGAAAGTATGGTGAAAGATTAAAGGACCAGTGACTTGCCAAGCCCCAGGTGGAAGACAAGAAAAGGGTAGGGATTTGGGCGAGGTTCCAGAGATGATCCATGAAAATGATGAAAGAGTGGTGAATGGAATCTTTATGGAAAGGTTAAAGAAATCAGAACTATTTAACATAAAGAGAAGCAGCCCAGGGGTGTGTGTGTGTGTGTGTGTGTGTGTGTGTGTGTGTGTGTGTGTGTGTGTGTAGGAGTTTTTGTAAGTCGGTGTACATTCGAAAAGTAGTTATAAAGAAGTGGAAGTTCACCCTTTGGCACCCTAAAGATCCCACACAAGGATGGGATTAACTCTGGAAGAGCGGATGAGATTACAGTTTGACGTAACAAATGATGAGAGTCTTTCTTCTGAGGTGGTCATATTCTGAAAGAGGACACCATCGAAAAGAAACATTCGAGTCCTCATCATGATGACAGTTAGGCATGCTTGAGATACGTGTCATATAGTGGCCGGTTTGCGGATCCTGTTTGAAGCTAAACTGTGAGGTAGATGACCCTGCTTAAGGTTCCTTATCAACACCTGAGTGCATATTTATTGTATTATTGTGACTGAATTCTTGCAATGTGTTTTTTTTCCAGTGTTTTGACGTCTTTTTTAACTCTCTGAAAATCAGCACAGGGATATTAAAAAATGTTCCTCTGAGGACTAAAAATATCACATAATGAGGAATGATTAGATACCCTGATCTTAAATTTAACAGTGCTGTGTACCCTCATGATACCTCAAATAGCTTTGACTCTATTTGTCTAAGTCCATTCAAGTTAAAAGGGATTTGGTAGCTGCTGAATAGGTTTGTGGTATGTTAGAGCTCAAGATAACATAGAGGTTGACTAGATCAGAAATTCTCAGAGTTTTGGTCCCTGTACACTTGGTACTGCACCATCAGCATCACTTGGGACCTTGTTAGAAATTAGAGTTCTTGGGTCCATAGTGGTCAAGAACTTGGCTGCTAAAGGTCAGCAGCTGCAATATGCCAGCAGCTCCTTGCAAACCTTACAGGGCAGTGCTGCTTTGTCCTGTCAGGTTGCTGTGCATTGGAATGAACTCAACAGCAACGGATGTCCCAGGCCTGCAGTCTCTCAGGTTATGCCCATGGCTAATGTGATAGCTTTTAACAAAAAAGTTTGTAGGTTCGGGTCCACCAGAGGCATCTTGGAAGGAAGCCTGGTGATCTACTTCGAAAAGAAGCAGAGAATCATTTGGCATGCTGTGGAACATGGTTCTGCTCTGACACACATGGAGTGAAGTGTGGTAACACTGGTAAAGTCCTAGAGTTCCTCTGTCATGAACTCTGAGGGGAGGCCCAGCAGGCTTCCTTTAACAAACCTTTCAGTTTGAGAATCACTGGGCTGGCCTGTCTAGTATGGATTTAGAACGTTGAAACTCCCCTCCCACCTCCCCGCAAAACCAAACCTATTGCCATAGAGTCGATTTGGACTCATAGCAAACCTCTAGGACACGGTAGAACTGCCCCCATAGAGTTTTCAAGGTGGTGAATCTGTACAGAAGCAGAATGCTACATTTTTCTCAGATAGAGCAGCTGGTGGGCTCGAACCAGTGGTCTGTTGATTAGCAGCTGAGCACTTAGCCACTGCACTGCCAGGGCTCCCCATGTTGTCATCATGGTACCAGTTAATATGGCACAGGGAAAAATAAAGTTTATTTAGCCACTGGGGGTGCAGCCTGTAGCTGAGAAACTTTCTTTTTTCTGTGCCATGTTAGTTGGTCACCATGACGACAAGGACAAGGTACTATCCTAATGAATTTGAATAGTAATATAAAGTTTTGGACTAATTGGCATTCCTGTCCATGTTGTCATGGTGACCAATTAACATGACATAGGAAGAATGACGTTTCTTAGCCATACGTTGGGCTCCCAACTGTCTTGTAAAGATATTTTTTTCCTTTAATGGAAGAGATGCCTTAGTGTAGCTCAGGACATACCTTTAGCAAGAACAAAGTGTAAGAAGTCTCTATCATAACGGACCATCTCTCAGGATAACATATTACAATTATTTTTATTTGTTATTTCTTTTTGAGGGGAGGAGATTTCTATTTGTCGTCCACTCATTCACCCTCTCACTGCAGTGGCTAATCGGCTGCTCACCAAAAGGCTGGCAGTTCAGATCCACTGCCTGGTCCTTGTAAGCCCTGTGGGGCAGTTCTAGTATGTCCTATAGGGTGGTTGTTAGTTGGGATCAGTTTGGGTTTCTTGGTTTATCCATCCTTTTTTTCATCTATGTGTCCACCCAGTAATTCTTTGCTGATGTCTCACTTTGTGCCAGGTACTGTGTAAATGAACAGAAGGAAGGGAGTTACTGCATCCCTTCAGTCTCACCAGCATGTTTTCTCTCTGCTTGTGCTTGAAGTATCTGTCCTGCCCAAAGCCCAAGTACCGAAGTCACCTCCTTAGTGTGTGTGTGTTTCAATTTGTGTTTTTGGTCTTAGGCTTTCCAGCTTTCCTGTCCACTGAATTCTTCTGCAGTAACATAAGTTTTCTCATGAGGCTAAGTGTTCATTAAATTGTAAGGACAAACAAACAAAATGCATCCAAGGGTAACTGTCACTTGATTAGCACTGGTGTCATCGTCTCGTATGCTACATGTTGTATTTGAGTTAGTACCTGCCTCCTGTGTGCTGTTCTGTGGTGGAGGACAAGGTGAAGTGCCTGGGCAGGGCCCTTTGTGTCTATCCTGCCTGTCCTCCCGTTTTCCAGATGGTCCCATGATCTTTCTGTGTCCCAAAGGACATCAAGGACAGGGAGTCTACCTTCACCCTTCCCACTGACTCAGCCTCAGACTCCACCTTCATTGTCTCTCTCTTTCCTATGGCCCTCCTCGCCCCACTCCCCACCCTCACCCCTAGCTATTTTCTAAATGGCAGAGGAAAGGGAAAAAAAGAGTCTGCTGAAAACAATCCAATCCTGATCAGATTCTCATAGCATAATAAATGCTTGTTTGGACAATGCTTGGACTACCATTTTAGCAAGAATCTTCTGTTTGATTAAATAGCTTCTCTGTTATGTATTGAATGAAATGAAATATATGTCATAACAGATATAACTAGATGGTGACAACTTTTCTTGACTCTGAATTTCATTAAAGATATACATTTGTGTTGTATCCCTCTGAATGACAGAAGTTGACAAATAGCTGAGAAAAGTTGCTTTTTAGAGAAAAGTTAGCACAGCTCTGTTCTGATTTTCCCAGTGCCAAGGCCAAAATAAAGGCAAGTTCAAAAAGCAGCAGTGGTTGGGGGCCCTGGGGTGGGATTGTGGGGAGGAGTGTTGATGAATGGTCTAGGGAAGCCTTATGGTGACCCGCATCGTTTTCCCACAGGTGGCTGTGTGAAGTGGTTCTTAGTTGTCAGCTTTATAAATGTTTCATTTTACCTGCCTGACATGTTGCCTGGGCGGATGGAAGGACAGATTTATTTATCCATTCTTTGAGCATCTTTACTTAAAGTCCTGGGGAGATAGTAGTGAGTGACATCCAGTGTAAGCCCTCTGAAAGTGTTGGGTAAATAGTTACAAAGTTTCAATGCCATGTTAAATGATATAAAGCAGAAGTCAGTGGGATTTGCATGGAAGTTGTTTTCGAAGAGTGAGCTTTGGAGTTAGACTGCTCTGTTAGACCACTTATTAGCTCTTCTATTTTGGGAAAATTCCTTAACAACTCTGTGCCTCAGTTTTTCTATCTGCAAAATGGGAATAGTATTAGTATGTTCTTCATAATATTGTTGTGAGGAAGTTGATGACAGTTCTAACCACGCTGTCTTTTAGATGCTTCTGTATATTGTTATTTAGTCTGCATACCATACACAGACCTGTGAAGCAGGTAATGCTTATTCCCATTTTGCGGATGAGGAAATTGAGGTTTAGGAGTAAAACAAGTGAACTGAGATTATTTCAGTAAAAAGTAAAGAATAAAAATTTGATATTAGGCAGTCCGGCTTCAGAGCTCTGGCTTAGTCCTCTGTTTGGCACAAAGTCAATCCTCACTCAGTAAGGGCTGCCATGGTTATCATGGCACTGGCACTCCATGGTCAAGGAGCCAGACTTCCTGAAACAGGTGACTGTAGAGCTGAGATTGGGAAGGTCACTTGCTTTCCTGAGTCCTCCTTGCTGTGGGAAGAGAATTGGGTGGAGCAGGAGCAAAATTGATGAAGGGTGAGGGCGGTTTGGGACCAGCCAGGTGGGGAGGGTGTAGCATTGTTTGGCTTGTTGTTTGGCTTCTTGATTTACCAACTCCCAGGAGCCAAAGGCAGCCTGGCCTCTTCAAGTCCCTGAAGAGGCCAAGCGTGGAACAGTAGTAACTTGGCCTCTGATTCACCTTTCCCCTCCCAGGAGAGCACTCTGGCTTGTGAGGAACCTTTTGTCCGGTAGGAGGGGATGGTTCAGGGCCTTCTCTTTGGAGGTTGCCAGCCAACTCAGGCAGTCAGTTGTGAGCCTCACGTGGCAGTGAGCAGGGGATCCCCAGAGGGTGCTGATCACCTGCTCCTGGCTCCTGTGGGCAATTATTTTCTTCAAGTATTGAAATCCAAGAAAAATAATGTGCTCTGTTTACTCACTCATAAACTGGACATTGCAGCTTTGCAAAAATATATGCTTGATACTGGAATGCCATGGTGGTTAATGCACTCAGCTGCTGACCCAAAGGCAGGTGGTTCCAGTCCACCCAGAGGCTCCTTGGAAGAAACGCCTGGTGTTCTAGTCCTAAAATATCAGCAGTGGAACACTCTGTGGAACATAGCTGTGTGCTGACACATAGGGGGTCACCATGAATTGGGGTCAACTCCATGGCAACTGTTTTTTTTTCTTTTCATGCCCAGTGCTCCATGCAGCTCAGACGGGAGCCCCCTGCCACTAGCTTCTCCCTTGCCTTGTCAGTCCCTCTGTTACCAGCAAATGGTTTTTACTGCACTGCTAACTGAAGTTGGATGGGTTGAATCTACCTTGTGGTTCTGCAGAAGAGAAGTCTGGCTCTCTGCTCCTGTAGAGATTAGAACCAAGACAACCCTGGGAGCAGCTCTCCTCTGAAATACATGGGATGGCTGTGAGTCAAAATTGACTCAACAGCAGTGGTTTAGGCCTCTTTTTTTTTGTCCTCTGGAGGGACCATTCTTGCTTCTAGCCTTTCATCCACATCAGCCTTAGTCAGAGCAGAGCCTCAAAAAGATGATTCGCTGCACAGTGTCGTGTTTAAGAGTCGTAACACAGTAATGACAGGAGCCCTTGTGGCTACTTCTGTGCCTTTAATCCAAGGATCACGAAGCATTTTATAGACACTGATTGAAATTACAACACCCAGAGAGGTAGGGGTTCCTTGTTTCTCAAGGGGAGAAAGCCCAGCCCTGCCAACTGGAGAGCTGGTCACACATGGTTCCTGGGTATGGGATATGATCCCTAGCAGGACCCTGGAATAGGGGACCCCATGGACACTTGTTAGGTGTGAGGTTTCCTGTCAGCGTACTTTCTCTTTTTCAAAGGTGACCTCTGTGTGTTTCTTTCCCCTTGTGGTGAGTTCCCCTTGAGGTGGCAGAGTCACAGAGAGGTCTTCTAGAAGCAGAGCTCAAAGACAGTGAGAAGCACCTTCACGTAAAATCGGGCACTGGACTGCAAGGCCAGCAACTTTCAGGTGGAAAAGCGCCACTAATCATTTCAGTGGGAGGATGGGAAGTAGATTTCTAAATAGTGCTGAGGGGAGGCCCGAGTGTGACTGGGGAGACTTGTCGCTGTGTCCAGCTTGTTTGACCACCTCGAGCACTGCACTCAGATGCTTGCAGCTGACGTTTGGGGGCCTTAATTTAGACCAGATGAAGCTGCATCACATGCACATAAAAAGCACGTTGTAGGTGGTAGCTGGTTTGAATTTTGCTCCACTGGGTGACTATGGAATACAGTGTAACTAAGGGGAATTTATTCTGCGTGATGCCTAGATGCCTAACGCGGGTGAAATGATTCCACTTTCACATCTTAGCTGATATTTAAATCCTTTGGATGATCTGATTGTTGGTGAAGATACTTGGTCTCATGTGAACATTTCCTAACCGATTATATTCTGTGTTAGAAAGCTGAAGCGTGGCTGGAGTTCACTGGAAGGAGAATTGACCCTTCGTGTAGATGCAGGGTTCCTAGGCCCATGGACCTCAGACAGGCCTAGTGTACTCCTGAAGGCAGGTGGAAGGTGTTGTTTGAAGTGAACTGTATTTTATTTTCCTCAAGAAATTCTTGAGCTGATTCTGTGACGTGAACATCTAAACAGGGTAACCGGATTCTGACTGCACGGCTGAAATAGGTTTATACATTCTTCTTTCTTCCACCTTTTCAAACAAAATGGTAAATAATTTTGTTTCCAAGCGAATACCATGTCCATTTTTTACCTTGACAGGTCTTATTTTAATGAGCAATTTGCTTTATCCAGTAGTGCATTAGCCAAGTGTTTCCTGATTTTATGCAGCAAGTGTTTACATCCAGCCTGTGCGGCCTCCATCTCGACGGTTCCCCTGTCCTGGGGTGAGATATTCACAGCAGACACTGTCTACACTGCCTACGGCTGGTCCAGTTTTAATGGGACGTTCGTGTTAGCAGCCAGGTGGTCTCGTTGGCTTCCTCTGCCTAAGGGAAGGCTAGTTATTCTGAAGAGGAATTAGAGCTCACTTTCAGTTACATCCCACAAGAATGCCAAGGTTTGCCAAACTCCCCTGGGTAGAACTGTTGTCCTGTGGTCACTGTTTGGAAGGCTGGTGGCATAACCCTGTAGTAGTGGCGATGCTGAGGGGTCACTCTTGATGTTCTGTGCGGTGGCCGGCTGCAAGCACTTGTTTCTGGGGAATTCGCCAACCCGAGTTTTTAGATGTGATGTGAGTTTGCCTTTTTACACGGGATAAGAATAAGATCATCAGCCCACTTTATTATAATATGAAACAAAAGCCATTGTGACTGAAACACAGAGTTCTGTGTGACTCACAGCACCATAAAATATGCCTTGTACACAGAGTTCCAAGGAGATTTATAACTTTCGGGCACCGTTTATTACAGCAAGTACTGATTAAAGTGGCGAGTGGACAAAGTCTCTTTAGCCACCACAAAATAAAAATAACAGCTCCCTTTTCCCACAAAACCCAACTCCCAAGCATTTGGATTTAAAGGCACCAGTTCCTAGATGAAGCTGTTGGGTCCATCTCTTTGTTGTAATGTTACCAGCTGCTTTTGACCCATTTGGCTCCTTAGAGCTACTCCCAGCAGTGAAAGGAGTCGTCATCAGAGGACTGTGTGAGGGAATTTGATTTAATTCTCCATATCATTCTTTTAACTAGAGACAGCATAAAATTGAATTTGGCTAAGCTTACAAGGGTGCCATGGAGGATGATGGATTCTCTTGACTACTAGTGTTCTATGTGAAACTTTTATTTTCCCCATTCTTTACTTGAGGTTAAACATGTTTATCATAATGACTGTGCTGTTGACAATATATATTTCAAACAGGCTCGTAATGCCTTCCACTGTAAATTGAAACTTCTAAAAATGAGCCGTACTTCAACCTTTAAAATATTATTTATGATATGAAAACCTTTACTTGTCTAGAGCAGCTAAATAACTTGCTAATATTAAGAAAATTGAACCTAAGTTATTCTTTTAGGATCCATAGCCCGTTGCTTTAAGGAAAAAAAAAAAGGAAAATAAAGCAAATCAGCTTTCAATTCTTATGAAAATTATTGTCAGTTTAACACACAGATGAATTATCTCATTTCTCTGAAATCATACATGTATGTTTTGTGCTTTGCCTTTCTAGTAGAAAAAAACGGGAAAACAGATGTTCATTTTAGTAGTACTAGCATGGGGAGTGGAAATAAATCCACCTTGTAGAATATTTATTTACAACAAGAGCTTTTTAAATATCTGTGTCTGTTGCATTGCAGGACACAACATACAAGTGAGCTTGCTTTTTGGCTTTCTGTCTATGACAGCGACACAGCTCTTCATTAACTGGGAATAGGAGAAAGCTGTGTTAGAAGAACTAGACCTCCTTCTTCTGTTCCCCAGAGGTAATGTTTATACCTTGTCCTTATATAAATACCTCTTAGTTGCTAGATGTCCATCTGTATACCATTCTGGAGCCTCTAAACTAGTGTCTGAAAGATGACCTTGTAACTTGCTTTGTTTATACATCTGCCAGGACAATATGTTATCTTTCCTTAAAAATGCAAATGTGTTCCTTGCAATGCAGAGCCCTTCAGTCAACAAATAAATTGAGGTAAAGACGGTACCTAATACCCGTTTAATTTAAATTCATTTTATAAACATAAAGATGCCTTTTAAGAGAAGCTTTAATTCCTACTAGCACCTTGATTTGTGGTTGCCATGGAGAATCAAATCTGTCATTTGACAAGAAAAGTCACCCATTTATGACAACACTTTATCTTGTCTCTCCAGGGGAAGAAAATGTCAAAAGTGAGAGCAGAAAAAAATAAAGCTTTGAAACACCAGAATTTCTTGATTTCATTTTTATTATTCAGCTATCATATCCTTTCTGATAATAGCAACTTGGTGAAAATAAATAATGTTCCTACAGTAAAATCAAATATTTCCTATTGGAATGGACAAGGTTCTTTGTGACTGTCAGCGCTGTGAAGTCTGGCAAGAAATAGTGTTATTAGATAAACCTGCGGTGCCCAAATCCCATTTTCTTTTCATTATAGTGTCAAAATAATTATACCTGTGTAATTTGGGTAAGAAATTGCAGAATAAGTAAAATGGTCCATTGCGAGAGATTGCTTTATGCTTGTGTTCCTTACAGGGTGGGGTTCCTACTAGTTGAAGAAATAAATGCTGAGGGAAGGTATTATCGTCTGAATAAAGACATAGTGCGGGTCTTCCATATTATTTGCTAAATGGGTAGGTAAATGCTATATACTGTTACTTTTCCTGCATACCTATTTTGCAAATCATAGTAAAAAGGCAGAATGTTTTAAGTTGCCATGAACCAGGATATTGCATTTTCCCAGAGACTTCAAAAAAAAAAAAAAAAGATGTCTTCTGGTCTGATCTGATGCATACTGGGACTCTTGCAGATCGAGTTGCACCTTGAGAGATTTAAAATAGTGACCCAGGGTGGTTCTGTCTAATGAAATGTGCTTGTGTTAATATATATGTGAGTATCATATATGTGAACACATAGACATCAGAAGTGTATTTTGCCTGTGTTTCTGTTTTCGTGGTTAAACTCTGACTCTGTTTTGAGGTTTGCATTGAACTAAAATGTTGGTGTTCCGCCCAAGTTAGCACATGAAAATAATGTGCGCTGCATCTTTCTCAAGGGGCAGTGTTTTTGATTGTTGGAGTGTTATACAGCTTGATGTGGTTCAGAAACGAGGTAATCTTGTATCAATGAGATAGTATTGTAATTGCAAACCCTTTAAAGGTTTAGTGTAAATAACTGACTGGTAGGGGAGCTGCTTTCTGGAAGAGTCGTGCTTTCATAAGATTACGAAAATAGAGAGAAAGGAAAGGGTTGAACTCTCATTTACCTGAAATTGGCACATGGTGCTGGAGTCATCGCCAATACGGGTTGAGATCTGCTGTGGGGAGCCCGCAGTATAATAGTCCCTGTCCTGCATGCCCACGTTGGGAGATATGAAGCAGGATGCTTTTTGCTGAAAAGAAGAAAGCACAGAGAAGAAATGGAGAAGGCTTGTGGGAAGCAAACCTACCAATAAATATCAGTAAAAATATATCTCACGGGTCTGTCTCTTGATGGCCTGGATTGTGCGTGTCGGACAGACTGCGAGTTTTTACCCAGTCGTTGAGCCATTTCCCCTCCTGTTTGTGTGTGCATGAGCTCTCAGCTGCCGAAGTGTGAGATGTGGTATGCTGAAATACGCTCCAAAGGGATGTGCCCTCAGCAGGAATCTGCAGGAACACTGCTGTTGTGAACTCATGCTCACTTGTTACTTGACAGTGTGATCTGTTGGGTCTTCTACTTTGTGGAAGTTGATGCTTTAATTTTGTGGCGATGGAGATTGAGATGTGCAGACCTAGCCCACGTGGTGACTTGGCTCTCATGATTATTGATAGTATTTAATGTGTATGCTTGGCAGAAAGGGAGCATGTGTTTGCTTTTCGGTGAAGAGTGGCCCACCCGGATTGATAATGAAAATGCAACAGAGTACAATGACTATAATTTACATGGACGCTCGACTTGTGTGGGACACAGGCGTGTGGATTTGCTTGAATCCGCTGTGTATTGCTATGTTAGTATTGCTATGTTAGGTAGGGTTTTCTGGCTTCTATCTTATCGAATTTCTTTTTTTATTTTTTAGGGTATTTTGTAATGTGGCTTTTACTACTATAAGTTTGTTTTACTTTGCTCTCTGTGGATTTCTGAATGCTTTCCCCCCTTTTTATAAGTTTCCTGATGAGAAAAAGCAGAGATGTTTAACAACATGGTAGAGCTAGGTGAATGAGTCAACTCTGCCTTCAGTAGCCTAGAATCCTGTGAGCACCCTCAAATCCCCATCTTCATATTCTGATAGGAGAACCCGTGACTGTATAGTCTGCTTTCTTTGAGGATAAGTGACACACCTTTGAGGTAAATTATCTGGGCTTTCCTTACCGTATAGGGCATTTTTTGTAGCAATAACCCACAAAATTTCTTTCTCTAAAAGTAGAGCCACTGACAGTTATTAGTTTCCACAGATTTTTTTTTTTCCTGGAATGCATGCACGCACGCGCGCGCGCTCTCACACGCACATTGATTCTTTGACATTTAGCCTGTTGATTCTAAGAATATGGTTGCCCTGTTGTTAATAAAAATGCCTAGCATATTTAGCACCTCTGGCTATGCAGTGGCTAAGAGCTGCAGGTACTAACCAGAAGGTCAACAGTTTGAATCCTCTTTAAAAACTCTGTAGGGTATTTCTCCTGTGTCCTGTAGGGTCAGTGAGCTGGAATGGACTCGATGGCGACAGGATATTTCCGTCATCATTCAGTTTAGGTGTCTCATGGTAGCTCCCTAAGTGGGCACTGCTGTGATGTTCATCTTCTAGAATGCAAATGGTGCTAAAGAAGGGAGTTCTTGGAAGTGTCCCAAAGTCCCAAAGCCAGTGCATGTAGAGCTGGATTTCAAATTCAAGCAGCCTGCACTCGTAGTCTGTGTTCTTGATCGCATTTCCTAGGGCGAAGAAAAAGCAGGCTGGGGGTAAAGGTGAATGCTGAAAGTATATTTTGGTTTATTCTGGTATTTCTGATGTTAACAACTGGTATATAAAATACCAACTCAGTACATTTGAAACTGTGTTGCATGCTAAAAAATACAAGAGCCAGTACCTCCCATTGAACGTAGGTTCTTGGCTTCTGCAATAATGAAAGTAACAGAAAACCTTATTTACATTTTAGAAAGTTTCCTCCGATTTCCTGTTTGCCAGGCTTTTGTGTGTGTCCCTCTTGCCACTTCTCGTGTGTGTGTTGTTCCCACTGCACACACTTTATAGAGCGAGGCTGAGCAGTGTGTTGGTTTGCTAGAAAAGTCACATGGTACATCTTCCCTGGGGACTGACTGTTGCTGCTTTCATTCAGAATACTTGAATCATCAAAGCAAGGGCAACTGTTAGTTCTTCCCACAGCTCTGACTTCTTCCTCTTGGAGTGACTGTTTGGCTCTCCTTTCTGGAAAGCTTTCATCCAAGTTACTTTGTCTGAAGGCTCACCTCATTGTGTTTTGAATGCTGTCGAATTATAGTTATGTTTTTGCAACTTAATTCAATGCAGAATACTTTAGACTGAAAAGTGAAATGCAGTTTTTATTAAACCATCCTTGCCCTTTCCTGCAGATCTGTGGTGATTAGGTACACGATAAAGCTAGAGAGTGTTTGCACCCCACACTGCAGGCGCCCAGGTTCCCTATGGGTAGCTCTTGTTCTCTCCAAGTAACTAGTGTCAGGGAATGGGAGGCCACTGGAAGTCCAACTCTGGAAGACTTTCTGACCCTTCGATTTAATGGAAAGTTGTTTTGGCTTCTACCCCAGGGTTGGAACTTGGCACTTGAAAGCATGAAGTGAGAGAGACGCTGGGAAGCAAACATGCCTCGTTCTCCCTCACGGTGCAGTTAATTAGTTCTTTGAAATACCACTCCATCCAACGTTTAAGAGTTTTCTGCATTCTTTTTATCAAGACTGTATCAAAAGCAGCATTTTCTTAAACATTTAAGTAAGCTTTTATTTAGACCCTGTTTAAGAGCTAGTTTTCAAGTTTTCTTTAATTAAAAAGAAACGGTGTTTAATGACTAACAGTGAACATATAAGGGGTTATTTATTGCTGCTTGTTAAATCAGTAGGTTGGGTCCTAGACAAAGTGAATATTAGATTTGGAGTGAGCACTTCCATTCTTGAGCAGGCATGTTTTTGTTGAAAGGCATACACAGGGATGCACTCTCAGATGTGTGCCCATGTATTTCAGAAAGAGAGGGGCATGTGCATGTGCAGATGTGGTATTTTCTGTGAAGAATTCAGCATGGGAAGCAGGTGTGTGATGTGATCTTAGCAAGAAGGCACACAGTTTGTTTACATAGTCCACTATAAGGAGGCGCGTATCGTTCGTAGTAATTCTAGAACAATACCTCTACCCCTTCGCTTTGGAGCAGATAAAAAAACTATGACTTGCTTTTTGAAATGCATGTAAATCACACGGTTGTAGTATGTGGATCAGTTTAGTGGTATGTTGAAACTAACCTATAAATACAGCACTGAAGGAGAAGCCAATGTGAAGTTGCTGGGAGGACTTTAGTTTCTGGGTTTGTATCTGAAGGCTACCAAAATGAAAACCAACCAACCAAACACAGAACAAACAAAAACCCACTGTTCCTGCTGCTGCTGCTGTTGCTATCAATTCCAATTCATGGCGACTCTGTGGGTTTCAGGCTACGATGATGCTCCGTAGGGTTTTCAAATGGCTATACTTTTGTGGAAGTAGACGGCCAGGACTTTTCACAGACACCTGTAGGCGGATGAGTCACACGAACCTTTTGGATAGTAGTCTGTAGTCCAGTGCATGCCATCTGTTCCACATAGGCAGTTTACCTGGGTTATAATGTGTCTCAAACTGTAGCATGCCCCAGGACCACCTGGGTATTACGGATTTCAGTTAGGCTGGTCTGAGATGAGACTTGGAAATCTTTCTTTTTATTGCACTTTAGATGAAAGTGTACAGCTCAAGTTAATTTCTCATACACAAAGTTATACACTTACCGTTAAACCACTTCCACTGAAGTCCCTGTAATGTGACAGCACATTCTCCTTTTCTGCCTTGGGTTTCCTGTGTCCCTTAAACCATCTCCTGTCCCTTTCTGCCTTCTCAGCTTGCCTCCAAACAGAAAATGTCCTTTTAGATTCCTGTGACTACTTTTAACTAAGAAACATACTCTTCACAAGTATTGTTTTGTAGTCTAGTCTAATCTTTTTCAGAAAAGTGTGCTTCAGGAATGGTCTTATTATGTTAACAGAGAGTCTGGGTGCCTTCTGGGGTTCCTTCAGTCTCAATCAGATTATGAAATCTGGTATTTTCACGTGAATTCGAATTCTGCACCCTGCTTTTCCCTTGCTGCGTTAGGGACTCTGTGGTCATTAGTGGTGGTTGGGAATCATCTAGCTCTTTTGGTCTCAGGCTGATGTAGTCTCTTGTTTTATGTGACCCTTTTGTCTCTTGAGCCAACATATTCCCTGTTTCTTTGTTGCTCTTCATTTGCCTTTTCTCCAGGTGGTTTGGGACCAGTTGATGCATGTTAAATGCCCACTGCCAAGCATTTAAGACTCCAGATGCCACTCAGCAAAGTGGGATGCACAATGTTTTCTTTAATAAACTTGGTTATGCCAGTTGACCTAGTTGTCCCCTAAAACCATGGTCCCCAAAGTCCCACCCCTGCTGTTGTGTCCTTCAGAGTGTATTGTATTCAGGGAACTGCTTTTGATTTAGTCCAGTTGTGCCAGCTTCCCCTGTGTTCTGTGTTGTCCTTCCTGTCACCTAAGGAAGTTCTTGTGTGCCACCTGGATAGTGAGTTCTACTGTCTGTCATTCTTCACCCTCAAAGAATGTTTTCATCTTTCTTTAATCTTTTTCTTGAGTTATTTATAATAGTGGCATCATACAGTATTTTTTCTTTTGTAACTGAATAGTTTCACTTAGTGTAAGCCTTCCAGATTTACCAAGGTGTGAGATGTTTTGCAAGTTCATCCTTGTTCTTTATTGCTGCATAGCACTCCATTTGATGAATACACACTAATTTGTTTATACGTTTATCTGTTGATGGGCATCTAGATTGTTTACATCTTTTTACTATTGTGAACAGTTATACAGTGAACATAGGTATGCGTATATTTGTTTGTGTGATAGCTCTTCTCTATGATGTATTTCAAGGAGTGGGATTGCTGGATAATGTGGTACTTCTATTTCTAGCTTTTTAAAGGAGCCCTACATTGATTCCCACAGTGGTTGTACCATTTTACATTCCCACCAGCAGTATGTGGGTATTCTGTTCTCTCTACAACCTCTGCAACATTTATTATTTTATGTTTTATGGATTAATGCCTGACACCCTTGTTGGGGTGAGGTGGTATCTCGTTACAGTTTTGCTGTGCATTTCTCTAGTGGCTGAAGATTGTGAGCGTTTCCTCATGTGTGTCTTAGCCACCTGAATGTGTTCTCTGGTGAAATGCCTATTCATATCCTTTGCCCATTTTTTAGTTGGCTTATTTGTCTCCTTATTGTTGAGGTTTTCCAGTATGTTGTAGATTATAGAGATTAGATTCTGACAGGGTGTGTCATAGTCAATTTTTTTTTCCCTCAGCCTGTAGGTTGTCTTTTTATTCTTTTGGTGAAATTTTTTGATGAGCGTAAGTGTTTGACTTTCAGGGGCACCCAGTTATCTGGTGGCTTTTCTGATGTTTGTGCACTGTTGTTTATGTTTTCTGTTTGTGCCATGTATGAGGGCTCTTAGCGTTGCCCCTGTCTGTCCTTCTGTGATCTTCATCGTTATAGATTTTATATTGAGCTCTTTTGATTCATTTTGAGTTAGATTTTGTACATGGTGTGAGGTGTGGGTCTTGTTTCATATTTTTTTTTTTTTTTGCAGATGGATACTCAATTATGCTAGGACCAGTTGTTAAAATGAATTTTTCCCCCCCATTTAATGGACTTTGGGCCTTTGTTGAGTAACAGCTTTCCTTGGTAAATGGATTTATGTTTGGATTCTCAATTCTTTTTTTTTTTTATTATCACTGAGTGAAAATGTACATTCCCATATAGATTTACATGCCCACCTGTATGCAGCTTCCACTGCTCTCCCTGCTTGGTGACAGCACACTATTCCTCTCTGCTCCATGTATGTCTCATCCTCCCAACAGCCTCCTTTCCCCTCCTTTCCACCCACTCTCCTTTCTCCAGTCAGAGGTCAGCAGGATTGATATGCTATAGATGCATAGAACCATAAAGTGCATCCAGTATATGGTCACTCTGCATTGCCAAGTCCAATCCATTAATTTCCGAAGAGTGGACCTTCGTTAAGATTTATGGGCAAGGGCAGCATCAGGGCCAGGTGCTGTGCTCCCAGGGGAACCCTGAAGCCACTGGACCATCAATTGCAGATTCTCAGTTCTGTTCCATTTGTCTGTGTGTCTGTTGTCGTACCAGTACTGGGCTGTTTTGACTGCTGTAGAGGTAAAAAGGTTCTGAAGTCAGGCTTCCCACTTTGTTCTTCTTCTTCAGTAATAATTGATTGATCTAGGGCCTCTTCCCTTTCCATGTGAACGTGGTGGTTTATTTCTCCGTCTCATTAAAAAAATGTCTTTGAAATTTGCATTGGGAATGCGTTGTATCTATAGATTTCTTTCAGCAGAATTGACATTTCCGCAGTGTTGTGTTTACCTGTTCATGAGCACGGTATATCTTTCCGCTTATGCTGGTCTTGGTTTCTTGCAGTGATGTCTTGTAATGTTCTTTGTATGGATCTTTTCTGTCTGTTAGATTTTTTCTTCCCCTGAGTATTATATCTTTTGGGTGGCTATTTGCTCTTTGAAGTTCTCTTCGTTGGTAGAGCAGTTCAGTTGATTTTTGTGTGTTTATCTCGTATTCTGAGTCTTTGCTGAATTCTTTTAATTACAGTAATTCCTTTGGATTATTTAGGATTTTCTGTATGTAAGATCATATCATTTGCAAAAAGAAATATTTCTACTACTAACTTACAATACTTAAATATAAAGTCGCTTTTTATTTCTTTTTGAAGCCTAAACCTCCAACAGAATTTTGCATAAGAGTGGTGATAAAGGGCATCCTTTATCACCATTCTCAAGGTGCTGCTTTCAGAGTCACCAGTCAGGATGATGTCGGTGGTTTGTAAAAATGCCCTCTATTATGTTGAAGGATTTCCTCTGTATTCAAATTTTGCTGAGAATTTTTATCATGAATGGGTATTGGACTTTGTCACATGTCTTTCCTGCATCAATTGGTTAAAAGCATTTGATCCCAGTTTTATTTATGTGGTGGATTATATTATTTGTTTTTTCTAATGCTGAACCATCCCAGCATACCTGATATGAATCCCACTTAGTTGTGGTGAATTATTTTTTTGTTTTGTTAGTAAATTCTATTGGCTAGAATTTTGTTGAGGATTTTTGCGTCTGTGTCTATGAGGGATACTGGTCTGTAGTTTCCCTTTTGTGTAGTGTCTTTACCTGGTTTTGGTATCAAGATGACGTTGGCTTCATCAGACGAGCCTGGGGGGGTCCCATCCTTGTCTGTGCTCTGAAATACTTCTAGTAGTCGTGGTTTTAACTCTTCTCTGAAGGTTTGGTAGAATTCTCCGGTGAAGCTGTTAGGGGCAGGATGGTGGGGGGATGGGGGGGAGGGGGCGGGGAAGTTTTAAATTACATTTTCAGTCTCTTCTTTTGTTAAAGATTTATTTAGTTGTCCTACTGCTGTGTATGTTAGTTTAGATAGGTAGTATGTTTTTAGAAATTTGCCCATTTCCTCTAGCTTTTCAGTTTTGTTGGGATATAGTTTTTCATAATATTCTGTTAAGATTCTTTTAATGTCAGTTGGATCTATTGTGGTGTCTCCTATCTTATTTCTTATTCAGTTTATTTTCTTTCTCTCCTGTTATGCTTTTGTCAGTTTGGCCAGAGGTTTACTGATTCCGTTGATCTTTCTGAAGAACCACCCTTTAGTCTTGTTGACTCAGCTTTTTTTTTTTTTTAAATTCTCTATTTCATTTAAATCTGCTGTAATTTTTATTATTTTCTTCTGGTGCCTAAATGTTTCTTTTTGCTCTCTGTGTTCAATTTGTAGGGTTAAAGTTTTGATTTTTACCTTTTCTTCTTTTAGATGTGTGCACTTACTGCTGTAAATTGACCTCTGAGCACTGCTTTTGCTGTGTCCCAAAGGTTCTGCTAAAATGTTTTCATTCTTACTTGATTCTGTGAATTTCTTTATTCTATACTTGATGTCTTCTAATAACCCAGTAGTTTTGGGGCTAGATGTTGTTGAGTTTCCATGTATTATTTTCTATTTTTAAGGCTTTATGTTCAGAAAAGATGCTTTATAATACTGTGATGTTTTGGATTCTTCTAAGGCTTACTTTGTGCCTGATATGTGGTTTGTTCTGAAAAATGTTCCATGTACATTAGAAAAGAATAGTTACCTGCTATTGGGTGGAGTGTTCTGTATATTTCTATGAGATCAGTTTGGTTTGTTGTGGCGTTTAGATCTTCCGTGTCTTTACTGAGTTTCTTTCTTGGTATTCTGTTCTTCACCAAAAGCAGTGTGTTGAAGTTTCCTGCTATTGTTGTGAAACTGCCTAATTTCTCTTTTCAGTGATGTTGGAGTTTCTTTTATGTATTTTGAAGCCTTGTCATTGGGTGTATAAATATGTATTATGGTTATCGCTTCCTGGTGTATTGGCCCTGTAATCACTATACAGTGTGCGTCTTTATCCCTTGTGGTGGATTTTACTGTAAAGTCTGTTTTATCAGAGATTAATATTGTCACTCGTTGTTGTTGTTTTGATAGTTGTTTGCTTGATATACTTTTTGATTGTTATTTGGTATTTTTTGATTGTTGTTTGATATATTTTTTCTGTCATCCTTTGAGCTTTGTTTGTTTCCTTAAATCTACAGTGTATGTCTTTTAGGCAGCACATAGATATATCTTTTTTGTCTGTTCAGCCCCTTTCTCTTTACTGTTACATTTAGCCCACTACATTCAGCATAATTATTGATAGGCAAGAGTTTAATGCTGTCTTTTTTTTTTTTTGGTCTGTATGTTGTTGCCAGTTCCTTTGTTCCCCTTAATTTTCTATGCTGAGTCATTTTTCTTTATGTTATTTTCTTTTCATCTTTCTCATTGTTGTTGATTTTGTATTTGCTGAGTCTTTTATGTTTTTCTTTTTTATTTTCATGTGTAGATTTATTAGTCTCTTTTGTGGCTACCTTAAAATTTACCTCTACTTTTTAAGTTTAAACCAGTCTTTTATTTCTTGATATTGTTTTCACTTCCTCTTCATATTAAAGGTCTGTGGCTGTTTTAATTCCTCTTTTGAGTATTAATGCTGTCATCTTTTATATACTGATGTCTCTTTTCTGTTTTCAGTGTCTTACCTTTGACTTATTTTTGTGACTTCTCTGTCTGTTTTATCTGGTAGTTCTTCCCTGTGTTCTAGTTTTCACTTGTTATCTGATGTTACTGTTTCTCTAACCAGAGGATTCCTGTTAGTATTTCTTGTAATTTTGGTTTGGTTTTTACTAATTCTCTTAACTTTTGCTTATTTAGAAATGCCCTAATTTTGCTGTCATATTTGTAAGACAGTTTTACTGGATACGTAATTGTTGTCTGGCAGTTTTTTTCCTTCAGGTCTTTACATATGTCATTCCATTGCTTTATTGTTTGAATAGTTTTTTCTGAGTAGTTAGAGCTTCATTTTATTGGCTGTCCTATGTAGATGATTTTTTTTTTTTTTTTTAATTCTTAGCTGTTCCTAAAATTCTCTGTTCTTGGTTTTGGGAACTGATTATGTTTCAGTGGCTTTTTTTTCTCCCCCCTGTGTAGAGCTTGCTGAGCTTCTTGGACAGATACCTTCTGTCTTGCATGATATCAGGAAAGTTTTCTGTCAATAAATATTCAGCATTTCTCTCTATATTACCTTTTATCTTTCCTTGTTATAGTACTGTTATCATTTGTAAGTTGTTCCTCTTTATTGAGTCCTGTATAATTCTTAGGGTTTTTTCATTTTTTAAAATTCTCTTTTTCTCCCTCAAATAATTGGTGTCAAATGCTTTATCTTCAGTCACACTAATCCTGACTTCCATTGCCTCAATTCTGCTCCTATGACTTTCTTTTGAGTTGTTTAATTCTGAAAGTTCATTGTTCATCTTTTAGATTTCTGTTTGCTGTCTCTCTATGGCTTCTTGTAGCTTGTGAAATTTGTCATTATTAACTTGTATAACCTTCTTAAGTTTTTGTCTTGATTTATGTGTGTGTTTGTTTGCTTAGTACGCTTTCTGCCTGATCTCTCGAAGAGTTCTGAATTCTACTTTGGGTACTTCCAAGACCTTCTGTTCCTCCAGGAGATTTCTTAGTTATTTGGGTTGGTTGCTTACTGAAGCCATCATGGTCTGCCCTTTTCTTTGATTTTATATTTACTCTTGTCTCTGAGCTATCAATATGTCATTATATTTGTTTATTTTATACTTGCTTACCATGTCGTCTTGTTTCAGTGTGATACGCCCCAATAGGCTGGTTGTGTGAGCTGCTTTGATTATTGGCATCTTTGAAGCTCCCATGTCCTGTCACTGGGTGATTATACCTGTCACTAGGTATGTGAGGCCAGGAGTCCACTAACTTGCATTATATGGATTTAGATCAAGTGTCCAAGTCATTAGTCACTGAGTGTGTGGTGCAGACTCTCACCTGTAGTATTAGACAGGCAGGATTGTATTTGGAGTTGGCAATGCTTTCTGGCTGCAGTAGGGTGTTACATACTGGTCAAGGTAGGGGGCTGTCAGCAGGCCCTGAGTGCCTGGGTGGAAGGCATGTCCCTTTTTTGTAGAGTGCGTAGGTGGCTGTAAGGACTGGGAGGTACCACTTATTCATGGACCCCTGCAGCAGGTGGCTAGGTGGAGTGGGTGGATCCATCACTCCTCATCCTTTTGATGTGGGCAGGTGAGCACCCTGCTTAGCGGGGCACGGTGGTGTCAAGTCTTATGAATCTGCCACTCGCTCTTAGTTGTTGCAGTTGAAAATAGCCATCAGATGTATACCCTGTTCTTCCGTGCTAATTAGAGCCTATGCTGTTGAAATAGGTACACACGAGTCTGGGCAGGGTTGAAGGGTGTTCAGAGTCCATGGACTCCTTATGCCTGTACTTAGGCAAAGAGGGTTGTGCTGAGTTCCCACCTCAGGGGAGCTGTTTCTTTTCCATAGCTGGGAATGGCTCAGGGTGTGTGATAGATCCTGCTTCTGGCCCTGGGGGTGCAGCAGTTGCTGAAGCTAGACCGGGAAAGGAGCAGAATGGAGAGGGGATGAGTGAAAGAGAGAGAGGTACTTCTTAGAGGAAGGGAAGTGTTTTTGAAGCTGTGCAGTATGTTAGACTCTTGCAGTTAACTTTTGCAGATTCAATGCCACTTCTTCCTGGTTCTGGAGGCTTGAGCAGACTCTCCACCTGGGTTTCTCCTGGTGTGAAAAATGTTCTCCAAGCTTTACAGCCTGCCTCAGCTCACATATACTGGCTAATCCAGCCAGCAGGGTGCCAGCCGTGTCAGGTCTTGCAAATTCTCAGTGCTTGTGAACTGCCTCTCCCTCTCCTTCTGCCTAATCCAACTTCTCAACTTTATCTTTGATGTCCAGGGCTTCTAGATTGTCATATATAGTCATCCCCACTTCCCCCACCCCTGTGCCTTTGTAGTATGAAGGGAAACCCTGGTGGTGTAGTGGTTAAGAGCTGTAGCTATTAACCAAAAGGTCAGCAGTTTGAATTCACCAGTTGCTCCTTGCAGACACTATAGGGCAGTTGTACTCTGCCTTTTAGGGTTGCTGTGAGTTGGAATCAGCTCATTGGCAACTAGTTTCATTTTGTTGCTGTTGTAAGAAAGACCACAGGAAGCATCTTAGTACTCTGGCTTCCTGGCCCAACCCCTGTACATCTTTATTTTTTACAAACTCTTCTGATGATTCTAATCCAGGCATTGTGAAGACTCACAAATGTTCTAGAAGTTAGGGAACTGTCTTTACCATCGTTAGAAATAGTACTTCTCATGCCTTGGTGTGTGAAAGGATCGCCTGTGGATCATGTTGACATGCATGTTCTTGTCCCACAGGACTGAGGTGGGCCTGGGACCCTGCATCCTCTACAGGTTCCACACTGATATCCTTGGAGTTCGTCCATGACCATGACTCATCATTGTTGAGCCAGTTCTGACTTTCTAGTAACCCCTATAGGGCAGAGTGTGACTGCACCATGGGGTTTTCAAGCTGCTGGTGGATCCAAGTTACTGACCTTTTGGTTAGCATCTGAACTCTTAACCAGTGCACAACCAGGAGTCCTGCTGAGTGAGGTTCAGTCATTTATGTTGCACAGCTTTTGAAAAGAAAGGCAAAATTTTAAAAACAACCATTTGGATGCCTTTTGTTTTTGCTCTTTTCTCTTGAATGAGCACCTCTCTGCCTTCACTGCTGCTTCAGTGTGTAATCACCTCTGTAAACATTAAGGGCTGATTTTACAGAAGGTGAAAAGACGATGCAATTCCTCAAGGATGTGGAGACACAAACATTTTAAATTAGCCCCAGTGACCCTGACTCTGATGGCACTTGAGGTATGCAGCTTTCTGAATTGGACAAAGGGGCAGTTAAAATTCCATAGGGACACATTCGTTCACTTCATCTGCTGCTCCTGTTATGTAACAAAACAGAGAGACTGCAATTCGAAACTTCTGGGCCACTGGAGAGGGTTATCTTGCAAAAGAGGGCTGAGAAAAGTATTAGTGTAATTCAGGATTTTCCAGTGAAAATACAAGTATTTGCTTTTTGAGGGATTGGGTGGCAGAAGAGCTGGTTTAGTGGAAATCCTCAAAGTCAGACCAGATCCCTTTCAGAGTTATAGCCCCCTTTCAGGCTTGTTATGATCATTGCCTTGAGCACAGTTACCTGGTTCGTATTCAGGTTTTAGGACTTTATCTCTTTTTTTTTTGCGTAAAAAGACTCTTGTGAAGAGGAATGTGGCTGGTGGGCTCAACTCTCAGTTTCGTTAGCATTCCACTGTGACATTTTTTTCAGTGGATAAGATTCTAGATCCTGAGGATGATACTGGTTATCTTAGTGACTTCAGACAAGTGGCAAAGACTTCGAGGCAGGAGGGAAGGGCTCTGTGTTTCCTTTCTTAAAATGTAGGACATATACTTAAGTGATCATTATGAATCCGTCAACTCCTTGCTTTTATGTTAAAATCCTTTTACAACCTACCCTTGGATTACACCTGTTGGGCTGCCTGGATCACAGTCAACCTAGTTTAGCTGGTAAGGTACCCAAGATAGCCAGTTTTTAGAATATCCAGTCTCATATGAGGCCTGACAATTAAGTCCATGAACTCAATTGTTCTAAGTGCTGCATACCTCATTGCTGAATATCACTGTGGCCACCTTCAAAGTACTCCCCTTGGGAAGCTACACGCTGATGCCAGCACCTAGTCCACCCTTTAAAGAAGTTTTGGATCTCTTTCTGGATTGGCTGTTGCACATGGTGGCATGGTGGCAAGTTTGAAAACTTAATTGCATGGTTGTCTGTGAGAGAGTTTTTAGCCTGTAAACCAATAACTGTACTGGAACACCCTGCCTGCTCAGCTGATCCAGGCCTCAATGAGTTTTTTCTTTACCCGAAGATAAAGGAAATATTGTAAGGAAGCCATCTTAATGACATTCAGTACATCAAAGGAAATATGCTGACAGCTCTAATGGCCATCCCAGGAAAACAGTTGCAAAGTTGCTTTGAAGGGTAGACTAAGTGCTGGCATCAGTGCGTAGCTTCCCAGGGGAGTCCTTCAGGGTGGCTGTAGTGATCATTCAGCAATGAGGTATGTAGCACTTTTTCTAGGATTAGTTTGTGAACTTCATTGGCAGTCCTTGTGTATCATTCACCTAGAAGAATGCATGTGATAAATTCAGATTTTGAACCAATAACCTGCTTGTCCAGTAGACATAAATCTGGGTGTTACAGGGATGGGGTGAGGATGAGGAGGGATCTCACTTTACTGATGTTGCCTGGATTTAGCTGGCTGATCATGGCATTTTTCATGAAGTTGTATCCTTATTTCTCTTCCTCAGGAAGTAGGCAGCATGGAATAGAATCATAGAATTTTGGTGCTGCTAGAAAGGACACGAGGGAGCGTCTAGTCCAGGTGCTTCATAGCCACACGGTTATGGGACCAAACAGGTCATTTAATACAAGCAAGCAGGTTGGGTGGGACTAGTGGAAGCCCAGATGTGAAGGGCGTCACAGCAAGTTGGTGTCAACCCTTTGAGCCGTACTAGTAGTGCTTCTTTTTCTCCAGATGACAGAAAGTGGGTGAGCTTATAAATAGTAAAATTAGTGTTTAGATTCCTTGGAGACTTGACCATTTTACCCACTGGGTCTCCACTGAGCAAAAGGGAAGAAGAGAGATAGACCATATATGGAATTTGTTTCCATTTTCTGGGAACACCAGCGAATATTTTCGGCAATTGAAAAGCTATCAAACATTTCATTACGAGTTGACTTGGAAAGGACATGCAGAAGCTGTGGCCCCATGGCTGTCAAAGAATGATAGGTCTTGACCACAGCAGTATTCACGTTTAGAGAGGCTTGCCTTATCCTTCAAAGTTCAGCCCTCTGTTAACAAAAATTCAACAGAAACCCCTTTGGGTCAGTAAATTCAAACCTTATCATTTATTCCGAACAGAATAAGAGTAATGCCTACAAACTTCTCCACTATTTCATGAAATCTAAGTTTTCCTCATCTGGCCTTGATGAATCTTTACATCTGCTTGTATTATTTACAAAAATTATTATATCGTAAGAATCACCTGATTGTTTGAATTGCTGCCTTTGACTACAGCTGCAGTACAATAAATTCCCTTACATTTATACACCACACCTTTGGTTTGAAGGTTGACTCAGTACTTAACTTCCTGATTATTTGGTTTTGAGACTAATTTCTGTAGCGTGTATTGGGGTTTTTGTATGCATGAGCTTTTCATCTTCCATTTAGGGTTCCCTTTGATGATGTTACTTCAGACATTGCAAGGAGGTAGATTGTAGAAACAGATACAAATTCACCTTTTGGGGTCTCCAAGGGCGTGTAATTTTGAGACTCTGCAGGTAAAATTTTTGCAATTGCACACACATCTTCACTGTATTGGCCCTGACTTTTGCCACAGAGAGGTGGGTGGCCACCTACACAGGAGATGCATGCCTCCATAAATGAGAAGGTACAATTCTCTTTTCTTGGAAAACGGTACCCTGGGAAGCTATTGTTTTACCTGTGAAGTCACCTGCCCAAAGGTAGCCTGGAGTTAGCACATACATTTTATTTGGGGCTTGGGCAATTCTTCTTCTGGCTAGATATCCCCATTCAACAACAACTTGGTAATTTAATATGTACACAGATGGGATCTAGTGTGTTTTCCTTTGTGGTTCCAGCACATTCTGCTCATTTTTGTTTGTATTTAACACAGAGAATGGCCACTGGGTGTGTTCCTCCCAGTGTGGAAAATACTGTGTACCCCAAAGCCCTTTCACCCATGTTCTGCCTTCCACTAGCTTCTCAGGACTGTTTCTAAAACTGCAATTTTTTTCATGACTGTATTGTTCATCAGGTTAAATTGTATTTAATTGGCTTTGTGTTTTGTCTTTTTGTTTCTACTGAAGGATTATTGAGAGTAGTTTTTTTTTGGAAAAAAAAATAAATGAAGCTTCATCATTTAAAACACATATAAAATTTCTTTAAAATGTCTTTTATTCCAGATCTCTTTATCTTCCCTCAGAAGCTTTCTCAGAATAAGTAGTGCATGTTGAGGTTTATCTTTGCTTTTATGTGCCGTAGCCACATGCTTAACATTGAGCACATTTGAGTTGCATTTCATTGGGCTTTCACAATCCCTTTATAAAGGGACTGATCTGTTAACATCACCCTCTTTAGATCTAGCAGACAGGATGTTCTCCCATACAAAGAAGTGCTCCGAGTCTTTCTAGCCAGCCAGTAAGTGAATGATTTCAGGCCTGGTGGGCAATCCTTGTGTCCATGCGAAACTCAGCCCAACCACAGTAGTAGGCAGCTGCATGTAATTTTGAACTCCACTCATTGAACTGTAATAAAACAATATAAGCACTGCTTCGGGGGAAGATTGGATGCAGTTATCCTTACACAAGGCTCGGGCATATGAAAGCAGTGCTGGCTGACAAGAGGATTTTGAGATTTGATTTTGATTGAATTGCAGAATTGAACAGGCCAGGAATGTCAGTGGAAGGCTAAACGCCTGTAGTGCCATAAAGTTTTATTCATGTGAGGCTTTCCAATATCAAGTAGATGGATTATTGGAAAAGGTGTCAAGGGACATGAAATGGAAGTGCCCAAAATGTAAAATGTAGGCAGGAGAGAAAAATTACTTCTTGCTTAGTATATAATTAGATCCCCCCCATCAAAAAATTTGGTGACATTGTTTATTTTTCCTTCTTTTTAAAGAAAAATAAAAGACCAGTTCATCGTATCACTTCTTCTGTTTCTTCAGGAGAAATTGAGTGTAGCATTGCATGCACAGGAGCTTCTCTCAGGCTACTCTTTAGTTCTGTTCTAAATTACCATAGAGTGATGGAGTTTCTTTAAAACGAAGAGGCGGGTGGACCAAGATTATGACTGTGCGTTAGGCACCGAGAATGATCACGTTCAGAAACGAGGAAGAGAGGGCACACGTTCACACACCCTAACACACTGACTTATTTCATAGTTCAAATCACTTTTCAATGCATGTGGATTCATAGATGCATTTCCATTACACAGCTGACAGCAGAATTTGTGTGGCCGTACAGAATGGCGTTCATTAATGATAAGTTAGTAGTTCTGTAGTTGGGTTATGCAGAATGCTGGACTGGGGAGGGCAAAGTTCATTGCATTTCCTGCCCTGGTTCTTTGTCCATGTGCAGTATTTCTGCTCAGATCTTCAGGGAAGCACATCTAAAAATCATGAGCATCGAGGCGAAGAATCACTTGGAATTTTTCAGACCTGAGTCAGTTTGTGCAGTATTTTACAACAAAGTCACTTTGGTTAAAGAATCAAAATTATTAATAGGTACATTTTGACTCTAATACACAGCCGTGATTTTTCTTTGTTTTACATCTTTCTCTTGTTCTAATGTATTTACCAACTTGTTAATTTAGAAATGAGGCTCTGTGCGGTTATAGTGGGAAAACCAGGAAGAAAATTCTCAACACTAAGGACCTATGTCTTTAAAGCCCCTTTGCACTTTTAATGCTCTGTTTATAACTACGTTGGGAAAGAAAAGGCCTGCCCTGCAATCAAAGTTATCTCTCTGAAATTTATAAAACTTTTATTTACCTCCTATTCTATAGATCTCCATGTTAGAATGTATTTAGTTATACTTTGTTATTGTTTAATTTTTCTAAAAATAAACTATGAATATTTATATAATCAAACAATGATTCATTTACAAGGGAGCCCTTGAAAAGAAGGAGGAAAAAAACCAGAGTCCTCAATTTGAGTGGTCACATGACATAATCAGTGAGTGGTCCCTTTAAATTTTGTGCGGCATCCTGTCACTGGCAGAAACGCTATCCGTGAATGGGGTTTTCTGCAGTTTATGGATTTAGCTGTGATTTGCATGGGAGAGGACAGGAAAAGGTTGTTTAGGGTCTTTGAAAGGAAATACACAATTGGGAAGGGCTGCCTTTGAACTTGGTAAGGTTCTAGGAAACCATCCTTTGCATGCGCTGCTTTGAACCATGAAATTTTGATCTTAATGGGACAGAGGTGTTATAATATTATCCATCAGTTTACGTCTTGACACTTCTGTACAAGTTATTGCACGCAAATGCATGAAAATCACATTTCCCCTCTATCTTTCTTTAACACTGGGCTAAGACAAACAGAGCACCTAGGGTATAAAGTTTAAGGAGGCTCTGCATTTGGACGACACTGAGAGTCAGTGCCTCCTTAAATCGTGCACCAAGGGACCTTACTTGCCCCTCCTAGTGTGAGTCCTACTTTGAACCCCAGTGGTGGGCTGTGTGGGAACGGAGAATATCCTTGACCCAAGTGAAGTATATCCACCTTTTTGCTATTTCTGTAACCTAACCCATTTTTCTTACCAGATCTAAAAAGCAGTGATGAGAGGAATTATATGATAGTGTTTGATTACTGTTACCATGCAGCTTCCCCCAATTGGCAGGCATTCTGTTTCTGAAGTAAAAAGCAATTTTGCTTTAGGTCTGGTCATAACATGTACTTTTTTCTTTGATCCGACTGGAGTCAGGGTTAGACATTAGCAAACAGACTTCATATGCCACATACCTTATTAATTTGCACAGTTGCGTGTGCCCTTCATTGAAAAGACATGTGCTGACATTGTCCGGGTGAAGTTTCCTGAGCAAGTTTCTAAAACTTAATACTTGGCAATTATTTGGGCTCTCAAATTGTGGAAATGGTAATTTTGCTGTCTAAGGCAGAGAAGCTAAGTTTATAATAGGTATCTTAACTTGGGATGGTAAAACAAACAAATTCAAGCGTGTTGCCATTGAGTCAATTCTGACTTATAGTGACCCTGTAAGACAGAGGAGAACTACTCCGTAGGCTTTCCAAGGAACAGTTGGATTTGAAATGCCAACATTTTTGGTTAGCAGCTGTAGCTGTTAACCACTGTGCTCCAAGGGTTTCCAGGGCAGTAAAGCAGTTAGATAAAAATATCCTGTGTCTTTGATACTATCAAGGCTACCTTGAAAAGGACTTTCTGTGTTTTTTGATGCGTTTCATTCTTAGAAGAACTCACTTTGGCAAGCACCATCACAATGTACTAACGAGGGGAGAAATCAGATCAGAGAAATCAAGTCATTTGCCAAGTCCACCGCTCAGAAGTAATAGAGCCCAACCCTCGAGCCCCTGCTCTCAATCACGACATTGTGTTCCCTCTAGTTGCCTTTGTTGCTATACATGCTGTGGAGTGGATTTCACTCACAGTGACCCCGTCTAATGGAATAGACCTGTCCTGTAGGGTTTCTTAGGCTGTCACCTTTCAGAAGCAGATCTCCAGGTCTTTCCTGTGGAGTCTCTAGATGGGTTTGAACTGCCAAGCTTTCAGTGAGCAGCTGAGGGCTTAACCACTGTACCACCAGATCTCTCCCTTCCCTTACTATATTCCAGTAATTTTCTGGGGGACACTTTTATGGCACAGTCTCCTTTTTGGAGATGTACCAGTATTTTCTTCTTTAGTGTTGCTTATGCTGTACAAACTAATAGACTGTGTATCCAGAACCATTGAAGCTGTAATTGGCCATACTAAGAACATGCTAGATGTTTCTCATGCTGAAAGAGCTAAAAGAACACAAACCTTTAGTTGCAAAATTGGAGGTTTCTATGGGCAAACTATTGAGAGATGCAGGAAGCATCAAAAGAAGATGGAAGGGATACATAAAGTCACCGTACCATAAAAGAATTGGTTGACATTTAGCCATTTAAGGAGGTAGCATAGGATAAGTCGATTCCAACTCGTAGTAACCCTACGGGACAGAGCAGAACTGCTCCATATGGTTTCCAAGGCTGTAAGCTCTGTGGAAGCAGACTGCCACATCTTTTTACCAGGGAGCAGCTAGTGGAGTCACATCTGCTGACCTTTCATTTAGCCAGCTGAGTGCTAAACCATCGCACCACCAGGGCTCCTTTAGCAACCCTGGAGGAAAATCAGAAGATGCAGCAATAGTAGCCCCTTGGCTGTGCTGGAGCCAAACTGCCTGTTGAAATGGGACTCCACTCACTGTCTGGTCAGGAAGCTTCTACCACTTCCTAGTGCTTTATTGCTTGCCTGTTTCATTCATTCCAGCCAACTGCCTGACCCCGACAGGCATCTGAGTTTGCAACCCTGAAATGGAGTGTGTCCTAAAATGCAAGTCCCGGTGGACGTGAGTCTGTGGACATGATCAGTATTGGCAGTTGCTCCCACTGAGGAATGTGTGGATAGATTTCAGGTTTTAATCCTTTAAACCATTTAAACTTTCTGGAAGCTCTGGATCCCCTATAAACAGTGGCATCCATAGAAAAACATACTCGTTGGAGAATTACAAGGCATGTAATTTTGTCTTTAAATTCTTAAGAGTGAATTGTAAGAACATGACTTCATAGGAATCTCAGATATTATAGCATTTTAATAACACAGTGCTGCTACATGTAGTGTTTCATTTGTACTTTTATTAATTTTTTGTTTTCCCGATGTGTGACTGCCGGTACCCTGGGCACCTGAGCCCTGCTTCAAACCCTGCCCTCCCCCGCCTCTAGGGAGCTAGCTACCTGGCTCACTGGCTTCGCCGAGGCCGAGGCTCCAGGGACAGGTCCTGTCTGTGAACGGTTTACGAGGTTGCACCCACTCCCTCATTCTTGAGAACGTGCCTTTCCCTGCTCGTTACCCGCATGCTTCCTCCTGAACTGCCAACAACACATCCTTTTACTCCATCTGCAGCTGGAGCTGCTACCTCCATTGTATCTCAGCCTGTGTTTCCACAGTTTAAAGGAAACAAAATCAGGGCGTGCACACCGGTGGCAGCAGCTTTTATGGAAACCAGCCTCAGGGAGGTATTTCACCTTGGGGCCCAGGCTTTTTTGCAAATAGGAAGAGCTGTCTTCTGCTATCTTGGGTCCCTATGTCATCCAGGTGTTTTACATTGAATACATTAATTCATTCACTTGTTTGCTCTTTCACTCCTTCATCAGTTATTTTCGATAGGTAATTATGAAGTGCCTGTCGCACACCAGGCAGTGGTGCTGTCAGAACTGTGTGGAAACAGATTCGGGACTTAATTCTATAAAATACAGACGGATGGGAAAATGGAACTCTAGGAAATGCAGCTGTTAAAGTCTCTTAGAACAAAGGGAGTTGAGTTTGTAGAATATCCTGGAGTTCAAACAGCCTTAGAATCCTAGAATTCTGTGAGGTGCTGTCTGGTTGTTGCTTATTTTTATTGTCTGGAAACTTTGGTTAAAATACGGCTTTCTGCATCGGCCCTGTTCAGAATCCAGGCAAGACTCTGGAGGCTGCCATATGCGTTGCTCATTATGTGCATGGCGTCTCTTAGATTTGTACAGTGCCCATGCTGACCAACTGTCACTGACAACCCTGATTTGGGCAGAACTGAGTGTGAGTACTATTTGCTGTAGACTGTTTGTGAGCCAGGGTGTGTTTCTAAAGCTGACTCCAGCATGGTTTTCTCATCTGTAGAATGGTATATGCTTGAAAGGTACCACTGAGATTTAAGGAGAAGACGCAAACATGGCATGTCTTTTGTGTGGTACCTGGCACACGGACAACGCTCAAGAAACAGTAGCTATTGCTGTGATTGAAATGGCTGATGTCTTCTGCACACCTTTACCAACCTGGCCACATTGTGCACTTTGAAAAGGATATCCTTCGCATTCGTTTTCCAGAAAATTGAGGTCACCAGTTTATTTCCTTTTTGAACGCTCCACCCTGCAGTCCCCATGGCCCATCTCCTCTCCGCCCCCCACCCCAATCCCATGGGTTAAGTTACAGCAAAAGCATGCACAGAGCATCCCTTACGAACATCAGTTGCCTTTCTGTGTGCAGCAGGCCTGTTTGATTTTGGCTGCTTATCTGATCCAGAGAAGAAGCTGTGCTCCTCGGCCTTGAGTAGGCCAGTTGTGGGCTAGCACGTAATAATACAATTATGAAGGTTAACAGGAAAAAGTGAGGTCTAGGAGCAATTCCAGGCAGCTGGCAGTCCTGCTGAATTGGAAGCGCCCCACCAATGAAAACTGCAGCAAGAAGCAAATTAAACCTCCTATCTTCCATCTCTCTCTCTTTTCTCCCCTTTCCTGTTTGGACTTGAAAGGCGATTGGAGCCAGGGCCGTGACAGTTGACGGAAGTGCTGCAAGGAGAGAGTATTTATTTACAGTGAGTCGTGGTGATGCTTGTTCAGGATGCGGTTTCTTGCAGGAAGTTCTGTCCCCACCCCCGGGTTTGATCATTTCTCCAAAAAAAGAAATCCTTGATTGTTTGAGGCCTCCGCTCCAACGTGGAGTAACGTTGTGTAACCTGTCTGTACTTGGAGGGTTTGCCGAGAGCACCACTGAAGGCGGGCATGGGAGCACAGAGACAGGCAGCCAGCAGGCCCAGCTCCCTCCAGATGTGTTCAGGCGTGGTGATAATCATTAGGCATTTAAAAAAGGGAAGTAGGCCGGGGACACGTGCTGCAGGCTGTGGTTGGCGCAGGCCATTCTGTTCGTTAACAGAAACCAGTGCTGGTGGAGGTGGTTGTGCCGGCTGTTTCAGGGCGAAATCTCTTTGAGGCAAAGTCAGTGGTTATAACCCTTGGTAACAAGTATTTGAGTTATAACCAATGGGGCTGAGACTGGTGAGTGAGGCCCTTCTGGGGCAGTCTGAGTACTAAGTTGCTAGTCCACAGTTTGATGTGACTTTTGGCCTTGAGAGATTTGTAGAATGTTCTAGAATGTTAACTGAGAAGGGTGAAAGGGGAAATGATAATCAGTTGAAGAAGTTATTTCAGTACTTTCTTCTTAAGTTACTGTAAGGCACTAGAGTATTATAGAACTTTTCTTGTAAGCTTGAGAAGCATTATTCTTAGTAAAAACATGAGAGAAAAATAATTGCAAAAGGATATAAAATGGAAATTAAATCCTCTTTCCCAGGTCTCAGCTACCTTCGTAGGTGTCTAGGGTGTTCTCATTGTAGGGTCCCCAGGCCTGCACCATCAGCATCCTGGGGGAACTTCTTAGAAATGCAGATTCTGGGGCTCCGCTGGAGACTTACACTGTATCAAGTCTTCGTGATGACCCCAAGGTCTGTGGTTCTACAGATTAAGAGCCATAATTTTAAGGTACTGGCTGTCAAACTTTGGTGTTCAATTGGAATCACCTGGAGGGCTTGTGCACACCTCCAGGGATTCTGGGATTATGATATAGTAGGTCACAAGGGATACCCAAGATTCTGCCATTTTGGGCACACATCCCAGCCTGCTAGGCCCCCACTGCTCCCCCTCCAGCTCCGTGTGGTTCGTTCTGATTGATGCATTGGTCCCAGACCTTTGATAAAACCTGACTTGGGAATGGCTCTGATCACTGCTAAAAGAGCAAAATGCAACAACAACAATTTAAAAAAATGCCATCATGGAATGGAGGATGTACCTCTGTTACATCATTTTGTGGGTGTGGGGGCTAATTTTGTACATAATGATACTGATAATAAAGAAGACCATGGCATTCCTGTAACTCTATCCAAATGTCCCTGTTGCATACCCCTCATAGTGCTGTAAGGAGCTCTGGTGGCACATGGATAGGTGTTTGGCTGCTAACCAAATGGTTAGTGGTTTGAACTGACTCACTGGATTAGCAGGAGAGGTGTCCGGCCATGTACTTCTGTAAAGGTTACAGCCGAGGGAACTGAACGGGGCAGTTCTGCTCTGGTAAGTCGGGTGCTATGAGTTGGAATTGTGTTGATAGCACCTAACAGAAAAACCAGCCATCTTTTTGCTTCCTTTGTTACTCAGGGAATAGGGTGTCTGGCTGACTCCTTGTGGTGTGGGCATTGAAGGGAGGTGTCCTGTGGGCAGAGTAAACTTAGTACAAGAGACTTGGTGGCTAATTTATGTAACTGCTGAATTTATCTCTCCTTTTAAGAAACTATGTAAGCATGCCTAAATTACCTGGACATTCTTAAGATTCAATGAGAATTGCAAATAGCTGCTATAGGTGTCTCCCAGTGTTTGACTTGGTTTGTTAATGTATCATTTTATGGCTTCCCATGGTCTTTAACTTCTTTAATTGTCTCTGAAAGGTACTAGTTAGCTGGATATAACTTTAAGCTGGACTTTCTTTGTAAAATATGGCGGCTGTAAGTGACAGACTTCATTTCACATCTGTTTCAGGGTTTGTTGTAACAGACAAAGTGCAGAAAAAGGTGCATAAGACGCACACTGTCCTGCGTCAAGGAATTCACAGTCCGGATGATTAGTAGTTAGTATAGAGAAGAGAGTGTGTGAAGGGGTGAGCAGCTTGGCTGCTAACTGGGAGATTGGTGATTGGACCCTACCCAGGGTTGCAAGGAAGAAAGACCCAGTGATCTGCTCCTCCAGAAGTGACCACCTAGAAAACCCTAGAGGGCGATTCAGCTGTGTTGCATGGGTTGAAGTTGACTTGACAACACTTAATATGCAACAATGTGTGTAGTGATACTGTAGTTCTTAGGTGCTGTCAAGGCGATTCCAAGTCACAGCAGCGCGGTATGTTAAAGAAGGAAACACCACCTTGTCCTGCACCATCTTTGCAGTTGTTGCTGTGCGTGGGCCCGTTGTTGTGGCCACAGAGGCAGTCTGTCTCACTGAGGGTCGTCCTCTTCTTCACTGACTCTCGGCTTCACCAAGCATGATGTTCTTCTTCAGGCCCTGATCACTCCTTACAACGTTTCCAAGGTATGTGAGTCACAGTCCCATCATCCTTGCCTCTGAGGAGCATTTTGACGGTATTTCTTTCAAGACAAATTTGTCCTTTCTATTAGTAGTTGATGGTATATTCAATATTTTCACCAGGGCCACAATTCAAAGATGTCATTTCTTCTTTGGTCTCCTTTAGTCTTTGTCCAGCTTTCAGATGCGTATGAATCAGTTGGAAAAACCATGGCTTGGGTCAGGTACACCGTATTCTTCATGGTGACGTCTTTGCCTTTTAACACTTTAAAGAAGTCTTTTGTGGCAGATTTGTACAATGCAGTGTGTCATTTGATTTCTTGACTGCTGCCTCCATGACTATTGATTGTGGATCCAGGTAAAATGAAATTCTTAAGAACTTCTATCTTTTCTCTGTTTAATCACATGTAGTAATAGAAGAATGTTGAAGTATAGAACTGCTGCTGAAGAAATGATGAGCTGCGGGCATGTGGGAACTCCTTAAAAGATGGTACATCAAAGTAGAGCCAAGATTTGAAGAATGTACTCTAGTTTTTTAGAAGGTTCAAGAGGAAGAATGTGTTACAGACAGAGGCCATAAATACAGACATTTCCAGCTGTGACATCTTGAAGCATTTAATGTTTGGGAATCTTCAGGTTTAGGGGTAACATCTGACTTGACAATACCAGTAGTAACTTAGTTGCTGAGGTTCACTTAATAACCATAGGGCTGAATGGAAGAGTCTTGTAATGTACAAAGAACAGCAACCTTTATAAAATATACATAACATACCCTCCTCCCTGAATTCTCCCTCTGAATCTGAAAGTTCCTTGACTGTCTGGGTAGGGTTGACAAGATTGCCCAGATGCGTAAGAGACTGTCAGGTGGGAAGGCAATTGGCTGACCTAACTATTCGTACGGCAGCCTACTCTACACTGTCTCTGGTGCTGGTTGACTTGCTTTTCACCAGCAAGGCCAAGTCTGAGAATGTGGCGTGTAAGAAGCACAAGTAAGAACACAGCTCTGATGGTCTGCAGAGCTACTTTAAACTCCCACCACTAGCACTGGCTTTGCACGTATTCTTTAACCCTCTAGACATGTTTTCCCATCCATAAGACTGGCGTCCAAGTCGTGCCAAGCTCATAGGAGTGAGAGAGGATTAGATGAAGTTATGTGTATATTCAGCACAGTGCCTAGAATAGTAGTAATCACTCTGCTGGCTGTTCAAAGGCATATATAAAAGAATGAACAAAACAAACAGAAAACTTGGTCTTTGAACTCCTCAGCCAATCTAGCACAGAGTTTCTCAGCTTTGGCACTGTTGACATTTGGGGCCAGAAAACTCTTTGTTGTGGGGGACTGTCCTGTGTGTGCTAGGTTGTTTAGGAACATCTCTAGTATCTGCCTCCTAAGTGCCACTGGCACCCTCATCCCCCAACTCTCCAGGTGTGACAATCAGAAATGGCTTTAGATACTTCCAAACATCCTCTGCCTGAAGGCGGTCACCCCTGCTGAGAACTACTGCTCTAGATCACAGCCCATCTAAGAAGGCTTGCCTTTATTTGCAAAGTTATTTACCTTGACAGAGGACTGACTAAACTAGGTCTCTAAAATATGGCAGCTTACGGAATGCTCTTACACTGTTCACAACAGGGAATGCAGTTAGCTTTCAAAAACCAGTCAACCAATATTTAAACAGTGTTTTGTTAAGATTGTATCACATCTCAAAGAAAAAAAGAAGTCCTGACATAGATGGTCTATATGCTTTTCAGCTAATACATTTTGGTAGCTGATTTTCAGCAAGAGTTTTTTCTTCTCTTTAAATGTTCTTGCTGTTTCTCAGCTGGGATAACTGTCTTCCCACCCTTACTTGAAGCTTTTTGTTGCATCCTTGCCTCCCCTGATTCTCTCTCTCGCTCTCTTTTGTACTTGCAGACAGACTAAAATATTTCCAGGAACCAGTAAAAGACAGTAATTTGCCGCTGTGTCCCCATGGCTTTAAGCAAGGTTCAGGCAGCTCTGTCACCGCTTCTTGATCACCTTGTTACTGGGACTTGTGTGGCTGGTGGCAGGTCAGATGCACCCAAGCTCCATGTCTACAGAAACCCAGCCCTGGCCCCCTTTTTGCCTGACTGTCACCTGCATAGATAGTCATATCTTCGTGCACTTTTGCAAAGCAGAAGAGAACAAGGTGTGATGTGACAGTGGCAAGCTGGTGTCTTCCTTCCACATAGGGCTTCGTAGGGTGTGTTCTGGCTTTAACCTCCAGACTCCATTGCTTGTCTCCAAAGAGACTGTGTGCTGCTGCCTTCTCTTCGCTGTGGTCTGGAGAATATCCTGCTGGTGTCCCCAGTGAGGGTGAGGGGTGAGTGCCAGTCCTCCAGTCTGCACTGTTGGCTTATAAATATTCCAGCTCTGCCTTGGCGTTCTCCATGAAGTAAAGCAGGAGAGCAGGGAAGCAATATGTTGAAAAGCTTGTATCTATGGAGACTGCTTTTTTCCGCCCATTTTCTTTTTTTTCCCAATTAAACTGAAACCTCCCTAAATCTCTGTAATTCTATTTGTGGAATGGGCCTGCCAAGCTTTGTACTTGAGGACTAGATATTGGCCATCAACCCCTGGGGTGTATAAGTGAGGTCCAAAAGACCTAAGGGAGTGGCAGTCTCAATATTTGGAGATCAAAACGGTGTAAGTGGAGGGGAGCCTGAAGAAGGCGGCCAGAAGTCGCAATCCCAGCTGTGCCGTGTTGTTAAATCCTTCTGTGAGCCAGGGGTTCCACTGCTGATGGCTAGGAACAGAGAGAGTCAGCAGAGATAATGAAATGCACAGGTACTGATGCCACTGCAGGAGACTTTTAAAGGTGGATAAATAAGTGGAAATAGGACTGTCTTGCTGTTTCACATTTTACACAGTAATCTGAAAACACCAGCTCTGTCAGGCCAGTGTAGCTCACGGTAAGCACAGCTGCCAGAAAACGGAAAACATGGCACACCACTCATTCATTCAGAAGGGTTTTTTGAAGAGCCAGCATCTCCTTTAATTCCAATGTGTAAATAAATGTGTTGGATGCTTACATTGTCTTGGAGGAAATGAGTTGTTCTGTTGTTTCATATGCTTCTATTTCATTATGAGAAGTAAGTACTGCAGATAGGTTCAGCCCTGGAATCATTCTGAAACACTTATCTCCTGAAAATATGTCACCGTTTGTACTATTTTAATTTATTTTTATTTCCTGCCTCTCCCATGATGAGGTCAGTAATTGTTCTGTAGTAAAATTCACATGTTCAATGCAAGAGACTTGAGTTTGCTTCCTGGCCACTGTACCCCATTTGCAGCCAGCACCTTTCAGTCAGTAGAGGCTCATGTGTTGCTGTGATACTGAGTGGGTGTCAGCAGAGCTTCCATTCTCAGATAGACTAGGAAGAAAAGCCTGGAGATCCGCTTCTGAAAATCAGCCAGTAGAAAACCCAGTGGGTTGGAACAGCCCTGCCTGTGGCCGACCTTGGGGCTAGCGCAGGGCCAGGCAGTGCTTTGTCGCCTTGTGCATGGGCTCTGTGTGAGTCGGGGGCTGACTAGACGGCAGCTGACGGTAATAACAGTTCCTCTCTTCAGGGGCTCACGGGAACTTTCCGTAGGTTTCTTTTCACTCAGTCTCATATACACGGCCTTTCACTACTGGGGACCAAGCCTTCTTTGTGTCTGCAAGAGGATCCTCTTCTTTTGGGGAGACTCCCTTGTACCTGATCACCTCTTTGATATTGGTCTCTTGTGCACCAGCCAGATGTGGGACATCTAGTTCTTGTTCCTAATGTAGCAAGGTGTCTTTGTTTTATGTCCAAAGGCATCACGAGTATGCTTCTGTGAGCCCATGAAAATCTCAGACTTGGAAATTCGCGCTTTTCCACACTCTGGGCCTGAGCTCTCCGCTGGAGTGAGAGAGAGAGAGTGGCAGGCCATTGCATAGTGGCTGTGATCTGCTCTTGGGAGGGTCCTCGGGGAGACGAGGGGTGTTTGTTGCTGAGGCTGGACCCTGCTATAGCTCTCTGCTTCAGTGCCTATGGCACCCTTGGTGAATTGGAGGAGCTCAGTGGAGCCTTGCTGTTAGCTTCTGGTACCCTTTAACTCTGTATGCTGTATGTGCTTATAATTTGTTTTCCTAGTCAAAAACTTGTAGAAGTGGGATTGTTGGATCAATGATAACTGCAAAATTTTAATGGCAGTGTTCTGTTTTTCAGAGTGGTGATACTAAGTTTGTTCCCTGTCAGCTTCATGTGGGAAAACCCGTTTCCTTAAACTCCATTAATATGGGGTACTTGTTACCATCAAGTCAAGTCTGACTTGTAGCGACCCTGTAGGACAGGATAGAACTGCCCCCTAGGGTTTCCGGGGAGCAGGTGGTGGATTTGAGATGCCAACTGTTTGGTTAGCTACTGAAGATCTCAACCAGTGTGCTACCACAGTTCCTAATATAGGGTGTCATATGTAAAAACATTCCTTAGTTTAGTAGGTTAAAAAAAGAGATTAATTGGCATTGCTTTGATGGGTAGTGAGGCTGAAATTGTTGTTGACTTTGTTTTAAGTAGGTATCTAAGCTACATAAAATTGTTGTTGTTGTCTATTGTTGGTGAGTCAGTTCTGAGTCATGGCAACCCCATGTATTTCAGACAAGAATCTCTCCGTAAGGTTTTCAAGGCTGTGGCCCTGGAAACAGATTACCAGGCCTGATTTGTGAGGTGCCTCTGAGTGGGTTCAAGCCCCCAAACTTTCTTCCGCTAGTTGAGTGCTTGACTGTTTGTAGCATCCGGGGACACCTAAAATTAGATTATTATGATAGACATGCTGTACTATTTCTACATACAGATCTTACAGGTTAGCAGAGACCCTGGAACAGGACTTGATTTCTAGTTTTTTGTTTGTTTTTTTTAACTTTTTACTGTGCATTAAGTACAAGTTGACAGAGCAGATTAGCGTCCCATTTGATAGCCTGTGTTTCTATAAAGTGTGCCATGACATTGCTTGCTTTTCACGTAGGAGGTTTGCTTTCTCCCCATCTCTGCTCTAAGGTTCCCAGTTTCCCTTTGTCCTGATTTTCTGTCTCTTTGTGCCTCTTCATCTTTGATTTTGGGCAAATGTTGCCTTTTTGTTCTCATATAATTGATTGTTCTCAGGAGTATGCTCCTCTTGGGTCCTGGTTTATTTATTTATTTTAAATGATGGTAAAACTATATAACAGAACCTTTGCCATATCACTGTTTTTCATTGATACTGTTCAGTGACATTAATTATGTGTAACAGGTTGCTCGACCATCCAATTTCCAGATGTTTTAATGTCGTCCTGCTGTCACTCTTGGAGGGATGAGTGTAGGCTTGGTTTATGGCTGAAACTGGTTTAACACTGTGATTTCATGGAGTTAATCCTTGAAAATGTTTCTGTTCTTCTCTTCTTGCTATCAAAAGGAGCTGTGTGAATGGACTTGTAAGAGTTGGTGGAAATACATGGCTTTGTAATAAGGGTCATATTTTATGAATCTAAAACTAGGATTCCTGATTTTATGAGAATGAGTCATATTTATGGGGACAGTGGGACAGAATATTTGAAATGTGGACTGTAGTGTTAAATCCAGAGGGCATTGTCATCAGAAGAGCCAACGTGCCCCACACTGTGTTCCCCGTACCATGAACTGCTCAACATATTAATCCATCCTATACAGAAACTGCTCTGTGGTTAAAATAAGTCAGGAAACACTGGCTTATAGCAAGCTGAAATGATTTCTATTTTAAATCTCACTCTAGGACTTTATTATAGTAGTGTGTATTGTGAATCTCAGAGGGAACTCTGAACATATGTGGAGTTTTCCAAATGAAAGCTTCATAGGGTGAAGGGTGCACACAATACCTGTTGACACATTGAAGATACTAAGAATATGATTTCGGAAATGCTTTATTGGAATAATATAAATTCCTACATGGCTTAAAATTAACACTCTCTGGGAATTAAAATCCAGAAATGCTTTTTAAGTTGTAGAATACAGGAGCGTTATACATATGGAAATGGATCCCTGGTGGTTCAGTGGTTAAGGCTGTCAGCTGCTAGCTGCAAGGCTGGTGGTTTGAAGTCATCAGCTGCTCTGTGGGAGAAGGATATGTCTGTCTGCCTACATAAAGATTACAGTTTTGGAAACTCTGTGAGACAGTTCTACTCTGTCCTATGCAGTCTTTATGCATTGGACTCGGCTTGACAGCAGTAGGTAATATAAGTGTAATCTTTCTTTTTTTCATCTCAAAATCTGTGTAAGCTCTCAATAGAAAAAGATTGATATAAACAGAAATTTATGTGTGTATGTGTGTGTGTATAGACACACGTAGAGATAACTTGATGTGGAAATATTTACTGCTTTTGCGATTAGCACTTTTCCACATTAAAGGTGAGCCAACCACCAACTAGTCTCTTTGCTATGCTTTGCTGGGTAGTTTTTAGTCTCAAATAAAGCCAGTAACACTGATTTATTAACACTTTTATGTAAGTTAGTGAGCTGAGGAAGAAGGACAGAACTACGTTTCTTGATTTCAAAGCATATATACTTGTAATTGGAGAGGGAAGAAAAATAAAAGAGCAAAAAATAAAGAGAAAATGATTTAATTACCAATTTAAAACTGAAGAAATATGAGCTTGATGGGCTGTGAATTAGGCAACTAATACTCAACAATACATGATCAGAGGGGGAAATGGAGGTGGGAGACCTATAACAAAGAGTTTTAAACACTTTGGGGGTCGGGACCCCTTTGTGAACCTGAGAATTTTTTGAGTCCCTTTGCCTGTGTGTGTGTGTGCGTGTATGTGAATGGGTACCTGTCTTTGTACCGAGACTGTGTTTTTACGGAAATACCGCCCCGCTTCTGTGTTATTTGCCGGCCACAACGTACTCCCTTGAGAAGCCCTCACAGGCACCACCGTGGTAGTCCTCTTCCGCGTGTCGCTGTTAAATAATAATAATAATTAGCATAGCATGTTTATGAAAATACCCCAGAGGGGAAGGAGGGAACAGCCACCAAACAAACAGAGAAGGCGCATGGCTATTTGTGAAGTATGGCGTGTGTAAGTCTACATACATGTCTACAGGTGTCTGGGTAGAGCCCCTGACTAGCCAAAAGACGGATGGTTCACACCCACCCTGTTTTATATAGGGACTGACAGTGTGCTTCTGAAAGCTCTCAGTGAATGGAAACCCTGCGGGGTAGTTCTGCTGTACTGTACACTTGGGGTCACTGTGAGCTGGAACAGACTTGACAGCAACTAGCAACAACAAACATGTATACATATAAAAACTAGAAAACCAAAATGACCTTAAAGAACAGAGTATAGCTGCCCCATAGTATTTCTCAGGAGCACTGGTGGATTTGAACTGCTGCCCTTTTTGCTTAGCAGTTGTAGCTGTTAACCACCAGGCCAGGAGAGTTTCTGTGTGTGTACAAGTATTCATTTCAGAATTGATAACTAACATTTCATCAGATGCACTACTGTTTGGTTACTTTGAAGAAGTAAACACATTTTATAGTGAGAAAGCAGAACAGTCTCTTTTAGCCACACAGTTCAGGCCTCATGCTTGCAGCAGCACCTCGTCTATGAGCTTCATCCCTGTCTTCCTCATGGTTTTACTACTTTATACAGATGAGAGTCCACAAAGTGAATTTAGTGTTTTTGTGTACAAATGACATCATAATGTGCACATGCACAAAATTTCTAAACTGTGCAGTGTCAGGCACTGCGTGGACCTGGAACTCATTTCTGGACTTTCTGGACTCCTGCTTTAGGGGACCACTACTCATCTGTTAGTTTGTCTTACTGTGGCAAAACATGCGTGCTGCTGTGCTGCTGGAAGCTGTGCCGCCGGTGTTTCAAATAACCAGCAGCAGCACCCAAGCGGGACAGATTTCAGTGGAGCTGCCAGACTGAGACAGACTAGGAAGAAAGGCCTAGTATGCTACTTCCAGAAATTCGCTGTGGAAAACTTGAGGGATTATAACAGAACACTGTCAGACACGCTTGCTTTCTCCAGGTTATAGGAGGGATCAATAGCCAGAGCAGGACATGATGTTTGGTGAAGTAGAGGGCCAGCAAGGTGACAAAACCTCTGGCACGATGGGTTCTGACAATAGCTACAGGTGATAAACTGGAGTACACGGGCATGGTGAGAACGGTGAAGGAATGAATGGGCAGCGTTTCACTGTGTTGTGCGTAAGGGCACCAGACCTGGCACCTAACAACAACAATTTTAGGGAAAGTTGGCCTTGGACCTGCAGGATTAGACAAGATGTAGTTGAGGGGACCAGCAGCAGGCAGGTGGGATCGAAGAACAGGGAGGGAGGGGTGTCAGGAACCTGCAGTCCTGGCTGAGGGTTGAGTACTTACCCCCAAGGCCTCTAGCCGTCATGTTGTCTGTAGCTCTCATTTGACATTTAGCATATGCTTACTCTGTTCCTTTTCACATGTCTACGTCCTGAGTCTTCAGCTGGGCTCTCAGTTCCTGAAAGTCGAGGCCTCTGATTCTCGATCTCTTGACATCTCCTCTTGATATTTCACCTAGGAATGATTTTTTTTTTAACTACTGTGTAGTGGGAACATTTGTAATGTTTGTAAATCTTTAAATTGTATTCAGGAATGAAACTTGCGGCACATAAAGACAAATGATGACAATTTAAACCACTCAAGAAATGCTTTGAAGCGGTAATGTGGGCTTAGGTCCCCATTGGACTTGGGCGTGTGGTCAGGGGTTTCTGAGCTTGTCTGCTGCGACCGGAGTATGATGTGGTAGTGCAGGTAAGTACAGACACCCCTGTGCTGCCCTGCGGCCGGAGGCATTCATACCCCTGAGTGACCAGCTGGGTCTCGGGAAGAACAGAGTCAGAAAGGATCCTTCAGGGGGTTCTTCTGTGAATCGTGGTGAAACGGTCTGTGTCGGCTCCGAATCAAGAAGCCAGGGGAAGCTCGTATCTTACCCAGGAGAAAAATGCAACCCCGTCAACCTGCTTTATATTCTGTTTGTATAGCACACACATCTTTAATGTGTGTTTTTATTTTGGTTTGCTGGCCTTTCTCCCCTCTACAACCAGTTTTTCCAAGTCTCCCTTGCCTGGCCTCTCTCTGATGTGTGATGTCAGATACCAAATGTGTTAGAAAGCCTTTGAAGGGTTTTATTTCTAGTACTTGAACCCGTAAAGTTGTTTCTCTGGTTGAGTGTGTGTGCAGTACGGTAACAAACAGGAGATGCTGCTCTGTTCTGGTGGACGTGTGCAGAGTGTTTGTATATTTAGAGAAGAAAGGATCTATCAAATGTTTGGCACCTCCTACTTTATTTTATAGTTTTAAAAACAATACCTAAAGTGGTTGCGCTAGCTTAGACTGACTTGCCCTATTTCTTGAGGGTCCTTGTATATCAACAGCATATGGACTTGACTTGTACCATTTGGTGGGTGCACTCATATGTATAAATTAATCTTAGTCACTTTTGTTTTTTTATATGGGGCAGGGGGCAAAGCAAGTGACTTATACCTCTGATTTTTGTTTGCGTGCTTGTTCAGGGTCCAGAACAACCAGTAGGTATAAGATGATCAGGGTATTTCTGGCCGTTACACTGCTTGAAAACCACTGTTATTTTATCTGTCTTAAAGCTCCCGGTTGGTACATCCTTGGAAATGCAAAGAGTAGCTCCCCCAGCCAAATCATTTTTTTTTTTTAACATGTTCACATTTCCTGTCAGAGTTAAGTGTTGAACTGCTTTGAAGGCTAGACTTAGGAGTTCCACACTTAAGCCTGAAAATAATGCAAATGCTGAGAGTTCTGCTTTTTGGGGGGGGAAGGGAGGGTGGTGGCTCATCAGGATGGGGAAGGGAGCAGAGATGAGACGCTTGTTGTTCCTGAGTCTTGGATTTTGGTGCTGGTGGCCCTCCGAAACTGTGACAGGCCAAAGCCATTTGAAGCCACAGCTGAGAAGGCTTGAAGCAGCCCAGGTCCTGCTGTGTGAGGTGGAGCACCAGCCAAGGGGGACCCTGTGGAATAGGAACAGATTATCAGACTGGGAGGGACAGGAAAAGGAAGCTTCCGAAGGGAGAGAAGAATGAGGGTCATTGGGGCAGGGCCCGGGAGGGGTGAGTCAATTGTACTTTGAATACAGGGAGGGGTGCGAGGTCAAAAGCTGGCTCAGAGGTGGCCAGGCAGGGAAAGGGAAGGGGGTGATGCTCTGTGCCGGCTTTGGGAGAAGGTGGAAAAGTCACCTGGCTGGATGCAGGGAAGTAGCAAGGGGCATGTGAGGAAGATGAAGCCATGTAGCCATTCCAGGCTGCGCCAAGGCCCTCTGGTAGAGGCCTGAGTGCACTGAGCAGGCAGGCACCGCATATCACAGTTGACAATGTTGGCTACCAGCCAGCCAAAGCCAAATGCCGTCGAGTGGGATCTGACTCACGGCTTACCAAGGCGAGTTAAAAACCAGTTGTCCACGATTCTGCTCTGAATCCTGGCAATCCCGTGTATGTCAGAGTAGAAGTGCTTTGTGGGGTTTTCAGTGGCTGACGTTTTGGAGGAAGGTCACCAAGCCTTTCTTTTGATGTGCCTCTGGGTGGCCTCCACGCACCAAACATTTAGTTAACAGCCAGGCAGTACTCCTAGTGTCTCCCATTGACTGAGGACTCTGGAAATACAAGTTATTTGAGGTCAATGATAGAAGTCCCCACTTTTCTGAGAAGTTGTGTGGTACACTGGTTGGCCCTCAGGAAATACTTGCTGAAAATAGGTTTTATAAGATTAGCAGGCTTAGGGAATTCTGTGCTTCTGTTGCAGATACTCTGGGTTTCCCCATCAGTTTGAGGCAGGTCATCAAAGTACGCATTAAGGAGTTGGGATCGTAAGCACAATGGAGTATAAATGTAGTCTTTGTTTTCCACTGTGTGACTTTGGGGTTGCATGTAACACACACAGTGAAATCTGTATCAACAGATGGAGAGAAAAATATGGTCAGGAAAAGGCCAGGAGGTTTAGATTCTCAAGGTCATAGGCTGGCTTTGTAGAAAAGTCAGTCTCCATTCTTCTCTGTTACCGATGAAGTGAGTGAAGGACTCTGTACTGAGCTCTTAAGTGAGTGAAGTAAGTGAAGTGAGGAATCTGTATTGAGCACTTAAGTTTCTGTGACAGTTAGCCAATATTGTGGAAGATGTATTTGGTTGAAGTCACCATCTAAACTAATCGGTAAGGTTGTATGCCTCCAGATGGATCAGAGTTGAAAACCCTATTCCACCAGTCACTAGCTTGGTGATCCTTGGTGATACCTTTCTCTCAGAACCTCAGTTTTCCCACCTGTAGAATGGAAATGAGTCATTGGAAGGAGTGATTGAGATGAGGGGTGCATGAAGCCCTTAGGTTAGCCTAGCAGTTAGTGTGGTGAGAGCACCAAGCGTCATCAGCTCTCAGTAACAAGGAGTACAGCACTGGAGTGAGATGTCAGTCACTTTGGACAGTGAGTATGCAGATAGTTCCAGTAGCAAGCGATTCTTAGCCCATTGCTGCTTATACGTCACGGCCGTCCTATTCTTTGATGCCTTCCGTGATTCTTTACCCACTGACCAAAGTAACAATTCCAAACTATTTGATTCCCCTGGACACTGGGTATGCTGCTAATGAGCTGGTTTCTTTCTGTCCATGGTGTCTTTGTGTGGTTCATTTGCATGTCTGTCTTCTTTACTAGACCACCTGAGCTGTATGCAGGCAAGGGATGTTATCTACTAGATTCTGCCTCTATAACATAACTCTTTGGGTGCACCCTCCCAACAGGCACTGTCTAAATGTTTTGTGGAAGGTAACAAGCAAGTCTTGGGGGAGAATGTCTGAGACGGTGTCTCTTGTAGGTTGGAGGGACCCACTGGCATAGGTTCTGCTCTCTGCCATGCCGGTGGCTGCTCAGTTGGACCGAAGGCAGCTGAGCTAGTGACCTAGAAGGCATTCTCCTTTGGACACTCCCTCCCAAGGAATGGGCAGCCACCTCCCCCAGCAGGCTGGTGACAGACAGACACCATAAGGCAGAGTTCTGAGCCTCTGTTCCCTGGTGGCAGAATGCAGTGCTTTCCTTCTTTTTTTAACCTGCATCTAAGCAGGTAGGCTCGTCTCTTAGTGGTAAGTCTAGGGGCTTCAACTGCAGAACAGACCCAGGGATTGAAAATTTAAAATATTAAATAAAAGCAGATTAAATAAGGAAACAAATACTGTCTAGAGTAAATAGCAAAGGATATATTCTGGTATGTGTGAAGTTCTTTGCAGAGCACTCTTCCTTTTTTTTTCATCTCTTTCTCCTTGAACTTGGGATCCCTGTGTATCACAGACACACATCAAAGCCCAAGATTCAAATCTGTTACTGAAACCATTCCAGAAAAGCGGGCAAATGCTACCAAATTGTCATCTGTTATAAAATTTCATAACCTTTCTTTTTTTGATATTTTTGTACTATTCTTCACTCGGCTTGCAGTGCTGTGCCAGATTTATGCCTGCTCATTTTACTACGTGTGTGTGGCTGTGGTCTCTGTTTTAAAAGTAAGGACTGTTGGGTTGGGTTAGTAATGCCAGAATAGCTCCAGCTGCAAAGTCGTAGAGTCAGGCTTTTTGTGGTTTGGGCTGGCTATTTTGAGGTATGGTCAGGAGGGAGCCTGTAAAAGATCTGACTTCCCAGGGTGGTCTTTCTGTGTTGAGAGTGTGGGTAGTGAGGCAGGGCAACTCGAACAACCCTTTTCATGTCACTTCCTGTGTGAGTTTGGATGGAGGATGAAGAGGGATCTTCATATCCCCCAGATGCCAGTTTCTGTGGCTTCCCAGCAGAGCAGAAGTGACTTGGAAAGACTGTGAATTTTGTTTTTCACTGGCTATGCAAATATGTATTGAGGAATGCTGGTCGTGGGCTTGTCTTGGAGTTTTGGAATGAAGATGCAGTATGCATAATTTTGACTTTATTTAATAAAGTGAACGACCAGGCCGACCTCCAGGTGAGTCACCTAGGGCACTGCAAGGCGACTTAGCTATCGTTAGATGGTGAGGATTCTTGAAGATGGTGACTTCCTTGGAAAGTCTTATTTGAGGGTTGCACCAAATTTCAGCTCAATATTTAGTTAACACAGACGAATCATTATGGAACATGTTAATTCTGTTTTTCCATTTTTATACAATCAGTCTAACATTTCCTCTTCAAATACAATACTCTTTCAGGTTTTGCTCCTAAGCAGTTTTTTTAACTTTCTATCTCTGTATTCTGTGCCGCCCAGACATCAACAGATGGACAGGGGCGTTCCAGTACCCCCTCTCCTTCCTCCTCCCCGCCCCCACATACAAGTTCTCACGAGCAGCACACACAAGCGCAGAGTTACGCCTTGCTGCCTGTTTCTTGGCACAGGTCTTTGATTTCTGAAATGCTCAGAGCAAACCAAAAGCGAAAAAAAAAAAACCACTTCTTAGGTGAGTCTGTCCAGGAAGATTTTTTTCCTTAAAACAGGGTCTTTTGGTATTCTCCCGTCCTTCCCGAAGAGATGGAAATTCAGTCGCTGTTGAGTTGGTTCCAACTAATGTTGACCACGTGTGTTCCGGAGTAGAGCTGAGCTCCATAGGGTTTCCTTGGCTGTGAACTTGACAGAAGTGGCTTGCAAGGCCTTGCTTCAGCCACACCGCTAAGTGAATTCCAACTGCCAGCCTTCTGGTTAGTAGCCCAGAGCAGACTCTTTGTTGCTGGGAACCTGTAGAAGGGGAGAAGGCAGATAAAATGGAAATGTATCCATTGCCATCCCTCCATGCCCTTCTAGGCATGATGTGGCTTTGCGCCAGTGGCCTGGTCCACTGATGGGGTTACTATGTCATGTGTAGACCTATACAGAGCTCAAGATTGTCCTGAAGAAATGGAACCTCAAGTATACCTTCTTGTCCCCAGCCTGCGCTTAAGTTTTGATGTCTTCTCCTCATGTTTGACGGCCACAGTAACGGAAACAGTAAAAAAAAAAATGTCAGCCCGAACTACTGTCTGCATGTCGGCACTCGTCCAGGGAGTTTCAAAGGGATGTTTTATTGATTCTGTAATTGCACAGTGGAATGGACCAGCCGAGCTGAACCTCAGGGCTAGGAAAGCCCCTGCTCTCGCTCTGCTGCAGCTCGGTGACGAGCTGTGGTTCAGGGAGGGCTCACCCAGCAGTTGCAACTCAAGGTGAAGTGTGTGCTTAACCCTTTCCTGAGTGTGCCTGTTCAGGTTCCTTTTGTGTGTGTGTGCGCGCACCCCAGACACATCACGTTGTAGAGATCTCACGTGTTCAGTTTCCTTTGAAGCTCATGACTTGCTCTGTTACTGTATTATGACTTTGCCTCTCTAAAGGCTGTTTGCGAACCTTGGGCATAAAAGATGCTTCATGGAGGAGCCTCTTTAGATGAACAGTGGGTGCTCAATAAGAACTTGTCTCAAAAAACCCAAGTGGGACTTGGAACAAGACTTGAGCAGAGGCAGTAGCCCATTCACTGCTAATAAGCTGATTGTTTTCCAAATCTGGAAGGGTGGACCAAGCTGTTTTGCCAAAACAATAGAAAATTAGCTCTGTAAACTTTTACGGTTGCCATATTTTACACTGGCATGTGTATCTGGACTGTTCCTTTAATTTGGTCAGTGCAGGAAACAGTTGGAACAAAGGCATTTTGGAGACTATAAACAAACTGCAGACCCCACCTTGAGGCTAGGTGGACAGAGGTACCTGGCAGTTTTTAAAACTGCTTCCTAATATCCCCCTAACTGCCACAGCCCAGAGATAGGTGGAATGAGACTCCCTGTTTTGCTGCTGTATTCCTCTTTCTGAAGACATGAGGACTTTAAACACGACGGGGCACTCTCACACTGCTATAGGACCGAAGGGGCTGTTCTCTTATCACAGAGTATAGATCCGCTTGCTTAGAGCCATGACGTCATCGCTGTGTGCTGTCCAGTGGGTTCCAACTCTTGGTGACCCTGTAGGCCAGAGCAGAGCTACTGCACAGGGTTTCTAAAGCTGTAGAATTTGTGAAAGCAGATTGCCAGGTCTTTTCTCCTGCAGAGCTAATGGTAGGTTTCAACCTCTGGCCTTTTCGGTTAGCAGCCAAATGTTGAATCATTATGTCATCAGGGCTCCTTAAAACCATGATACAGGCAGCTAACAGATACATGAGGAGATGCTCTTGATTATTAGCCATTTAAAAAAAAAAAAATCCATACTGTCAAGTTGCTTCTGACTCACAGCAACCCTATAAGACAGAGTAGAACTGCCCCACATGGTTTCAAGGAACAGCTGGTTGATTTGAAATCTGCCAGTCTTTTGGTTAGCAACTGAGCTCTGAACCACTGCACCACCAGGACTCCCGTTAGCTGTTAGAGAAATTCGCATTGAAACTACAATTAGATACAGTTTCACCCTGACATTACTGGCACTAATCAGAACACAAAAGATGATAACAAATGTTGTAGAGGTTACTAGGAGAATGGTTGGAATATAAAATGGTACAACCAGTATGAAAAACAGTATGCCTCCTTATAAAGCTAGAAGTAGAAATACGGTATGATCCAAGAATCCCACTCCTAGGTATATATCCTAGAGAAATAATAACTGTCAGTCAAATAGACACAGGCACACCCATGTTCAGTGTAGCATTATTCACAATAGCAGAAGGAGAGAAGCAATCTAAATGCCCATCAATGGATGAATGGATAAAATATGGTGTATGTGTATAATAGGATACTAGGAAATGATAAAGAACAATGATAGATTTGTGAAATCTCTCACAACGTGGGACGTGGGTGAATGTGGAGGGCATTGTGCTGCATAAAATAATCTGTCACCAAGACAAATGTTGTCAGAGACCCCTCTTATAAAAGCCCAAGAAAAAGATTTGCACATAGATAAAAAAGCAATCTTGGATGGTTATGAGGGAAGGGAAATCACTAATAAATAGTTGGCAAGAGTCAGCTTTGGTGAAGGGAAAGACAACACACAACATTAGTGGAAGTCAGCAGAACCTGGCCAGGGCAAAGTCGTAGAAAACTTCCTAGACACTTCCAAACACCCTGAACAACCATGTTACTGAGACTCAGGCGTGAGAACCATGGTTCTGGGGGACATCTGGGTCAATTAGCATAATGTAGTTTACAAAGAAAATGTTCTATGTCTTGCTTTGGTAAGTACCATCTGGGGCCTTAAAATCTTGCAAACTGCCATCTAAAATATATCTGTTGGTCTCATCACATTTAGAGCAAAGGGGAATGAAGAAAACCAAAGACACTAGAAAGCTATTAGTCCAGAGGGGTAATCAACCACATGAACTGCAGTCTCCACTAGCCTGAGCACGGAAGAGCTAGACGGTGCCTGGCTACCACACTGACTGCGCTGGCAGGGATCACAAGAGAGGGTTCCGGACAGAGGAAGAGAAAAATACAGGACAAAATACGCATTCCCCCGTGCAGAAAGACCAGGCTTACTAGTCTGACAGAGACTGGGAGAACTCGAGAGACTGTGCCCCTGGACATCCTGATACTGCAGAACTGAAGCCACTCCCGAGGTCTGCTTTCCAGCCAAAGATTGGTCAGCCATACAAAAGACACAGCAATACCTGAGGAGCATGCTTCTTAGTTCAATCAAGTACACAACACCTAATGGGAAATACCTGCCCAAAAGCGAAAATGAGAAGGCCAGAAGGAGGAGGAAAACTAGACGAATGGACACAGAGAACCTGGAATGGAAAAGGAAAGAGGGAGAGTGCCAAAAACGTTGCAAGGGCTGCAGCCAGTATCACAAAATGGTTCATATATAAATTATTGAATGAGAAACTAATTTGCTGTGTAAACTTATGCTTCTAAAACATAATTTTTTTAAATAGCAAAAAAAAAAAGAGAATGTAGTTAACTTATAATAATTCTTAAAAGTGAAAAGAAGACGATAGGAATTATAGAGGTAATGAAAAGTCAATTAAAAAGAAACCTTAAGTGTATTTCTAAGTTTAATAATTAACCGTATTCTCAAAATACCTTAGATATAACATAAAATAATTTTAAGACATAGTATTAAGTAGTCAGGATATACCAAGAACATGCTATGATTATCAAGTTTCTAAACATCTAAATAGTAATAAAAATTCTATGGCTGCCTCGTTGTTTCCTAGTTAGAACCACTGGCCTTGATGATGCTAGATTTAAAGGAAACAAGACTGCAAACAAGTTAGCAGTTGAAATAATAGTATTATGACACCATGTTGTGTGTTTGTTTGTCACTGCTGCCCGGCTGATTCCAACTGATAGTTTCGCTGTAGGTCACAGTAGATCTCCCCATGGAGTTTCTGAAGAACTCCTGGCGGATTTGCACTGCTGACCTTTTGGTTAGCAGACATAGCATTTAGCCACTGCAGCACCTGAGTTTTCTGTGCTTGTTTACTCTCAAGCAAATATTACTGACATACAAAGTTTAAAGAAAACTTGGTACCTTTTGATTTGACAACATGTTTTATGTATTTTGTAAGATGTTAAATAAACCTTTTTAAATTTTTTTTAATGCAATAGAAAAGACAAAACAAGAGAAACCCATGATACAGGTACCTGAAAGTGGGCCTTTTACTTAATTCACCCTGCAGGAAGTCTCCTTTCTCATGGGGTCACCTTTTACCATAGTGTGGAACACTCCTAAATCCCTCTTTGGAGTTGATGGTTTGTTTTTGGCCTCTAAGCATTGTTTTTTGGTGATCCTGGATGATGTCTTTGTGGAGATTCTTTCCTTACTCCAGACTTAGAAATAGAATTTTTTTAAATGTAATTTATCATCTCTTACCCTATAATTGCTTATGCACCTGTATTTCCTCACCTGTTCTTTATGTCACCACTTTGTGGTCACTCGTGGCTGGACCACTGGAGTCCTTTCCACTGTTCTTCCACCCATTACTCCTCACGTCCCCTTGGTTGTGAAGTCCTGTGGCTTTTCCCTTTCCTGTTGCATCCTTTCCTTCGTTTCTACTTGCTGGACTTCTCCTCTCATGCAGGCCTCTAGTGTATTTAATCTGTATTGTGATGGCCTACAACAGACACCTCTGCCTCTGTACATTCCTAGTACTGGGACAACCCGAGTCATGTCACACTGGTTTGCTGAGAACCTTCAGTAGGTCTGTGCTATTGACAGAAGAGCCCAGTTCCTTAGCCTGGCCTTTCAGACTTTCTTTGACCTCCCCACATACTGCCTTTTCAGCATGGTTTCTTCTCTCCATCCCTTTTATGTATCAGTCACAGGTCTCGTAATCCACTTCTGAAAGGCGACAGCCTTAAAAAGCCTGGGAGCAGTTCTACTTGTACACTTGGGGTGACCATGAGTCAGAATCCACTCAGCGGCAACTTAAAACAGCAACGCTTCCATCAGACCCCATACCTAGCAGCCTTCCAACATCATGGACACTTTCCTGGCAGTCTGTCTTTTTTCGTATCATTCCCTGTGTGAATTCTTCCATCCTTTTTTTATTGATTTGGTGCATAACTGACTGACATCAACAATACAGTTAGGAAAGGAGCTTGCCTATCGTCCAGAGTGGATCTTACATTGCTGTTGCCCTCCCCTGACTCCGTTGTCAGGCCCTCCCAGGCTGCACTGACTCTTGTCAGTCCTCAGATCTACCTGCTTTTCCAAAGAGTGCCTTGTTAACTAGTTCTTAGGTCAGGAGGAGTTGGTGTTAGTTCGTATCCTCTTTGAGCCTCTCATGGGATCAGAGAACTGGCATGATCTGAGGCTCATGCATGGAGCTTGGAAGTTATGCTAGGGTTTTTCCAGTTCTGACCAGAGACCCTGGTGAGCCAGCATGTTGGTCAAACCCAGCTGGCCTGCAGGCCACAGTCTTGAACAGGCCATGTTTTAACTGATGTGGTTCAGCAACATGTGGATGGGTGAGTGTGGTTAGGATCTTGGAAATTTGTTACAAAGCTTAAATAAGCCCACTTAATGGCCCTTCATGTTGACAGAATGTCATGGTGAAGCAAGAAATAAGAGTGAATGGAGAGATATTCATAAATCTCAGGTCTTTTTTGGTTCTTTCTTTTTTTTTCTTTTAAGTGGTTTGGCTACCCTGTCCACGTGAAATCTTACTTGGAACCCCCCACATTTAAAATAAACAGAAGTTGAGTTCTTCTGGTTGACTAGGGGTCAGGAGTTCAAAGCCCCTTCTGCTTGTTTTTTCATTCAACAGATACTTATTAAGCACCCGTTCTGCCAGGGACTCTGCTAGGAGCTGAAGAGACAGTTGTACACCAGGCAGTTAAGGGACTTCCAGCTCAGAGGATCTGGTTTCCCCTCCCTACCAACCCTCGCCACAATGGTCCCTCGGAACCGAGTTCGAAAACCACAGTCTGCAGTCAGAGCAGAGATGAGGATGCCTTGCAGGTTATTACCTGACATTTGTAAGTCAGTACACTACTGAAAATTCAAGATAGTGCTTTTTATCTTTTTTGCAGAATGCAGCGGCTGCCACGTACACTTTTCTCCGCCTAGAACATCTTTCTCTTTGTGTCGCAGTCATTCCTCACCTCTTAGCAGGAAGGCAACAGCAGCAACAACAAGAAAACAGTTGCTATCAAGTTGATTCCAGCTCAGGACAGCCATGAGGTCGGGCAGAGCAGAACTGTGTTCTAGGAGTTTTCAGTGGCTAACTCCCCTCTCCCCCATAAATTACCAGGCCTTTTTTCTGTGATGCATCTAGGTGGATGCAAATGGCCACTATGTCAGTCAGTAGCCCAGCTCACTGTTTGCACTACCCAGGACTCTGTTATGTCTAACATTTCGTCCCAATTACCCCTCACATTTGACTCGCTTCTTTCCGTACCTATCCTAGCCTATGGGTTGTTTCATGAGGGTTTTTGCTTCCCAGTGGTTTCTGGGAGGCAAGGGCCGTGTCCTCTACTTCCTTGTGTTAGTCTCGAGCACGGCATAAGTCCCAGTTGCCTGTTGACTGCTGAGGGCTGGTTCTCCAGCTTGCCAGTGGCAACATGCTGATTGGAGTTTTTCTGGGAGAATGTGTAGGAAACACATTCGTGTTAAAACTGGACTGTGGGTTGTGTCAGTATGTGTGTGCATATGTAAACCCTCTGCCAATTTTAGTATCAGTGGAGCTCAGCAGCCGTCTTTGGTTCTTTGGTATGATTCCTAGGCAGTGGTGGACCCTGCTGCTGTCCTATGAGCTGCTGGCTTCTGTGGTGTGGTGAAATAGTGTCAACTCAGAGTCTAGAAAATCGGATTGAATCCTCCTCTGCCTAGTCATGGGCCATTGAGCAAGACACCTGTCTCCGTGGGTGTCCTCACTCATGAAAGGGAATGTGAAGGTCTACCTTGCAGGGCTCTGGTGAGGACCGTAAATGAAATATGGGAGGTGTTCCTCCATGCTAGAGCTTACAGCTAATAGACACTATTCTCAGTAGGACTTGAAAGTCTGAAAAGGAAGTTCGTTTCTTCTTTCTTAGCCTGATATGACATGATGGTTCTGTTCCTCTATTTCTAAAGACTCATTTCTTCCCTACTTTTCGTCAGGCTGTAGTTAAAGCATCATTCATCTCTGCCGGTTTTAACTTGTTGAAAAAGGTGTGTGCTCTGACAGATGGTGGCATATGCCCTTGCTGAGATGTATTTACAGACTGGTGGGCATATTTAGGGCCACATGTGAAATCTTATGTTTACAGAACAGCCACATTGGATACAGCTGAAGATGTCTCAGGCTCAATTAGTTGGGCAAGTTGCTGAAACTCTTGCATGTCTCTGCTTCCTCATCTGTAAAATGGGTTTCCTAACACACAGGGAAGGAACGAAAACTTGGAGAGTGTTATATAGATTCATAACCTTGAAAAGGGCTTTGAAGACGTGATACTGTCTCTGAAGACTTGGAGGTGTTATAAACATGCTTGGTTAGAGATGCTGACATCTTACAGCTCTGGTTTGCCTCTAGCACCTGGGAGTTAGAGAGAGGCCTCGGTCTGGAGCTGGGTATGGGGCTTCAGGAGGCTCTTCATTTGCTCTCTGTCCTGTTATATTTTCTCTGGGGAAATAATGACTTGTCTTAGGTTTGAAACTGAGCTTTTATTGGAGTCCTGGTTTGATTTTTCACTATGTAAGGGAGTGTGTGTATGTGTGTGCATGAGTGTGTGAATCAACCCATAATTTGTAGACAATTTTTATTGAAAGTGAAAAAGAATTTCAAGACTTGAATAGCCAAGAGACAGGCCAGTCTCCTTGTCTTCTCTAATGGTTAAGTTGGGCCACTAGATCTTTCCCAGAAATGTGAGGCACCCAACATACGGTTAGTTAGTGTCTTGTCTAATTGGAAGAATTTGTTACAACTTGGATAGTTACTCCCCCCTACCTATACTTTAGTTGTATTTGAAACAAGTTTTCAGTCCTGTTCAGCAGGAAACCTGTTGTTAGCTCTAGTCTTTCATGACCTAATGGGAGGCAGGGCAAAGAGGCAAGAGGATGAGGGGGAGTGCATGTGGGCCCTTTGCTTCTCAAACTGGGGTCTGTGGACCAGGAGCATCAATATCACCTGGGAGCTTGCTGGAGATGCAGAATCTTAGGTCCCATGCTGGACCTCCCAAATCATTCCACTACTTTGCAAGGTCTCCAGGTGATTCATGTGTACAGAAAAGATTGATGAACAGTAGACTTTTAAATTACATATATATATGCTTCCTAATAGGAGTCAAAAGGGAGATAATTTAGCTTGAGAGGCTTGTGTTTGTGCCAGTGCTGTTATGTGGTCTTCTCTTCCAAAGTGTCTACATTATCACTTCCTTTGATTTCTGACTTCCTTTATGTGTTGTCGTTGACTTGTGTTAGAAAGCCGTGAAGTGTGACTGAAACTAGCGGGCGAGTTAATGTTTCCTGTTCTGCATCATACCATTGAGATGTTGAAATGCCTGAAAGTAGAAGATGCTCAGTACCTATGTTGCTTAGTGACTGCAAAACTGTTTGAAAAAGTTGGGCTGGGTTGTTTGATAGTTTTAGAAGAAAGCTTTTTATGAAATGATGAATAGGAAACGTGGCCACGTCAAGAGGGGATTCAGGTATGACTTACGGTCCTGAGCTATTCTGGTGGAGATGCTCCATCAGCAGTTTAGAGGCAGCTGGGATGCTGATCAGACACAGGTTCGTGTCAATTTATTTTGGTTGAAGTGAATTAGCGTAGGTCCTGACAATTTTAAGTATGTCTCACTTTCTAAGAGTGGGCTTTGGGCAGTGGGTTGGTGACATCGTGCTCTTTGTAAGAAGAGCTGGCGCAGCCTTTCTTTGGGCTTCGTGAGCCCTGACACCAGTGAACTATTTCTAGAGTGAGCTACTCACTACACAGGTGTCTCAATCCTGAGTCTGGCTGGAGACCAATGTTTGCATATTGTGGTTGTCCTAAAATAGAATGGATTGCCATTTATTGCTATGCAATGAGGAGATGGTCCACCAACAATTTATGTCTCTCTGGAAAAAAGAGAAAAAAAACAATTTTGTATCCACAATTATTTAGGAAGCACACACAATTTGGTTTGCCTTAGTAAATAAAAAGATAGCAAGATCACGTCAGTGCAAAAGAGTTTACTGAAACCATGTGTAGCTTTATTCTTTTTTTTCCCTGAAAATTGTGAACAGGGCATAGATTTACTTGAGAGCAGAGACTGGCATCACCTAGCTAAATTCACCTCTAATTATTTTATTCTGATATTAAAATCAAGGAAAAGTATATTCATTCACTTCCTCCCATACTTTTCTTAATCCTTTACTTGCACAGTTTTTCTCGGGGAATAGTTGCCCAGATATCTTCCTAGGAAATGCTTGAGTAAATGCCTGAGTGTTAGCAGTAATGGTGACATGTTCTCCTTTGGTGTTACGGCCTTCTCTTGCAGACTGGCGGCATCTTTTGGGATGTAGGCATCGCTGGCCTCATCTAGTGCCATCCAAGGGTGAAGTCTCTTGAGTGCTAACATTTAGAGCTAGAGGGACATGTGAAGCTACTCTGGTGCCGAGATTTTGCCTGCTGAGCCTGGGGCTGGCTAGGATAGGCAGTAGAGACTCAGAGACTAGTGCTAACCAGGGACAGCCGCATTACTTCTGGTGATCAACTACCGCTTTGGGTGGAGTCTGATTTTATATGCCAGTATCTGTGTATGAGCCCTGGTAACACAGTGGTTCAGCACTTGTCTGTAAACTGGAAGGTCAGCAGTTAGACCCCACCAGATGTTCCGCAGGGAAAAGAGATGGCAGTCCCTGGGAGGGAAGAGAAGACTTGGAAACCTATGGGGCAGTTCCACCTTGTCCAGTAGGATTGCTGTAAGTCTGGATTGACATGACGGCAATTTGTATGTGTAAATGCCTATGTAGAATATCTGTGTATATCTCTGTGTATGATGTGTGTATATACATGTAAGTATGTACAGATATGTATTTACCTGTAATAAGTTTTTGTGTAAGTATACATATAGGTATGCACATATATTTTGACTATATATTTAAAAAAATATGGGGCCATTGACCTATCAGTCTGTTGTACTACAGTGACGTGTGTGTTGCTATGGTCCTGGGAGCTATGCCACCAATATTTCAGATACCAGCAGGGTCACCCATGGTGAACAGATTTCAGCAGCATTTCCAAACTAGGAAAGACTAGGAAGAAAGACCTGGTGATCTACTTTGTAAGTTAGTCAGTGAAAAGACTGTGGATCACAACAAAATATTCTTCAGCTTTCTGGCTTTGGACACATCATCAGGAAGGATTGGTCACTAGAGTAGGACGTTGTGTTTGGTGACATTGAGGGCCAGCGCAGGTAAGGGTGACCTTCAGTGAGATGGGTTGACACAGTAGCCACAATGAAGGATTCAGACAGACCAACAGTAGTGAGTGTGAGGCAAGACTGGGTAACATTTCATTGTTGTACACAGAGGGGATCAGGTCGACAGCAGCTGACAATGACAACCTGGTAAAGACCAATGGGATGCACGAAGCTGATCTGTTTCACACATGAAGACACTGAAACTCAGAGAGGTGAAGGAGCAGAGGCAGTTTCCTGGTGGAAGTAGGACCTTCATTCTGCTGTCCTGGTTTTTGTGCTGCTGTACGCCACCCCATCCCTGTGACCTTTTCACACAGCTGAACGATCCTGTGTCAGACACCACATACTCAGTTTGGCTATGTCTTTACACATTGACAATATTACTTAGTATATACTCTCCACACTGCTTTTCATTTTTAAACTTACAAGTTTTTGTAAAAGGCACCCTTAAATGGAAAGCCAGTGTGGTGGGCCATCAATAAAAGAACTGTAAAAATAAATGCCTACCAATTAGAAAAAAGTTGTTCATCCATTTGCCACTTACCACCATCCGGCCAACCACTCATGATATTTGCACCAGTTTGGGAAATGCTGAGTTAGACCCAGAAACCTGCGAGTGAGTTTGCAAATGATGTGGCAAACTGAGAGTCCGATCTGAAGTTCATTGCCCTTAGTACACTGCTGATTAAGACTAAAAATGTACCTGGAGATCCGGTTTGTCTTTGCCTTTCAAGAAGTGTCAGGTATGACCTTGAGTAAGACCAGCTGGGTTCACCGAGGGCCTACACCCTCTGGAAATGCCTCCTCTTGATTTTTCTCTCTGCAATTCTGCTACAGAAGTCAGGAGCTATAATCTGTAGTGTTGTTTCCCTTTTGTTCCCCATACATGTCATTAATTTTCAGTTCTTAAATTCTTGATATAACCTGTTTAGAAATATACAACTAATTTAGTAGATGTTTTCTTAATTCTTCACAATGATAATTGGCCTCACCTGAGCAACTGAAATAAAATATTAAGATTGTGAGTGCCTCAAATTAATCTTTGTGGTTTAGAGTTTATATGCTTACTTTTTGGAATTTTGCTAGTAGATAGTAACATCTGGATCAGCAGCGGACATAATCGAATATTACGGTTCTGACAGTTCAAGCTTTTTATCTCTGTTAGCTCCTTCAAGTGGAAGGGGAAAAATCCTTTTATTTCTTCAAGATCATCAGAAAAACAGAACCAGTGTTAATTTAGTGTATTGCAGAAAACAGAAGAAGGAAGCAAGCTGTTAGTTTTTGTCCCTGCCATTAGAACTCAGCTCCCAAAATGAACGTGCATTTAAGGGATGGGTCACATGAGGGAAAATTCAAGTCCTATGCAGCTCAGCCCTGGCTTGTCTACCTTCTTTCCTGTGCAGGAGGACATGTAGACTGCCTGTGTGTTCTCTGTCACACCCTTGTAAAGGTTCTGTAGGGATCCACGGATCTTGCTGAGTTGAATCCTATGCCAGCTCCGACGGTTTGATTGTTTTTGCTAATAGAGACAGATTTTGTCTTTAGAGAGATCCAAGTGTGATGCTGCCTACATTCAAGTCTCTGGTCACAGAAATCCCTTTGGCTTTAGGTTCAAATCAGTGGAAACACACACACACACACACACACACATGCACACACAGAGAATTTTACTGGGGAATTGGCAAGGAATAACTGAGCCAAATTTGGCCTGTACAAATTAAACTGGCAACTCTGTGAGTAAAAATTACATGAAAAGCACTCAGGAGGGAAGGAAGAAGGAGGAAAAAAAAATCTAGGATAACAGTGCAACAGACCACATTTCCTATCTACAGTCTGTCTTCTCGGGGGTGTTTGTCTAAACAGCATTGCCAGTTTTTCTAAACAGTGCTGCTGGTGTCCTCGATCTGCAGCTTGAAGCAAATCGGCTCCGTGGACCAAATGCTCACTGGGTTGAGAGTTCCTTTATTTGGCTAAATTAAACCCAACAACCTCAGCTCTGTCCAAACTAGCTGTAGTCCAGGGCCAGCTAAGACGGCTGTCCTCATTTGTAGATCTGCAGAGGATGATGAAGTGATGCCTCTACTGTGTTTGGTGCTTTTGATTAAGAGGTATTTATCTCCACACAAGACTGTCAGTTTTTTCATATCCTGAAAGCTGGAAATGTAGTGCTTTAAAAAAAATCATGTGATATTTCCATGTGGATTTTAGAAAGCTAAGTACTGATATTAAAATGTTGTAAGGCTGAGCTATTATTCCCCTCTGCTGTATGCAGCATCTGCCAAAGAAGACAGTCCATAGCACAGTGCTTATTTTTAGTAGGATAAGTTGGAAGCATTTATGCTTTTGGTGTTGGTATCGGGTCTTACACATATTACTTAGTCCACAAACTCAAGTAGAGGGTTAATTGGAAGTCTAAAATCAATAATGATGGAACATGGCCAGTGTGAAGCAGATGCCGGCATAAACCATCTGTAAATTCCATGGTGGGGCAAGGGTTGGGATCAGAATGTGTGTTTGCATCCTGTGGACCATGGGCTCCCCCCCTGAGGACACTCTGAGTCTGTCCCATCTGATGTGATAGCACTCATCTCCGTGTCCAGCTCCACCTGACATGTATTTGTGGAACTGCTGTGAGCGTTTTATAAAACCTTCTTTAGTCTGTGATTGTACTAGGGATCCAGTGAATAAGGTTGGACATTTTTTGGCATAGATTGGCTAGTCCCACTCCAGTCTGTGCTGTATTCAGTCTGTACCTAAGGGATGTGTTATAAATACAATTATGATTGTGTCTCACCATCAAGCTGGAGTCCCCTCACTGGCCTCCCGCTATGCGTATGATAAAGACAAAAGTCTACAAACATGGTCTGGTCTGCTCAGCCTTTACGGTGTGAATTCTAGCTCTTCTCATTCTATGCTGTGCCACTCCCCACTCCCCCTTTCTTTTTTTTCCGCTGCATCCAACCCAGTTGTGGCCTACTCTGCTCCCTGATGGTACAAGGCCTTTGCACATGATACTCCTTCTCTTTCCAGCATATCTTCCTCTTGGAGCCCTGGTGGTGAAGTGGTTAAAAAATTGTCTGCTGATTAAAAGGCTGACAGCTTGAATCTACTCACCACTCCTTAAAAACTCTATAGGACAGTTCTGCCCTGTCCCGGACTGTAGGGTCTCTATGAGTCAGAATCAACTCAGTGGTGGTGGGTTTTTTTTTAATGTATGCCTCTACTCATTCTTTAGCTGTCGGCTCAGTGGTTACCACTTCTGAGAAACCTCTAACTGTCCTGACTACGCCAACACCACTGTTACAATCTCTCTGGCTCCATGTAACTTTACTTTTGTGGTATTCATTCCAATATTTTTGTTCCTATTTTGATCAGTGCCCATCTCACTGCTGCCAAAAGGGCAAGAATGTAACTTTCCAGGTAATGTTGTAGTTCTGTCCCTAAACTCAGTGTCTGGTGTGACACAGATGCCTTGTAAATATTTCTTTCGAGAGTAGCTGTAGTAGTTGGTCTTTGTATCCTGTTTTGAAAGAGTCTGAAGCCTCAACTTTCTATTATTTTGAGTCCTTTTGAAGTCCTATTTTAAAACTAAGCCAGAGCTTAAGTTCTTTAAGTGGTTTAGTTTATCAGTTTTCTAACACTGTCTTTCTGTTACAGGGTTGAGGTTGTTTTGGGGATGTGATGCGTGTGTTTTGTGGTATTAAGGGCAGTTTGTGGTCATCACTATTTTATAAAGACCCAAACATCAAATGCTGATGACTTAAAGAAAGAACAACTAATTCTTCTTTTTTTTTTTTTTTATTATGACTGAGTGAAAATGTACGTTCTCATACAAATTTACATGCCCACCTATATGCAGCTTCCGCTGCTCTCCCTGCCCGGTGACTGCAACAACTAAATCTTGACTTGTATTCTAAGTCACTTAGAACTAGATAGATTGCCGGTAACATGTCTGTTCTTGTCTCTGTCTGTTTACTTTGTGTGACGGGGCCATTTGTATACCCCATAACTGTGAATAAACCACATGACATGGCTCAGCCTCAGTGTCCTTATCTGTGAGATGGATTAGATGGTATGTAAGTTCCCTTCTATTGTGACATTCTAGCTTTAGGGTAAATACTAACTCTTAAGACAAACACCCAAGTTGAAAAAAAGCACATACCTATGTCTGTGTCTTAAATTCCTGTGCCCTGGTGGCACAATGGTTAAGCACATCACTGCTAACTAAAAGTTTGATAGTTCAAACCAATCACTGACTCCATGGGAGAACAGTCTAGGCGATCTTTTCTCATAAAGATGACAGCCTAGAAAACCCTGTAGGAGAGTCCTATTCTCACTTAGCAAGGCTGCTATGAGTTGGAGCCGACTCAACAGCACACAGTATCAAACACATTAACATTTCTTGCACGGCTTATAAGCTTTTGCAGTCTTGAAACATTTGTTATCACTAGAAGTGAAAATATAGTCATAACTTATAGATTGATAGACTCTTCATTTTTAGGGGTGTTTGCTGGTTTTATCACCAGGATCCTCACTTCCTGACATTTTTCCCCCCCTCGGATGTTAACTAGGTGATCTAGGAGGGAATGGGGATCCTCTGGACAAACCAGTTTGGGCTGTGCTGTGTTTCCTTATTGAGGGCATCCCAGAGCCTCTAATGTACAGTTGAATTTTCAACGGGTGGGGTATAGTGTCCTACATGGATTACTTCTGTGGCTTCAGATCCCTTTGCTTGTTAGGAATACTGTTCTTTGGAATATGTGTCTGTGGGAAGAGTGCTGTGGTGTCCATAGATCATTTTTAAGATACGAATGAGAACTCAGTGTCTTATTTCCAAATACCTGGATTTCTCATAGGGTGTGATTATAGTGTGCTTTGGGAGTGCCTCTAAAAACATTGTTTTTTTTTTTTAAATGAACACATCTACAAAAACAGCAATAACAATGTGCCAGGAGAATACAGTGTTCTGAATGAGGACATGGCAATGGATTATTCACATGAAGTCAGATACAGAATTTGAAAACTAAACAGTGAAGCTATTTGAATCTGCTGATCTGCCAGTAAGTACTTCTTCAACATTCGAGTGCCTGACCTAGTTTTAATTTTTATTTCGTTTGTTCTGTGGTTGTCTCAGTATCCCTCATCTACGGTGTTACCATGCATTCACTCATCCTTACACGCAAGGCTGAAGACAGGGACTTCTGAGACTTGAGACACCGGGTCCTCTTCCTGCTCACTGTCCTCCTCCCCACCCGCTATAAGCAGGTTGGAGCATGTCTAGAAAGTTCCAAGAACTGCTTTCAGACTACTCCTTTGAGCAGAGGAAATTCCCCCCATTTGTTCGCCTTTTCCAATAATTGGAAGCAAGGCCTGAATCACCCCAGTAAGTCCTAGAATTGGTAAACAGATTCACTGGTAGAAAGGTCAAAGGCCGGGGGATTCTGAGCTGCCATGTCTGGCGCAGAAGGTGCTCTCTGTCTGAACAGTTCATCTGTGTCTGGGGTTTTTCCTGGCCTTCCAAAACCCGAGGCCCTGGCCCAGGTGGATGCTGACCAAGTGCTTTCTGATGAGGAGGGTGGCTGCTGGGTGTGGAGGCAGGGGATGGTGGCCTTGTTTTACTTTGCACTGGAAACTTGACATGGTGGATTGTTGATGAAAGTTGGCAAAAACACAGAGCCTGCAAACAGGAAACCCCCATGGCTTCCCACTGACAGTCTCAGGGAAGTGACTGGAAATTGTTTTAGAACTCTATCTGAAGAGAGCTGCTTTGATATTACATGATTGAGATGGCCAGGAGGCTTCCCACTTAGGTTGCTTCTGTGCTCCTTTGCCTTGCTTCTTATGGGTGGGTACAGAAAGTAACTTCTCCCAGAGCCCCTGCAGCCTGGGAAGTAATACCTTGGTGGCTTCTAATCTTTCCTTTCTGCCCTCATCTTTCCTGCCTGCCCTGCCTTCTACCGCTCATCCCTGTCTCCTTCCTCAGTTCCATGTCTGTCCATTTCACAAGAAGTACATGATTATGGCTCAGAAAATGAGAAGGAAAAGAAAAAAATGTATAGAGGTGGTGAAGACAGATATAAAAATGGTTATTAGTGATATTTTGTGGTATTTCCTTCCATTGTTTTTTTTTGAGGCATGTGACTGTACCCACCCATATGGATTGTCACAAAAGTGAGGTCACATTTTACATGCTGTTTGCTAGTTTGTGCTTTCCATTTAAAATGTACCCTGGAACTTTAATAGGTGTCAAAAAATTAAATAGATATAGTGACATATGATAAAGCAAGCAGAGATACATTATTGATTTGTAGAATCTTGGAGGTGGTTATATGGATATTAAATGTACAGTTGATTCAACGTTTCTGGATTTTTGAATATTTTCATAGTAAAATGTTAGAGACAAAAACTAAACCCAAAGCCGTCAAATTGATTCCGACTCATGGTGAGCCTATAGGGCGGAGCAGAACTGCTCCCTAGATTTTCCAGGGAACATCTAACAATTAAACAAGCAGTAAAGCTGTATCCATATGGGACACTTCAGAGTCTCCGGGTGGTGTCAATAGTTACACACTCAGCTACTAACTGAAAGGTTAGATGTTCAAGTCCTCTCAGTGGCTTATTAGAAAAAAGACCTGACGGTCCTTTTCTGAAAAAGTCAGCTGTTGTAAACCTTATGGACCATAGTTTTACTCTGATACACATGGGTTTACTGGAGTCAGAATCAACTTGATGGCAACTGGTTGGTTGGTAAGTTTTAGAAATAATTGGTGGTAAAGTATAAAAAATTCAACTCAGACAGACAAGAGATCCCGGTGAGTTGGCATCAGCTCTAAGACGTCTAGTTAAGTGGACATTGTGCTGTATTTGAAGTGTAGGTGTTTGTCATACTTTTGATAGCACAGCCGTGTGTCATGTGTTGTATGTTGTTATTCAGCCAGTTCCTGAAGGATGGGACATCTAGGTTTTTTCTCATATGTATTGTGTTTTCAAAGGCATAAGCCTTGTGTAAGAATCCGGACAGTCATTCCTATACATCAGAAGAGAAAGCACCTTCTGATACTCTTCTTTATATTTTTTACTCTTTTTTGTTGCTGAAGGGTGGACAGGTGGCACATTAATTCTCCAGCAGGTTTGCCTATATTAAGCAGGATAATGTTTTTAATTAGACAAACATATTTAACCCAAAAGCTGTTTATTCCCCGTTGTCTAATTTTGAAGCTTGTGTGCACTGAGAGCTGACTGTAGTGATGTGTTCAGGTGCACAGGCAGGAGGTGGGGGAGAGGTGTCACAGGTGGGAATGCGGTGGGGGGCAGTGTGTGGTGGTGCTGAGAGACCTCAAAGGAAGGAGCCCACCCGCTCTGCAAATGATCTCTCTTCCATCTTATCTTTTTTTCTTGTATCTTGTATTTATTCTTACTCAGAGAAGATTTGTATGTGTCATTTAAAGCACTGAGGATGGTGAATCACTTTTGGTTAACATTTACTTCAGGGGGCAGCTGGGCTCTTTGGTGCCCCTTCTGTGGTTGTATTTTGCTGTCTGTTGGGGTCCCTGGTCTGGTCCACTGTGGGTAGAAGGCCATTGCTGTCTTTATGTCCTTAACAGAGTCATAGCATCGAGAGCATGGCAGGAAAAGCTTTGCTCACAAGGTGGTCCTGAATGCGTCAGGTACTTCAGTCCCATAAACCTGCTTTTCACCCGGCCCTGTAAACCCTGTGATGTTTACTGAAGGCAAACATCTCAAAAAGTTTGAGAGGGTATGACTTTGAACCCTCCTGGAGTCCCAGGTCTTGTCTCTCAGACTCAAAGGTATTGAATAACTTGCCCCAGGGCACCCAGGTGTGAAAACCAGATACAGATGTCTCCAGATCCCGTACTCCATGCTGCTCATCCCTACTGGTAGAAGTCCTAAGGATTTCAAATGTATTGCTAAAGAGGACAAAACAAAACAGAAAAACCCACTTTGCTTGGAAAATGGAGTTCAGAGATGGTAAGTGGAGACTGGTGCAGTCAGGTCAAGACAGCGATTGCCCAGTTTAGAGCCAGTGCCACTTTCTGTAGTAACCATAACGTTCCCTGCCATGCTTGAGGATTTAGGTGTGTTTCAGTCAGTGTTGGGTATCCCATTGGGTGTCATCTCACTTAATATATCTACCTCTCATTCTAGTAGTATTGGTTTATGATCCTCTTGTGCTGTATCAGAAACTCTAGTGGCACAGTGGTTAAGAGTTATGGCTGCTAACCAAAAAGTTGGTAGTTTGAAGCTACTAGGTGCTCCTTAGAAACTCTGTGGGCTAGTTCCGCTCTGTCGTATAGGGTCGCTATGAGTCAGAGTCAGCTCGATGGTAGTGGGTATTTTTTTAGCGGGGGAAGGTCTGCTATATCAAGGCAGGGGAATTTGAGGCCCACAGAGATGAAATGTCTTTCCCAGGATCACAGCTGTATGTGGAGAAGACAGAGTTGGAACCGAGGTCTCTCTTTCTCAGAAGCTGTATTTCCTTGGTAATACTGGAGAAGGACCTTCAGTGATGCTGCTTTTGTGGGTCATTCTTTGCATGAAGTTCTGCCAGCCACCTGCCCTCCCAGCATTCATGTGTCACAGGGATATGGAAAAGAGGCCACTCAGCCCCTAATGTAGTTCTAGGATGGCTTTATCTACTTGGGGTGTGGCACTGGAGCAAATGAGTAAAAACTAAGTGTTGAAGGGGTGATGAGTTTGTAGGAACCCTATAGGACCTCCAGGGTCGCTATGAGTCAGACCCGACTTGATGGCACTAGGTTTTTATATATTCTGCTATGCCAAACTGTAACCATTGGTAAAAAGAGAACCTGCAGATTGGGAAACTGCAGGTTTCATTTGGAAATAATATCTCGGATAAGTATCTAATGTCTAAAATATATATAAAACTCCAAGAATATACCAGTAAAGGGACAAACAACCCAGTTAAAAAATGGGCAAGGGATACCAGTGCTTCACTAACGAAGACATTTATGCGGTCAGCAAACACATGAAAAGATGCTCACAGTCATTAGTCATCAGAAGGATGCAAATCAAAACTGCGGTGAGACACCATCTTACCCTGCAGAAGTGGCACTAATCAAAACAAAACAGAAAACAACAAATACCGATGAGTTTATGGAGTGACTGGAACTTTGCGACGCTGCTGATGGGCTTGTAAATTGGTTCAACTACTATGGAAAACAGTATGATATTTCTTTAAAAAGTTTGAAATAGAAATACCAGTGATCCAGCAATCTTGTATATTCTAGAGAACTAAAACTTCCCACATGAACAGATACACATACACGTGTGTTTACTGCAGCATTATTCACAACAGCAAAAAGATGGTAACAACCTGTCAACAGACGAGTGGATAAACTGTGGGACACACAATGGTATACTATGCAGCCATAAAGAATAATGAGGAATTTTCAAAATATACTCTAATGTGGGTGAATATGGCGGACATTGTGCTGGGTGAAGTAATTCAGTCACAAAAGAGGGAATACTATATGGTCTAAATATTACAAGAAGGCAAGGATGCACGTACAGAAAGCAGTGTTCTTTGATGCTCATCAGAAAAGGGGAGACATGGAGGGAAGAGCCCTTGCTGGATAGTACATACTTGTTACCTTTGATGGTGGGTAAGGCAATACTGAATAAAGGCGAAGTCAGCACAGCCTGACCAAGGTAAAAGATGGTGCTGAGAAGTATTCAAGGAGAAGGGGCAATTTTGGTAATAGCAACAACATACACGATTTTGCAGTAACAGCAGTAAGAACCAAAAACTGCATGTGCGACTTTGATTTCATGCGCTGCAAATCTTGTCTGCCGTTTTTCCACTTCTGGTTACCCATTGGAGCCAGTCAGAAGGCTGGCCTCTCTTTATGATGGGAGTGTAGGCAGCTGCTGCACTGGTAGAGCACAACATCCTTGCACTGCTTTACTATCTCATCTAAATGGTTCCACGTGAGTTAATGGACTGGGAGCAGATGGTCCCATCTAAGATTTGCATTGCAGCACCATTCAAATTCTTGATCCATTGGGAATGATTTTTTTTTTTTTTTCTGAAGGAAAAGTCTTCTGAAAGCCACAGTTTCCTGCTGGCCATTCATAGCACAATGTATATTTAAACCTTGAGAATGTGCACGTAGTAACTGCTTTGGGGTAAGCCAGATTAGCTGGTTTTCAACTTGCTGGATTATTTTGTGTTTTTAAACCATCTTTTCTAGTTAAAGAGAGCATAAGGGTATCAGAAAGCCACACACTGCTTTTCATTTGTGATATTTCTCAACCCAGAATAAACAATTAGGCCTGTTTGAGTTTGAATTGCTTTGAAATTTTTCTTTTATGCTTGGCAGTCCCATGCAAAAATTTCCGCCTGTTGCAAATTAGAAGTCTTCAAGTTGCAAACCCTCCTGAAGAAAGGGTTAGATCATAGGGGTGTTGTCAGACCCTTGACTATGCTGCACACTATCTGGAGCCCCCTTAATAAACATTTAATGTATTTGTAGGGAAGGGAGTTGAGGATCCCTATCTGACTGCCTCCTTCCTGGTGAGGAAGAAAAGGACAGTGATGGAGCAGAGAGTCTCAAAGGAGATCTTAAATCACCAGGCAACATGAAGAATGTGCTGTACACAGGCTGCCACAGAAGCGGGCACAAAGCTCCTGAATTGTAGAGAGAGAGAATTCTTGAACAAGTACCCAGGTGACTGGAGCCTTTTCCTTATGGTTTAAACAGTACCTAGGTACTGTTACCTAGTAACACTAAAGCTAATGGGAAATAGAGGGTTTTTTAGGGGGAGAGAGTGGTGTTTTTGTGCTGTTTGTGATCTGCCAGCAGGAATATTTCATGGCATCAAAGGCAATGGCCAGAAAGCAAAAAGATGTATGTGTGTACACACACACACAAACATACACATGCATGCACACTCACACAGACACACATGCATGTACACACACACAGACACACGCAGACACAGACACAGACACACAGAGCTCTGCTGTATCCCACAACCCTGATACCACATATGGCCTTTCTGAACAGAGTCTTGTGTGGTGTTTAGTCTTGGAACTTCTTTTACAGATAGGATGTCATTTACAATCCTCAGGCCATATGTTTACTCAGACTTAAGAAACATGGGCTAATCTTTTTCTATTTTGAGGAGTAATAAATTGAAAAGATAATTACATAATATGGTGCATAATGTAACTCTGGCTTGAGCCATATGTGTTTAATTTTACAGAAACATGCGTGATGACAGGTTATGAAAGGATGAAACTATTTTAGTCTTTTTAAGGATTAAAGCCTGATTTTTTAAAAATAAGTGTCCCCTCCATTTCCCTCCCTCAGAAAAATAACTCAATACACAGATTCAGTGAAAAACACCCCACTGAAAGTAATTTGCTATTGTGGTGGCCACTGGCAAGGCAAATCCGAGTTAGACAGCCTTATGACTTCCAAGCTTGTATAAAATTAGACGCAGGCTTCCGTGTGCCGGGCAGAATGGGCCGCCTCTAGTTCTTGGTGCCAGGGTGAAGTGCCGTTGCTACATTTAGAATCAAGTCAAAATTTCTCATTATGATCTAATTTGAAACAACGCTGGCTATCTCTGGTTTTTACTGAACAAAATACTGTGTCATATCTGATATTAAATGTCACAGCAGGAGAAGTCCAAGATCCTTTTCATTCTATCTTTCTGTGTACATTTACTGAGCACCTTCTATGTTCCAAGCCCTGTATTTGGTAACTAAGCTGCATAGTCCAGTGCAGTGCTCCCCATGAGATGCTAAAGCAAGCAGCTGAGCCTCCAATACTGAGCCTCTCTTTTGGGTAACCTTCAGAGTCTGTCACCTTGCCCCTCATCCTGGCTTAGAAGCAGAACTGTCAGGTGTAGGACATAGAATTGTGCCCTCCAAAGATGTCCACAGCCTAATCCTCAGTACCTATAAATGTGTCATTGTGATAAAGGGACATTAAACTTGCATGTGGAATTAAGGTTGCTACTAACTTCATTCTGAGATTGGGAGGATATCCTGGGTCATTGTGGTGGATCCAGTGTAATCACAAGGGAGGAAGAAGGGGGCAGAAGAGAGAGATGGCAGTAAGGAAGGGACTCAGCCCAACATTGTGGCTTCATACATGGGGCAAAGCGCCACTAGCAAGGGAGTGCAGGTAGCTCCTAGATGGAAAAGGCCAGGAGGGAGGCATGTTCTCCTCAGAGCATCCAGAAGGAACCAGGCACTGCTGATAACCTGAGTTCTGTCCAGTGAGACCCATTCTGGGCTTCTGCCCACTGCCCACTGCCATCGAGTTGGGTTTGACTCATAGCTACCCTAGAGGTCAGAGTAGAACTGCCCCATAGAGTTTTCAAGGAGTGCCTGAAGGATTTGAACGGCTGACCTTTTGGTCAGCAGATGTAGCGCCTAACCACTACACCACCAGGATTTCCTCTGACCACTGTAACTATAAAGTAATGAATGTGTGTTATCTTAAGCCACTGAATTTGTGGTCATTTGTTACACCAGCAGTAGGAAACTGATCCATCAGGGAAGGACAACATACCTGCTGTTGTGTGGTGGGTAGAACAGTTGTCTCAAACATGGCTACTTGTTGGAATCGTTCAGATGCTTTAACAGTACTGAAGCTTGGGACCCCAGCTACTGAAGTTTGGATGTAATTGGTCTGAAAATGACCTGGCTGTTTTCCTTTTATAAGCACCTCCCACCCGACATGATTTTGATATGCAGTCTGCCTTGTGGAACAGTGGTTTAGAGTATAAGCTTTGATATCAGACAGACTTGGCTGCTAATGTCTGCCTTCTGCCAGCTGGAGGTGTGGGCAAAATAATCTCTTAGCCTCAGTTTTCCCATCTGTAAAATGGGCATGCTGTAGACTTCCACATAGGGTTATATTATTCTGAAGTGTGAGAGGACATGTGTCTCTCACATGGTAATTGTTCCATAAATTGTAGTTGCTGCTTTTACTGTTTGTGTGATGTCTTGGATGTATAGAGCTTCAGTCCCTTGATGAGACAGCCATAAGCACAGATCCCTGGCCACTTTAAAGTCCTTTCCAGTTGACTCTGACTTCAGGGTGACCTCATGTGTGTCAGAGTGGAGCTGTGCTCTGCAAGACAGTTTTCTGTGGCTGGTTTTTCAGAAGTAGATCTCCAGGCCTTTCTTCCAAGTGCCTCTGGGTGAGTTAGAACGTCTAGCCTGTCACTTAGCAGCTGAACACATTGACCTCTCGCACTGCCCAGGAACTCTGTGTTACATACGCTGGTTCCCAGCTGTGTGGAGGAGGTTCTGTTATCACACCCATTCCATATTAGAGGAGAGTGAGGGTCAGAAGAGCTATAAACCACTCGTGTACAGTCACATAGCTAGGAAGCAGAGAAGTCAGGATTCAAACCCCAGGCTTAATCTGTGGTTGGGGCAGGCTGCTTATCCTTGGGGAGGACCATAGAAGGCTAAGGCAGATGTTTCAGAATGTGGGACTTGGTGGCTGCATGCCTGTGAGGTGCCTCTGGAGGTGTTTCACACTCTGTTTCCAGTCATAGTCCTGGGCTGGGGTGGCACTTTGTGCTGGATTCAGACTCTGCACGATAAAAACCATATTGCCCTGTTGCCTGCTGTCAGGGAAGGGAGGTTGAAAGCCATGGGACTGATGATTCTTAACAGTATAGGCTGTTTGCCTCTGTCTGCCGTTTAATCTAATCTCAAGTTCAGTTGATACTATTGATTAGGTTCTTTTCAAAATGTATACGGTGTGTGGGGCTTCTCAGCGTGGGGTAAAATGTCATTCTTCTCATATGTGAGTTGAGAAGAAAAAGGTGAAAGTATACAATTAATTTGCCTGCACTTTCTCAAAAATTGTATGCTGGGTTTCTGGGAAATGCTGTATGGAACAATAATCCAAGCAAATTATTGTTATTTACTGTGACTTTTGCCTGCATATTTAAAGTCAACAGTTATGTTCTCTTTTTGTCCCTAATGGCTTTTGTGTGACATTTTTAGAAACCTGGTCAAGTGTCACTGAAAACCCTTCCATTTGATGCTGCAGTTCTTGGGAAACAAGTTAACAATATTTGAAGAACCAAGTACCTTTCAAAAATTAAAAAAAAAAGCAACATGTTGGCGCTAGCCCCCTCCCTCCAATTAGGCAACAATTTGTGTGTCATTGTTGCAGATTTTACTTGTTTTATAAATGCCTTGTGTTTTGTTGTTGCTTTGGTGAGAAAAATATGATTGAATTTGATCACATAAATATGGTGTTCTTCACATAGCATCAACTTAGTAAAAATAAAAGTGACTGGTCATCTCTTTTTATTGAAAAATAATTTTATTATGCAAAAATATCTATTGCAAAGAATCAACCATTGTAACCATTTTTAAGTGTACTTATTGAGTGACATTAATTTAACTCACCGTGCTGTGTCGCCATTGCCGCCAGTTCCAAAAGTGTTTTGTCACCTGCAGTGGAAATTCAGTACCCCTGAAGCATTTCCTCTCCATTTCCCCCTCCTCACAACCCCTAAAGAGGAAAAAAAAAAGAGAAAAACCTCATCAAATAGTTTTTGCCAAAGTGATTTTGACTTATGGTTAGCACTCCCTATGTGTCAGAACAGAAATATACTCCATAAAATTTTCAGTGGCTCATTTTTCGCAAGTGGGTTGCCAGACATTTCTTTTCAGATTGTCTGGTAACAATGAAACGTTTTTCTTTATACATTTGCTTATTCCAAATATTTCATCCAAGTAGGAGCCTTCAGTAGTTGTCCTTCTGTCTCTGACTCATTTCACTCGTCACCATACTTGTAATGTTCATGTGTGTTGTAGCCAATCAAAGATGAGCGGTTCAGATCCACCAGATGCTCCTCGGAAACTCTAGGGAGCAGTTCTACTCTGCCCTGTGGAGTCATTATGAGCTGGAATTGACTCGATGGCGCTGGGTTTTGAGGCATACTGTAACATGTACCAGAGTTTCTCTTTATGGCTGAGTAATATTCCATGGTATGGATATGCCACGTTTCGCTTTAGTTACACATTCATTTTTTGATGAACACTGGAGTCGTTTCCCCCTTTCAGCTCTTGTGAATAGTGCTGCAGTGGACATCATGATAAATGGAGAAAAAAATTGATGTTGTCAAGGATTTCATTTCTTTGGAGCCACAATCAATGTCTGTGGAAGCAGGAGTCAAGAAATCTGATGATGCTCTGGGCAAATCTGCTGGAAAAGAGCTCCTTACAGTGTTAAAACAAACAAACAAACAAAACAAACTAGAGATACCACTTTAAAGACTAAATTATGCCTGACCCAGACCATGCTGTTTTCAGTCACCTTATGTCCATGCGAAAGCTTGACAATGAATAAAGAAGACCTAAGGAGAATTGATATGTTTGAATTATGGTGTTCTTGAAGAATACTGAATGTAACATGGATTGCCAGAAAAATGTATGACTGTCTCAGAAGAAGTACAGCTTGAATGCTCCCTAAAAGCAAAGGGGAACAAGACTTTATCTCGTGTCCTTTGGACATGTTACTAGGAAGGACCAGTCCTTGGAGAAGGATGTCATGCTTGGGAAGGGAGCGAGTCAGTAAAGAAGAAGACGACCTTCAGCGAGATGGAATGTCCAGTGGCTACAACGGTGGGCTGAAGTGTAACCACCGTGAGGATGTGCCAGAGCAGGCGGTGTTTCATTCTGTGGGACACAGGGTCACTCTGAGTCAGGACGGGCTAAGCAGTACCTGACAGCAACAGCAGCATACCTCGGAGTGGGATTGGTTGGTGAACAATAATGATGTTAGTTATATGCTTAAATTTATGAGGAACCAGGTGTTCTTGGTTTTGATGGACTATCAGTCTTGGAGTCCTTTATCGGAGTGAGAGATTGAACTTTTTGTTATAAATGGAGGGTGTGTATATACAGCATTAGTAATCCTTTTCTAATCCCAGTCCACTTTTTGAGACAGTCACCTCATTTTCGAGTTGTCGTTGCATTTTCTTTGCCATTTAGCATGCATCATACTGAAGATTTTCCAGGGGTCAGTCACAAGTTTTTCGAAAACTCTGTCTCCTGTTTGCAGGTCTAGGTAAGCTTTTTGTTATTTCAGGGGTCCGAGGGGCTCCTATTCCTTGCCATGACTGGAGTAAAGAAGACTAGTTTGTGGTCATGCCATCAGGATAGGAAGCATGTGCAGGCCATGTGTGAGCACAGTCAGGTTTTGTGGAAGGGAAGACATTCGAATTTAGTATCCCCAGTTGAGATAATCTGAGTTATAACACTTCCATCTACTCACACAGAAACAAACTAAACTTCCTTTTCAAGACACTAATTTGGCTTTGCTTATAAAATCTCTTAAGATGGTAACCTTTCTGATAAGGTGTGTACTTGGTAAAGTGCATGTAAAAAGACAGCCTGATTGAGGGATTGTCAAACCACCTACAGAATTCAGTTGGAAGGATGCTGTGGGAAGGGCTGGGATATATAAAAAGTGACAGGCAAATTCAGAGATGAACAATCACCTGTAACCTTTCCACCTTGATTGCACAATTGTTGACCTCTTGTCATATTTGCTTCTAGATATACTTAGAAGAAATAATACACTTTGGCTAGAGCTAAAATCCCCCTTAATCTTCTGTTTCAGTTTTCTCTTCCCACTTAGCAGCAGATTTTTGTTAGGAGTTGGGGTACCTGATTCCATTCCTTTATTGTACATTTATTACATAGGCAGGGCTTTTTGAAGCGTGTATTTAATACAAGTTTAGATTCAAACTATATTGTATCTAAACTACTTAGTACTTCTTTTAGTCTACCTTGTATTTGAGATGGGCACGTATTGGTGGGTAAAGATCTGGTTTACTCTGTCAAAAGTCTGCAGTGTTCTGTCATTTGAGCATGTTTTGTACTGACTCGTTCTACTCTTAATGGACATTTATAATTTTATTTTTGCTGCAGTAAATGTTTTTGCCACACAAGAGCTTTTTCTTTTTCGTTATGCTGTAGGTGAATGTTTATAGAGCGAATTAGTGGCTCATTAAACAATTAATACACATATCCTTTAGAGATGTTGATTGCAAACCCTGTGACATGTCAGCACTCTGCCCTTCTGGGTCTTGGTTACAAGAGTTGTCTTCAGAGTAAATGACTTAAGAAAATCCCTAGGACAATTAATGGTACTTCTTAGGCTTCTTGCAAGGAGATCTGGTGGCACAATGGTTAAAGTGCCCAGCTGCTAACTGAGCAGTTGCTGTTTGAGCTAGCCAGTGACTCCACAGGAGAAGAAAACGGGCAGTCTGCACCAGTCAAGATTATAGTCTTGGAAACCCTATGAGGCAGTTCCTTTCTGTTCTGTGGGGTCACTGTGAGTCAGAGTTGACTCAGTGGCACACAAGTTTTTTTGGATTTCCTGTTTGTAGCTTGTTAACGATACAAAACAGAAGAAGATAACTATGTGCAGTCCTTCCCTCAAGAAGTCTGTACATACAGTCTGGTCAGGAGGCACTTGCAAAATAACTGAGTGTCGATCAGGCTATATTGACCCCCTCAAGAGGGAAGGTAGGGCTTAATGAGGTCCCAGAATCTTAGCTGGTTTCCAGTTTGTGTTGTGTCCATTCATTTCATCCTGCTGTGTTGCTGGAAGAGTGAGTGCCCTGCCTTCAGTTATAGCTTATAACAAGGTTAGAGCAGAGGGAAGGTGTCACCCAATTAATCCAGCAAAAGGACAGGGGTATTTAGAAATTCCCAGTGAAGGTCGTCCTGGACACAGACCTGTGTCTGTGCTCTCTCAGCCAGCTGCTTTCAGGCTAACACAAACACAGAGAGGAATGCTGGGAGCAACAGCAAGCGAAAATAGAATAAATTCAAATAGAAATGGAAAAGTGAAAAGGAAGAAGAATTTCTGAGTGAACGAGGCTTTCGGCGGCTCCCTCTCATCCTGATGTGTGATGTGCAGACCTGTCCTGTGCTTAGGCCTGACAACTTCACTGGACAAGACCAATTTTCCAGTCAGGATGAGAAATGCCGTCTACACCAGCTGATACCCTCCTCTGGCAGCTGCCTCACGCTCTATCTTTTATCATGCCTCTTGATCCATCATCTAGAGAATGCTAGAAGGCATGAGAATCTTAAGTTCCAAATAGGGATTCGTGCCTGTTTTCTATCTTGGTTTATTTTCAAAAACCCTTTTGAACTTTTGAACTGCTGGTACCCAGGGGGCATTGTGCAGGGGAGTTGATAAATAAAGGTAATGTTGATGTGAGTTCAATTTCTTTCATATGTAACTAGAGAAGCATGTGAGTTCCAGATAAGCTTTTCTTAGGGGAAAAAAAAGAGATTGTAAATGTCAGAGATTTTTGAATGGGAAGAGGAAGGACTCAGGTCCTGAAAGTCTTGTTTTTAGAAAATCAAGCTGAGGCTAGGTTGAGCTGAAGGCCTTTCTGTTTTGATGAAAGTTAGATTTTGTTTCCCCATTCTATATTCTTCTGAAGCCTTTATTATATTACAGAAATATAATATTTCTATATTATATATAGACTATAATATATAGAGAATATAGATATTCTAGAGTATCTATATACCTGTGTTATTGTTCTGTTATTATTTATTATTGTGATTGTACTTTGTTTTTTGTCTGTAGGAGTCACTATCTCATTCCTTTGCCAGCATGCTGAAAAATGGAGTGTTTACATTTAACAGAATGTGTATCATGGATAATGGATTTTTTCACAACAAATCTTCTAAAAACAATTTACCTGCTTTTACTGTACTGCCAAGCCAAGTGCCATCGAGTTGGATCTGACTCATGGCGAACCTAGACATCTTTTAGAAATCAAATGATATTTGTTCAAGTAAAGCTAAACAATAAGTAATAATTACATATCAATTAACTAGGCAAAAGACTTATGCTTTATAAATACCCAGTTCACTACCTGGTTTTTAAATTATTTTGGTAAAATTTTGAAGTACATGACTATATTACATCCATACCAGCCTTGGCTTGAATAACCCATGTTATGATATTGACAGGAGTGCCTCAGTATTGCTTATGTAAGCATAATATTTCATTTCCTTTTCCAAAGTTAAAGCAAAACGAAGGACTTCACTCGTGAACTCTTTCAGGAAAACATATAGTGTCATGTGCAAGGTGGGAAATGACAGTTGGTGTTTTTTGTTTTTTTAAAAAGGATGTATATCTGAAAATAACAGTCATAATTGTTAGTATTAGATTAAGTCTGGCAGGAGTGTTTTACATTTCAACTTTTGTCATGATGACTGTATTTTAATCTTTCTTTGATTAAAACATTGGCATGGTACCTAGTAGGCATTCATTAAATAGTGGCTATATTAACACATGGTAAAACTTGAGAAGGACTGCTCAAAGCTGACCGTGTTTAGGGATCTTACAGTGAAGTGAAGGTTTGTGAGAAATGCAGAGCTTGAAGTGCTGACGGAGGTAATGAACAGAATAATTTTTCTCTTGCTGAAGTTCAGCCATGTGGCCTTCTGATGGCTGTTTTTTGCATATAATTATTCGCTGTGTGCACTTCAAAGCTTGAGATGTGGCCAGCAGTGGAAGTGTACAGTGCAGTCAACCTCAGTGGGCTGTAGGGTATTGAAGCCCCTCAGCCCCCTTTTTGCTTCTGCTTGTCGCTGGTGTTATGGTCTAGGTGGCTTTTAAGAGCTGTAGTCTTCAAAGTGTGTTTGAATTTATTTACCTTAAAAAAAATGCATAGAGTTTTAGGGCTTTAGTTACCAGTTACTTACACTGAAACCTGTTAAAACCCAAACAAAACCCACTGTCATCCAGCTGATTCCATTTCACAGTAACCCTGTAGGTGAGAAAACTGCCCCACAGGGTTTTCAAAACTGTAATGGCATAATGGTTAAGAGTTTGGCTTCTCTAACCAAAAGGTCGGAGGTTTGAATCCACTAACTACTCCTTAGAAAGCCCTATGGGGCAGTTCTGTTCTATCCTATCAGGTCGACATTAGTTAGAATCGTCGTGACAGCCACGGACTTAGCTTTTTCTCAGTCTTTACAGAAGCAGACAGCCACGTCTTTCTCCCGAGGAGCAGCTGGTGGATTTCAGCTGCAGATCTTTTGGTTAGCAGCCAAGCACTTAACCACTGTACCACCGGGGCTCGTTGAAACTTGCTAGAGTCCCTGTTTCTTAGTTGCATGATAGGCGGGGGAAAGGGGATTGAGATGCATGGAACATATGATAACTGACACATTTTCTTAAATGTCTAATAATTAAATGTCTAATAATGATTTTTTTCTTCACTAGGGTCCTTAGAGAATGTAGTGTATTATACAATTGACTCCTTTAGGAATGTGTATCTGTACGTGTGTGTGTCTGTACATATGTATAAAACTCTATACATATGTACAGACACACACACATTCATATACGGTTTTTCAATTTTCTAAACCCAAATAATCCAAGTTTCTTTCCTAACACAGAAAGTCACTTCTACAAAAAGTTGAAAAATAAATATTATAATCAGCGAGGCATCACAAATAACTTTTATGTCTAAATCAAGCTATTAAATGCTTTTTTATTTTTAAGTAGATAGGAGAATAAAATAGCTGTATAGTTCATAAAGTGGTGTGCCATTACTGCCTGCTGTGCCCAAGAATTATGCTAGCTTTTTACACTTATGAAGCAAAAGCGGATTAGAACTGTGATCAATGTATTATCCTATATTCCTTATTGTGCATTATATTTCCTTTTTTTGAGTACCTTTGTCGACTAAATGGCTACTAATGACATAATTACAATTGTTTGTCACCACCATAATGCATGATTTCCTATCTCATCATGAAGATGTAAGTTAGATAAAGGAGGAGTTTTGGCAGGAAGACAAAGTGCAGTGATTTATTAAAGACCAGATGTGGTTGTTAAAAGCTTTTCTCCAGAAGGCTCAGCTGAGTGATGTGAAATAGGAACGACATTGCTGCGCACACCCAGCCAGCGGTTCTCGGTGTGAGTGACATGGTTGCTCCTGGGAGCATGACAAATGAGCCACATGTTTTATTGTTGTGTACAGATTTTATAGTTGGAATTTAAACAGGGTGAAAAAGGTTCACATTAACTTATACCAGCAAAGTAGGTGTTTAAAGGAAACTAAAGTGCTGGTGATATTTTCAATTTGCTTACTGAATTCAGCAAGCACCGAGATATCTTCCGTTTCTGTCAAGTTTCAAAAAAGGGAAAATCCCAGCACTGTAAAAAGAAAGAGAGGGAGGTTAATATGAGAATTCAAAGATAACAGAAGTAAGTGGAGACAAGATATTACTTAAGCACTGCTGACATACATACTGCACACATAGACTTGACGTATATACAATCAGATTAGATAGATGGTTCTAAGGAAGGGGGCACAATTTCTGGTTTTAGTACTATTTGCACATACAAAGCCCTGTTAAAATAATGTTAAGACACTGGAGTGATAGAAGATATGAGTGGCTCAAGGAATGTGTTTGAGCGTTTGGAGGAGGGAAAAAGAAAAAGGAAATGAGTCTATCTTTAGAACCGTTCCATGGCCATGGACAGTGATTTTTTTGCTCTTTCCTTTCCTCCCAAGCTTCCTCCTTCCCTTCCTTTTCTCTCTCTCCCTCTCTACCCACTCCCTTCATCTCCTGTGAATTTTTATGTGGAGGAGAGATAGAAAGTAAGATGGGTCTACATAGTATGCTAGAACTATACTACATATAGGAACTTAACCTGCCTCCTTCAGCATGGATGGCAAAAATATTTTACATAGTATTAAGCTGGGCCTAACCATAAAAGCAGTTGTGGGTGGGCATGGTCAGGATGGGGCAGGGCTTCATTCTGTTGTCCATAGGGTCGCCATGAGTAAGACCAACTTGACAGCACCTAGCAACAAGTTGACGAGAGAGAGTTCTTTAGGTTAACTCTCTGGGATCAGTGACAGTTTGGGTGGGGTATTGGGGTATCTTATGACCGTAGGACCTCCATGTCATTTCTACTGAACATTAAGCCCCCCTCCTATTGTCTTCTCTCCCTGTGCAGCACTTGATAGCTGGTGCTGAATTACTGTATTTGGTGTTGAGATACGTATTTGTAATGTTGGTTGCTTCATGTTTATTTCCCTTTGTCCAGCTTGTCAGTTGCACAAAACTGTCCCAAAGGCCTGTCACGGTGCCTGGCACATTGTGTATGTTTGAGAAGTATTTGTTGGATAAACTGTAGAAACTTTGTAGATGAGTGACTTAAGTTCAGGAAATCGCTTGGAGTATATTAGCAAACCCATCTAGAGGAAACTTCCCCAAATTAATGCTTGCCCATGTATTGTATGAAACAGTATGTGTGGCTTTTTTGCCATCTCATTAATTGAAAGTTTGATTCTTAGAAGAAGCCCTGATAGTGGAGTGGTTAAGTCTGGGCTACTGAACAAAATGCAGGTGGTTTAAACCCAGCAGATGCTGTGTGGGAGAAAGATGCGGCAGTCAGCTTCTGTAAAGATTTACATCCTTAGACATGATATGGGACAGTTCTACTTTGTCTTACAGGGTCGCGCCGGGTCAAAATCTGTTCAGTGGCAACAGATTTGATTTTCTTGTTTTGGTTTGCTGCTTTGGAACCCGCGTGTGTCTGGTCCCATCCAAGTAGATTTTGGCCTCCCACACACTCATTCTGCAATTCCAGAGAGTGCCACTTGGTGGCTTGCGTCTAGTTCTTAGCTGATTTAAAACAGGAAGTCCGAAAAATTCACAGGCTTCCTTCCATTCTTCCTCCCATCTTCAATTCTGTCTCTTCTGTTTAAGAGTGTATTCTTTTTTTTAAGTAACTTTTATTGTGGTTTAAGTACAAGTATACAATCCATGTCAATTAGCCATATAACATCTGGAACTCATACCACTGTTCTACTCTAACCACTCTTCCCTCCCTTTCCCTCCCTCCTGTGACACCTCACTCCCCGTTATTATCCAGTGTTCTCATGCCCATTTGATTAAGACCTGTCCCTCTCCCACTGTCTTCTCACACCTAGCGCTGAACTTCTTGGACAGTCCCCATGTAACTGTTTCGGTCTGAAAGTTTATTCTGTGCCAGGGATCACTGCATGTCTTACATAGTCCAGTTCTGGGGTGCTGGCATTGGTGCTGGATGCAGAGAGTCTGGGAGCCATGCTCCTGGGGGTCCTCCAGGCCTCTGAGGGACCATCAGTTGTAGTCATTTGGTAGAGTTCTAGTTCTGTACGCTTATGTTTCTGCTGCTGCCTCAGGGGCTGTGTACTGTCCACCCCATCCTGGCAGTCATTGGTGGTGGCTGGACACCATCTGATTCTTCTGGTCCCGTGTTAAAGTAGTCTCTGGATTATATGGCACCTTCCATGAGTTGGGCTCATATTTTCCTCCTCTAAGAGTGTCTTCTTTATGACTCAGATATTGAACCTCGTAAATAGATTAATAAAATTGAAATACTGGGAGCAGAGTTTCTAAGAAATGAAACACTCAGAACCAGGGCCAGCCAGCTTCATGGGTGTGCGTCTGTGTAGTCACAAAGCGCCCCGTGTGCAGAGGCCCCTCTCCTGGTTTAATGCTCTGTTCTTGCCGTCTTGAAATTCTTAATGAGTTTTTAACAAGAAGTACCATGCTTTCATTTCACACCAAAAACCCAAAGCTGAACCTCTTGCCATCAAGTCATTTCCAGACTAATAGTGACCTTTTTGGACAGAGTAGAACTATCCCGTACGGTTTCCAAGGAGTGGCTGGTGGATTTGAACTGCTGACCTTTTGGTTAACAGACCTAGTACTTAAGCAACAAACTCATATATGTAGTAGTCGAGTCAAAACCCACTCATGATGATCCTATAGGCAAACGCTATAGATTTTCCAAGGAATGACTGGTGGATTCGTTCTGCTGACCTTTCAGTTAGCAGCCGTAGCTCTTGAACACTGTGCCACCAGGGCTCCACTTAAGCAGGAGGCCTCATAAATTAAATAAAGCCAGTCCTGCTCGTAAAGTATGTGCTCTTCTGTTGTTGTAGTCCTGTGTGACTTTTCAGCTGTTGACTTACCTTCCTACGCTAGAATTCTTGCTCCTTGAAGCGAGATTGCCTCGTGGCGGATCTTACCTGACCGTGGCTCCCATAGGCTTTTTTAAGTCGACATCTGTCAGTCTCTGTTGTACTGTGATGGTTGCCTGTTGCTCTGATGCTGGGAGCAACGTCGTCAGTGTTGGGAACACCAGCAGGGTTGTTCATGGTCAGCAGCTTTCAGCAGAGCTTCCAGAGGAAGACAGACTAGGAACAAAGGTGTGATGATCAACTTCTGAACTTAGCCAGTGAACACTTAGGGACCACAAGAGAAGACTGTCTGACACAGTGCTGGAAGAGGAGCCCCCAGGATGGAAAACGTTCCAGACACACTGTGTACACAGCGATGGAGTCACACACTAATGATGAGGGGAGTGGAGTAGGAGCAGGCAGCATCTCAGTCTGTGTTACCTGGGGCCCCAGGTCAAACTCAGTGGTGCGTAACAACAGGAAGTCTATCCTGTGGGACTCCAACTCGTAGTTCAAAGCTTTGACTTTGCTCGGAGTTTCTGGGTTCAAATCCCAGCTCTGCAACTAATTAGCTCTGTGACACTAGGCAGGTTACTTAAAGAGCCCAGTTCTAGTGGCCTCATTTACAAAATGAAGATGATACCATATCATCTAGCAATTCCACTGCTAGGGGTATATTGCAGAGAAATTAGAGTTCTTCACAAATAGATATACATACCGTCATGTTCATTGCAGCACTGATAACAGTAGCAAACAGCTGGAAACAACCTAGATGCACGTCACCAGGTAAATGGATAAACAAACTGGTACACACACACAATGGAGTATTACACAACAATAAAGAACAACAGTGAATCCTTGAAGCATCTCTTAACATAGAGGAAACTGGAGGGCATTATGCTGAGTGAAATAAGTCAGTCACAAAAGACCAAATACTATCTGAAACCAGTACTGTAAAAACTCATAAAAAAGTTTAAACATAAAAAGAAACAATCCTTGATGGTTACCAGGGAGGGGAAGGGCAAGGATGGGAAAACACTAAACAGATGATAGCTAAGTAGTAACTTTGGTGAAGGTTAAGACAGAACACAGTACTGGGGAAGCCAGCACAACTTGTCCAAAGCAAGGACCTGGAAACTCCATAGACACGTGCAAACTTTCTGAGGGACCAAGTTACTGGACTGAGGGCTGTGCGGTGATGGTGTTGAGGGACATGCAGCTCAACTGGCATACCATAGTTTATAAAGGCATAACTCTGGTATGGGGCATCCGGGCTCTTATGAGGCCATCTAGGACAGACTACTCATCTCACCTGTTCAAGAGCAAGGAAGAATGAAGAAAATGAAGCATAAATGGGAAAGATTCGTCTAAAGGGCTGGTGAACAACATCTACAGAGGCCTTCAGCGGACTGAATTCAGCGCAACTAGATGGTGCCCAGTCCCTACCACTGACAGCTCGGATAACGATCACAGCGGATGGTCCCAGACAGAGCTGGAGAAAAACAGAGAACAAAATTCTAACTCCAAAAGAAAGATCAGACTTGCTGGTCTGACAGAATCTAGAGAAACCCTACAAATATGGCCCTGTGGACACACTTTCAGCTCAGTGATGAAGTCATTCGTGAGATTCACCTTTTAGCTAAAGATTGGGACAGGCCCCTAGAACAAAAACAAGACTTAAAGGGCATGCCGATGCAGTTGCAAGGACTAGGAGGCAGGAGAGGATAGGAAAGCTGCAATAGGGAACGCAAGGTTGAGAACAGAGTGTGATGACTTGTTGTAGGGTTGTTAACCAGTGTCATAAAACGGTATGTGCAGTAGCTGTTTCATGAGAAACGCATTTGTTGTATAAACTTCTTCTAGAGTACAAAAAAAAAAAAAGTAAAAACTAAATTAAAAAATCCCAGATGGGATTTGAAAGTGTACCTCTTAGTGCTGCAGTGAGAAGTAAACAAGGTGCTGTGAGAATAAGATTCCCAGGTAACTGAGTCAGGGGACACTCATTCACTGTTAGGCTTTATTACCAGGCTGTGCTTTTCCGATTACACGTGTCACTCCTTTAGTACCATGCTCGTTGTGGTCATTGCTCTGTGAAAGCCGAGTGTGCTAGGCTTCCAAGTTTCCGGTAGCTTGGTAACAGAGTTCAAATTTGACTTAACTCTGCTGGTTCCCTTCTTCTAACTAAAGCCCTTGCCTCTCCACCTCTTTGCATGTGTTCTTTGCGATTGAATGATTGATTAATGTGAAAAAACTAACCTGAGCATTTTCTAACCCATTTCTCTTTCCTGGTGGCTTTGGAAATGCTTCTCACTTGGTATGTCATTAGAGGATTCAACCTCTTCTTTGTAGAGCATTTGACACGTGTTGTAAAGCGGGCACATAATTCATAGATAGTGCTCCTTCCCCATCATTCACACAGGGAATTTGCAAAGCAGTGATCATTTCCAAGGGACTTGGTGCTCTTGAGGAGGAGGGGTAAAGTAATGGGGATTGATATGGTGTGGAATGTGATCCATCCATTCATGGAGCAAATTTTTATTGTAGACTTTCTGTGTGCCAGACAGTGCTGTAAGTACTGGAAATAGAGCTGTTAAGAAGACTGCTAAGAACCTTGCTGTCACCTAGCTCATATTCTGTTACAGTACAGGCATTAATGGAGCAGTTAAGTGCGCAGCTACTATAAAGGTTGAAGGTTCAAATCAAGCCCGAAGGGCCTCTTGAAAGTTTTGGTGATCTGCTTCTGAAGAATCAGCCATTCACAGCCCTGAGGAGCACAGTTCCACTCTTGACACTCCTGGGGTTACTGTGAGTTGGAATGGCTTCAGTGGCAGCTGGTCACTGGTGACAGACTTTAGACAATGAAGAACAGTATCAAAAAGAAAAAAGTGTTAACGCTTAGACCCATAGACGTAGAGCAGGCTGACAGAGTAAGACTGTTGGGGGTCTCAACAGGGTAAGACGGCCAGGGGGTGCACGTCTGGTCATCACAGACTTCAGGAACCAGTGCTCAGACCTCTGAGATGGCCATGAGTGTGATGTGTTTGAGGGGCAGAAAGATTGGGTGGCTGGAATTAGTTGGGTAAGAAGGAAGAGAGAGTGAGAGTGAGAGTGAGTTGGAGCCTCTGATCTCCGTGAGCCAGGTTCACACTGTCCCTGGGGTTTGTTGTTCTAGTTATTAGTCTTACACTGAAAGGGAGCCAGGAATCTGTTCTGTCGTAAGCTGAATAATTCAATCAGTAAACTAGTCTGCAGGTATTTCTTATGGGGAGGAAATGGATGATTTTGCCTGGATTATCCAGTTAAATTCTCTAAGAGGAATCATAGTGAAAAAGCACTGGAAATCAAGTCTCAAGACAAGCCCCCAGACTACTGAGACACATCGTTTTGTTTTTCTGCTGAGTTACTTTGTCTTTGAGACTGATAATGCCTTTGACACAAGGTTGGTATAGTGATGAAGTGTCACAGGGCATATGGCAACTACTTGATAAATGCAAAACCACATCCAGGTATAATATCATTATTACTGATAACCCTTCAATTGATCGTCTTACCTACTGACCATATCTAACTCTTTAATTGTGGAAAAGGCTTTTTTATTAAAAAAAAAATTAATTAATTAAAGAGATTTTATATCATTTCTGGAGAAATGTAGCAGTCAGATTCATGGTATATATTGTCACTTTAGTCCCTAAATGGTTCCCAGGTCCTGGTTTACACACACCAGACACCCTTTTGACCTTCTCTTCAATCTGAAGTGGTGGCACTAGTGGCTGCCGGCTATGGACTTTTTCTCCTGGGGTCCTGTTTCTTTAACTGGGCTGACTTTGAAATATGGACAGACTTAAAAGAAAGTTTGACTGTTAGTTTCAAAAACTGTTCTCTCAAGAGGAATCAGTTGTTACAAAACAAAACCCTGTTAGCCTTGGAGCAGGGCCGCTAGATGTAAGTGGCTGGCATGCTCTGTGGGAGCTGGATGTGGAGCCCTGTGGTTGGCATTAAAACAAATTTAAAAAATAATAGTGTTGTGTTTTTGGTGAAAGTTTATACCACATTAGGTTCCAAATTTCTATAGACAACTCCTATGCAAATGTTCGGTGACATTAGTTCCATTTTTTCACAACGTGTCAACCGTGTAGTTGATGTTTTTAATACAGGAGTAGGCTTTTGTCTCAGTCTGCTTCTCAGAAAGCCTTGTTCTGCCCAGCAGGATCTTCGTATGCCAAGGAGGACGATGGGATACAGATTCCATCCGTCCTGTTTCCCCTAGATTACCTTTTAGCAGCCACAGAGATGGCCCTTGGGAATCAGAGTTTTTAAATCTTACACATCTTTGATTTCATAGACAAACTTAAAAAGATTGTATCAGATTCCTGGAAGACTTTATTGTTAAGTTCTAGAGAATTTTGCATTCTGCTTAGAAATCACTTTTGAGTTTTATTAGTACATTTACTAGCAGTGATGCTAATTATTTTAAATATGACCCTGGAAATGGGCTATGTCAGCTTGAAAAGACTACTTTTAACAGAATTTGGTTTTACAGGCAGATTTTGTAGACATTAAGGAGCCCTGGTGGCGCATTGGTAAGTACTTGTCTGCTCACTATAAGGTCGGCAGTTCAAACCCACCAGCTGCTCTGTGGGAGAAAGACATGGCAGTCGGCTTCTATAAAGGTTACAGCCTTGAAATTCCATGAGGCAGTTCTCCTTTGGCCTGTAGGTTCTCTATGAGTTGATGTCAACTCAGTGGTAATGGTTTTTTTGCTCCCCCCTTGAGGTTTTATAGACATTGTAGTAATAGCATTGTGATCTAATTAGCATCCACTGTGTAAATGTACGAGATATCAGAGGCAAGCATACATAAAATTATGAATTGTGACATTTTATGAGTTTTTTTCGTGAGTCTTCTATAGTCATCATTACTTAATAATGTGAAATGTGGCCTTAGACATTACATCATGTAAAAACCAGGAGACAAAAAAACTGAGTATCAATTTTGATTGTAATGAAGTTTTAGTATGAGGCATTTCTGAATAAGTGTCACGAATGTGAGTCATGACTCTCACACCTAACCTGACCTATTATGATTATGTTTCAACTTCAAGGGGTTTTCAATATTTAAAACTAATTCTAAGGTTTCAAGATGATTCACATTCAAATCTACTTTTATGTTTTACAATTAAATATAAAAATATTGCTTGTACCTACATTTTTACTCTTCATGGGCATATTATAAGTATTTCTTTTAATTTCACCAATAAAATAGCTCATTTGTTCATTAGTAAATTACAAGACTATCTCAGTTACCAAAAAAATGAGTGTGAATGTTTCTGGTCCCCTCAGATAGCCATTTCAGGTTAGCATTCTCTCACTTTTTTTCCTTTGTGCCTTTTGTAAAACACGAAGATTCTTTCTGGGTAAATTAATCCTTTCCAAGTGGTAAAGTAACTTCCTTTTTGGAAAGGGTTATTAGAGTCTTTATGATCTTAAACACTACTTATGTTAGAGTGAACAATACATGAAAAAATTACACTAGTTAAAATAGAATGATTACGACTTAAGCCAAGTATGTTGCAATTATATGTTCATGGAAAAGTGAGTTTTCTAGTGGGAAAAGCATGATATAGATGCCCATGAAATTTCCAAAGTTTAAGTATTTTTGTAAATTAGGTTGTTCCTAGTTAAACAGGTGGCTTTAAAGGCTGGTTTCACTGTTGTTTTAATCATAGTTTAGTTACCATGGAGAAATATGCAAGTTAGCATTTATACACAGAAGTGAAATTTATGCTGCATAGATAATAGCCTAAATTTAGCTTGATTTAAGTTTACCACTTCCTTTTTTTCAGCAAAAAAGAATAATAATATAGCCCATATATCTATTAACAAGTTAGTCGCTTTAAGCTCCACTGTTACATTTTTACACAATTTCTTTTTTTAAGCATCAGTGGACACCATTGCTGGTATGACCTCTCTCAGTGCTAAGCATAATATGACACATTAATTTGACTTGTTTGTAATTGTGGCTCTCTTAAGATTAATAAAAGACTTTGCAAAGTTTAAAATTCATTTATGTGGCTGAAAACTGATGTTTGCACACATTCCATCTAATTAGGCTTTTTGTAAAGGCTTATTATTTTACACTAAAAATCTTAAGTATACAGTGGTGATAGGCCAGCCTGACTTTAGAGTCCACCAACAATTTTGGTTATGATTTGGATATGTTTTCTAAAAAGAAATGGGGAGACAGGTCTTCATTAATGAAGTCTTTCCATCTTAATGCCCTCTTAGCTGGGTCATAGATTTTTTTCACCCTGAATGAAGATGTTCGTTTGTGTGAACTTAGTGATCCTGAGCTCACTTCCTGCCATTCTCTTTGCCCAGTACCTCAGAGTGAAAGCTAAGTTTTCAAGGACAAATGTAGTAAAAGTGTCCTGATCCAACATGAGGTCCCCCAGCACAGAGAGAGAGCAGCAGATCCCTTTCAACACCAGCTGTTCTCACAGATATAGATTGCTGCAGTGAAATTTTCTTAATATAATTCAGGAAGCTCTAGAGAATTCTCCAAAACAACTGTGCCAACAAGGAAAATGTTGAATTTTTCATCAGCTGCCCAATGCTGAGAGTTAGTGGGCAATACGTTCATTCATGACCAGATGTTCAGTGTAGTAACGCTCTGCAGTTAACTTGAACCTTGTGGCCTGTTTACCATTGGCTGCAAGGACATTGGCAGCAGTCTGGCACTGGAGAGTTGAGGCCTGCACGAGCAAAAGACCGAAGTGTGTGTCTGTGGCTTCCTGGTTCTCACCAGCGACCAGACAAGGTAGGGAGTGATGAGAGGAAGGAAGGCATCACATCAATCATTTCTGAGGCGAGAAGAATTTGCTGTGTGATTGTGTCTTGGGGGAACAGTAGGCAAATTCTTACCTTCCTTTTTATTGGGAAGAAAAGCAGTCTTTGTTTTGTTGGACATGTTTTTCAACCTCTGTCTAAACCATAAAACTTTCTGTGGTAGGGACAGTACTCATGGGTGGTTAAGACAGTAAGGAAAAGACGTCTGATTTTAAACTGGGGGAATTCAGTCATGTTGACTCCTAATGTCAAAACCTTACCAAATCCAATCTGGAACTGAAAATCTATGACATTTTTGCTTTGGGTAAACTCGGGGTAATAGGTGGAGACTATTTAGATCTTCGATGTGCACCAAGACACAATTTTTCTCCTGTGCTTGTTTTTGGGCCATGCCCGTTTTTGAGTTGTATTAAGAACTAGCATTTGGATCGCGGGGGGAAGGATTAGATGGAGGAGGTGTTTCTGCATGAACAAGATGATTTTCTAATTTGAGAAGAATTTGTCCTGAAAATAGTGAATGCTCATTGATTCTGGATATACAGTTGACCAGGAATTTGAAGGCCAGGTTTGATAACGTGTGGCTTGCTTCAGCTGGCAGGGCCTTCGCTTCCTTCCTGAAACAGGGCATGTGGTGCAGTAATTTTAACTCTTGATTTCAAAGCAAAGACAATTAAAAAGTGTATATACTTATCTGACCTTTTTAAATTTGAGTCTGAAATGGTAATACTTTACTTACCCAACAAAAAGATAGCCTTTGTTTACTTGACGCCAGAATGGCTGATCATCAGGGAATAACATTTTTGCTTTTGGGAGGCTTGGGTTGTGTTCTCATGCCCTATAGAATTCTGGCATATCTGTACTGATGCTCACCAGTGGGGCACAAAGGTAACTTGGGGAGTGTCTCCGGCACAGCCCTCCCGGTAACGGTATTTGCTTTGGCAGGGCTTTCTGCCTTTGGTTCACAAGGCTGCTGTGAACACTTCCTTTGCATTTCCTGCTTACAGAGAAGGCAGGTCGCATGTTGCGCTGAGATATGGAAACTCCTCCTTACTCCATTTCAACCTCAAACTTTGAATCAAACCAGAGGTTTGATTTTTTTTTTTTTTTGCACCCCTACCCCCTTCTGAAATGCCCCTAGGCTTGTTGACTAGGAAAAAATGAGGTTTTGGATTACAGCAGGTATTGGGTGCAGGCTGCAGGGACGCAAGGTGAAAGCATCGCGTTGTTTTCATGGATGCTGACTTGCTGACAGAAAAGCGAGAACCAGTTTACAGTAGTTCTGACACGACTGTTACCTTTCTCCAGTCCTCTCCAGCTGCTTGGAGCCCTTAGGATGCCTTTGCCGTGCACACAGTTTGTTCTTGGGTGTGAAAGCAAACAGTATTTGAGTTGGCAGAAGCTTCTCTTTCAGTGGAGTTTGCTGCCTCGGCAAGAAACCGCAGCATGAGCTCTGCTGCTGAAGGTTTCCACTGGCACGATGGTCTTTTCCCACATTTCCTTGGTTGAAGGAAACAGATTTTTTAACTTTCTTTTTTTCTAAAGACAAAAATGCCAACATTTAACAGCTGGAGTTAGTATATAATTTATGGTTTTTCCTTTATGTTCTTGTGGATGTATAAAAATTAAAAATCCGTAATTATTGTTAAATTATGCAAGTTTTTGCAAAATAGCGTGATTAAAAATAGAACCTCTGTTACGAGGAATTCAAGAAAGTCATTCTTACCCAAACAGGTATTCTCAATTATTCTATCTTTAATGGTTTTTGTTATAATTTACTCATATTCTGTTACATCTCTCAGAAGAGATGTTTCTGAAAGCTCTCTGTTTTCCCTTTGAGGAACAAGTAGGAGTTTGTTCATTTGAACTGCTTTTTTTTTTTTTTTTTATTTGTTGTTTAATTTTTTTCTATACTGCAGCATGTTAATCCTTATTTTAAGTGATCTTTATTGCTGCAGCAATTCTGTCTGGAACATCTTTCTAAAAGCAGAGCAGTCTCAGACCTGCTACCTGTCAAGGTGATAGTCTGTCAGCAGGAACCCATGTGCCTTCAGGGGATTTGTTCTGACCTTTGTGACATCACAGAGCCTACCTTTCAGGGAAGCCTCAGTTTTGCTTCATTTTACAGCAGTGATATTTGTGCCTGCACCCTAGAGCGTTAGCATATATATTCCTCATTGGCTAGAGTCCTCACTGAATTTGTAACATATCAGAATCAGGAAGTGAATGCAGTCAGCCAATAAAAAAAAAGTAATTGAACCTTGCTTTAAGATGGGTAGCATTTTTGTCCTATAAAGAGACTAGATTTATTTATAGTGTTGTTTTTTCTCTTGCTGATTAAGACAAACATTTTTGAGAGCCTTTATTAATGTCTCCCGAAAGCCACACCTTGAGTTAAAAAGTAGCTGTGACATTTGTTCTCCTGATTTCTTAGAAAATAAAATAGGAAGTGAACAGACCGTTCTGCCTGGTACAGTCTGTTACTATAAAGATCATTTGATCTACAGGTTAGATTTAGGGTCAAATCATGAGCTGTGATGAATAACAGGAGAGAAAATTTTTCTTTTCAAGGATAGTGGCGGTTAATCATTTTTATCTGCCTGCCTTGTAGACTTGATTAGATTTATTATGTATGCCGCATGTTTATGGCATTTTTATTATATGTTGTTAATTTGTTGTAACTGCCACTGCATTTTTTTTTTTCTTTCTTTCTTCCCTTTTTTCCCTCTGAGGACCCTTTGAAGCAACTAAGTATCAACTGTTACCTTGCACTTTAGGAAACTTCCTTTAATTTTTTAGTTTTACAAAAGCTGTAATTGTTCATAGGTTAAAAAATAGGAGTACTACAGTGTATATCTTCTGATAAAAAGAAAATTCACCGTTGCGTTCTTTCGAAACTTTCTGTTTTCAGACGTCCATGCAGTAATAGGGTTGTTTGGGGTAAATTTAGAAAGTGCACATTTACAAAAACACCAGAGCTCACAAGGGAGAACTGTTGAGCATGCCCTAAACTGTAATTTTCTTCTTTGGTGGAAGCTCATATTTGTAGTTTTCAGAGCACTGCTAGGTAAGACAATTGGGCTGCTTAATATTTAAGCTGCTTAGAAAGTCAGCAGTTGAAGGATGCATTTTAAAACAGCGTACTCTTTTTAGCCGGCTAGCTCTCAGAACGGATATGGAATCTGTTAAATATAGAGGCGATTCTTTAAATAAGGCCGGCAGTTAAAATTGGGAAGCTGGAGAATTAGATTGGAAATGATTTACGATGAGTCTACAGGACATTTAAAAAACAAAGTTAGAAAAGGAAATCCACTGGCTGCATTGGCTATATTACAACCAGGAATTTTTGCTTTTCATCCCTTTTGAATTGGCTGGATATATGAGCAGTGCATAGAAACAGACTTTCAGGTGGAAAACGGACGACCATTTCTCTTTTTATTGTATATTCTGGCATTGGATTGGCACTGGCATTACAGATCTGTGACTGTAACCAAGACAGCTTCTTATTTTGATAGTCGTAGACTTTTTTTTTCAGTAACAGAGAACTACCTGTTTTCTTTCAGAGTATTAGATGTGCAAATGAGTAGAAGCCAGTTGGATGATGGCTTTGTTTTTGTCATGAAGCATGAATATATGGACCCTTAATAACATTTGGAGATGACGTGGGTGTGGTTGTTGGGCTTATAAAGTGTGATAATCACAGATGCAGATGTCACTTTTAAGAATTGGTATGTATTTTCTTGTACTTCACTGTAACACATTTCTGTGGCATAAACCTGGTGGCATAGTGGTTTAGTGCTGTGTCTGCTAACCAGAAGGTCAGCAGCTCAGATCTACCAGACTCTCCTTAGAAATGACGTGGAGCGGTTCTCATTTGTCCTATTTATAGGGTCTCTCTGAGTCAGAATCCAGTTGATGGCAGTGGTTTTTTTTTTTTGATAGTCTCAACTGGCAGTATTAATTAATTAGGTGTGAAGTGGTTTCACTACCAGCTAACAGTTGTTCTTAGGATGGCTTCTTAAAGCAATTAAAGCCTTACTTATGATGGAAGAGAAAAGAAATATACTTGTAGAAGTTTAAGATTCTAAAATCATTAATTTTCCCAGTTATATCAATATTAAATTAACCAAGAAAACATGATATGTTTACTGACTGCTAGGAGGAAGAGTTCAAGGTCGTAAAGTTATTAACCTAGTTTAGATTTTAGTGTTATAAGAAGCCATGGGTAGGCAGGAGACAATTGTTTGACCCTGCCACCACCCAAATTTACCACACACGGAGCCATTTACCTACTATATCTATAATGTTGCTGTTGGCAGTTTTGAGGAAACACAAGCTCATACATGAATTTTGCTTTAGGAATAAAGTGTAAAGACAAGTGAGATATTTCTTTATTCCCATGGAGAATTTAAGCTAGAGATTGAAGAAAGTGTAAACTTTAGATATTTATTTGGGTTGGGGAAGAGCAGAGATTTTCTGGATCGCTGGAGCAAAGTGAATAAGGAGCAAAGGTGAAAAGCTTGGTACTTCAAAACAATGAACAATTCTCTTTGGCTGGGAGAAGGAATTCATAAAGGGGAAGAGAGAAAGATAAGTTGGAAACATAGCTGACATAGGACCAGAACCTCAAATTCAGAATAAGAAGTAAGAAACTTATTCAGTCACCTCAATCAATGCTGATCCTAGCGGATAACATTCACTGTGGGTAAGGCATCAAGCTTAGCAATTTGCAGCTTGTTGTATTTTTGAACCCTCATAATTATGCAAGAATTGGGTGAGTACTGTTGTTGTCTGCTGATAACATTAAACTCAACACAAACAAACAAAAAAACACAAGCCCAGAGCTGTCAAGTCGATTCTGACTCATAACAACCCTACAGGACAGAGTGGAATTGTCCCGGAGTTTCCAAGGAGTGCCTAGTGGATTTGAACCACTGACCTTTTGGTTACCATACATAGCACTTAGCCACTATGTCATCAGGGTGTCCTAGGCAACAAGACAGGTGAGGAAATGAAGTCTTGGAAAGGTTATACGCATTGACCATAGCCACACAATAGCCAGATGGAGCCAAGGTTTCAAAGTAGACCTGGACTTGAGAAAGCAGCCTTCTGAGGACTTTGACTGCAGTGCCAGTGGGTCACCGCCAATGTCGTTTAAACTCAGGAGTTGTGTGAAGAGACCTGCAATCCAGGGTAGTTCATCAGGCGAATTTAATACAAATATAGGGAGGAATTGGACTGGAGGAAATTGTGATGGTTCTGAAGAGGGTCAGTAAGTCTGCAGTGGGGTGACTGAACGCATGTGACAGATGGTGATGGGGGAGTGTGGAAAACTTTTGTGTTTCGTGGGCGGGACTTGGTGTGAAAGATCTTGGCAATGGGGAGAATTGGGTTGGTGCTCTTAGGAATGGTTAGCATAGTAGGCGAGAAGGCAGTCTGGGAAGTGATGAGCTGAGGTTTTGGTGTCCTTTCAGGTGCAGGTGTTCAGGTCAGGGTGAGTCTTTCTGGAAAATGACACAATACACCTGAATCTGGAGGTTGAAAGGTTAGTTGGGGCAGGAGATGTGGATTTGAAATCGAGGAAGAGAGTATAGTGAAGGGAATTTGCCTGTTTAATACGAGGAGAAGAAGAAATAGTGGCCAAGGAAGGAGACGAGGTTGTAAGTCAGGCTTACAAGATAAAGAAAAATCTCTCTGCACTTTGAAGACGACAGATTTGCAGGCCATGCTTCAGACACATACCTATACATATTCATATTGGTATACATATTCATGTACATATTTATATACGTATTCCTGTATACATTCATATGTATTACTGTGTGTATTTGTATATGTATCTTATTCAAGAGCATGCACCATTCCCATCAGCACACACACGTGTGCTTGGGAGTTTTTCCCACCTCCGTGAGCAAGTGGAGAGAGGAAGGCTGCGTAGCCAGCTGCTCTCGTGGTAGCAGCCTGCTAGGGACGGTTCTGCCCTGTGTGCTGCTCACATGCAGTAGAGAGAAGACAGGGTTTGCTTCTCGCGTGTGTGAGGTTCATGCCAACACATAGAATTTTATTCCCCTGAAATGCACTCCAACACATGAGCCTGGCCGCTTTAAATGCTATTGTAATTGGTAAATGATTTATAATGGGGTTTTACAGAATTCAGCAAGATTACCCATTATGTTGTGAAATATGGGCTAAGAGTGGTCAGTAAATGTGCTCCACTTTTTATTTGGGGTGATATTTCTTTCCTTTGAATAGCTACTCATCTGCTGAAATGCGTATGAGAAGCTCATTGTGTGCACTACTTTTTGCCAATGAAGGGTTGTTGTAAGAGTTTTTTAAGTTACTGAGGCTAACAGTTAAATATAAACTTTAGATATTTGGGTTAGGGAAAGAGAGATGTGTCTTAACTGCCTTTTTTTTTTAACCCCCCTTTCCTTACAGTAAAAGAAAAGGTATGCAATTGCCAAAGTCTGTTTTAGTTAGTAGTATGGGTTTGATCAGATGAAATAATGCCCTTTTTGTTGTCAAGGTAGCACTTGGTGATTTCCTTTCAGATTCCGTAAAATATAACCTTGATAAAAATTGCCTTCTCATGTCAGTAGACTTAGGTCCGTTTCTTGATTTCTTACGTGGCTCTTTACTAAAGGGCTATGAGTGTTTACATGTAAAAAGTTTCAGTGCCACCCACTACTCAGGCTTCCAGTAATGTAAAACTCGTGTGAATTCCTATAGGTCGTGATGCTCCTAAACACATTTAACACAATTCTGCAGGTCTTCCCACTGGAGCCAACTTGAGATACCATTCACATTTCTCCAGGGATTGTCCAGTTGGCCACATTTCTCAAGGTTTTGCCATGATAGTTTAAGAAGTCCTTTATCAACCAAGGTCACCTTGACTTGAGATTTTAATAAAATTAGCTTGAACCTTTGTGCTTTATAAAAACTCCAAGGAGAGTTCCTGGAGGCTTCATTTTCATGGCCACTTTTGGTTAAAGAAGCCTTTATATCCCTTCTTCCTGTGCTCTTTTCTCTCCATAATGTTGGAAATGTACTCTTTTCTATAAAATCTGTCTATACAACTCCCATAGAATATTGGTGTCTTCGGAGACTTATCTGAAGAGTAGGGAGTTAAGGGAAATTTAGGATTGAATGTGCAGCAGCCTTGTTTGTAAAACATTTGCGTTGTCTATTGTGAATTGGTCTTTAGATAGCTTTCTTTATAGATTGTGGCCTCCAAATTGCCTGATTTGTTCTTCTGTCTTCTGCTGTCTTCTCGCATCTTTCTTCTTCTGGGTTGTCTTTAGTCTCTTCTCCCTTACCTACTTGTATTTCTTAAACACAGCAGTTTTGATTTCTCCCTTTGTTTTACCATCTTCTTCTAAGCCAAGTTCCTAGAGGACTGCATTGTCCACATTTCAAGCAGTGTTTTCGGGGAGGAACTGCCAACTGGTGAATTCATCACTTAAATACACAGTTGAAGATCAGGTGGCCATTGATGGATGGATTTACATCGAGGTTCTCAGTTCTGTTCCATTGGTCAGTGTATCTGTTGTACTAGTACAAGGTATCTTTGTTTCTAAGATGTGTCTCTTGTAAACCATGGATTATTGATGTCATTTTGTAGTGCTTTTTTTGTGGTGTTAACATTTTCTTTTTTTTTCTTACTCTGCTGTGCTAAATTTGTTTGGTTTGTGGATTTCTTTTTCATATCTTTTATCTTTGTACATTTTGTTTTTATTGAGACTTTGTATTTTCGGATCCGACTCGACGGCACTTGGCTGGCTTGTATTTTCTTTCTTTATTCTCATGAGGAGGTTTATTAACTTTCTCTGTGGTTACACTGAATTTACCCTTGTCTTTCTATGTGTGAATCAGTCTGTTGTTACTTGCTAGCACCCTGCCTTCTGTACCATTTATTTCCTCTTCTGTTGTTCTGATGTTGTTTACGGATTGATCCCTGTTGTAATTCCTTTGGTTCTGGATACTCCTTGAGAATTTATTTCCTAGGTTGGTATCTGCCTGGTACAAACTTGCGTCCTAGACTAAGGCCATGGTTTGATACTGTTTGTTCTTAGACGAAAGGACTATCTTCAATAAGTCTCATAAATTTGGTTTGGGTTTAACATTTTATTTTTATTACTATTAATCTGAAAATGTCCTAATTTCACCATCATATTTGAATGAGAGTTTGCAGGATATGTTATTCTTGGTTGGTGGTGTTTCTCTTTCAAGATTTAATATATATCATCCTATCACCTTCTTGCTTACATAGTTTCTGCCAAATAATCAAGGCTTAGCCTTATTGTTTCTTCTCTGTATGTGCTTTTTTGTTTTTCTTGAGCTGCTCTCAGAATCTTTTCACTGTCTTTGGTTTTAGTGAGTATAATTATGAAAGCCTTGGTGATTTTCTTTCAGGCTCTATCCTGTATGGGGTTTGTTGAGCTTCTTGGATGGTGAACTTTTTGTCTTTCATGATTTTAGGAAAGTTTTCTGTCAGCAATTTTTTGGTGATCCTTTCTGTGTTTTCCATTTTCTCTCCCTGGTCTGTAACTCCAGTCAGTCACAGCTTTTTGCTTTTGATTATATCCTGAGTAATTCTCAAGGATTCTTCATTTTTCTTCTTTTTCTGATTTTTTCTTCGAAACAGAGGTGTGTCCAGGTATTTATGCTGAATTTTGCTGCTCCTGTGTTCTGTCATTTCAGACCTACTCCTCAGTACTTTTATGATACTGTCAATTTCTGAAATGTTGTTGTTTACCTTTTGGATTTCTAATAGTTTCTGTATGATTTCTAATTGTGAATTCATTTGGGGATTTTGTTCTTGCATTGTTTTTATGATTTCTTCCATGAATTTGCTTGCCTTTTTCATAAATTTATCTGTTTTTTCCTCATTTTTGTCTCAACTGTTGGATAGCTTTGAATATTAGATGTTTGAATCCCCTGTCAGATAATTGTTTTCTTCTGCTAAAAAGTCATCTGGTGTTTTATTATTTTTGACACCTACTGGACACTTCCTTTCTCGGTTTTTAAATATGTTTTGATACTGTCTGCTGTCTTTCAGTGATTCAGTAATTATTTTCTTGGACTGCAGATGTAGATCTGTTTGTTTCATCCTGTTTTTTATTTGACTGTGTCAGAGAAGGCAGGCTGTGAGTTCTTTGTTGTTTGCTTGTCTATGATCACAGTATTTTTCATCTTCTTGTCCAGTGGGCAAAGCCAGTCACTCATCTATGGTGCAGCAGAACAGGTCCAGCAGGTGATCCATGTCCTGTAGGGGAGCTCCTAAAGGTGTTTTCATGTACTCCCAGTCTCCGATGCAAGTGTGGCAAGTCCAGGTAGCTTGGACACTGAACTTTTCAGTGGACTGAGCGACTGCAGCGACCACAGACGTTGGACATAGAACAGTGAAGAGAAGATGAGGGGATGAGAAACTTGCCTTTGCCACCAGGTACTTTGTACTCTGCAGAGACCTTCATAAATCTGCTGTTCTGTGTTCTCTGCTTCTCAGTCTTTGCTAGGCATTGAAGATGGTGAATGCATGCTGTGTTAGCTACCAGAGAGCTTTCTGTCATGTTTTTTCCCACTTTTAGCTTTCTGTCAATTTCTTATTCTATTTGGTTTTTTGGCGGATCTATTCATCGCTTCAGTTGACACTACATGTTCCTGGGTCAGTGTTTGTCTCTGTTTTTCTTAGTTTTCCTGGTCTTTGCTGTGTAAGGATGGTGTGATGCTTTTGTCTATGATGCCATGTTGGCCAGAAGCCCTTCTTAGTCATTCTTAAAGGAAGTCTTCTATGTTCATGAATTTTCTTTCTTCCTCTGGAAATTAGGGATAATAATGAAATGGTTAGGTGGTACCTATTGATGTAGTGCTAGCTGAAAGTATTTGTGATTAGTGAGCCTCCTTATGTCACTGTAGCCATAATAGTGTCAGCTTGTGTAACTATTTTATAATTAGATTAGGAACATCAAGCAATTCTTGATGCCATTATCTTTCATAGTTTTCACAGTGTTGGACTTGACCTGGGGTTACAAAAACTCTGAAATATACCTATCAGGCATTAAACTAACATGGTTATTTTGTACATTCTTATATCCACACCAAGTGTATAAGACCCGTTTACAATCAATGTCTGGAACCCCAAAGTCCCAGAGCTTTTCAGAAGACATAATTCTAGGTGTTTTGTGTAATCATAGGGTCTTTCAATATTTAAATTAGGATGAAACTGGTTGTAAGCAACAGAAAGTCCAATTCGGGCAGGCTTCAGCAGTGTAACTGGCAAGTCATTGGTTGGTAAGCTGCAGGAGATGCTTGATCCAGAGGCCCATTCGTTTTACTGAGGATCTGATTTCTCTTTCTCTTTATTCTACTCTCCGCAGTATGGGCTTATCCTTAAATTGGTCCTTAACTAGTCTTAAGAAGGCTCCCAGAAAGTACTGGTCTCTAGATTTCCTTGAATATTCCAAGCAGGAAAGATAAAAAGGGAATCTTATGTTAGGATAGTCATTAAAAAAAAAAAATTCTTGAAATCTCTGATTGGACCATTTTCATATACGTACACTACCACCCCATCTACATGGTGAAAGAGATAGGGTGCAGTAATTAGTATGTAGAAAGTAGTATGTTTCATCACTGGAACTGGGTTGGGGCCAAATTTCCTAAAGCCCTGTGACTCCTTAACTGTCCCTTGGTCCTGTTTGGAAGGGATTTGAAGGAAAGGATGCTGAGGACAAAGCATCAATCATGTCAAGAGATCATTGAACTGTTTTTATATTTCAAAAGGCCTAAAGTGAATTTGGATCTGACTCAACAGCACTTGGCTTGGGAAAGTGAATTCAGGCATTTATATCAGACTTTGGGGGTTAAGCAAACTGTCAAGTTATTTGGCCTTTGTCCACAAATATTTCAGTGTACAAACTCTGATTGGCAATTTGCTACATGTTTTGTATCAGTTAATTAATACTTAACAAATAAGTATTAGCTGGTCAAATCTTCTGATACTTGGTGTCAGGGTTTGTGGGAGCACTTAAAACTTAATAAAAGGTATTCTTTGTAGTTAAAAAATACTGTGAATCTCTTCTCAGACTTCTGAGTGAAGAGATAATACTAATTGTAATCACCCCAAAGAGGATGACCAGTTCAAATACTGTGCAGATGTAGGAAAAAATGACATTTGGTTGTGGTAGTCATATTTCTAAAATTTAAAATTCAACATTTTAAGCCTTTTTGTTTTTTCAACTATGGCTTTAAGTTTTGCTAGTGTATTTTAAAAACATTAATCATATGGAAAGAAAAAGATGATGAATTTTAACACTGCTGTGATAGCGTCTATGACTCAACAACAGAAATTGTTGTCAGTGGAACCACTAGAAAACAATTCTGTTTTGGGGGAGAAAATGCTTAGTTGAAAGGCCGCAAAAGAGACGCATATGCAGTGAGAGTAACGTGAGGCAAACACGATGATGTGAGGTTGTTTCGCAAAAAGGAAGTTCTATGAGGAGTACAGTCAAACTGTTGTGAAAACTTCATTTTTAAAGAGTAAACATTGTGTATATCAAACAGTGAAGAGTGTAAGGTGTTGTTAATGGTAATGTGAACTTAGAAATTTTAAGATGTAGAAAATCTCTCATGCTTAATGCCTTTTGTAAGCGACGTTTGCATCAGAGCTAAAGGGAGCTAAGAGAACCTTTATACACTGTGCTGGCTACACTACCAGGGCACAGCAGTGTTTGCTGTGGAGCATTTGGCATCGACTCATGCTGAGTCTCTTGTCCTTTTGCTGTTGTCTTACCTGAACTTACATAGTGTTGGTTGTTCTGGACAGACTGCTTCTCCAGCCTCCAGTCTCGGAATTCTTGGCTATTGTGTCAGGATCTTGTGGATGCAAAAGAAGAACCTGCTGCTGCCCGCTGTGAGGCTGGTCATCCTGATATGCTTGGGGAGCCTGCCTGACCTTCCATCCACCAGGGGTCCACATTTTAGACTTCTCTCCAACCTGAGAAGACTGAGTGCTACATCTGGATGTCTTATTTACATAACCTTTAGTTTTATGTCCTAACCTCTCCCAGTCCAGTCTCGTGTTCTTGGCTTATTATATTTCACATGTCACCATTCTCAGGCCTTATTTGTGATTTTTGCTTCTGTTTTCCATGATTTACGTCTACATACCATTTATATTTTATTTCTGTTTTCCATTAAATCTCCTCACTTGTTTAAATATAAGCAGGAGACTCTGTACTGTCCCTTAAAAGGGAAAGGAGTCCCTGAGGTGTGTAAATGGTTAACATACTGGCCACTCACTGAAAGAGACTGCCGGGAGAAAGGCCTGGACATCTGCTTCCAAAAATCCAGGCACCAAAAATCCAACAAAGTGGTTCTACTCTGGCACACAGTGTTGCCATGAGTCAAAATTGAGTCAAAAGCAGCTGGTGTGGGTTGTTGGATTTTAAAGGAATAATAGTCTGAATTGTGACAGCTAAGCGGTAGCCTAAAATAACTGACAATGAAAGTAGAACAAAATATTTGGCAACTCTATGTCAGACTTACATCTGAGCTCCATGATCTATAAGGTATTACAAAATATCAACAGGAAAAGGATAAATAATCCACTTGAGTGATGGGCGAAAGAGATGAACAGAAATTTCTCTAAAGAGGATATCCAGATGGCCAAACAACATGTGCAGCAATTGCTCACGATCATTAGATATTAAAGAAATTCAAATCTAAAGTACAATGAGATACCATCTCACCCCAACAAGGTTGGCCATGATTCAAAAAACACAAAACAACGAATGCTGGAGAGGCTGTGGAGAAATTTGAACTCTCCTACACTGCTGATGGGATTGCAAAATGGTACAACCTCTTTGGAAAGCAGTTGGGTGCTTCCTTAAAAGCTGGAGATAGATAGAACATTTGATCCTGTAATTCTACTGCTTGAAATTTATCCTTCAGAAACAAAGGTTGTCACACGAACAGACACATGTACATGAATTTTTGTTGCAGCACAGTCCACAATAGCAAAAAGTTGGTATCAACCTCATTACCCATCAACAGATGAATGGATAAGCAAACTATGGTACATATACTCATTGGAACACTATACTATGATAAAAAACAATGACGATTTTAGAAAACATTTCATAACATGGTCTCATTTGGAAGAAATCATGCTGAGTGAAATCAATCAGTGTCAAAAGGACAAATTTTGTGTGAGATCCCTGTTAGAAAGACTTAACAAGAGAATTATCCATAGAAGAAAATGACTGTGTTGGCTACATGGGTAGGTGGGGGCAGAGAGTCTATCACAGATGAGATAATTGATAGATTTTAGAAATTTTATTGTTTTATTGTAATTAATAAAAAGTAGAAAAGTTAAAATAAATAAATAATTTTTTTTTTAAAAAAAAAAGAAAGTAGAACAATGGCATACGAAAGGTATCACCACCCTGTATCTGTTAAGAAGCAGTTAGTGAAGATTTTTATTTTCAAAGACCATGTGGACTTAGTGCAACTCCTTAGCTGCTCTGTCAGAACCCCAACACTGCCAGAAACGGTTCTTAAATGAATAATCCTGTCTCTGTCACAATAAAGCTTTATTCATGGACACTGAAATTAGAGGTTTATGTAATTTTTTCCATATTGTGGAATCATATTCTTTTGTGTCTTTTTTTTCACAATCATTTAAAAATGTTTAAGAAAAATTCTTGTGTGCTGCATACAGTTGGCTGCAGGCCAGATTGGGCTCACGGGCCAGGGCTTGTCTATCCCTGCTGTGAACTTTCATCGTATGCTTATCTTTTGCCACCTGAAGTACAGAGCCTGAGAGGTTGTCTTTGTTAAAAGTGAAACTTACATATTAGGACTGGCTCCTGAATGAGGCTTTGTCTTTGCTGTAGTCAGAAGGATTGAAATAGAATTTGAAAGAGAACAAATTTATAGCTAAGCAATTCAGTGTGTTGTGTTGCCTTGTTTCTGCCACCTAAAATTACCTTAGTGTTTTAAGTCTAGATAATTAGGAAAGACTGCTTTTGTCTGTTTGTTCTATCCAGTTCTTCTAATCAAGGACTATCAGACAGAAGACATGGCAATGTAGAGACAGATAACACATGGGAGAAGTTGGCGCGTGCGGGGCAGGGGGAGAAGGGAGAGTTTTCAACATTCCAGCTAGAAATTGCCAAGATAAGGCAATTGGGATGGAGGAATAGCTGTTTTTGACAAGGGGGCAAATGTGTGTAAGGAGAAAGGAAAACTTCTGGGACTGTAAGTTGGAAAAAAGTAGAGTATTTCACAGCCTGGCCACTACTTTTTTGCATCTTTTTGATAGTAGCATATAATCTTGTTGCTGTGGAGTTGATTCTGACTCATAGCGACCCTGTAGGACTATGTCGTATCATAGTATATAATACTGTATGTTATCAACCCCTCTTATCAGTACCATCTTTGGTATTTGTGTGTCACATCACTGTGTTCCAAAAGTTTCTTACATTATTTTTCTCACCCCCTAGTACTTGTCAAGGGAAGTTGGTGGCCAGAATAGAGTCTTTTTATCCGTTTACTTGCTAACTGCCACTGTAGTTAGCCATTGTCATTTTAGTACCAAATACAGGCTTTTTTCCTTGGCTTGTGTTAATTTCTCTTTCCTAAGTTGTGTTGTGACAAAAGAATATTTATGCCACAACCACTGAGACATCATCTGACACCCTGAGATAGAAGTCTGAAGGATGCAAGAATTTGAATATTAAAAATATTCTAATATTTGGGTTTGTGTTATACAGACAAAGCCACCGAAGCCTGTGGAAAGTGTGATCTTTAGTAGCAATGAAACATTTGTTCTTAGCATCTTTAGGGTAATAATTACTAATATAACCCCCAGTATAATCATTCCTCATGTTACTAGCTGCCTCCCTCCCTCTACCCCCCCACCAAAGGCTGTATTTCAGAAAAACTTCTTAAAACAAAATTCTTTTTTCCATGTTGCATTACTTCCCAGCACCAACATGAACCAGGAAACTGTACACCAGGCAACGTGGCTGATATGGTCTGAAATGTGGTGTGTCATTAGCTATCCAGTAATTACCCAAGTTGGGGAAAAAAAAGAGCTGGTTTCAAATTCTGGCTGGCTACTTAGTAACCTTATGAAAATTATTAATCTTTTGAAGTGTCAGTTTTCTTATCAGAAGATAGAGGTGAACAAGTAGCTACCTCACTGTGGAATCAGAAAGTATAGTTCATCAGACACCTTTGGGTTCAGTAGTATTATGTAAAAGTGGTTTTTAGCACAGTGTGTGACACACAGTACTTTATTTACAAGAAAATCCAACCGTGTTGCTGTGGACTCAGTTCCAACTCATGGTGTCCTGATTGTCACAGTAGAACTGTGCTCCATATGGTGCTTAGTGGCTAATCGCTTTCAGAAAGTAGATCACCAAACTTTTTCTTTCAAGCCACCATTGTGTGGTCTTGAACTGCCAGTCACCATTCAAGGACTTCATACAAGGAGTATTTATTTACTTAATTAAGATAATTCAAATTATTACTCTTGTGCTGGTACCTAAACTGGAATTACGTAATAAAGGCCATTTAAGTCTAGGAGTCAAAAGTACATCCAGTATCCATCCTACCTTTCTGTATTTTTGATGCCCTGTTTACAGTAATAGTGGGGACTCAGGCGGCGTCACGGCTAAATGCCAGTCTGCTAACTGATTCGTCAGCAGTTCAAATCTGCCAGACATTCCTTGGAAACTGTATAGGGCAGTTCTACTGTAGCCTTTAGGGTCACTAGGAACTGGAATTGACTCGACAGCAGTGGCTGGTTTAAAATAATTTCCCCCTACATAAGGCAGTAGTATGTGTAACGTTCACATGAGATCAGAAAGTGGTGGCGTCGTCACATCAGAGAGCCTTTGTGGCCCACTGAATTCTATTCAAGTTGTTTCAGCCAAGGAAACACTGACTCATGAGTTTTCACACCTTCATATCAGTTCAGTTCCACCTGTTCATCCAGCTGTCAATTAATTCATTCTCTAGTTTTTATTAATCTTGAAAATGAAAAAACAGCAAAGAATCTACTCTGCATTTTGCTCTGTTTCAAGTTTCTGTAGGTGAAACATTAATATGGCAAGTATCACGGTGATACTTCTCTCCCTCCCCTCTGTCTCAACCTGTTAGCTCTTCTCAATTTCTTGTATCAGTTTCGAGATCTGGAGAATGTATGTGATCTTTAAAAGGCATCTTCCAGCTCCATGTTTCTTAGATTCTGAGATGAATGAAGACCATGGTGCAATGTCACTGAAGAGTCAAGACCAAAAGGATAAAAGAAAGTTGTACTAAGAACTGATTTATATAGTGGGAAATGGGAATTGCTAGTTTCTTTCCTTGGGCCCCTCTTTCAGGCAAAGAAAAATCAAAACAAAACTATATAAGCTATTTTAGGGTTCACAGGGTCACACACTCCAATTTGATGTTTCTTCTTAGAATTTGAAAACAGACCTCTCCTCCATTGGGAGGTTAACAACTGTAGAAACCCTGGTGGTGTAGTGGGTCAGTGCTACAGCTGCTAACCAAAAAGTCAGCAGTTCACATCTTCCAGGCACTCCTTGGAAACTCCAGGGAGCAGTGAGTGCCACTCTGTCTTATGGGGTCACTGTGAGTCAGAACTAATTTGACAGCAGTGGGTTTGGATTTTTTGGTATTTAGGAACTATACTACTGTTAGGCTGCCTAGATGGTGAAAATGGTTAAGTGGTCAGATGCTAACCAAAAGGTTGGCAGTATGAAACTGCCCAAAAGTGCCTTGGAAGAGAGACTTCACTGTCTGCTTCTGAAAGGTCCCAGTCATTGAATGCCTGTGGAATGAAGTTCTATGTTGGCACACATGGGTTGGGATTAATATGGTGGCAAATGTTGTTTTTCTGTTTTTGTTTGTACTGCCATTGCTTTCAAATGTGTTAGCTAATATGCCTAATAATTTTTAGCTGCAAGAGGAATACACAAATAAGAACTATAAGGACCAAGGCAAAGATACATCACTGGTGTATTCCCCGTCATTTAATTCTGTGGGATCAGGGGACATATCTGTTTCAAAGAGTACTAATTGTCGCAGAGTAATAGCTTACATCATTGAGTGCTGTCTGAGCCCTGGTGGCACAGTGGTTAACAACTCAGCTGTTAAGTGAAGGGTCGGCAGTACTGATCCCCCAGTCACTCTTGGGAAGCCCTGTGGGGCTGTTGTATTCTGCCCTGTCAGGAAACTGTGACTTGGAATTAACTTGACACCATTGGTTTGTTTGTTTTTGAGTCTTACTTAGTTGTCTATGATATGAGATGATTCTTACCTCAATGATTTTCAGTGATTTATTAATATCGAATGATAGAATCTGTGTGAGATAGTTTTACCAGCTGTGCTGTATGGTTCTGTTGGTAGGTGCTGTCAGCTGGTTCCACTCCTAGTGACTCTGTATACAACAAAACAAAACACTGCCCGGTTCTGCTCTGTCCTCACAATAGCTGCTGGGTTTGAACCCACTGTTGTAGCCGCTGTGTCGTTCTGTTTCATTGAGGATCTTCTTTTCTTGTGTCTGATCCTCTACTTTACCGAGCAGGAAGGCCTTCCCCAGGGACTGGTCACACCTGATAATGTGTCCGAAGTATATGAGACAAAGTCTCACCATTCGTGTTTGGAAGGTGCATTCTGGCTGTACTTCTTTCAAGACAGATTTGTCTTTTCTCTGGCAGTCCAGGGTATAGTCTTTGTTCTTCACCATCACTGTAATTCAAGTGCATCAGTTCTTCTTTCATCATCCTTGTTCATTGTCCAACTTTGGCATGCATGTAAGTGAATAGAAAATACTGTGACTTGGGTCAGGCACACTTTAGTCCTCATAGTGACATGATTCCTAAGAATGATATTATTACAGATAGTATTATTGTAGCTGATCAGATGCCATCTATTGTAATCTTGGAAATAAGTGCTCGTGAAGATTAACACACACAGTGTTGACTTTCCTCAGTTGTTTAGATGGTCCTCTAGCATTTGAGAAACTTGTGTCCTGAGAAACTTATGTCGGCCCCAAATTGTGTTCCTGTGTTTCCTATGCCTGCCATAACTGGATTACTAAGCCTGCTTTGTAACTGTGAAAGTATAACATCTCTATTTTAATAATTAATTCTCTGAGCTATCATACAATAAAAATTCTAAGGTTCCTTTTACAAACTCATCTCTCTTGCTATGACCTCCTATCCTTGTTTAGAACAACAGATAGAGTAAGTGATGTCTTCATCCTTGTCCTTTTAATGATGTTGTTATTATTTCCAAGTGTGAAATTGGAGTATTTTACTTGGAAAAACCACTTTATTTCCTCCACATGTCTCAGTCTAGAATGTCTCCTTGTACTTTTTATTCTTTACTTGGGGACACATCCAAGTTTTCAGACAGGGAACATTTAGGACTTAATTTTGGTACAACAAGCGGAGATTTCACTTCAAGATGCCTTTTAGTTACTTATCTCTAGATTGTTACATTTTTCAAAGTAAGAAGTTGTTAGTTGTTGTCCACTCATGGAGAACCTTTGTGTACAGAATGGACTTGCTCCATAGGGTTTTCAAGGCTGTGACATTTCAGAAGCAGATTGCCAGGTACTTCTTGGTGGGTTTAAACCACCAAGCTTTTGGCTAATTGTTGAGTCCTTAACCATTTGCCCCACCAAAGGAGCTCCCTGGAAACACTAGTGACATAGTGGTTAAGAGTTCAGCTGCCAACCAAAGGTCGGCAGTTCAAATCCACAAGTTCTAGTCTGTCATCTAGAGTTGCTATGAGGTAAAATAGGTTTTGATGGAAGGGACTCCTTACAAAGTAAGAAATGCAATACAAAGTATAATAAGACAGTGAAACAGAAATCATATACCCTTTCTTTGCCACCAGGGTTTCCTTCTTTCCCATTATCATAGTGTTTAGTCTGTCTGGATTCCAGCTGCTTCTTTACTGGGGACAATTTGTTGTGTCTTCCTCAGAGTTTATGTGAGTAGGAAAGTAAAAGAAAAACTCTGGGGGATTTCCTTCTCTGAGATCTCCAAGTAAGCTCCCCCTTCCTCCTTCCATGAGCTAGTTTAGAGGTAACGGCTTTTCCCTTGATTTGGTAACTATTAGATTCCTTTTGGAATTCCTGGGTGGCAGAAACAGTTAAATCTCACCTACTAACTGTAGAGGTTGGTGGTTCAAACTTATTCTGAGATACCTTGGAAGAAAGGCCTGCCAATCTGTTTCTGAAAAGTCACAGCTTTAAAAACCCTGCAGGGCATATTTCCACTCTGCAACATGAGTGGTTGCCAACAGATGGAGTCAGCAACTAATAACAACATTCAACCCTTGACATGACTGCACATTTTCTAAAACTGATCAGCAAGGAGATAAATTTTATAATAGTGTGGATGACTAGATAACCTTCCCATTAAAGAGGTTAGAATTTGGATCTGGAAATGGCCAGTGAACAGAAAAAGAAGTGGGAATAAAAGAGTAATGAAGCTGCCTTCAATACCCTTGTCTCTCTTTGTAAGGAGTATGGGGCTTAACAGGGATTTTGTGTACTCATGGTGTGTTTGGTGTATCTCATTAAATTTGACCAATAGGTAATGGTACTTCAGGTCAGTAATACACAAGGACAAACCTGATACTTGGATGTTGTGTTGTTGTTAGCTGCCATTAAGTTGGTCTCAGGGTGACGCCATTAACAACAACAAAGAAGCACACAGGCCTGTATCATCCCTGTGGATTGCCGATCAGGCCATTGAGAGACATAGGATTTTCTATGTATCTGATTTTGAGAAGCAGATTTCCAGGCCTTTCTTCTCAGTCTGTCTTAAGTCCGGAAGGCTCTGCTGAAACCTCTTCAGCATCACGGCAAGATACATGCCTCCACGGACAGACAGAAACAGTGCCTGTGTGTGAGGTGCATTGGCTGGGACTTGAGCCCGTGGCCTCCTTTGTGGAAGGTGAGAGAATTCTACTGCAGAACCGTCACTGTCTTGTTACTTGGACACTTGCACAATAATAATTTTCCAGCTTGATGCTGTTGCTATTGTTTTGGGGTTTCAAATACTCCTTGAATTCATTTTCTGTTTAGTATATGTTTCATAAAAGGAGAATGCTAAACTATTTACACTGGAAACTCTAGTCTTAAAACTATGTACAAAAATACTTCTGTGTTTTAGTGGGAGTTACTGCATTGTATACCCTTTATGAATACTCCCTGCTGAGTAAGTATTCTAGAAATGGATGTCAACCAAGAGAGATTCATTCATTCCATACGTTTTTTAATTTCAAAAATGTACACCGTCAATATTTTTTCTTAATTGAACAGTTTGTTGAACAGACGGGTGCTTTAATTATGGTGGTCTAAATTTACCCACATTACAGTGGTATTTTGCTACATTAATTACCTTACTTGTCAAGAGTAACAGGTAATTACTACATCAACTCACCCTCCTGCAGTACATGGAAACATAACTTTATTTGAACAGATACCGTAAACCAGAGTATAGCCACCCTACACCTTAGCCTTTTTGAAACAATGGCACTTCTCACAGCGTTTGCTTTATAATGAGTGGGGTGGAGGTGAGCTCACTACTTTCTTCGTGTCTGTCCACCTGAGATGCAAATCCAGGAACAGCCATAGCCTTGTAGCATGTGTGGACTGGAAGGAACCTTTGAAATAACTGAATTCATTAAGGCTTCTCCCTGTTAAGGAGTTCAAAGAAGAAGAGTCACATTTCCAAAGCCACACAATAAGTAAATTCGTGTCCGGCTCAGAATTGGCACCAGTTTCTCTCCACTGTACTGCCTTTTGTGAAGCTTGGTAAATTGTGGTGATTTTCCATGGGAATAGAAAAATTAATTGGCTAGTAGACTTTGACTATTCATTTGCTTCATCTCCCGCATTTGAACTTCTGACTGCCATACGGTGGAGAGTATTTGTCCCATATTCTGTTGGATTGCCAGGTGCACCTCCTTCCTCTCTACCTTACTGTTGTCACTTTTATGAATAGTTGTGTTAAGATTTTATTTTTACCATATATTTTGTAATGCATGAGCATTTTGAAGCAGACAGGATGCCCTTAGCAAAATGAGACCGTGTCTCCTGGTTGTCATGGCACAGAAAGAAAGGATTTTGTCAGCCTTTAGGTGTGGTGCAGAATATACACTGTGATGTAATATGGGCACACTATCTTAAAAAGCTTTGTCCCCTTTTGAGTCAAACACCTGTGACAAAATTATGAACTGTGGTTAACATTGCAGCACTTACAAGTGGTTTTGCAGTCGTCCTGGGGAGAGGAGCTCAGCTGGCAGAGAACTTTGTGATCTCCTTTTGTGCCCCTGCACCTGGCAGCAGGAGGGAGTGACGCTACAAAGTCGTTGACGAAGTTAAGCGCTAAGGATGCAAGCTTGAAGGAAGAAGTGTCTGAGGTGGTCTCTGGAGAACAGCAAGGAAATCTTGGGTGGGACTTGATGTGAACAAGGAAGGACCTCTTCTGGCCCCTCAACCTAATTCTGTGTCTGATGCCTGAGATCCCAGCAGAGATGTTTTGTTTCTGTGACTTGTCTGTTCTCATGCAGGTGCATATTTGCTGGGATTTGGAATATGTTATATTATTGACTATGTGTATCACATGTTTCTTTTATGTTAACATTATTTTACTGAAAGATACAGGAAAAAAAGCCTGTTGCTGTGGGGGTAATTTGACTCATGGAGACCCCATGTGCTCCTGAATAGATCTGCACCATAGAGTTTTCTAGACTCTAATCTATGTGGAAGCAGATCTAATCTGTATGGAAGCAGATTGCCAGCTCTTTCTTATGCAGCACCACTGGGTGGCTTTGAACTGGCAGCCTTCGGTTATTAACTGATCACAAACTGCTTGTACCACTGGGGACCTAAATTGAAGGATAGCATAGGATAATTGGATTTTGCCATTCATCTGTTAGCAACTGTATATCCGCTGACTACTGGATGGCAGACACTGTGCTGTATGTGGCAAGGGTGAAAGGGGATAGCAAGGAGAGACACAGGCCAAATCCCTGCTCTCATAAATTTGCCCTCTTGTGGACGTAAACAGAGAGGAAAAAGGCAAATTGAAAGGACCAGGTATTTACGTATAATGAAAAATGCTTGAAGGGGGTCCTGAAAAGAGGGTGGTACTTTGGGATGGTAACTTAAGTAGCCCCAACCTGTGAAGGCCTTTTGGCAGAGATGACTTTTGATGTAAGGACTAAAGGTTAAGAGTGATTCCCACCTAGAAATGGTGGGAGAACATTTCAGGTAGAAGGGAATACGGGGGACCAAGCCCCAGAGTGAGAAGTAAGTTGAGTACAGAGGGAGAGCAGAAAGCCCAGTGTGGCTAGAGTTAGCTGAGCACTGGGAGTGTGGCAAGGCATGGATTTAGGGCTCTGTGTTCCCTGGTGGTGCAGTAAATGAGAGAGAGGCTGCTAACTGAAAGATTGACAGTTCAGATCCATCAGATGTTCCTTGGAAGTGCTATAGGGCAGTTCTACTCTGTCCTGGAAGGTTGCTATAGGATTGCTGTGGGGTCACTATGCGTCAAAATCAAATCAAAATCAAATCAAATATCGATGGATTTCATTTGTCTTTTGGGGTTCTTTGGCCAGGAGTCCATAAGGGGTGCAGATGGTTAAGTGCTTGACCATGAACTGAAAGTTGAGTGGTTCAGATTTGCCTGTAAGCACCTTGGAAGAAAGATCTGGCTGTCTACGTCCCAAAACTCAGCTTTTGAAAAAGTCTGCAGGGTACATTTTTACTCTGACTCACGTGGGGTCAATTTCATTCTGAGATTGCTGTGGAGCGATTGGAGTCAGCGACTGTGGCTGGGGAACAGATTGTAGGCTTTCAAGTATATTCCTGAGAATAGGTTTCCTATTCTCTTGTCGCCTGAGGTTGATCGAGTCTGTTCTCCAAGCCTGAAACAGACTTAGCTGTTCCTGTTTAAGGAAGAAGAACTTCTGACCAGGGTAGGGACGTAACAGCATGTTGAATTCCGAAATCAAAAGATGCCTTGCATTGGGCACATCTGCTGCAAAAACCTCTTTAAAGTGTTTGAAAGCAAAGATGATTTATTCAAGACTAGGATCTGCCTAACCCAAGCCATGGTGTTTTCAATTGCCTCATGTGAGTGCGAAATCTGGTCCATGAATAAAGAAAACAAGAAGAATTGAGCCTTTGGTATTGTCAAAGAATGCTGAATATGCCGTGGACTGCCAAAAGAGCAAACAAAACTGTCTTGGAAGAAGTATAACCAAAATCCTCCTTAGAAGCCAAGATGGTGAGATGTATGTTTCACATACTTTGGACTTGTTACCAGGTGGGACCGATTCCTGGAGAAGAACATCGTGCTTGGTAGAGGGTTAGTTAAAAAGAGGAAGACCCTTAAGGAGATGGATTGACACAGTGGCTGCTACAATGGACTCAGATATGATGACGATTGTCAGAACAGTGCAAGACTGAGCAGTGTTTCAGTCTTTTGTGCATCAGGTCTCTGTGAGTCAGAAGTGACTAGACAGTGCCTAACAACAACACTGGGGTTTAGGAGTGTTCTTGAGAGCATGGTCCACAGAAGGTAGTCTCTGTGCCAGCAGCAGAGGCATCACCTGGGAACTTGTTAGAAATGTTGATGTTCCCTGGTGTTACCAGGAGTCTTACTGAATCTGAAACTTGGAGGATAGGGCCCAGCAGTCTGTATTTTAATGAGCCCTCCAGCTCATTCTGATGAGCAGGGGAGTTTGAAAACCTCTAAGGGATATTAATACTCCTAATATCCCCTAAGGGGTATTAGAAAGGACTTCAAGATCTCAGTGTTCTCATTGTACCGAGGAGACTGTGACCCAGTGAGAGGCTTCCTCTAAGTGGTTATTTGTTGTGGGCTGGGCCCTGTGTCTGCTGACTTCTTTTTTAGTGCTGTTTCCACGTGAGTTTTTCGGGTTACAGAAAAAACAAAAACCCACTTGGTTTTCTTTGAGGGATAATGACGATGTTTATGAAGGAGAAAGTAATGGCTTTTTAAGAAGGAATAGTTCTGTGGTCTGTGAACTGAGGCAAGCCTTGTTGCTCTTTCTGCTGTGTTCTCAGATAATTTAGAAAAGCAATTTTAGTGCAAATAGCCCACTCCTTTCTCCCTGTCAGTGGTAGAAAAACAAGTGTTTTGTCTTAAGTTACACCATTGAGACACTTAGCACAGTGTAATAGCATTCTTTTATTTCTGTATTACTCAATATATTTGGCCTTGTTTTCCTTTTAGAAGTCCTGACACTCCCTAGTTATGTTTTTAAAGTCATTGTAGAAGGCAGAAGATTGATTATTTTCAGCCCTGCTCTTTGCATTGGCTCATGTCTGTTTTCAACAAGAGTGTCACTGGAGAGTTCTAGGATTGCTCTCCTTGTCCTCCACCCAGCCCATCCACCTGGCTCATTCCCATTCACCTTCCACATCTTGAACTTCTAGGTCGTTTACCCATGAAGCCTCTCCTGGCCTTGTGCTTAAATCAAGTTGTGTGTTCATCGCTTTCATGCTTTTGTTGGTGTTTCCTGGTGACGTGGGCTTTGTGAGAGCAGAGACCTCATTTGTCGCATTTCCAGGTGGGGTCAGCTTCAGACAGAGCGTCTCACTCACAGTAAATACTGGAGAATTATCAAGTGCATGCATCTCCTCCTAGGTGTCCATCACTCCCTTCTTGGAAGGTATGGTGATGGGCCTTTCTTAAAAGAACCCCTGTATACAGAATGTTAAGCTATGATCCCTGCTCTAACAAAGAGAATAAGGAAGACAAAGTCAAAAATAAGTATTTAAGGTAGACCTTAATGAGTGCTAAAGTCAGATATGAACTGTATTAGTCAGGATGTGTCATAGCAGCTGCTGTGACTGACCAGCTGGCCATCAAGTTGACTCTGATTTATGGTGACTGCCTGTGTGTCAGAGTGGAACTGTGCTCTACAGAGTTTTCAATGGCTGATTTTTTGCTATGACTAACAGCCTACAGATAATGACATCTTAACATAATAGTGAGGAGTCTCAGATGGTGTAAATAGTTAAGCACTCAACTGGTAGCTGAAAGGTTGGCAATTCAAGTCCACCCAGAGGTACAGCAGAAGAAAGCCCTGGCAGCCTGCTTCTGAAAGATCACATCCTTGAAAACCCTGTGGAATAGTTTTTCTCTGCATACAGAAAGCCACCATAAGTTGTAAACTCGGGCAACCACAACAGCAACGTAACAGAAGTTTATGGCCTGCTGACCTTATGTGATTGTGCGACTATGGAACCTCCGCTGTGGTACTTGCCACCAGCAGCATGGGTCTCTGCAGTCCCCAGGGAAGAGGAGGAGGGAACAAGATTGGTTTTTGTTTCATCAGTCAGGTTTAGATGAGGAGTTTATTGCTTCTGCCCACCTGCCGTTGATCAGAAACCAGTCACATGGTACCAAAGTATATGTTAGGAAATTTGAGGGATGTCATCTTTCTGTATGCCTAGTGAGAAGCAAATGAAATGGAATTTGTCATCATGTGACAGTCACAAATGCTACTTTGTTTTTGCCACTGAGGTGTCATCGGGGTAAAGAATGGCACCTCTTGTTTTTGTAGCCTGCTCATCCGTAAATGCCCTAGTCCTCCCAGAGACTGGGAGGTATGATAGCCCTGAAGAGTTCTTACCTTTTGCACATCAGAGGGGGATGTCTGTCAGTTAAGTCTCCCCAAGAGCCAGTCTTCTGTGGAATTCAGCAGGGTAGTTTATTTGTTGATGAGCCAACTGGACTTACGGTCCTGTCCCCATCAAAATAAAATAATCAGCTGTGAATGGGAATCCGTCAGACTCCAGGAAGATTCCTTTAATTTGGTGGGATCTGTTTGTGTTCCGCAGGTAGCAGTACTGTTGTCTCCCTGGAGGTGGCAAGTCCAGAGAAAAGAGTTCAGATGTGGGGCTGAGGACTAGACCCTTCCCGTTGATAGTCGTTTCCGGCTTACGTGGGAGCTGTGGGTGAACCGTTATACCTTCTGGAGAACATGGAATGTCTTTTAAGACTTAACGCTCTGTTTACTACTCTCAGTTTCCTTTTATCCAGAAAGCATGAATTGCGGGCTTGCTTTTGGCCAGGCCCTGTGCTAAGTGCTTTCCATACCTTTCTCTCAGTAGTCTCAATGAGAGGTGCTTATTACCATGTGATATCTCAGATGTAAGAACTGGTGCTGAGAAAGGTAAAGAAAGCTAATGTGCGACCACAGTATGAGTGCCGGGTCACCCATGACCACATGATTAACAGATGTTTAGATTCTAGGTGTGAAGCCAGTTCTCAGTAACTCCAGTTACTCTGCTGTTAACTATTGGACAGTCCTGCCTGTTGTTAATTGCCATAAGGGTGATTTTGTCTCATGACCACCCAAATGTGTGCAGAGTAGAACTGTGCTCTGTAGGGTTCTTAAGGCTGTCATCTTTCAGTTGCGACTGACAGATCTTTCTTCTGAGGTACCTTGCAGTAGGTTTGAACCACAAATCTTTCGGCCAGCAATCTAGGACTTAGCCATTTGTACTACCAGAAGACTCTTCTGTACTGTCTAGCTCATTGCTGTCTGGTCGATTCCAGTGTATAGCAACCCTATAAAACAGAGTGGAATGGCCCCAGACGGTTTCTAAGGCTGTAAATCTTTATAGAAGTAGACTCCTGTATCTATGGCCAGATGCTGACCTTTTGGTTAGTAGTTAAGCTCTTCACTGGCACCACTAGGGCTCTTGCTCAGGGCTGCCCAGCCCTGTGGACATCCCCAGTGGAAAAGCTTGTACCTGATGGAAACTGTATTGTGGTCTTGGAGAAGGCATAATCTCATACATATTTGAATAAGTAAAAAGAGTTAAAGACTTTAAGGATGAAATAAATGGTATTAACAGTTATCTCTGGTTTTGAGAGGAGTGAAAGAGAAATATTTTGCTGTAATTTTTAGGGGAGGAATTTGTGGGAAAGCTAGGTAGCATTTCCTTCAGAGGAGAAGAGCAAAGAGCCTGCTGCCTCCACTTGGTGGGCAGAGCACAAAAACTAAGGGAGAGAATGTGGGTCAAATTTGGGAACTCTTAAAATGTCATCTGTTACCTGGGAAAGGAGTTAGCCTAGATTCAGGGTTTTCAGTTTTTTTAAAGCCTGGTGCCCTTATCCTTCTTTCACCACAAATGGAATCAGCTAGGAACCTTAAACTAGAAAAATGCTGAGGGCAGAACTACTCTGTTTGTTGTTGCTAGATCTTTCCTGCATTGCTGTTGATGCTTGCTGAGAACCACCGGGTTCCTCGGAACTCAGCAAAACATCCACCTGGCTGGTTCAAAAAATTGTATCAACCCTTCAAATGGTGACACCGGAGACATGAGGAAGTTGAATAGTGTGTAAATGATACGCGAAAATGTTCATGACACATTAAGTGGAGGAAAACATACAGTAGGGTGTTTACTTTATGACACAGTGTTTGCTTTGTAAGAAAGGTCTGTTTCTTCTCTACTGTCTTGTTGATCCTGGCAGTTCTTAGGAGAAGAACTAAAACCTTCCTCTCCTCTTTGTTTGCCCTCTTCCTCACCTCTCTTCTTCCATCCTCTTAGCCCAGAACAAATGCTCAGTGGTGAGAAGCTGGACCGATCAAGAACAGTGACTGCTTGGAGCAGAGAGCCTATAGCTGAGAAGTCGAGTTGGAGGCCGGCTGTGTAAGCCATTGGAGAAGTTTGGTCTTTAGTCTTTATCCTAAGAGTGCTGGGGAGCCATTGAAAAACTGCAAGCAGGGAGTGGATGTGGGGTGAGTGTGCATACATGTGCTCGTGTGTGAGAGAAAGAGGAGAGGGGTGTGTTTTTTGACTGTTGGAAAGGCTCTCCATGGAAGAGGGTATGAAGGCAGCATGGCGCCCTTCTCCCGGCTGACAGAGAGGTCTCCCCTGTCCTTCTCCCCAGAAATTGCCTGTCAGTCAGCAACTTACCATCCCAGCTCCAAAGCAGGTAGTACACTGGGGAGTAAATATTTATGAAATGCAAGGCTTAGTGATAAAGATACAATTTTGTTTTTAATGAGCAAATGACTCAGAATTATTTTATTAAAAGACAAATTATCGTATGTACCACCATGGAAAAATGAAAGAGGAGAAAGTATAATTTTGCATCCTGCTAGGTATTTACAGGCTATAATCCACATACAGTCATCTTCTTTAAACACAATTATTTGATTTCTTTTAAAGACTTGAATATAAAAATTTAATGTATTTGCTGTACCTTATAAAGGGACTTTTTAAAAGTAAGGTAGTCTATCCAGTTGCTTTAAAGCATGTTAACTGAATGCGTAGTATGTCAGAGACTTGGGTTTCAGGCATGGGAGAGAAAATTAATCTCTCAGGATACTTCTCGTCTGCGAAAGAGGCAATCGGAAGCTATTAATAAATGAGTTTAAGTGTACAAGAAGTTTCTCTCTTTTTTTCATCTAGATAACTTTTCCAAATTGTGTAACCAATATGTTAGAAATACTGTGTTTTAGAAAATACAGAAAAATTCTAAAGGAAAATTTCACCTAATTCCATCCCTCTAGGGCTAAAGTGGAAACCCTGCTGGTGTGGTAAGTAGGTGCTAGACTGCTAACCCAAAGGTTAGGTGTTCAAATCCATCGGTGCTCCCTGACTCTGGGGGGAAGCCCTGCTCTGTTCTGTGGGGTCTCTGTGAGTCAGAATTGACTTGATGGCAGTGTGTTTTTTCGGGATTAGAGCAAAACCTGTTAGTTCTTTTCAGTTCTTTAGTGACGTACGTTTTCATACAGTTGACGCTATCCTCTTACAGTTTTCTGTCTTGATTACATCATGCCTTGTAGGAAACAAGCATGTGCGTGTATTCGCACACTCGGTATCATTAATGGCTATAAAATATTTCTTCATCATACTGGACTGTCACTTACTTGCTTTTGTTCTGTTGTGATGGACAGTTTGGGGTCTTAAACCATCTTGTGTGTTTCCTTGTTATAATAAAAGGTTAATGCAGAATGTTAAACAAACAAAAAAACCTTTCTGAGGATGTATGTCACTGAGTGTTCCCATTAACAAAGGGGTGAACCCAAATCTGGTAACAGCAACTTTACGTTCTTGAGGGAAAAATGGAGGATGTACATGATGCATTATTGCTGGCATGTTCTGTCATTGAACACATAGCTTTTACCCTGAAATCGGTTAACCAAAACAATCCTCCACATCCAGGAAAACTCTTCACCTCTAATATAGGGTGGTGTCATATCTGATCTTTGAGCTTGCCAAGCCAAGTGCCATTGAGTCGGATCTGACCCATGGCAACCCTAGGGGCCAGGGGAGAGCAGACTTCAAAAATCTTGCTTTACTCCTCCAGTGATTTTTTTTTTTTAAATACTGAGGTGAAATATGTGTAACAAAACATGTGCCATACCTGTTTCTAAGTGTACAACTCACTGACATTAAGTGTTGTGCAACTATCACCACCCTCCATCCCCAGAGGTTTCGCCCCAGCCCAGCTGGAGGCTCCAGCCCCCTTCCCACCAGCTTCCCTTCGCCCCTCCTGCAGGCCTCACAACCGCTGGTCACCACTTGTCTGCTGTAAATACTGCGTGTGAATGAGGAGGCACAGCCTTTGTCCTGGGTGTTGGACTCCTGACCCGTAGCCTGTGTCAGCACTGCGTTTCTCTCTATGGCGGAGTCCCCGTGTGGGTTGTGCCTATCTGTTGATCTGACGACGGGCACCTGTGTTGTTCCTACCTTTGGCTCTTGCGACTAGTGCTCCAGCGAGCATCCATGCACAGGTGTCTGTCTGAGTTCCTGCTTTCAGGTCTGTTGAGTATACACTTAGAAGGACATTCCTGGGTGACATATAGTTCTAGGTTTAAAATTTTAAGGAGCCACCAAGCTATTCCAGTGACATTTTAAACCTAAGTATTAGTTATTTTTAATAAGTTCTTAATAAAAGGTCAGAGCCCTGGTGGTGAACTGGTTTAAGACCTCAGCTGCTAACCGAAAGTTTAGCAGTGCAGATCTGTCACCTGCTCATTGGAAACCCTATAGGGAAGTTCTAGTTGTCCTGTAGGATCAGCATGAGCCAGAATGGGCTCAGCAGCAGTGGGTTAGGGTTTTTTTTTGCTTTTTAATTTTTTTTTATTGTGATTAAGTGAAAGCATACAATCCAGGTCAGTTTTACCTATCTACCTCTCTACAACTGTATCTGCTCTCCCCACCTTGTGATGACACACTCCTCTATTTCACTCTTTACTACTAGTATCCCTGTCCCCTCTTCTCCACCCTCTCCTCTCCCTTCTAGAAAGAAACCAGTAGGACAGCCTTCTTCAAATGTATAAAATCATAAAGTACATACACCACATGCTCACTCTGTGTCCCCAAGTCCATTCCATTCTTTGTCTGAAGTTTTGACCTCAGTATTGGTTTCAGGTCTGGAGCAGCAGCAAGTCTAGGGGCCATGTTCCCAGGGGACCCTCCGGGTTGTTGGACCATCAGTTCTGGTCTTTTAGTAGAGTTCTTGACCTGGACACCTCTTTTCCTCATGTTACATCAGGGACTGTACATTGTGTCCCCTATCAAGGATGTCTTTGTTGGTGGCCAGGCAGCATCTGGTTGTTCTGGTCTCATGCTCATGCAGTCTCCCAGTCACATGGGTCCTTCTGTCTCCTGGGCTCAGGTTTCCTCTTGTCTTTGAAGTTCTCAGTCATCATCTGTTCCAGGTGGGAACAACTAATGTTCCTCAGATGGCAGCTTGCTGGCTTTTAAGGCCCCAGGCATCACTCACCAAGATGGGGTGCAGAAGACTTTCTTAGCAAAAGGCTAGTTATGCCAGTTGACCTTGATGTCCCCTGAAAACACAGTTGCCAGACCCCTGTCCCTGCTACTCTATGCTTTGAACTGTTGAGTTGAATTTAGAGAACCTTTTAGTTGATGGTATAGTACGTTTGTGCTGACCTATGGGTTAGGTTTGGAAATATAACGTCACTTTAAGGTAACTGCTACCTCTGTTAGCTTAACACAGGGGCTTGACTATACTGGCTGAGAAACAGCACTTACCTTTCTTCTTTGTTACCGTATTGGCTTTTTATCCAAAATGGCATGGAATGCCACTAAGCTCTTTATATGGACAGATGAGTCCCTAGAGAGATGCCGTACTTTAGAGGAAGATCTCACATGCAAACTGAATCCCACCAACTATTTAGGTGTCAAACCTTTGGTAAAGTAAGCTCTTTCACTAAACATCAATAATCCATTTCTGGTAGTTATGTGTCTTGAGTAAAAGAGTAACCAGAACTTAACTTCTACCACTTCATATAAGAAAAATTATAAAGGATTGTGTGTCAATACTCAAATTCCCCAATCAGTTTTCTAAAACAGAAGTCTAATGATACTCGACTGAGCAGACTTTGCCTACGGCCTGTCTTTGTGAGTCAGGTTTTATTCAGCACAGCTGCATCCATTTGTTTACATATAATCTTCGGTGGTTTTCCTGCTGCAGTGTGAGAGTTTCCTCCTACAGTGCAGACCGTATGGCCTACACAGCCTAGCATAGTTGCTATCTAGGTCTTTACAAAAAACGTTTGCTGTATCCTCTGATCTAAAATACAGTAAATTGCCTTATATTATAGTGACAATTACTATGTTAACCCACTATGATTCTGACTCATAGGGACCCTGTAGGACAGAGTAGAACTGCCCAATAGGGTTTCCAAGGCTGCAGTATTTATGGAAGCAGACTGCCTCAGCTTTCTCCCAAGGAGTGACTAGTGGGCTTGAACCATGGACCTTCAGGTTAGCACCTGAGCACTTAACCATCATGTTAGCAATGGTTAAAAAAAAGTTTAAACCATTAATTACTTGATAATTGATACAGCGTCAGCATACAGTTGTTTGGTATGAAATGTAGTTTTTTGAGGGGGGGGAGACACTGAAGACATCTAAGACACCATTGTTACTGGCCTTTCGTAACCTTCACAGGAGTTTCTGACATCTTACCAATGTATTTGTAATATAACTGGACACTTTTCTCCTAACAAACACATTTTGTTTAAAATGTTGCCTTGAGTTTCAGGGGATGTAATAGAATTTTTTTCTTTCATAAGCAACAGCCAAAAAATTTTTATTTGGAGATACATATTGTCAGTGAAGTTTGAGCATTAAAAATAAAGAGAGATTCAACTGGGAAAATGTTAAGTAGGTTGACATCCCATGACATTTTGTTTGTATTTCATGTCTTAGAGGCACAGTATTCTCGTCTGTGAATGGAAATCAAACCTTCTCACAGGGCTGCATGAAGATTAAATAGGTGAAGACCTGTCTGGGACATTGTGGCCGTACTTGAGCTATTGATTCCCTTTCCTTGTTCCACCCTTAGCTTGTTGTTGCTGTTAGCTGCCACTGAGTCGGCCCTCAATTCACAGTGACCCCATACACAACAGAACAAAACACTGTCTCATCGGGCACCATCCCCTGCTGGGCAGTAGATGGCTCCTTGTGATCTGCAGCGTTTTCATTGGCTGAATATTCAGAGTGGATCATGAGGCCTTTCTTCCTAACCTGTCTTAATCTGGAAGCTCCCTTGAAACTTGTTCTGCATCGCAGCACCGTGCAAGCCTCACTGACGTGGGGGTGGTGGCTGCACATAGTCACAGATATTAAATGTCTTTAAGCAGTTTTTCAAAGTTTGCAGTACTTCTGTTTACTTACGTTGGCATAGAGACTTAAATATAACATTTGAGCCAGGAAAAAATGACCAGTTACTGGTTGTCCTTGAGTCCAGTCCAACTTCTGGTGACCCCATGTGTCTCAGAGTGGACGACATGCCATAGGGTTTTCGTTACTTGACTGTTTCAGAAGTAGATGGCCAAGTCTTTTCCCCAAGGTGCCTCTGGATGGCCTTGAGGAACCTCCAAACTTTTTGTTAGCAGCTGAGCTTGCTAACCCTTCACACCACACAGGAACTCTTCAGACGTCCTCAGAAAAATCAGAATGAGATGTATATTTGAGTGGAGTCCTAACAGCACAGTGGTTAATGTGTGGCTGCTAATGAAAAGGTCAGTGGTTCGAATTTGCCAGCTGCTCTTTGGAAACCCTGTGAGGCAGTTCTGTGCTATTCCATAGGGTCCCTTGAATTAAAATTGACTCTAGAGTAATTGGTTTGGTTTGCGTTTGGGTTTTTTAAATACGTGTATTTGGATAACAGTGGCAGATGTAAAAAAAGATCCTGACTTTCAGAGGTTTGATGTATACAGGCTTATTTCTTGTGTATCACAGTATCTAGTGATGATTGGTGGAGAATAGCTGGTGACTACCCTGTCTTTCAGAGACCAAGGGCCATTCCACCATCACCCCAGCATAAGTGGTTCTTAACTGAATTCTTGTGGCCCACCATCAAGGGTAGTGCAGGAGGGTGAAGGGTCAGTCTAACAGTGGCTCACTCATATCTGTTTGATGAGAACTCAGTCACAAGGTTCTACATAGCTACAAGGGAGCCTGGGAAATGCATTCCAGCTGTGTGCCCAGAAAGAAGAAGAAGTGGATTTAAGGAGCACCTAGCCAATCTCAGTCACAGGCTGACCATATGTTTTGTGGATTATTATTGGAGGACAAACCTTTAACACACATAAATTGCAAAGAGATCTTACTAATCTGACAACCTTTGTACAGCAGGTACCTATGGAAAGAGCAGTTTTGGAGGCAATCATGCTTATTTGGGGTCGTTTATCTGGATCACTTAGTTAAATACATTTAAAAAATTAGCATGGGATCTGAGTCTACTTACCACATGTTGTATGTCATTTAGGAATTCTGACATTTTAAAATTACAGATTTATCTCAGAGTGAGGAAGTTTAGAAATACATACCAAGAAATACTTCATGCAATGACATTTTCACTCCCAACACCATCTACATGGACTCAATTATATTAGTGTTTTGTGAAATCAGAAGTTGTACACACTGCTAGGTAGAATTCCTTATCCATGATGGCAGATACAACATTGCTTGAAATATTATCACTGTTAATTTGAAATGCACATGTTTACAGTGAACTGCATCAGGAGCAGTTTCAAGTTTTCAGTACCTCTGGTAGACCTAAGCAGGCTTTTTTTTGAAGTAACAATTTTAAATGATGGTGATGTGAATTTCTTAGGACTGTGTTGCTGTGAGCTGCGTAGGGTGCTAACTCAAAGCAGCCGTTTCATCAGCAGAACGAAAAGCTACCCAGTCCTGCGCAGTCCTTGTAATCACTGCTATGCTTAACCTCATCGTCACAGCCACTGTACCAGTCTGTCTTGTTGGTGGCAGTCTTGTCTTTTGCTGTCCCTTCACTTTATCAAGCATGATGTTCTTCAGCAGACACTGGCCCTTCCTGATAACATGTCTAAAGTATGTGAGAAGAAGTCTCACCATGCTCACTTCTAATGAGCATCCTGGCTGTACTTCTTTCAAGACAGATTTGTTCATTCTTCTGGCAGTCCATGGTATATTCGGTATTCCTCAACACCATAATTCAAATGCATCATTTCTTTTGTTTTCCTTATTCATCACCAGCTTCTTCATGTATGAGATGACTAAAAATACCATGGCTTGGGTCAGGTGCACCTTCATCCTCAAAGTGACATCTTTGCTTTTTAACACTTGAAAGAGGGTTCTAATTACCATAAAACGAAGGATAGTATTTATCATACCAAAACAGGAATTTAACTTAATGTAGAAAGAACTTGATTATAAAGTTTCTTAGACTAGAAACAAGACACATAAGAGAATACTTAAATATACTAAAAGTACAGTCATACAGTAGATTTTGAAAAAACAAAAGTGTATCTAATGATGTTCATAAATACCGTGTGTAAGAGCATTTAATCAGTGACTAGACTTTTCTAAGGCTGCAGAAGCCCAATAAAGAAATTCATTTGATCGTTCAGGGGAAAAAGTAATTTAACAGTCTTCATTCCGTGATATAAATTAGTGAAGCTTGAGGTAGAGGTTACCCCTGACTGTTTCCCTTGTTTCAGGGACCTTGTCCATGGACACGTGATTGAAAACAGCCCTTGCGCTCTCCCTTGGTACTTGGAGCATTTCCCACTACCTGTCACTTTGTCTTTGATGGTCTTGGAGCCAGAAGACAAGTTGTGTTGACCAGGTTGGCTTTTCAGTCAGCTCCTCCTCATTTCCCTCCTGCACTTCTTTGTTACATTACAGTTCATATTTGCTATTCATGAAACATATTTTGATCAGTGACCATATCAGACAAATGGAAGCTAAGCACTGGTTAGCATGTTGAAAATAAACACGCAGGCTCTCATTAATGTCGCTGTCTGAATAATTAGTTGAGCATCATGTACTGAGCACCCGTGAAAGCATACCAGCTTCGCACTGGAGCGACAGGCTGACAGCCACGTCTCGGAGTGTGGTCATTAGTGTGCCCACCATCGGTGTCATGTTACTGTGTCGTATTAGTTAGTGTCCCCTTAGGAAAGAAGCCGGACCTACAAATTATCCTCCCACAGCCCTGGAAACTCTGATTGTGAAGGCTGCGATCAAGTGTGAGCAAATTATTAACACGGCTCATAAATTAACTAGTTTACAGGCTTATAACATTTTACAAGTAGATAATAAAGAGTAGAAAAGTTTTCCAATTGCTTTGTCCTGATGTTTAGGGCTGTGATCTGCTGACTTCTCCTTGATGAGGCCACAGCTGATCTTTTTTTGAGGGGGGGTTAAGACAAGCACACAACACAGAGTGTCAGAACAAATGTTTGGAAAATGTAGAACCCAAAAGGAAGCCAATCTAAATCCATTGAAAACAATATAATTAACTTTGTTATCTCATTGCTCTGTTAAGCTGATGACAATGGTCTTCTTTCTTGTGGTGACAGTTGCTCATTAATGAGGTCACCAATTAAGTTTGAACGATTATAGCCTTTGCCAACTGAAATCATCTTTAAAAGAGAAAAAAAATGTTTTTTATGCAGCGTGACCATACACTTAAGCTGCCTTGTTCAAGAGGAATATTGCTAATGCAGCAGGTTAAACTCGTAAACGAATGAAGGTTCTTAAATCGTAGTATACTTGATAAACAGTTTCTGATGCCTAAACAGAAACTGACGCCTAGAAGACACCGTGTGGACCAGTCTGGTCTGAGTTATTTTCTTATCAGGAAGACACAGCCACCAGGAGCACGTCTCTCAGCTCCCTGCTGAGTGCTGGTGGGTAGACAACCACACAGCTTCCGGAGAGAATATAACTATTCAAATCAGGAAACTTCATACATCTCCTTTTCAGTTTCGACTTCTCTGTGTGAATAGGTTAGAGAAAGCACACATTCGTGGGATTTTGTCTGAGTTTCTTGTTGAAAGAGAACACACACACACACACACACACACACACACACACACACACACGCAATCTCATGCCGTCTATCCATTCTGTAGCTCCATTCTCCCATATCAGAGAGTCCACTCTATAAACACTAGAAATATATATGGGTTGTTACCAGCTTAAGGATCTGTACAGAAAAGTCTTGGTATGCAAAACCCTTACTGCTGACATCTACTCACAAAAACTTTCTGAAAGTGCTTGAGGATGAGTTGACTTCTCTGTCAGCAACTTCAACTTAGTTGGAAATGAATTTAGTAAATATTTTACTAACAACCCGAGGAAGCCCTGCAAGCTTGCAGCCTCAGCACATGTGCACAGGCACACATTGACTCTTCCCAGGAGAAGGATATGTCCCAATCTCCTTCTGCATTCTCTGTCCACCTGGAAAGAGAGCTGCTCATGGTGGCAAGTTGGGTTTGGTGTTTTGCTGGCCGGGGAGAACTTACCCTTCCCTGGCTGTGGGTGTGTGCGTGCACACATGCTGCACATGCACACTCCAACTGAATTCTTTCAGTCACTTCTCCTGGATGCATTGAGAGAGACTGAAAAACCAAAACTGAAAGCAAAATCACCATTTAGATTTGTGGATTTTATTGCCTTGATTTCTCAGGATGAGTTGGCATTGTAATTATAGGCATTTATTTTTAAATAAGAAAATACAGAATTCAAAAAAAAATCAAACTTTCTACATGAAAGCTTTGTCTTAAACTATAAGAATTTTACTTGACTTAACCCTTTGCGTCCCTTTATTACAGTTCCCAGAAACCCTGGTGGTTAAGTGCTTCAGCTGCTAACCAGTAGGTCAGCAGTTCAGATCCTCCAGGTGCTCCTTGGAAACTGTCTGGGGCAGTTCTACTCTGTCTTAAGGGTCACTGTGAGTCATAATTGACTCAACAGCAGTGGGTTTTAATGGGTTTGTCTAGATTGAATGCTGATTCTAGAAGCAACAGAACAGAATGGACATTTAGATATGTGATTGAATATTGAATTGTATATTGAATGTAGGTAAGGGACATTTCTGTTTCAAATGTATTTGTGGCTTTGAAAGCATTACAGTGTGTTCCTTCACTTACTCTCTCCTTTCCTTTTTGATTGCAGTGTCACAGTGTGTGTTGCAGTCCTGTGGCATTATGCATGCCCCCTACCAGTGACCCCCAGGCTTTTTATGGCTGTGAGCCACGTTAAAAGTTCAGGGTAAGTGGCAAACACTGATAATATTGTGTACCAACTAAAAATTGCCTTTCAGTTCTACAGGTAGAAGATAGAGTAATCCCAAGGAAGATAATGGAATTTCTCACTATCAAGTACCAGTTCCAAAGCTAGCAGGAAGGTATTTGCTGGTTTCTGTGATAGCTTAATGGATTCCAATGATAGTGTCCATAACTCGGATCACATTTGTGGGAAGGTAGTCTGATACAAAAGGTTGGTAAACTATAAAGGACTAGATAATAAATGTTTTTCCCTGTCATGGGCCCTGATCTCTGTCCTAGCTTCCCAACCATGCAGTTGTAGAACAAAAGCAGCCATCTAGTGCCACCAAATGTATTGCCACTGAGTCAGTTCTGCTTCACAGTGACTCTGTAGGACACAATAAAACTGTCCTAGGGTTTCAAGGAGTGACTGGTGGACTCAGACTGCTCAGCTTTGGTTAACAGCTAAGTTTTTAGCCATTGTTCTATCAGGGCTTACCGAAAACACCCATAGACAATGTAAACAAGTGGATGTGGCTGTGTCCCAATAAAACTTTATTTACAAAAATGGTTCATGAGCTGAATTTGGCTTGAAGGCTGTGATCTCATCTCCTAGGTACCAGTCCCTCTGACCTTGTAAGGATGAAGAAAGATACGGTATACGTGAAGGCATTTCACACATTTCAAAGCTCCTCATAGATGTACTGTATGGCTGTCCCAAGTCTTTGGAGTCACCCAGTGGAGCATGCCTTCTTCCATGGAAATCCCAGTGGACATTGATGAGCTAAATGAGTATGGGAGAAGCTCTCTCATTCTCTGAGTCATGTGGTTTTCTGTACATTCCTTCTGTCTTACAGTTGATGGATAAGTTGTTGAAATGTCTTTTTACTGTCAAATGTGGATGGAGGAATATAAGGTAGATTATTGCAAAGTAAAGATCAAATGACAATGAAGAATGATTAAAGTTCTTTTAATCTTCAGAATCTGAGAGTGTTTCCAGATCTTCCACCTTTAATATAGGTCTTAATAAATAATACTGCTTTGAATGTCTACTAGTGTATTTGAATTTCACAAGTCTTGCATGTCAAAACATAGAGACAGCCTCAGCAAATATGCTTCCCTGGACTAGCAGCACTAATTAAGAAAGAAACTCATACTTGAACAAACAGCTTTGGGAGTAGAAGAGTAATCAGAATCCCAATTCATGAATTTTCCAGTTTCTTTTTATTAAAAAAAATAAGTTAGTATAGACTTTAGACCTGCTTTTATGTTGTTATGTCAGTTAGGAATTACTCTCTAGTAACAGAGCTCTGACTGTATCAGCTTTTAAAAAAATTAGTTCTGTTACATCTGAAGGGAAGCAGTTCATGATCGGTAAGTGCCTTTGGTTTTCTGCTGTGGCTGCTTGTTCAAGTGTGTTACTTCAGCCTCAGAGTCACGATATGAGTGCTTGCCCTCCAGCCATTGCCTGTAGGTTCTGGCAAGAAGAGACAGAAAAGCAAAGGACTAAAGGAATAGTGCTCTTAGCTGAGACCAGCTGCCTTAGAGTGTTCCCTGAAGCCGTGCCCAGTTACTGATTTCTGCTTCCATCCTGTCAGCCACTCCCTAGCTATACCTCAGAGAAATGCAGTCTTAGACTTGAGCAGTTTGGTGTCCTGAATTAAGTCCGGATGCTGGTACTAATGAATTGGAGAACAGTTACTGAGACTCGATAGCAGCTGCTTGCACACAATCACAGTGTCAGTTTTTTGTGCATGTTTAATTTTTACATTTTTTAAACAAATGCCTTTTACCTTCCATTGACTCTCTTGAGCCATGTGTATAGGGTGATTTTTTTTTTTATTTTTGTATTAGAATTACAGCCTGTTCAGTTCTTAGCAGACATACTTATTTCAATAAATATTTTAGGACTGTCGGATTCTTATGTTATGGAAAATCTGAGAAACAAATTTTTCTCTCTCAAGAGAGTTATAAACTAAGATACAAACCCTCGAAATTGCTAATAGATATTCTCTCCTGTGGATATAATCTTTTCTTATGTCACAAGGTCCAGGGAGTGAAGCCCTAGTGATACCCAGTTCTGTTTGCCCCAGTATGGTCAGGGAACAGTGATGTTGACTGTGCACTGTCCCTGCTGTTCTTGTGAAAATGCAGTGACACAGCAGTAGTATCCACTCTATGTCTCTCTGATTCACTGCTCCCCATATGTCGGCTAAAAGCTTACCTGAGAGGGAGAGAAGTGAAGGGAAGAGAAGAGGGCACAAGTGAGCCAACGCCGTCCATTTGGTCTGGTCCAGATTGGCCTGTAGATTATTCTTCATATGGATTCCCATCTTACAACACGAGGGTTAGAGGTGTGTTTCATAGTATATCCTCTGTGCATACTGGCTGGTGGTAGGTACTCATGAGACATGTGGCAGTTAATGCGTTCACATACATTTATTACATCCCTGCTAAAGATACAGGATGTAGGTCTCAGTGTGGCCAGACGTACCTGCTTTGAAGCTACATAAGCTTACATTCAAGTACTACCTTTTCCACTTACTGGCTAAAGGACTCTGAGAAAATCATTTAATCTTTTTGGACCAGGCCTGCTCCTCTGGGAAGTGGGGATGCAAAAAGAGTCCGGCTCCCTGGGAAGAATGAGTGAGGTAATCATAGTAAAGAGAATGGTGGTCATCAAGTCACCTCTGACTCCTGGAAATGCCCAGTTTATCAGAGTAGGACAGATCTTTACTGGCCGAAGTTTCAGAAGTAGATCTCCAGGCCTTTCATCCAAGATGCTTCTGGGTGGAACTGCCAGCTTTTTAGTTAGCAGTTGGGTGTGTTGGCTCTTCACATTTCCCAGGGACTGCAGTACAGATCTCACTGTTGTTAGATGTCGTGAAGTTGGTTGTGTTGCACGGTGACCCTGTGGACATCAGTGAAATACTGCCTGATCCTGCACCATCTGCACAACTGTTGATTTATTTGTGTACATTGTGCAGCCACAGTGTCTGCCCATTGCATTGTGAGTTTTCTTCTTTTTCGTCAGCCCTCTGCTTTACCAAGCATCATGTTCTTTCTCAGGGACTGGTTCCTGCTAATAATGTGTTCAGAGTACATGGGGAGAATCTTGCTATCTTTGCTTCTGGGGAGCATTCTGTCTGTACTTCTTCCCAAGACATATTTGTTCATTATTTTGGCAAGCCATAGTGTCTTGAATATCTTCACCAATACCATGATTCAAATGCATGAATTTGTTTTCAGTCTCCCATATTCATTGTCCAGTTTTCACATGCTTGTAAAGCTAAAAACCCACTGCCATCAGGTCGACTCCAACTCCTAGTGACGCTGCAGGACAGAGTAGAACTGCCTCATAGAGTTTCCAAGGAGTGCCTGGTGGATTTGAGCTGCCTGCCTTTTGGTTGGCAGATGTAACACTTAACCACTGCACCACCAGGGTTTGCCACATACCTGTAAGATGATTAAAAGTACCGTGGCTTGGGTCAGGTACTCCTTAGTCCTTAAAGTAAATCTTTGCTTTCTAATACTTGATAGAGGTCTTTTACAGCAGATTTGGCCAATGTAGTGTGTTATTTGATGACTTTTATTTTATTTTTTTAAATGATTGAATGAAAATGTACATTCCCATATAAATTCGCATGCTCACCTATCGGCAGCTCCCACTGTTCTCCCTGCCCAGTGACGGCACACCCTTCCTCTCTGCTCTCTGTATGTCCTACCCTCCCAAAAGTCTCCTATCCCCTCCTCTCCACCCACTCCCCTTCCTCCAGTAAGAGGCTATCAGGATGATATCCTATAGATGCATAGAACCATAAAGTTCCCACAAGATTAGGTCACTCTGAGTCACCAAGTCCAATCCACTGCTGTCCGAAAAGTTGACCTTCATTATGATTTATGGATAGGGGCAGCATCAGGGCCAGGGACTATACTCCCAGGGGAACCCCGCAGCCCCTGGACCATCGATTGTGGTCTTTTAGTGGAGATCTCAGGGTGCACCCCCTGTTTATTCTTGTGTTGCCAGTGAGGCTCAATTTTGTGAGCTCCATCTTGGCTATCACTTGTGGTGGCCGGGCACCATCCGGTTCTTCTGGTCCTGAGTTGATGTAGACACCCACTGATGTGGGTCTCTCTGTCTTCTGAGTTCTCTTTCCCTTATGTCGTTTTGGTCCTCGGTGATCATTCTGTTGAGTTGGGACCGTTTGCTGTGCCCTCAGATGGCAGCTTGGCAGCTTGGCAGCTTTTAAGACCCCAGACACCACTGACCAATGTGGAGTGCAGAGGGTCCTCATTAACAAAATGTTAGCTGTGCCAATTGGCCTCGATTTTGCCTGAGAGCATGGTCCCCAGCCTCCCACCCCAGCTACTCTGTCCTTACAATATTGAGTTAAGATGGGAGGAGAACTGAAATTGTGTTGAAGTCCAGTTAATGATCTTCCCTCTAATGTGTGCTGTCACCGATTTCACCCAACCGAATTTCTACTAACTATCTAAACCTTTTCCTCCTTATCCTCCCTCCCTCCCTACCCTTGCAGTCATCAAAGAGTCTTTACTTCTCTGCATGAGTCTGTTTTTAAGTTCTTATAGTAGGGGTCTCATACAATATTTGTCCTTTGTCGCTGACTACTTTCACTCAGTGTAATGTCTTCCAGTTGAAACCAGGTTATGAGATGTTTCCTGCAATCGTTGTTGTTTATCATTGCATAATGTTCCATTGAATATATGTACCATAGTTTTCTTATCCATTCCTCTGTTGTTGGGCATCTGGGTTGATTCTGTCTTTTTGCTGTTGTGGACTGTGCTGTGATGAACAATTTGTGTGGGTGTATCAGTTGGTGTGAATGGCCTTGATTCTGTAAGATATATTCCAAGCAGTGGAATTACTGGATCAAATGGTATATCTGTATCTGTTTTTTTAAGGGAGGGCCAGATTGCTTTCCAAAGAGGTTGTACCACTTTGTAATCCCACCAACAGTGCAAGAGAGTTCCAGTTTCTCCACAGCCTCTCCAGCATTTGTTGTTTTGCGTTTTTTGGATCATGGCCAAACTTGCTGGAGTGAGATGGTATTTCATTGTCGTTTTGATTTGAATTTCTTTAATAGCTAATGATCTTGAACATGTCCTCTTGTGTTTTTTGCTACCTAGATCTCCTCTTTAGGAAGTGAGTGCCATCTCCTTTGCCTATCACTAATTGGATGATTGATCTTTTTCTTATTGATATTTTGTAGTACCTTATAGATTATGGAGATCAGGCGTCAGTTTGACATATAGTTGCCAGATATATTTTCCTATTCTGTAGTGGCCTTTTAATTCTATTAATAAAGTCTTTAGATGAGCAAAAGTGATTGATTCTTAGTAGTTCCCATTTATCTATTTTCTCTTCTGTTGATTGTGGTTTGACAGATTTAGAAGTCTGTCTATGTTGTGCATTAAAATTTCCATTGTTGTTCCTACTTTTTCTTGCCAAGTGCCGTTGATGAGCTTTATCATTTTAGATTTGATATTTAGGTCTTTTATCCAGTTTGAGTTGATTTTTGTAGAAGATGTGAGATATGGGTCTTGTTTCAATTTTTTGCACATGGATATCCAATTTTGCCCGCACTATTTGTTGAAGAGATTTTTACCCCAGTTTTAATGTCTTAGGGCCTTTGTTGAATATCAGCTGTTCATAGGCAGGTGATGTCATCTCTGGGGTCTCGATTCTGTTCTGTTGATCTATCTGTCTGTTTTTGTACCAGTACCACACTGTTTTCACTATGGTGGCAGTGTAATAGGTTCTAAAGTCAGGTAATGAGAGGCCTCCCAGTGTGTTTGTCTTCTTTAGTGATGCTTTACTCATCCAGGACTTCTTCCATTTCCAGACAAAGTTGGTGATTTGTTTCTCCATCTCACTAAAAAATGTCACTGGAACTTGTATTGAGATTGCATTATAGAAGTAGATTGCTTTGGGTAAAGTAGACATTTTCACAGCGTTGAATCTTTGTATCCATGAGCAGGGTAGGTTTCTCCATTTATGTAACTCTCTCTTAGTTTCTTGTAGTAAGGTTTTGTAGTTCTCTTTGTAAAGGTCTGTTATTTCTGTAGTTAGATTTATTTCTAGGTACTTTATCTTCTTAGAGGCTATGGTAAATGGTATTGACTTGGTGATTTCTTCCTTAATAATCTTGTTGGTTTAAAGGAATCCTACAGATTTACTTATATTTGTCTTGTACTCTAAGACTTTGCCAAACTCTTCTATCAGTTTGAGTAGTTTCCTTATGGATTCTTTGGGATTCTCTGCATATACAATAATATCATCTGCAAATAGGGACACTTTTAGCACTTCTTTGCCGATGCAGGTGCCCTTTATTCCTTGGCCTTGTCTAATTGCTCTGGCTAGAACATCTAGTACAATGTTGAATAGGAAAGCTGAGAGTGAGCATCCTTGTCTAGTTCCTGTTTTCAAGGGAAACTGTTTCAGTCTCTCTCCATTCAGGATGACGTAGGCAGTTGGCTTTGTATAAATGGCCTTTATTGCGTTGAGAAATTTAACATCTATTCCTGATTTGCTAGGAGTTTTTAGCATGAATGGGTGTTGGAATTTATCAAATGCCTTTTCTGCATCAGTAGAGAAGATCAGGTGATTCTTGTCTTTTGTGATATTTATGTGATTGATCACATTAATTGTTTTTCTGATGTTGAACCAGCCTTGCATCCCTGGTATGAACCTAACTTGGTCATGATGGATATTTTTTGAATATGTTATTGTATTCTACTGGCGAGAATTTTGTTGAAGACTTTTGTTATGTGAATTTGTAAGTGATATCAGTCTGTAGTTCTCCTTTTTGGTTGGGTCTTTCCCTGGCTTTTCTATCAGGGTTATGCTGGCTTCATAGAATGAATTTGGGAGTATTCCATCCCTTTCTATTCTGTGAAATAGTCTTAGTAGTAATGGAGATAACTCTTCTCTAAAAGCTTGGTAGAATTCTGCAGTGAAGCCATCTGGGCCTAGGTTTTTTTTTGGTTGGCAGTTTTTTGATGACTTTTTCAACCTCTTCCTTTGTGATGGGTTTATTAAGTTGTTGAGCTTCAGCTTATGATAATTTGGGTAGGTGATATGAATTAAGGAATTTGTTCATTTCCTCTAGGTTTTCAAATTTCTTAGAATACAGTCTTTCATAGTATTCTGTTATGATATTTTTGATTTCTGTTGCATCTGTGGTGACAACTCCCCACTCATTTCTTATTTGGGTTATTTGTTTCCTTTCCTGTTTTTCTTTAGTAAGTTTAGCCAATGGTTTGTCAGTTTTGTTGATCTTTTCAAAAAAACAGCTTTTGGTCTTTTCAGTTTTTTCCGTCATTCTTCTAGTCTCTAATTCGTTTAGTTCTACTCTTATCTTTATGATCTGCTTTCTTCTGGTGCCTGAGGCATTCCTCTGTTGTTCTCTCTCTCTCTCAAGCTGTAGGGCCACTTCTTTGATTTGGTTTCTTTCTTCCTTCCAGATGTGTGCATTTATGGAGATAAATTGACCTCTGAGCACTGCTTTGGCTGTATCCCATAGGTTCTGGTAGGAAGAGTTTTTGTTCTAGTTGGAATCCATAAATTTCTTTATTTCATCCTTGATCTATAACACATGGTTTTTTGAGCAAGGTGTTACTCAGTTTCCATGAGTTCCACTTTCTGTTTATGTTTTTTCTGCTGTTGATTTCGACTTTTATGGCATTATGATCTGAGACAATGCTTTGCATCAATTCAGTGGTATGGATTTTGTTGAGAATTGCTTTATGTCCTAATAAATGGTCTATTCTGGAAAATGTTCCATGTGCACTGGAAAAGAAGGTGTAGTTATCCACTGATGGATAGAAAGTTCTGTATATGTCGATGAGATCTGGTTGGTTAATTGAGGCAATAAGGTCTTCTGTGTCTTTATTGAGCTTTTTTTCCTAGATGATCTCTCCAGTATTGAGAGTAGAGTGTTGAAGTCTCCTGGTATTATTGTGGAGTAATCTGTCTCCTTTTTGAGTGTAGTCAGTACTTCTTTGATATATTTAGGTGCTCTAATATTAAGTGCATAAACATTTAATATTGTTAAGTCCTGTGTGTGTATTGAACTTTTTGACAGTAGTGTCCATCCTTGTTCACGATGGTGGATTTTACATTAAAATTGATCTTATCTGAGATTAGAATTGCCACACCTACTTTTCTTTGTTCATTGTTAGTGTAATGTATATTCTTCTATCCTTTAATTTTCAGTTTGTTCATATCTTTAAGGTGAGTTCTTGTAGGCAACGTATAGATGGGTCATGTCTTTTGATCCAAGATGTCACTTGTTGTCTCTTTACTGGAGCATTTAGTCCATTCACAATCAATGTTATTATTGATAGGTATGTATTCAGTGCTGCCATTGTGATATGTTTGTTTTTGTGTTGATGTTTGCTCTGATGTTCTTATTAATCTGTTCTGTGACATTCTTTGCGAGTTTATTTTTCACCTTTTCAGGGTTTGTTTTATGATTGTTGAGACTCCTGTATTACATTTCTTGATATGGTATGTTGCTTCTTTATTGTGCCTTACAGCTGCCCCTATGATCCCGCTTAATAAACTAGATATAAACCCATTTTTGATTACTACTAGTCTTGTCAACTTCCTCTCCATCTGGAAGGACTATAAAGACTTTAGTTCATCTGTCTTTTTAATATTATATCATAGTTTACATGATATGATCGCTAGATCATTTCTTTCACTATTATAGCTTTGATTGTGTTTGGAGGCTTCCGTAACTAAGTAGGATTCTGGATAATGTGTCTTTCTAAAATATAAAGTTAGTGGTCTTGTTCTTCCAAGCCAAGCGATTACTTCAGTATTTCTTGTAGCTTTGGTTTGGTTTTTACAAAGTCCCTGAGTTTCTGTTTGTCTGTGAATGTCTTCATTTCATTTTCATATTTGAAAGATAGTTTTGCAGGATATATAATTCTTTGTTGGAAGTTCTTCTCCTTCAAGGCTTTGAATGTGTCATGCTACTGTGTCCATGCCAGCATCGTTTCTGCTGAGAAATCTGACGAAAGCCTACAGAGTTTCCCTCTGAATGTTAGCTTTGTTTTGAGTTTTGCTGCCTTTAAGAGTTTCTGCTTGTGTTTCACTTTGTTAAGCTTGATTATAATATGTCTTGGAGTCATTCTTTTCAGATCTATATTGAGTGGTGTTTGATATGTATTTTGGATATCTACATTCTCTTTCATAATTTCTGGGAAGTTTTCTGTCAGCAGCTCAGCAACGATACTCTCTGTGTTCTCAGGTGTCTCGGCCTTTTCAGGAACTCCAGTTAATCGCAGATTTTTCTTCTTAATAGAGTCTCACATGCTTCTTAATGCTTCTTCATTTTTCTTGTTTCTTTTTTCTGATTTCTCCTCATAGCTGCTGGAGTCAGTAGCTCTGTCTTCCAGATCAGAAATTCTCTTTTGCATTTGTTCCATTCTGTTTTCTTGGCTTTTAATTGAAGTTTCTATGTCTTCGATTTTGTTCTTGATTTGTTGGATTTCAGAGTACTGATGTTCTATCAGATTGAACAGCTTGGTTAATTATTCATTTTGCTCTGCTGCCTTTTGTATTAGGTCTAATCGGGTTCTCTGTATAACCCTTTTGTATTCACCTTCTAATAGTTTCAGAAAAGCTTCTTCATCTGGGAAGTTCTGAGGTGGTTTCTTTTGGGAGCCTTCTTTTGCCATGGGTCATTTACGGGTTACCGTTTTCTCCAAAGTTTGTTGCTTTTTGGGCTTCATGTAGGTCAGTGGAGGCTCGGAGACATGCTGTGAAGATAGACCACAGTTGTTTCTCTAGGCCGTCTTAAAGTGAGAAGCAAAAACTATTTGACAGCTTCCAAAGTCAGTCAGGTTTTCAGGTGTATACATCCCTCTTCCCAGCTGGCAAAGGAAACACCTCTTTATTGAACCTCAGATGTTGTAAACTAGCTCAAAATACATACAGGCTACTGTCCTGTTGGCCTGCGCTGTTGGGCCCCAACTGATGGTGATACTGTGTAGAATTCTGCTTTTCTGGTGGAAAAGCAATCTCTTCTAGGTGGGCACTGCCTCCTAGACCAGGCATTAGGTCCAACTGAGGCTTCCATATGGATGAGTCCATCTCCCAGTGAAACAAGACGGCGTCCTGCACAAGCTTGCCACCTGGTTAGGACCAGGCTCCCGGCAGAAAGAGAAGGCAAGAGTGCTGAGATGCCCAGAGTCTACAGCCTCTACTGCTGGTCCCCAGCCTCAGGTGACACTGTGCAAAATACCACCTCCCTGCTGGGAAAGCACTCTCCCCCTGGCAGGTGCCACCTCCCAGCCTAGGAACCCAGTCTGGCCAGGGCCTCCACCTGGGCTTCTCCATTTCCCAGTGGATCAAGATGGCATCCCGCACAAGCACATCTGTACGGCTACCACATGGTGGAGGCAGAAGGATAGGCCAGAGGAGCCAAGATATACAGAGTCAAAAGCCAGGCTCTCACAACATGGACGCTTCCTGGTCCCACCAGCAGTGTGTCCAAGACTGGCGACTAGTCGAGTCCCAGCTCTGCCTGCTGGCCAAGACAGAGGTAAAAAAAACCAAAATGGTGAGTTACCTTTGGTCTGTGCAAGCCTGTGCTTGCTGAGAGTGAGGTCAGTGAAAGGAGAGGAAGTTTTGTGTTCAGTGATTGGAAGTCTAAATTAACAGCCCTATGCCGCATCCCAGGGCTCACTAGGTGTCTAGAAGGCTGTTTAATTATCATTTCAGGTCTTGGTTTCCAGAGGGATGTAGGGAAACGTGTGTTTAGTCCACCATCTTGACTCTGCCCTCTTATTTGACTTCTTGACTGCTGCTTCCGTGGGCATAGATCATGGATCCAAATAAAAAGAACTCCTTGGTGCTGTTAGGGTTTTCTCCATTTATATGATGTCACTTACTGGTCTAGTTGTGAAGATTTTTGTTTATGTATAGTCTTTGGTCTTCATCATTAACTGCTTCAAGCACAGACCCTAGCACATGATAAATCTCTGTATAATGCTCTAAGCAGTACAGCAGACATCTGTCTCTAGGGAGTTTTACCATCTTGTAGCTGTTTTGTTGGTCACTGTTTTACAGATAGACAATGTGTGTTTCACAGGCTATTGCTTCTCATCTGGTATCTGCCTTTAAATTTAAGGTGAACCTTGGGAGGCAACCTTGATGCGTATCTTCAAGGACACCTGCAGCTGTGTATAATTCTAGACACTTGGGTATAGGCTCACATCTCTTGGTCCCATTCTCGTGAGCCCCCCAAGAGGCATATAGTTCATATTTTACTCCTTTTTTTCCCTACTTACTCAGACAACAGGCCTGCCTACTAAGCAGAATTCACTCACTGCTTTCAAGTTGGTATTGCTGATAATAATCTCAAACTCTGTAGCTTTTCACGTGTGCAGGCTGATGGTACACGATGTTCATCTTCCCTGCCTCATCTCTTGGCCCTGCCTCTGTGCTGATTGTGCAAAGCTGGCACGATCTCTCTCTGATCTTCTTGGGAATGGCTCTCACATAGCGGTATCATCTGCTCACAGAAGCTGCTGAATGACTGCAGCACATGTTGTCAGCAGTCCTCATGGATGGCCCAGCTGGAGATTTGTCCCAGAGACTGAGAAGTAGTGGTTGCTATAGCTTCCACATGACTTTCTCTTGAGTTTCTGAGCACTCTTGGTTGAGAGAGGGAAAGTTACATCATTTGTGTAATAGACTGTTGCAGTCATTTCCTTAGTTGTGACCTCAAATCAGGAAATTGATGGTCTTGAGGCCACTGACCACCTTTTGAGACTTTGCTTACCACAGGTTTTGTTTTCCTCAGTAGTAGACTATGTCAAGAGAGTGGCTGAAATACCTTAACCTGTTCTCAAGGTTTTTGGAGAGTTTGACTTTTTGCAGTGGGGTTTCAAATATTTTGACACTGTTAACATGCTCAGGGGCTGTAAGATCTCACTTGTCTCTGACACCTCCTGTTCTCTGCCTGAAAGAGCTTCTACTCTTCACGGGGGTGGCTCCTTCTCTTCCCTCAATGCTCAGCTCAAACATCAACTCCTTGGAATACATTCTGTGAGCTCCCTAGTAAAGGAGAGCCACTGACTTTCCATATTTTCCCCCCAGCCTTTGGTTTGTTGCATTTATTACAGTGGCAGGTACTTTATGTGTGAATCTATTTGTCAGGCAGCAGGTAATCAAGGAGGAGGCTTGTTTTGTTCATTGTGGCATCGCCATAGTTGAAAAGTGCCTAGACACTCAGTGACAAGGATTAATACCATAGCTACAACAACAGAACAAACACGGGAGTGACTGTGAAGGTGGTGCAGGGCTGGACACCGTTTTAACCCGTTAATACTCAAGGCCTCTGTGAGAACAACAACACGTGGTAGGTATACACACAGTATTTGTTGAATTGATCGAGACTACTTTTGGGATTTCATTGTGAATTTATGTTTATGAGGCACTTCATTTGCACCTAGGTGAGGAAGTGAGAGAAGAAATAAAATGATACATGTCTCTGATTGTGGGAATAAGATACCACCGTTGGGTTTCCCTGAAAGGCTTCCTCTGCCTACTGCACAAGTCACTGGTGCTGTCTTTCCCATTCAGTAAAGGTTCTACGTCCCTGAAGATAGAATCGTTTACCATTGTGACCTAAAGCATATTGTGGGCACTTGAGGTTAATTGGAAACCCTAGTGATGCAGTGGTTAAGAACTAGAGCTGCTAATCAAAATGTCAGCAGTTCAGAACTGCCAGCCATTTTTTAGAATCTCTATGAGGCAGTTCAGCTCTGTTTTATAGGGTCGCTATGAGTCAAAATCAACTCTAAGACAATGAATATTTGTTTTTGGAGGCTTTTTTTGGCTAGTTAAAATTGTTAAGTCTTTGGATCTGACTCGATGGCTCTTGGCCTTTTTTTTTTTTTTTTCCAATTTTTTTTATTGTGATTAAGTGAAAGTTTACAATCCAAGTCAATTTACCATACAAAATACAACGACCTGCCTCTTTGTAGCTCTGTGTTCTTCAACTTGTGACAGCACACTCATTCCCCCATTCTTGACTTCCAGTATCCACTTAATCAACACCTGTCTCCTCCTTTCCAGCTTCCCATCTCCCTTCTAAAAATAGACTAGTTGGACCGAACCAAACCAAACACCCACTACCGTCAAATCAGTACTGACTCATAGTAACCCTATAGGTCAGAGTAGAACTATTCCAAGCACCAAGGAGCTTTTGGTGGATTTGAACTGCCAACCTTTTAGTTAGCTGATACAGCATTTAACCACTGTACCACTAGGGTTTCCACTAGTTAGAGAGGCTTATGTATATATTAAATCACAAATTGTATTTTTGCCAACTGAAATATCTAAAAATGGTAACTTACCTTAGTTTTACTTTGTTTGGAAGCCACATGTTTTCCTTTTCTTTTTTTTGTTACTGGACTTTTTTTTAAATTTGTGATTAAGTGAAAGTATACAACAGTTCAAGTCAGTTTTGCATACCCACCTATCTGCAATGACTTCTGCTCTCTCCATCTGGTGACAGCACATTCCTTTTCTATATTTCTAGTGTCTGCTATACAGTATCTACTAGTATCTACTCTATATTTCTAGTATCCTCTTAACAAGCATCTGTCCTCTCTTCTCCACCCTCTTGTCTCCCATATAGAATGAGGCCAGTAGGACCTCCTCCTGCAAATGCATAGAACCATAAAGTGTGCACATCATATGTTCATACTGTGTCCCCAAGTCCAGGGTGTTCTTGTCTAAAGAGCTAACCTCATTACTGGTTTCCTGTTAGGGACAGCAGCAGGTCTAGGGGGCGTGTTCCCAGGGGATCCTCCCGGCTATCAGCAGTTCATCAGTTCAGGTCTTTCAGTAGAGCTCTTGGGCTGCATACCTCTTTTTCTCATATTGCTTCAGGGACTCTACATTTTGTCGCCTGTCACAGTTGTCTTTGGTGTGGCCAGGCACCATCTGGTTCTTATGGTTTCATTTGATACAGTTTACTATTCATATGGATCTCCTGTCTCTGTCTCCTGGGCTCTTTTTACTGTGTCTTTGATGTTCTCAATGATCATCTGTTCCAGATGACTTGGGACTATATGGTGTACATCAGATGGCAGCTTGCTAGCTTTTAAGACCCCAGACCCCACTTACCAACCTGAACTGCAGAAGACTCTCTTAGCCATAGACTAGTCATGCCAGTTGGCCTCGGTGTTCCCTATAAATACATGGTCTCCAGAACCCCATCCCAGTGACTCAATCCTTTCAAACATTGGGTTGAGTTTAGGAAACCTTTCAATTTATGGTGAAGTCAGGTTGATCTACTCTTTACTGTGTGCTGTCTCTGCTTTCACCTAATGAAATTTCTGTCGATTATCCCATCTGTGATCAACCCTCTCCCTCCCTCCCCACCCTTGTAGCTGTCAAAGAGTCTTCTGTGCATAAGTCTGTCTTTAAGTCCTGATAGCAGAGGTCCCATACAGTATTTGTCCTTTTGCCACTGACTGATTTCACTCAGCATAATGTCTTGCAATTGAAACCAGGTTATGAGATGCTTCCTAAAGTCATAATTGTTCATTGTCATTGCACTGTGTTCCACTGAGTATATATACCACAGTTTATCCATTTATCTATTTATGGGCATGTAGGTTGATTCCATCTTTGTGCTATTGTGGACAGTGCTGCAGTAAACATTCGTGTGCATGTGTCTTGTTCATATGACCACCTTGATTTCTGTAGGATAATATATTCTGAGCAGTGGGAGTACTAGATCAAATGGTGTTTCTATTTCTAACTTTTTAAAGAAGTGCCAGATTGCTTTCTAAAGAGGTTGTACCATTGTGCAGTCCTCCCGGCAGTGTAGGAGAGTTCTAATCTCTCTGAAGCCCCTCCAGCATTTGTTGTTTTGTGTTTTTTGGATTATGGCTGATCTTATTGTGGTGAGATGGTATCTCATTGTAGTTTTGATTTGGATTTCTCTGATAGCTAACAATCATGAGCATTTCCTCATGTGTCTTTTAACTGGATGTCTTCTTTGGTGAAGTGTCTGTCCATGTCCTTTGCCTATCGCTTAGTTGGGGTATTTACCTATTTCATGTTGATATTTTGCATTACCTTGCAGATTATGGAGATCCGATGTCAGTCCAACATGTAGTTGCCAAATATTTTCTCTGATTATATATGTAGTCTTTTAACTCTCTTGATAAAGTCTTTGGATGAGCAAAAGTATTTGATTCTTAGTAGTTCACATATATCTATTTTCTCTTCTGTTGTTTGTACTTTGTCGGATTTTGAAGTCTGTCTAAGCTGTGTATTAGAACTTTGATCATTGACCTTATTTTGTCTTGCATGATCTTTGTTGTTTTAGGTTTGATATTTAGGTCTTTGATCCACTTTGAGTTAGTTTTTCTGTGAGTTGTGAGATACAGGTCCTGTTTCAGTTTTTTGCAGATGGATGTCCAGTTTTGCCAACACTGTTTGTTAAAGAGGCTGTTTTTAGACCAGTTTATGACTTTTGTACCTTTGTTGAATACCAACTGCTCGTAAGAGGATGGTGATATTTCTAGGGTCTCAGTTCTGTTCTGTTGGTTTATATATCTCATTTTGCACCCATATCTGGCTATGTTGACTACAGTGGCAGTGTAATAGGTTTTAAGGTCAGGTAGTGTGAGTCCTTCCACTGTGTTCCTCTTTTTCAGTAGTGTTGTACTTACCCAGAGTTTCTTTGCTTTCCAAACAAAGTTGGTGATGTGTTTCTTCATCCCATTAAAAAATGACACTGAAATTTGTACTGGGATTGCATTATATCTGTAGATCACTTTGAGTAAAACAGGTATTTTCACAGTGTTAAGTCTTGCTGTACATGAGCATGGTAGGTTTTTCTACTCAGGTAAATCTATTTTAGTTTCTTGCAGTAAGGTCTTGTAATTCTCTCTCCATAGGTCTTTTGTTTCTCTGGTTAGATTTATTCCTAGTATCTTGGGGACTCTAGTAAATAGTGTTGATTGGCTGATTTACTCTTTGATGGTCTCTTTGTTGATGTAAAGGAATCCTGCCAATTTACTTCTTTATCTTATATCCTGATACTTTGCTGAACTCTTCTGTTAGTTCCAGTAGTTTACTTAAATGGATTTTTTAGGATTCGCTGTGTGTACAGTTGTATCATGTGCAAATAGGGAGATTTTTACTTCATCTTTGCTGATGTGGATGCCCTTTATTTCCTTATCTTTTCTAATTGCTCCGCCTGGAACGTAGAATAATGTTGAATAGAAGTGATGATGGTAGGCTTGCTTGTCTAGTTCCCATTCTCAAGGGAGATTATTTCAGTCTGTCTTCATTCAGGATGATGTAGGTAGCTGGCTTTGCATAGATGCCCCTTGTGGCATTGAGGAATTTCCTCTCTATTCCTATTTTGCTGAGAGTTTTTAGCATGAATGGTGTTGGACTTTATCGAATGCCTTTTCTGCATCAGTTGACAAAATCTGGTGATTTTTATTCTTTGCGTTATTTATGTGTTATTTATGTTATTTATGTGGTTGATCACATTGATTGTTTTTCTGATGTTGAACCAGCCTTGCATTCCTGGTATGGACCCAGCTTGGTCAGGATGAATTCTTTTTTATACATTGTCAAATTCTGTTGGCTAGGATTTTGTTGAAGATTTTTGCATCTGGATTTATGAGTTATATTGGTTTGTAATTTTCCTTTTTTTGTGAGATCTGTCCCTGGTGTTATGCTGCCAGTGTTATGCTGCCTTCATAATGAAATGAATTTGGGAAGTATTCTGTCCTTCTCTATGCTGTGAAATAACCACAGTAATAGTGGAATTAACTCCTCTTTAAAAGCTTTATAGAATTTTTTGGTGAAGCCATTTGGGTCAGGGCTTTTATTGGTTGGTAGTTTTTTGATGACTTTTTCACTGTTTTCCTAGTGATGAGTTTATTAAGTTGTTCTGCTTCTCCTTGTGAAAATTTTGGTAGGTGGTGTGAATCTTGAAATTTGTCCTTTTTTCTCTAGGTTTTCAAATCTGTTAGAGTACAGTTTTTCATAGTATTCTGTTATGATACTTTTGATTTCAGTTGGGTCTGTTGTACCATCTCCCATCTCATTTCATGTTTGGGTTATTTGTTTTCTTTTATGTTTTTCTTTTGTAAGCTTAGCCCAGTGGTTTATCAAATTTGTTGACCTTTTCAAAGAACCAGCTTTTGGTTTTGTTAATTTTTTTTTCTATTGTACTGTATCCTCTAATTCATTTAATTCTGCTCTAATCTCTATTACCTGTTTTCTTCTGGTGTCTGAGGGTTCCTCTGTTGCTCTCTTTCTACTTGTTCAAGTTGTAGGGCTAATTCTGTGATTTGGGCCCTTTCTTCATTCCAGATGTATGCATTCATAGAGATAAACTGACTTCTGAGCACTGCTTTTGCTGTATCCTATAGGTTCTGGTAAGAAGTGTTTTTGTTCTCATTTGATTCCATAACTTTATTTATTACCTCTTTGATTTCTTCCCTAACCCATGGATTTTTGAGCAAGGTATTGGTCAGTTTCCATGACTTTGACTTTCTGCCTATGTTTTTTTGCTATTGATATCAACTTTTATGGCTTTATGTTCTGAGAAGATGTTTTGCAATAAATCGGTGGATTGGATTTTGTTGAGACTTGTTTTATATCCTAATACGTGGTCTATTCTGGAGAATGTTCCACGTGCATTAGAAAAGAAGGTGTACTTATCTGTTGGGTAGAAAGTTCTGTACATGTTGGTGAGGTCATTGGTTGATTGTCACAGCAAGATCTTCTGTATCTTCACTAAGCTTTTTTTCCTGGATGATCTGTCCATTACTGAGAATGGAGTGTTGAAGCCTCCTACTGCTATTGTGGAGTGATCTATTTCATTTTTCAGTGTTGTCAGCATTTATTTGATGTATGTAGATTCTATGGTATTGGGTGCATAAATATTTAATACTGTTACATCCTGCTTATATAGTGAACCTTTCAGTCTAAATAGTGACCATCCATGTTGGTGGACCTTACATTAAAATCTATTTTCTCTGAGATTGGTATTGGCATTCTTGCTCTCCTTTGTGTGTTTTTGGCTTGATATGTATTTTTACATGCTTTGGTTTTCAGTTTGTCCATATCTTTGAGTCTAAGTTGTGTAAGCAGTGTATAGATGGAGCATGTCTTTTGATCCAGGCTGTGACTCTCTGCCTCTTTATTGGAGTATCTTACATTCAGTGTAATTATTGCTAGGTATGTGTTTAGTGCTGTCATTTTGAGGCCTTTATTTTTGTGTTGTTGATGTTTTCTTTGTTTCTCTTAATATTCTGTTCTGGGTTGTTTTTTGTGGATTGATTTTTCATCTTTTTTAGTGTTGGCTTTGTGTATGTTGAGAATCCTGTATTATGTTTCTTGTTTTGATATGTTACATTGTTAGTTTGCTTTGCTGCTACCCTTTTACCCCCCTTAGTGTTCTAAGTTTAATCTTTAACTTCTCTATATCTTCTTAATTTCCTCTCCATTTGACAGGTGTAACTACTGTAATATATCCCTCTGTATAATCTGATGATATCTGAGTTTCCATGTTAAGATCACTGGTTCCCTTCTTTTAATATTTTAGCTTTGATTGTGCTTTGTGGCTTCCCTAGCTGATCAGGTTTCTGGATGTTGTGTCCTGTGTTACATCCTTAACTATACATTTGTTGTTTTTGTTTTTCTAAACAAAGAATTTCTTTCAGTATTTCTTGTAGTTTTCGTTTTGGTTTGGTTTTTACAAACTCTCTAAGCTTCCGTTTATCTGCTGATGTCTTAATTTCTTCTTCATATGTGAGAGACAGTTTTTCAGGATATGTAATTCTTGGTTGGAAATTTTTCTCCTTCAAGGCCTTGAATGTGTCATCCCACTGCCTTCTTCCCTCATAGTTTCTGCTGAGAAGTCAGATGAAACCCTACAAGGCTTCCCTGTGTGTGTCAGTTTTGTTTTAAGTCTTGCAGTCTTTAAGAGCCTCTTTTTATGAGTCATTTTGTTAAGCTTGATTATAATATGTCTTGGTCTCTTTCTTTTGGGTTGTAGTGTTTGTGGTGTTTGATAAGCATCTTGAGTATCTATGTTCTCTCATAACTTCAGGAAAGTTTTCAGTCAGCAACTCTTCAACAGTTTTCTGTTTTTCCAGCTATTCCACCCTGTTTAGTAACTCCAGTTATTCATAGATTATTCCTCTTGATACAGTCTCACTTATTTCTTAATCCTTCATTTTTCTTATTTCTTTTCTCTCAGTTTTCCTCATAAATGCTGATGTCAGTTGCTTTATCTTCAAGCTCACTAACTCTGCCTTCCAACTCCTCAATCCTGCTCTTTAGGCTTTTAATCGTTTAAATCTGTAACTTTATTATTGATCTGTTGGATTTCAGATTGTTGATGTTCTCTCAATTCAAATAGCTTACTTAATTTTTCATTTTGTTCTGTTGCATTTTGTTTAATCTCTAGGAGGACTCTATACGTAATTCCCTTGTATTCTACCTCATAAAATTTCAGAAGAGTTCATTTGTCTGGAGAGTTGTTTTAATCTTTATTTTAGGAGTTTTCCGGGGCCATGGTGGTCTACTCCTTTAAATAGTTAGGTATTGATTGTTGCCTTTTTGCTGTCCCAAAGCTGTTCAGTTTCTCTGGTGTTTTACCAGTGGGAGCTGTGGCATAGGTCTAAGAAGGGAGTGAGTAAAGGGATTGCTTTATTTGATTGCTAGCCGCTGCTGTGTTCTTTAGGTGCAGCCAACTTATATATAGCTTCTCTGATGATATAGATTCTGTCAAGCCCCGTGGCGCTGCTCGGCTTGGTGGCTGGCTCCATCCGGGCCCTCAGGGTGGAAAGCCTGCCTCCTTGCTGATAAAGGTGGTCAGCTACTTGTCCGAACAGTTAACTGTTGCTCAGCATGTGAATAACCTCAGCTGAGCCCTCGGGTGAGGCTGTTTCTACCTCTCAGCTGACCCAGATGGTGACCTGCCAGAGTCACCTGTTACCATGATTCAACAGAATCTATGGCGCAGCTCGGAGAAGAGAGGGAGGAGGGGCACTGGCACCCTCATTCGCTCACCATTTCTGGGTTCTCCAAATGCAGCTGGCCCAAGCACAGTCTCTGTGCTGTGGTATACGCTGTTTACTTAGGCACTGCAGGTCAACAAAGACAGTTTGTCTGTACCAGGCTCACAGTATCAGCAGACCCCCAATTGCAGCTTCTGGCCAGCAGAGAAGTTGTCCCTACCTGCAATCCTTGTAGGAGCTGCACCAGCAGAAGCAGTACTCACTGTGCTGTTGTCTCACCATTGACAAGGTATTTTCCCCCTTCCTGTTGTGCTGTCGAATCTCACGACCCTATGCCTGATCTTGGAGCTCCCAGAATGTCTGCACTGCCTCTTTCAGGACTGTTCTAAGTCTTAGTTCTTAGACAAAACTGAGAAAACATGTGTCTAGTCTGCCATCTTGGCCCTGCCTTCTCAAAATTGCTAAGTTTTGAGCTGAAATTGCAGAACTCATTCATGGACAAATTATTTCATCTCTTTGGTCCTCAGTTTACTTTTCTCAGGTGGAATTACAGCATGAACCTAGCTCATTGTGTTACTGCAAGGGTTAAGTGAGATGGTTCTTAGAAATCTAAGGTCAGGAACAGTGTAAGGACATTGCTGTTATAGAAAGATCAGCAAAGGGTATTGGGAGCTATACTGACACAACTCGTATCGTGCTTTCTTGCCGTCTTTGTTTTTAAAGAGCCTTGATTCCCTATTATATTTGCTTATGTGTCATGCATTGAATTAACTTTACGACTACAAAGTACAAAATGAACTGGCAGTGGATGGTCTGTTTTATATTTGCTGTTGACATGCTGACTGCTGGATGTTTATGATCTGTCACAGATAATACAATTTAGAAACCTCAAATATTATGATGGTTCAGACTTGGGAGCCTGAATCAGATCTCCAAAACCTAGAAAATATTCAAAGTTGCAGGGCTGCCCTGTCCTACAGCCACCTTCCTGTGGGTAGGTCTTGTTGTTGTGTTAGAGGTGGTTTATCTCCCATCTTGCAATCAATGGTAACTTCAATTTCCTATCAGTTTTCTTCTTTTGGAAGGGGCAGGGAAAGAATTGCATACTTTATGTAGCCATCCTGAAAATACACATATTTGTCTTTTGAAAGAAAGGCCACGTTTATATATATGAAAGGAGTGTAGATATAAATACTTCACATTGTTAGCACCATTTTCTTTCATTAGCTTAAAGAAGATGATCTGTTAATATTGCCATGTTATTCCTTTATGCCTGTGGCTGATGTGTATCATTGATTGTGAATCTGTTACATGGAAAACTTCATACACAGTAAGAGACCTGTCTCTGTATCACACAACTTTTTGGTGGCAGAGGAAGATACATTTCAAGCAACATACTGGATTTATATGCTTTAAAAGATAAGGTAATCTAACAGATTAAATAGGCTTTTATTTCATGATTTATACTTTATCAAGAGGCTATAATTGATACAAGTTTACAGATTTAAGTTTGGCCACTCATATCCTTTTTAAGATCAATTTCAGTGAGTTTCAGGTAACCAAAGTGAGTAATTTATGAAAAAATTTTGTTACACTTGTAATAGCCTTCAGAGTGGCCGAGACCCAGGATTTTGGCACCTCCAAATACACAACATCTCTCTTTCAAAATATCCTTTCAGAACCTAAAACAATAATTCACGAAAGGGGAAACAGATCCAGGTAACTTGAGACTTGATTAGTGAAGTTTACATAGGAAAGCTGACAACCCAGATGCCCCTCCTTCTGCCCTGTTCTCAGCACCCTGGTGCCTGAGCATCCACTGGAAAACTTAGGAGCTATCTGAGAGCTTTCTCTTTGACATTTTGTAATTTTGCTACATTGTCTAGGAGCATTGGCTCTGGTTTATGTGCCCTGGGGGTTGAATTTCTTAGCATTGGTTTTCACTGGGTGTCAACCCTCTAGCCTGGGTGTTTTTATTAGGAGAGGCCATGTGTATGCTTCGTCTAGAACTGTCCCAAATAATTGTGGAACAAGGATACAAACCCATTCTCCTGCTCTGGCCTCATTTCCTAAACATGGCCCTGCCTTTGGAATTCTACTCCTAGAATAAAGCAGGAAAACCTTTGTGGGTTTATCTAGGTGTATGTACCCAGAAGAATTTGCATTTTGTGCTGTCACTAAAACCCCATGTGCTGAATTTCCCCATTCTCCTTTCTCAAAAGTGAGATGGGGAAATAAAATTCTCAGAACTGATGAGAAACCCAGTTCTAAGAAATGTCAAGTAATTGGGTTGTGCGGAGGTTGTTTAAAATAGGTACTCTAGTTTCTGAAATGTCTGCCCTATATTGTGTTGGGTGCTGTGTGTTGCCAAGTTGATTCTGGCTCGTGGTGACCCTAGAGGACAGAATAGAACTGCCCCATACAGTTGCCTAGGCTGTAATCTTTTCTGGAAGAGCTTGCCAGATATTTTCTCCTACTGAGTGGCAGGTGGATTTGAACCACCAACCTTTCCATTAGTAATCAAGCACTTAACAATTGTAGTACCTATTAGTACATTTATTGAGAACACGCTAGGTGCCGACATGATTCTAAGTACTTGACATTAACTCACAATAACTCTGGGGGCTAAGTACAGTCCTAAAACTTCATTTTTACATATGAGTAAACTGGGGTATAATTAAATAGCTTTTAAGGAGCAGGGATGAAATTTGAACTCAGACACTTTTGCTTTACTCTGCCATATGGTCCTCCCTTTGTGAGCATTTTGATAGGATATTGATTTGCAAGCATTGTTTTTTCTGGTATACTTTTCATTCTGGGGTTGTTATGTGCTGCATGTTAGGCCTTTGTGCTCCAGTGACATCTAAGGGGCCTGTTTGATCTTGCTAGCCGTTTTCAAATGCTTTAATTCTTTCTGCTAATGTGAGAGCTATGCGAAATAAAGGGATGTCCCTATATCATTAGGAACAAGGACAACCACTTAATTGGCTCTCTTCTATCTCCAGTTGGATATGCCTGTTAAGATGTTTTCTCTAGATCTTTGATCTGTTGTTCTCTGGTATATTATTCTAATTAACCTCATCTCAGTAGCTCTCGTCATCTTTCATATTAGCCTCTGACCACCCAACAATTGATTTGTTCTGCTCAATCACCTGTGTGAAAAACTGTAGTACATGAGAGGGTCTTCTTCCCAAAGCATCAGCACTGTACCTAGGTAGTTTACCAGCAAGCAGATCCAGAATGTGCCTTTAGTTCTTGGGTACATTCACCTGGAAGCCTTAATATTTACCAAGGCAGAAATCCAGGGTACTTAGAGCTAATACTGCCTAACAAAGTTGGAAGCCTCTAGTTACTTGGTCAGTAGAATTACACATTTGTAAATTATATTCCAAAGACATAGGCCTTCAAATGTCTGTAAAATATTAGACTTGAAAAAAATGTATGAAGGCCAATTGCAAGGGAACACAAATGAGTAATTTTTACTTGAAGGATTGGAAGGATTAATATCTCCTTTATAATACAGAGAGCTGACCACTTTTAATGTATCTATCTCATCGCATTATGAGCCCACAGTTCATTAAGTCTCCTTCTTTTTGAGTGACCAGGTTAAGTATTAAAGAGTATTAACTGGCTCCTGGTGTGGAAAAGTTGAATGGCAGAGTTCAAATCACTCTGTTAAGTCTTGGTCTTAGTGCCTTGGCTGTGCTATGCTGTGCTGGGTCCATTCATTCATGTAGGTTTCTACCAGATTGTGTTATGATAACCATCCATGAATCTATATTCTTACAACTCTGGCAGAAAGGAACCTGTTCTTCTTAAAGAATTTTAGCATTTGTCTTGGAAATTGAATCTTACTGATCTTATTGGTCTGGTATGTGCTAGGTGCTCATCCCAGAAAAACTCAACTATGGCCAGGCACCTTAGAAGGCAGGTGTGATGACGTGCATGGCGAGTGAGTCGCATGCATGTCTCTAAACCCTAGATAGTGTCTAACCTACACAAAAGAATGGAAAGTAGGGGAAAAGAATGCTGGTTCCAGAAGAAGCATGCAGGATTTTGCCATGGCAGATTGTTTCTCTGGGTATCATGTAAGGGACTATCAGTAGTGTATGGTAAATGTGAAGAGTTACAAGGTTAGAAAGATCTTTGGATATCTCCCAGTCGAGCTACCCATGACTGAACCTCGTCTTCTGAGATGAAGGTACCTGTCTAACACTGGGACATCTCCAGTGATATTTTCTATATTGAGAACAAGCTTTGCAGTAAAAAATACTACTTAGCCTGCCCTCTAGGCGTCTAGAGTTCACTCAGCTGCTTACCTTGCTCTTGTCAAGCCTTCTGTGTATCCATCCATTTGCTGTCTGTCACTACTCTGGGTCTTAAGGCAAGATTTTGGTTTCAGCATACTTAGATCTACAAGGTGGAGCCCTGGTGGTACTGTGCTTAAGAGCTCCGCTACTGCCCCTTGGGGTGAGGGTTTACCATAGATGAGGTAATTGATAGATGTTAGAAATTTTATTCATTTTCTGTAATAAAGAAGACTTTTCAATGATGTGTTAGTGGTGGAGTAATAAGTTGATGATGGCAGATTTTTTTAAAAGGGAGCCACATGGTATCCTTCAGGTTAGCCCAACTCCTACTTCCACAGAGAAAATTTTGGTGAGTCAAATTACAGAATTTTTCATACTGCTTCCCTAAGAATTTTGAAACAATTGGATACTGTGTGTTTGTGTATATGTTTTGCAGACTGCAGAATATTCCGAACCTTGATTTCTGGTACATGGGAATGAAGATAGTATCTTCCAAGGGTTAGGGATGGTGTTGGGAATGAACATCTTGATCCTTGTGAAACAGAATAGGAAGCTTGTGCCCCATAAGCACTCAGTGACTGCTGATCAATTATCGTGTTTTTGGTGCCCTAAAGCTAGTTTTAACTCACAGTGACCCCACATGACAGAGTGAAATTGCTCCCTAGGCCATGATCTTTATGGAAGCATCTCGCCAGGTCTTTGTCCTGCGGCTGAGTGCTAACCATTGCACCACCAGGGGTCCTTATGACAGGGCACATACTGTTTTTACCTCACAGGTTTTGAAGGCTTAACTAATTAATTTAGTTCTCTCAATTAGCCTAGTTGGTTTTTAAATTGTTTTTCTGTAAGCCCTGGATGGAATCTCTTTTTTTCACATGTTACTTATAAAAATTAACGATATTAAAGATGGTGAGATTTAGCAAAGGACTTTAACTTCACATGCTTTTAATGTTTTCCTGAATTAATAATTTCCATGTCCGTCATATTTTCTCCTTGGCCCACAATTCATCCCATATTTGGATCTTGGCAAATGATGACTTGGTTAATTAGGCAGTCTGTTAACTCTGATTACTAAGTTATAACAGATCAGGGTAGAAGCGTCACTGTGCAATTTGGATTAAAAGGCTCTTCATTTTATCAAAACAAATTTACATTTGTGGATAAGTATGTTGAAATGCATTAGGTTAAAATGATGCATTTCATAAGGAAAATTAAAAAAGGATAAAGAATTACTTCCATCCACAATGTTACTTTTTTATTATGACATTCGTCACATTATCTTGCACTAGGAATATACTTAAAAGCTTGGAATTTTATTTTAAGGCTTGAAAATTATAGCTGATTTAATCCCTCTATTATACAAATATGATGGATGCATAGAATTTTTATTTAAGCATAATTTAGTGTAGCAGCACATAGTTATATTCCAATTCTGACCACAGTGGCCTCTGAAAGTGGCCTTACTAGCAGAAATGAATCTTGACTGTATTGGGGGGAATCAGGGGGTTACATTAAAGGTGGCTCTCCTTCACAGCTGAAGGCACTGACAGTTATTAGATAAGATTTGGCCTCTGTAGTCCCTTCTCCTTCTTATCTAATGGTTCATCATTAAAGACAGTTAATGGTATCAAAAGCTTGCTTGCATACCTCTTCTGTGTCTCTCCCTCACTTCTCTCCTTTCTCAGCATGTAACACGTAACCTTATGGAAAACAAAGAAAGAGATGCAAAAATGGTCTTCCAGACTTAGCACACTTTGAAATTTATCATACAGCCTCTCAGGATTCTATGAGCTGTTGGCAGTATTAAAAAGATAACACCTCAGCTCTTGTGCATTCCCATGTTGTATATGTACACTGAACACAGTGCCTGGCACACACCCAAATCCCCCAAACCAAACCCACTGCCATCAAGTCAATTCCAACTCATAGATTAGACTCTGCGTGACAGGGCAGAACTGTCCCATGAAGTTTCTTAGGTTGTAATCTTCGTGGGAGCAGGCTGCCATGTGTTTTTCCCATGGAGCAGGTGGTGGGTTCAAACTACCGACCTTTCTGTGGGCAGCTGATTGCTTTAAACACCACACCACCTCGTCTCCTCACCTGGCACATAACCAGTTGCCATCGAGTCAATTCCACCTCACAGTGACACTGTGGCACAAATTGAAACCGTCCCATAGGGTTTCCAAGAGCACCTGGTGGATTTGAACTGCCAGCGTTTTGGTTAGCCGCCATAGCTCTTTAACCACTGTGGTACCAAGCCTCCAAGGAAGTGTTTAATAGGTGTTTGTTGGAGGCTGACTAGTGGAAAAGTTGGAACACCGACAGCTTCTCAGCCCTACCTCTCTGCTTCTAAGTTGTTCTAGGGGTCACCTGGTCTAGTAGCAGCTGTTACTGTCCACTAGTGGAAACCATGGAATAGATAGAGTTGATGAAGTTAGTATCTATTCATTCAGTAAGCTTACTGAAGTTTAGCCTTCATAAATTGCTGTTTTTCCATCATAAGAAATAGTGAAAACAAAGGAGAGAAAAGATTATATTCAGTGAGCTCTGTTGTTGTTTTGTGCCATTAGAAAGAGTCCATTCTGCCTTGGCGATCTCACATGTTGCAGAGTGTAATTACACCATAGGATTTTCTGGGCTGTAGTCTTTAAGGAAGCATGTCACCAGGCCATTCTTTCGAGGTGTCAATGGTGGGTGCAACTACTAGCCCCTCTGTTGCTAGCCAAGTGCAAATCGTTTGCCCCTCTCAGGAATTTTCAACAAACTTAGTATCTTGTTACTTGATCAGACTGAGCTGGCCTCAGGTCAGAAATAGAAAACCTTGGCCCTTGAGGTTTATTCAATGATAGTAGCACCTAGTTATGCCCCTGTGGCTTCTCTAAACCTAGCAGATTGTTCTGATACTCGGTGTGGATGCATAATGTGCTTAACTCCAAAGGAAACTTTTAGTTTTATGATTTTGATTATTATCTGTTATTTGGGAACATTTAATCATAGGTGACTCATTTTAGAGGAGTTTGTGGCTAGTTGTTCGAAGATAATGTGATGTTGTGAACTCTGAAGGATTTGAGTGGCAGCCTGAATAATTCAGTTTCTTGCTAGCTTCTCTTCCCAACCAAAAGGCAACCCAAACACATTGCCCTCGAGTCAATTCCAACTCATTGTGACCCTGTAGGACAAAGTAGAACTGCTCCATAGTGTTTCTAAGGAGTGCCTGGCGGATTTGAACTGCTGACCTTTTAGATAGCAGCCACAGTGCTTAACTGTACACCACCAAGATTTCTTCCTTCCCCAAAGACCCAAATAAATAATCAAAAAAGGAAAACAAGGAAAAAAAAAAAAAACTCAAACCGCTCTAGATTATGTTACTTATTACAATCATTTTCAAAGAGGTAGTTTGACAGAAGCAGGTAGTTTGAGACTTTTATATGTTAAGTCAAACTTAGAACATTAATTTCTGCTTTTCTGCAGTGGGGCTTTAGTTACCTAAAGAAGGCATTGCAGTCAAGTTTTGCCAATAGAACAGGAACACTTTCTGGAAAAGCAATGAGTACAAAGTGAAATCTAGTTGTATTTTCAAGTATTACTTGAGACAGAAAATTCTTATCCCACATCAGTGGTCCCCAAGAATTTTTAATGGCAGTGTCGGGAAACTCCCGATGAAGTGCTTCTTTAATGAGTAGGTCTGTGGATGGAAGCAAGCTGGCTTATTGAAAGGTTGGATACTATTACCATGTGGTTTTATTAATTAAATTTATTCCTTTAAAATGACCTTGGTGAAAACAACCACCTCTTCTGTGGTCATGGTTAGCAGATGTTTACCGTAATTCTTTGCTTGGTGAAAAAAATGCCCCTTCCACCCAACAAAAACAGCCCCGTTTGCTTGGCTAAATCAAAACGTTGGCGCTTGGGTCTTACTTTATATATCATGAGTCCAGTCATACAACCTTTCCAAGTGTGAGGCTTAGCTCACCAACTCCAACATCTGCAGGAGAGCTTTGCTCACAGTGATCTATTATGTGAATGCTTAATTCTTACAGCATTTTTGGCGTTGGTCCTTCCTCATTGAAACCAATATCCTATATGCAAGCCTCTCTTTGTTTTTTCTGTAGAAGTATGTTAGCCCCTCCTTAATTTCCAAAGCTTTCACCTCAGCCTTCTGGCCATTTTAGAGAGAATTTTGATTATAGAAATGAAGCCTAGGGTTTGCTTTCTCAGTCTGAGAGTTTGGTCTTTTCTAAGCTCTTCCTGAAAACTCCTTCCCACCTATTTTGAGTGTGAAGACGCCTTTTCTTTTTGTGTTATTGGGTCTACTTAACCCCTTCATCCCTCATACTTTTTGCCAATTGTTCACTAAGTGATTGTGATCCTCTAGAGAGTCCCTGCCCACACCTGCCATTCCTGGTTCTAATAGGTAATTTAGGACCAGCCCCCTCATCTGCATTGGATTTCCGTGCTGAAGAATGCTGCTTGCTCTTCAGCACTGCATAAAGGAAATACAACAGCAAGGCTTTGCTTTTCTTGGGAAACTCCTCCCTTTGGACTGGAGAACTCTGGGTGGCTCTTCTTATTTTGTTTCCATTGCCAAAACAAGCAGGGATCTTGCATAACACCAGGGTAGGAAAAAAAGAAGCAGTTTTAAGTGAAACATATGTTCATGTTGAGAAAAGGGAAATTAGACCTGGACAGGGGACAGTGGCCCACTATCCAACTCAGGTAGGAAACCATGTTTTGATCATTTTGGTATGTTTTATGAAAGAAAAATAAGCTCTTTCCTCTCATCCCCAAGTCTTTCCTTTGAACCAATAAAAAATATGTCTTGATGTTGGTAACCATGCCCTATAGGCTAGTCGTCTGATATATGTGGTAGTTGGAGTAGATCAAGTCCTGTGTTTTTTTAATTATTTTCCTGTGATTTTAGTTAGCATTTAATTTTCTTGGAGATCACTTGATTTTAGATGCCTGCCTTAATCCAAAATCAAAGCTAAAAGTATCCAAATTTGATTCTTTTTTGTTCTGAATTTATGAGACTAGAAGTCTGAGTATTAAAATGAACCAGAGATGTCTATTGTAGCTCTTTGGCTGATTAGAGGATGTATTATTGGTCCTTTTAACTGATTCCAAATAGTGTCTGTTGATAGAAACAGAGCAGACAATTTAGTGTTTCAGACTGTTGGTGGGTGGCAGGTTTTGAAAATGCAGCTATTTTTTAAAATAAAAAAAAGGAAGAGTGCGAGTGAATAAAGAACAAAAAAAGAATTTCCTTAAACTAAAGTTTCTCTGTCTCCTGTTTTCAGGGTATGAAAATTTTAGAGCTGAGGGAAGGCCCAGTAAAGTTCTTCTTTATTATACATTGATCACTTGTATCCTACAAACGTAGCAGTGAAAGGGGTGGGGCCCAAGAGCATTCTGGGTACTGGCCTATGTCTACAGTGCCAAAGCCATCCTGGATAGGCTCATACAAACAGCTGAGGCTTGGGCTTCAGAAGTAGGCTTAGGCCTAGAATTCTTTGTAGGTGTAGTTCTTTATTGTATACACAAAAAGTATACCTGCAAAACCCAACCCCTTGGCTGTCTAGTTGATTCTGACTCATAGTGACCTTATAAGATGGAGTGGAATGGACCCATAGAGTCTCTAAGGAGTTCCTTTTGGTTCGCAGCCACAGTCCTTAACCACTGTGCCACTAGGGTTTCCATTACAAAGCCGTCCTTTGTAAAAACCCTGCTTTTTGGGAGTATTGACACAAGTAGGTTGGGAAATTGTTACAGGGTGGGTCCAGGTTTACATTAATTCTATTCAATTTGAAAAATCTAATTAAGAATTAAAAACTTAAAGTTGGGGGGGGGGAAAGAAGAAGCAAAAGCATTTAAAATAGACAGTTACACTTAGGTTTTGGTTTAAGCATTAGCTGACTATTTTCATTAGCTTGCTCCTTTTAACCCCAAAGACCTTGAAAGCAGTGTTGGTAATCCCCAAGTGAATTTATTGTTGACAAAATGAAGTTGTTTTGTTTGTTTGTTTTAAATCAGTATAGATGCACAACAAAAGAACTTTTGAGTTAAATTTCCTTTCAATCCTTAGTCTACATACTGTTGTTTTTCTAGTATTTTTGTCCTTTGGGATCAGTCAAATCATAAATGGTGGCAGATGCCATCTCTGTGTTAGTGGAAAGTAGGAAGAGCCTCAAGGGAAGTGGCAGAGCAGAACTAGAAATCCCAAAAGTTTACTTAGTAGATATAATGTGACCATTTATCAGTTTCTCAGTCTGTGTCGAAACTATTGTTGTAAGCAATGTAGAAGCCCTATTTTATTGAAGCCTTATAATATTCATGGAGTAGTTACTTTCATTGTCTTCATGTTAAAGAATAAATTGCTCATAGTTAAAAAGGAGCCTGAGTAGCTCCAGTGGTCTGTGATCAGCTGCTTACCAAAAGGCTGGTAGGTACCCAACAGCTTCATGGAGGAAAGACCTGGTGATCTGCTTTTGTAAAGAGATTACAGCCATGGGAACCCTATGGGACAGCTATGATCTGTAACACATGGGGTTGCCATGAGTTGGGGACTGGCTCAGTGGCAGAAAACAACAGCACTGACAGAAAAAAGTAAATAGAGCTGGATAAGGTCTGTGATGTAGAGAACAGTAATGTGCCAGTGTTAGTTTCCTGGTTGTGATATTGTATTAGAGCTGTATAAGACATCACTGGGGGAAGCTGGACGAAGGATACACAGGATTCTTTGTACAGTATTTCAAACTTGTAAGTTTATCATTGTTTCCAAGTGAATAAGTAAAAAAAAAAAATCTGGTAAACTTTAGACTTGAATTAAGGTCTGTTTGCTATTAAAGTCCAGATTTTTCATTGCATTGTCTTCTCTGGTCGTGTGATCAGAGAAGACATTTGATTTTGGTAGATACTAAAGTGGTAATTTATCTGGTCATTTCAGTCCTTCAGTAAATGCTTTATGGAGAAGGGACATGGCCTAATGTTTGTGATGCATTTCATAATGTGTTTGTAATTCCTGACGTGTATATGTAGATACATGTGGGCATCTGGAGAGGAGAGTGACAATACTAAGTAATAGTTTACTGGCTTGCTGCGTGTAAATATGATAAGCCATGAAAATTTTACATTTACAAGGCAGACAAACCACTAGATTCAAGTTTAGAAAACCTGTGTCTTAAAGTTGTATCTTCAGCCAACTTGATATATGATCACAGTTTCCTCATTTATAAAATTATTGAGAAGTGACTCATACTCCACCAGAAGTTTCCATCTGGAAACTTTATAACGTGTTGGATAATACAGCTTTAAACCTGTGTCCTTAGTGAGTAAAAATGATTAGAAATTGCCTAGTCTCATTATTACTGGAACATAAGCTCTAGGATGTGTTGGCAGATTTGTTAACTGGTTAATTAACTCAAAAGAAGACTTCATTTGAGATCTTATTTTTTGGTCAATGTGTTTATAGCTATAAATTTTCCTCTGAGCACTGCTTTAGCTACATCCCATGTGGTTTTACATGCTGTGTCTTGATTTTTATTCATTTCAAAGTATTTTCTAATTTCCCTTCTGATTTCTTCTTTGACTTATTGGTTATTTAGGACCATGGTGTTTACTTTTAACATATTTGTTACTTTCCCAAAGTTTTTTTTTTTTCTGTTCCTGATTCCTAATTTTATTCCATTGCCAATAGAAGATATACAGTGTATGATGGCCTAGCACTTGATCTATACTGGCAAATGTTCCATTGTACTTCCATGGCCTCTGCAGCAGAATGTGTGTTCTTTTGTTGTGTGGGGTGTTCTATAGCTGTCTGTTAGGTTTAGTTGGATCACAGTGTCTTTTGTGTGTTTGATTTTCTTGTTGATTTTTTTTTTTTTTGTCTACTTGCTGTATCACTTACTGTGGACTCTTGAGGTCTCTAGTCTATTTTTCCCTTTCACTTTTATCAGTTTCTGCTGCATGTATTTTGAGGCTCCTGGGAGTCCTGATGATGCAATGGTAAAGTACTCAGTGGCTAACTGAAAAGTCAGAATGTTGGTGGTTTAACTGTACTACCCAAACAAAGGGAAGGAAACCTGACAATTTGTTCCCACAAAGATCAGGGCCTGCAGAATGCTAAGGGACAGTTGTACTGAGTCCTATAGGATTAATTTGAGTCAGGATTGAGTCAGATTTGACTCCATGATACACAATGACATTGTGAGGTAAAGACTTTATTGTAGAGATGAAAAAGAGAACACTTTAGGTAATTTGTTAAATTTTGTAGCTTGTTAAATTTTGTAGCTTTTTAAATTTTGTAGTGTAAAAATGGCATCACAGTGAGGAAAACAAGTTTACTTTCATAATGACATAGCTCTCTGACATTGATGGAGGCACTGAGGCTGTGTTTACACTGGGAGAGAGTAATGAAAGGTTGATGGCAGACTTATACAATGTGTTTTATTCTTGTAGGCAGCCAGTAAAGTCCAACTGAGGCCAAACCAACATTATCTTCAGTAGCAGGTGACCAGGCTTTGACTTACTCAGATCAGTGTTTCGTCTCTACCATTACTTATGCTGTGTAGATGTGGTTTAGCTGAATAGAAACCTGTTCGGTGGCGAGGGGGGATATGCTTTTCATTTATTTATTTCAAAAATAAGAATAAAATGCAATTTCCTTGTTATTGCTGAAGCTGTGACTCACAAGCCCTTTCTGTGTGTGGTTCACGTGGCAAACTCCAGGTGCATCTGTCATCCAGAAATTGCTTTTCCCCCAAAATACAGAAATGTGAAATAAACCAATTTGGGCACAAGTAGTGTATGCTACGTTTACTTAGTATCCATCGAACATCTTCCTACACTCATTGTGTTAGAACTAATCAAAGAGTTAAAGCTGCCTAGTTTCTGCACAAATGCATGTATAGTTCTGCTTAGACAGTGCTACTACTGACTGACTGTTTTTGCTGACAATATTATAGCCAAACATTCATTTTTTTCCCTTTTCAGCGGTATTGTAAATTGGTTCTAGGCATGTGTCAATGGAGAAGCAATGACAGACACAGACACGGACACACACACATACACGCACAATTTCTTACTGAAGGATGTTTATAAAGGCATTCATCTTTGACACCAACTCTTTCTTTAGCTACTTGATTATCGTTAACTTGATGGTCTGCTTCTGTAGAGATTACAACCCAGAAAACCCTGTAGGGCAGTTCTCCTCTGTCACATGGCATTGCTGTAAGTTGAAATCAACTTGAGAGCACCTAACAACTAGTACAACTATCTTTGGGTGTTTATTAATGAGCTGTGAAAAATAATTGATACATTTCAGTTGAAGTCCCTGATTTTAAATTCACCATGAATGAAGCGGAGCCCTGGTGGCACAGTGGTTAAAGCACAACCTTGGGACTCCTCTGATGAGACAGTTCAACTCTGTCTTGCAGGGTTGCTGTACCTGAGAATCGACTCCTTGGCAATGGGTTTTATTTACTTATTTATTTTGTGGATGAATGAAATACAGTTTTTCAGAAGATAATTTGCATGTATACGAAAGCCATTGTCTTTTTCTCTACATGAATAGTCCATAGAGTCAGTTGTTGGTGGAGGAAGATACATGGTTCTGTATCTTACCTTTCTCTGAGAAAAGCATTATTGTCTTTGTCATTTGTTTCGGTATGTGACTTCACTACCCGCTGGGTTTTCCAACGCCTTTCAGCCCACTCCCGCAGCACCATACTGCTACCAGCATTCCTGCTTCAGGAACATGGAAGTAAACAGAAAATCTTGCTAATTTCAGCTCAGTAGGAACCTTAACGCTATAATGAGGGACTAATTCTGAAAGCAGAGCAAGATCTCTCATAAAATTAGAGCCACATTTTTAAATGATCTTAAATAACTAATTGAGAGTAAGAGAGGGTACTTAAGAAAGTGGGAAACTGACACGTTGAGGAATTACAAAAGTGAGAGAAGAATCCTCGCGGAGTTCTCGTAATTACGCAGTCTTACTGGGGTTGCCGCTGATGCTAATCTAAGTGTGGGAATGATAATGTACCGTAGAGGACAGGTTTGTGGTTGAAATACTGTTGATAGATTTTGACAAATTAAACAGTGGTAAAGATGTTTGGAAGTTATCCAGGACCTTGCCGTTATTTATGTCAGCAAGCTAGAAATCAGTGGTTAATTTGCAGTTCTTATAATTTTTATGATACTCATGTTGTTGTAAATTTAGCCGTGTGAGGCATCAACTCAGCGGGATACATTTTATGTTGTCAGCTACCTTTTGACATCATAATAGATTTCAGTTACCAAGGCTTTCTCGACAGAATAAAATGTGAAAGAGAGCAGTACAGAATATTTGGATGATATCCAGACGAAAGTAAATGTATGATGGACTTCGTGAGACCCAAAGGCTCAGATTCGAATTGTGGAGGGAGAAATCAGACCCTGTTGCTTTTCGTTTTTCTTCTTACATGCCCATTTCAGCATGTGTTTCCAAATAGGTGCTTTTTCAACTTGCCTCAGTGCTAGTCTGCTGTTTGGAGTGTTACTTGCACGGTGACCAATGCATAATTTGAAGATGCTGATTTTCCACGTCTTTTAACCATTAATATGCCTTTGCGCCCTCTTTATTGCCCTGATTCATGACTTCCATAGTCTTATCTTTTTTCTCGTTGTGTTTTAGCATCTATTACATTGTTTTAAAGAAAGTGCTGATGTTCTCCATGGGTAAGTAAAGACTGTTGGAATGCTGTTTTGTGGTTAAGATATTTCTGCCCTTCGTGTCTTTCCTCTATTCAAAATGCCTCCTTCGTAAGTAGCTTTTTACACAGTGTTGACCGTTTTCCTGCCACCAACTGCAGAAGATTAGTGGATAGCCATGCCTGTTAATATATTAGTTCTCTGGGAATCTATATTTCGACCTCTAGTGGTGTTTTCAGGCTCTTTGCTCTTTTACGTAACACGTGGTTGTGTTGCTCTCAGTTCGGTCAGTGTGAGCTTCTAATCTCTTGTTTCTCTTTAAGTCACTTACTCTGCTTGAAAACATTTTATTGGCCCAGTGACCACACAGTCATTCTCCTTTAGTTTTACTCCAGATATTTTCAGTGGAAACCTGTCTTTCCTACTTCTCTGAACTCAACGGTAGTACAGAGGTATGACATGTTTAACCTAAGGATGCCCAGCCCAGTGGGAAGAACATTTCCTTTCCCCTTTTTATATCATTGGGTGACACATCTTATGTGCCTTATTTGGAGAGCCCATTTGGCAGGGACTCTGCTACTCTTATTTTGCCATAGCCTCATCCGTTCCCATTGCCTAATAAATGCTTAACAATAATTGAAATGATCAGTTATTAATCCACAACAGAGATGAGCTTATTAACCTTTTCTGGGCACAATTTCATTGCCCTTGAAATGAAAAATTTTGTTGTACCATGTTACCAGCAACTTTAAATCAGAGGCCTTAGACTTGTTGAGTCTTGCTCTGTAATGCTGCCTAGTGCTTTCACATTAATCCTCTCTGGAAGGTGTCTGCCCTTGGCCTTTACCTCCAAGAATAACCAACATTCATGTCTTTGAGATAAATTAAAATAAATACAACTGTGGTATGTATTTTGGGGTGTGTATACTTTTACATTTTTATTTTAAAATAAAACATAATTCCAGGAAACAGTTCAAACACACACACACACATACCCTAGTGATATACATTGTTCTGTTTTTGCACCAGAGGTTGTCACTGCCACTTGAAATGTGCCTAAAATGATTGGGGAACTAAATTTTAAATTATATTTGATTTCAATTAATTTATATTTTACTCTCCACATGTGGTTGGTGGCTATTATATTGGAAAAATATAATGATAGCATCTATTATTGTTGTTGTTAGCACCCTTCAAGATACCACTCTTTGCCAGCCACCTAGAGGCTCCTGCATACACCCTCTCCCAATTATATCCACCGCTAAAAGTAGCTGGTGTTGAGACTTTTACAGTAATCACTTATGTCTGTTACTTTATGGTCATATCATCTATGTGATAATTGACGTCATAGTGTATTACTACCCCCCCCTCCCTTTTAACTTGGTGTTTCTTTTAAATTCCTGACTCTATAGATTTCAACTCCATTCCTTTCTTTTCTTATGGATAACCCTGGCCATTTGAGCTGTAGACTTCCCCAGATACTAGATTTTGCTACTTTCATCCTCATTTCAACATGATCCTCTGTCCTGTTGCCTTCAAACTGTCAGCTGAACCCAGCCAAGTGTCGTTGAGTCAGATCCGACTCATGGCTCATTTTCAGTCCCTTTGGTGCCGTCTTTTGTGAAGATATGCATAATGTCATTACCTTTCCTTTTGTGATCTTGGCCACTGCCTAAAAACTGAAATTGGCCATTTCTTCTAGGAATTTTAGTTTGTTTTGGTGGAAATTTGCATTTTAAGACAGTTATCTTGGTGCTAACAATGTTTGTTGTTACTGGATTGGTCACTGTGTCTGTATCTCATGAGTTCAAGCTGGTATATCTAGTTCATTTGCAGATCACGAGGCTTTTATTTAACATCTCATCCATTACATCTGTGTCTCCTTTTTCCATTCTGAGATCCTGGTTCTTAGAAATCAAGGGATGAGAGAATATCCCGTGATTACTCCTTTTGTCATTAATCCTCCTTGTATATACAAACAATATAATAGCATAACCATAGCTGTGCTACTACCACCAGTTATAGTTAGGCTTACCAAGAAGAGTTAACCTTTTTTTTATTTTTCATTTTTACCTATACCATAGCGTTCTCAAAAGAGTCCTGGTGCCACAGGGATTGAGTGTCAGCTGGAAGGCCAGGGTTTCAAATGAGGACTTCACACCAGTTCATTCCAGTGTGAACCCCTGCTGGGAATTTTTATTTCCACCTCAGATATGCTGAATCAGAATCTACATTTTAACAAGATGTCCAGGTGGGTCTTGAATGTACAGCGAATGTTGAGACCCACTGCGCTACTAGTAGTTCTCAGAATTGCTCTGTAACCAGCATCGTTAGCTTCACTTGGGAACTTGTTAGAACTGCAGAAGCCCTGCTTCAAACCTGCCAGCTGCTCCACTGGAGAAAGATCTGGCAGTGGGTTTCCTTGAAGATGTCAGTTCCTGGGGGAAACCCTATGGGGCAGTCCTACCGTGTCCCCCTAGGAGCTAGAATCAATTCAGGGCAGTGAGTTTGGTTTTTAGTTTGTTATTTCCATTTTTCTCTTCTACTGTGGCTTTTTTTAAAAAAAATAGTTTTGTTGTACCTACCTGTTCAGAGAATATAGCTATTTATACTTAACTCTCTCCTTTTTAACCCCCTTTTTATTCTTAGTTTTAGAAGTAAAAATATTCAGTGCTCAGTACCAGCCCTTATGCCAGTGTCTCTAGTTATTTTGTTTTAAGCTCTTTTTCTATTAGAAGGGCTCAGGGGAACTGTATTCTCTGACTTCCTACATACTGGTAACAGTTTGCTGGGCACTTAATACTTAAAAGTCAGTTTTTGCTGGATAGAAAGTTGTTGTTGCACATATTTTTTTCCTTTAGCACTCGTATGCTTACCATTTTCCTCTGGAATAAGTCCAGTAATTTTACTAGAGTATGTCTCGGTGCTGGGCATTTTGGGTTAGTACATTCAAGTATACAGTGTTTTTTTCAGTGTGTTGTATTAGTTGTGTTTTTAATATGAGGAAGGGTTGTTGTGAATTATAGTTTTAAGTATTTGCATACGTCCTTTCCTTTGATTTCCTGTTCAGGGAGTCCTGTTGTCTATGCGTTGGATCTTCTTTGCCTGTCTTCAGTATTTCACACTTTTCTTTGAATTCTCTATGTCTTTATTTCTCTCAGTTTCGGTTTTTTCTCTTTTACTTCTTCTAAGGTGTTGCTTTGCTTTTGTGTCTTTCTAGTGTGTTCATTTCTAAAATTACTATTATTTTTTTTTACAGATTCTCCATTTCTTAGTTTTTCTAAATCTGATTTATGTTACTTTTTTGTGCCTTGTATCACATTGTTAATGTCTTTTTGCTCATTTTGAAATAATAGGCTATATTTCATCTGTTGTATGATACATCTTTCTGATGACTGCTTTCATTTTCTGTTGAATGTTATTCTGTTCCTTTGTATTTTTCTGAAAACCTTGTGCAGCCTTGGATTCTAAACATTTCTTTTGCTCATTTTACATGAAAGTTACTTTTCTGAACTTTTAGAAAGGAAGCTCAATTTACATAGTTACTACAACTTTCTGGAAGCCCCAGTGGCATGGAGGTTATGTGCTATGGCTGCTAACCAGAAGGTTGGCAGTTTGAATCCATCAGGCACTCCTGCAAACTCTATGGGTCAGTTCTGTTCTGCTTTGTAGGGTATTTATGAATCAAAATCAACTTGATGGCAGTGGGTTTGGGCTTGGTTTTTGTAACTACTTAGTTCTGCCTTCTGGGCTAACATATGGTAGCTTCCTTCCTAAAATTTCTTCACTTTATTCGTCCCTCTCTCTTTTGGGCCTTTTCTTTTGTCACTTTTCACTTTCTCTTGCCTTTTCAGTTTTGACCCCATTTTCCTACAGTTTCGTCTTAAGGTAAGGCCCTATTCCAGAATGGAGTCTCAGCAGCACAATTTTGAGCATTTCCGGGTGTTAGACTATCCATACTCTACAGACCTTCTGCATGTGTTCCCTTTGCACAGATCCTTTATAGGTGTAAGAAAACTCTGTTTATGTTCAGCTGTGTTTTTAAATTGGCTTACCATACTTTCCACTTAGTCCTTACTGACTCTAATCACCCACTGCTTATTCCCACACAGTGAGTACTCTGCTGGACTTGTGGCTGTTGAACTTGTTTATACTTCGTTGTTTAAAGTGATACCTGTTTATCTAGTTTGGTTGTAAATTTGTGCACAAGTGTCTGTTTTCGTAGGTCTACTATCTAGTGGCATTCTCTGTTCCTGTAGGAGGATTCAGGAAGATTAAAAAACCATGTCCTACCTCTACCTCCGTCTTTTTTGTAATGTACGTGTTACCTGATGCTGTATCAAGAACATTTTGCAGTTTCACTAAACCCTCTTCAAAACTTTTTTAATGGCTGTATAGTATTCTATTATTATATGAATCCAATGTAATTTATTGAACCAATCTGATGTTATTGAGCATTTTCGTTTCAATGGCTCATTATTGAAAGCCAAGCCAAGTGCCGCTCATTATTAGGACAGCTTATAATGTTAATGTTGTCTACCTATATGTTTTCTTATAGATTATTTACCATTACTTTTCTACCTTCATGGATTTTATTTCAAGTAGACGGCAAAATAGAATTCTCAGTTGAGCCTATGATCTTCATTGTCTAGTTTTTGTTTTTCACAGGGTTGATAATTCATGATTTCCAAACTAAAAGCTGGAGACTGTGGTCTTCTGAAATTTTTTTTTTCCTAATTTGAGACTTTAATTATGTGAAAACTTTTGTAACCAATTTTTTTTGTTTTATCATCTTTTTGTGTTGACAGTATTAAAATCACAAGAGAGGAAATGCCCAGAAAGGGCTTGTTGTGTCCTTAGAACTGAGAAAACCTTTGTCTAAGGAAGGAAAAGCAAAAAGTAGTGGAGAATGTCTAAGCAGTAGTCACACAGTAATTTATATGGGACTTAGTACATCAGCTCAGTGTTCTTTCAGTTACCTTAGATGCATAGAAGGAAGACTGGAAGAGATTTTGTTTTTAATATCATGAAAACATGGATGATTTTTTGTTATTTTTTTTTTAAAGTGCTGTGTCTTGTTAATAAAGATCCCAATATAGAATACTAAAATTTCGGTTTGGGTTGGCCATATTGTTTTAGAGCATGTATGCTGTCATTTCCTCCAGTGGTGCATGTTATTAAATTGGTACCTGGACATCTCTCTGTAACTGATCTCAGTTAGATAACATATGGATTTTAATATTAAGCCTCAAACCGTGATCGAACGCACATAATTGTAATCCTTATCTCACCTTCAAATATGTTCATTACTCACTTTGTCAGGGCTTTTGGGGACTGTCCTTGTTTTAGCATTCTGATTTGTTACACATTGGGACAACCCTATGTTGTCACATTTGGGTCTAGATTTCTCAAAAGAATCTCCATTTTTGGCAAATTAACCATTCTAACCATTTCAGCTATCACAGACCAAGTAAATGAACTGATGAGGGTCTCCTCCATCTGATCCAGCTGCAATGGGCTGGTGTTCCGGTCAGAGAAAACCAACCAGCCACAGGTGAAGAGTATGGAGAACCAACTTAGACTAATTCAGCCCTTCAGAAGCAGTCGGATTCTTCGGCGAATACCATAATTCATGGTAGGCGGGATGGTACCTTCCCTCTGCTACGCGCTCACTACCATGAGGCATGAGGTGAAGAGAAATTCCAGCCAAAATTTTGCTGAGTGGACAGAGACGTGTTAGGAAGGGAGCCCAGAAAAGTCATGCGTCTTGTTACGGTGCAGTGGGCAGCCCCTCCTTGCTGTCCTGAGATACTGCAGTGAGCACCTTCCGTGAAAGGTATTCTTTGAGGTGGAAGCGATAATAGTGTGATGAAAGAAACAGTCGGCCTTCCAATGGGAAAAGTGGCAGCATTCTGTCTGAGGTGGAGAATGTAGCACCAAATGAGGTCTAGACCCTGGGTGTAGTTCTTAAGGTTTGAGGTTCCTGGGTTTGCCAGCCTCTTACACCTCCCTCAGTGCTTGGCTGTTGACGTTCACAGTCTTTACAACTAATCATGTGTTTTAAACAACTACTTATTTCACCAATGAAAAAAATTTCAAGCAGCTCTTATTGCTAGTGGCCAGACATTTGGTATAGTTTTAGATAACAATAATTGGAGGTGCTGGTATAGTCATGTCCTGAGAGAATGTTCCCAATTCAGAAAAATGTTGCTTCTGGGCGGTAAAAATATAGACATATATGTGTATCTGATTTTGAAAGACCTAATTATAATTTAGCAAAAGAGAGATTGGAGGTGCTTGAAGATTCAGATACAATTTGTCATCAGTAAGCACACATGTGCACATGTGCACACTTAACATATGACAGATTTGCTCTACTCTTCCAGCAGACCGTTTGCTGTGTTTATAAAGTTGTCCGGGATATTGATTGTAGTCTCATTTCAAGATTTGTGGCTACATATTTAAACACAGTTCAATTCTTTTGCAGCTGGCTAACTGAAAAAGCAAGCAAACAACCTTTATATTGCAGCTGGGGAGCCTGTTTCAGTACAGTGGTCCCCCTTGCCCTCCTTGTTGCCTGGTACTCGCTTCCTCCCAGTCCTGCCCGTTGGTGATCCGTCCAGGACAGCCCCTGATGGTTATCTTCACGAAGTATTCTTAGAGCACCCTTTCTCTTCTCACCTGTGGTGTGGTCTTTACTGGCTCTTGTTCAGCAGTGGCTGTGGTCCCCATCTTTGGGAGACAGCATGGCATGGTGACAAAGACCCTGAATTCTGGAATGGATAGCAGTGGTTCAAATCAAACTTGGTTATTTTATTAGCCATTAGTGGCTTGTGGACTAGTTACCTAACTGGGCCTTAGTTTCTTTATCAGTGAAATGGAGAGAAATAGTAGTGAAGTGCTGTTCCTGGTACATATTAAGGGTTAATTTCTAACTACTTCTTTCTACTTCTACTATTACTATTTTAGTAGGTAATTTCTGCCAGCATTGGAGTTCCTTCTCCTGTACCAGACCTAGCACAGTCTATCTCTCCCAACTCCTACATTTTCCCCCTCAAACTATTGGGGGTTATAGGTTTGCTTAAACTTTACCGTAATGCTAAGCTACCTGAAAGATTTGAGGAGCTCTGGTGATGTTGCACTTAAGCTGTGGCTGCTAGCTAAAAGGTCAGCAGTTCAAATCTGCCAGCCACTCCTTGCAAGCTCTGTCAGGCAGTGCTAAACTCTGTCTTGTAGGGTCACTATGATTTGGAACTGACTTAAGGGCAACAGCTGGAAACATCTAACCAGTAAGCGTGGCAAGTAAGTCTTTCTCAAGGTAGACAACTTGGAGTGAGGAAGCTTTATTTGGATTCTATGAGATAGACTAAAATTATATGTCAAATTCCTGGCTCCAAATTGTCCCGTACTGCCTTCCATTTTTTAAAGCACATTCTCTCCTTTGAAATTGAAATCTAGGCTGCTGTCAGCTCTGTCACGATGTTCATCATAGAAAAAGCATGAAACCCAGGTTGCTCCCAGTTGATTTTTAACGTCATTAAGTGCTTGACTACAATTATGATTGAGTTGATGCGTTTCTTTTGGGCCTGTCTTTTACACCTTTCACATGGATTTCCCACTCATTGAGGCCATCGGGTGTATACAAGGCAACTCTCCTGAACACAAGCTCCTTTTTATTAGCAGTGTCTCTCCTTTGCAGTGTAGCACTGGTCTTAAGGTGAGCTAGTGGCAGAAGATCACGTTTCATGGTGCTTTGAAGACGAGGGTAATGGCGTATTCATGTGCACTTGGCCTCTTTCAGCTAATGTATGCCAGATCATGTGGGGAAAAAAAGATATAATGAAAAGAGAGGTTTTTTTTTTTTTCTTTTTTTCATTTTGAATGTAAGAAATAGAGTGATAGTGGTGCTAAGGAAAGCATTTTTCTATTTTGAATACAGTGGGGGAAAATATGGTTGTCATCAGCACACTATAAATCATCACAATTTTACCTGTAACTGTTAAAGCCCTTCTGATAGTTGGTACACACAGAATTCATTTACCGGGTGTCCTCTTCATCACTTAGGCTCTGTATGAGTTTTATAAGAACTAATGACATCTGTAGGAGAGTTCCTCAGAAGCGCTCAGTGAGACTTGCTCAGACAGAACTAATGGTCGGGACCACTGTAGGAACCAGGAGCAGCATCTCTCTTGTTGCATAGATGTCTTGTGTTTGTAAGGTTTAAACATCATAGAAGGGTGGCCTGCTTCCAGGCCAGGCGTAAACTGGCAGCCACAGGCCTGTTGTATTTGGTCTACACAACATTTTAAAATCATCTGGGTTGGTTGCCAGCATTTAACTGTCAAGAGATTACACCTAAAACAATTCTGGATTTTGACTGTTGTGGGAAAGTGGAACACCATGGGGCCCACATTCCTAAGTGGCAGCTGTTGGCTGGAGCTCTGGAGTGGCTGCCCCTTCTAGGATTTACCATTTAGTCTTCTAGACTGCTTTACTCACTAGTGTTACCCACTGGTTCTGCAGGCAGTGAAGTCTGCAGACTCGTGCTTTAGGATTACGAAGGAAGAACAAAACAACACTGACATTCAGGGCTAAATAATGTGATAAATGTGAGTGTCTCTTTGATGGCTAAGTTTAAGACAGAGGGCAGTATGTGTGTGTAATTTCTGAAATATATGTAGTCTAACTAATATGTATGCCAGAAATGTACTTTTATAGAAATTATTATGAATCGTATATATGTGTGTATGTGTCTGTGCATATATATACACACACACACACGTTCTATTCTCCAAAATGTGGTACAGAATCTTCAAACTGGAGGAGACCTTTGGTAGCCTGAAGTTCTGTATCTACCATCTCCTTTTACAGAATCAAGTGATTTGTTCAGGGTACATAAGCAGTAAAGGACAGTACTGGGACAAGAGGCTTGTGCTCCATTGGTTGTGCCAGGCTGGAAGGAGTGGTGTTGATGTACCATGTGGAACATACTGGAAAGGAATAAAACTTTAAAAGTCCATGTCTCTTCTATTGTGGTTGATGTTTAAAGGGAAGTATCTTACCCTTTAAGGATTCTTCAAGTACTCACCGTAACTCTTTCACTTCCAAAGTCTTGGCCCCAGTGTTTCTGGAATTTGAGCTAGTCTTCCTGCCTGTCCCCTGGTCTTTGGGCCCAGATGCTCAGACGAACTTAGCAGGAAATGCATCAGAAAATGAGCTTGCTGTTACTGTTCCCCTTCTAAACCTGCTCAACTTTCTATATGCTTGACGTTGGTTGTTATTGCCATGACATGGAAGTTGGTATATTGTCTTTCTCTCTCTCTCTCTCTCCCCCTGTCTTATTGTTCATGTGCGTAGCTTCTAGTCATGTTAATTATTTTAGAAACTTCTAGCAAAATCAACCCTTCCTCTCCATCCTCCTTGTTCTTGTATAAGGCAAAGTCCCATCATCTCTTGGTAGGACCATTGCAATACACTCTTTTTTGTACTTCTTCATGCCAATTTAACCTCAATCCCAGATCATTGTCGTCTCCATTGGTTTTCACCCATGGATGCACATTAGTCATTTGGGATTTTAAAACATACTGAGGCCTGGGCCCCATGCCCAGAAATGGATTTAATTGCCAGGGCAGAGCTCCAGCATCAGCGTTTTTAGAAGTTTTCCAAAGGGTTCTACTCTGCATATCCCGTGATGACAACTGCTGCTCCGCTTTGTCAGCATGGTTAGTTTTCAATAAAACATATCTGATGTGTCATTCTGTTGCTTCAGTATCTCTGTTAGCTCCAGGTCTTTTGTTGGATTCTGTCCAGCCATCTAGTTCAGTTTACAAGGCTTTCAAAGTTGGATAATAACCACTTTTCCAGCCACATCTCTGCTCCTCCATACACTTACAAACCAGATAAAAGAATAGCTTACCCTCCATACAAAACCCATTGTGTCAAGCGATTCCAACTTACAGTAACCCCATAGGCCAAAGTTTAACTGCCCCGTAGAGTTTCCAAGGAGCAGTTGGTAGGTATGGACTGTTGACTTTCTGCTTAGCAACTAAGCTCTTAACCGCTGTGCCACCAGGGCTCCAGAACTCAGAATGCCCCCTAATTGTTCTGTGCCTCTGCTTGTGTGGTTTTTCTCACCTAGCTCCCACTTCAAGAGTATCACATCCGTTGTAAAGCATTCTCCAGTACATAGTATTTTACAGTTTACCTGTGTCCTTGTCTGTCTTACCCTACTAGGACTACAGCTCTTCTGTAGGGTAGTAGAACATACTATGATGTTGGAGATGTTCTGTACCTATACTGTCTCATATGGTAATGTCAGGCCACATGTGGCTGCTCAGAGCTGGAAATGTAGCTATTGCAACTGAGGCAATGAATAGTTTTAGTTTGAGTTAATTTTAATTAATGTAAACTTAGGTACATGTCGCCCGTAACTACCATACTAGATAGCACAATTTTACACTGTGAATTCTGTGAGGGCAGGGGCCAAATTCTTAAGTGTGTTCCACATGACACAGAGTAGTGTTCATAAAAATGTGCTAAATGAATGAATGATGTATGGGTTGAATAGAAAAATCTGTCTCCTCTATCTCACATATTTACACACACACACACACACACACACACACACAAATATAAGTGCTCTGTGTGGGTATGATCATGTCTGACTTGGACACAGATCTTATTCCTCCATTTTCCACATAAAAAAATTGAAGGATTAGAGACATCAAGTGACTCAGAAGAGTCATCATTATGAAAACCAAGATCTGATTATGTTTTCCAGTTATCTTTAGTCACATTGTAAGCAGCACGTGTCTTCTGAAATTTTTGGTTCTGGGTCTCTGAAAATCTGAAACCCTGGAGAATGTTCTCTGGCCTGATTCACTGCGTGTAGTCCATCTGGTCATTTCACATTACAAGCAGTTGGCTTTTATCCTCTGGCTGCTTAAATGAGGCCATTTCTTGTGTTTGGGGACTACTGCTGACTGGTACCAGGTTTCTTCTTGGTACCATTACCAAATCTGCCAAAGATCAGAAGTCACTGGATTGACCAATCACAGCTTTTTTTCTCTCACAGTGTTTTGAAGACTGGCTCTACAGTTTTGGTCACACGAGGTGGGATATGCGACAGTGCTGTTAGAGCCAAAGTGAAGCAGACAGGGGAATGGCATTAAGGTTCATCTAAGACTTTAATGTGACATTTCTTATAACCTGGAAGTGTTCTTTTTTTTTTTTTTTTGGTGCAGAGTCTAAATCAGGACGTGGCTAGGAGTGGGAGGGTAATTACATTTTTGGTGGATAGTGAATCTCAATTCTTATTTGTAAGAAGTCTATTTGATTAAATTCTTATAGCTTCCTTGCTCATTTCATTTCCTTTGCACTGTATTATGACAATAAAGTGATTTTACTTCAAGGGGATGTAAGAATTTTTGTTCCAATTCTATTTCAGCTATTCACATAAATACCCGCCTCTGTCTTTCTCTTGTCTTTGGAGGTGTGAACAAATGCTATGCAGATGCAGACTGTTTGACCTCCTGTTGCTGATCTTTCGTGGTGGAGAAGTAACTGAGACAGAGAAGAGCTGATTTTATGAAGGAACCAAAGAAGGCCAAATTGTTCTCGTTAACTTTGTTTACTAGAAGTCATCAACTTTACGTTATTAATTCAGGATGATTTATTAAGTGCCTCTTATAGCACAGAGATGTGAGTTAACAAGAGAAAGCATCGACTAAACAGACCATTATAATAAAATGAAATTATTTCCATATTAGGACAAGTACTCTGTGCAAACGCAGCAGATAACAGGGGCATCAAGCTCAAGGGAGGTTAGAGACAGCTTTTTGGAGGAAATGACATTTATGCCTGAGTTATGTGGGATGAGTGGGACTTCCCTAGCCGAAGAGGGGGCAGAGTGGTAGGCAAGAACTATGCAGGGGCTTGGAGGTAAAAGAGTGCCTGGTACATACGAGAATCTGTGGAAATTAGAGAGTGGGAGGAAAGTGACCAGAAGACCAGGTAAGGGCCCTCATCAGGCAGAGTCTTTTGGTACCTTTGGCCAGTCTAACTGGGTTATCTGGTGGTGTAATGGCTCAGTGCTGTGGTTTGCTAACCAAAAGATTGGTAGTTCAAATCCACCAGGTGCTCCTTGGAAACTCTGTGGGGGCAGTTCTTCTCTGTCCTACAGGTTCGCTATGAGTCAGAATCAACTTGGTGGCAGTGGGCTTCATTTGGTTTGGTTTAACTGGAGCTTAGGAACCTTAGAAATTTTTAAGCAGGGGTAAAACATGCATCTGGAAAGCATGTGACATCCAACACCCACATAAATTTTGAGATGTGTCCCAATGTTAAAAATAGTGATGAGGGAAGCTACAAGGGAGTTGAAAAAATTTCATAAATTTGCAATTACACAAGACTAATTTGTCTTCTGCATGGGTAGGTTTGTAGGAAACAAATCCAAAGGCTTCTAGAAAGAGTCTTGAGGAGGCCAAATGCAGGAGTGTAGCAGAGGCGCCCGTGTGTGGGCTCGCAAGTGTCTGGAGAGGTGAAGGAAAGAAAGTAGAAGGGATATGATCGTTAGATATGGTGAAGGAGGAGCTTAAGGTGCCTCCAGATTGGGGCTTGGTGACGTGGATGGATGGGAGTAACCTTCCCGGAAGGAGAAGTAGGCTGCAGGAGAAGATGCTGCTGGGCAGGTGGCAGCTTAAGGCAGGGTCAGTGTCACGGGAAGAACACTGGGAAAGAGAACTTTCTGAGAAGAGGGGCTCAGCCCTGCCAGATGGAGCCAGCAGTCCAAATCAGAAGGGTCTAAAAACTGAGTGATGTTGACGAGAGGTTTCAGTGGCATGCTAAGGCCTGACAGATGTGGGCAAGCAAATACATGGAGATCCTGAGTATAGACATCCCTGACCAGAAGTTTCTTAAAGAGATGAGAAGGAACAGAGTCGTATCTGCAGGGGACATGAAATTGAGAAAGTAATTTGCTTATTTTGTTTGACAACTGAACAGAGGTTATAAGGTCTTACCAGAATCCTTTGTTTAAATTCTACTTATAAATCAATCAATAAATGCCAGAACTTTAGGTGCCTTTCTAGCTAGCTGAGTTAGTAGCAAGTTAGAAGTTCTGTGGAGGTAAGGATAGAAGCATCTGGAAGCCAGCAAGGGAGAGTGCAGCAGATTAGATTGTGCCTGACAGAAATCTTTAAAGAGAAGACTCACAGGACCAAAATAGCCTCGTCATAATGGTCAGGGAACTTTTTGGTATAAAGAGAATCAGTGAAAGCCCTGAGGTTATGGTTGTATAAAACATGCAGTGATTATTGAAAGTATATGTATTTGATAAAGATGTCTTTGAAAATCTGAAGGCAAAGCAAGCTGTGAGCTAAAGCAGTCAAGTGGTTTTCCAGAAAGTTCACTTCGTTGCAATATCACATCCCTCAGTACACCCTTGGAGATACGTCCACTTTCAAGTGTTTCTGCCCTCTTTTTGAATACCACGTAATTCTACCCTTTTTATGAATGCCCTCCTCACCCCTAAATTTGTGTGCTTTCCTAATGGAATGTGTCCTTACACTCAGTAACCAAGTTAATTTACGGTGTATTTTGGTTTCCAACCAGCAAAAGATGGGGAGGTAATACAACTTCTCTTTGTTTTCCTCTGAAGAGATTTTTACTACCAAGTCCTTGACATCGTCCACCTTTGTTTATCTTTAATTTATCTTTAACTGGAACCGTTTTGTCCATTAGCTGTATTCTAATCACTCCTCAGAACGGTCAGATTTACAAGCAACACATGACAAGAAAACACGAAAAATCAGCCAGCCTCTGCTGACATTCACCAGCAGCATACGTCTAAACGCTGGACAAGTTTATTTGCTTTCTCTGAAGATGTGCTAAGTGATTTTGCAGTCTGAGTGGTATGGCCTTATAGCACTTAGGCTTGCATTTATTAAATAAATTTGTTCTCTAACTCAAGTGTTAAGTGTGTATTATGAAACCTCAAAGCCAATTGCAGTGATTGCAATGTGCAAATATTTTTTAAATTATGTAATTAAATAGGACTTGGCCTTTAAGGTCTTCCAAAGTAATTTATTAATTGAATAGTCTGATTTAATTGCATGTTATTTTTGTTAGTCCAGGGAAGCGCCTGTGTCTCTTACAGAGAGAGAAGTCTCCCCCATGCTTGTCACTGGGGTAGAGAGGTCCCCTCCAATCAGTCTTTAGCCCCAAAGTAAAGATTAACGTTGAAGAGGTGACTTGGTCCTTTTGTCCGTAAAACTCTGGGTTGGTGTTTCAGTCAGCTAAATTAAAGATAGGGTGGGGAGCAACAACTTGTGAGGTAGAATGTTTTTGGAATTCACTTAGTTTATCACTACATTATTTAAAAGTGAATCACTCTAAGATCTCTGTCTTCATTGTGCCAGTGTACACTATTTGTTTTCTTTTTTTATAAAGCATGTGAACATAAAGAAAAGCCCTTGTAATTCACTGCTAGCTACATCTAGCTATTGCTAAAGCCACGCCGTATCTGCTTCCTTCAAATGTCATTTTAAAGGTATTGTGGTTTCGGAGCAGCAGCTGTGACTGAGAAGTATGTAAACTAAGCTGTTCTTGCTCATATCATTTTTATATTCTTATGTCAGACCAGAAGGCTGCTTTAAATTTATTTTTTATTGTGTATTAGGTCTAGAGCTTGTTTTTTTTTTCTTTCTTGGGAGCATATGTTCTTTGAGATGTGCAGCTACACTCAGGCACTTAAGAAAATAACAATTGTGAGGCAAAAAAGTACCAAAATAGTTCCTTATTTGAGTATTGTAGTTGGGGAAGGGTTACTTAAAAAAAATTAACTTTCACCAAGTAGAATTTGGGGGCCTAGCATCTGTGTTTTAGGAAATAAGAGAATTCAGGCATACTGTACTAAGTCACGTGAAAGGCAGTAACTTTTAGAAGCCCAAATTGCATTCCCAAAAGGAAAATACTTTTTGTCGCTATTAAATATAGTTTATATTGCGACTTCAGACCCTTTTTCTCCAGGGGGGCTGTTCAGTTAAATTCTTAGTTAGTATTTCTATATAGAAACGTCTTTGTCTCTGAAGTGAATTCCCATTTAATATGCGGTTGTGGCTAAGTATTTATTCATACTGTGTGGTACGCCACACCTGATCAGGTGACAACGTGGCGTCATGTCAGCCAGTAAAATGTTTGAGTGACTTTTGAGTAATGGTGGCAGGGGAGGTACAGAGAAAGTTGAAGGGGACAGTGATAGAAACATTTTTCCCTTTCCTCTGGCCTTTCATCATGTTTGATGCCTGATGTCCCTTGTGGACACTTAGGATGGAAGATAGGAAAACATTCCTTTTCCTACAAGGTTGTAAGAGCTGAGCAGAAAGTATGAACTCCTAGAATTTCCATGGCAAATAGAATTTGATTAGATGTTTTGGTCCTTTCCCTTAGAACTCACGATTTTACTTGGGAGTTGTTTGATGTATATATTTTTTTGCCTCTCCAGCTTTTGTAAAGAAATTGAGCCCCAGCAAGTTGCTCTAAGAAGATTCCAGTGGTTTGCCTCTTTGCTCCATGCCCCCAGTTGGGTGCTCCACATAAGGAAGTAAATTCAGGAGGAAGGCGAGTCTCTTGTGAGCTGCTGTTCGTACTGTCGTAGCTCTTCTGTTTCTTGCTGGGCCCTGTGTAGGGCTGGCTGAGCCTGGGTAGGTGGCCTCCATCAGGGTGCGATCTGGCCTTGGCTGATCTTGGGTCCCAGTCTTGGGAAAAGACCTGCCAGAGCGTGCTGGCTGGCCAGGTCAGATACAGGTACAGCACAGGCTGTGACTGTCCTGGAGGGACCTAGCTGTAGCACCTGAGTAGGGTTCTGGGAGCCCCGTACTTTACCGTGGTGGATCCAGAGAGGCTCAGGGTAGTGTCCCGGGGTATCCTCAGAAGACTTTTGGACAACGGCCATTTCCCAGCCAGTACAAAATTATTTCAGTATTTTAACAACTTGCTCAGATCTTCCACTATGTACAAACTGAATGTCATCCCTGAATGCCCCCTTATTTTCCAGTCGGGAGACTGGGGTCAGGAGAAGAGAAGGGACTTAGGCATTCCAGGTGAGTCACCGCCAGCCCTAGGAGTCTCCCCGCAGTCGTTGATCTTCTAATGAAAAAGGCTCTTGCACCATCACTTTGCTGCCTCTTGACCAAGGTGGTAGAAATCTCTTTTGCCGCTCAGTTTAAACCAGAGTTGATTAAAAGGAATTTTCTTAGGCACAAAAATGGAAGGAAAAAACAAGCAAAACAAGATGCCTGGAGCACTGAAATGGATGACTTCAGGGGAGGAAATTAGCTTATTTAGTTTAGAGCTGCAGATGCACAGAGTTGGCACAGTTTGTGGCATGCTTGTATAGTGATTAAGTGCTGTGGCTTCTGACCAAAAGGTCAGCAGTTCAAATCTGCCAGGCATTCCTGGGAAACTCTATGGGGCAGTTCTACTCTGTTTATAGGGTTGCTCTGAGTCAGAATCAACTGGACAGCAACTGATTTGGTTTTCTTTCCTTCCTCCGTTTCTCCTTCGCTTCCTTCCTCCCTCCTCCTTCCTCCCTCCTTCCCTCCCTCGTCCATTCCTTGTCTTTTTGCCATTGGAATCTCTGTTTTATGTAATTCATGTTTCCAGGTGCCATAATCTCTAGCCACTCTTTCTCTTTGTTTTGGGGGAGTTGGGGGCTATTGTCTGTATTTTGGAACCTACCACCTGTGTCACCTCAGAGCTACATGCTAAATCCACTCCCCTTGAGGGAGTACGGTGATTAGACTCCTCAAAGATAGGCACCTTTCAGCTCTAAAATGTTTTTCCTTCTCTTTATGCCTAAATTTTCTCCTTAAAGTCTTAGTCTTCTGCTTAAGAGTCTGGGTCACATAACTGATGCAGAAGAAATCTAAATTTTGGTCATGACAGACACATAATGTTGTAATTTCTCAGTGGTGCTGTAACAGAAATATGACAGGTGGGTGGCTTTAATTAACAGAAATGTATTTCTCAGTTTAGGGGCTAGAAGTCTAAATTGAGGGCAGTAGTCTAGGGAAAGACTTCCTCCGTCCGTTGTCTGTGAGAAGCCTTGTTTCAGATTCTCCTAACCTTTCCTTGAAGATTTCCATATGGAATCTTACCCTCCCTTAGTTACACTTCTCTGTGCCTAAACTTTTCTTTTTAGGTCTCAAAGAGTGCATGGGTTTCAGACACACCCATACTGATAACAGCCTCCTTAACATACAAAGAAAACTTTATTCCCAAATTGGATTACATCTGCAGGTGTAGAGGGTAGGATTCAGGCACATACTTTGGGGGACACAGTTTAATCTGAAACAGGGGACAGTCTGCATAGTTGACCCTCAGACCTTTCTATGGGGGAAGACCTCATCTTCTGCACTGACAAAAATCGGTCACAGAACTTCTGGTAAAATAAATCTTCCACTTCTCACTTTGAGTGGGGTTTGTGCTTTTCATTTATTGTAGTTACTTATTATTACAGTTGTTGCTACTGTCACTGACAGAGTCGCACAGTGAGACTGGGTGCAGGTCCTATGGGATTTTCGTCATCCCACTGAAGAAGCTCGTGAAAGATTGTATGGCCTAGAAAGTGCCTTAGCAATTAAATACAAACCTGGTTCATATAAATTGGCTTGTTTCTATATGGAAAATATGAGCCCTTTTTTTTTTTTTTTAAATGGACCAGGTGTGGATTAGTTCACTGAACCTTTCACCCAGCCATATTCCCGCTTGTAATTCTTCTGAGGCACAGTTCAGCCAAGTCAAAGAAACATGTTATTAAAGGTGAGCTGAAAGGCATTCAAAAAATAAACAAACTGTTTAAGATCCTAAATCAGTAACAGAATCTATATGCACAGACTTGAAACGTACAAGAACTTGTGTTTCAATACCTTTGGGTTCCACACTGGATTTTTTCCCTGCCTTCCTTGAAGGTCTCGCCAGAGTCCCTCTTGGTTGTTGGCAAGACAAGCAGCCAACGCCGAGCTGGGATCATAGCTCTTTTGTAGCCAGTGACTTGCCCTCCACTGAGGTAGGTGAGACCCCAATCTTAAATCTACAGTTCTCTAGCTGATACTGAGAGAAGAAAGAAGGACTTCGACTTCGACTTTATTTTAGCACTATAGTTGTTTAACAAGTTGAAAGTCTGGTATATATTCTTTTGTTTTTTTCTAGCCCGTAGCATAGAAGGCAAGGAGATACTATTAGAAACTTGTAGAGATGACACAAATGAGGTATAGGCAATTTTAGGTGTACTTAAATTGTATTGTCTTTGATTCTAGTAATAGTGGCTATTCTTTCCTTTAATAGTCAATAGGTACCAGGCACTATTCTAACCACTTCATTGGGTTAGTGTATTTGTTTCTCAAAACTAAACTATGTACTGTTGTTATTAAGCCCATCTTGTTGATGAGTACACTGAGAGACAGAGAACTACCTTGTCCAAAGCTAGTCAGTAGTAGATCTGAGATCGGAACTCCAGCACTTGAGTCTGTGCTCATAAATTCTGCAGTGTGCTAGAAAAACTGGGGTGTAATACTAGATTCTGTAACACACAATTTTAAAAGAAACAGTCCAGTGCAGCATTAAGTAATAAAGACATTGTAATAAAGACATTTGTCCCATGCTCACTTTGGCGGTACATATACTAACATTGGAATGATGTGGAAAAGATTAGCATAGCCCTCGTGCAAAGATGATAAGCAAATTTGTGAAGTGTCCCATACTTTTTAGTTACATAGAAGCATGTGTTTGAACTTTTGTAAGACAAATTGGCTTGGACTGTAAACTTTTACTTAATCACAATAAAAATAAAATTAAAAAAAGACAATAAAAGAACATGTTTGTCCTGTAAACTCTCAGCTTTGCCTGTGTCTCCATTGTCCCCTAGTGTTCCACAACTTTTGTTTTCTTTGTTTTTGTATCACAGCCTGCTTCCAGCTAAGGAATGGTCATCAGTCATTTACATGCTGGCACACTGCTTTTCTCTTGATTACCTTAAACTTTCATCTTGGTTATGGAATTCTGCTAAGACATTTTCCCATTTATAAAGTCATTTCAAATAAAAGGAGCAAGGAGGGAGGGGGACTTTTAGATCTGGGTCTTCTTGGCCCACCTTGTACCAGGTAAATAGCTTTTTAAAGTGAAACTTGAACCCCAATTCTTGATAGTGGACATAGGGTCTTTTCAGAAACTTAGGCTCAGCTTAAAAGAGTTATCCCGCACCCCCACCCCTACTGCTTTTACATGACAGGAAAGGGGTGAGTTTCAGAAAACAGTCTCATCTCATGCCCTTTTGAGTAGCTCTGCTCCAGTGACAGCCGTATACTGCGTTTGTGAAGTTAGCAGCCCGTTGCAGCCACTCTTGTTTCAGAAGCCCTAACTTGCTGTATTGGAGAAACAGCATCACATGTGTGGAGAGCCGGGCCAGGCCAGGCCTTGGCCAAGGACCCCACCTCCCCAGTCAGACTGCTGGGAGACTCAGGGAATCTCTGTTGTCACAGGGATTAAAAGTCCCCTAGTATCTCCGGTGCTTCCTGGAAACTGTATAGAGTTTCTGTCCTATAGGGTTACTATGAGTCTGAATCGACTCAACGGCAGTAGGTTTGGTTTTCTTTCTTTCTTTTTAAATACCATTAGTAATGTAGCATTCTGTAAGTCACAAAACCCCTTCTATTTCTAGCTTAAAAACCATGAGAGTAGGCCACAACTAGGGTCTAAATTATACAGGAGTTTCTGAGTGATGTTTTTCGTAGGAACTTAGAAAAGTGGTGAGCTTTGAAAGAGAAGAGAGATGACAAAGTTGAGAAGAGAAGGGAGCTGGAATCTGCTAATGTCAGGGAATTCAGGAAGAGAGGCATGGGAAAGGAAACGGGAGGAAAAGGTGCCAGGAAAAGTTGCCTCGTCACTCGGCATTTCTCTGGTGGCCAGAAGGTAAATTTCTACTTTTGGGTCACTGGCAATCCCATGTACACATAGCTTCCAAGTGTTTGCAGTCTAAGGACTGAAAAAGTAGGTACATGTTTAGTACTGGGAGACCATTACTTTCTGGGAAGGATTTGTGGAGGTTTTTCCTGACTATGTAAATTGATTCATTCTTGAGCCGCTTCTTTCGTGGGTCAGTGTTCCCACAACAAAATATAGCTCTAGAGCCTCTCAGATGCTTCCCTGGGGTTAGCATTGTACATATTGCAGTAGGAATAGAAGCAGTGGAGTAAGATAAAATATTATTTTTGTGAACTCATGTTTTTTAAACTTTTTTATTCCTTATGTATTTCTTGAGCACCAACCGTGTGTTGCTGTTATTCTGTTTTGGGATATAGCAAGCAAGACAGATATATTTGGATATTTTGTCCTTAACTGAAATGAACTCAGTCAGAATTAACACGACTGGTCGTACCTGTTGCCTGAACCTGACCCAACAGAATCTGTTCAGTGGCAGATTGGAGCAGCCCGGAGCCAGATGTGGCCACAGGGAGAATATCTTTGAGAGCTTGTCATCTGGCTCCAGCTGTGCTAACCTAGCCCTGGTAGGCAGCCGTGTGTTGTGCCTGCCAACTGGGGGCCAGACACTAGTGCAGGCTTAAACAATTAGCGGATTCCCTCATCCGGTGGCTAGATTCGCTGTGTGTGTCCTACAAATTACCACTGCCATCCACCACACTGGGAGCCTCTGTGGTCCTGGGCAGAAACACCCAGAAAGGAACTGAAAATCAGATCCTTGAGAAACCAGGCAGAGCTTCCTTATCCAAAATGTAGAGAGGGATGCAGAGGAGATGGAAAAATAATGTCAGGAAAAACCACAAACAAGCCAGATGGGCCCACGCTGTGCGAATCTGGATTTTTCAGTCAAGAGCGTTTGCCCCGTGGAGAATGGCAGCCTTCTAGCCTGCCCCTGTAACAAAGCAAGAAGTAGTTTGCTTGTGAGGATGACTTCTTTTTCTCCTTTTTTAAAATTGTCACCCCTTCACAAGAAGCACTTCTGATGATCTTTATTGATTTTACCCAGAGGGTCTTAGTTACTTAATATTGCTTTAACAAAAAATACCTAAGTAAGTGGCCTTAAAGAGCAGAAATCTCACTTTTTCACAGTTCTGAATGTTCATGTTGGAGTCGTGGCAGCTTCTTTGTGAGTTTCCCTCCTAGTTTCTCATCTCTTGTTGCAGGCCTTGCCATTGCTCTGCATGGTGTTTCTCTTCCGCTGTGTGTTTGTATGTGTGTCTGTCTGTCTGTCTGTCCTGCCCTTGTCATAAGGCACCACATAGAAGTGATTAGGGTTTGAACCCACGCTTCCCTGATGTAACCATATAAACATAATAAAAGAAAAGCACTCTTTCCAAATAGGTTCATATTTCTAGCTGCAGGGGTTAAGACGTCTTTCTATATTTCTTTTTGGAGGATGCAATTCAATCCATAATACAGAGGTTTTCATTAAATGTCTTAATGGATACTTAAAGATGATCTTTCAGATATCTGTTTTGTCTGCGTGCTAAAATGGATGGATGGATGGACGGATGGACGGATGGATGGATGGATGGATGGATGGATAAATAAAATGCTTTAGCCAACTTGAGTGTGGCAGATTTCTTTTACAAACTGTTGAGTTTCTGGTTTAACATTCCAGGCAGGCCCTACTATCATCGGGAACATAATTGCTTTGGTCATCTTTGTAATTAGTTGCTCAGTAAATGCTTGTAGAATGTGTTGAGTAAGTAGACATTGCAGTGACCTTGCTGACCTTCAAGCCTAAGTGCAGTTAGTAAGAAAACCACAAACACGAGTGCAGTTACCTGCAATTTGGTACACTCCCACCAAGAAACAGTAATGGTTTTAACTGGGATAATTTTAGGATTCTTTTTTAGATACCCACGTAAAACGGAAAACACAAGATGGTAGAAACCAAAGTTTTAAAGGAGACTTCTTTTAAGACTGTTCACATATCTGTTGAGATATGTCTGTGTGAGAAGATCTTAACCACAATGAGGTTCTTATTGGTTTTTCAAATAAGTTGTACTCTGAATGAATAACAACAGTGACAGAAACTCCTAAATAATCATTGAAATGGGGATAAATTTAAGGATAGTAGTTGATATGTAAAAATCAACTTTTGTACTCTGACAGCATTGTGTAAATTTGTTGCGCAGGAAACATAAGTGAAGCCATTTGGTTTTATGGCATTGGTGTGGGCTGGCTAAGGGGGTGGGGAAGAAAGTCGAGGCATTGGTATAGTATGAGGAGAGCCAGATGGTTGCATTACACATCTTTTGTGTTCTTGTTTGCGTCTTAAAGCAGTTGCAGAGTTTTGCCCTTGGCGATATTTTCTTCATGCGTGTGTGTTCTGCTATGAATTTACTTTTGTTGGAGTCCTTTGAAAGAAAAGCCCTGCTCTAAAAAAAAGAAAGAAAAGAAAAAAATTTTTTCCTTACATTATAAACTTGTGAAATCAACAGTGTGTTCATAAAAATATTTTTTTAATGTTAACTATGTTAGTAAATAACAGGAGGATCTACTTTCCTTTTTTCTTAGCACAGTGATTTTGAACATTTTATGTTATTTCAGAGAAAATTTGTCTAAAATTATGAATGTTGGAATTGTTGGATGGATGAACGGATAGGTAGATAAAGAGATAGAACAGATACACTGTTGTTACGGTATTGATGAAGCTCATCTGATTAGAAATCCAACTTCTTCCCTTATTCATAACAGGTTCTCAGGGTGTACTTGACTAGTGTATTTTATCAACAAGTCTGACCTGATGGTCCTGTTTAAATTGAGTGACAGCCAGTTAGGGTAGGTTAGTGGTTTTTGCTTGGGTATTTGCTTGATGGAAACCCTGGTGGCATAGTGGTTAAGTGCTTTATCTACTAACAAAGAGGTATGTAGTTGGAATCCTCCAGGTGCTCCTTGGGAACTCTGTGGGACAGTTCTACTCTTTCCTATGGGGTCACTGTGAGTCCGAACCGATTCGATGGCAATGGGTTTGATTTGGTTGATATTAAAATTGTCTATTATACCACCATCAAAATTTATATTTTATTTCCTTCCAGAGGCAGATTACATATAGAGAACTCCACAAAATGCATCTAAAGTGTCCTAAATGCATATAGGAAATGCTGGTAATGTAGTGGGTAAATCCTACGGCTGCTAACCAAAATGCCGGCAGTTCACATCCACCGGGTGCTCCTTGGAAATTCCGTGGGACAGTTCCACTCTGTCCTACAGGGTCACTGGGAGTCAGAATCAACCTGATGGCAATGGGTTATGGTTGTGTTGTTTAAGTGCACATAGGGAATGACAGTTAGTTCCTGAATGCCTGTAATAAGGAATTGATTTAGAGCTGTTTTTTGGTGGCATGCGTCAGAATAATTCCGTGTCTTTTTCACAGTCCCCGTTTATCTTTTTCATGTTAACTTGCCCAAGCAGGCAAAGGCGAAAGCAATGGTTTCTTCTCTGGTTGTACACAGATTTCCAGTTTTAGTTGGAACCTGCAGTCCCTGATGAGAAAACGAGAAACTTAGAGTCCTAACCTTATTGAAATCTCTGCCTGGTTTAGTCACAAGTCTGAGGCGACTCCTTCCAATAATGAAGCCATTGTGTGTATCATATCTGATCAGTTCTTGAAATGTTTTAGTGAGTCTATCTTACAACATTATAGGAAGATAATCAGCAGCCTTAGAAGGTCCCCATCTGGACTGTAGAGTTCTTTTACTGAAAGATGTTTTGCCTTTTTGAGATAGCTCTCGCATTTCATCATCTGTTCTGCTGAGATGAAGTGCATATGAAAAGTCAGTGACTCTGAATCCATCTGTTGTTATTATTTTCCACTGATAATTGGCTTGAACAATGAAATGTCTGTGTCTGCAGCCTTTGAAACTGTACACCCTGTTTATTTTCTGGAGGTCTCACTGCAACTGCTCCTCCCCCCGTTTTTCCCCCTTGCATTTTCTCTCAAGCTTACAGCGAGTGGTGCCTGCGTGAGGATGACATCTCTGACTCTGTGTATCAGTATGTGTCACTCAGCATCTAAAGCTTGTGTACGGGTTTTTTTTTTTTTTTTGGTCACACAATCCTCCTGTTTGTGGCATTTGCTCCAGTATCCAGAACTCTCTCAGCCAGACTTAGAGGGGCCACATGGCTGAATCCCTTACCTGGAATGTCATCTTTATTTCACTGCCTTCATTAAAATATTAATTTAGAGTACAGTATCTAATACCTATGGAATTAGATACTACCTATAATTGTATAATATATTCAGTTGCATCCAGGTTTGCACGATACAGGGCATTAATATTGGATTCCACTAACAGCACTTCCATTAGCTTGCTCAACCAATATGAGATATAGATGAGCTGGGAAGCATAACTATCCGCCAGAACTGCCAAAACAGTCATTAGAAGCTCCATTGGGATGGACAAAGCCTTTTTCACAGTGATATACTGATTAAATTTTGTTCTATGGTTTATTTGCATCAAGGTTAGATCACTATCATCTGTGAAGCGGATTATCTAACACCTTCTTTGAAAGGTCATTTCCAGTGAGCAAAACACGCATCTTTAGTATTTTGTGGGAACCCCTCTCAGAGAACTTGGGTGTTTTTTGTTTTTGTTTTTTAAATATTTTGGGGGCTTTGGGAATCTTTTTCTTTCTTCTTTCTCCAGGTTATGACATCATAGATATTTGAGATAGATTTCTGTTTATCTGCAAATAAAATTTTGAACACTCTTCAGTAATGTTCTTTTATATTTGCAGCAGAATAATGTAGCCAGAAAAGAGTGGTATATTAATGAAACAAACCTGGCTGTTGAAATAGAAAGCTGCCTTCTTTCCCTTGGCTAGCATAATCATGATGCATTCTGCGGGGTGATGAAGGACCTACGTGACCGACTCCTTTTGACTTGGTGGCACTTGGCTTGGCTAATAGTATAGACACATCCTGTAGAATAGCGGTGCTGGGTTTGCCTCCAAAGTACTGTGTGGCATTAGAAAAAAAAAGCAGACAACCATAATCTTATTTATGTTTCAATCAAAATCATTTACTGCTGTAAAAGTTATTAAAGAATAATTAAGTTACTAAGATCAACATGTAGCTGGAACCTTTAGTGAGAGGTCAGTCAGTGGGAGCTGACTCCACAGGCCAAGTAAAGGCAGTAGGGAATTCCAAAATCCCACATGCCTTCTCTTCTTGCTTTAATTCCTGGATTCTAAGGACAAATTGCATTGAGGTATGGCATATTTTCTGCCGAAATGGAGAAAATTGTTGACTGTAATTATGTTATTTAATTGAAATTATAAGTGGTTGAGGCCACACAGTTGAAAGCATCCTTTCTAATATATGGGTAATGTTTTGAAATGAGTGGTCATGGATTGGTGACATTTGAAAGGCAGGCATTTAGGTATTTTTGGAAAACTCAGATTATTTCTCTTAAATGATTAGTGGGCAAAAATATGTTTTCTAGTAGCAGTTTTTTTTTTCTTCTTTCTTTTGGTGTGTTCGTCTTAACTAGATACACATGAATATGCTGTGTGTGTGTGTATATATGCATGTACATGCTTGTGTATAAATGTATGTATACATTTTATACAGGTGCATGTATAAAATGTATGTTTCTATAGATACCGACTCCTAAAGACCAATTTGTAATGTGAAAAAGCAGAGAAACAACAGGTATATCTCTGACATTAAATTGTGACTACACAGTGTGATTATTTAAAACTCACTGAATGTTAGAGATTTAAGTACAGCCCAAGGTGAAAAACTCCATGGATGTTTGTGCTATGCCAAGTTCTTTTTGGAGTCACTGGAGATACAATAGCACTACCTCCCCATGAGTGAGTTCTTAATTACTGATGAATGCAATTCATTTTAATTGTTATTATAGCAACATAACATTTAACTGTCTCCTGTTTAGTCAGTGTCCCCTGGAACAGGCGGTGTCTCCTGTCAGCTTGAGGACAGGTAGAAGGCACAGCAGGCGTCTGATTGAGCCAGTTATTCATTTGCTGAGTGTTTGTGTTTATGCAAAGGGGCCTCTTCCTGCATATTTAATCTAGAGTAAGGCAGTGGCTTTTGTTGTGTTTAGCCCACATACCTTCAGTCCTTCCTCACACGGCCGCCAGCCCGGGAGCCTGAGAGCCAGCAGGCTTCCTACTGCTTATAGTTTCTCTCTGACAAACTCAACTTTCTTCCGTTGTGGAAGAATTGCCTCTTCTCTGCCCCCCAGGCTTTACCTCCTCATCATGAATCGGTAAGTGTGTGCAAAGTCAAGGCTGATACTTTGGTTTCTTTACTACAGTGTAGAGGCTACTTTGCTGCCCTTCTGGGCCCCTCATGAATGTTCCCAAGCCTCGTCGTCAGTCGCTGGCTGCAGTGAAATAGACAAGTACAGGTGCTCTTAGGGAGTGGGGCCGAAGTGGGGTCTGGCAGAGAGAGGATCTCGGGGATTGGGAAAAAGAGAAAAAGAAGGGAAGTTGAGAGAAGGAGAGAGCAGCTTTATTATTCTTTGTCCTAACAAATCCTGTTTTGTAACTATCCTGCAGATAATGCTGCCATTGTTTGTTAAAAGCCTTCAAACTGTGCACGACTGAACTGTTAAGAAAGCGGGCGAAACTCCGCTGCCGAGTCGTCTCTTCCCGGGCCAGGTCCTCCCCAAAGGTCTGTGCCGGAATAGGAAGGGATTTCTTCCGTGGAAATTGAATCGTCTCTTCATTGATATTAATAGCACACTAGAGATGTTGGCCATGATGCTCAGAGAGGCGGTAGGGAGGGAAGGAAATCTGATCTGGCTGGGGGTTGGGGGGGTTTGGAAATGACAGCCTCTTAGCCCCTCAGTGGCGGAGATGTCCATCCAGACTCAGCCAGCATAATGGCATCCTGGCTTAACTGTTTACTCTAGGAATTTTAATCTTGAGCTGTTTGTTTTACTATCTGGCTCTTGCTATTTTTTGTTCTTGTACTGTCTTCAGAAAGCACCACATTCAACCTCTAATCCAGTCTTTTGAAAAAGTGAGTTAAATAAAGAAAAAAACAGAGAGAGAGACTCAGGGAACTGAATGCATTGTGCCCTTGGATCATTCTGGGGTGAGGTCGTAGAATTCTGTTTTCTTGTGGAGGGCAGAGCGATGTAACTTCAAAACAAGAGTTGCTGCAATTAAGAAGGGAGAAGCAGCCAAGCAAGCTATGTCCGATGTAGAGATGTTTTCAAGGACTGGACGTTGTGCTCCGGGTCTAAAAGAAGGAGTTTTTATTACCAGTTAACTGTTGCCTCTGTTTGAGTAACTCTTTTCAACAGAAGAGTGTGCTGTTCCCCTGCAGGTTGGAAACTGAGAATTTAAATAAAATTTCATCAACCTTATTAAAATATGTAGGGACTTGGGTCTTCTTGGGTACAAATCAGTCTAGGGACTCAGAAGCATTTATTAACAGTGAGGCTGCTGAAGGTTTTTAATAATAAAATTACAAATACTCGATCTAATTGTAAGTATATGACTTTTATACTCAGATTTTAAGGGGAAAAATACTTTTTTTTTCTTGAGGAAAAGTAACTCCATCAGAGCACCTTCTGTGATTAGCGCTATTGTATTCTTAAATTTTGATTGATAGAGATAATAGTTTTCACTTAAAAATACAGACAGGTACTTTAACTTTCCATGACAATAGCTATTTGCATTTCTTTTATCTTTTTGTTTAACATTTGTGGGGGTTGGGATGGATTTGATTATTAACTCTTATTGCACACTAAAGGTAAATCTAAAACAAAGGCTTTGTTAGCGCTTCAAAGGGAAAACAGCAAATATTGTTTTAAGGGTTCAGCATTTAAAGGCTTTTAAAGGATACCTATAAAGTATTTTCACATGACCATGACCAGGGTTTTACTGGGCTGTGAGGTAAGCGAGTCAAGCCCTGGTTTCCAATGAAATGGGCTGACTTGGAGTTTTGGGGGGCTGCCGGCCTGAAGTCGTTCCACGTTCAGGCTTTGTGCTGGCAGTGACTGCACCACATGGCTTGCTTATTTATAGTATTTGAGATCTGTGCTTACTAGAATGGACCCCAGAGCTAGGCATTGTGAATTTGGTGAGGATCCCAGAAGGTGAGGAGAAAGGAAGCAAAACTGTTACTCACAAGGACAGGAGGGGAAACTGGGGAATGAGAACCCCAAAGTAATAGATTTTGTTGATAGAGAGAAGAACAAGAAATGTAGCAGTTGTAAATAGAAAGCCTGGGTCGTGGCCAAAGTCTTTCTGGAGGCAGAGGCCTGGGCTGCACACCAGTTTTGTTTTGGGTTTTTTTTTCCTTCTTTCCTCTCCTCCTTCCTTTTCTTTTCCTATAATTTTTTTCTCTTTTTCCTCCTTTCCTTCTTTGTTCCTCCTTCTCTCTATTTCCTTCTTTTCATTCCTTCTTTATTGCCTTCTTTCATCCCCTCTTTCTTTCCTTCCCTACTTTGTTTTTTTGTAAACCTTAGTATTTTAAGTTACTAGGGCATAGAAGAAAACCCTGGTTGCATAGTGGTTGAGGACTACAGCTGCTAGCTAAAAGGGGTCAGCAGTTAGAATCCACCAGCTGCTCCTTAGAAACCCTATGGGGCAGTTCTCCTCTGTCCTTGAGGGTCGTTATGAGTTGGAATTGACTCAGCAGCAGTGGATTTGGTTTTGTTTGGTTTTAAGGTAGAGAAGAAACACGTTGGGGTTGATGTCTGAGTGAGTGTTCTTGTTTTGGGTACAGAAAATAAAGTGACCCTTGCACTAGCATTTTTTCAGCTACTAAATGCACATTGATATCCTTCTGTTCTTCCAAGAAATCACTGAAAAACAAGACTTAAAAGCCGACACAAGGTAAGATGTGCTATTTAAAGAGGCACCAGTCTCTTGGAAATTAGCCCATTTGGACCTTCTGTTTCCTCAAAGGAAAAATAAGTCATTCAAATGGAAGATTTGGGAGACTGGAAGTTCGAACCATGTTTCTGGACTTCCAGAAAAAGAGTGTCACGGCTGGAGATGATGTACCAAACCACTGCCCTGTGCTGTGGCCTAAAGGACTGGCTTTGCACGTGGTCTGCAGCACTGTGCATAGTAGGTTCTAGGCTAGCATTCATGGCACTGAAGGTTGGGATGAAATAGGTTTGCCATCCTTCACAATCCCTTGTATAATTGTATAAAATGAGTATAAGGCAAAATTTTGGTGTGCATCATTTCCTTTAGCTGCCGTGAAGGAAAAGGGAGAAATAATTTTAAAAGGAAAAATAGACTGTGGATTATTCGTTTTCACACTCTGCATTTATCTAGTACTGATTTCCAAGTAGGACATCACAGTTGGCACTATATGTTATGTATCATGCAGATTGTATTAGGGTAAAATATACCCACAGAAAGCATAACGCTGAAGTATCGTAATAACATAAGGGTTATATGGAATGACTTACAGTTTACGAGGTAGGTTGGGGAGCTGGAGGAAGAGGAAGGTACATTAAACTTACTCCTTAGAGGTTACACCTGAAGTTTGACATCTTGGTCGGGGTCACGGAGGTCATCCTGTGCTTCCAGTAGATGATACTTCAGAATCAGTAGTGAAAACGCTATGAAACAATTCTGGTGTTCACACAACGATCACTAGGACATAGAATTATGATATAAAGGAAAAGGAGGTAATTTCTTTTTATCATATCCTTGGCTCACCTTTTGAAACCTAAAACCAGTAGGAAAATTAAAAGATAAAAAAGAGAAAATGAAAAAAAAATGTAATTTATGTGATAACAGCATTTTTCAAAAAGAACGTAAATGGGCTAGAGGGGAACATATTTTATCTTTTATTTTTCTATTTAAAAGAAAGCCTTAAAAGCCTTATATGATCAGTTGGTTTGGGTATATACCACCAGTAAGCACTTAGGTAAATAATTGAAATAGAAAGATTTAATAGACTGGATAAAATAGAGATACAATTAGGAAAGTTTTTGTGCTGTAAAAGAAAAAGTAATGCAGATTTTTCTCCTAGTTGTTGGTTTTTGAGCCTTGTAAGTTATGGTAATGATGCAAACTGAGGCCCTAGTAGTACCCACTAATTTTCTTGTCTATTACATTGGCACGGATGGCAAACAGCTGTTGAACTGTTAATCTTCTTGAAGCAAAGCTAGAAAATATCTTTCAGATTACTTTGCTGATGTATACTTTTTCAAACAATGAAATTCAACAGAAGTAAATTAATGAGTGGTCAAACATTCATATTTGTTAAAATTTATAGAACTTTGAAATAAAGAAAAAGAAATCTTCATCCCACGGGCAGATTTTTATACCTAAGTAAAAGTTAAATGCAGCAATTTTTTTTATTGCTTTAGTAGTCGTAAGTTTGGAAGTCAATTGTATAATTCAATTATTATTAATTCTTATTTTTTTGCCAGCAAGTAAAAATAACACTTTTAAAAGTTTTGAGGGTGAATCAGCTTGTTTTTGCTCTGTGTTTGCTGTCATACTGTATTGGACAGGTGAGTGACGGGCATGATCCAGTACTTACTTGCAAATGTTCTAGAGGTGTAAACACAGTGCTAGAGGTAACTTTATTTAAAGTAGGCATTTTGGATTTTTAAAAATTAAATTTTGATAAGGTCTAATTGTTTGCCAGGCCTATATGATAGCAAATCTCATCTGAATTGCAAAGTCTAATACTATAGGTCTGACTGCCAAACATGCAAAAATAGACACAGCTCAACAGATAAACATGAAAATTAGTTTGGAGTTCATGCATTGGAGAATGTCTCAAGTAAAATGGGGGGAGAAAGGGCAGTCTCGCTTTGAGCTGAGTAGGGTTTGCCCAATTTCACTTACTTTATTACATTTAGGATTTGATGACTGGTGGAGCTGAAAATTTCTGGAGTAAATAGCATGTCCGTACTGTGTGTCTTCTGAGCTGCTATTTGTGGGGAGTAGCGCTGCTTTACAGAGCTTGCTCTGCCTTGATTTCTGCAGCACATGACCATCATTTCTTTATGTTTTTCTTTCTTATCATCGTTTGCCCTGTAGCAGAGTTCTCACCCCTAGAGAAACCAATCCTGGGGACACACAGCAGTAAAGCACACAGTTTTCATTTTCAATTTGAATTGTTTTGTGTAAAAACAAAAAGGTTTTGGGCAGGTTGCAAAATAGTGATGTTTAAGTCCCAGAGCTAGGGTTTTCCCCCACCCAAATGGTGAACATTTATGGTGAAAACCTCCAATTTCCTCTTACAGTAAACATGAAAATGATGATTTCACTCAGAGCCTACATTTTTTTTCCAATCTTAATGGCAAGAATCTGCATACACTTGCTTGTGGAAATGTCATAAATTGGCCTCGGATCAATTCCTCAAAGATAGTACTCACCAAAGTGGCACGTTCAGATTTTTAGCCCCGGTGAAATACAGTTTGACTCTTCTCGGTGATATTTGCCTTTGCACGTTCAGGGCAGACAGTGGCAGGATAAGCAGAGAGAAAGATTCTGTATAAAATTAAAACCACTTCATTACATGTTATTCTGAAGAGTGAGCAGACAGATATTAATGTTTCAGGAAAAACGATGATATAATTTCACCATGTTAAAAAAAAATTGTATGAGCATTTGGTCAATGGATGTGGAATGAATCCTGCACCCTGTTAGTAACTTGATCCAAATTAATAAACAAATGTTTTTCTTTTCACTTGTGCCATATGTTGGTCCCAGTTACTTGGGCAGAAAGAGGCAGCTTGTAATGTTTCTTAAAGGATTACACACTGTTTTGCATAAGGGAGTATGCAGATGCTGGAGTGGATGTGGGATCAAAACATGTGCCATACTTTCTTTGTGTTGTAGGAAGCTTGATTTCAGTTGTTTATTTCTTCTGACATGAACCCTTTTTATTTCACTTGGTAGACCTGGGAGGTATAGGCAAGTGAAAAAACATACTGTGAGCAGCTTTCACCAGCCGTTAACCCTTCTCCGTAAACTCAAAATTGTGGTGCTTTTATTCATTTTGAAAGGTCCACAGTGGCAGAAAGCATCTTGTCTACAACAACTCTCTTCTGAAGGGGAAAAACAAGCCTCCGCTTTAATGAAATTAGAGACGGTGTGGATGCTAACCAAACAGACACGTTCAAGTAGCAGTCTGGTTTCCAGAAACCAGGGCCTATGAGTCACATGTTATTCCACATGAAAATAAAATCGATAGACGATGAGAGCAAGTTCGCGTGCGGAACTTGAAATGTCTCACCTGTAGTTTTCCCAGCCCAGCTGATGTTATTGTCCTGAAGAACTCGACAGCATTTGGTCTAGAAAGTAGGGGTCTTGGGGCTTGTTTTTATTAACTCTGAAAGTCTTTTGCCCTGAGATAGACTTGAGTTCCTTTGTTGTTCTGCTGTGCCTGTCCCAGGCAGAAGTGGCTGCTACTTCTCTTGACATTCAGACGTTCTCTTTTGTTTCCAGGGTGAGACGTGACCTTTTGAGGTGACTATAACTGAAGATTGCTTTTCAGAAGCCAAAAAAGGTAAATGCTGCAAGTATGATGAGTGGAATTGAATCTGGGACTGGATCATCTTGTCTTCTAGGCATTTTAATGCAGCTGTGTGAGTGTGTGTGTTTTCTTTATATTTGTCAAATGGACATGTATTCATTTGTGTGTAAGTATGCTATGTCAGGAACCCTATATTTTGGGGGTCTTGAAAAGAAAGAGTGCCCTAAAGAGATGACCCACAGATACACATTTTTTCTCTCCAAATAATAGCAAATTTTCCCTTCCCTTTTTAAGATAAACTTTTATTTGGGCAAGGGGGGTAGGGGTGTTGACTTGGTAGGTTTAAAGTTAGAAAGAACATTTACATCACAGAGGTGGTGATTCATAAAATTAACTGCTGCAAACCAGAGTACCACATGTCAGTGTTCCGTGCTGAAGTGGTGTCATCCAATTGATGTTCATCTGGCGACTTTATAATCACCTTCTTTCAGAAATTAATAGTGAGGCTCCATGGCAACCCGCCACATTGATAGAACTGCTGAGCGGCGTGGGGCTGATCCCTGTGATGTCAGTGCTGGGCTGCCTTGTTCTCTTGACCTTGCGTAAAAACCGAATGAATGTTTGATTTTAAAATTAGAACTTTTCAGAGAGACTAATGTAGCTTGATGGATTAAAGCTAAATTTAATTTTCTCAAATTCACTTTACGGGGCGAGGGGACGGGGGGCACGCCGAAAAAGCATTCCAGTTAAAACCGTTGTGGATTTTGTCTGTTGACTCCATTTTAAAAGTGTCCGTCTTGTGAAGGCAGTGGTCCCGTTGTCCGGGTTAATCTTCCAGTTCATTTAAAGATCTGCTGCTTCTTCAATAATATAGCATCTTCATTTTATTTTTGAAGTTTGGCCTTTTAATAGTTTCTTCTGGTTTAATAGATTTCTATCTATTTTAAAACTGTGACAGCAGTCAGAGTTAAACAAAGCCTTTGCCCAGATTTAATTAAATTAAACTTTGTATATTTATAAGATATTATCTTTACTATTTAGTTGGAAAGGCTTTGGGGGGGAACTTTTATGTGGTGATTGTTAAATCAGTGTTTTTTTTCTTCCTCCCAGTTTTATTTTTAATGACACCCAGGGTTTTTGTGTTCTAGAACGTGTTATAAAGGTATGAATTTGTTTTCACAAGTACATTCTGGTACATTTGATTTGAGCCAAAAAAATCAGACTTGCCTAATTTCACCATATCATGTTGTTTAAATTAAAATTCCCATGAAGCACCTGATTGCCCTCCAAAGACAGATTGTCCCTTGGTGATGGACAGCGTCTAAGGAGTTGACCACCGTGAGTGTTGATGTCATTAGGTCACAGCAGGGCTTTTGGCAGAGCATTTCTGTTTGCTGCGACTCACTCTTCTAGTCTTAAAACTCAAAGGGTTAGCTTATATCAGAGGTTGGCAAACTCTTTCTGTAGAGAGCCAGATAGCAAGTTTTTTGTGCTTTGTGATTGAGTGTTTGTTGCTGCTAGTCAGCTGAGATAGGATTTGCCTACTTCTGGTCCTTGTGGCCTAGTGGTTAAGTCCTAAAGCTGCTAACCAGAAGGTTGGCAGTTCAGATCTTCCGGGTGCTCCTTGGGAACTGTGGGGCAGTTCTGCTCTGTCTGTAGGGTTCCTGTGAGTGGGAATTGACTTGACAGTGGTAGGTTTGGGTTTGGGTTGGTCTCTGTGACCTCTCAGGGTCAGCTCAGGCCAAGATGCTCTGCGTTTTAATCCTTGCCAGGTGCTTAGCGGGCTGTTACCAAAGTTCCCAGGTAAAGCTAATAATTATGAATAGGTTTTCATTGCTTTTTTTTTTCTTGTGAGGTTTTTATAATGACTTATGATGTCAAAATAGACATGTTTGTGTGTAGTGTGAGTTTTTCCAATTCACAGTCATTGATCTGAGTTAAAAATACCATGCATCAGCAGTGTCTTTGGAAAATAGAAATTTCCAGGAACATATTGAGGCATTTATGGTATTCATTCTGTGACTGCCATCAATGTCTGCTTAAATTTCATTTGGTTCTCTAATTGTGTAGATAGAGCCAAAGGTACGCTCCTTCAGCACAGATGCTATTTTGTTCTTATAAATTTTTATTTAACTGTGTGTAGAATGTGCTCGTGGTGGTCATCTAGAGCACCAGTGTGGTCTTGAAATTGTCTGTATTTATGGCTGATTGTCATGCCTCCCTATCGGGTCCTCACTGATTGTCTCACCTGGACAATTTCTCTCTGGTTCTAGTCGTTGTTAAGAATGTGAGTGTTGAGGGCACACCACCTAGGTGTGAGTTCCTACTTCGTCTCTGTCTGGCATTGAGGAGTCTGATGAGCTGACCTATACAAAGTGTTTAACATAGTGTCCAGCAAATAGAGATTGGTCAGTCGTTTTTAACTTTCTGTGGCTAATGCTACTTATTATTACAATCTGGCTCACTGGGGTGACACTATTGAGGAATAATGTAACAGTTTGCCAGAAGCTTGGGTTGAGAGAAGTATTCCACATAAATGGAGATATTTTCTTTATAGTTACTCTCAAGGAGATACTCTGTTATGTAACATTAGAAAAGAAAAAAACCACACACAACAAGAACAGAACCCAAGCCTACTGCCACCTAGTCAATTCGCTTTCATAGTGACCCTGTAGAACACAGTAGAACTGCCCCAGAAGGTTTCCAAGAAGCAGTTGGTGGATTGAATTGCCAGAGTTTGGGTTGAGAGACAAGATTTTAACCACAGAGCCACCAAGGTGCACATACTCTTTCTCTTTATTTGTGTAATGGCTAGTATTTCTTCCCAGTGACTAAGCCTTAAACAGATAGATCTTCCTGTCCGTTGATGAATGGATGGTCAAGAGGCCAGTACCATCTTTCACACTTCAAGAGGGATGTAGATGTCAGATGCCAGGAGCTCCTCAGTAAATACCACGCACCAAGTGTGAAATCTGGGAATCATTCATGGTCAGCGTAGACGCACATAGATAGATGCCTGGAGAAGCACCGGGAAAACAAGGGGCTGTGCACATGAAAGTTCCCAGGCAAATTCAGAAAACCAGCTGAAGCCGTTCTTCAAATGGAGATTCAAAGGTCTGGAGAATCATAAATAACAGTCATCATACTTGGTAGTGATATAACAATTTCCTTCCACATAGACCAGAGCACTTTACAGAATGGGTCTGATTGACAGCATTCCTGAGAGGTAGCAGCTGATTACTATTACCCCCAGTTTACAGACTGGGAAGGGGAAGCCACAGATGTTACAGACCTTTACCCAAGGTCGTCTGAAATGTCCATCACTTCAGAAAAGAGTCACCCAGGCTTCTGAAGGACACATGTATTCATGCCTGGATTGGAACACTTAGGGCAAAGACGATGGCAAAGGCTAACGTAAGAAAGAGACCACAACCTGGAACGGCTTAAACAACATAGAAATTAGTTTCCCTCTCGTAGAACAATCTGGCCAGTCTGTCCTCTCTGGGCAGGTTACTTGCATCCTGTGTTTTTATCCCCTGAAACTTTGTCTTCATCAGCATGGTCAAAGCTAGCAACATCGGAGAAGTTCAGGGCAAGCACTTTTAAGCAAATGAGCTAAAAAATTGTAGACATCACACCCACTGACATTTAATTGGTAAGCTTGTGGTCACGTGGCAACAGCAAGCTGCAAGGGCTACTGGAAGATAGCTCTGCTGGGTGGTCTAGAGCCTTGGAAGAATTACAGATCCAGCTAAGGGGACAGTCAGGACACACTGTGAAGTAGGTTGGTGGAAATAAGGAAACCCTTAAACGGGTGAGTTAGCAATATAACCAGAGCAATGGGCTCTCACATATCAAAGACCATGAAGACAGCTCGGGAGCTGGTGATATTTCCTTCTCTTATGTGTAACATGAGTCGGAGCCGACTCGACGGCACTGGGTTTATGTGTAACATCTCCATGAATTTAGCAGACCCTACAGCAGCTAACAACTAACAGAAAACAGCTCCTTGATTGGCTTAGTTGTCCCAATCCAATAAATTTTTTCGTTCATACATACACACATGCATATATACATACCAAAATTTTTTTTACTTTTGAGTTGATTTTGACTCACAGGGACCCTGTAGTACTGAGTAGAACTGCCTCATAGGGCTTCTAAGGAGTGGCTGATGGATTCAAGCTACGACTTTTTGGGTAGCAGCCGAGCTCTTAACCACTGCATCACCAGGGCTCTGCATATATCCATCCATACATTTATCTCTTATGCGTGTGTCTGTTGTAAGTTATGTGCTAATGCTGGGATCACAGCACTAGACGAGAAAGACGTGGTCTCTTTCTGTGTACACTTTATATTCTAGGGGGAAAACAAACATAAATGATGATGATCACAAGCATTAGAAAGGACAGATGTTGGTTGCTATGAAAAAAGTATTCTGTAACAGGGAAACCATATTTAGTGTTTGTGTAGGGGATGGTCAGGGTTTGTGTGTTACAGTGTTATTTGGAAGCAGTGTTGCTTTTCTTTTACCTTTTATGCCAATCATGTTATGAATGTTGTCAGGCGTGCCAACTTTCTCATTAACAGTGGTTTTGAATACTAATTCATATACAGTACAGTTCACCCATTTAAAATATAAAGTTCAGTGGTTTCTAGGATATTCACAGAGTTTTGCAACCATCATCACAATCTCAGAATATTTTCATCATCCCAGAGAGAAACCCTTGTCCCCATTAGCAGCCACTCCCATCTCTCCTTCAGCCTAGCCCCTGGCAACCACTAATCTCCTTCTGTCTCTATGGAGTCTGCCTAATTTGGACATTTCATGTAAAGGAAATCGTACAATATGTGGTCTTTTATGACTGCCTTCTTTTATTTAACAATGTTTTCCAGGTTTATCCAAGGCATTTCCATTTTAAACTGTCTTACTACCTTGGACCATGTGAGGTCTTACTCCAAAGTTCCACTCAGTGGTGACCTGGGATAGTCTTATGAAGGGTGAAATCAAGTGGGGGAGAAATAATACTTTTCATGATGTTTCTATTTCCGTGGTACTGATTTAGCATCTCAACAGTTAAACTGTAAAATCTAAATGTTTGCATTTTAAGTTAGCTGTTTTTAAACATTGTTAACCATAATGCTAAACTAAGTTACTCTGTAAACAAGAGCTGTCTCTCTTGAATGTTAGTTGCAAAGGAAAAAAAATTTTAAATATTGATTTCCAGAGAAATATGCTCAATAGAGTTCGTTTTCCAGCAGAAGTCACTTGTTGAAATGTACATGGAGGCATATTTAGTAGTAAAGACAATATTTTCAGCAATTACCAAGTAGCCATATTTTGTGCAGTGAACAATCGCAAATACAAAGCCAAATAACAAATGGTGAAGTCCTCTTTTTACAAAACGGTGGCTTTACTGTACATCTGTCAAGGGCACAAATACCTCAACAACTCACCTTGAGCATCTTAGGACGAAGTCCTCAAATAAGATGGCATCTTAACTTACCTAAAATATAGGACATACTGTCCTTCCCTGGCAGTATGAAAACATCAGGAAGAAATGTGAAGCTTAACTGTGTGAACACAAAACTGTATCTAGTGTGTCGCTCTGGGTTCCCATTGTTTACATGTCACCTCAGCATCTAGTAATGCCCAGGACCTTAAAGGAGCAAAGGGTGTCTGAGTAATACTCTCTTTCTTGTGAGTCCATGTGCAAGACGAGGGTTGTAGTGAGACTTCTGGGCAGGGTGGACTTGGCTTTGAGGTTCATAGTGTCTTTTAAGCTCAGTTAATTTGTTAAAAGACATTTGGTGAGTTGGATTTTATGAATGTGAAATGGAGATTAATTGTTGAAGTTTTTTCTTTTGGCTCATTGTGAACTATGCGGAAGGTGTAGAGAAAAATGAAAAACATGAAGTTCTGTTCTATTCCAATTCACCCTTTTTGAAGTGTGAAAGTCATGCAGGTTTTCCTTTGAATTTTGCGTATTAGCATATACGATCCTACATATAATTAAAAGTAAGTGTTTTCTTCATTATCTGACAGTGAGGAGTTATACAATTATCTTTTAATTAAAAAATAAAATAGAATCACTGGATGGGTTCTGTTAGGAGAATGATTTTAAACAATCCTGTGAATATTTCGGTTCATGAATTAGGTAGGTGCTGTAAGCCCCGCTTTTCCCTCCTAGTCTCTTTGTTTTTCACTATATCGTTTTCCCTTTCAAGGAGTCCTAAGCAGTTACTGGAGACCAGAGGAAGAGTCTTAAAATCTATTCATTACAATTTACATACTTTACAGTATATTTAGTCCTGTGATTTACAAACTGTGGATGAAATTCCTAGGTTAAGATAACAATTTAGTAGTTTATTTCAAGAATTCTTAAAAAAATGGAATAAAATACAGTAGATTAAAAAAACATCAGAATATATCACACATAGTCATGATTTTGTGCCCATGTCTGTTTGTATGTGTGCAAGGATGTGATTCAGTAGTTAATGGAGTGTAAGGGGGATTGGTGGCTTATCAAAGAGGGAGCTATAGCTGCAAAAGGGCAGCCAGGTTAGGCCTCACTGTGAAGGAAGAGGGCATCTGAGCAGGCACTTCCTGTGTTCAGAAGAGAACAAGTTGCTCAGATGGGCCAAAGCAGAGTCTTCAAGGGGGGGAGTAGTCAGAGACCAGGGAAGGAAGTAACAAGGGCCACACTAAGGAGGGCATGAAGGCTCGTTGTATTAGTAAGATGAGAAAGCCCTTGAAGGGTTTGGAGATGCAGGAAGATCTGGCAGACAAGTTTTAAATGGATCAGTCTGAAACCTCTTCTGAAAATAGACTATGGGTAAGAAAGAGAAAGGCAAGGAGACCAGCTTCGTGGCATTGCAGTGACTAGTGGGACCAAATGATGGCTTGCCTCAGGGTGGCGATGGAGGTGGTGAGGGATGGTCGGTCACGTTTGGAGTTGATCTGAAGGTGGAGCCAGAGGATAGCCTGATGGAACAGATGTGCTGTTTGAAAGAGTTGTCTCAGGTATAATGGCACAGTTGTGTCCCAAACAATGGGATAGTATTAGCAGCGTTCACTGATCGTTTGATTGTGTGTAGAAAGGAAGACAGGAAGAAGGCTAAGGTGCTGGGCCGTGCCGCTGCTCGAAGCGTGGGCTGAAATGTGGACTGAACTGAATGACTGAGATGGGGAAGCCTGTGGTGAGGGGAACTGGGAAGACCAGGAGCTCCACTGTAAACATGTGAAGTGTGAGGTGTTTAGGATTCACCCACATGCAGATGTCAAGTGGGCATTTGGATATACTGTATAGATCCAGAAAGGCCCTACCTGGAGGTACTAATTAAGATTTATGAGACTATGGATGATATGTAAAGCCATGAAACTCGATGAAATTACCTGAGGAGCAGCTACTTAGATCAAGAAGAAAAGAGGTCGAGTGTCTCAGTTGTCTGAAGGCAGTGCCATTAAGAAGTTGGCTATCTAGAAGGAGAGGGTCAAAGTTTGGAGGAAACCTCAGTGATGGGGTGAGCAGGAGTTCCAGTGAGGAAAGTATTTAAAGGAGGAGGCAGTGTCCAGATCTGTCAGATGTGGATAAGAGGTCAAGAAAGGTGATGAGGAAGAACTGAGCATTGTGTTCGCCAAATACACATCACCGATGACCTTAATAAGAGTTAAAAATACTTGAATCTCACTCCCACAGTGTATCATGGCTTCATTAACTTCTCCATACTGAAGTTAGATGCTTTTACTTATTTGTCCAGTGGTCATACCTGCTTGGCACTCTTATTTGTTAGGATTGTCACGTTTGTCCTAGTTTTGCAGCATGGAAAATGCTGTATTGTAAGCAGACTGATTTTGTAAAGTAAGGGTCATAGTACAGCCTGTGAAAATAGATTGGAAAATAATTCATTGGCACATACAAGGATATTGTACATTTTACCCCTTTCAATACATTCTCTGATCCAGTGGTTTTGATATGAAGTTAAAATAAAAGGTAGGAGAAAAGGTGGATGTGTTTATGTCTCCACTTCGGAATATGCTATTGTAATCATATATCATACCTTGTAGCTTGGGGTGGTTAACTTAGTCTCTAGATTAGTAAAGTACTCTTTTGAGCCAGAGCCACATGGCAGTCTATCACCTTTACCTTCTACTAATAGAAGTAGTCTTTGATGGGTTCACCAGCCTTTCAAATTAACTAAGAACATCAAAGATACTGGCTTATTCAAAAAAGTCTGAAACATAATCATAATTGAACATTTTCAGAATTGCTAGGCTTGTCCCAAATCTTCAAGTGTCTAGGAAATGGTAGGTAAAATAATGAAAAGCATGTATTGTCACTAGCTGAATACTAAATACCATTAAAGGGGGGTTAGGTGAGAGAAAATCGTACTCCCTCTTTGCGGAAGATCATAAATGTGCTGCTGCTGCTTTTTTTTTTTTTTTTTTTGGGTCCCTTGAAGGAAATGGCCTCACCTAAGCAGTACAACATTTGACACGTTTCCTGACCGTCTTTGTCACATATGTATTTGTTTATACATATTTGTAATGTGTGTACTGGTTTTGATTCCTGATTTGACCCTTAAATATGTATTTTCCCAAGTTATTAATATAATACCAAAATATTATTATTCTTTTTATTGTGATTAACTCAAAGTCTACAATCTAAAGTCAGTTTGCCAGATAAAACCCCCAAACCATGTCTGTATGCATCTCTCTCTGCTCTCCTCACCCTCTAACAGCACACTCTTCTCTTCCACCTTGTATTTCTGATATCCACTCAGCCAACACCTGTCCCCTCCTCTTCACCCTCCCCTCTCTCCTCTAAAAAGGAACCAGTTGGAGGGCCTCATAGATACATAGTAGGCCAAGAAGCACACATACCACCTGTATCATTCTGTGTCCCATAGTCCAGTCCACTCATACCTCAGTGTTATTTTTAATGCTACCTTGGTGACTCAACCATTGTTGTGTTATCTGGTCCTGTAATTGTGGGTCTTCATATTCTGTACAGTTACTCAAGATTGTGAATATGTCAGTGTTGAACATCTCTAGACAGCACAGTCTCTTGAATTAGTGTTATAGAAGATGTGTTGATTTTAGGATATCACCCAGTTTCTTCCTCTACTTCATAAGTAATACTGTAACTGATTTGAGGTATCCCTGTGGAAGCCATGGTGGTATAGTGGTTATGTGATGCCGCTGCTGAACCCAGAGGTTAGCAGCTAGTTCAAGTCCACTGGGCAGTCCTTGGAAACTCTATAGGGCAGTTTCACTCTGTCCTATAGGGTTGCTTTGAGTCAGAATTGACTCGATGGCAAAAGGTTTGGTTTTGTTATTTTTGGTTCTAAGTGTATGTGTTTTCCATGACAGTGTGAGGTACAGTTCACTTTGACTTTAATTACAAAATTTCTAGATACGAAATTGCTAGGCATTTTTCTTCTCTGATCTCTGTTGTCTCTTGATATTTCCCTACTTTGCCAATTTAATTGTCAGCATGCATGATAGGAACTTTGTCCTTTTAAGGGAGAGCCATCTGTACGCACTCTCTTTTCCCATGTGTTAGTTGTTAGTGGCTGTGGAGTCATCTCTGACTCACGGTGATCCCAGATACGGCAGAGTGAAGGGCCTGGGCCTGCACCAGCTTTGTTATCTTCAGTGTCCTTGAATCCCCTGTGGCAGCCACCATGTACTTCGAGTGCCTTCCGGCCCTGTGCTGTGCTATATTCTTTTGTGATTCAGAGAGTTGTGTCATTGACTAGTTTATGGAAGATGACCAGGGCCTTCTAGCTACTCTTGCTTAGTCTGGAGGCTCCCCTAAAACCTGACCATAGTGGGTGTCCCTGATGGTATTTGAAATAACTAGTGCTAGCATCAGGCAACGTGCCAGCCATCACAGTACAACACACTGACAGAGCAACCTATTAATTTCACTGATCCCGAAGGTGTGAGTGGACTCGCCAGTGCCCGGTCTCTCCTGCTGAGGAGAACACCATCCAAACACTACTGCTCCTTTCACCATGCTGGTGGCAGCTGATTTCCGTTGGGTCAGGCCTGGCCGGTCCCAGGGACTTCTGGACCTAGTCTCTCTTCCCTGTCATCATTCCAGTTTCTCGGCTTGCACTCTAATGCTCAGGACACCTAGAGTGTCACATATAATCGATTCATTTCTTCTTTGGGGGCTTTGTCATTATATTGAAAACAGGAAGTGGCTGACTAATCTGCCATATTAGCCCAGCCCCTACAAACCATTAATTTCATTTGTTTATAACTGCATCACCAAAATTTTGTGCTGGTTGGGTTTCAGTCAGTTTATCCTCGAAAAGAAAAAACGTCTTTACAGCTTTTAGAGTATATCATTTAAGTATGTAGTTTCCTGTTCCTCAGTGGTATAATCACCAGCTGATGAAACAACATGTATTTATTGAGTTTCTGTGACATTCACTGTGTAGGTCTGAGAGGTGGAAACACTTTCTCCTCTGGGACTGTTACCCTATCTGTTCTCAAATCTCTAAATGGCCAGTCAGTGAAGTAGACTTACATTCAGAAAGGAGAGGAGAACCAGAGCCTTCCTAGTCCATGCCTGTACTGTACTGAAGATGGCACTGATATTCAGAAAAGGAAACCAGCATGCAGTGTCATTGGGTAAGTGACCATGTGCCTGTTGGCAAGCCCTAGTCTCTCGCACTCTGCCCAAATCCCTCTTTTTATGATACAGTACCACTAAAAGTAGAAATATTAAAAATCATCTTTTAAAAAATTGGATACTTGAAGTATATATTAGGCCTAAGGAAACTCAACTGTATTATTATTATTATTTTTTGCCATTGACCCTTCAGTGTTTTCACCTTTTCCTAGCTATGTGTTTACAGGTGCTTCAAAATATTTAACAAAACATTAAACTTCAAAGCATCGTCTAAAATAAGTATCACCTTTCTCTCTTCTACTTTGACTTCTCTGCCTCTAACTCTTTTCATTTTCCTCCGTTTCAATCCCAGTTGTTCTCCCCGAAGTCATGTGTTGAAGTTAGAATCTGCATGCTGGCCCATAGCTACTGTGTGGTTTTTGAATAACAATGAGTGATTGTGTAGCACAAGAATTTAAGTGTACGCTCCGTCTTTATCTGATTGATTCATAAAATGTGACATGTATTTTGCCAGGGGCTGGGCTACTTAAAAGGATGATGACGGGTTGTTGGTTGATTTTGAGATGTACACTGTCTGGTGGATTTGAGCTGCTAATGCTTTGCGGTCTTGCTCCCCCTAGCTCTAGAATAGGATTGACATTCTCTCATATTTCCTTCTATGGGATAAAATACTTAAAACCAGTGTAGATTTGTCATTGGGAAGGGTCAGATAATTTTATTAGGTAACTTCTTGTATTAGTAATAGAATATACAACAGGAAATTTTCATGAACTACTTCTTTTCTCCTGATTACATATGTAACTCCAGCTTATTCTAGGGAATTTGAAATTAGAGAAAAGTACACTAAATCCAAAATTAAAAATCATAGGACTCTAGACTCTCATAATAGAATTTCTTCTATCCTTTTTTGTTTAATGTGCATATATTTAAACTTGGAGTCATAAGGTATATACAACTATTTGTGTATAGTTTTAAAAATATATTACATAGTGAGTACTTTCTCATGTCTTGAAGTGTTTGTAAAGATACTTTGAATGCTTGCATAGTACCTCAGCATTTTGGATGTACCAACATTTGTCTAACCTTTCAGTGTTACCTCTTGATGTTGTTTTTAAGCTTTTATGTAATATTTGGTGAACTACATACCTATGCACAGATGTCTCCATTTTTTAAAGATAATTTCTAGAAGTAAAAATTACTAGGGAAAAAACATGTAATTTTTGTAAATTTTGTATGTGCCCTGCCATTTTGCTTTCCAAATGTACCAGTTTACATTCCTACTGCTCCTTGGTCAGTTAGCAATTCTCCGTTGACAGGGAGTTCCAACATTTCTTATCATCATCCAGATCATAAGAGAAAAAGGTGTGTCTTAGTCTTACATTGTTCATGTCTCTGATCACAAATGAAGTCCAGACGTTTTGCTTGTTTCTTTAGTAGGCTTTTCGTGTTTCTCCTTTTAATCATTCATAATTTTTTGAGAAGCCGAATACACCAAGGTAAAGTGTGGGAGAGGTCAGGGTGCTGGGAGGGCGGCGGGGGAACTTCTCAAGGTGGGCGACGGTGGTGTTTCACTAGTGGCTCTGGTGCTGGGATTCGGAGGTACTTGGACACTTTAGATTCATTCCTGTGTTCATCAAATAATCATTGAGTGTTTGCTTGTTGCAGACACTCTTTTAGCCACGAGGATACGTAAATGAACCAAAGAAAGCCCATGTAATGCATGCAGTGGCCCCATCTCACTGCTGTATGGTGAGGATAAAAGGGCACGTTTATAGGAAGTGCTCAGCAGAGTGAGAGTAAGCTGATGATACTACTGTATTAACTTCTACCACTGTTCTGTTATTATCAGGAGCAAAAATGAAAAACAGTGTTCAGCCGGGTCACATCTTAGTGAATCAGCGGTTGTCCGTATCTGTGAAATGGGAAGGATGAAAGTACCTGCCTTGTGTGTGTGTTGTGGAGATTATGTGAAATAAAGAATTGAGCTGGCTGAGAATTCCGGTTTGACTATCCCAGGTTGGGGCCTTGCCCTGCTACTTCTTAGCTCTGTCAACTTGAAAAAGTACTAAGTGTGTGAGAAAACACGTACTAAGTGAAACCTCCCTTTGGAGGTGGTTCAATGAATAGCTAAATTAAGAAAAAGTGCTCAGAGCAGTGTTTTCTATCCAGTGAGTGCTCAGTGACTGCTGGCACAGTTATGGTAAATATTTTTGTTATTTGCCCAGTTCGTAAGTGCTCAAGGAAGTTAATAACTTTTAATGAAATAGTTTTTAAACCTTTTTGCTAAGAAGATCTTAGTAAAAGGAAAAATTAAACAAGTAGTCTGATGCTTGTCCCTGGCCCCGAGTAGAGAAAAAAAAAAAAAAAAAAACAGCTAGAACTTTTCTTAGTGGAAAGACATGGCTTCTGATTTTTTCCTCTCCAGCTCCATTCTTATCTGGCATCGAACCCTGGAGTTACCTACAGGGGCTCTGGCTCATGTTAGGAACTTGAATCAGCCTCTTCTTTACATTGCTGTTTAGATTTGAGGGCTGTACTTGCCAAACGCTGGGTCATTGGTAGCCGGATGGCACCAGAGTTCAGTTGAGAGCTCGGGTGTCTTGCCAGCTTTTTAGTCCTAGGCCATGTGACCAAAACAGTGTTCCCAGGATTCACTGACTCAAAAGTGATCATACAGAATCTATAGCTAGACAGAGTTAAAAGGGCCTTGGACTGGTGACCCAAGCACTTCCCATTGAAGAACGTAAGTAGAAATTGCCCTGATGTCCTCTGTGTCTACTGCCAGAAAGAGAGAGTCTGAGAGAGTGTGAAAGTGTTCCACGGAGCATAGAGTGGAATCCTTGTCTACCTGTATGAAAACACAGAAGGTGCTTACCCACAGCTGAGATCTATTTTGTGGTAGCAGGAAGTTGGCAGTTGAGGTACACCTCTCAGAAATGATCTTGACCTTGACCCTCTATTATTTGGAAGAGGTATGTTTGTGCATACGTGTATGGATGTGTGCAAGCCCTTCCTCTGAAATCTCCAGAGTATTTTTTTTGACACCAATATGAGATGTGATCAGGAGGGCTTTCTTACAGATTCATTTTCTTTCTTCATTCCTTCAAAATGCAGTGAGTGGAATTCTTCTTCATGCAGTAATGCTCGTAAAAAAGTAAGCAGTAATACAAATAAAGATGACACAAACGATACTGAAAATTTACTGCACAGGATTGCAACTTGATCCTTTTAGGAGATTATTCCTTTAAATGCCTCTCTCTGGCTATTATTAGGTAGACCTACTGTCCAGCAGAAAACCCTGGTGGTATAGCGGTTAAGCGCTGTGGCTACTAACCAAAAGGTTGGCTACTAACCCACTAGGTACTTCCTGGAAACTCTGTGGGGCAGTTCTACTCTGTCCTATAGGGTTGCTGTGAGTTGACATCAACTCCAGGGCACTGGCATTGGTTTTTGGTTTACTGTCCAGCGTGGCAGCCGCTTGCCACAGGAGGCTTGTAGTGTGGCTAATTGGATTGACATGTGCTGTCACTGTGCAGGAAACCCTGGTGGTGCAGTGGTTAAGTGTTATGTCTGCTAACCAGAAAGCTAGCAGTTCAAATCTGGCAGGTGCTTCTTGGACACTTTGTAGAGCAGTTCTACTCTGCCTTGTAGTACTGCTATGAATCAGAATAGACTCAGTGGCAGTAGGTATGGTTTTGGTTTGCAATCAACACCAGATTTTGAAAGAAAAAGAGACAGATTGAAGTACCTCATCAGTAACTTTGCATGTTGCTTACTGGTGGAAATGATAAGATTTTGGAATGTATTGGATTAAATAAAATGCACCATTAAAAATAATTTTACCTGTTCCTTTTTACTCCTTAAATTGTATCTACTAGAAAACTTTAAATTACATTTGTGGCTTGCACTGTATTTCTGTTGCATAACATGTTATAGACACATCTCGGTTTTTTAGGAATAAAATCTTGCTACATTTGTTCTGCTTTTTTTAAAGTTTGAAAAAGTGTTGCCTGTCTCTGTCTATACAATTAATATGTAGCGAAATTGATATTACTTTATAGCTGTGCATGTTTCGCCGGTCTTATTTTGTTGGATATCTGAAGTTGGACACAGCATAGCTGACAAACAAGCTCCAACAGTCGTCTTGGCAAGCCTGGGGATTGTCTCCTGGGGACAAGGTTTCTCATCCTTTGCACTGTTAACATTTGGGGACAAATAATTCTTAGTTCAAATGGCTGACTGTCCTATACATTGCAAGGTGTTTGAAGCATCCCTGGCTTTATGCATTAAATGTCGACGACGTCTAGTCTTCCTCCCACCCCCATGTGTGACAATATGAAATATCCCCGACTTTGCCAAATGTCTCTGGGGGTCAAAAGCACCCCAGCTGAAAAGCAGTGACTTATGAAAAATTACCACAATTGGAAATTCTCAGTCAAAAATGTATACATGTTTGAAATTGTGATACATATTCGTATTTATATGAAGGGTAACAAAAGCCCTCCTTTAAAATACAGATGACACTGAAGGTTTTCAGAATGGGAGACCTGGGTATGTGTTATTTTACTTGCTACAGTTGTTTGTTTGAAATTAGCTGTTTTATAGGTGATGATGGAGGTAGTCTGGGTAGTTTTTCTGGGAGACCGACTTGGCAGTGGGATGCAGGCAACCCTCTTTGTGTGATACACCAGACGTCTGTGTACTCAGCAGGTGGGAGAAGATAGGAGAACATTGGAGAGAGGACCTCCTGTTCCTTTTTAGTTCATCTAGAACTTTTCTCATTATCAGATACAGGAATAATAGTAAATATTAGCAGTGATGATAGGTAACTATTGAATGTTTCATGTGTCAAGCACTGACAAAGTGCACTAATCTGTAATTTAAACTTCAGAAAAGCCTGCTTGTTAAATAGGAGCTACTGTCGCCCCAAGAGAAAGGAAGACATGTACATGGAAATGAGGTCAGCCACTCCTTCAGCCTGTCCAGGGTCATGCCGTTAGCATGTGGTATGGCCAGAATTTGACCTAGAGAATCCAGTAACCACACTTTTCATGTGTTCACTCCTCAGTGACTATTTGAACTTCTCCTGGGTGTTGGCCACTGCATCTGTTGCTGAATTTACAGTGGTGAGCCAAAGGTAATGCAACCCTAGGTCTACCTACATGGAGCTTTCAGTCTTGGGAAGGGTGATGATTAGATTGATTTGATGGCAGCTAAGGAGCTGTGGTAGCGCAGTGGTTAAGAGTTCAGCTGTGCTGCTAACCAAAGAGGTCAACAGTGGGAATCCACCAGCTGCTACTTGGAAACCCTATAGTGCAATTCTCTTCTGTCCTCTAGAGTTGCTATGCATTGGGATCCACTCCCTGGCATTGGGGCTCTTTGGAGGGGGAGTTGAATGAAGGCTAAGTAGTGAGGTTCATAGTGCTTTGGGAACTTAACAGTTGATGAATTTACCCAAAGGCTATCAGGGAAATGATTGTTAAAACAAGATCTGGAGAGAGAGAGAGAGAGAGAGAGAGAGAGAGAGAGAGAGAGAGAGAGAGAGAGAGAGAGAGAGAGAGAAGGGTAAAGGTTAAACGGAAATGAAACAAAAGGAGTGACACTTGTCCTGTGTTGGGGTGGACCGTCATATGTTGAAGGAACAGAAAGCAGGTCATTCTGGAACTTGGGAGAATGAGTGTAGTGCATGATGAGGCCAAGGATACAGGTTGAGAGCTGAATGCATGTGAATTAGGGTCTACCTCCAAAAGGGTTTTCTTGTAGGGGAGATGGTTGGAGTGGGGTGGGCTTAGGGAGTGCATGATGAATTTTTACTTTAAGTAGATTACTCTGTGAAGTGTTAAGAATGTTGGCGGCAGGGAGCAATGGACACAGAAGAATTAGTAAGGAAGGCGGTCATTCATTCTCAATGAGACTCAACAGAGCACCTGTTTCACTTATTTATTGCAGCTAACAAATGACTCTGAAACTTAGAGGCTGAAAACAACAGTCATTGGTCCATGGTTCTAGCATTTGGGCAGGGCTTAGCAGGTGACAAGTTTTCTCTGCTATACCTAGTATTGGCTGAGGTCACTCACATGACTTCCCCCTCCTGGGGCTTAACCGGGCTGGAACATCCAAAGTGGCTTCATGTGGATGTTTGGCAGGTGGTGCTCGGCATCAGCTGGGCTTCCTTGGCTCTGTGCCAGCATCTCTAGCATGATGGACTGAAGGTAGAAGAAGAAGCTGTCAAGCCTGTTCAGGCCTAGGCTCAGAACTCTAACAGCACTGTGTCCACTGTTTTGCTTTTGTCAAACAAGGTGTGATGCCTAGCTCATGTTCAAGGCTAGACTTCACTGTTGATGGGAGGAGCAGCTTGTACAAAGAAGAAAGGGAAGAATTAATGGCAACCAGGTATGGGAGCCAGCTACTCTAACTTGCTGTGTACTAGACACAGTTTGAGGCACTGAGAAGAGAGCACTGTAGAGGACAGAATGAATCTCAGTCTTAGGAGCTTATAGAGGAAGATAAGAAGCCAGTAAACTAGAACAGCATCATGTGTCGTTTGCTAGGCAGCGAAGTAACATAATGCTGTTAGCAGAGGGACTGGGAGCCCTGGTGGTTAAGCACTTGACTTCATATTGAAAAGTTGGTGGTTTGAACCCACCCAGTTGTTTTGTGGTAGAAGGACCTTGCAGACTGCTCCTTTAAAGATTAGAGCTGCAGAAATCTACAGGGCAGCTCTGTTCTGTTACATGGGGTCACTGTGAGTCAAAATTGACTTGATGCCTGAAACAACAACAACAGAGAGCAAGTGACAGGGAGGTGAGTGGCCTCTTCCAGCTGTTGGATTGTCAGGGAAAGAGACATACCAAGTGAGATGAAACAAAGGAAGCCAGGTGTGCAAGCGCATTCCTTGCAGAAGGAACAACCGGTGCAAAGTGAAATAGAGATCGTCCTGCCAGACAGAGGGACGTGCTGAGAGGCTGTTGTAGACCGGGCTAGAGACGGCTGCCACTTGAGCTGTGATGCTGATGGCAGACAGGGGAGACAGAGGAAGGAGTTCAGAGAGGTTTAAGAGTTAAAATTAGACACCAATCAATGATGCATTGAGTAAGAGCCCTAGGGGAGAAGGAACTGTTAAAGGTAACACCTGAATTTCTGACGTGGCCATCCATGGACAGAAGTTCCATTGACTGAGTGTTGTAGAATGCTGAGAAGAGGAAGATAGTGAGACTGGGCTGGACAGATCTCAGATTCTTCAGGATAAACCTACTTTCTTGTAGTTTTCTCTCCTGTAACCAGGGAGCTCAGAGATTTCTATATTATAGTAGCACAACTGCACTCAGAGGCCAACTTCTGAACTGCCCCATAGGTTCCCAAGGACCACGAGGTGGATTTAAACTTCAGCCTTCTAGTTAGCAGCTGTAGGTCTTAACTACTGCACCCCCAGGGTTTTCTCTGAACCCTGTAGTTAACTCAGAAAAACTTAAATCTTACCACGCATCTTGATATTTTGTTCAGAGAACACCATGGCTAGACATCAAAGGAAGCAATACACGATATCTTAGAAAAGAGAGTATTTGAAAGAATTTGTGGAATTTCCTTAAATGAATAAATATCTATTTGGTAATATAGCAGTTTGATTTTTTTTCTTTGAAACCATGTGCTTTTTTGTGTTTGCTGATTTCTCGAGCTTGTTAATTTGTGCCACATCGACTCATCTTTTGTGCAAATTAGCAAGGTTTAACTATAAATGAAAATGTCAAAGTTATTATATTATTTAAAATTAAAGAATAATTAGACTGGAGGAAAACAGGCTGAAAGAATGCTCCAGGATATACTAAAGATAGGAAAGGACAGGGGAAAATGAAAAAAGGGTAAGCAGGAGATAATGGAGAATATTCCTCCCAGCTCTGGGGACTTGGGGCGTGTAGTTATTATGCCACGTGGAATTTGTACAGTTTGGAACATACCTGGAAGCTGCAGTCTTATTTTCAGATATAGGTTTAAATGATTTTCAACTGATCTGTAAAATATATTCAAAAAAAGGAGCGAGGGTTGAAGCATTGTACCAGGTTAAGTGGGTTCTGCTGTAGGGGATATCAGCTGGTATTCTGGAATTACACCTCTATCTCTTTCGTTTGAAAATGTCCGCTGAAGACTTCTGATTGTTTGATCCTATCAGAAAGATAACAAAGAATGGGAAGCCAAGGTACAGACATTTTCTTTTCATTGGCAGGGTTGCTGCCTCTGTTAGTGTACAAAAACAGTGGCAAAAATTGGCTATTGCTTCTAAGGTTTATGCTCACCAGCTGATAATACTCTATGTGTGGGGCTATAACTTCCAGTGCTGTTTGTAGGAGCAAAAGCAATGACATTCCTTAAATGTCTCTCAAGATGGAATGGCTAAATTACCATCCATCCTGGAAGTTTACTGTAAAGCTGTAGACATGTATGTGATGATGTGGACACATTGCCAGTGTATGTATATATATATGTGTGTGTGTGTGTGTGTACACACACACACATATATATGTTTTAATTCTGATTAAGTGAAAGTGTACAGTCCAAATCAATTTTGCATGCCTGCCTATCTGTAGATCTTCTGCTCTCTTTGCCGTGTGACTCCACACTCCTCCTTTTCATTTTATGTTGGCCGTATCCTCTTAACAAATTTCTCCAACCTATCTCCATGCTCTTCTTTCCCATCTAGAAAGATACCAGTAGGACAGCCTGCTATAAAGGCATAGAACCATAAAGTACACCATGGGGTCACATTGTGTCCTTGAGTCTAGTCCATTTTTATCCAAAGAGTTGAACTCAGTAGTGTTTTCTGGACAGGAGCATGGCCCTGTTGTGGACTGTGCTGCAATAAATATTCGTGTGCATGTGTCTGCTCGTGTGACAGGCATTGTTTCTGTAGGATAAATTCCAAGCAGTGGGATTACTAGGTCAAATGGTATATCTATTTCCAGTATTTTAAGAAAGTGCCAGATTGCTTTCCAAAGAGGTTGTACGACCAGCAGTGTAGGAGAGTTCTAATCTCTCCACAGCCTCTTCAGCATTTGTTGCACTGTGTTTTTTGGATTATGGCCAACCTTGTTGGGATGAGACAGTGTCTCATTGTCGTTTTGATTTGGATTTCTCTGATAGCTAATGACTGTGAGCATTTCCTCATATGTCGTTTGGCTGCCTGGATGTCCTCTCTAGTGAAGTATCTGTCCATCTCCTTTACCCATCACTTAACTAGGTTATTTACCTTTTTCTTGTTGACATTTTGCAGTACCTTGTAGATTACGTTGATCAGATGTCGGTCTGACATGTAGTTGCCAAATATTTTTTCCCATTCTGTAGGTGGTGTTGTAACTCTTGATTAAGTCTTTGATGAGCAAAAGTATTTGACTCTTAGTAGTTACCACTTACCTGTTTTCTGTATCATGTTTTGTTTGTCAAATTTTGAAGTCTGTCTAAGCTGTGTATTAGAACTTGTATCATGGACCCTATTTTTTTCTTGCATCATCTTTATTGTTTTAGATTTGGTATTTAGGTCTTTGATCTATTTTGAGTTAGTTTTTGTGTAAGATGTGAGATATAGGTCTTTTTTTCAGTTTTTTGCAGATATGCAGTGTTGCCAACACCATTTGTTAGAGAGACTGTTTTTACTCCAGTTTACAATCTTAGGGCCTTTGTCAAATATCAAGTGTTCATAAGAGAATGGTGGCATCTCTGGGGTCTCAATTCTGTTCCATTGATCTGTCTGTCTCTTTCTGTACCAGTGCCCGTCTGTTTTGACTACTGTGGCAGTATAATCGTTTCTAAGGTCAGGTAGTCTGAGGCCTTGCACTGTGTTCCTCTTCTTCAGTAGTGCTTTGTTATCCAGGGTTTCTTCCCTTTCCAAACAAAGTTGGTGATGTGTTTCTCTAACATTAAAAAAAGTCACAGAGATTTGTATTGGGATTGTGTTGTATATGTAGTCATTTTGGGTAAAACAGCCATTTTCACAGTGTTAAGTTTTCCTATCCACGAGCAGGGTAATTTTCTCCATGTACGTAAGTCTCTTTTGGCATTTCTTGCAGTAAGGTCTTGTAGTTCTCACTGTTTAGGTCTCATATTTCTCTAGTTAGATTTATTGCTAGGTATTTTGTCTTTGGGGGACCTACCATAAATGATATTGATTTGGTGATTTCTTCTTGAATGATTTCTTTGTTGGTGTAAAGGAATCGTATTGACTTACTTATGTTTATATTGTGATACTTTGCTGAACTCCTCTATTAGTTCCAGTAGTTTACTTGTGGATTCTTTAGGATTCTCTGTATATCTAATCACATCATCTGCAAATAGGGAGATTTTTACTTCTTCTTTGCAAGTGTGCATGCCCTTTATTTCTTTGTGTTGTCTAATCACTGTGGCTGGACCCTCTAGTACAATGTTGAATACAAGTGGTGACAGCATACATCCTTGTCTAGTTCCCATTCTCAAGGGGAATTCTTTCAGTCTCTCACCATTCAGGGTGATGTAGGTTGTTGGCTTTGCATAGATGCCCCTTACTGCATTGAGGAGTTTGCCGTCTATTCCTATTTTGCTAAGAGTTTTTAGCGTCAGTGGATGTTGGAGTTTGTCATATGCCTTTTTGCATCAATTGACGAAATCAGGTCATTCTTATCCTTTGTTACTTATGTGGTTGATTACATTTTTTCTTATTCTGATGTACCATCCTTGCATCCCTGGTATGAATCTCACTTGGCAGTGGTGAATTATTTTTTTTGATATGCTGTTGAATTCTGTTGGGTAGGATTTCATTGAAAATTTTCTGATCTAGGTTCGTGAGTGATACTCGTCTGTAATTTTCTTTTTTTGTGGGATCTTTCCGGGATTCTGCTGGTTTCATAGAATGAATTTGGGAATATTCCATCCTTTTCTATAGTGTGAAATAGCCTCAGTAGTACTGGAGTTAACTCTTCTCTAAAAAATTTGGTAGAATTCTCTGGTGAAGCCATCTGGGCCAGGACCTTTTATGGTTGGTAGTTTTTTGATGACTTTTTCAGTGTTTTTCATTGTGGTGGGTTTATTAAGTTGTTCTACTTCTCCTTGTGATAATTTTGGTAGGTGATATGAATCTGGGAATTTGTCCATTTCCTCTAGGTTTTCAAATCTATTAGAATACAGACTTTCATAGTATTCTGTTATACTTTTGATTTCAGTTGGGTCTGTTGTGGCGTGTCCCGTCTTGTTTCTTTTTTAAGTTACTTGTTTCCTGTCCTGTTTTTCTTTTGTAAACTTAGCCAGTGGTTTATCAATTTTGTTGATCTTTTCAAAGAACCAGCTTTTGGTTTTGTTAATTTTTTCAATTGTTTGTCTATTCTCTAATGCACTTAGTTCTGCTCTAATCTTTATGATCTGTTTTCCCCTGGTGCCTGAGGGGTTCCTCTGTTGCACTCTTTCTACTTGTTCAAGCTGTAGGATTAATCCTATGGTTAGGGCCCTTTCTTTCTTCTGAATATGTGCATTTATAAAGATACACTGACCTCTGAGCACTGCTTTTGCTGTATCCCATAGTTTCTGGTAGAATGTGCTTTCATTCTCATTTGATTCTATAAATTTCTTTATTTAATGTTTGATTTCTTGTATAACCCATGGATTTTTGATCAAGGTGTTGTTTCCATGAGTTTGAATTTCTATCTATAATTTTTCTGCTATTTATTTCAACTTTTACGGCTTTTTGAGCCAAGAAGTTGCTTTGCCACCAGTGTATATTGTTAAATGACGAAATGCGTACCAAAGAAACCCCAAACCAAATGCTGTCAAGTTGATTCCGGATTCCGACTTACAGCAATCCTATAGGACAGAGAAGAATTGTCCTGTAGAGTTTCTAAGGAGTGCCTAGTAGATTCAAACTGCCAACCTTCTGGTTAGCAGCCATACCACTTAACCATTATGCCACCAGGGTTTCCAGCAAATGGGTAGAGGGGGATAAAAGAAATACAAAAACATACCACATGTGTAATTGTCCAGGCCTCTTGCCATCAAGTTAACTACAAATCATGCTGACCCCATAGGTGTCAGAGTAGAAATACATAGGGTTTTCAGTGGCTGATTTTTTTGGCAGTATATCACCAGGACTTTCCTTTAAGGTGCTGCCTCTGGTTGAACTCGAACAGTCAGCCTTCCAGTTTGCTGCCCAACACACTTTAACACCTAGGGAGTTATTGTAAGTGTGCACAATTTTTTGGGAAAGATAGATGAGAAAGTTAGTAACAGTGATTATCTTTGAAAAGGAGGCTGGTGGTTGGGGGAACAAAATCTATTCTCACTGCTACTGTATTTGTTCTGTTTGATTTCTTGTTTGTGTGTGTGTGTATATGTGTGTTTACATACATATGTATGTATTCTGTATTTCCATATATGAAAATGTCACCTATGTGAACATATTAATTGTGGAATGCTAAAATGTGGAGTGATGTTATTCCCTAAAGGGTAGTGAGGCCTCCTGAAGGACATCAGATACTAATGATTTAGATGATTTCTTTTAATTCCTTGCTTTTGGTAAATGTGAAAATCAGGTGAGATTGATAACTGATTCTAGAACTCAATGATAAGAAACAGTTGGTTCAGCTCAAATCTACTGGATCTTCCCTTCTGATTGTATGGCCTGTATCCAATGTCACACTAATTTGTTTTCTTGACTTCCACTATCTGTGTATCAACTGCAAGCCATAGAAGACTCAGCCCAAGCTAACTTAAGCCGATGGAGACTTGATTTGATTGCATAACTGAATAGGTCAGGTGTGGGCCTGGCTGGCCTCAATTTAAGCCCTAAGGCTCCATCTCTACATTTCTTTCCCTCTTCTCTCTTCTGTGTTGTCGCCATTTCTAACAGAACTCTTTCTTGGGGGCAGGTAGCTGCAGCAGCTTCATTTTCACCATCTTGGAGCTCCAAGGGCAGCCAGGAAGGTCACCCTTCATTTCCAGGCTCCCAGGCCTTCATCTGAAGGCTTTTCCTTGAGTCACCTGCTTCCCCAGGGACCTTATCAATCTTGATCCACTCAGGTGATGGACCTTGAGTGCAGATGTTGACCCAGCTCCATCTTCTGTTAACTGTTTGAAGTTCATTTAAAATGACTAGACCAGGTTACTCGCCACATGGAAGGGAAGGCAAGACTGCCAATATGTAGATCCTTCTTGATGTGCAGCGTTGGACTGAAAGGGATTGTGGGAGGGGTCATCTGTTTGTGGGAATGCTAGTGGGAGCTTTGTGAGGGGCTGGCACAGGAATTAAACCTTCTTGAAGAAATAGTCCTTCAGGCAGAGATACAGACTTATAGAATGAAAAGAGCATGATAGACACTTTTAGTTAACTTTAGGTTCTGTTGATCTGGCTTCTGGATGGCCCTTGAACTGTCTTCTAGGCTATAACCACCACCCATAACATCACCCTGGGCCAAAGTCATCTTTCAGTCCTCAGAGTCTGAGAGTGTTTTATTTCCGTGCCACTCATTTAGCACTTAGTTGTGTACTGCTTGGTTTTGTTATTTACCTCTCTGTCTCTTTTCCTGGTTTCTTGCTTGCTCATTATCTGGGCTGCACAATTAGTGCCCTATTATCAAGCAGTAGTCCCCTTGATTAGCAAAGGGATTGTGTTCCTATAACAGAGTTTGCCAAGAAAAAACATATTCCCAGGTACTGAAATAATGGAGACAGCCTGGGGCTGCGTTCAGAGAAGACTGAGGGGGGAGGGTACAGTAGGAAAACATCAGACAGCTTTTTTCCTGGATACAAGACTCTTGAACCTGACAAAGACTAGCGGATTAGGAGAGGGATGAAGAAGGGATGATGTATAGCTAAAGCTGTAAGGAGGAAGAGGTGAGAGCCTTGAGATGTGTTAGAGGTTGGAGTCGAATTCTGTTACAAGGATCAGTGACAGTTTCATATAAACCAGACATCTGAAGGAGGGACAGGGGCACATGGAAAGAAAATTGTAACTCGATTGTTAGTTGGACTTGTCTCACCATCCCAGCACCTGTGTGAACACATGGTCCAATAATAGCCCTAAGAGGCCCCTTTTTTCACCTCCCTACACAAACCCTGGTGTTGTAGTGGGTTAAGTGCTATGTCTGCTAGGTTGGCAGTTCAAGTCCGCCGGGCATTTCTTGGAAACTCTATAGGGCAGTTCTACTCTGACCTTTAGGGTCGCTCTGAGTTGGACCTGACTCAATGGCAATGGGCAGTGGACACAAACTTGAATCTTGGTGCTATTGCCATATGAGACACTTGAGATGGAGAAACTATACAAATTATGACTTCTGCTTCTTGTAGAACAGAGAGGCTAGAACTTTGAAGAGGAGGCAGATAGACACCCATGGAGGAGGCCTCTCATTAGTACTAACTTCCCTTTGCTGGCAAGGAAGGGGGCACCACTGGGGCAGTAGCACAGCCATTTCCCCTTCCCAACCATTGTACCTGGCAGCCCAAGGAAGACCATGGTCTGGTTGTGGTGGTCTCCACATCCGGAAGTAAAATAGAACCATGCTATTCCCTAGTAGTTTGGAAATGCATTCAACTTGAAAGGGTATCAGCAGGAACATTGAGAAGACTTCAGTGAGCTCCGCTGATTCCAAACTCCAGTCAAACAATGAACCAAGTAAAGTCAACATTTGATCTGGTCAGTGGAGGTGACCCTTGAGTAAGGGACAGAGCCCTGCATCCCAGTTAGGTATCAAAAACTGGCCATGGAAATATCTTTTCTTTGGCTTAACATGAGATACAGCTCAGTGGCACTAAAAGGTTGTCAGGCAGTGAGAGTAAAGCACGGAGAGAGGAATTCCTCGTTTTGAAGGGGTACACAGTACTAGAGACCTGTATGAGATGAGGAGCGTGGAGTGAGTATGGGACGCAGGCATGAACCCTTCTAGGCTTCTTCCAGTGTTAACCAAGGCCACCCTCTGCTACTTGTCCCATGTCTGTTATGTTATAAGGCCCATGGAGCAAGGATCCTAATGGTTTTGCTTACCACCATGATGTGTCCAGCACATAGCCTCCTGCGGACATGACAGTGGATCCACCCATGATCCGGAGGGCCCTGCCAAAAGGCTATTACACATACTGTTTTTCATGTGCCTCATTAAATAAATATTTCCTCCAGTGTTTTATTATCAAGGTTTTCCTCTTCATTCTCTTATAATTGGTGGCTCTGATGTACCAAAAAAGGAACAAATGAAAGAATCCTACTATTTGTGGTGTATATGATGTTGATAGATATAATACTGCCTTGTTCTGTGATTGCTTTTTGGGTGGCTGCCTTATCTTAAAGTCACTCTTAAGTCCCAATGGGTAGAGAGGCTGTCTTTTAAGACCCTTTTGATTTCCTGATTTAGAATTTCCAATAGGTGCTTTATAATTGATTATTTCCCAGTGAGACTTAAAGCTTTCCTGAGGAGAAGAACAAGGTCTTTCTTATATTTATGCATCCCCCTGCCAACACTGTACACATAGTATGTCTGGTCTTAGGGGCAGAATGGTATTACACAGTAGTTTTAACAATTCAGATACTCTGTACAGTGTTGCTGCTATAACAGTGCCTGGCTTGGGATTTAAGCCCGGTAAAAGCACATTAATGGATATGAGTATTACTCTGTAAGGTTTTTCTTTGTCTCCTTTCTATGTTTGGTACATGAACAAGCTCTGTCTCTCTCTGTGGGGAAGCAGCAGACAGCTTCAGTGATACACATGTTATATCCACATGTGGAACATAGCCCCAGAGATAATCACGCGTACCAGTGATGCATACCTTCAATCCTGGATCTGTTACACATGTGGTTCTTTTATCAAAGGAATTAAGCTTTCTTGATACATTTAAAAAATAGTACTTTTTGGCCGACTCTGGGATGAATGAGTAGGTGTTTTTGTTACTTGTCTAGATACTGGCGTTTTTGGATTAAGTTCTGTCCCTGAATTTTTGTAATTCCAAATGAAGAGTGTATTTTTTTCTTAACTGACTTTTTTTTTTCAAGTGATCCTACTGTATTTGGGGTGGTAATTGTTTCTTCTACCCCAAATGAAATAATCCTCATACTGTTGTTGTTGTTGTTTTTTTAATCAATTTCTTTATGATGTTCTGCTTAATTTCTTCTCTTTCCGTCATACATTTGTATTTGCCTAGCAGAGAGCCTCAAATGAATTTCTGCTGGAAAGAAGTATTCTTTTAATATATGGGTGCAGTGAGATTACTCTTCTTGTCCTGTACTTGGGAGGATATCACTTGCCTAATGAGATAGGAATTGATTTTTTCACCCCTTGTCATTTGAGAATAGTGAACCCCCCAAAAGAGTCAAAGATAAAATGTGACAATCCAGGAGAATTTTCAGCCATGTCACCAGCACCTTCACCCGCACTTAAAACCTGGTTGGGTTGGATTTGGGCTTATCTGTCCTGTAAGAAAACCAAGATCCACCCAGTTACAACAGCTTGGGCCCCTCTTTACTAACAAGGTTACAGGATAGTAAGTACTGTCATCTCTCTTATTTGTTAAGATGGCCCTTGCATTCATTCAAAGCAGAAATCCCTTGCATAATATTTTTATGTCTGTTTCCCTCCTGTCTGCGAAACTTTATTTGGTGTCTTGTCTCTTCTGAGGTGGGGATGACTTTTCAGGCCAAATGAGAATTTTGGAGGCAGTCACTCCCCTCTTTCAATCCTGGATCTGTAACAATTACTAAGTCCCACTGACACTTTGATTTAAAAAAAAAAAAAATTTTTTTTTTTTTTGAGATGCTCACATGTGTTGCCTTGGTCGGCCTTGTGTCTCAGACACATCATTTTTGCACATCAGTATTAACAATTCAAACACCCTGAAATGCTAATAGCACTAGTAAGCTTTTAATTCCATGGAATTTATTGCTTGCTGCATTTCCATGAATTTATAACGCTTTGATTCTTAAGAGCCCCATTTAATCAGTTTTGCCTGGCACCGAACATAATAAACAACTTGCTCGTGAAAAAGTGCCACTTGGGGGAGGCTGCTAACAAGGAAGTTAAATGCTTCTGCCACTAGCAGTTTCTTCGCTGTATTTTTCATGAGCTGTAATGTACTTTGCTCGCTTCAGAGTGGTGGTTAAACATGGTGACAAGCCGAACCATGCACCAACACTGTGAAGCCCCGACTTTCTAGGTGTTTTGGAAAAACCTCCAGAGTCAACGCTTTTGGCCTTATTACTTATTTATTTTCCTCTAGTTTAATGGCTTTTATTACCTTTTCATTATCTCTACCTTTGTCTCAGTGTATATGATTTATGGATTGGGATGGTAAAGGATATCAGTGGGCAAAAACAATCATAGGCTGTTAAGGAACATTTATTGTTTATTTGCCTGACTGTCTATAAAAGTACACATGATGGTCTTAATAGCAAAATATCAAATTATCAAGTGCTTTAAAGCAGAAAATGTCACTTGTTTCTCAAAACTGCACCAACTTTATATAATTGCCCTTTTAATTATCCCTAGTGGCCCATGAAATTTGCAAAATAGAGCATCAAAGCTTTGATTTACTTACATGTTGCACTTTGGCAGGAATCTTAATGAAGATTGTTTAGTCCTAATGCTGAGATGAAATTTGTAAATGTTTATAGTATGGGACTTAGAAGAGGGGGGTGTCCAGTAATAAAATAGAATGGATTGGTTTCCTTGGGACGTACCATATTCTTGAAAAACACTTTTTGATGTGGAATTTCGTATGTTTAATTCACCTCTAGATGATTGTCTGTTCAAGCCGAGTTCGGTGATAACTCTTTTTTCCCCTCCCTGATGATGTGATGTCATCATTTGCTTTCTTGAGGCCTTTGGGAAATAATTTATTTGTTTATTGGGAATTTTGAATGAGAGTCAGTTTCTCCTTCAGTAATTGCAGGCTATGAGATGACATTCAGAACTGAAGCTCCAAAAGCTGGTCTTTGGAAGATGATCTTTGCAGTTCAGGCAGTGGACTGATTCCTAGATGAGAGTTGCATAGCATCCCTGAAACTGACTCTGAATTGGAGGTTTCGTGGGACTGTTCTGGTCCTCTCCCTGGAGGTTTTGTGTACACTGTCATATGCCATTAAACATAAAACAAGGAGGCACTCCGATTGCCTCTCTGCCCAGAAGGGGTCTGCCTGGAGAGTGCTGCTGCTCAGTGAGTTACCATCTCTCTGTGATCAAGTCCCCTCCCAGATTTTTGTCTTCCTTTGACAGAAATGGAACTCTGGGCTACATCTTGGGTAATAAGAGAAATGGTGATATAGGACTCTGATAGAGAGACCCTGGGATTTGATTGCAGGCTGGTTTACTGGGCACAGGAAGTCTCTCAGTTCCCATTGATAGAGATATTAAATAATTCTGGTGGACACCTGTGAAATATCACTTGCTCAGCATTCTCGGGCTGACAGCACGCAGTGGTAACTGTCCATTGGGTGCGGCATGCCTCTTCACGTCTTCCTGGTCCACTGATGAGAATGTCACAAGGGACAGAATCAGGAGACTAACAGAAGTCTGTAAGATTACATCTCTTATTTCCCCTTTATCTACCTGGCTTGTCACTCGGTTAGAAGAGCAGGCATGATGGGCCTCCAGAAAACCATGGTGATTATTGCGTGGTAACTTGTTCTTCTCAAAGTGATGGTAAAACGATTGTCTCTTACGAGTAGCTCCCCACTTACTGAAGGAAGAATATGAGTTTAAAACACTAAGCTTGTTGCTTTTGAAGGGTTCCCTGTTACCCTCCTCTCCGGTCCTCTGGGATTTCTATGCCCCGTGCAGTCCCTGAAATGTCATTGTCAATTCTCTGGCACCTTAGAATATTTAGTCTGAAGTCCTTGTGACATGGTTGTATCTGACTGTGAAATTTTCTACCTCCTTCATCCAGCTGACAGCGATTTAGAAGCTGAAAACAATTTTCAAATCATTAAAAAGCAGCCATTTTAAGCAATCTCCTACCTCTGGCAACTGGAAGCAGTAAGATTTGCAGGTTCAACTTTTTTTGTCTTCCATAATCATAGCCACGCCCACCCCGCTGTTGTCTTGCACCCAAACCCTGGATCTGCCTTTTCACTTTGAGCTGCATGACCTTGTCTGTATACAGTAGTTGTTTTTTTCTGTCCTTGACATCAACAGAATGATTTCTACCTGTGTGACATTTCCATTTGCAGTTCCAGATCTGTGTGCAGTCAGCCTGCAGCCTTCCGGGTATGGTTGTGGTGTCTTTCTGTGGCCTGGCATTGAACATGGCAAGAGAATGAGCCATTTGGTTTTTTTCACTTAGTTTTCCTTCTAGATTCTTTCCCATCTGGACCTACTCTAGGTATGCTCCTTTAAACTTGTCTAATATTAAGTCCCTTTTTCACTTTTTTTTTTTGTGGTAAAGTATCTATAGCAAAACATCTGCCAATCCGGTGGCCTTTACATCATAGTTCGGTGGCCTTCATCGCATCTGGCACACCATGCAGCCATTGCTGCAGTCCTTTCCCGCAGGACGTCACCAGCATTCTTAGAAACTTAGTGCCCCTGAAGCAGTGACTCCCCCTTCTCACCCCCTTTTATGCCCTTGGTAACTGCTAATAAGCTTTGGTTTCTATATGTTTGCCTGCTTCATGTAAGTGGGATCATATAGTGTGTGTCTTTTTGCATCTAATTTATTCACTTAACATAATGTTTCAGGGTTTATCTGTGTCACAGCAAGTGTTAGAACTTTGTTTCTCTTTGTGACTGAGTAGTTTTCCGTGTGAGGATACACACAGCTTGTTTACCCTGTCATTTGCTGATGGATATTTAGGTTGTCTCCGCCTTTGGGCCATTGTGACTAGTGCTGTCATGAATGCTGTTGTACAAGTTCACGTTTTTAAAAATAGTTGTTGTGTTGTACTGTTGAGAATATACACAGCAACACATATACCAGTTCAACAATTCCTGCAGGTACAGTGGGGTGACACTGATTATCACTTCAAGTTTTGCAACCACTGTCACCCTCCTCTTGTGAGTTGTGCCTCTGCTGTTAACACACATAGATTTCTGATAGGAGGGCCACTCAGAAACCAAGAGAGATCTGGACCACTTCCATCGCATCGAGGCCCCGGGTGTCTACTAACACATAAAGCAAATCCAAAACATGTAGATGAGATTTGTGGTATATTCTCAGTGTTTATGTTAAATTAACGCTTACGTGTCTCCTTCTCTCTTCTTTTCCACGTACACACACAGTATAGTGTAGTATGATAATGTGATGCACATGATTTATTCAAAATCCTTTTTTTTTAAATTCAGGTGGCAGTTCAGTAATGGATCTAAATGGATCCGAAATGGATCTAAATGGATCCAACTTTAAAGTACTAAATTTCATCATGTGATTGTATTTCTGGGACTCAGCGAAGGTTTCACCTGATGTGGAGAGCTCCGGAAATCCGGACGTACCCCTCTGTGAAGGTGAGCTGGACCAGTGGCCATCCTGCCTTCCCACACTTCTCACATCCATTGTCACATTTCCAGGCATCACGCACATGTCTTTCTTTCCCTGCTCTGTTGCTTGTTACCCTGACTCCACATTCTTTCTTATATCCCTAACTACTTCTACACTGTCTTAAAAATTGAGGCCACCATTTGGTGGGTTTCAGACCCAGGTATTGTCCCTGCCCTCAGTGTCTTAGTCTTGGTCCAGACAACATACCAGTCTTTGCACTATAAGACCTCTTGCACTTTGACATCTTGTCCTCAACTTTTGACACTGTTATCTGTTTCCTGAGGTGTGAAAATGAGTTCCTACCTTCTGATGCCCCAAACACTACCTTTGCTGTTCTTCCCCTCCTTCTCCGTGATCTGATGAAGTTCATCTTCATGCATTTCTCATTTCACTCTCAGTTCCCTTTATACTTGATCAGCTCTTTCAGAGTCGTCCCAGCTGTTCTCGTGCTCACTCACGTTGCTGGACCTTGATGCACCCTGAACAAGCTCACAGGTTATCTGGGGAGCAGCTGGGTGGGAAACGTTAGGCTGCTCTTTCTCTGAGGCGTTACAAGGTTTCTGTTCTAGGCGCTTTGAGGGACTTAGAGAGGTATGGCTGTGTCAAGGTAACTAGATATGCATGAACTCATCACTACCCTCTTGATGTTGTCTGTTCAAGAAGGAATGTCTCTTGGAGACTTTTAGGGACTGAAGTTGAGCCGAGCTGTGAGGGACCATTCGCAGTGTGGATAGCGCATTTACCATGGGGCTTACTCTCCAGAGATTTCTGGAACTCAGAGCCATTCTTATTTTAAATTTTTGGGTCTTTTTACACAGAAGAGTCAGGAGTAACCTTTATCTTTTCTTTCTTACATCACTATGCTTTTTCTCCCATCTCTGATTTCTCACCAGGTCAGTCATGGCAAGAGCCTGGACTAGTGCTATCATATAATAAACCCATTGCCATCAAGTCAAGTCTGACTCATAGCAACCCTGTAGGACAGAGTAGAAGTGCCCCACTGGGGTTTCAAGGAGCCCCTGGTGAATTTGAATTGCTACCCTTTTGGTTAGCAGCATAGCTCTTAACCGCTATTCCACCAGGGTGTCCATCACATAATAAATGCTCAGAAAATTTGGCTGATACTGTTTCTTCTGGTCAAAGCTGTTATTCTTTTCCTTATTTTTGTTGCTGTGGTTGAGAAAATGCACCGTAGAACACATACCAGTTCAGCAGCCTCCACATGTACAACTCAGTGACATTGACTATGCTACTTGAGTTGGGCAGCATTCTCACCCCTCCTCTTCTGAGATATTCCTCCCCAATCAACACAAACCCATCATCCTGCAAGCTTCCCATCCACTCCCCCAGTAGCTGTTGTCAACTTGATCTCACACAGATAGAGCCCATAAAAGCACAGTGTTCAACCCAGTCACTCCTCGCTAGCCTAGGTAAATCATTGTCTGGCCTTAAGAAGACTCCAGGGGAACATCCTTAGTTGAAGATTTGACATTAAAGACCTTCCTAGTGCAGTAATCTCAGGGATTCATCTAGCCTCCTTGAAGTCTGTGAGAATTTGAAATTCTGTCCTGCATTTCTCCCCTTTTGATCAAGAGTCCTCTGTAAAATCTTGAATCAAATGTTTAGAACAGTAGCCAACCACCAGCCAGTTCTTCTGGTCTCATGGCAAAGGAGGCAATGACCCACACAATCCATTTCCTTCTCCCATTCCTGATTCTCTGTCTTCCTCTATTGCTCCAGGGGAATAGAGACCAATTGTTTAGCCTTGAATAGCTACTTGCAAAGTTTTAAGAGCCCAGGAACTACACAAGGAACTAACAAATAGAAGAGGATCACCTAATACTTTATTACTAAGTTTTTGTTATTTTCATTGTCATTATTATGGTTAGAGGAAAGGGAAGCAATCTCTAAATGTCCTGCAGAGAAAAGAAAAAAAAAAAGGTCCCCCCCCCCCCCCCCCCCGTCTCTCTCTCTCTCTTTGTGTCCCGTAGTTCCTCACAGGCAGAGCTAGACTTGTTCTAAAACAAGGTAGGAGCTGCAGAATCTGTAAATTGTGGAGAGAATAGATTCTGGAATTGCATGAGCATAGTTTATATCCCAGCTCAGCTTCTTTCTTGCTGTGTGATCTTGTAAAAACTACTTGACCTCTGTGAACCTCAGGGAAATTGTACCCATTTAAAAAAGGTTATTGTGAAACTTAAGTGTAATAATGAATGTAAGAGCATGTACAGCAGAGCCAGGGGCGTAGCAAGCACTCAAGTATTTATAGCTATTCCTACTGTTCAAAGGAAATCAAAGACTGTTACCACTTACTTAATGAATTTAAACGATAATTTTGTACCTCTAGCTGAACTACAGTATCATACCTGTTTAATGGACAGTTCTGTACTTGGGAACATAGAGTGGAAAGCTGATGACAATAACACTGGGAACCTCCTTGCCTTTATTACAGTGTTTAGCAAAGGAGCCAGAGAGAAGGGAGGGACAGGTGCCGAAGCAATTAGAGAATCCAGTCAGATCCCTCCCGAATGCCAGTGTTTTCAGAGTTGTTAGGACTTAAAGAACTGAACTAATGTCTCTGAAAGGCCATTCATAACTCTCTATCTTCCATGTCAAGGTTTTATATGTCTTGTATTTCTTGTCTTCATTTGACTGCATTTTAGAATTATGGATTTTTTATTTGTTGGCAGTTTACCATAAATACTGCATGGGTCAAATCGATGTGTTTTTAAAAACATTACTTTTATCTAAGCTTCCTCTAAGAGCACAACAGTATATTCTTTGTAGAAGGCATTCTGGGGCAAGCCTCCAAGGTTGATGAGCGTCACGACAAAGGCTGTAGCCAGGGTGGCTTGATCTCAGAAGCACAAATGCAGAAACTACTTTGAGTATTAAATTCTTCATAGAGCATAGATATTCAAATGGTATTACATTTTCCTACAGCAGTCTCTGGATTTACACCTCATAGTCATATTGCAAATTCATTGCCATTGAGTCAGTTTGGACTCATAGTGACCCTACAGACAGGATAGAACTGCTCTGTAGAGTTTCTAAGGAGTGCCTGGCGGATCGGAACTACTCATGTTTTGGTTAGCAGTCGTAGTACTTAACCACTGCACCACCAGAGTTTTTACGGAAGTGTTAAATTCACCAAGTGAGGATTGTTTTAGACAAATGCCTTCCCAGAACCTGGGTTTCCTTTAAGAGTGCTTAAGCTGTTTTTTATTAAATAGTTCTGCAGTGGAACTTTGAAAAGTGAGTGAACGTCCAAGGAAAAGCTTATGTGTGGAGAGGAGCTGGGTAGGTACACAGGAAACTGTCAACTGTTTAGAGTTTGTTTTTCAGACTTTCAGATTAGGTTAAGCACCTAACCATGTTTGCATAACATTCTCTATCACTTAGTAATTTATAATAGATTATTTTTGAAGCTATTCTTTTAGTGTGTTTCTATCTAGAGAGTTTGTAAATGCCTCAGGGGCCAGGGGCACTAACCTGTATGTCTGGCGTACCACGAAGGATCTGACACGTAGCAGGATTCCGTCTCCGCACTTATTGAACATTGAAGGAGTGAGCAGATGAGGATTTCTGTTTCCTAATCGCTGGGACTTTTCCGTGACTTTTTCCACATGTTTCCATAAGGATGAGTTTGGCCTCATGGAACAGAAACCTGACCTCAGCAGCGTCATTCAGGACTCCCCTAACTTTGTTTTGTAAAGAGCTTGCTGGTACTGGCCATTGTGTGCAGTGCAGGGTCTGTTGCAGCTGCTCGGCTGTCCTGTTGTAGCACAGGAGTGCCCTTGCACAGTGTTCACGTGACAGGGGTAGCTGTATTCAGTGTGGTTGCATTTACCCCGACAAGCTCCAAGTTTGGCCTGTGGTCTCAGCCAGCATTTTCAGCCCCTGGGTTAATCGTGTGGAGCGAGGGTTCTATTTATGTATTTTAAATAAAACAAGAAGTCTAGAAGCTAACCTTCTAGGACTGGTGGACCTGCTCGAGGGAGTTGTTAGGGACCAAGTGAGTGCTCGCTAGCTTTTTCATCTCCAGTCTTTGGCAGTGTCCCTTTTGTTCCCACAGCTGCTGGATGGCCCTTACTCCTGTAGGAATCAAAGAGGTGCTTCCAGGTGGGAAGGAGGTGGAAGAGCAGAGGACAAAAGGGTTTCTTCTCTCCAAGTTTTGTGTATTTTTTAAAGATGTAATCTACCTTACTGGATTCAGTTTTTTTACTTGGGAAAGAATGCTGTTCTAAGGGTGTCAGCCTGGATCTCATCAGCCTGGACTGCAGCACAGGGCCGCTTCCAGACATTAGGGAGCCTGGCAGTGTGGGTGCTCTAACAGCACCTTGCTGCCCAGACAGAACAGGGATTCTGTTGGTAAGGAAAGAAGGAAAGTGGAGGCTGGGCCAGCAACCAGTAAGGTGGGTCCCCACTTCATGTTGGAAACAGTTGCCCCTGACCGTTGTCACACCCAACATTGTGAGACAACAGCCTTCAGTTACACTTACGCTTTGTACTGAGCATAAGAAATACATGAACTCTCTAAGGCCTGCCTGTAACGTTCATAGCTCAGTCCTGCTTGTTGGCCCTGTGATCTCGGCCTCAGTTTTTTATCTTAAAACTGTGAAACAAAAGTGGTACCTGCTCCCAGAGTTGAGGAGTGAGTTTAAAAGGGTAGAGAAACATTATACAGTGTGCTGGCGTGTGGTCACCAACCAGTACACGGCACCTGTCATTATTGTCACCAGTACTATCAGTGTGCATATGATGTTTTTCTCTCTCCTTGCTCTTTCAAACACAGATAATTTATGAAGAAAGAAACACAGGGAGACAGGAGAACTGCATGTGAGTGTTTGGACTGATTTAAAGTGGATGGGAGCCTACAGGGAGTTTCTTGCTCCCATATCAGTTTCTCCAGAAAGTTAGCAGGAGGTTTACAAAAGGGCTTCAGCTTGATGACACAGCAGAGTTTGTGATAAACGACAATAAAAACTCAATTCTCAGAACTCCAGCTATGATCACACTCTCCCACAGCTATGGAAAATCTCAACTTTCATGGTTTTGTTGTTTTGTTTTAGTTTTTAAATGTATGTAAACCACTGTAAGTAGATATTCCAGGACAGAAAGTGTGACCATCAAAGCTGTTTCTAGTCTGTTGTATGCACAAGAAAAAGCTCGGTACCTTGACCTGCTTTTAACCAGTGACGGTGTCGACAGAGGTGTTTTCCTCAAGAGCCAAATCTAAACAACCGAATCAGCTCTCGTCAAGTTGAATCCAACTCATCTCAACCCTGTAGGACAGAATAGAACTACCCACCAGGGTGTCCGAGGCTCTACCACATCTTTCTCCTGTGGCGCTGCTGGTGGCTTTCAATTGCTGACCTTTTGGCTAACAGCCAAATGTTTAACCACTGTACTACTAGTGTTCCTTTTGGAAAAGTAGTTTGAGAAAGTGCTGAATTTGCTGAGATGTTAAAAAAAAAAAAAGAAGTTGCCATGAGCTTGATTCTAACATGGTGACTCCGTGTGTGTCAGAGCACAACTCCACTCCAGAGGGTTTTCAGTGGCTGATGTTTTTTAGAAGTGATCAGCCGGCCTTTCTTCTGAAGCACCTTTGGGTGGATTTAAACCACCAGTCTATGGCTAGTAGCTGAGCACGTAACTGTTTCTGCTACCTAGGGGCTCATCCTTGCTGAGATACTCCTGGTTTTGAGGGAGGCATTTATAAGGGTTTCCTTAACTTAGGTGCTGTTTTAGTCACCTGACACTGCTCTAACAGAAATGCCACATGCGGATGGCTTTAGCAAAGACTTGTGTGTTCTTATACACTCCAGTAGGCTACAATTCCAGATTCAGGGTATCTACTCCAGGGGAAGGTTTTCCCTCTGCCAGCTTCAGAGGAAAGTCCTATTGTTGCATCAGGCTCTGGTCAGGGAGCATCTGGGCACAGGAACCTCAGGTCTGAAGGAAGCACTCTGCTGCTGCTGCTGCATTCTTTTTGGTACAAGGTTCCCAGCTCTCTGCTAGCTTCCCTTTCATCTCTTGTAGGATGAAAGGATAAAAGGTGGTGCAAGCCACACTCCAGGGAAACTCTGTTTACATTGGAGCTGGGAGGTGACCTTGCACCCTTCCTAAATCCCACCGTAGTCCTCTTTAACATAATCTAGTCTACTAGATATGGACAGTAATTAGGATTTATAGCATAGGAAAATGACAAAATGGAAGACAATCACAAAACATTGGGAATCGTGTCCCAGCCAAATTCCTGAACCCATTTTTGGGGAGACACAGTTCAATCCATGACAAGATGCTTTTGGTATGTTTTGCATTTGCTTTACAAGGAAAGGCAAACCATTTTACACACAAAGCCCCGAGGCCCCCAAAGAACCAGGTCAGCAACACTGTCGCTTTCACAGTTACTCGGGATCTGCTGGGTCAGTACTTGAAAGCTAGGCCCTTGTTTAGAGACCGCGTAGAAGGTTTTCTCCTCAGGCCAGTCACTACTGAGCACCCCACTGTCATTTTTAAAATGCAGAAAGCCAAACCTCAAATTAGCAGACCCCCATGGAAAGCTGTTCCCTAAATCCATTATGTAGGTGATATGCCAGGTAGAAACAGCGGACTCTCCCATTTAGACTCCGACCCTCCCTCAGCAAGGGGACTGATTTGTTTGCCACGTTGGTTCTGTGACCACCTTTTGTGAACCTTTTAATTTAAAAGAGATAATGATTAATGATGCTTTTGATCTACTGACTTTTATTTGTTTATTTTAAAGGCAGCTTCTTTCTTTTCTACATAAATTTGATGTTGGAAATAAACTATGAGTATAGAAATTGTATTGCTTATCTATCATGGAATATGTTAGGCATATACTGACCCTCTCTCCTTTACCCTGAAGACGGGTGCCCTAAGGTTGATGGTCGTGGTGCAGTCCAGGATCAGATCTTGTTGTCTGAGCATTCAGTGTATGGTATGTAGTAGGCAGCTGGCAAATAGTTGTTGAGTGAACCAGTGGATGAATGAAATAGTAAGTGTCATGTGATAATCAGGCCTTGTGGATGACAGTTATAAAAGCATCTCTTTTTTTCCCCAAATAACTTACTTGACTAATGTTCTAGAAGCTATGAAGTTGGGCTGTGCCTTGAACCTGTGATCACCCAAATAAGATAGTTCACAGTGGAAGATCTTTCTGCCTGGTTCTCCTTGGTGATAATGTGCAGTTGTCTCATGGGATGGGGGTGGTGGTGTGGGTATCATGCCGCCCAAAGACACACCTGTTTTGGAGTCTGTGAATATTTTCCCAGTCATCCTGTGCCACTCTCCAGTAAGACAGCTCTCGTCTGCAGAGCCCGCCAACCTGTCCTTCTCTTCTGTGTGCCTCTTGTCATGGATGTGTAGATACTGGTAACTCAGAAGAGGAGAAATACTCTGTTAGTGACAGTTCTACATCAGACACTAGGAAATGTAGACTCTATTAGTTTGGTGCAACTCTGTCAAAAATAAAAATCATTTCCTGTGACTTAGCAGTTTACTCAGTTTTATGTCTTCTGTATAAACATGTGAAAGTATAAGAACTGGTCGTAGTTTTAGATTGCAGAACTGGAAACTAAGTTTTATAAATACCAGGATATTTTATTAATGTGTTTTATATTGTGTTGAAAACTTAGTGATAATTTACTAAAAGTGACATTATTTATGTAGCATTATTAAATATAGAATATAGTCTAAAACTTAATGTGCTGTAAAATAATCACTTTGAATATATGGCAGCTTTGCCAGGGATCTATATTACTTTAAAAGGTACAAATGATAGGTTGCACAGTACCCTACCCTCTTATCTTAAACAGTATTATCGGGGCTCTTTCTGTTTTACGGTAATGTGCCCCGGGGACTCCTGCTTAGCTTAATAGAACACCCAAAAGAAGGAACTGGGGAGAGTTAATGGTTTAACAAATTCCAAATTTTATTAGCAATTTGCACTTAGGAGAAAGGCAGATGTGTGTGGTTGGAAGCTCCTGGGACTAAGTGTTGGTTAGATTTCTAATCCAGGGTTTGCCCTAACTGTTCCGTCTCCTTTGTTATTTGATAAATAGAAAGGCTGGTCACATTGGAATCTCTTCAAGGTCTTTTTTGGTTTCCCAGGGTTGCTGTTACAGAATACCACCGATTGCATGGCTTATGAGAGCAGCAATTTATTGTCTCACAGTTTGTAAAGCCGCAAGTCCAAGTTAGGGTATTGCCTGTGTTGACTCCTGCGTGCTCTGAGAGAGAAGCTGTTCCATGCCTCTCTCCTGGCTTCTGGTAGTTGCTGGTGTTCCATGGATTTGCCCTGCCATCTTGCATGGTATCCTTCATCTGTCTCCTTGTCTTTGGCATGTCATCTCTTCTTTGATAAGGACGTCCGTCCTGTCAAATGAGGACCCATCCTACTGGAAAACCACTCATGTTAACTGATAGCATCCTTAAAAGCTGTGTTTCTAAAACAAAGTCATATTAGAAGATGAGGGGGAGGTGTTGAAACTTCAACATAGTTTTGGAGGGGACACAGTTAAGTTCAAAACCAGATTCTTTCCCCCTGCTAGCAGGTAGTGACTCTGGGTTTGTGAGCCATTGAAAACCTGTGGAGCAGAGTTCTACCGTGAGGCACACGGTGTGACTGTGAGTCCACGCTGATGGTAACTTACTCTAGTGCAGATACTCACACTGAGACAAAAAGAGGTGAGGAAGCTTCTGCAAGGTCACACAGTAGTGGACCTGGGCTTCTCTGCTTTCTATTAGAACGCTTTGAGTGACAAGTTCATTCCCGCATGAGACAGCTCATCCCGCTCTTAGGGTCATTGCTGGAAGGTTTCCTTGTGGCTGAAATCCACTTGAGGTTTATCAGTGATCATTCTGGACACAGATTTATTGCAGTTCAAAAAAGTAAGTTCCCAGCCTTAAAGCCCTAATCAAAGCTCTTCCTTCTTCTCCTTCTCCCTCCCACGTCCTTTCCGTTGCCAAGCCCTGTTTGCTTAACCTCTAAGATCTCTCTCCTGCTTTCTGTTCTTCTTGTCACTGCCTTCCCAGCTATCCTCCCTGTCTCTGGGCTCTCTCCACCAGCCCACCCAGTCCCTAGAGATAGCTTTGCAAAACACTGTGCTTGTTATGTCTCCTGGCTCAGCCTTCAGTAGCTGCCAGTCATCTGTAGAGTGAAGGCTTGACTCTTTAGCACAGACTTCGAGACGCTTTGCACTCTAGTCCCATTTTCTCTGTCTTCTTTTCCTGCAGCCTAGCCTTGCACAACATACCCCGCTACTTCCTGTGGGACTGAGACCAATTATTCTACCCTCTTGTCACCATGCCCTTGACCTTCTGCAGCTCATGTTATTGCTTCCTTCAGTCTTGGATGCCAGGCCTCCTCTTTTTTGCCTCTACCTATTAACATCCTACTCATCCTTCAAGACTTGGCTCAGACATCACCTCTATAAAGCCTTTTCAGTTGCACCCAGCCCGTGTGACTCACTCCTTTGTCTGGACTCCCACAAGTGTGTGTGTTTGTATTTCATTATAACCTTTGTTCCACTCTGCTCTGTGTTTTAGTTTGTTCCCTTCAGATTTGAAACCCTCAAATTCTCGCCTGGAGGTTAGAACCTTCATTTAACTTATTTTTGTATGCCCTAAAGGATATTAGGTAGATAGTGGGTACTCAACCAGCATTAAGAAACAATAATAGTGATTACCATTCTGGTGAGAGCCTAGTGTGCTGAAAGACTCCTGAGTATTTTGTGTCTATTATTGGGTTTGCTGTTGCCAACTACCTTATGAGTTAAGGGTCTGATTGTTATCCCCATTTTATAGGAGAAAACTGAGGTTCAGAAAGGTATTTAACTTGCTTGGGCTCACAGAGCTGTTAAGTGGAATGACAGCCATTTCCACTGAGGGCTGCCTCGTTCTGTAGCAATTGTTCTTTTCACCATGAGACCTGAGAAATGTGAGGTCTGAAAGTTGAGTTCGCAAACTCATCCTAGAAAAAGCGCTGCATACCTCTTTGCTGAATATTACTACGGTCACCTTCAAGGACTGTCTTTGGGAGGCCACATACCGGTGCCAGCACCTAGTCCACCCTTCAAAGCAGTTTTGGAACTCTTTCTGGAATAGCCATCAGGGCTGTTGTCGTATTACCTCTGATGTCCTGAATGTCATCACAATGTTTTCCTTTCGATATTTTCTTTATCTTCAAGTAAAGAAGAAAGTCTTGGAGGCCCAGATCAGGTGAGTAGAGAGGGTGTTCCAGTCCAGTTATTTGTCTGCTGGCTAAAAACTCCCTCATAGACAACTATGCAATTAAGTTTGCAAACTTGCCACTGTGCCACCATGTGCAATGGTCTTTCCAGAAAGAGTTCCAGAATTGCTTTGAAGGATAGACTAAGCACTGGCATCAGGGCATAGCTCCCCAAGGGGCATACTTTGAAGGTGACCATAGTGATATTCAGCACTGAGGCATATAACACTTAGAAAAATGAAGTTTGCAGACTCAATTGTCAGACCTCATATTTAATAATGTTTGCAATGGCATGTAGAAGCTTGCATTAAGAATCCACAGTCTTTCTATAAATACTCCAATGGCTCAGTTTTCTTATCTTTCCACATTCTGGAAATTTCTCCTTCAAATTTCTTCTTCATACTGACTTTCTCTCTTTGCCTATTCCGTGTCTTCTTTTTCTTATCTCTGCAAATGTGCTGTCGAGAATCCGAAAGATAATCCCTGATTTGCAGGTTTGGATGCTAGTCTCTGATGACTGTTGGCCAAGATTTTCTGCTGAATTTAGGTGCAGCCATATATATAAGACAGTAACCACAGCAAGGGGCTCAAACATGTGAAAGGTTGCAGAGACGGCACAGGAACGGACAATGTCTTATATGTCCACTGTGAGGTTGGGCTGACTTGATGACAATTAGCAACAACAATATATATAACATAGTGTGAATTATACTGAGTATGGGTGTAGAAAGCCTGCCTTTTTCCTATGAACTAGTTAAACAGGGATCTCCCCATTGTACTGATTGAGTTCTTTAGTCTCCAGCGATAGCAGTTACCTCTGTGTAACTTAAAGGGAAAGCTTGATTAGAGAAAGAGTCAGGAGCTGACAGAATCAGCCAGAAGATTGGAAGAGAATGAGCACCAAGGTAAGAAATAGGACAATTTTCAGTATATGGGCAATTCGAGTGACTTGACCAGCCCATCACTACCACTGCGGAAGTCACTGCTCTCCATACAGTTTCCTGTCCTCAGACTGGTCTGCTGAGGGGAATTGGATAGACTTGGCTTGTGTCACACACCTGCTACTCAATTGAGAGTTCCACCCTACTTGCAATAGTTGGGATAAACTGAAATTATGATAGGGTGTGTCAGTGATTCTGGATGTGGTCTCTCAAATTCAACAGATGGCCACTGTTCCTGATCTCTGCATGAATAGTGGGGTTTCTTGAAGACACAGAGCTTTGCTCTGTGACGTCTCACCTTTGCTAATTAAAGCTCTGTTCTGACTGGAACCTTGACTCCTTGTCAGGTTGTATCAGAAAACCTTTCAGCTTTGAAATACAGGAAGCTTGATAATTCTGTATTCACCTTGTGTTGCTTTTATCTAGAATTGGAGACAATGGTCAAGACGGAATATATCCCAAGATGTCTTCTCAGTGTGGAAGATCTTCTGCCAGCCAAGCCAAGTGCCATCGAGTCAGCTCTGACTCATGGCGACCCGGGGAGCCAGGGGAGAACTGACCCCCATAGTATTCAAGGAGCGCCTGCCAGCAAGTCCTAATAAAATCCAATCTCTAAAACCCATACCAAATAATAATAGAGAAGTAGAATAAATGAACAATTCATAAGATTAATATAGAGCAGAAAGGCAATCTTTTTTATTTACTTTTGTATCCTGCTTTGTGGGGGTGCTATGCAATATCATGTTCATTTGCTTTCATTACATTATTGCCTGTAGTTTTGGGGCAAGTTTACCATTTTCAAATATATAAAAAATGACTTCAGTTTTGTTTCAGACCCTGTCCCAGTTAATCTGTAATAAAGCCCAATGTGTAAGTTTCACATTTTTTACCCTAAAGAACTCATCATGCTAGAATCAGTTTTTCCAAGGAGATTCTATCAGACTTACAAGTCAAATTAGTTGAATGCTTTTCTTCTAACAAACAGAAAACCTTTGCTCTGGAAGTATCCCCAGACTGAATTGTAATAATTCAGTGTCTCTGTCTCAAGAGAGCAACCTGTAAATGGCCTGTAAATAAGAACATGTTTATTAGCCTGAAAGGAGGTTGTCAGGATGGGAGAATTTAGGAGGATTACAGTGAAGAAAGGCTATGTAATTATTGAATATAGGTTATATTTCTAAAAAAAAAATGATTTTAGGGACATAGGTTTAACCCAGTTGGCTTAGTGATTAAGTGCTGTCTGTGAACCAAAATGCTGGCTGTTGAAAGCCACTGGGTGCTCCTTTGAAACTCTGTGGAGCAGGTCTGCTCTGTCCCATAGGGTCACTGTGACTCAGAATTGACTCAACGGCAGTTTGAGTAAGTGAGGCTTAGTTCTTCCTTACTCTAAATAAAGCCAAAAAAAAAAAAAACTTTTTTTTTTTTGTTTTTGGTTTCTTGACAGTCTTTTTTTTTTAATGTGTCTGTAGTTGCATTTAACTAAATAAAGACAATGAAAGATGGATGTGGGCCTGTTCTGCAGTGCTTGGTCAGTATGCAGTGGTTATCTTATAAAGGTCTGATGTTTTTCGTTTAGGAGATGGTTGCAGTTAGGGTAAGACAGAGCCGTGCTGGACACTGGCTAGTTTGATCATTGCTTCCATTTTGATTATGCTCATGACCTAGAGTTCCAAGGTTAATTATGGGAAGATTTTGGCCATGAAGCTATGGCAAGTCTTTACATGAGTGGAAAAGGGGTGTAGTTTCTTTCAAGTGCATTTATGAGGGTTAGGTGTGATCACTGACTCACCTCTAGGTGATAGGAGGCACACTGGTTCTCCCTGTGAATAGTTCCAAATCCCTCTTTTCAACTCAATCCAAGTTGCCATGACCTTCTCAGACTGCTTGCTCACAAGTATTCTACTTTTGAGAAGCTGGGCGTTTTATCTAGTTCATAACTGGGAAGGACTTTCTCCTCCGGTAAGATATGGCAGATTTGACCGTGCGGAAGAGATGTGAATGTGAATTTGCTTTTATGCTCTGCTGTAGCAAGAGATATAGGTGAATAGAACGTTTGGGTTGAAATGGTGTTGGAATCCAATGTATAAATGACAAGAGAGAAATTTTTCAGGACTAATAGTTAAAGCCCACTCCAGTGTGAGGTTGAAATTCACCTTCTCTAGTATTTCTACACAAGATTGAGAATAAAAATGCTTATGATTGATGAAGCATTCAGTATATATCTAACTGTAAGTTGGACTAGAGGGACGTTTAAATCACCCAAATGAAAGATTGCATTATCATGAACATTAATATGTAACAGTTAAGTGTGTCATTGCTTATCATAAGTCCTGGCATTCACAGGGCTCTGTGAGACTAGCCAACCAAAAAGGAAAAACTTGGTCGCAAATGCCAGTCTACAACCTTCATGAACGAGGCCAGCCCAGGAGCCCTGACCCTTATTGAGTTATTTATTTTTGTGTGCCTAACCCATCTGTAGATTTTAGTCACATTTAAATGTGTGAGGTCTCAGAGATGTCCACGGAGGTAGTCTTACTGGGAAGAGAAAGGTGGGGTCGAAACTGGAGGGAAGAATTTATTCCCAGTGAGAAGAGGAAGTTAGGAAGGAGAAAAAAAGAACAAACAAGTTACATATTAAGGGCATGGGGGTTAGTTAAATGTTTAGATGTTTTTCATTTCTTATAGATTTGTTGCCATTTACGCAGTAGATAAATGTGCAACTTTTAACCCTTAGAAAACCAATTCAAGAAAATAGAAATTGTTCTTATATTCTATATCTTTGAAAAGGTAGTGTCTTTTCTTCAAAATTATTTTCAGATTATTTCCTCTATATAAGCAGAGAATGTTAGTGGCCCAAAAAAAAGTATAAAAAAATTACTTCTATTCTCACCACCAAGAGAAATTTGGTAAATGGAAACAGTATCCACACATGCATCATACACATACATATATAAATGTTAATGTTGGGTATATTTGTCTGTTGTTGTGATGTGCTGTCAAATCAGTTCCCAGGCCCAGCCATCCTGTAGGACACTGTGGCACTTCCTCCTAGGGTTCCCAGGCCTGTCTTCTTTCCAGAGGCAGACTGCCACATCCTTCTTCCAGAGATAGGCTGGTGGGTTGCAGCCGCTGACTTTTCACTTAGCGGCCTCACACTTAACCATTGTGCTATCAGAGCTCCTTATATTTATTTAGTTACTTATTAAAATGAGCACAAACTCATCTGTGTGAGTTTTGTTTATCTTTGTTATCTACCATAATGCCAGATGCAGTACCTTTTTAGTAGTGTGATTGTTATATTAAAAAATAAAATGCAACAGATGCATCATCGGGATTAATCTGCCAAGTTGTTTGTAGAGGGATGAGAGGTGGGGTAAACCAGGAATGAATTTATTTATTGAATTCCTAGTGTGTGTGAAGTACTGTGCTGGGCACCTTAGGATTATGTTGGAGTTTGTTGTCATTAACTCTGGTGGGGTAGTGGTTAAGTGCTATGACTGCTAACCAAAAGGTCAGCAGTTCAAATCTGCCTGGCGTCCCTTGGAAGCTGTGTACGGCAGCTCTGCTCTGTCTATAGGGTTGCTGTGAGTTGGAAGCAACTGGATGGCAGTGGGTTTAGGGCTTTTGAGGGGTTATCATTAAGTGATAATGACATCATACCTAACAATTATTGAGCATTTATTACTTTGGAAACCCTGGAGGCAGTAGTTAAGTTCTATGACTGCTAACCAAAAGTTTGGCAGTCCGAATCCACTAGGAGCTCCTTGGAAACTCTGTGGGACAGTTCTACTCTGTTCTGTAGGGTTGCTGGGAGTTGGAATTAATTCGACAGCAGAGGGTTTTAGATGAAATCTTGAATATGTATCATTTCATTTAATTCTCACCATAACATAATGAGACCAAAACCAAACCACTTGCTATCAAATTGATTCCAACTTGTATCAACCGGATAGGACAGAGGAAAACTGCTTCCGTAGAGTTTCCAAGGAGCAGTGAGTGCATTCCAACTGCCGACCTTTTTGTTAGAAGCAGCGCTCCTAACCACTGCACCACCAAAGCTCTCTGACAGGGAGATTTTTCTAGTAATCCCACATTAGAGGTGGAAACCTGAGGCTCGGAGCGATCAGGCCAGCCACTCTAGGTCACACAACCAGGTGCTAGGGAGCCAGGTTGGCTGATGGTTCTTACCTGCTTTAAGCTGCATGCCACCTTGGCATACCCTACCCTCTAGGCCTTGACCACACCAGTGTGCAGGCTGTGCCACACTGAACTGCCTCCTAGTGTCCCCATGTTATTCCTTTTTAAATAATAATAATAATAATAAGACTTTGTTATGGTTATGTGAAAATTTACAAACAAGGTCAGTTTGCCCTATCAAACCCCATACATAGACCTCTGTGTGACACCATCTGCTGTCCCAGCCCTGTGACAGCACACTTCTTCCTTCTGCTCTGTTTCCCATATTCATTTAATCTAGTCCTGTTCCCTGGTTTTCCACTCACCTCTCCCGTTACTATTTAGGAACTGCTCCAAGAGCCTCCTGTCTTACAGTCCAGTCCAATTTTTGTGTCGAAAGTTGTTTTCAGTGCTAGTTTCAGCTCTGGGGTAGGAGTGAGACCAGGGGCCGTGCCCTCGGGTGACGCTCCAGGGTGTCAGGCCATCAAGTCTGACCCTTGAACAGAATTTTAGATCTGCACCCCTATTTTTCTCCCTCTGTATCAGGGAGTGTGATGCTGTGTTTCTTTGCAAGGCAGACACTGAACATGGTCGGAGACTGGGCAGTTCTTCTGGTCTCATGCTGGTGTAAACTCTGGAACATTTGACCCCTTCTGTCTCCTGGGCTCACATTTTCCTCCTGTCTTTGAAGTCCTTTATTCTCGTCCGTTCCAGTTAGAATAAGACCAGTTGATGCTCCTTAGATGGCAGCTTGCTAGCTTTTAAGACCCCAGACGCCACTCCCTAAGTTGAGATGTAGATCATTTTTCTTAAAAAGAAAAAGCTTAGTTGTGTCTGTTGACCTAGGTGTCCCGTAAGAGCGTGGTCTCCAGGATCCCTGCTCCGACCACTGTAACCTGCAAAGGATTAGGCGGTATATAGGAAATCTTGGAGCTCTTGGTCTAGTCCAGAACTGCTGGTCTCCTTTTACTGTGTGCTGTCGCTTCCTTCTCTTAACACAGTTCCTATCTAGTATCTATCCAAATATCTATCTCCCTACCCTACCCCCAGTAACCGACGAAGATTATCTTCTATGTTTAGTCCATTTCCTGAAGCCTCATAAAAATGGTCTCATAGAATATTTGTTCTTTTGAGACTGATTTCAGTCAGCATGATGTGTTCCAGGTGACTCTGTATTGTTGTAGTGTTTCCAGAGATCACCGTTGTTCTTGATCATTTTGTAATATTCCATTGTGTGAATACACCATAGTTTGTCTATCTGTTCCTCTGTTTAAGGACACCTAGAGTGAGTCCGTCTTCTTGCCGTTGCGGACAGTGCTCAGTGAATACTGGAGTGCATGCATCTGTTCGTGTGGCAGCCCTTACTTCCCTGGGATATATTCCAAGCGGTGGGATTGCTGGATCATACGGCATTTCCATCTCTAGCTTTTTCAGAAATCACCAAACTGTTTTCCAAAGTGGTTGTACCATTTTGCATTCCCATCTTCCTGTGCTGTTCTTTCCAATTTGTGCTTCCCTTTAATACCTTCCCTTGCAGCCGATTTTCACCTGTGTTCAATACTAGGGGAACCAGCTGCAGGCATTTTACTATTCCATTTAGGGCGCGGAGACAAGGAGACTTAATTGAGCCTTTGTCTGTTTGTGTTAGAGAGCTCAGTGTTGACACCATCGCCTCCTTCACCTCTCAGGAAGCACTCACAGCCGTTGCAGGATGAGCCAAAGAATCCTTTTCAGGAACTGTGATAAGTGTCTGCACTGAGGCATAGCCTGAGTGACATGTGTAGTTCCAAGCCGAGGCTGCTGCTGCTAAGTGTTAGGACAAAAAAAATCTTTATTCCTTGGTTCCATCTGGCCAGATTTTACAGTTGAGACCATGTGTGTAACCATTTGCCTGCCGTGTGACCATGTTCTCTGTAATACCTAATAGAATAGGGCTGCTTCACCTTAAATATTGGGGTAATAGTAAAACCACTTGCCATCAAATTGGTTCTGACTCATGGCGACCCCATGTGTGTCAGAGTAGAGCTGTGTTCCATAGGGTTTTCAACAGCTGATTTTTCAGAAGTAGACTGCCAGGTCTTTCGTCCAAATAAAAGCTACCACATAGTGTTGCTCGAAGACTGGGTGAGATGATACAAGTAAACAGCTTTAGTGAAAGCTTTGAATGGAGTTGGCATACAGCACATACAAGTTGTTGCTGTTTTTATTAAGATATACTCTAAAGACTAAGAATCATTTTGTTTGCTGACAAGTTATCAGGAAACCATCTTAGATACCAGAAGAATTGGCTCATTATACTTCTTTTAGTGTGTTTCCTCAAGGAAGTGATTTTTCTCGTGCCCTTCTTAGGATTTAGGATGCATCCATAAGCATGTATGAACCTATTAGTAACAGAAAACCTGACTGACAGTGGTGGAAACCATAGGGATATTTACCCTTTACTTGCCTAGGAGCCTGAAGGTAAGCAATCGTAAGATTGGTTCAGTACCTCAGTAACACTGACGGATTGGCATCTGCATCCACCTGTTAGCTTTTCCCTCATGGCCACAATGTGGCTGCAAAAGCTCCAAGTACTACTTTCCTGCATCATTGCATTTAAAGGCAGAGTAGGGGGAGAGGGCAGGGCAATGAGAGAGGGAAAGCAGTCTTTTCACTTTATTATGGAGAAAATATCTTTTCAGGCATTTTCCATTAGGTTGGATGACTACTCTGATTGCAGAGAAAGCTGGGAAATAGAGCAGTTTGAGGAGTGGGAGGCAGGAGAGAAAATGAGTGAGATTTGGCTATTGGGTAACCTTACAGAAGTATGTACTATATGTACTTGACTGGCTAAGGTTAACTTCAAATGTAGGTTGAGCCTAGCAGAGGAGATGGCTATAAATATTATTTTCAGTACTGTTTGAAATGACAGTGCATTTCTGGATTGCCACATCAGTGCAGAAGCTGGAGTTTCTTGGGTTCGAAAGGGGGTTGGTAACTCAGATACTCTTTGTTTACTTTCTTCATCAGCAGGCTTTCTGTCATCTCAAGCTGTGTATATAGCACACACAAAATACTTTGTAGATGGTTTAGCTTCTGGCTCAAAGCCATAATCCCAGATATTTCACATGGCATTGGGTACAACTGCCACCCCCCAAATGGTTTTTGCTTTTGTGTGTGTTGACTGTGAAAGAAACATCCTGATGGTTCTGATCTGGCTACAGCATTGTGTGACTGGCTTCACAGACACTTGGTTACATCATTTATTAATCATTGTCCCTAAGCTGAAAAATTCATCATACCTTGAGCTATGGTGAAAAACTCCTCCTGAATGTGTTCAGTTTGGATTTTTGAAGGAGGGACAGAATAGTGAAGTTACTATTTTAGGGAACCTTTCTTGGTGTTACTCACGGACAAAGTGGCATCAGTTATTTGAGTTGGTAGGCCCACTGCCATTGAGCCAATTAAAACTCATAGTGACAGTATAGCACAGAGCAGAACTCCTTTACAGAGTTTCTAAGGAGTGCCTGACAGATTACAACTGCCAACCAAAAGGTTGACAGTTGTATCACTTAACCTGTACACCACCAGGGTGTCCTTGAGTTGGTAAAGCAGGGCATTTCTTCCAAGATAAACCAGTGTCTCAGAAGACATGCTTTACATGCAACATGCTGCTAAGGAAGTAGCAAGTGTATTTTCCCAAACAGTGAAAAAGATTTTTTTGCAACTAGTTTCTTAAAAAGTGCATGTGGTTCTAATCCATATGAATAGACCTCTCACCTAGATTACTAAAGTAAATCTACAATTCTGATTAAAACTATGTTTATAAAAGAGCATATACAGAAATTAGATGAAGAGATTTAAAGTAAAAATAAAATTGGAAGAAAGTCTTGACCAAACGCACTTCAAATTTTAGACTTAATCAGTTTCCATTGAGAGGAAAAGAGACTTTTATTTTAAAAATGAATGTATCGACTCTAGAACTGGGAACCACACACCCACTTGCTGAGGATCTGCATCCTATGAATATGGAAATTTGGTGATGTCTCCAAAACTGAACAGTCTAAAATATGGCAGCCACTAGGCACTGTGGCTGTTTAAATTTAAATTAATTAAAATGATATAAAATGAAGCATTCAGTTCCTCGGTTGCACTATCCGTGTATCAAGTACTTGATAGCTGTGGCATTTAGGGGACAAGGCAGTAGGTATAGGGCTTCCTGGGGAGTATTTTGTTATTGTTAGGTGTCATCGAGTGCATACTCCCCATATGACAGTGTAGCGCTGTCCCATAGGGTTTCCGGGGCTGTAATCTTTACAGAAACATGGAGCCACAGGATGGATTTGAACTGCCAACCTTTCAGTTACCAGCTGAGCACTTAACCATTATGCAACCAGGGCTCCTTCCTGGGGTTACTTAGTTAATGGTAATGTAGCTGAGGCTGGAGAAGTAAGAGGACCATGGCATTGCTGTATTGCTTCTCCTTCTTCCACTGCCTTCTCACCTTCACTTTCCCTCCCTTTAGACTGAGCGTAAGCAGCCATCTCAATCGTGAAGTCTTGAGGTGAGGTGGATTAATGCTCCATTCCAGGCCAGCAGCAGTATCTGGTTTGCCATTCTGAGCAGCAAGCGCTGGATACTGGCAGTAGGTGGATGCTGGGATGATGAACCAAAAGTCATATATTCCAGCCAGAGCCAGATTTGGATCTGCGCTCTCTAACTTAGCTTCTGTGTGGCCAAGAGAGATTGCCTCCCTCCTCTGAGCCTTGATCTCCTCTTTTGTAAAATGGAAATGATAGTAGTATATATATATCTTACAGGGTAAAGATTAAATGAGAGAGTACATGTAAAGTGATTAGTACAGTCTGTGGCACATTAAGAATAAAATAATTGATAGTTTTTATTTTCTTTTTCTTGCTGATTGTATTAATACGGTTATGATCCCGAGAAAGGCTGCGTGAGTTGATCTGGAGCCCACTCCTGCCATGGGAGAGAGACCCATCTTGGCTGGACAGAGGTGGGGCTGCAGGCCAGGCAGATGGGCAGGACTTTGTCCATTCTCCTCCAGCTTTAATGGCACTTATTCTAAAGAAACCTTTCGTGTTCACCCTATCTAGCTGTCTTCCCTCATACCTGGTTTTTCTTTTATCATCTGTTACGGGTGTCACCTTCATAAAAGGTTGAGAATTTGGGAAATAAATGTTTGTACATTTTTGCTGATTATCTGTCTGTCTAGGCTTAAAGGTAGTGTTATGCATTAAGGTTTAAGAATTAATGGCATATGATTGTTAATAACTGAATTCATGAGAATGACTGAGGATTGTCCATTGGACATGGAAAGAGGAAGCCCGGGATAAAATAGCTGTTGCATTTTGCATTCTGACTAATCTTCATTGAAACCCAGCTCTGCCAGTTACTCATGTTGTAACTTTTTGTAAATTATTTGGCCTGAATCTCCATTTGCCATATCTGTAAAATGGGAAAAATACCATAAGAATTCTATGACAAATGTCTTGTTTTTCTACTTCAGTATCCAATAAACAGTAATTTTAATAATTCTTAGAGAACCAACATAGAAGTAAAACAAAATTCTATTTTATGGATTGGTCACTTGCTCTGCTCTTCAGTCAGTATTATGCAGAGAACTTTAGCCATAAGATATGCCATGTTCAGGAGCTACATTTTTAATAATGGGTTAAATAGGTTGGCATTCTTAGAATATTTTATGTCTCCTAGAATAATTTTATAATTTATCAGGAAGATTGAGATTTTAGTAGGCTGAAGACAAGAATACATGGGCAAACCATGTATTTTTGTAGGTGTATTTTTGTAGGTGTGTCAGTGGATGTGTGTCTGTATGTGTGTGTGTAATATGCATATGTATGTGTTGATAGTGAGTACATGCGTGCATATATTGCTGTTATGTGCTGTCAAGTTGATTTCAACTTGATTTCAACCCTGTAGGACAGGGTAAACTGCCACATAGGGTTTCTTAGACTGTGTAATCTTTATAGGACAGATTACCCTAGTAGATAAGTGTTTAGCTGCTATATAAAAGGTCAGAAGTTTGAACCCACCAGCCACTCTGCAGGAGAAAGAGGTGGCAGTGTGCTTCCGTAAAGTGTTTAATATGTCTGTAATAGACCTGGGGCTGGGCTGCTTTTAGATCTCTAGCTCTCGGCTCTGTGAATTGAGAAAATGATCAGCTTACCTACCATATAGCATTTTCTTGAGGACTAAATGAGATAGTATATAACGTGCATAAAGTGAGCTGAACTGTGCCTGGCACTTATTAAGTGTTTCCTGTCGTCAGCATTACTGTTTCTAGCTTGCCTGTGGTTTCTCTCTCTCTGACTCTGAACTCCATTTGTTGATTCTTTCCCCTCCAACACTGAGACAGGGTGTTCTCTTTGGTGCTTCATGAGTTTGCCAGCATTTGAGGAAGCTCTGGAAGAGGACTCAGAAATGACAGGTTATGTGTGATGAGTGACCAGAAGACTATGAACTCCTCCACCCCGTACCCCAACACAGCTTGCTGTCAGATGCTAAAAGGGCCAGGTCTGCATCTCTGAGTCAGTCCAGCAGGGATGGGCCGGTGTGGGAGCCGCCTGCCTTGTCACTTAAATGCACAGGCACGTGTGCATAAATGTGTGTATGTCTGCATATACACACAGGTTGTTCTCTAAATCTCAAGCAGTCATGAGACTTCTGGCATGAGGACTTTACCATGCAGTCAGCTTAGGTTATACAGACAAAGATACTTTAAACTGTTGGCAATTGAAAGCCATTTTTATTATTTCTTGGAGGTAGGCAGTAAATGATAGGAAGGCATTGCTCACAGAACGCCAACAGGAAACAACAAGAACAGATCTCAGGTGAACTGGTCTCTTTGGGGCCGTGGTTAAGCATTCTCCAGCTAACTGAAAGGTCAGCAGTTCAAATCCACTAGCTGCTCCTTGGAAACTGTGGGACACCTCTACTCTGTCCTGCAGGGCTGCCAAGAGTTGGAAGTGACTTGATGAAAACGAATTTCGTTTCTCTTTTGGTTTGGTTTCTCCTACTCCAAATGAGTATCCTTCTTAGCATCATGGGAGTGGAACCTGCTTATGTATAAAGGGGAACCCGCTTACCGTTCCTGTGTTACACACGTGCTCTAAGTGTCACTGGGCGGGCACACACTGGACCAGGTGTAGCAGGTGTCTTTTTCCTGTAGCACGTGTGTCATTGGGTCAGGTAGGTGTGGTATGCGTGTATTATCTCTTTCTTTCCCCCCAGGGCTTACTGGGCCTTTGTGCTTCTGGCTGTCATCCGGCAGCTTTGGGACAACCCTGGGCCAGTGCCAGGATTAGACCAGCATTATGACAACTCTCAAGGCAAAACTATTTTATGGGCCACCTTTGTGCAGTGTATGCCCAAGCCTTTGTGGGCCAACTCTCAGTCTCCAGGGCAGGTCTCTTCTCGGCCGTAGGGGTTACAGCTCTCAGAAGAGCTGGGTCACTTGTCGATGCCAACAGCAGCCTACCTCGGCTCCTCTGCTGCTGCTTCCTCTGTCTGGGCATCTACCAGCCCAGACCCAGGCCCAGGCCCAGGCCCAGGCCCAGAAGGCGTGCCCTTCACGGGGCTCCCCGCTCCACTGGCAGTTCCCTGCAGGGGTGTGCCCAGCTCTGCTCCATGGGCCAGCGCTCTCCCCACTGCCTGTCTGACTGCTGCCTACTGCTGGCCTCGTGGCTTCCATTACTTGTGCTCCACCAGTCCTCCCTGCTGCTGGGCCCCTGCTGGGCCTCTTGCCACCAGCTTTCCCACTGGCCCCCACTAGGCCTCTTCTGTGTTACCAGTTTAGTGCTATAGCCCTTTTTATTGACCTGTGTTACAGCTCTTTTATTTGGGCCTAGGAGGTTCTCAGTACAGGAACTCTGCGTTGAAAGGACATGCTCCTCTCCACGCTCTGGTTGATCAGCAGATCCCCCCTAAACCTCTATGAGATCAACCACTTACATAGGAAAACTGCTTGTCTATTTCAAGGCGTGGCTTTCCTAGTGAAATGTAAATGGATCAATCCCTTAGGCAGATCATAGACCTACCATATCTACTGGGTGGCTTGCAAGTCACCTAGGTGGATAGCAAACCTAGCCATTCCTGCAAACCACTTGGGCGAATAGCAAACCAACCAGTCCTTGCAAGCTTCTTAGGCAGATAGCAAACAGATCTATTCTTTGACAAGTTGCAGCCTGACCAATCATTTTGGGACAGTTGCAAACCCAAGGCCAGATAGGCCCAATAAAAGAAACGCACTGCACCATAAATCCCATCTCTCACCCAAGGCACAAACAGAGAGTGTATTAAGTCTGTATCGGACCCTGTGCTGGATTTGTTTTACAACTGTGGTTTGATTTGCTTTGGGATTTCCTTGATTTCTTTCTGTCTGTGGATACTGACTTAGTCCTCTAACTTTTTCCAGTTTTAGCAGAAAACATAACATGACTGATGGCCGTATTACATAGGCTACGTGAGTTCTAGAAGGGTTGAGTATTTAGAGGAGTTTGCTGGTGTGTTTTTTATTGGTTTACTTTCTCATAAAGATTAACATAGATTTGGAGGTCTACATAGAGAACACATACTTACTTTAGGTTCCTACATTGTTGTGGTTGCAAAGAAACAAAATCCAACTGTGACTAGCTCAGGAAATAAATTGAACTAGCTGGTGTAATTGAAAAGTCAAAATGTAGGATTGTTTTCCAATAGTGTGGTTAGGAACCTGCCCTTCTCTTGCACTTACCTCGGTGGTGATGTACCATGGCCTTTTCTCAGCCAGTGTCCTTTTGTGGTTGCACACCCAATCTGTGTCCTTCAGCATTTAGCAAGCCTAGCAGAAGGAAGGTATTTCTCTCTCACTAGTTCTCACAGAAGTCTGTCAGCCAATCAGGTGGCCAGCAGTGTAGACTGCACTGATTGGTAAGACTGGATTTATGATTCCACCTCTTGAAGCTGATGGATGCATCCAACATAAGTGGTCCACAGGAGCCAAGACAGGGGATGGGAGTTTCCTGAGAGAAAAATCAGACTGGTATCCTCATGGGAAAGGGGGAATGGATACTGAACAGGCAGAAACGACAGTTATCCATGACGTTCTTGTCTTTGTTTTCAGCTGTGCTGGTAACTCAGGGAAAATCTCATGCCCTGTGGTAGGTATCTTGATTTTGCTGATGGAATGGCTCCCAAGCCCGAGGCCTGATTTATTTACAGCATCAGCACACCTCTTTCTTCCTTCCTGCGGTCATGATACCTCAGTCTGTCCCCTAGAGGCTGGAGTAAATGGCCTTCTATGAGCCACAATCAATGGCATTCCATAAGGGGTGACAGGAAGAGGCCATCTGGCACTTGTCCTACTCCCATTCCCCCTGACCAGGGAAGAGGCACATGCAAGCCAGAAGGTTGCACCTCAGCAAAATGCTGCTGTCTCTCAGAATTGTCACCTCAGAGTTGTGTATGTAGTACAGGGACACCATAAGTCAAACACCTGGCAAAATTGCCACCTTCCCTTTGCAAAATTTCCTGTCAGCATTGGGTCATGGAATAACAATAGCAGTGAAAATGATTTTTGAATAAAATTACAAATTTGAGTGTTCTGCACAGTATTTTCCCAAATATTGCATAGAATTTTAAGATGCTAGTGCTGAGATCACTGGTCCATTTCAATTTTTATTGAAACAGATAAACCCAATAAAAACACTTAGGCTGAGAGCTGTATCGCCACAGTAAAAGAATCACCCCGTATTGAATTTATTGATTTATTTATTTACTCCAACTGGAAAATCGAGTATTGTGTTAATGTATTTTATAAGAATCGCACTGCTCGATGAAATGGCTAATTTATTTTAGCGTATACATAAATAGCTAGCAATTTTCCATGAGACAGGCTAATGAAAATGATGCCATGAAATTGTCTATACTATGAGGAGTGACAGAGACGAGTTATTATTGGGGAGTGCGAAGGCACACTGAACTGGCCACCGTATCTGTGAACTTTTGAACTGCTACTTGTTTTGTGTGATTTATTGATTTTGCTATCTCTCTGTTTAGCTCAACTTTAGTTTTTGCCCAGCAGTGCAGATAAGTGGCGTAGGAGATTTAATTTCATGGGTATTTGGGGTTAAAACCTATCTTTAAGAAGAATGCTAAACATGTTTTAATAAAACATGAGTTGCAGGGGTTTTAGGTTTCTCTGTGATACTGATTTGATAAGAACAAGGCAGTTGAGAGGCCAGCCGAAAGGTTCCAGGCTGGGGAGGAACTCCTGGGAAGTTTTTACCGTGGCCACGTGCATTTTATTTGCTAAATAAGCTTGGCTTGGTTCTTAATTGCACGCACCATTCATTCTGCTGCCTGCGCCCTTTTGCCCATTCACATGTTTTGCCTCCATGCCTGGTCCACGGATGGTTTCTAGGGTTCTCGCAGGCAGCAGCATGATGCTTCTCCTCCCCTTTCCTGCACTCCGGGTGCTAGCTGCTGAGGCAGGCGGCCGCTATTTAAACACCCTCAGTTTGGCAGATCTCGCTGAGAAACTGCTTTCAAGAGCAGCCATCGCTCTCACCTAGGAAATGAAGACATGGATGCCTGCTCTGCGTTGGGGCCGGGGTTCCCAGCTGCTTGGCTCTCTGCACTTCCTCTCTCTGTGGTCCCTGTCAGATGCTCAGCTGTCCTTCTGACCAGCCAGCCCTGACCTTTGAGGGGATGCTTCTTCGCTTGATGCTTTGCGGGTGGGGAGGGGTGCAACACCATACTTACTGACAGTGGAAGGAAAGCATTACTTTTTTATTGTCCTTGGATCTGCAGAACTTTTCTTAAATATGTAACATCTTGGGAACTCATTCTTGACGATATTTCTGGTTTTATTAGCTAGTTTCTAAATATGATTTGATAGCAGTATTTTGTGCTTTCTTTTTTCTTTTTGTGTGTGGAATGGGGGTGGGGGCGGGAAGGAGCTTTGTCATGTAAAAGTAACCATCTCAGAGATTTCAGGTAATAAATTTTCAGGGCAGGAACAGTTAATACTCTGCTCAGAGCCATAGTATGTGAATGTAGAATTTTTATGAAGGTAATAGTCTCTTTCTTTAAAAATCTGATTTATTTAGAAGGTACTTTTAAATGACCAAGTAATTTTAACCTTCAGGGATAGATGGGGAGGGGGGTGAATAGAGAAGAAGGCTTGGATTTCTGCAGGGTTTGAAAATTCACACCCCTTTTAATGATTAAACTGGCAAGATCTTTATTTGGATGTTAAAAGCTTTTTCTTACATTGCAAACATTCTCAGCAAATTTGCAGTCAGATATTTGGAAACAGCTAACACTTAAAAAAAAAAAAAGAAAAAGAAATGGAGGAGGAGGGCCTGTTTGAACTGGGAAACAAAATGAGTGGGAATGGCTAAAAAGACAGGACTGACCCCAACACCATTAGCTAGAAAAAAAAAATTCCATTTCATTGCAACTATGTTATTGTTTACTTTACCATAGACATCCTAATATGGTTACCTCCTTGTCAAAAGGGACAGCCTGGGAGTAGAGAGGCCCTCTCCGGGAGAAAGCTCCTAACTGTTTCTCAGACAATAAGAAACAAACAGTGTAACTCCACAAAAGGCTTCCCGGAAAATAAGTGTCAAATAAATTCTAGCAAACTCCTGCTATGCCACTGAGTTCTGTATGTGCAAACCTGTTTTCATGCCATCGCTACCCAGGCTGAGCTGCGTTTCTTTGGAAATGTAAGCCACTGCTCCCCCCTCGCCCCCCATCCAAGGGCTCTGGATTAATTCCTTGAGACATATCTTTGCATACATGTCTCATGAGTTATGTTTCCTGGAGCCTTTTACTAGGAACATTAAGGTAAGAATGTTGATTTAGCCGAAGACCTTTGTCACTCAAACTAATGCTCATCATTGATATAGACATTGTAAAGAAATATTGCAGAGGTCTTTTGTGTCCCCCCTCCCAAACGGAGAGGTACAGTTGCTTTTAATTGTCGTGCATGGAGGGGGCTGGTGGGGAATGCCACCAGTTGTGGATGAGATGGAACAGAGGTGCACTCACTGGTGTAAACAGTGCTGAAAACACCCCTATTCATTTGGAAGCTGCAACAGTTTCGTTAGAAGGCTTTTCCTGCTGTTTCTTCCAGTTCTTCTCTACTTGTCTTTCTTTATTCTTCTGCTGCTGCTGCTTTTGCTTTGTTTTGTTTTGTTTTGTTTTTCTTCAACTCTTCTGATCCTCACCAAATTCTCATGGTCTTGAGACTTGCCTGTTCTATCTGCAACTCCAGAACAAAGGTAGGTTGCTCAATTCCGAGATTCCGGGGAGGGCCAAGTTATTTTGGGAGGGCTGTCTTGCTAATGCATGAGTGGCTGACCTAAAAGCACCGGGGGTGGAGTGGGGGACCGTGCCTGGAGCCCAGGGATGAGAGAGCACGCACTGTGGCAGCTTTTGTGTAGTGAAGTTTATTTTTATGCAACTTAAAGAAGCAGCAGCATCTTTTCTAATACAGACTCATTAGGTCCTACGATCCTCTTCTGATGTAACTAACCCTGATGAGCACATTTCATTACCAGACTGGGCTTCAGACATTTGCGAAGGCTTGAATGTATGACAGCAAATACAGTTTTCTGCTCAGAGCCAGCATTTAGCTTATCAAAATGAAATAAAGGATATAGGTGTTTGAGGGTGTGTGTGTTAAAGTTAAGGTATTAGTGTTTGGGTGACTGGCATATATACTTGTTCTTTCTTACTTTAGGCTAATTCCTTGTGCAATCTGTTGGTGCTTTGTTGGAGTCAAACTAGAGGTTTGCTTTTTTGAACTAATTGTGCCTGGCTGGGTGGCAGTACAATAGAAAGAGTAAAGACCACAAGAAATTTATCTGCACTTGACTGGGGGACTGGAATAGAGTGGTGCAAATTCATAATAGAAAACCTGAGTAAATTAAGCCTTAGTGAAGAATATTACAGGCTATTAATCATAATAAATATGTTTGGCAACGGTGTATTTGCATTCTGTAGTTTTCGGATAGAGAAAAAAATCAAAGTCAGTGATTAGAAGAGGGAATAGTTCTTTGGCTGGTGAGAGGCTGGGCTGTACTTGCTCATTAGTTCAAACCATATTAAAAGTGAGCAGTTTGTTCCAGGATCAAGCATGTCATTTCCAAGCAGATTTGGAATACATCCCTGTCCAAATGCAATCTCTGGTTCATGCCACAGTGCTTGGCTTTTTCTGAGCGTCTCAGCTTTAGCACGGAACTTGAGTGCTAAGGATTTTATTTTACATTATTACCATGCTGACACACTCCTGGCGGCTTCTTGGCTGGGGATCATCTCTGTGTACTGCAGCCCGGTCAAGGTGAAGCTTCGGAAGCAGGAAATTGACTGTATTTAACCAAAATGGACTTGAACAGCCCCAAAGTTTGTATCTTAGAAAGCTGCTAATTATGCTTGTCGTAAAACATATCTGAGTGGAAGGTTCTGAATCCAAACAGAATCGAGTGCTGCTTTAGAAAGATCACTGTCATCTGTGCTTTTAAAGAGGTTTATTTTTACTTTGTGGCCATGGAGGGGGTGACTGGAATTAGTAGCCCTTAATTAGATGGGGAGATATTCAAATTTTGTAGGGATTTATGTTAGAACATGGAATGGCGGGTGGCCCTTTCCTCATTATGAATCCTCCCTGCACATAATGAGGTTCATCATTAGTTGATGGAGTGAATTTGCCCTAGCTCTACCTTGAAAGGCGCATAATTTACATACTACTTCAGAGCCTAAGCTTTAATGGATTCCTCGATGAATAAAATGAAAAGCTACTTTCTTTAAATTTTTGAACACTGTTTAGATAATACGATTTTAATAAGACATTCAATTTGCTTGTTAAGTATATTTGAAAGTGCCTTTTTTTTCCTTTTTGGGAAAAATATGTTTTGTCTTGCCTTGCCTTGCTGTATGCGATAGTGAGGGGCTGTCCTCACTGATGTATCTGACAGGACATACGGAGTATGGTGTAAAGAAATGGGAAAATCCTGGAAGTTGTTTTGCACGTGAGACTTGTGATTATTGACAAACCTTTTTGAGTAGAAACTCTTTGACGTTACAGTGGTTAACGTCAACAAAAGATCTGACAGCAAGCTTAATTATTAGCAAGGAGTTTTGCATCTGTAAAATTTCTGTTCATGCTGGCTACAACCCACACAGACAAAACAGCTCGCCTGTGCCTCCTGATTTATTTTAATGATTGAAGAGCAAAAACTTCCCTGGTGTGGCTCCGTGTCAGAATCGCAGTGTCGCTAGGATTCGAGGAGAAAAATTTGAGTTGGAGGCTGTCTAATGTGCTACCAGGTCATCCACTTAGGAGTGTTCTCGTCTGCCCCATAAATTCAGCAAGTTCTCTGTCTCTGTCACTCTTCCTTCTTGTGGTTGGACAGGGAAGAAACATCAGCTGTGGTTCGGCATGATTCCAGCATGGGTATCTGTTAAAGAAGCACGAGGCGGGGAGGGCACTGGAAATAGCACGTTAGTGAATGTGTCCTTTGCTTGTCTGAGACGGGTCACCCTGGCGTTGTTATCCTTGCTGCCAGTGGAAACAGGCTTCTGGTGGTTTGTCACTTTTCAGAAACGGAGAAGTGTCTAAATGTGAGAGAAGCCTTGTTTTGATAGAATGCTTTTATTTCCTGAAAATGATCAGCATAGATTAACATTAACAGAATAGTCTGTGTCACTCTTTCTTCAGTATCTTACCTTTGTGGCAGCCCCATCTGCCTTAAAAAAAAAATAAATAAATAACTGCTTCTCTCCTAAAACATATATTTGTTTAGAGAGTTTTCACTGAAGTGTACATGACAATTACAGCTGTTCATTAACAAAATTGGGTATTTGTTTTAAACTTTAACCAATCACTTTGATATGCTAATTATGGTGTAATTTAATTTGAGCCCTGTAATGATGATGCCGTTATTATGGACATAAATGATGCAGTTAAGCTGAGAGTAATCTCATTTGCATACTGTACATGCCAGTAAATTAAGCCCTTTCTTCGACTGCTTCAGCTTTAATTTTCCACTTCTTTTCACACAGCTCCTTTTCAGCCCCTCTCTTCTAAGCCCACTTTGTAATAGTCCTGATGACTGTTTGATGTGAAGAGTTTCGGCGTCACAATAATGCCCGACAGAAGATGTAACATTTAAAGGATTCATTATCTGGCTGAGTGTTCCTTTAAGGAGAGAGGATTAGAGAGGGTGAAGGGGAGACCCAAGTGTCCTTTCCTTGGGATATGACAGGCCCCTGTTAAAGTAATTTGAGATGCCAAAGGCTTACCACTAACACCCAAGTCAGACTTGGGACCCATTATTTATACATAATGTTATTGCCCCTGTCACACTGTAGTTTACGGTCACAAACTGTGTGGCGGTCAGCAGTTGTGAGGTTCCTAGGATTCCTTATTGTCATTTCCTTGTTCTTGTTGAAGGTAGAAGTTTAATTTAGTCTACCTATTAACATTCCTCAACTCTGGGCTTTTACGGATATGGTTATCACGTAAAACAATTCTGGGATGTGATGGAAGGCTGCTTTCAAAAGGACCTTTTTTCCCCTCTCTGCCTGGATTGCTGGAGAAAGCACGTATTTCATCCAGCTGTGTGAGAATAACACCACAGTGCGTACAGATGTTTCTCAGAAGGGAAGGCCTTGACTGCTGCCCCCCTGGAGTCAGGGAGCACACGTGTGGTTTTCGATAGCCGCTGGCCACTGAACTGTTTGTCCACGTGAGCCGGAGAACGCAGAGACGTAACTGAACTGTTAGACATCACGGAGGGGTTCTCCCCGGGGCTCGTGCTGAAGACAGTGGGAGCTGAGTGGGTGTGAGTGAGGACTCAATGTAGCACTATGTTTTTAAAAGGGTCCCAGGCCTAAAAATAGTCGGAGCTGTTTGACTCCCCTACAGGCTCCTTCCTCAGCAAGTGGGAGAGTATTAAAACCGACACATGGGTGGCATCTACCTCCGTACTTGGAAGTGATCAAATTCTGACCCTCGTTTCTAAGCATTTCCCAGTTCTGTGCCTCTTGATCCAAAGTTGGTGCTAACTGACTGCTCTCCCTGCCCCGAAGTAGTTTGCTGGTGGTGGGTTGCCTTTCCTAAGATTATGGCCAGCAAAAATGGGCTGGTATCGGCGTGGTAAAGTGTATGCAGGGCATAGTCAGCAGTGACAACTGGAATATAGAGTTCTTGCCTCGCTTTGGAAATCTTAATGGACATAAACATCTCCCAGATGTTCTGGAATTAAGCAGAGATTGCCATACTGCTGAAGTGATGTTATGTTGTTTGTTTTAAAGAAAAGTATAACCTTTTAATGGCTTTTTGTTTTTCACTATAATGTAATTTCAGAAGAACCTTAGGGTGCAAAAGGTGTGTGAAAAGATGGCAGAAATATTTGTGTGTGGTTGTAATTCCATACCTACCTAGTCTTATACCTTTTTTTTTGTTTGTTTGTTTTTTAAGTGTATTTGTGTGTTGTTTTCAAAATTGAAGAAGATAGGGGACAGGAAAAATTGATGTAATATTATGGAACATTTAGATATAAAAAATTTGTATTAGGCTGTACCAGTTAATCAGAGTTCACACCAAGCCACTAATCAAGTACTTCCCCTATGAAATTCTTGCTTCTAGACAGGTGAGTAGGTGCCCCTAAATCCCAAACCAAACCCACTGCTGTCCAGTTGATTCCAGCTTATATCAACCCTAAAGGACAGAGTAGACAGAACCACCCAGTAGGGTTTCTAATGAGTACCTGGTGGATTCGAGCTACTTACCTTTCAGTTAGAAGTCATAGCTTGCAACATTATGCCGCCAGGATTTCAGGAGCCCCTAGGTGGTTGCAAAGGTTAACTGCTTGGCTACTAACCAAAAGATTGGCAGTTTGAGTCCACCCAGAGGTACCTCAGGGGAAAGGGCTGGTGATCTACTTCCAGAAGATCACAGCCATTGAAAACCCTGTGGAGGACAATTCTGTTTTGACAAACGTGGGGTTTGTGTTTCAGAATCAGTGGTGAGGCAGGTAAGTAAATAAATGGACACAATGCCACTAGAGCGTGAGCTCTGTGAAGGCAGGAAATGTTTTTCTGAATTCCCAGCACTGAGCCAGGCTGAACAAATATCTCATGAATGAAAGCTATCTACGTACTCCTCTAGATACGTGAGCATCAAATGAGAAATAAGGAAGAAGATGCTTTCTAGAATGTAAAGCCTTGAAATGATGATGATCATGATGATCATGATGATCATGATGATACTGAGATTGCAAACCCTTTCCATCCTCTCCTCCCCTGGCTTCTCATTTGTTTGGGTGCTACTCAGCAAGTGTTCAGACAGAAGCAGTCCTAGATGGGGCATCATGACACCCTGGTTGGCAAAACTGTAATGATGATAATAAAAGATGAAACAGTTGCTGTTGACTCCAACCGTTGTCAACCCTGTATGTGTCCAGGTAGGGCCATGCTCCATGGCATTTTCAACGGCTGATTTTTGGGAGGTAGATTGCCGGGCCTTTCTTCCAAGGAATGTCTGGGTAGACTCAAACAGCCAACCTTTTGGTTAGCAGTTGGGCTGGTTAACTGTACCACTGAGGGACTTCCATGGTGATAATACTGGTAGTTATTGAGCAAAAGCTGCGGGCCAGCTGCAGTGCTCATTGTCTGTTCTTGTGGGCCCCACCGAGTCCCTCCACTGGCCTTTCAAGGCAGGCACTATTTTCTCCTCTTTCAGATGTAGCACCTGTGATGCAGATGCAGCCCCAGATATACCACTGCGTGTGAATCCTTGTTTTCTTTGCAGACACATGCATGTGTTGTACATATGTTGTAGATGCGTGTACATACATTGTTGTACATACATTGTAGGTACCGGCCTAAGCACTTCACGTATCTTACAAAGCCTGACAAGTAGCTGTTAATTGCTCCTGCTTACTAATGAGAAACTGACACTCAGATGAAATAGTGGGCATTCATTCACATAACAGAAAGGGGCTGAGCTGAGATTTGAACCCAAACCTGTGTGCCCGCAAATCCTTACTCAGTCCTTACTGCATATTCCTTGCTAATTTATGCGTGGCTTGTAAGTGTTTTGCGCTCCTAAAAGAATTAATTTGTTATTTAACTACTGATTATTTATTAGTTTCACATATTGATTAGGTCCCTATGATATTTAAGATCTTTCATATCCACGTTATATTTGGGAATTTAGATTTTAAATGCGTGTTCTAAAAACTTAGAAATCTCCTGATTTCTCAGTCTTTCAGTGCAGTGTAAATACCTGGTATCTAGCCAGCTCCTCTGCCCCATTCCTGAAACACACACACGTGTACACACACACACACACACACACACACACACAGGCACATACATGCAGTCTCACATGTGACTTCTGTCTTTTGAGGGGTGGAAGGGAAGGAGAATGCTGTGCTGTCTCCTCCACTTTGAAGTCCTCCTTGCCGTCACCTTTACGGGTTACAGAAAATAAGCTGCAGAGTTGATAAGCATGTAGGTAGAACTGTAGCTGTTCATATACATCCCCACACACATATACAGCTTGACAGCTTGTACTTTTATTTATTCCTGTTGCAGGCTATATGCAAAGAAAACAGTGGGAAGCTTTCAGGGAAAGTCTACACATCCTTTGCTAGCATGCCTTTCTCTGGCGTGGTTCCTTTGTTGTGTGTCCCCGCGGTGAATCCACGTGTATACAGTGATGACCTCCCCCCCCCCCCCCAATAAACCAAAGCAGTTGCAGTTGAGCCAGCACCAATTCATGGTGACCTCATTCATTGTGTTTCATAGGGTTTTCAAGGCTGTGACCTTTTGGAAGCATATTGCTAGGTCTTACTTTTGAGGCATCCAAGGGGGTTCACACTACCAACCTGTCAGTGACTGAGAACTTATTTCACCACCCAGGAACTCTTTCAAGTGAAAGCAATGTCTTATTAAAGCATTAGTTTTTCTTAACTATACAGATGCTGTTCCAACCCAGATTCCTGAAAGGCTGTGGGGCCTGTGCTGTATGGTACCCACTAGCTAGATATGGCTTCTAAGCCCTGAAATGTGTGCTAGCTGAATCAAGAGATGCTATATGTGTAGAATACACTTTGTAGGTTAAAGACTTAGCAGGTAGAAGGAGAGTGTAACTTAGCTCATTACAACTTTTATGTTGATTTCATACTGAAATTAAAATATTTTGGATACACTAAATAAAATATATATTTAACAATCTCACTGTTGTAAAAACTTTTGAAATGTGGCTACTGTGCTATTGTCTTTCAGTATTGTTAAGTGGATTCTGACTCATAGTGACCCTGTAGGACAGATAGAACTGTCCCACAGAGTTTTGAAGGAACAGCTGGTGGATTTGAACTGCAGTTAGCAGCTGAGCTCTTAGCCTCTCTGCCATGAGGGCTCCAGTATGGCTGCTGGAAAATTTAATATTGTATGTGAATCTCATCTTGGTGACTTCTGTTTATGTTTCGACTGGACAGTATTGGTCTCTCTTGACTAGTAAACCAGGTGTGTTGGCCGAAGATTTAATCCAAAAATGAATAGACAGCTGCAGTGAATGTACACTGTATAGGACTTAGGCCACTGCAAAGACTCTGGAAATATGTAGTGATGAAGCTCCAAACAGCAAAATATTTCTGTGTTGAAATACCTAACAAAATAATCCTCTTATTTATCGTAAAACCAGACAGGCAGAATCTTAGGATAGGCTAGCCCCTCTGATTGACCCAGTATCTATCTCTTTCTTGGGTATTTTTTTCCATGGCTAATGACTTAGAATGGCATCTGTTCATAGTTACACACTGTCTGCATCTCAGATGCCTTCCCAGGGCTCCTGTTTACTCCTTCCTCACATGGTTTGGGACACGGTCCCTACCCGGCTCTTGCAGAGCAGTTACATTTGCAAACATGTTTCTATCCCCAACTGGTAACCTTGATGCCAGTAAACCCTCTACTGTATTGATTTCATTAGCTTAGGTCACCAGAGAGGAGAGAATGGGATTCCTTGAATGATTCCTAATGGCTCTGTGTCCTGGATTCTCTATATCTGCAAGGATTAATACACAGGGTTCTGATGCTGCAAACTCCCATTGGGGCATTTCTCCTTAGAAAAAGGATGTAGCTATCTCTCTGATGCTTTGCTAATATATATTCTTTATCTAGTACACATACATCTTAAGTAAATACACAAACACAGAATCAAAATCATAAACAAACCTGTTGCCATTGAGTCAGTCCCGACTTACAGCAATCCTGTAGGACAGCTTAAAACTGCCCTATAGAGTGTCCAAGGAGTGGTTTGTGAATTTGAACTGCCAATCATTTTGTTAACAACTGAGCTCTTAACCACTGCACCACCAGAGCTCCCTGTGCACATTATACATACATGCATGCGCACACGTGCGCGCACACACACACACACACATGGACACACACTACTTCTAGATGTATTTTGAGATGAGAGAAAACACTGTATGGGCGGTTCGTGATCCAGCAAGTACTGGCTAGAAGCCTACCTTTGTGGGCATGGTGGACACCCTGTCTTCAGGAGGCTTGTTGTCTACATTGGCAAGTATAAATGTCATCAAAAGTTTCAAACTAAGACATGGAAATTCAGTGGTTGCTGAACGGTGCCACAGTTTTGCTTTATAAGAAGATTCTCTGATTTTTCAAGAGGATTCATAATGAGTATCTGTTAAAGATTTGCGTATCTCTCCATTTATACTTACTGTACAGATGACTAAGGATAACATGGTTTCAGTTGCAGATTTTCAGTAACCTAGCTCCTGCGGAAAGTGAGTTACTCCCTGGAAAGTTTTCCCCAAACATCTACACCAGTCCGTAGAAACCAAGCAAAGATGCATCTACAGGCTCTTTGCTAAGATTTTTCTTTTTTTTTCCCCCCCATCAGAATAGATAGAAGCCCTCAGTGGAATGAGCTCATGGAAATTATAGCTGTCATGTCATCCATTAAAAGCAGGCATTGAAGTGGGATATTATCCCACTTTACTTTTTGGTCCTTAAGAAGTCAAGGGACAGGGTATTAGATGTGAGATGGCCCTGGAAGACTGGGTCCAGGCAAAGATCAGTACCCAGCATGAAATGTGCCCACTTACTTGTTAAGTGCTTAAAATTTTCTCCCGTCTTTCTGCCCTAGGCTGCCTTGAAGCTGCAGCTTTATTAGTATCAATTGGTTTTTAGGGTGTTTGTATCTCTGGGCCGCTGGCTCCTGGCTATGATTACTGCCTGAGATTTTCCATCTACTGCTTCCATTTTCAATCATTGCACCCGCAATTGGCCTGAAGTTGCCTCTTTGAACTTTCACTGGGGTGTAATGTTAATGGTAGCTTTTGTCCTAAGCAAAACTAGGGAGGAAAATGCCTTCAAACCATCCACAATAAACATTTTCTTAGCTAATACCACAGAAAAGAGAGTCTATATCCTTGTCCTACCTGTGTCCACCAGCAGATCGCCTTCTGTACCAAAGTGAGCAGCTGATGTATAGCTGCCCTTAGGGATGGAAGACTTTCCTAGGCACCGTGGCTCGCAGCTCTGAGTTTTGGAAGAGCAGCACCAGTTTCCTGCCCTCCACTGGTGCTGCTGGGGATTTTGGAAGGGTAGGTGCAGAGGACAGGTTCTAGAAGGGAGTCCTCTGGAATACCTGGCATGTCCTTTTTGTCAGGAACCCAAATGTTCTGATGAAATTAATTTGGAATCAGAGTATGAGAAATGGTTAATTACCATTTACTGTGCTGTTTTGATGTGTTTGTCCCTGACAGCTTTTTGAGAAATACTGTGGTTGTCTAAAATTATTTTGGTCTTTTTTTAAAAAAAATGAATCAAACCCACCTCCCTCCTTCCCGCTAGACTGCTTTCCTTTCAGCATAATTAAGGCTGAACAGATGAAGTTTGCAGTAATGATACAGTGGGCACATTTAAAGTAGGTAGTATGCAATCAGGCAAATAGTGTAGCATGCACACACCACACATACATGAGCCCTGGTGGTACAGTGGTTAGGAGCTAGGCTGCTGACCAAAATATTGGCAGTTCGAATTGCCCATCCACTCTTTGGAAACCCTATGCAGCAGTTGTGCTCTGTCCTGTAAGGTAGCAAGGTAGCTGTGAGTCAGAATTGACTTGATGGCAACAAGTATATATGTGTACACACACACACTCACACTCACACACACACACACATTAGGTCACTTAAACACAGAAATGCAAGGGTAGTGATATTTCAGTTTAGCAAGATTTTTTAAATAAGTTGCAGTAAAACATGGACATAGGACATTCTTGCCCCCAAATTGCATGCTCCTTCTTTCTCTAAATCCTTTCCATGTCTCTTCCCTAAGTTCAGGGGAGTATCTCTATGGACCATGCTTATTTGGATACTCTCCAAATGGTACCAGCATGCCTGAACAGTCTGGCAAATTCGGGTTCCACGTCTCCTATTATGTTTGCACTTGAAAACCTACGAATACCAAAGATTCCAACTAGAGAGGTCACCTTTGTCACCTTCTAAGGGGAAACAGTTGATGAGTCCTGTACCAGCCACTAGCTTTTCGTTCCTGTTGACTTCAGTGGTTCTCCTCCTGACCATTCTCTTCCCGTTCAGTCTCTTGCTCTTCCCAACAGTCTGGTTCAATTTTTTTTTTTTTTTTTACTTTTTATTAAAAACCTCTTGAATTCCATCAATCTCTTGTTTCCCCAGCCTTTTTTTGCCTGTGGGATAAAAATCAAACATTTAGCTTAACATTCAGGATCCTGGTCCATCTGTCCACTTGCTTTCCAAGTGCTATCTCTGACCTCCTCCATATGTGACTTTCCTTTGCTAAGCAAAGCAACCTCCCTCCCTCCCACCTCCACCCCTTCCCCCTTGCTGCCTCTTTCCCCCTTCCCCATCTCCACCCCTCCTCTTGCCCCTCCCCCTGTCTTTTCTTGCCCTGCTTCTTGCCACACCTTCTTCATACAAAAAGCAGTTACCACTGGTAGGTGACAACTTACAGTGATCCTGTGTGTGCCAGGAGTACAGCTGCACTCCACAGAGTTTTCAGTGCCTAGTTTTTCGTAAGTCACCACACCTTTAGAGACACCTGTGGTTGAACTTTCGTCTCCAGCCTTTTAGTTGGCAGCTGAGCAGAGTTAATCCATTTTCACCACCACTCTTGTGTATGTGAAAGAGATTTCAGTACCTTGTATTTGGAAGCAGACCTCTCTGTGCCCGTCTCCCCAAATTAATGTGCTGGATACACTACTGAACAGCCTGGAAGTCAGCATGTACCACCACAGGTCAGTAACGGCTGGATAAAAGCTAAGGCAAGTAGAAGCTCTAACGCCCAAGATAATAACTATAACTATAATAACTATAATTCCAGAAAATGATAAGAACACAACCTACTGAAAAAAATGCTGAGAACTCATTCGTGTAATGAATGATGTTTGATTTGAATGAAGAGGAGCTTTGGTATACCAAGGCCTTATGCTCTCTTTTTGACCTCACTTTCTAGAAATCTTGATGGTGTAGTGGCTGAGAGCTATGGCTGCTAACCAGAAGATCCATGGTTCAAATCCCCCAGGAGCTTTTGGGGAAGACTGTGGAGCAATTATGCTGTCTTATGGAGTGGCTGTGAGTCAGAATTGACAGGAAAGGATTTTTTTTTCCTTTTTTCTAATGTTTTCAAAGTTTTCTTAGCTGCCATTGTTCATGTATTCCAGAAATGTACAAATCCTCATCCTCTCTTTCCTTCGTGAATCTGTTGAGGAATACCACCTCTGAAACTGCATTGTGTCCTCTGACTTTTAGTTTGTGAGCTTGGGACTTCTGCACCCTTGAATCACCCTCCTCCAGAATCTTTCATGAGTTGTGTCAGAGGTGTTGTCTTGAAACAAATTTGACATCATTTTCCTTCTTTGAAACTTCTTTCTCTCCTTTCTCTTTGTGAGATCTATTGAGATGGACAAGCTGCTTAAACCTGTTGCCATCGAGTTGATTCTGACACATAGTGACATTTATTCATCTTAGCTTTTGTTTACTCACTTGAAGATGAGACAGAATATCAGTTGAGAGGTCCTGTAGAATAACAGCTGGCAGGTGGCTGGCATAGCTGTTACTACCTTCCCACTCTGCCAGTTCTCATAGCAGACATTGCTAATTGAACACAGTATTCCTTCTCAGCAAGCCTGACTGTGCCTTATGAATCTTTCTCATCACAAGGCGCCCGTCAACCCTTGCTAATCGATAGTGCTTGGCGTGAAATCTGTTTGCCCTGCCTGCTCTAAGTGTTAAGATTCTCTGTGTGTGAATTTGGATGAGTGAATGCTATTAATAAATAGTGGCACGGTTTTTATCTTGATACTATCAGATGCTTTTTATATTATCTCAGTTTGCTACATCATCTACCCCCTCTAGAGTTTTTTTTTAGACTAGGCAACACCCAGAAATTCCTTCCAACGTGATGATTCCTAAATAGGCCAAGTACCATTTCCCCTTTGAGCTGTGTGACTCTTTCTCAGGTTCAGAATTCTTTCCACATGCAGTGAATGGATCACCCAGGAAATGAATGTGGTTTTCATATAGAAGATAACACTGAAGTATGAACTCTTTACTCTTTGGCAAATCGCCTGTTCATCTTATTTTGAATGTGTAGGATTCTGGCTCCTGACACCCCACGTGCTTTGGTATTTCCATAGACTATAATCTAAAGTTCACCAAAATTCTTTATGCACCAGAAAAGGGGGAGGTGTTTTCTAACCACCGTTCATCTTTTATCATTATTTTAACTCCATAACTTTTCCCTGGAATTTTTTAGTGTTGATTCCATGTTTTAAATACTTTTCAGATAAATGGGGCTCACTGGTGGTTCTTGTTTGTTTTTTTTTTCCTCCTAATATATTAGGAAAAATTTGAAGTCTCCAGAATTTAGGCTTTCTTCAGAATAACTACTAGATCATCAAATTGGCGTTATTAGTTTCCCTTCATGTTGGTCATTTGTAATCAATAAATCTACTCTTGAAAGATCAGACAAGTCTCGCTGTTTTTTCTTAAAATGTGACTGTAGGTCAGCTGGTTTTTCTTCCTTGAGTGTTTGTACCATCCGAAGTCTTGGTTTTTGATGCATTATATTTTAAAGGTAAAAAGGAGAATTTGTTCACTTTGTTCTTCTTGAATGTGAAAAAACGGGAGGGTGGAGGGTGGATACGTTTGCAGGTGCTATCATGTAAACATCACTATGCTTATGTTTAGTTATTTTTTGAAATTTAAAGCATACATCTTCATCTTCCCTAGCCAGGAAGAGTGACATTGATTCATGGTTCATTTAAGTAAGGATGCTATTTTAAAGTAAGTTGTCCCCACTGAAAGAAAGGGGGCATTTTGCTGTCAGTTGCAGCAACGCAATTTGTCAGATAAATTTATTCTGAACAAAAGTAGGTTTGCAAAGTTGCTTTCTTTTCATATGATCAGGGAGGAGAGGAGACAACAAATATCTGGGTAGTCAGCATCTCTCTGGATTCCTCCCTCAACCCCTGTTTCTTTGGCAAGCTTACCATGCTTGTAGGTGTTCTCCAATGGAACAGAATGTGTGAAAATGATTTCAATGATTATTTGATAATTTAATAAAGGAAAATGCTTTGAGCCACCACACCCCTCCTACAGTTGATAAGTGATGCCACCTACTGTGAAAATATTTTAGAAAACACTTTCATTTGGGATCAGTATCCAATAGAAATTTTAAAATAAGACATGGGTAGGGTTTTCTTTTCGCTATTCCCAATTTTGACAGCAGTCTGTCAACTACACACATGTGAGTTTATGTGCTGGTCTCCTCCTGCCAGGTTTTATATCTTGGATTTCAGGTAGAGATTGTCTCAATGTATTTGTGTGCTATATATATATATCTGTGTATGTGTGTGTGTATGTGTATATATTGGTCTAGTAGTTTCAGTTAAACCTGTTGCCATCGAGTGGATTTGAACTCATAGTGACCTTGAAGAGATAGAGTAGAACTGTGTCCCATACGGTTTCCAAGGAGAGGTTGGTGGATTTGAACTGCCAACCTTTTGGTTAGCAGCTGCGCTCTAAACCTTTGTGCCACTAGGGCTCTGGTAGTTGCATTAGTCACTTGAAAATAGTATCCCATTTACTGTGATAGGTAAACAATGTGTTATACTCTTAAGAACTGTCTATGTGGGGTCAAAGTAACAACAGCAACTGGAAAGATTAGAGAGGAACCTTAGGGGACAGTGAGTTTTATGGTAATGGGCGATGGACAACTCAGAAAAAGAGGATGAGAATGATTGCAGTGTCACTGAGCCGTGTGCATGTGGAAACCATTGAGTTGGTGTATTTTTACTGTGTATATTCTCAATGAGAAGAAAATTTAAAAAAAAGAACAAGATATGTTTTTTTTTTTTTTTTTTCCCCCTCCCCTGTTTCTTGTTTATTTGTTTTGGTCAGAGGGGAGGATTTTAAAGATTTCAGCCATTCACATGTCCCAGACACACACTGCTACCTTTGAGACTGGTTTCATATGTCCTGAGACATTCTGCTATGCATATGTAGGTTTATTGGCCCTAGAACAAGTCAGATGTACCACATGCCCTTAATAATTCCAGCTGGCCGGTTCTGTGCATTTGCTCTTGGAGGAATATGTTCAAAGAACAACAACAAAAAGATTTATTTGAAAAATGGAACAATTTACTTGGCATCTCTGCACACTTACAACCACAGAGCAACTTCTTGCAAGGCTGCAGCTGATGCCAAGTTTCCTTTTGCCTTTTTCCTTCCACCTGCCTGCCCTCCGTCTTGCGGCGTCTGCTTTGACTCCTGGATCTTTTCCCGCAGCCCTGCTGTTTGGCGCACCTCGTGGAACTCGGGGCTCCCTTAGACGCTCTTAATTGTGAGTGGCAGGTTTCCAGGTAGTCGTGGAGGTTGCAGTGCCTCAGACGTGATCTGAGCTTGACGGAAGTGGTGCAGTTACCAAAGGACCTTGATGAAGCAGTAACCCTTAAGGAAGACACTCACGTGGTCACAGAGCTTTCCAGAAGTGAAGAGTGGCTTGTCTGTCAGTGCAGATTATATCTTGTTGTTGTTATTGTTTGTGAGACAGTGGGTACCTTAATGAGATGGTACAGACAGCCCACTGCAGCTGTGCCAACTTCCAGCTTTTTTTTTTTAATTTAATTTCAAGGCTCTGTTGGTGACATTGACTAGAAAACTGCTGAAAGAAAGAGACATGGCTGATTTGCATATTCTACAAGGATGTTGTGGCGCCCACATGATGAAATCAGAATAAATACGTGGATTTTGAGAACCTCTTTTTTTTCTCCGTGACAGTATTCAACATTAAGTATATACTTAAGCAGTAATAACTCTGAAGCTATGCTTTGCATTCATGAACACATGCCATAGGGTTACGCTTCAAGCACTAGGTGAAGCCAAGATTTTCTGAATTATGTTTCATTGGGGAATTTTTACCTTTTTTTCCTGTTTATGACAGTCATTTCATCTGGTTTTATAATGAGGTCAGGAACAGGTGAATATAAAATAATACTAGTAAGTGGAGTGATTTCTGTGTTAATGATTAGGCTATTTTTTTAAATTAAAAAGTTCTGGTATTTGAAGCATGGGCTATACTTTAGGACACTTACCAGTAATTAATCAAAATGAAAGATTCTAGCACACCCTGGTTGTGGAGAAGTGTTCATGGCTACCTGTCTGCAAGAAGTTGGGAGAAACTGGTATAGTAGCTAAAATTGGGGGAAAATTGGGGTCCTCTTTGTTTATTTTTTTCCTATTATCCCAATAAATATAAAGAATTATCACTTGTGTAATATAGAGGTGCATTTAACTCCTTTCTCCCAACCAGCTAACTCTTCTCATTTATAAAATATGCATCTGCTTATTAAACCAATAACCTTTAAAAAACAAGGTATCAAAAAAAAATCTCACAGCAACAGCATCTTTTGCTGAGGAACCGTCTTACAGCACGTTTTCAGCATCTTTTGTGTTTCCTCATATCAAGCTACTTTATGGACTTTTGCTGTGGCATTGCCCTTCAACGAGAAAGCTTTTTCCATTTTGTACCATAAAGAATATTATTTTTCTGCCAGCCAATTTTCTCTGTTAGTCACTAATTGGCTACATAAATCTCGGGTGTTGAGAATGAGGAATGTTTCAGTGTCATAGAGTGTAATCTTCACCCTTATTTACCAATTCATTAAGATTCATTGATGCAGGATCGGTGAGAGGAAATGACAACATAAATCAGACCTCCAACATAATGACCCTAATCAGTTGGGAATTGCTGGAAATGTCATGATGAACTATGTCCTTGTGTTAGTGCCACTGTACATTGTCATTGCGCTGCTTTATGAGTGGGACGCATCTTCCTGACACTGACTGTATTTAACGAAAAAAGAGTTGTTAAAAACCTGATTCCATTAAAGCTATGAGATCCATACAAGGTCCTGTGGTATTTAGCCTTATGGCCTTTACCTTCATTGTAACTGCTTAATGGAGCTGCAGTTTAATGCACATTTAGAGTACACCTGAGTAAAAACTCCCCAGAAAAAAGCAGTTGATTTATAGCTTGTCATGTCTTTATTTAATCCAATAATTTTGGTGCGTATGGAGAATTGAAAACAGTAAGTTCTCCACTTAGGTACCAAATCTCTTGTCACTAAGCTGAGGAAGCACCCCACTGACCTAGAACTCCCTAAATACCCTCTCCTTCTGTGACATGGTGAATTAAAACCTCTCCACAGGTTTGCCAATGGTGACCACTGGTCTTTCCTAGAATAATGTGTCTATTTAAAATTAGCGATAGGATTTGACAGCAACTTCTCTAAAGAGATTTCTGGATCTTACCCACCCCTCCCGACAAAGTATTGATTTTATTCCACCACATTCTTGGAATTGGTTACTGGAAGGTCGGGGTTGCATGGTTCATGCGCATGTGTGTGCGTGCGCGCGCGCACACACACACAGACACACACAAACACACACACACACTGTTCGATTTAATGCAGGTTATTCGTTTAGCTGTACCTAATTAAATGGTGACAGTTTGGGACCAGCCCAGCAAAGCAAAAATACCCTTCTACTTTGTTTATTTCCTGTTACAATCTTGTTGATAAACAACAGGTAGAACACCTTTCAAGATGTGAAGTCTGAAAATCGTCACTTCATGTGCCTTTTTTTTTTTTAAACATTGAGCATGATGGTAACCATTTTTTTTTTTTTAATCTTAGAAAACATCTTTAATCTATGGTACAAAGCTGAGAAAGACCTGTAAAAGAACAAGACAAGTTTACTTAATCTTGACAGCCCTGGGTGTAATCTTACTCTGCTTGTGACAAGTCAGACTCTAAGATTTATAACTCCTTAATCAAATGTCTAGGAGTCTCAGGAAATGTTATCATAGGACTTCCTTTCACATGACTTACTGAGAACTCAATAGACCGTTAGATAAGCTGTAGACTAAGCTGGACCTTAGAATAATTTCAAATTGACTAACAGGTTTTTATTTGGGGGGAGTGGGAGGTGCTTTCAGTTTGTTTTGACAAGTGTGTATGAACAGTCCTATTATGTCCAAGGGCTCTGTTGATTCCTACAGGAAGATAGCGTCTTTTCTGCTGTGCTGTGGTCTTAGGCTGAGCACAGTCTGGGTTCTGAATCTTAGAGCTGAGACATAAGGGGGACTCTGAGGCAACACGAGCCTAGTCAAGCTGCCTGATGTTGGGATGCTGCTATCCCTGTTGTGTCTGTGTGGCCATAAAGGCAGTCTCAGAAAACGATTGTGGATTCGCATTGAGGACGGAATGGCGGTGGGTCCTGAGCCACCCGTGTGTCAGTGGAGAGATGACTAAGAGTGTGAGAACTCCTGCCTTGCTAGAACCACACCAGCCTCTCATGTGGTCCTGGAGGCCCCGACACCACCAATACCACGAAGACCAAAATGACTGTCCCCACCCACAGCCAAACCAGAAACGTCCTGGTCTCTCAGCCCTGTCATCAGAAGGGACCGTCAGCTGCTGTCTGACATCCTGCGTGCTTCAGCTCTTACGCAGCCTGACCAGCGTGACTGTACACAGTCCCACGTACTCGCTGGTGACACGTCAGTCAGCGCTCACTCACACAGAGAGACTGAGGGCACGCGAGGGGACGAGACAGAGAGATGGTGAGAGAGCACGGGAGACGCCGAGGGACAGAGCGAGAGCGCGAGCAGGAGGCTGGGAGAGGCTGAAGGACAAACGGGAGAGGGACGGAGCAACACCGAGATTCTGAGAATCAGACTGTGAAGGAACAAGAGACTGTGCAAGAGGGAAAGAAACGGAAAGAGAGTGTCCCAGACCACGAGGGAGAGACAGCGAGGGGAAGACGGCCCAGGGCCGAGACGGGGAGGCGGGGAGGAGGAGAGGGGAGGCTGCCGGCGGAAGGTGGCCGGGAGGAGTGCGCGGAGGCTCGGAGAGGAGGACCTCAGAGAGGGCCAGGGAGAGTCTGAAAGACGGGAGAAAGACAGCCCCAGTCCGGGCAAGGACGGTGACACAGCCGGAGCTCCTGTCGGTGCCGCGGGGGAGACAGAGAGGAGTTCGCCAGGGAGGGACGGAGGGAGGGACTCCGGGACGGCGGGGCTGAGCCCGGGGGGCGGGGGCGTCCTGGGCTGGAGGTCCCTGCGCAGGCGCGAGGCCTTTCCCGAGCCGGGGGGGGGGGGGGGGGGGGGGCGTCGGCCCGGGCCGCTGGGAGGAGCCAGAGCGGAGGGACGGAGGTCAGCCTGGTTCACCCAGATGGAAGGCAGGGGTCGGCTTCACAGAGCCCCGGCGCTGCCTGGGAGACAGATCCCGACAGTGGTAGCAATCCAGACTTGGAGAGACAAGTGAGACACCCAGGTTCTGCGCAGAGCTGCCTTAGTGAGCTTCAGTAAATGGGAAGATTAAAATCTGTGTAATTGAAACTTCTCCTCCCGAGAGGATTCTAGCTGCACGTGCTGCCAAAAAGTGCCTGTGCCCTTGATGTCTCAAGTAAAGTTACTGTGAGAATAGTTGTCACACAAACTTTTTTGTCTGTATCTCAGCTCTTCATTCCTCCCTCCTCAGGTAGCTGTATATATACCAAAATCCCAAACCAAACCCATGGCTGTCGAGTTGATTCCAAATTACAGCAATCCTATAGGACAGAGTAGAACTGTCCCAGAGTTTCCAAGGAGTGCCCAGTGGGTTTGAACTGCAGACCTTTTGGTTAGCAGCTGTAGCACTTCACCACTACACCACCACTTATATATGTGTGTGTGTATGTATGTATATATATATATATATATGTAAAATGAAATGTTTGCCGTTTTAACCCTTTTTAAGTGTACAGTTCAGTGATATTAGTTATATTCACAAATTCTCAAATGTTTTTCATCTCCCTAAAGAAAAACTCCATACCCTTTTTTTCCTGGCTTATTTTAAATTTGGAATTATTCAAGTTTAATCTGTAAAGCTGCCTTTGGCTTCTAGAAAGTGAAAGTTTCTTCTATGAACCTTTTGTCTTAGCTCACTTTGGGTCCCTGTGATTAGCATAGCTCATTGCTTCAGTACTGGTTTCAGCTCTGGGCTAAAAGCGAGTCGAGGGGCCATGTCTTCAGGGGATACTCCAGTCTCTCAGACCGTCCCTGTACCCATCCTTGCCCTTGGAAGCAGTAGAGGTTCAGTAGTAGAATTCTTGTCATCTTTGTCAGAGACCCGGCTCTGATTCCCAACCAGTATACCTCCTGCACAGCCACCATCAGTCTGTAGGTGGAGGCTGCAGTGTTGCTATGATAGGTTTCAGCAGAGCTGAAGATGAGGAAGAAAGGCCTGGTGTTCCACTTTTCAAAATCAGCCAGTGAGAACGGTGCAGTTCACAGTAGCTCCATCTCCAGTTGGTCGTGGGGATTGCACATTACCAGGGAGCATTGTGCATGGGGTCGCCATAAGTCAGGAACCAGGCAGCATTGTGCAAGGGTCATCATGAATCCGGGCCTGAGAGAGGGCACCCAGCAATAACAGCAATATTCTTTTTCTGCACTGAAATCCGCGTACATCTTATTTCTCTCAGTAGATGTGGTTAGGATTCTGTTCATGACCCCATGGTTGAAAAGGTTTCCCCCAGCACTGGTCCTTGAGGGAGAGATCCAAAACATGGGATTGAGGGCATGGAGATGGAAGCAAGCTGACAGAGAACTGAAAAGAGAAGGAGAAAACAGCTACTCTTTGTCAGAAAAAATGCTTTATAGTAACAGGAATACTTAACAGACAAAATACCTCCAAAATATGCAAATCTGTGTTTATCTCAGTGAATTCTACAGGGAACAAATCCGTAGCATTAGCAATTATGACTTAGCTCAGAAGTTTTTTTTCCCCCCCTCTTCTGTAATACTTACAAACATTGATATAGCTTAGAGCCTCATGTTAAAATGTTTTTTCCTATTTATTTGTTATCCTAGATGATGTGATTTGGGAAGAAAGCATTAATTCTCTTATCAGCTCTGTTTCCTTTCCACACTGGTAGTTAGGAAATAAGAGGCATTAGATGAAGGACTCACTGCTGGTCAGATTGAGCCACTTCTGCCCGGCCGCTGTCCAGGGAAAGGGGATTGATGGCTTAAGCATTCCCACTGCAAATGTATTGAAATAGCACGGTGACAGAATCATAGGCATCGTCACACACTGCTCTCTCCCAGCTGGTGCCTTTATACCATTTGCATTGTTCAGAAACAGGATGTATAACTCTTGACTCTGTGTTGCCTGTGCAGTATGACTTAGGTGAATATCAGGCCTAGAGGGATCATTTTAAAAAGTAGCCAGTGTTTAGAGTAGGATTCTCTTATCACTCATTCATCCAAATTTATTTTATCCATTCATTGGATACTTGCTACTTGTAATATGCCAAGTCTTGGCAAGTTTGGACCTCTTCTGGTGAGTCTTTCTAACTCTCTCTCAGTGTGTTGCTTACATCGTCATGTTACAGAAGAATATCTACTAGAATCCTAGTCTATGGGAATATCCTTGGTATACAGTGTTAAGCTGTGATTATTGTCTCGTGAGCTTGGTGGTAAATTTGATGCTGGCAGTACAGGTAGGAGCACTGGGCCAGGGAATGATTCATCCAATAGTGTCACTTGTCAAGCTAATGTACTCCACCTCTCTGTCACCTTAGTGACTCAGCTCTCTCCTCTCTCCTCTGTCCTGTCTCAGGTCCACTGCTCATATGTGCTGAGCACCTACTGTGTTTCCCTGTGTTATGTGCTGGGCTCCTTCTCTTTGACTTGCTGAATGATTTCAGAAGCTTGTCTAAACCTCACAGATTTTCATTATATGTGTTTTACCTGGACCTTCAAGTCTTCCCTTTGAACACAGGTCCCCACCTCTGCCCCTTGCCGTCACTTGTCCTTTGTTGTGTCCGTCCTGGATCTACTTCTCTTCCTATCCAGCACAGAGCCTGTAACTAGGTAATTCAGAAGTACAAACACAATCTCTCCCTTATCCCTTCTTCCTCTGTCTATTTGACCTTAGTGATTCCATACTCTGTCCTCTCTCATGTCCACTCCACTTCTTCAGCTGATGAGTATCGCTGGTGATATTCTCAAAAACATACTGATACATTGTGTTGTTTCCTGGACACAACTGACATCATAAATCCCAACGTTGATGGTTTTAGATTTCCTCATTCATCACATTGTCAATCCTGGAACTCACCTGTTATCTTTGAACCTCTACTGTACTCTCACTTCATCTCAGTGGGTGCTTCAGCAGCTCTTATACTGTAAAGATGGAAGTCCTGTGACTTGTTAAATTTCCCTCCTCTAGCCTCAGAATCTTCCTCATTTTTCTCTTCAGTCACCTTTTTAGTCTGCAGGAGGCAAGAAATTGGCAATTTATTGAGCATTTGCTTTATTCCAGATAGCATGTGAGTCCATGCTTGGGTTCCACGTTCTTCCCAAGCTCATGTCTCCTTTTTTCACTCAGCAAACTGACTAGGGGACTCGTAAGTATCCACTAAGAAATGATGATGTACTCCTGGCCTCGTTGGAAGCAGGATTTGGATATTGTCATACTGAAGATACGCTGTTGACAATAAAAATAAAGTTTCCTTTATAATGAAAAATATCTCTAAATACAATATGTCAACTGGGTTTCAAAGCATTTGTGGGAGTTTATTGAAAAAAAAAGTAGTGCAGAGATCTGAAGGAGCAGGGTCTATTTGTAGAGTATAACAGCAAGAGAGGAGTCTGGGGGTTACACAAAGGGCCCGTGATTCTTAGCAAAGAAATTAAGACTTTTATTTGAGAACAGAGGAGCTATTGGGGCAGGGGGGTGGTGTTGAATGTGAAAGGATGACTTGCTCAGATTAACTTTTGTTTGGAAACATGCTTATGCAGTAACAAGGGATCCTCAAGGATTTTAGGAGAGAGACAGTGAGGGCTGTGTAGCCATGGTGATTATAAAAACGGGGGATGATTTGATGGATACATAAGAGGAAGACTTTCCAGCACTGTATGATCAACTGAATGATCAGGAAAAGTAGCACGTTTGAGAGAAGAGTGTGGCACTTGGGGCATGCTGAGTTTTCAGGGTCTGATAGACTTGGAAGGGTGGAGATAACCAATCTAAGGGGAGAAGTAGAGGTTGGGATCCATTCTTGGATAATCAGAGTAGGTGAAAGTAAAGCATGTATAGAAGGCACATGGGACCTTGAAAAACACTACTGTTTAATGGATGGGTGTAGTTCATTGTTAGTTGCTGCCAAGTTGGCCCTCATTGGGAATGATCTTATGTAGAACAAAAAACGGTGCCCCATCCTGCACCATCTCCGTGATCTTTGCTACGCTTGAGTCCATTGTTGAATCCGTGGTATGAATGACTTCCAGTCTAGGGGCCTCATCTTCTAGCACTATATCAGACAGTATTCTGTTGTGATCCACATGGTCGGTCTGTCGATCCATCGGTCAGTCCGTCCATCTGTCCGTCCGTCTGTTGTTCCCTCCCATTATTTTATTGTGCTTTAAGTGAAAGTTTACAGTCCATCAATTTGCCATATAAAACCCTGCACACAAACCGCTAGGCTACTCTGACTACTCTCCCCACCCTGTGACAGCACACTCTTCCCTTTCACCCTGCACTCTTTGTATCCATTCAACCAATTCTTGTCCTCCTTCACCCTCTAACCTCACATCTGGACAGGAGCTGCTCAAAAAGCCTTGTGTATATATTTAAGCCAAGAAGCACAGTGTTCACCAGCATCATTCTGTGTCTTGTAGTCCAGGCCAATCTTTGTCTGAAGAGTTGGCCTTGGTACTGGTTGCAGTTCTTGGCTAACTGAATGCCTCGAGACCATGTCCTCAGGGGACCCTGCAGTCTGTGGGATTCATCAAGTTTGTTTTTTAAAGTGTTCTAGTTATGCACACCCATTTTTCTCTGTATTCCTCAGGGATTCTACATTGTGTTCCTTGTGAGGCCAGTCCCTGGTGATGGCTGGGCACCTTCTAGTTCTTCTGGTCGCGTGCTGATGTAGTCTCCAGATCATACGGCACGTTCTGTCTGCTGAGCTCATATTTTCCTTGTATTTTTGGTGGGTTTCATTCTTCTCTGCTCTAGAAGGATTGGGAGCAATTGATGCTGCTTAGATGGCCACTTGCTAGCTTTTCAGAACCCAGATGCCACTCACCAAAGTGGAATGCAGAATATTTTCTTTAGGAAAAAAAAAGTTTTACTAGTTGACTTAGATGTTCCCTGAAACCATGATGCCCAGACCTCTGCTTCTACTACTCTGTCATTTGAAATGTTGGGTTGTATTTAAGATACTTCTTAGCTTTTGGTATCGTTCAGTTGTGCTAACCTCCCTTCTACAGTGTGCTGTCACTCCCTTCACCTAACCCGCTTCCTGTCTACTCTCTAATCTAAGAATACTCCTCTCTCTCCACCCCACACTTAATATAATGGTCAAAAATTATTTTTTTCTGTGCTTAAACCCTTTCTTAAGTCCTTACAATAATGGTCTTATATGGTATTTGTCCTTTTGCAACTGACTAATTTCACTTGGCATAGTGTCTCCCAGATGACACCCTGTTACCAGGTGTTTCCCAAGATCGTTGTTCTTTATCATTGCGTAGTATTCCATTGTGTGAAGGTACCATGGTTGTTCTTTTATTCATTCGTCTGTTAATGGGCACCAAGGTTAATCTATCTTTTTGGTGTTGTGGACAGTGCTGCAATAAAAATTGGTGTGCATGTATTGATTCCTGTGACAGCCCTCATTTCTGTAGGATATATTCCAAGCCAAACAGTGGGATTGCTGAGTGATATGGTATTTGTATTTCTAGCTTTTTAAGAAAGTGCCAGATCTAGTTTTAGAGTGGTTGTACTATTTTACCTTCCCACCAACAGTGTAGAAGAGTTCCAGTCTCTTCACATCCTCTCCAACATTTATTATTACCAGCCCTGTTGCGGTGAGATGGTATCTCATTGTAGGTCTGACATGTACTCTCTAATGGCTCATGATCCTGAGTATTTTCTCATGTAGCTGTTAACTGCCTGGATGTCTTCTTTGGTGAAGTGCCTGTTCATATCCTCTGCCCATTTTTACAATGAGTTATTCATCTTTTTCTTGTTGAGGTTTTGTGGTACCTTGTAGGATAGGATACCCTGGTGACATACTAGTTCAGTGTTTTGGCTAAAAAGCAAGAGGCCAGCAGTTCGGATGTAGTAGACACTTCTTGGAAACTCTGTGGAGCAGTTCTAGTCTGTCCTATAGAGTCTGTATTAGTTGGAATCTATTTAACAGCAGTTCATTGGGTTTTCTGGGTCTTGTAGATGGAATTTAGACGTTGATCAGATTCATAGTAGGCATTTTTTCTCCCAGTCTGTGGGTAGTCTTTTTAGTCTTTTGTTGAAGTCTTTCAATGAGTATAAATGTTTGCTTTTTAGGCGTTCATGGTTATCTATTTTCTCTTCTTGTGTTAGTGCATTGTTAGTAATATTTTTTGTAGTCTGTTTATGCTTTGTATTAGGACTCCCAGTATTATCCCTGTTTTTTCTTCTGTAGTCTGTATTGTTTTAGATTTTATATTTAGATCTTTGGGCCATTTTGAATTTGTTTTTGTGCATAGTGTCAGATACGGTTGTTGTACCTTTTTTGTTTCATTTTTTTGCAAATGAATATCCAATTATGCGAACACCAGTTGCTAACAGACAGTCTTTTCCCCAGTTTTTGGACTTTGGGCCTTTGTCAAATATCAGCTACTCATAGGTGGCTGCTGTTATCTCTGGATTCTCAGTTCTTTTCCATTGGTCTATGTGTGTGTGTTTGTACCAGTATCAGGCTGTTTTGACTACTATGACAGTGTAATAGGTTCTAAAGTCATGTAATGTGAGGTCTCCCATTTTCTTTTTTCTGTCTCAGTAATGCTTTACTTATCCAGGGCATGTTCCCTCTGTATATGAACTTGGTGATTTGTTTCTCTATCTCATTAAAAAATGACATTGGAGTTTGTATTGGGATTGCATTGTATCTATGTATCACTTTGAGTAGAATAGAGATTTTCATGATGTGAAATTTCTCTGTCCATGAGCAAGATAGTTTTCTCCACTTAGTGTAAGTCTCTTTTGGTTTCTTACAGTATAGTATTGTAATTTTCTTTGTGTATATCTTTTATGTTTCTGGTTAGATTTATTCCTAAGTATTTTATCTTGAAAAGATAATTTTAAAACTCCCAATTAAAAAAAAAAAAGCCCTGACTCTGATGGCTTTACTGGAAAATACTATCAAACTTTTAGAAAAGAGTTACCACTACTACTAGAGTATTTCACAGCATAGAAAAGGATGAAATACTCCCAGATTCATTCTTTGAAGCCAGAACATGTAAAACCCAGATGCTCAAACCAGGTAACAACAGCACACAAAAAAGAAAACTACAGACAAGTATCTCTCATGAACATAGATACTGATTTTGTGGTTTCTTCTTTGATGGTCTCTTTGTTAGTGTAAGCAATTTGACTGATTTATGTATGTTTATCTTGTATCCTGATATTTTGTTTCTGTGAATTCTTTAGAATAGGGTTTTTTTTGTGTAAAAGATCATATCATATGCAAATAGAGCTACTTCTAATTCTTCCCTACCAAGTTGGACACACTTTCTTTATCTTGCCTTATTGCTCTGGCAAAAACTACCAGCACAATGTTGAGTAAAAATGGTGAAGATGAGCATCTTTGTTCAGTTCTCATTTTCACGGTGAATGCTTTCAGACTCTTTCCATTTAGGATGGTGTTGGTTGCTGGCTTTGCATAGATGCTACTTGTTATATTGAGGAATTTCTCTTCTATTCCTATTTTGCCGAGAGTTTTTTTAACATGAATGAGTGTTAGACTTTATCACATGCTTTTTCTGCATCAGTTGATAAAATCAAGTGGTTCTTATCTTTTGTTTTATTTATGTGGTTGGTTACATTAATTGTTTCTCTAATATTAGACTATCCATTCATCCCTTGTATGACACTGACTCGGTCATGGTGAATTATTTTTTGATATGTTGTTGAATTGGGTACAATTTTCTTGAGGATTTTTACATCTACGTTCATGAGAGATACTTGTTTGTAGTTTTCTTTTTTGTGTGCTGTTGTTACCTGGTTTGAGCATCTGGGTTTTACATGTTCTGGCTTCAAAGAATGAATCTGGGAGTATTTCATCCTTTTCTATGCTGTGAAATACTCTAGTAGTAGTGGTAACTCTTTTCTGAAAGTTTGATAGTATTTTCCAGTAAAGCCATCAGAGTCAGGGCTTTTTTTTTAATTGGGGGTTTTAAAATTATCTTTTCAATGTCTTTGTTAGTGATGGGTTTATTTAGTTTGTGTTAGTTTTGGTAGGTAGTGTGTCTCTAGAAATTTGTCCCTTTTTTCTAGGTTTTCAAATTAGAATACAGTCTTTCATAGTATTCTGTTATGATTCTTTTAATTTCAGTTGAGTCCATTGGGATATCTCCCATCTTGTTTCTTAAGTTATTTACTTCCTCTCCTGTTTTCCTTTTGTCAGTTTGGCCAGTGATTTACCATCTTTGTTGATGTTTTTTAAAAAACAGCTTTTGGTCTTGATAACTCTTCCGATTGTTTTTCTATTCTCATTCATTTAGTTCTGTTGTGATTTTTATTATTTGTTTTTTTCTGGTGCCTAAGGGATTCTTCTCCTGCCCTCTTTCTACTTTGAGTTATAGGGTTAATTCTTTGATTTGAGCTCTTTCTTCTTTTGGGATGTGTGCATTTATTGAGGTGAATTGACCTCTGAGCACTCCTTTTGCAGTGTCTCATAGATTCTGGCAGTATATATTTTCATTCTTGTTTGATTCCATGAATTTCTTTACTCTTTCCTTGATTTCTTCTGCAACCCAGTAGTTTTTGAACAGGTTTTTAAGTTTCCGTGTATTTGATTTTGTTTTTTGCTCACCTGGTTTTATGTTATTGATTCTACTTTTATGGCTTTATGATCTGAAAAAAATGATTTGTGATATTTCAGTACTTCTGACTTCTGTTAAGGATTGTGGCATTTAGATCTTCCATATCTTTTTTTGAGCTTTTTTCCAGATATTCTTTCCTTCACGGAAAGTAGTGTGTTGAAATCTTCTATAATTGTGGAGCTGTCTATTTCTGTTTTCAGTGCAGTTAGTGTTTATGTATTTTGGAGCCCTGTTGTTGGACACATAGGTGTTTAATATGGTTATATCCTCCTTTAATCCAATGTGGTGGATTTTACTTTAAAGTCCTATTTTACCAGGGATTACGATTGCCATTCCTGCTGTTTTTTGAATGTTGTTAGCTTAATATATATTTTCCATCATTTGAGTTTCGGTTTGTTTATGTCTTTCAGTTTAAGGTGTGTCTCTGGTAGATAGCATATAGATAGATCGTGTTTTGAATCCAGTCTGCCATTCTCTGTTTATCGGTGCATTCAGTTTATTTACATTCAGTGTGATGATTGATGCTTATGAGTTTAGTACTGTCATTTTAGTGTCTTTTTTTGTACATTGTAGGCAATTCCTTTGTTCAATTTAGTTTTCTGTGCTGAGTCTTATTATATGTTTTCTAAAGTTTTTTCCATGTCAGTGGCTCTGTATTTGCTGAGAATTCATGTTTTTCTTGTGTTTTATTTCAGTGCATAGCGTTACTAGTTTCCTTTGTGTTTACCTTAATATTTACCCCTGTTTTTCTAAATTTAAACCAGTCCTTATTTTCTTTGTATTGCCTTGATTTCTTCTCCATGTGAAACATGTATGATTACACTTTATTTTGAGTCCCTTTTTTTTGTGACAGGTTTACATGATTGTGTGTCTGTTACAGTAGTGGCAGTGGTTTCCCTTTGATTTACTTTTGTGATTGCCTATATTTGGGTTGATATCTAGTTGCTCTGTTCTGTGTTGTAGTCTTAGGTTTTTATCTGATATTATTGAATTTTTAAGCAAAGGACTCCCTTTAGTATTTCTTGTAATTTTGATTTTGTTTTTACAAATTCCTTAAATTTCTGTTTATCTGGAAATGAATTAATTTCGCCATCATATTTGAGGGATAGTTTTGCTAGATGTATAATTCTTGGCAGGCAATTACTTTTCTTCAAGGTTTTGTTTATGCTTTCCCATTGTCTTCTTGCCTGTGTGGTTTCTGGTGAAGTAGTCTGAGCCTACTCTTACTGATTCTCTTTTGTAGGTGGTTTTTCATTTCTCTCTGGCCACTTTTAAAATTTCCTGTTTATCTTTAGTTTTGGGAAATTTGATAATATGTCTTGGTGCCTTTCTTTTTGGATCTACCTTGTGTGGAGTTCAATGAATATTTTGCATAAATATCTTTTTATCTGTCATGATATCAGGGAAGTTTTCTGTCAACGAATCTTGTACAGTTTCCTCTGTGTTTCTGTTACTCCTGCCCCCGTTTTTGGGTACTGCACACACTCATAGATTATTCCTTTTGATAGAGTCCCACGTAATTCTCAGTGTTTCTTGATTTTTAAAAAAATTCTTTGATTTTATTTTTCCTCAAATATGTTGGTGTCACGTGCTTTATCTTCAGTCTCACTAATTTAGCCTTGCATTGCCTCAATTCGTCTTCTTTGGCTTTCTATTGAGTTTTTTAATTCTGTAATTTTATTATTAATTTCCAGAATTTCTAATCCTTGCCACTCTGAGCTTTCTTGAAGCCTGTTTAGTTTGTCATTATGCTGTGCTGCATTTTGCCTCATCTCATTCCTGATCTCTTCAAGATCTCTGAATATTAATCTTTTGTATCTTTTCTACCTTGAAAAATTTCAATCTGTTTTGGGAGCTTTCTGAAATTATAATGATCTGCTTCTTTAACTGCTTTGAAATTGACTGTTGTCTCCAAGCCATCAGTAAGTTGTATTCATTTATTTTATGTTTGTCTATTATGTTCTGTCTTCTCATATTATTTTGTTTTGAAATGTCTGAATACACTGGTTGTGTATGGTAATTTGGGTATTGTTGTCTTTGCAGTTCTAATATCCTGTCACCAGGTGGTTAGAGCTGTTACTAAACATACGAGGTCAAGAGTCCATTTACTTTTCTTGTGTGAATTGAGCTCAGGTGTCTGGCTAGTCAGCCACCAAGTGAATGGTGTGGTCTCACATACTGTGCTAGATGGTCGGGTGTCATTACCGTAGGCACAGGTATCTGGCTAGAGTTTCTGTGAAAGGCAGCAGGTAACAGCAAGCCCTGAGAAGGAAGATGGCATGCTCTCTCATGTATCAGTGTAGGCGAAGGAGCAGTTTCTGCCTTGGATTTCTGGCTGAAGCAAGTTAACTGCTTTTCTCTCTCTCTCTGTCTTTCTTTCCTTATATTTGTTAAATTGTTCCCTCTTTGAGTCTTGGAGAATGGTTCTGGACAGGCTTAAGGAGTCTTCCTTCTGATTCGGTTAATGGTGTTAGACTTGAGAGCTGGGTACAGTTCAGAAAAGGGAGGAGGAAGCACTGGGAGAGAGGAGAGAGGCTTATCCTAAGGGAAAGATTTAGACATGTGTGTGGTAGGTTACGCACAAAGGCAGCTTTTGACCACTCATGCTTTTTTCACTGATTCTGGAGAAGCAGGTAGAGTCTCTGGTCAGTTTCTCCTGCATCAGAGGACACCCTGCAACCACCACACTTAGCTTACTGTGGGGACCATAGCCATTTCCAGACAGGTCAGGTCTGGCTATCCCTACTCTGCCTTCCCCTTTTTTCAGTCCAGTTTCTCAGCTTTTCCTTTGATGTTCTTGGCTTTCAGGACATCACACGTAGTGGATTCATTTTTTCTTTGGGGTTTTTGTTGTTAGAGGGGTCAGATGAAGTGTCCGACTACTCCACCATCTTGGCTTCACCTCCCTGTAATACATAGGGTTTTTGTTGCCTAGTTTTTGGAAGTAGATCATCAAGGTTTTCTTCCTAGTCTATGTTAATCTGAAAGGTCCACTGAAACTTGTCCACCATGGGTAATCCTGCTGTTATTTGAAATACTGGTGGTAGAGCTTCCAGCAACCTTCAGACCACTGTAGCGTGACATACTAGCACATGGATGTTCAGGTTGAAGATAGTGAAACTTTTAAAAGAGATCAGAGGATAAAGAATTATAGAGTTTGGTGGCCAGGTGACATGGTCTCAGGGAAGCCATGGCAGATATCTCAAGGGGTAGCTTTCTGTGTCAGGTGTGACAGAGAACTTTTGGTCCATTATGTTTTGCGATGTGTTTTGGAAAGTTTGGGGACACTTGTCTCTCTGTCCTCTGGCTCACAAGTTGTAAATGCTGATTCCAGGGTTCTACCCTTGTCCTCCTGCTCTGAATCTAGATTAGGAACCTGACTTTAACTGACTTCAAAATTTGGGAACTACTGTCTTAACTTGGAGAATTGAAAGTCCTCAATGTAGAGAGTTAAATGTGGGAGGTAAAACCAGGGAAACAGTACACTTTCAAAGAGCTTAACCAAGAAGGAGGTAAAGAATTAGAAGTGTGGTAACAACTAGAGGTAGAAGAGTAACTGCAAACAACTGTTCAGGGTCGAGGTGTAAGCTAACATGAGGGATCTACTAGAAAGACAGAGGATGGTGTTGGAGGGCTAATAATTGATGGGGAAGGCATAGGTAGATTAAGGCAGAGTGTGGACAACTGCTTACTCAAAAAGAAATGAGGAAAGGGCAGTAGGATTAAGATATTTGATGTTGGGTGGGGGAATTCCCTTTTACCTTCTCTGTCATCTTATCATATGCAACTTCACTAAACCACTTGAAACCAGCAACCACTCCTTCCTTCATGAAACTCTTCTTTTTTTTGTCACTCTCTAGGGCTGTAACCCTGAGTGCTTCTGTACATTGTAATAGATGGAGATGTCATGTCTCTGGGGTTCGAATTTATGTCTGCTAGCTTGTATGTTTGTGTGTGTTTATAATCTCTGAGCTTCAGCTTTCATTCCGAAGGAGAAGGTTCTTGTAGACCTTCTAGTGATGAAGGCAGACACTAATAGGTAGTAAAAGGCATTCTTCCTGTTTCCTAAATGTAGGAATTGACTATGATTTGTTCAGAGGACTGTTCCCTTCTCAGTCTCACCCACTCCTTTTGAACTGTCACCACTTGTAACTCCCATTAGCTCTTGCTTTCACTTCTGTTTCTCTCCTAAGAATAACTTCTTCCCCTTGCTGATTTGTTCTTGCAAGAGCGCCGTTGTTCCCTGAGCACCTGGGCTGAAAATCTGAGAAACATCTTTAACGTCTCTTCCCTTCCTATGTGATAGGATCAGGTTAGCGATCTTAGCTGTTCAATAGCTTGTCTAGTCGTTCATTCATTCATCTGATATTCAACTATTTCTTAAACTTTCTGTTGCCCTGTTAGTTTAGCCTTTGGAAAATTAGAATACAGCACATCAAAATATAATGGTTGTTACACAAGTGTTCAGTATAAAACTTTGAACCCCAATGAGAAAATCTCTGTCCCAAACTTGGTAGTGGGGGCGGTCTTGTCTGTAAAAAGTTTTTAGTTTAAAGCTGAGTTTTGAGGTTAAATAAGAAAGAGTCTGCCCTATAGAGTTCATGAGAAGTGCATGAGATGGAAAGAACATAGTGAGAAGAAGCACAGAGGCACCGAGGTCTGGCATACTTGGGTAACAGTTAATGGTTAAGTATGGCTGCAATACAGATAGGGAAATAGAGGCCAGACGCGGGGGCCAGGGCAGGTGTCTGTACCCAAATTGTTTGACACATTATTAAAATTTTTCTGACAGCTGAATGGACTATTAGTTTTTAAAATTAAGTTTAAACTAGTTAAATGTAAATAAATTAAAAATTTGACTCCTCCTTCACTCTAAGCACATTTCAAGTGCCCAGTAGCCACATGTTGCCATTGGCTACTAAACAGGGTAGTGTGGGCTTAGAGGTCTGTGGGTTGACAGTAGAGCCATTGAGGAGTTTAAAGCAGGGGCTGGGTGACCTGATCAGATGTGCTGAGGTGTGGCAAGACTAGGAGTTGTGTTAGTTCACATCTAGAGCTACAAAGTGAAGGGACTGTGCTCCAAGAAAAGAAAGCTGTGAAGAAGCAGATATTACTGAAACCTGAGGTGGAGTTGGTTGGACTTGGTCATACGAATGATGACAGAGGAAGCAGATGGTCAGACAACTCCTGGGTTGGAGTATGACCCTTCCCTGAGAGTCCAGGAATAGGAGCTTACTCACAGTTTGGGCAGAGGAAGAAGTAGATGGTTTCAGTTTGGGGCAAAATCTGAGATTCCTGTAAAATATGAAAATAGATGAGTCCAGAATAGTGTAGATGCTCAAGAAAGATATTTTTGGTTGGTGAAAATTATTCTGGAGTCACCAGGAAACAGGCAAATTGAATCTGTGGGAAGGATGAGATCTTCAAGGTACTTTAGAACACCGGTTGGCTGACTATGTAGCCTCTGAGCCAAATCCAGCTGCCACCTGTCTCTCTCTGTAGAAAGTAAAGTTTTATTGGAAGACAGCCGCACCCATTGATTTATATAATGTTCAGATCTGCTTCCCTGCTGCAGTGGATGGATTGAGTAGTTGCTACAGAGACCATAGAGTCCATAAAGTAAAACAAACAAACAAGAAACTATCCACTGTCTGGCCCATTACAGGGAAAGGGTATGAACCCCTGCTTTCGAATTTAAAGAGTACAAAGGATGAAACTTTAGGTAAGATAAAACATTTAAGAATGAGCAGAGGAAAGGGAACTCGTTAAAAGATGGAGAAAGAGCCACCAGATATGTAGGCAGAGGAGGAAAACTTAGAGGCAATGACAGACAAGTATGAATGACAGTGTCCTGTTGTCTGGGGGTCAATTAAGGTAAGGGCTGACGAATATTCTTTGAATTTCCATCTCTACGCTCTTTTAGCAATCATGGTCAGACTAATTTGAGCAGAGAGGCAGGACAGAAGCTGGTTTCCAGTGGGCTCAGAACAGGTAGGTGGGTAGGAATAGAGACAATGAATTAAATAGTTCTTTCAATCAGCAGGCCGCTAAATCAAGAGAGCTGAAAAAGACATTTCAAGAATGAGGAAGCTTATTTTAGGATTGGCATGTTACTTCACAAAGGAAAAGGTGAAAGTTGGAGTTGCAAGTGAGAGGGAGACGTGGATGAGCAAAGTACTCAAGAAGCAGGAGAAAGTGGGATGAGGTCTTGTCGTATTTTTATTCTCACCTTCATACCTATTTCAGTAAATAATGCTTGCTAACCTACCCCCACCCCCAGTCTCCTTACTGTAGTCCTGTCCTGTGTACTTCTGTCAGACTGGTTTTTAGCTACTGTTGAGTCAGCCCCCAACTCATAATGACCCCGTACACAGCAGAACGAAGTGTTGCCCAGACCTTTGCTGTTCCCTTGATCAGTTGCAGATCAGATTATTGGGATTTGTAGGGTTTTCAGTGCCTAATTTTTCAGAGGTACGTCTTTAGCCCTTTTTCAGTTTGTCTTAGTCTGGCAAGTCCACCAAAACCTGTAGAATCATAGTAACATGAAAGCTTCCACTGACGGATGGTGGCTGCACTTGAGATGCATTGGTCATGTGTCACACCTGGGTCTCTACATGGAAGATGAAAATTCTTCCACTGAACTACCAGTGCCCCCTGTATCGGACTGTTCTTCCTAAGAAGCTTGTCTTATCCGACCCCATCCCTGAGAGCTGCTCAAATAGTGTTCCAACTCCATGCTTCACTTTCAGCTTAGCGTGACTTCCATTCCCAGCCAGATCTCCTGTTTGCTTGCTCGCCTTCCCTGCATGCAGCCACTCTGAGCCCTCTCTACACCCAGCCCGCTGGAAATGTAGTGCCGCACTCAAATGGTGTCACACTGCCTAAGTCTAGCCTAACTGACTCATAATAAGTGTTCGGGTCAGGGGAATTTATGAAATACCAATGCAAGCAAAAATTACTAAAAAGTCACTAACATTCTAAGGTAGGTTATAAACTTACTTTTGAACAAGAAATAAGATTCAGTGTCTTGATCCCCCTAGTGAGAGCCACATAAATTTCTGGAGACCGTATTTTCTCAACTGTGACATTACTGCCATTTGGGACTAAGTAATTTCTGTTGTGCTGTACTGACTTGTGCGCTGTAGGGTGTTCAGCAGCGTCCTTAGACTCTGTTCACTAGGTCCCAGCTGCACACCCTTCCCCTGAGTTGTGACAGGCAAATATGCCTTCAGACATTACCAAGTGTCTCTTGAGGGAGGGGTAAAATTGCCTCCAGTGGAGACCCCTTTCTGTAGAAAGATAGGTGTTAGACGTTTTTTCCTATCTTGTTTTCTGTTATTCTAGGTGAATTCTTTTTCCCGCATAGTTTGCATCTTAATAGTTGGTTCTAAGGGAATGATCCTAAAGATATGTCTTTTTCCAGGTATTAAAAATGAGAAGCATCTGTTTTTAACTGTTGATCAAGAGTCACTCTTTCCTATTCCATCTAAGGATATATATGTCTGCAAACCAAAAGGTAGGCAGTTCAATTCTGCCAGTCACTCTTTGGAAATTATATGGGGAAGTTCTTTCCTAACCCATAGGGTTGCTGTGAGTCAGAATCAACTTGATGGCAGTGGGTTTGGTTTTCTTGGTTTATTCCCATTGCTGTCAGTGCACTTCCAACTAACAGCAACACTATACAGCAGGGTAAAACTGCCCATGGAGTTTCCAAGTCTGTAAGGTTTTGGGAAGCAAACTGCCATAACTTTCTCTTACAGAGCCGCTGGTGAATTTGGACCACTGACCTTTCAGTTAGCTGCTGAGTGCTTAACCACTGTGCCACCAGGACCTGTGCATCAGCGTGTACAAATCAGAATGTGTTCCCCAGTGTCTGAGATGGAAACAGCACTGCAGTGGATGGTGGTTGTCACTAACCAGTATGTGCTTATGATTGTGAGATCCAAGAGACATGCCCCACCCAATCCACTTGCCCCAACCCTTTCTTCTTTCCCAAATCACCCATTCTGCTTTGTATTCTTTAATCATGGGCATTTGGTTAAAAGTGAGGTGATAATTCTCCCATCGCAAATAACCATGTATAGGAAGGAAGCCAGCTTTTTAGAAAAGAACCAAAAACTTGTGTAAACACAGAGAGTCATCACATCATATTTATAATTTTTACTTAAAGTTCATGGATGTGTGGAAAGTTGAGTAAAAGGGAGACCAGGGAGACTTGAGGGACTGTTTGAAGGACTAGCGTACCCACCCAGAATGTCTACCTTTCAGTGTGATTAGAATTAAGTCTCTCGTGTTCCTGGGGTGGGAGTTGGCAGTGGGTATCAAGGACTGGGTCTTCGGTACTCGTAGATTCCTACTCAGCCCGGGTTGTGCTAAGTGCACTAATAATTAACCGCTTTTGTTCACAATGTAAGGTACAGGTTGCTAATCCTGTCTCTAATTAAGAGCATGCACATTCTTGGCTGTGACAATAAACTGCATATGTAAGGGAGAAACGTGGCTGAAAAACCCATAAAGATATCGTGTAGGTCGAGAGGCTTTTAAATGATAATCAGAGACAACTCTGAACAAGGCTGGTGTGCGGTGTCACCCTCTGCTCTTCTCTGTGTTTTTCCCTTCAGCGACAACTTGGTAAACAAGAGTTAATTCTTAACAATAACCTGAAAGTTAATGTTGTTCTCTAAGCTGTCCTTCTAAGAAATGTTGACTTTATTGATGTTACACTCCTCATGTGCTGGGAGAAAGCAGGAAAAACATTTTTTTTTTTAAAAGCTTAACTAAGAACACTGCCCCCTGCTTCTGGCTCATTTTATGTGGGGAAAATACAGCACTTGAGGTTGTTGCAGTGGCCTCCCAAAGGGCTGAGTTTTATGGGCTGATAATAATCACTGTGATTTATTGAACATCTACTATATACAAGGCATTCTGCATATATTATTTTTGTGTGCTCTCAGAGCTCTGTGGATTTTTCATAGTAGCACTTATCGCTGTTCTAATCCACTTATTCATGTGATTAGTTGATTGTCTTCCCCATTAGACAGTCACCTCTGTGGCAGTGGGGCTGTGTTCATTTTATTCTCCATTGTTGCCTCCAAACTTAGTACAGGGCCTGGCACTTAAAGAAAAAGAAAAACAAAACCTACTTCTTTTGAGTCAATTCCAACTTATAGCGACCCTATAGAACAGAGTAGAACTGCTCCCATAGAGTTTCTAAGGAGCACCTGGTAGATTCTAACTGCTGCCTTTTGGTTAGCAGCCATAGCACTTAACCACTGTGCTACCAGAGTTTCTGAAACAGACACAAAATACATGTTGACCAGAAGGACGAGTCAACCCACAGCAGAATAGTATGATTTTAGAGGCCAGAAAACGGAAGGGTAGAGTGATTGAGTGGCTTGCTGCAGATTTAGAAGTGGCAGAGCTAGGAGTCAGTGCCAAGCATGTCTGTTGGTCCAGTGATGACCCCCTTTCCACTATACCAAGGCCTCCCAAATTTTAATGTGAGTTGCCTGGGGGTCTTATTAAACTGCAGATTCTCATTCAGTAGGTCTGAGGCAAGCCAGAGAGCTGTCATTTCCAGCAGGCTCCCAGGTGGTGCTGCCCCTATTGCTGTGCACAGGAACATTCATTGTAGGGACATGTACTATGTGCCACCGCAGTTGTAGAGAGCAATAACTTCCGTAGCTGTTGGAGGCCTGTGCTGTTCTATCTTGAAAGCACTTTTCATGAGACAAAGCCCGTGCACGTGGGCCTTAAGACGGTCCCCTAAGGAAAGTGCCGTGGAGTTCTGCTGTTGGAGTAAATGCATTGGCTGCTTCCATCCGTTGGTTATCTGTTAGCTGTGGCCTTGGATGGGTCTTAACTCAGATACTGATGATGGTGATGAGCCCTTTCATCTTCATTTAAAGGTGAAGAAAGATGACCAATAATTGTAACTGTTCTACAAACCAGATACCTAGTTCCACACCTGATACACGAGGTGTTGTGCCTGCTCTAAAGATGTCTAGGACCTCACCTCTCAAAATTATCATGGACATAGCCAACAAGGGACTGTGCCCTTTAAAAAGTTTCTTTGAGTACTTAATTGGTGAATGAATCCTGCTAAGAATCCAGAGGTTAGCAGACAACAGATGTCCCACCCTTAGCTCTATAGCAGCTCAATGACTCCCACACTCAGGGTATGAAGGGAAGCTGCTTCCAGACAGCTCCACCCTCAGTGCCATTCTGCCTGTTCTGGATGCCCTGCACTGTGTGCTGATTGTTGGGATATCTGTGACAGCATGCTAACATAGCTTTAGTGAAATAAACGTCCATCTCTTCTTTAAAGATCCTTCCTGGCTCAGCATTTCCCTCCCAACCCCCAGTTCTTGAGAAACTACCTATAGAATGGGAGGGTCCAAGGTCTAGGTGCTTACCTTGACCGCTGGATACCACATAGGGGAATTTATCTCTGTGACAAGGGGCCCTTGACTCGGGGCTGTGATTACTTATCATTAAACAACAGTGAACAACTCACTCTCGACCCACCTGTACTCTACCACCAACCTCTGGCTTTATTTCACAGTTACTAAATTCAACCTGTTTTCTAACTGTAGGACAATAACTGGGTTCTTGACTTTTAGGCTGAGTGATTCTTTGTTCTTCCCAGCCATTCACACCAGATCTACTTAGAGTCTTTGTGGCTGAATAGAGCCTATCCTTGATTCATCTGTAATATTATGTCACTATTTATTTTTATGTACACAAGATTTCAAGACAGGCATGTGTATGTGTTCTAATTGTGTAGTGGTAGGAATCGAAGGAGTGCTTTCGGAAGGATTTATTTTGCTGTATATTTTGAAAACCTCAGAGATACTCTTTCCTTTGTGGTGTTCACCTGTGTAAATGGTCATGAAGGGTAGTTGAATGAGATGAGGATTTATGAATTAAAGGCATTATTGTACTATTGAAATCATACTGAAAGTAATTGGCAGATGCAGGTGTTTTGTCTTGAAGTCACTTAGTAGAGAGCTTGCCTTAGTTCTCTTCAAATGGACAGACAAGGTACAGGAATTAAACTGATGATGAGTGAAGCATGTATTGCTGATGGAAATGTCTAAAAGCATACCATGTGTTTTTACATCTTTTCTGTCTTTCACATTAGTTTTTCTTTTCATTTTTATTTTTTATTTATCTGGGAGTACTATTTTAGTCTTAATCTGTGTAAGCTATATGCTTAATGCCTTTAGGTTATTCATTTCCCCAAAATAGTGATTACAGTTCACAGATAGGATAAACTACAAATACGAAAGAGTGCTTACAGTTCACTTTTCTTTTGTACACAGACTCACACACACACACACAAATTATTCTTATTTCATAATACCTTAGCCTCATGGTAGTTATTTGCATTAAAAATACTGTATTTTATGAAATGAGATGATCTGTGGAGCGTTTTCCATTATGTAGACACCATGTCTTTAAATTATAGCAATTTCTTAAGATTTTAAAGCAAAATGAGCTCTTAGAAGTGTGATTAATAGCAGGGAATGAGGCTAAGGCTGGGTCATCAATGGCACTCCATTACAAAAAAGGTTGGACTAATAAAAGCATCCATCTTTTTGACCACTAAAGCGTTTGGATGACATGCTTATGGTTTTTATTGTAGAGTAAGTTAGTTCGTGCTGAATAAACTCTGAACTTGCTTTGTGGAAGAGTATCTCTGCTTAAGTAGTTAATGCACTATTTCTTGGATGGTGTGAGGAAAGGTAGACCTGGGAGGCTGGTCATAGAGCTACCGCTTTGATTTTAGGGTGTTGTCTACATACATAATACCATGGTCCAGAGGTGCCATTCAGTTTGGGGGCAAGAGTAGGGAATCTGGCTTCTTGGTTGATTGTCTCTCTTGCAGAGTGAGGCAGGCCTCAGCAAGTGCTTGTGAATGGCACTTTTCAGGATCCCGTGCTTAGACGCCAAGGACATAGCTGCACTGTCACATGAGTCCTTATCTCTCCTCTAGCTCAGTTCCCCAATGGGTAAGCCTCCTACCACTCAGTAGACAAGTGAGTTGGGAGAGGATTTTTAGGTGTTTCATAAATCATTCACCAGTTCTCATTACTGTGATTAGATGTTGAGGCAATTCCATTTTCAGTTCTGTTTTAATCCTTCTGATAAAGCCAAGGAGAAAGTCTCAATTTGGTGCTAGTATGCGTTTAATCTCTCACCCAGTTGTAAGCTCATTAGTTAACAAAGAGAGAACATGGCTCCTGCTCAGTGCCTCTGAGGACAGCAGGCTCTAGCTAAAATTCAATAACATTGGGTGAGTTTTGCTACATTTATTTTAAAGCCTTTCTTTTCTACAAAGGGATGCACACTGCTTTTCCATTAGAAAGTAATACCAAGTTTCCGTCTAAGAATAGATTTGTTTATCAAAAGTGGGCCAATTTAAAAAACTAATCATGGAGATGAAAATGCAAAAGGAATGAGGGTAGAAGGGAATGACTGAGGTTTGGCAAACTGGCTCAAGCGTCCACTCAGACAAAAGGACTTTGCTAAGAATGTCAGAATTTGTAAGCTTTTTGTCCCAAAGAGGAGTTGTGCGAAGAGCAGATTGGTGTTTTTCTCTTGAGTCTCCCTACAGCACCCTTGGGGCTATTTTCAATTTTTAAAATAGTTCATCAAACAGATTTTGTAAAAGACCTCTTGATAAAAGCGCTTCTATTTATTTAAGTTTTATAAAGAAAGTTTCTAAAACATGGGGGTCTGTGGGAAACAAGCGGGTCACCGGCTGTTGTTCATGGTGTGCACACTCATCTGTTAGCCTGTTGGCTGAGCCTGTCCAGTGGCACCGCAGAAGAAAGGCCTGGCAGCCTGCTTTCTTAGAGAGTGCAGCCAAGAAAATCCAGTTCTAAATTGTACCAATATGGTCACCAGGTTTTAGAATCAGCTTAGTGGCAGTAGGGGTTGTTGTTTGGTGTGGAATAAAATAAGTAAATTAGACATATAAACTAACAACAGAGGGAGGGTAGAAAAAGTGTATGCCGGCCACGGGGCAAAAAGATTGAAGGGAGTTATTTATCTTGCTTATGGTAATCCATCTATGCAGTCCTCTACAAATGCAAAGGAGCCCACATCTGGATAATGACTGATGCACCCAGATTGAGCTTGGTTTGAAAAACTCTACAGAACAATTATGGAAACCCTGGTGGTGCAGTGGTTAAGTGCTACATCTGCTAGCCAAGTTTGGCAGTTTAAATCTACCAGGTGCTCCTTGGAAACACTAACGAGAAGTTCTGCTGTGTGCCACAGGGTTCCTGTGAGTCAGAATTGACTCAACAGCAGTGGGTTAAGGCACAATTATTGAACTGTAGCAAGAGAAATGGTTCCAGCTCTTTGGATTGTCATTTACAACTATAAACTATGTTTATAATCTTTTCCAGGTAGTCTGGTTTACCCAGGCTTCGGGAACAGAAAATAAAAGTGAAGATTAGGAGAACCCCAGGAAGGAAGTGGGTAATGGGCATTGTCTAGTGAGACAAGGAGTGGGAATGACAGGGTATGTGGTATTCTGCTTCTATTTCATTATTTTTCCTTGAGTTGTGCTGGGGCTCTGGGTACAGCACTTGCCCTTCTTTGCCTCATAGTCATCTTGACCACATACATGCAGTAGTGAGCATGAGATCGTAGAACGTTCTGTTCTCAGAACATGAGAGGAAGAAGCTCCACGTTGGTTGTTCCAGAAGCCAGACTTGCATCATTGTTTGAGTTGAGCAAGGCTGGCTGGCTTCTCTAAGGGCGGCAGAAAGGCTTGAGCCCCAGCGTGCTTTCTAGGAAAGGGAGAGTTCCTGTACCCTTCATTCTGTCCCTAGGTGGTGATGGGGCCACCTGTCTGCCAAAGCCCTTTTAAGTGCAGTAAACCCTCCCTGACATTGGGGAAGGCCTTCAGGGCCATGTGGGTCGGTGAAAGCAGGCTGTAGGTAGAGAAGAACTTGGGAAATAAGCCATAGCACAAGAACACAAAAATACAAAAGGTAATAGTCACTTTGTGGCTTTAGGATAGCAGGACAAAGATTAGAAAATTAAAGCACGAGACAGGAGTACAAGTAGCTAGAAAACATGGAGAAGTTTACAGTGGAACTTGGGTGGGAGCCGTGGTGAGGAGCCAGGGACATTTTTTATAACCCTTGGTAGACATAGCTGAAAATTCCAACAATCTGATTGTTACGGATGCAGTCACCAGACCCCTGCAAGGTGTATATATATATTTTTTTCCTTTCTGTTAATGTCCAAAGTTTGCTTTGGATATGCAGCAGATAGTGTGTTGCTATACTTCATACCAAAATAATGCAGAATATATTTTTTTAAAATAATGAAATGATTAAGTGTAAGGTATACATAAATCACCAGACTTTTTCAATATGTTTTGCTTATTAAATTTTAAGTAATGAAAGGAATGTTACTCACATATGTCAAAATTATGTAGTTTAATAATGTTTTTAAAGTATCTATACAGTGGACTTAAACTAGTGCTTTCATTGCAAATCATGTCATTGAATGTAGTATCTCTGATAAGACATGGTAATTTTCTTATACAATAAGCAGTTTTCCGTGTTAGTACACATGAAGCAAATTTTTAAAGAGATAACATTTGTTCTTAGCACTTTTTAAAAGAGACCCACAGAACTTCTTTTTCACTCTTGGCTTTGAAGACCTAAATTATCTTTAATAAGCTGACAAAATGAACTGAGTGGCTACCTGTATCATTGACCAGTTCATGTGTTTATGTTTTTTTTTTAAAGCAAAATCTGAACTTCATGTAACTGTTTTTCACTGAGTGGCTGTGGTTCTTTGTGGGGCCAGTGGACCTAAAAGTGTCTTGAAGCAAAAGCCTGGCCCAAGAAGAGAACATCAGCCTTTTCCTTCTAGATAAAACACACAAGATCAGAATCTATGCTTGACCCCGTATTTTGCATTGATGAAAGAAGAGGAACCCAGGAAGTGAACACAGAGTTACTCAAGCATGGCAACGTTACTGTCTTAAAGCTGTGTCCAGTTTAAAACCATGTGGACACTTAGTATTTTATCTTCCAGACAGGAAATAAAAAGGAGTTGTCTGCGCCCCGTTTGGGGGTGACCTCTTTTTCTCAAAGGAAGCCATAGTTTTTAGTTCTAAGTTTGTAATGTTTGCTTCACTAGCAAAGAGTTAACCGGATTTCACTTGATCTGCTCTGGCTTATATGATGATGAGTAATGTGAGCTTGGTAACAGCAAATTGTTGTTTATAAGCAAACATGGCATTGTGCAAACAAGCAGGCTTGGTCTCCAACTGGTGTGATTTCCTGGTGGTCAGCAGCTGATCTGTGTAACATACAACCTTTCTGCCTCTCTAAATGTCAGAAGAATGACTGTTTGTTTATCTTGCCTTCTTCCCAGCTGTTTACTCTGTAATGCATTTGCCTCGACCTTGATTCCCAAAGAATGGCCCCTTTCTCCTCCCCACTTCTGTTTACGTTAGTCCTGCCCCTGGTGTCACCTATGAAATCTGTTGATTATTGCACCTGGTTAATGTTAAATTGCTCTTGTAAGATGATGTGTTTGTTCATAAACACAAATGCTGGGCCCCTTGTTTACTGTACCCATGGCAGCAATCGTTATTAAACAAATATTGCTTTGTTTGCGGGTGCGAGCAGCAGTTTATCCTGTGAGGTCTGTTTAAAAAAAAAACTTAAATGCTAGAATTTTGATAAAGGAAGAAAAAGGGGAACTTGTCCCTGGAATGTGGTTGAAACAGACTTAGGTTTGCTTTTCTTATCTTTTGCTTGGATGAAGGGGCTGGAGAGATTAGCAAGTTGTTTGGTTTTTCTAAGAGATTTTCTTAGTGTAAAGATATCTATGCAGTTGTTTGCTTTTTTCAGAAGAGAGAGAGCTCTCCTGAAAGGCCACTAGCTCAGTAATAGAACATCAGATGGCTAGAAAATTCTTTGTGGAACAAACAAGGACTTAGAAGGTCTAAGAGAAAAAGTCTAGTGCTATGAACAAGGCAGTCATCACTGAAAGGTACAATCCTTGGCTTTGTCCTCTTGTGAGAGTATTGTGTGTTGTGTGGGTTAGATGTGATCCTCTTTGATGCATGTACTCTGTCAAGTTTGAGGGAGCTTAACTTTCAGTTTGAGGTATTCTACGGTAATCCTCTGTGATGGAAATGGAGACATTTTATCTGGGAAGTAACTATAAATTAATAAGTGTAATGTATTTTTAAAAGTTGGTGTTTTTACTCTTGTCGGGTACTCTTGTCTCGTTTTAAAATGACTGTGCTTTGGGTCATCTGTAGTGAAGGGAAGCAGCCACTGTACCCCTTTATTCCCCTTGGTCTCTGGGACTCTTGTCCCTAGCACACTGGAAGCCGTAGTCGGTAAGACCCAAACATTATCCTGTCCGTTGTCATGTTTTGAAAACAGTAGGAAAAAAAGAGAAAAAAAACCTCAGCTCACATCATCTTTGTTTTTATAAATTATTGTTTGTTGCTGTTTCTGATTTTGCTTTGTGTGTCAGTACTAGGCAGAGCCTGCTGGCATTTGCTGTAAATTAAATTATGGGGATACAACATAAACCACAGTGAGGGTGGGGACTAAGGATCGTGACCTTGGGAGTCAAATGGTGGTCTTTTGTATCAGAGGTCTGCTAATCTATCTGTTAGAATGACTTTCGGAGGGGGCAAAATACATGTATGTATATTGGAGTTTTTGAAAGATAAAATTAAATAATTGTCCCTTCACACAACCGAGCAAGGCAAGCAACAGAATTCTGATGGCTTGCATTCACTGGGTTGCCATGATACCATAGCTTGTTGTTCTCTCTGGCTACTTGAGCAGTTTGGGGCTGAAGTAGAACCTGGGAGACACGTGAAGTCATGAATTGATATTAGGAACCTGGCCCCATATATATTAAACTAGATAAAATGTGGAAATGGGAAAAAAAAAAAAAAAACGTTCTTTCTGAACTGGTTGCCGGTCACTTTTTTTCCGCTGGGCTACTTGTGCAAGTTTGGCAGTTTGAGTGGTCAGCTGATTAAAGTTCAGCCGGCTTTGCTAGTTCTCAAACTTGAAATCTCTTTTGTCCTGTAAAAGAGGGTTTGAACAAGGTCTCCGGAACACCTGGCTGCCTCGTGCCCTGAGCTTCGGAAGGCTTCCTTCAGGCAAAAGCAAACAGCCTAGCACTGAGTTGGAAAAGCCCTTTTCTGTCTCTATCTAGTGATTTGAGCTTGTCTGGATTGATACTGAGGCCATGGGTATATGCTTTGATTATTCTGCTGCTTCCTAGAGTGCCTTCTTGCTAACTTACATAGTTTGTCCACAGTTGCTGTGATTATACTGCTTAAACTGTTGTCTAACTGGGAGAAAGGATCTCAAAGACCAATAGCAGCCAAAAAGCTAAAAATAAAAATTCAATACCAGTAACTGTTGGAGATGAAAGTCTGGTTATCTGCACTCACTGGTGCCTTACAGAGATGATAGTGTCCACGGAAGTTTGATTAAGACAGATTGTGGGAGTGAGAAATACACAGTTCCTTTGCACGCTATTGCTGCCTTGGTATTGGAATTCAGAAATCCTTTTTTTCCTTGGAAATAATGAACTCTCATGTCTTCTGGGTGGAGAAATGGAAATTATCTCTTTTGTTAAGAACATTACTTTGTTGCTATCCTATTCTTCCAGCTCTGAGTCTCAAATTACAGGAAAAATTAAACATCCTGTTTTCCACCATTTCTAGTCCATCTAAATTGCACTTATGTGTGTTAAAAGCATAGCATGGTTTTGATAGGGGTTTTCCTTGGTTGATTATTGTCTTTACGTTTTCAGCAACTGAGACAAGCCTACTTACGTTAAGACTTATAATGATTTAATAGCTTAAATTACTTGCCAAGTTGCAGAACTCTACCACAGTTGACCATTCCAAGGATATAATGCCAAGCCAATATTTTAAAAACAGGAATAGAAAAGGGAATGGCTTGCACAAGCCCTTGATCCTGTTTGATGAAGGAATTAGATGTGGATTTTTTTTTTTTTTTGCATTTAGTCATTTGGTAAAAATTTCAGCAATTGTGTATTAAATTCCTCTCATGCGCAACTTGTGCCTGAAAGTAGAGTTCAAGAAAAAGGACTTTTTTTTTTTTTTTTTGATTTCTTATTGGATAGAAGTGGAGGGGCAGGTAGGGAAAAGATACCATCTCAATCTGAATGCTCCTTCTTTTGATTTATTTGATAAGTCCAGACAGTTCCTACTTCTTTTTCAGTCCTTTTTTAGGAAACCCTGGTGGCATAGTGGTTAAGAGCTATGTCTGTTACCAAAAAGGTTAGCAGTTCGAATCCACCAGGTGCTGCTTTGAAACTCTGTGGGACAATTGTGCTCTGTCCTGTAGGATTGCTGTAAGTTGAAATTGACTGCAGTGTTTTTTTGTTTTTCTGGTTGGTTTGTTTAGGTATAAAGACAAGAGATCTATCTTCCAACTCTTCTGAAAGTAAAGATGATTTTCCTCAAACTTTTTAGTAACTAAAAAGCATTCCTTGTGTCAGTTCCCGTAACTGTAGATTCTCCTATAGGCTACCTCTGATGGAGCTGAGTGTATCCTTCCCTGTCTTCTTTCCTTCCTAGCTCCTTTCTACATTTCAGAGGACAAAAGGAAGGGAACAGCCTATTTAGGGGACAGACAACATTGCGTTATGGAGGCTTTGATCCTAGAGTTGAGTGATTCCTTCTCTTCTCCTGGGAGGCCTAGGCAATCACTTCCATAATGCTCTCGGCCTCTGCTCACCCAAGACCTGGGATGGTACCAGTTTTGCCCCACTCACCCAGATGTCCAAATAAATGGGTGTGTGTTTTTTTCCTTCCTTTTTAATGCTTTTGACAGTTGCATGGCTTCTGAACGTTTTCTTCTTAAGTGCTAAATGAAATTGTATATTTTTTTAATGGTAATTCTAGACATCTGCAGTGCACAATAAAGTTGATAATACATAAATCATTTTTAACAACAGGTAATATGCACAATTTATGGTGTTACAGTACTATCTTTTTGTTATTTATGATGGATAATGCTCAGTTTTTGCCCTCATATTACTGATTTAAATTATACCACAAGAAAATTAATGAGAAAGTAGATTTATGGGTTTCATTTGTTTGTCAATTCGGAAATTAATTGGGTGTTAATTTTCGCCGTCCCTCATCAGACCAGGACTTTCATCTGTGTGCATTACTTTGCATTCATTGTAGCTTACCTCCCATTTACTGTGGGTCACTAGTTTTGCATACATTAAAATAGCCCTCCGGCTCATTCTCTTGATTACTTTTTGAACTGCCATGCATTAGAAAAATTTACGCCTTTCTGTTACAATTATGAAAAGTTGGTATTGGAAGATGGTGCCCTTATAATGCAGTTAGCATACTGACTTCTCTGTCTAATCTTCGCTCCTGGCTAGCCTGTTCATGATATGGAACCCGTGTCACAGGGACACTACGAAGAGTTTCCTGTTTGAAGGGTGCATTCCCAGTTTGCAGAAGTGATCTCAGATAAGAAAACGTTAATTGACTGTTGTAACTCTGCTTCTCTTGTCTTGTTTCTCTTACCTTCCCTCCTTTTTACTTAAAGAATGTGCTTTTTGAAACACCTGTTTGTTGACTTGGCCATTGTGGGATGAATTGAGGCACCTCTGTCATACACATTCCTCAGCTTGCTTTCTTAACGTCTCCTTTCTGTTTAAGGAAACCCTGGTGGTGTAGTGGTTAAGTGCTGTGGCTGCTAACCAAAAAGTCTGCAGTTTGAATCCACCAGATGCTCCCTGGAAACACTATGGGGTGGTTCTACTCTGTCCCATAGAATTGCTGTAAGTCAGAATCAATTTGACGTCAGTGAGTTTGGTTATTGCTTTTAAGGAGACTTGGCACAGCAACAGAGCCTTGTAGCATGGTAGTTAAGGGCTCACCAGTTAACAAAAAAGGTTGTCAGTTTGAATCCACCAGCTGCTCCGTAGAAAACCTATGAGGCAGTTCTCCTGTGTCCTGGAAGGTTGCTGTGAGTCAGAATAGACTCAGTGGCACCCAACAGCGACAACAACAGTGTCGTCTTTTTGTGGTCTCTTCCATCTGCCTTCCTGTCCCCCCTCCTACCTGGCCTGGTAGCACTGAGCCAGGGGAAATGTGAACAAGTGAAGCCAGGGTGTGACCCACACTAGTCACTGCTGTAGAACACTCCTGGAAGTCCTCAGCTTTCATGTGAGAGGTTTTCTGTTGTGTGCTGTCGTCTCTGCTGTGAATGGGAGTAACACCTGCGTGAGGAGTGAGAGTACTGAGACGGGTTAGTATTCTGGGCCACCCCAGCGTTTGTCTGCTGGGGCAGAAGCTCTGTAGCTGCACCTCTTTGAAATACCTTCATTTGTTTGTGTTTCCACACAAACTTTATACACATTGAAAGGGAACGAGTTCATTTGCAAGAAGAGATATAGAAATTAACATAGGCATTATATCTTAATACAGACAGGTTTGTCTTCTTTTTCCTGAACTGCATAAGCCAATATTATTGTTCAGAATTTTTAATCTTCAAGATGCAATGTAAGTCCTGTAAGAAATACATGCTCTTAAAACTAAAGCTATCTCCTCTTCCACTCCATCGTTCTTTCCCATTCTAAAACTTTGCATGGAGTGTATAATTGATGAAGTAATAGCTACAGGGTCTAAAATGCTGAAAATCACATAGTCTGTCCTTTCTTCCTTCCCTCCTTCTTTCCTTCAAGCTTCTGTTATCTCTTCAGAATTGCTTGTCCTCTGCCTTCTTTCCTTGCACATGCATGAACAACCAGAAAGAGCATTCTTCCTTCTGGATGGGGCCTGAGAGGAGGAGCACAGGGTAATCACTCTAATCATTTCCCTAAATGTGATTTCACCATTAACTTTGCTAGTCTTCTCTGTATAGAAGTCAAAACGGATTTTACAAATCTATGTTTAGTTTAATTTACACATCGTCTCCTGAACAGCCCAAGTTCTTTTAAGGGCGTTTATTCTGCTTCATATAAATAATTGATCAGCCAAGTTAATTTACTTCTGCCTGACTTGGTCAACCTTAATTAACTGCCCTGGAATCAAGACTGAACTTTTTGTTAGCTTAGAATCTTTCACAAGCTTGATAACAAGGACTTTATTTTCCCTAAATTTTCAGCATCGACACTGTAACCAAGGAAATAATCATAATAACAAGGCATTGCTTTAATTTGCTATAAATACATTGGCCTGGACATTATGAATTTTCCAGAATATTTTCAGAGAGCAGCTCTGTTGTCGGTGACAAAAATAAGCATGTGAAACTCAGTCTTCACCCTTTTCTGCAAGCCCCTCCAGCACCGAGAACGATCTTTTGAAATCAGTGGCCCTGGACTGTTCTAAGGAAGATGGGAAGTGGGTCATTTTGACTTCTTCAGCTTTCTGATATCTACGCAGTTGCAGCGTCAGCGTTTGTGAACGTCTACATGATGGATCATGTGTGATTGAGACAGACCCAGCTCATTTGGGGAAGCCATACAGGAAGCTGGAGGAAGCTTTGGCTGGTTTTAGGGGAAAGGCTGTGTCAGAGGTACAGCCATGCCCTTCACGGGCCCTGTCGGTTCAGGCCCTTCAGATGACTTTTGCGTCACTTCTTGTTCGGAATTTGTCATGGAGCAAAACATTTCATCCACAGTAGGGAATCCCAGGGAGAAGAGGGGGTCATGCAAGCTGAGTACCTGGGACAAAGCTGCCTCTGTGAAAAGAGGTGCAGTGTTCCATGATCATTAGGAAAGACAGATGTCTCTCACAGACACTGACTTGCTTTCTGATTACTCGAATAGCGTAAAACTCAACAGAAAAGGACATGAATAACTGTCGGCTAATAGGTCCTGACTGTCGTGGTTGTATTTTGGACCCTGTTTTGTCCACCTGCCACCCTCATGGTTGTCTTTTCTGGAATTTACACAGTTTTCCATTGACTGGTCTGTCTATTCACCAAGCGCAAGGCTTTGCAAATTGGAAAATTTCATTTATTGAATGGATGAGTTCATGTATGAAGTGAGGAGTGATTTTGTGGATGTGACTGTTCCTTAAAATATGGAGCCTTAGTTACTGTGAAATGGGGGAAAACGTTGCCTGCCTTTTCTTCTGCATAGACTTGTTGTGAGGCTGAAAATTGTATCAGAGGACTTTGCAGTGTGATACAAAGTCTTATTAAATGGTTGGGAATGCTCCATAGAGAGAAATATGCCAACCCAGATGCTCAGACATTTCCCTAGACCTTGACGCTCTTAATTTTTCACATGTGCTTTTTAAAAAGCTGCTTTCTCCTGGTTGTTGTAGGAGGTTATGGGAAATCATAAATCTTCCACCCTATATACTACTGTTAAAACCTATTGCTGTTGAGGCAGTTTTGACCCTGACCTATAAGACAGAGTACCACAGCCACATAGGGTTTCCAAGGAGGAGTTGGTGGATTTGAACTGTCATTTTGGTTTGCAGCTGTAGCCCGTAACCACTACACCACCAGGGTTTCCAACATACTGCTGTTAGCACTTGACTAATTAAGGACATCCTCAGACCAAAATAATCCTTTGTACAATTTTGGTCCCGAGGCTTCCACTCTTGGAAACTTGATTCATAGCCTAAGATGCTTGGCTTAATTCCTGCAAAACTGTACTGGAGGACTTGGCACTCTTTAGAGCTGCGTGGAGCCAAAACCAGGCCTTCCCCTCCGATTCTGTGTTGGAGAGTGTTCTGATGCCACCAACTATGATGGGGTCAAATTGAGGAAACCTGCAGAGCAGTCTCTTAAATACATGTTTTTAGGTCTAGGGTCCCCCTAGCACATGGGGTCAAACCAGTGTTCTACCCTCTTCAACCATCAGTTCTACTCAGACCGGCAGTGCAATTGGCTAAGCATGCCCCGATCTCAGGGCAGGTTTGGAGTTTATTTATGGGCAGGCCTTTTTGTCTGTGGGGATTCCGTTCCCAAATACAGACAGACTTTCCAGAGTTTTTCTTTCAGCTTGTTGCATATCCTAACAATTAAATGGGTTCCTTTGCTGAGACAACTGCTGCCTTTCTTAAATACCATGCCTTTTCCTCAGCTTCTTTCAACCAGCTGCTGTTGAGTTATCTCTGACTCATGGTGACCTCACGTGTGTCAGAGGAGAACTGTGCCCCTTGGGCTATTCAGCGACTGAATTTTCAAACACAGATCTCCCAGCACCTCTGGGTGAACTAGAACCTCACGCTGCTTGGTTAGCAGCTGAGTGTGTTACTGCTTGCACCACCTGGGGACTCCTTAGCTTCGGTACAGATGGGCATGTTTGAGGAAGAGGAACTGAAACACGGGGGAGGCAGAGCACCTAGGGGTGACAGATCAATTCCTTTTCTGCTGATGAGGAAGGTACTTGCATGGCCACAGCTTATCTTGTTGCCTGGCTTTTTTATATTTTAGAGAGGGTTTTAGTTTTTTTTTTTTTTTTTGATAGATTCTTTACTTTGCAGACAGTAAGACTATGAATGCAATTTTTAAAGGGCTATAATTACTGGGAAATCTGATTTAAAGAAACAAGAGTAAATCAGCTGTTGCTTCTGAGTTTGCTTCCCACCTGTTAGTGAAAAATGCCTTTCTCAATTGGAGTAACGTTACAAAATATATGCCTTTTGGGTTTATGAAATTTGTACTCAAATCACCTGACACATTGAGAAGACAGAAGATGTGAATATTTTGCCCTTTTAAATCTTCTGTTTGGTTTTCATGCAAATCTGTAGAAAACAGCCTGAAACCAATTTCCTACCACGAGGACCACGTTATCTCAAGGTGTCTAGAGTGTCTGAATTTCCCTGCTGTCCTGTGCTTTGCATGGGATGGGGAGTGCGGGCAGCCAGCAGCCCTGGTTGCATATATGCCTTTCCGTGGTTAGGACAGATCTGTGTTAACCTTCTTCTGCCTTTTATCTGGGATTGAGGTATTTTGCGTAGAAGTCTTAATTATTTGAGTGATCCTCAGCTTTCATGTTTGAATTGTAAACTTTCTTCCTGACTGTTGTTTAGTCTCCTAGTTCAGAAAGTTGGAGTGTGACCCCATTATTTTCGCTCCCCCCACCACTGTAATTTTAAGAGTGCAAGTATGGTTAAGAGTGTTCAGTACTGGACTGAACTGGTTCAAATCCTGATTCCATGTAAAAAACCAGTTGTCATTTTGTCAGTTCTGATTCATGGTGACCCCATATGTGTCTTAGTGGGACTATGCTCCATAGGGTTTCAGTGACCTATTTTTCAGTAGACCACACCTTTCTTTCAGAGTGCCTCCAGGTAGACTCAAACCACTAACCTGGTTAGCAGCTGAGATTTAAGAGACAAGCAAAAACATGGCCATTATGTATGAGTCGATTCCAACTCATAGTGACCCTATAGGATGGAGTAGAATACCCCTTACAGTTGCCAAGGAGTGCCTGGTAGACTAGAACAGCTGACCTTTTTGTTAGAAGCTGTAGCTCGTAACCACTATACTATTAAGGTTTCTCCAGCTGAGATTAACCAAATCCAAATAAAGCCCATGGCCATCAAGTTGCTTTCAACTCAGCTATCCTATAGACAGAGTAGAACTAACTGCCACATAGAGTTTCCAAGAGAGAACTTGGCGAATTTGTACTGTTGACCTTTTGGTTAACAGCTGCAGCATTTAACCACTACCCAACGAGGGGTTCCAAAAGCTGCGATGTGTCCTGGGCAAATTAAATTAACCCACACTGAACCTTAATTTCTCACCTGCAAATTGGGAATAGCAGTTGCTATTATGATTTAATTGTAAAATATATGTGAGTCACCTGCAGTAGGGCCTGGCACACATTGGTAATCAATACACACTGCTGTCCAGTTGATTCTGACTCGTAGCCACCGTGTAAGACAGAGCAGAATTGCACCATAGAGTTTTAAAGGAGCACCTGGAGGATTTGAACTGCTGACCTTATGGTTAGCAGCTGTGGCACCTAACCTCTGCACCACCAGTTTCCTTGATGATCAATAGATGGTAACAATTGATACTAGCAATTGATATTGTCTCTCTCTCTCTCTCTCTCTCTCTTTTTTTTTTTTTTTGGTCGTAATTAGACACCCTTCTTCAGCCTGAGAGAGCCAAACTGGTTCCCAAGGATAATAGTTTTGTATCTAAGAAGTAACAAGAAAGACTATGAACTATATTTACACATAGGCTATATTCTCTAGCTACTCATCTTGCACTATGTATTTTTTCTACTGAAAGTTCAGTATTTTCAAATTCGGACATTTTTTTAGGTCTACCTAGGCAGGGTATTTCTCCAAAATAAATACTGGAAGACATAGCTCTCTCAGACCTTAAACCAGGTGAAAACCCATTGCTGTCACTTTAATTCCAACTCACAGTGGCCCCATAGGACAAAGCAAAACTGCCCCATAGGGTTTCCAAGGCTGTAATCTTTATGGAAGCAGATGGGCACATGTTTTTCCCATGGAGCTGCTAGATGGGTTTCAACTGCTGGCCTTCCAGTTACCAGCCAAGTGCTTAACCACTGCACCACAAGAGCTCCTTAAACCAAACTGCAGGTCAGAAATTGAGCTTGAGAAACCACTAACTTTAAATAAGATTTCTAAGGACAGTTTTAACTTCAAGAGATAGTTGAGAGTCTGAATGCACTTGGCTCTTGAAAAGTGGGGACATGAGACTCCCCCGACTCCTTCTCTAAAATTGGCCTGTCTTACTGGAATGGTAAGTTTTGAAGAGCCTCAGTACCTAAACAATTCCAAGGTATAATACTGAGGTTTTTCAGTGTAACTTACCACTGGGGGCCTCCTGGTGATGTGTGTCATCTCCTGATAGACTAAAATTCGGGAATATAGCTCTAAGAGTGTAGCATCTCCATGTAATGCCTGCACATATTAAAATATGATGTTATAGCTAATTTGTACTGTAGGATGACTCACTGTTTTCAAGCAGAACATCCAGATATAAATCAGGGAAATTTAATCATAAATTCCAGGTTGGCCTGGAAATATTTCTTTCTTCAAAGGGCACAAAGATAACTAAAGCAATACCACTGAAACTTGAATTTGGACTGACAATCCCATATACACAAACTCAACGACTGGACTACTAACGAGGGATTAATTGAGTGAAAGAAAATGACAACTGTTTACGGTTTTTGGCAACATTTAAAACAGGGTGCTTCTACTTGTGTACAACAACTGTTTTAACAGCTGCTTCCCCCCCCCCCCCAAATTCTTCTATCAGGGTTTTGAGTCATGATGCAAGAATCTGGGACTGAGACAAAAAGTAACGGTTCAGCCCTTCAGAATGGGTCGAGCAGCGGCAACCACTTGCTAGAGTGCGGCAGTCTTCGCGAGGGGCGCTCTAACGGAGAGACACCAACTGTGGACGTCGGGGCAGACCTTGCCCACATCCAGCAACAACAGCAGGTACTGTGCTTGGGAGTCAGGGGGTGCAGAGGCTGGTGGGTGATCATGTTATCGTTATAACACTTACCTGCTGTGAATGTTGTGTGCTTGGCTGGCTGGCTGGCTATCTGACTGGAAGCAACATCTTTTCACCCATCCAGAGTTTGGGTAGAGAGTGTGGTGGCACAATGGTTAAATGTTGGCTGCTAATGCAGAAGAAAGAGTTTCAGTCTGATCCTGTAAGGATCGCAGCCTCAGAGATCCCACAGGGCAGTTCTGCTGTGTTGTGTAGGGTCACTATGAGTTGAAATCAACTTGAAGGCACCTGACAGCAACAGGGCTTGAGGGACTGGCTTAAGACATGATCTTGAAGCTCTCACAGTTCCATTCAGAAGTCTTCAAAGCCCCTTTGTGGGGGCCACTGTTGAGAAACACAGGAGAGACCAAGATTTGGATGGAGCCCGGCTCACCTCTAGCCCCCAGTGTGTCAGCCAGATGTTTTAACTGTTCTGAAGAAAGTTAATCTTTGGAGAAGTAGTTCCCAGTGCTTTCACTGGGCTAAAACAACAACGACAACATCAACAGAAAATGAGCTTAAGGTGTTACAGAGAAAGAAACAAAGGATCAGAGACAGGGAAGGGAGTAGTTGACCAAGAGTAGAAACAAAGACAGGTGAAACTGGGCAGACAGCAGAGAAGGTATCAGTAAGGAGGCCTTGGCGCTGGAATTGTCTTCCTGCTACTTGGAGAAGTTGAGCAATACAGACACTTGCATATGTGTCTTGTATACCTATGGCAGTTTGTGTGCGGCTAAATACCATCAATGATTTAAATTCTTTCCTACTTACCAGTAGGAAAGAATGAAAAAGGTCCATGAAAAAGGTCCATGAAAAAGGTACATATATTGGGGTGTGTGCATTCCCTTTCTACTCATTTCTGTGCTAGTGAGTCACCACTGACTCGTAGCATCCTACAGGACAGAGTAGACCTGTCCTATGGGATTCCCAAGGCTGTAATCAAATGTCGCAGAAGCAGACTGCCACGTCTTTCTCTCTTAGAGCAGCTGGTGGGTTCACAAAACGTTGAGATATTGGTCCTCAGACAAGTGCTTCATCACTGCACTACTAGGCCTTTTCATTATAAATAGGTGGTAAAAGTGACCCAGGACATGGTATTATGTTGCCGGAATGTTGTAGAAAATTCAAACAAATGAACAATTTTCTCCAAGACAGTCTTTGTTTTACTCACCTCTTTTGGAATGAGGAAATACTAGTTTATATTAATCATAAAGCATATTTTTTATTTCATTTGCATCCTTGATTCATTTATTCAATACATAGTTTTGGTACCACTTGGTAAAAAGTAAAAAAAAAAAAAAAAAAGAAAGAACAATTTACTATTGGTCTTTTTTGACAGACATGCATCATGCATTGTCAGTGGGGAGAGGGAAGGGAAAACTTTTTGCCAAACAAGCTTCTTAGAAACTGTATAATACAAGCTAAGAGAATCCCCTTTAATATTAGGGATGGAGCCTTTGAGAGGCCCTGAAGCTTATTTCATTTTTTTTTTTCCCCTTGCTAAGAGTTTTAAAAAATACAGAAAAACCTGTAACAGCCACAACTCTACAAGACTGCCTTGTTTTTCTGGGTCTCTTTTCTACCTATGGCAGGGTACAGTCTTTCTTCTTTTCTATTTCTCCTTTTAGTAAAAAAATATTTGTGCTTCTCTGACGGGTTTCCATCTTACACAGGTTCCAGCTTTGGCAGCCTTTGCTGGATAAGGAATCATTAGATTGTTAGTTCATTAGATGTTGACAGACCGAAGATGAGATTGTGAAATCTGTAGGAGGAATGGGGAACAGAAAGAAAGGGAAATAGACAAACCCAGTGCTGTCGAGGTGATTCCAACGTGTAGCAACCCTACAGGGCAGAGTAGAGCTGCTTCCTAGAGTTACCAAGGAGCTCCTGGTGGATCTGAACTGCCGACCTTTTGGTTAGTAGATATAACACTTAACCAATATGCCACCAGGTTTCAAAGCTTTAATTTGAGGATGTACCTTTAAGGACTTGGCCCGTCTTTCACTGTCAGGACAAGCCTGTTCTTGGCCAGGGCACCTTGGCCATCAGCTAAAATTTAGCATGTATGTTGTTACTAAACTTCTTACATTTAGGTTAGTGTAAATAGTGAACTCTAACTAGTGAGTTTGTTATTAAAACTCAGCAATAAATGGAAGAAGGTTATTCATGCATTCCTGCTAACATATGTTCATGTATTGTTTATGACTGTATTGAGAATAAATGGTCGATATATGGGAGTGTCACCTTCTGTGCCCTTAACAGGCAGAAACTAAAATCTACTGTTCCATTCAAGAGCAGTTGAGGTGGGGCTGTTGACTAACAGGGTATGAGCCCTGCATGATTAGAATTTACGTTGCGTTAATGAAGTAGATGGGAAATTAACTCCTGAAGTTTATTTGGAAAACTGAAAATCATTTAACATCTTAAAATAGGAAGCCAACCAAGAGCTTTACATATATACCATCAAAAGACACACAACAACAATGGAGTGGCAATTCAGAAGAAAATTAAAAGCGTATTTCCATCTTCCTTGAAAAAGTATCAGTAGCAAACTTCGTTATCTACATCTTCTGTTTCTACCTTGGCTGTGACCACTTTGAAAAATTTGCTGCTAAGGGCTTTTGATATGATGATAAAGAAACTGATTTTGATTGTACTTTGAAACTTTTTTTATGAAATTCTTTTATAACAGTTGTGTTTGTATTTGTCATTGATATGTTTGGGGGGAAAAGAAAGCAGTTGGGTCTATAATTGTGGCTAAAACCCCGCTTATTGTGGTTGGCAGGCTTTGTAGGCCTTTTAAAATAAAATGTTCACAGCTGTTTGACTCCTCGAAGTACATGATGAGGTTCTTAACAGGTTGCTGGGGAAAGAAAAATCTGTAGATGAAATGAGACAAACTATATAGGTTTGAAAAAGTTTCAAGATAAAGTCATTAGCGTTTTCTTCATGACTGAAAACTGCTACAATTAAACTGTTCAGAGAAATGTGATCAAAAACGCAATGGACTTTGGTTGTTTTTGTCGTTTTTTTATTCTACAGGTTTTTACTTGAAGTGAGAATACCAGCAGTGAGAAAATCACAGCCATGCTGAATTCATTACTGTGGTAGTCACACAAAACCACGGATAAAATTTCAATAACTGCAGGCCACAGTTGAGTAAACAGTTGCACTGAAATTTAATTCCTGTTGACTTTTCCCCCATTCCTCGCCAGGGGCACATTCTGATTCCCTAGTACAGAGACAACAGGGGTTTCTGCTTTGATTAATGTAGGACAGTGGAAGAGAATTAGAACTGTAAAATATGTTAGAAGGCCATGCAACACAAAGATCTGGCTTTAAAGGGCTGGTATAAAAGTGAGTTAATTATGCTGTGTGTTGAACTGAATATTACAGGATTCTCCAGTGACACAGAGCCATCATTGATGAGATAGGGAGAATTTTTACCTGGCACTAAGATTCAAAAACAAATAAGTGCAAACCTTTCCATTCTTATTCCGTGTTACTAGAGATAATCACAGTTACAAATGGTGGCAAACACCTTTTCACAGTGGAGAGCTCTGACAAAGATTCGCTGTGGAGTGACTGAGGTTCCTGCTGGATTTAGTCTATTCGTTGGCTAAAGTGGGTCCAAGCATAACTGTGTAAAGTTAACATTATTTGGCAATTTAGAGAAATAAGGAGACTCTGACTTTCCTATCTCTGGACAAGTCAGACAATCTTACAGTGCTGGGCCCACTTACACAGAGGCAGCAGTTGTTTGGAGATGAATTGTTGCTAGTCCTGTGTTGAATTGTATCCCCCCAGAATGTGTTTAGCAATGTGACTGGGTCATGATTCGTACTAGTGTATGATTTTCTTCCATTTTTTGATTTTCCTATGTTACAAATTCTAATCTCTGTCTGTGGTTAAATGCAAACCATGGTGGTGGTACTGGTTAAGTGCTATGGCTGCTAACCACCAACTGAGCAGTTCAAATCTACCAGGTGCTCCGTGGAAACTGCATGGAGCAGTTCTGCTCTTGCCTATAGGGTTGCTATGAGTTGGAATTGATTGACAGCACGGTTTGGTTTTGGCCTGTGGTTAATAGGTCAAGATTAGATTATGTTATAAAGAGGATTAGAGTGGGATTATGTCACCCTTATTAAAGCCACCTCCCTGACCCAATATAAAAGGGGCTTCCCTGACAGTCCTCCAACTGGCCACAGTCCCCATGTAGCCAGGACGGCATATGTATGCTATCTAGGCAGTGGACTTGGTGATTCTGGTTTTGAAGATCCCATCACCATTTAGAAGCCATCAGCCAAGGATAGGTGCTGCCATTAGCAGCAGAAGCCTGCTAACACACTCCGCAATGGTCTTCCTTCCTGAAAACTAAGTGTATTCTCTCTGTAACATTTCAACTCTATTTATGTCTGAGCCATGAAACTATTATAACTATCGTCTCCTAGTACTGTAATTTGATAGAGTTTCTGAACTTGGTCTTTTAGCCATTGAGTAATCCTTTCCCCCATACCATAACTGCTTTTTATTTCGTATAATGCCTGCCCCATTTTTAGGTCTCTGAAAGTTCTCTATTGGATATGCACTACTCCAGTATTGGACTCAGCAATAAATACTATTACTGATTACAAAAGTTTTTTTTTTTTTCCTCTTAAAGAGAAGATCTTAAAATGTCCAGAGCAATTTCATAAACTGTGTGGATTAATGCATTTTAAAACTCTTGAATTTTAGAAGGCAGAATTTTATTTCCATATTGCTGCAAATGAGAGCTTTTTCAGATAAGCATATTACATAGAGCATAATGTTTAGAAATTTCTCCATATACAGCATATGCTGTCAGGTCAATTAACAGAATGCATACTAGAAAATGTTTATTCAATAAAAATGAATAGCTGTTAAATAAAACAGCTATTTCTTAACAACATTCCATTTAATGATGGATTTTTTTGTTGTTGGGTTTTTTTGTTGTTGTTTATTTTTTTTGTGATACCACCTGGCGGTTTTATTGTCTGCAAATCAGGGTAGGGAGAGCTTTGGTTGCTGTGGTTTTGAGGCGTGGCTATCATTTTATAGGAGAACAGTTTGAGGGATTTTGTGAGAAAGACATAAAACACAGATAAGCTATGTCTGGAGTTTGTATTTTTAGAGAACATTATTAAATATGTTGTTCAGCAAGTGAGGACAAGCAAAGTGTTCACTTCACATAGCCTCTTTGACATTCGGTTCAGGATATGTGAACTTCCAGTCCAGAAAACAGTGGTAGGGATGTTTCATGTTAATAAGGTAAACGAAAGAGAGAAAATACCGAATGACTGTTACAGAGGTGAGAGACTTAAAAAAGATAGAGAACTTTGCCTGAAAAATCATAACTGGGGCTAAAGATTGTTTGAGTTAGACTTTGCCAGTGAACCACCGAAGGAAATAAAGGCCAGAGAAGCTAAGAGAAGTTGGATATGGTTAGGATTCCTCAGAGAAATCTAGTTACGCGCCTTCAAAGGGGACATAGAAAGTATAGCATCAGAGGACCCTGTAAGCATACATCCTTGGGTGAACATACGTCCCTGAGTGCTGAGAACATGGGAAATGCAGTTACAGTGAAACCTGGGAGAGCTGGAACTCGACGGGACTGCCTTGTTTTTCTGGGTTGCGCAAGTTTTCTTTCCTTCAATAGGGTACAGTCACCACTTTTCTGTCACGCTCTGTTTGGACATATATTTGTGCTTTCTGTCAGCTTTCCTCTGGGCGTCCTCTGGTTCTCTTTTAGTCTGCACACATGGCGCAGGCCATGCTGGGCTGTAGGAGTGAAGTCAGTGGCTAGTGTGACCTTACCATTTCCCACTCTCCTTTTGGCTAAAGGTTTCTGGTGAACTTTGTTGTGTATTTAAGTGGCTCTTCCCACTGTAGCTGCCAGGGACTACCTCTGTCTGAGATGAAGGTCTCCTGTGATGTGGCTAGGTGGGGAAAGATGGTCAGCACCTCTTTGTCCTAGAAAGGATGCTTCCAGCCAGGAAGCATAAAAGAAATAAATTACTATTTAGTGAGGGATCCAACTCAACGGCACTTGGCTTTGGCTCGTGGGACCAGGTCCTACATTAGAAGCTAGCATCTTCCTTCTCCTGTAGGTAAAAACCCAATTATCAGTTTAAACGAATTGCTCCCCCAAGATACATTCTTCCTAAACACATTGCAGTGTTCTAATATTGTGGAAAACATCAAGGTCAAAAATTATTTTGTAGGAACCAAGGCCACCAAAATGTTAGTTATAATCGTACACACAAATTGAAACAAAACTGACAGGAATTTAGAAAATTCTGACAAATAAGGCAAAGCCAGCCACAACAATAACAACCCCTCTCCTTTTCTTTTTTTTTTTTCCCCCCTACTTTTCTCAATTCATTTTATGGCTATTTATGGCAAAGGCATATTTCACCCTGAATGCTAAATTTAGGTCCCTGCTCTGTTAGTATAGATCTGCCTTCCATCAAAATATTATTGTCAAAGATTTATGTGACTTGTGTGAAATTCTTTCAAGTTGTGATTGCTAAACAGTTGTGTGTCATTAATCTCTCCATTGAAAATTAAGATGGGACAGGAACCAAAAAGAAAAAAGACCCCTGTGCATGACAGAACGTGGTAACAGAAACCCAGATGCCACATTTCATTAGAGTGAAGTGTACCCTCTTGACTTCAAGAGAAAGCTTTGCTACTTTGAGAAGGTAATTTTAAGCCCTGACCCATGAGCTAATAATACAAAAAAAAAAAAAGTAATAAAAAAAAATCTCCCCATCTCTTGTCTAATCAAAAATCTCTTTTTAAACTTTCTGAAGCTATGACTTTAATGATAATTTGTTAACAGATTAACTTCAGTGTTTGCGAAGTTTGTTTTGCAAAACCGGCAAGCTCCTGTCTCTTCTCTGAAGGCAAGGAACCCCCGGCGCTGTTGTGGAGCTAACTGCTTGCGTTTATTGACAACTGGCGCTGAGCAGGCAGAATTGGAATGTTTGTATAATGTAAGCCTATAGCCCGCCTGATGGAGTCGAGTGTTCTTTTAGGCGGTGCATAGATTACTTGATAAAAAGAGTTACAAGATGATTGCTTTTATGATGAAGTAGAATAGCAATGTAAATGCAAGTGGTGTGGGGGGTGACAAGAAGGAAGTTTCTGTAAGGGATTGAACGCCATGTTGGAAAGTTTCTTTTCATCACTTTGTCTTTGAACTCAAATCGATTGTAGTTATGAAGTGTTACTGGTAACATTCCAGAGATCCTTGGCTAATGCTGTGTCTGATTTGGTTCATAGAAAGATCACATTTTTTCCCCCATCTCTTACGAGAAAATGTGGGTGCAAGTTTCACATACTGGCTCTGTCTCTGCTTTGTTCCAAGTGAGCTAATGTATGTGCTACTCTGGAAAATAATTGCCAACTTTGCATTTCCTGAAATGCACTTGTTCATTTTTTCACATGTTCTTGCCTTTAACAAACTGTTTGTTGAACACCCTAATGTGCAAGAGACCAAGGGAGCCAAACTGATGAATAGTGAAGTGTGAGGTGCCAGGAAAACGTGGGAGAGTAACTTCATTTATTTGGCCAGAAAAAGTGCCTGGGTAGCACAAACAGTAGATTGCTAACATGGAAGTGTAGGTACAAGACCATCCAGAGGTACCTTGGAGGAAAGACCTGGCAATCTACTACCCAAAAAATCAGCCAGTGAAAACTGTAGAGCACAGTCCTACCCCAACACTCATGGCATTACTTTGAGTCATAGACAGCTGATCAGCAACTGGTTGTTATTTGGGTAGAGCCATGGTATTTGTGGGAAAACCGAAATCAAACCCACTGCCATTAAGTCAATTCTAACCGATAGCAACATTATAGAACACAGTAGAGCTGTTCTGTCGTTTCCAAGAAGTACCTGGTGCATTTGAACTGTCAACATTTTGGTTAGCAGACTTAGCACTTAACCATTATGCCACCAGGGTTTCTGGTCCGTGGGAATTGGTGGTTAAACTGGAAATTGGGTTCACGCTTTGGGAAGACTGGATGTCAAATGCGGTAGACATCTCTGAGCAGAAAAGAGCAAGTATTCTGAAGGAAAACTGGTAGGTTAGATCCTGTGTGGCTTGGAATGAAAGAGATCCTGGAGAGATCAGAAGTAGTGTCGAGTTGTTTGCAGTTGCTCAGGCATCTAGTAGTGGACACCAATGCTCATCCCATTGAAGTGAACCTCAGGTCATTGTTGTTAGTCACCGTCAAGTTGACTCCACCTCATGGTGACCTCTGTGCAGTAGAATGGGACGTCGCCTGCTCCTGTGCCGTCTTCAGGATTCGCGGTTCTGGCTGCCTCACTGACTTCCCGTGCATGTGATTCCTGTAGTCAGCTGTAACTCCCAAGAGGAGAGCGATGGGCCTTTCTCATTCTGTAAGGCTTCCCTAGGACTCGTCGCTGACCCTGATGTAAGGCTCTTGGACAGGTGATTTCTGAATGAATGAATTAGGAAAATTAAGAAACAGTGGGTAAAGAGAGATTGCTGAGGGGAGCCGTGGAAAACTGACAGGACCTTTTGAATATGAGATGTGAGGACATCAGGGCGTAGGAGCTGTGTGTGATGAGGCAGGATTTCCCATCTGAGGGCCTGTGGAAGTGGTGACACCCTGACACAAAGAGGGACATGCCAAATGCCTTTCTTACCTGTCAGTGGATTGTTGTGATATGAGGAAGGGAAAAAAGACTTCATTTGGATGGATTTGTTTTGGAAAAGTCCTTTTTTAAAAAAGGTAATAATATAAAGATACCTGCTTAGGTAGATAAAACTCACTATTTTGACTGCATATGTTTATTCAGATCAAAAACAGGGAGTAATTTTCCCCTTAGCCTTTTGTAGTTACTAACTAGTATATCTTCCAAAAGTCACCTGGGAAATGCTGATAAACTGCTTGTGTTCTTATTGATCATGGAATGGGCTTATCTCTTTTAAAGAACAAAACTAAGATCTTTGATAAAGTCTTTGTTCCCTATTGACATAAGCGTCTTAGAATAAGTTTGCTTTTGGCTTGGGTGGTGTGCATGTTGTGTTTCTTTTGCTGGAAAAATACGACGTGTAATTGTCAAACAGCAGGTGTTATTGGAAGACTCATTGAAGAGGTATAGATTTAATTGCTTTCTGATGTCAAGGCCTAGTTTTATTTGAACACTGAAGTTGAGCTTTGCATGGACAAAGTAGGAAGGAAGCAAGGAAGCAAGTTCTATGCTCCTTAATGCTTCTGAGAGGACATTGTCCAGTATCCTTGTGTGTTAACTGGCAGTGCCGATATGAACTGTGGAGGAGACAGGATTTTTTGTTGTTGTTGTTTAAGGCTAGTAACTTTAAGATTCTCCTTGATTTAACTATTTTATCATTATTTTTAGACTACTTTCCTCATACTGTATGCCAAAATGAAATCTGCTTCCCAACAGGGAGTCATCTGCAGCAAAGCTTCTTAACGTAAACCAAAACCAAACCAAACCCACTGCCACTGAGCCCATTCCAGCTCAGAGCGACCCTATAGAAGTAGAACTGCCCCATAGGCTTTCTAAGGAGCACCTGGCAGATTAGAACTGCCAGCTTTCTGGTTAGCATCCAGAGTACTTAACCACTATGCTACCAGTGTTTTCTAAAGTGGACCACTGATTGCATAATGTATCACTAGCACAACCACAAGTGAATTGTCACTGTTACTGTCACTTGTCAAAAGAGGCAAAGCATCCATTGATCATAAATTAATGTTTTTGTCACTGTCCCTTGTCTTGTCCCTAAGTTCTGCTGCCTCTCTACATTGGAATGAAGGTGACATGACGTCTTTTTAGTCATTCAAATCCAATAACTTTTAATCTGAAGGTTAAGTAGTGAGATATATACTAAGAGATGATAATATCAATTTGATGTTCACTGAAGGGCACAATATACCTCTTTCTAGTAGAGGGAAAATTGTGCGTATAATGTCTTTTTCTTTTTGCAGCAGAGCCATGCCTCTCAGAGCCAAAGGAGGAGAGAGTTTTGGAAAAATTTAATAAAATAAGGTGTGACATGCAAAAGGGTGACAAGAGTGGCTTATTATTATTATTAATTTTTCAAGGCTGTACTGTAAGAGGTAGTTCTGTTTCTGTAGCCTCCTGTATTGACTCTTGTTATTCTCTCTCTGTGAACGCAGCAACCTTCCACAAGGTGAAAGCTGGCACGGGATGACGTAATGCTCATTCTTTCCTCACTGTTTTGGTCCCAATGTGTATGATAAATAATACTGTGATAATGTTGCTTACCTGGTCTCATTTTTTTCTCTCCTACTGGTGATATCTCCATTAACACTCAATAGGAATTCAGAGGCCAAAAGTACTAAGTGAAAATGCTTTACAGTGTGCATTTTTATTATGATGTTCTGATTATCTTATTCAATTTATAGCTGTCTTACAAACACCACATTTTGGGCTGGGTATGAAATGTGTGTATACTGTGTGTTTAGCGATAGGCTTTTTATGAATATTATTCTTTTGTTTTTTAAGAGGTCAGAAGTATAGTGCATGAGAAGTATAATGCTTTGAGAAGTTTTAGGTGCAATGCACTGTGTTAAGCCTGTAGACTAGACCAGAGATTAGTAAGCTATGACCAACAGGCCAAGTTTGGCCTGTCTCCTGTATTTGTAAATAGAGTTTTGTCGGAACACTGTTACCCACTGGTTTACTGTTAGAAACACCAGTGGTATGGTGGTTGAGAGGTACGGCTGGTAATCAGAAAGCTGGTAGTTTGAGTCCATGAGGCACTCTTGGGAAACCATATGGGGCAACTCTACTCTCTTCTATAGGATAGCAATGAGTTGGAATTTTTTGGAGTACAATTTTTGGGGGGGAGAGAGGGGTTACAGCTGCTTTACTGCTAGGACAGCAGGGTTGAATAATTGCCACAGAGAGGTATGACTCATAAAGCTTCATACATTTACTGTCTGTGGTCCCTTTGAAAATCTGTCCATCATTGAAACTGTGAATGTGGCAGGCAGGATTTCCTTTGCAGAAACTTCTACACCTATTCTGTAGTAATAAAATTGTAGCATCATCCCTGTTTCTTTTCTAAACTATCCCTAGAACTATATCTATATAAAGTTCACACTTGAAGACTTCATTTTCCTGTTAATTACTGGAGTGGTAAATTACCTGATAGGAGGCATCACACCTGCAGAGTTCTTTCTGGTCTCTTAACTGACAAGCATCCTACAAATGAAAAGTTTGGACATTATTAGTAGTTAAAACAATTATCTGCCAGGCTACTTCAGAAAACGAGGTTGCATACACCAAAGGAGTCACTCAGAGTGATGTCCTAGACTTATGACTCCTTTACCAAAGGGAAAAATCCAGCATATCATCCATTCATAGCCCAGTGCTCAGTTAGAAGACACAAATATTGTCATTGGTCTTCTTGTGTTAAGAGAATTGCTTATCTAATCAGAGTGGGACAAGACATAAACATATGCATTAGCTGTCAGTAAAAATTGAGAAGCCAATGAAGAGAAGCTGCGGAGGAGATCCATGTGACTAATTTATGGATGAACGATTTAGGCAGTAAGTCACTGTGAGAGAAAAAATTTGTGTGTAGGTTCTTGGGGTTTTTGAAGAACTTAATGAGATTTAGGAAACAGTAACTCAGAATGTACACACTTGCCAATTTATTTTAACCCTTGTCTTCAGAAGTATATACACTGGCTACATGGTTTTTATTTATGACTTAGACAGTAAATGCCCAAGAGCTGTGTCCTTGACATCTTGCGATTCCTAATTTTGAGGTAAGCAGGGTTGGAGTTGTACCTTGGAGGGATAGGAGGCATGCAGTGAGGAGAGGTCTGTTTTGGCTAGACCCCAGCTTCTCAGTTTATTGGGTACCAGGAAATGGTCCAAGGCCTATATCTGTTTACACAAGCCATTACTTGCATTGACAGTGCAATTTCTACAGACGTGGGTTGACAAGTTTGGTTATTTTATAAAAATGTTAGCTAAATTTGTTCATTGTATGGCTAGAACAACCAACATCATGATGTCCAATTTCAGAATAAGAGTCAAATTTGAAAATGTTTGCTCAATTTGCAAACTTCCAGCCTTTCCTAGGAGGTGATATAGGCCTTGTATTTTCTCCTTTTCAGCCTTTCTTCTTCCCTGTTTGCATGTGATTTTAAGTTTCTTACCTGATAACATACTGATATATCTCACAGTTAGTGGAAATATGTCTAGTCTTCCATAGTGGGTGGGTTTCTCTGGCATAAACCCTATTTTCTACACCATCATTTTTGTATTTTGCAGGCTCATCTTCTCTGCTTTGAGACGCTGATGAAATCCAAGCCTCTCTTGCTAAGAAATGCATGTGTGTGTTGTGTACTTTTGTAGTTCCAGTTTCACAGCCCTTGTGTCACTAGCCTTCAATAAAAATACTGTACAGTCCAGACTCTTGCATGTCAGATATACTAGTGATGTTTTGATAAATGTTCTTAGGTTTTTCTGGGCTTAATTAATCTTAAACATATTAGTTACCTATCTTTAATTTGGAAAAGATTTTTTTCTTTCATTTCTAAATGCTTACTAACGTGTCCCTGGAATTCTTTCCCAGATATTTTAAATGTAGTATACATTCCAGCTCCAGCTCTGTAGGAAATTCTGGAAAGTAAGGTCATGTAATACAATCTGTACAGGTTCTGAGAGCTGTTTTATGTGCCTATTCAAATGCAAACACCAGATTTCCACACTCTTGAACTCTTCTAATTAAAGAACCCTGTAAACTCCTTGGAAGGTCTGTGACTACTTCAGCAAACATTACAATAAGTGATACAGCACTGGCACTCTCTTAGGTTGCTGATGGGAGTATGCATTTGTGCAGCCCATTCTGGAAGTAGTTTGGCATTGGGTATCGAGGGGCTTAAAACAATCACACCCTTTGATTGAGGGATTACACTTACACTGAGAGGCTGTGTAGCATGGAACAGTGATTCTCGAACTTTGGTGTATATCAGAATTGCCTGGAGGGCTTCTTAAAATGCAGATTGCTGGACCCACTCCCAAAGTTCTTTTTTTACTGTAGGTGTGGGCAGGCCTGCCAGATTTGCATTTCTGATATTACTAACACGGTCTATGCTGCTGACAGATCAGAGGACTACACTTGAGAACCATCAGCAGAGATGTTAAATGCATTGAGTGGAGCCAGCTTTTGCATGCCTGAAGCATGGCTCTGCCACGTACTATTTGGGTGAGAGTTGTACCTCAGCTTCCATATCTGTCAAATGGGGCTAATACTAGCAATTTACTGTTATTAGTGTCATTAGTGTAACATAAGATGCTTAATGTTGTATGCACATGGTAAATGGTTTCAGACATTAGCAGTTGTTAGTCTTTATCGTGATACCATTGTCTTCATCACTAGGAATTTAACCTATGGAAATCAAGTGAGGTACGTAGAAAGGGTTCCCCATGAAGATGTTTGTTGTGATGTTCTTTATGACATGAAAAATTTTAAAGACATTAATCTCTGGCATCAGAAGAATGGTTAAATGATTGTATGTAAATTTGATGAAATTTTAAGTACTGTTTAAGAATCACACTCATGTAAGAGTATTTAATAACTTAAAATTATCATAATGTAATGACATGGAAAAAGAAATCTGAAAAAAACATGCAACAAAATGTTATCAGTGATTTTCTCTAATGAGATACCAACTTTTCCATATATTTCAAATTTTCTGCAATAAAATCTGTTGCCTTTATAATTAAAAGGAAAGTTGTTTCTAAAGTAATTCACATGCACATGGTTTGAAAACTTATGAGATGCATGTGAATGGCAGAGAATACTTGCTCCTTGAGCGAGATGTACAGAGTGATATAGGTGTACATAACTATGTGCTTGTTCTTAATTTTTTCCACAGGAATCAAAGGGTAGAATTTTGATGTTTATAAAATATTTCTTAATTTATCTTTAAATTTTCAGCGCCACTTTTCTGCCACCTAGAGCTGTCACTTCACAGAGTTTTTCTGACTTCTCTTTGCTCCCGCCATCAAATTTGATAACCACTGACCATCATTATGAATCATAATCAGTTTGTGACAAAATCAACCGTATCTGTAAACAAAAAAAGTATGCATGAACAAAGAATTCACTTGTTTTCTTTAGGTTTTCCCCACTGCTCCCATATTCCATTTGTCCTTTTTGTACCTTGGGGACTTCATCATGTACAGTACTTCACAATCATATGTAGATATATGTAGTTACTTATTAGGACATCTTACAGCCAGAGGCCGATTTCACTGCCCTGGGGAGTTGGTAAAGGCAGGAGGTATATTATATTAGAAACATTTGAAGTCCCATGATGCCAGCCATGATGAGAGCCTTTAAATACCACTTCCAACACTTACTGAATGAGTGAAGTTGGGCAAGTTGTGCTATCTCTCTGAGCCTTGCTTTTCTTGTCTGTAAAATGGGCAATAGGGTTAATGTAAGATGACTGATGACTGCACTAAGTAATATAAGACTTTTGCATGAGTCCTCTTTGTTGTTGTTAACTGGCATCGAGTAAGTTCTGACTCATGTTGACCTCGTGTGCAGACTAAAACAGCTTCATACGGTTTACAGGCTGTGAATTTTGAAAGCAGAGCCCCAGGCCTGTCTCCCCAAGGCACTTGTGGGTGGGTCTGGACTGCCACAGTTTTTGCAAGTAGCTAAGGGCTTAGCTCTTTGTGCCACCAGGAGATTCCTTATAGAAAGTATTGAGCTGCTTTTACTGCTGGGAAAAGGGCACAGCTGAAGACTTAGGAACCCAGAGTGGAGGCCAGTAGGGATCCTGGTTTTTTTGGATGTCTTTCTATTCTCTTGCCTAGCCATCCACATTGTGTTCGCAGCCACTCACCTTAGGGCACTGTCAGCAGTCCCAGTGGAGACCTGTAAGGGAAACCCTTCTCAGTGAATTCAGGGATTCTTGTGTCTTGCCTCATTGAGGTAATAACTGGAAAGAAACAGGAAATCATCCCTGACAATCAGACTCTTCATTTGGAAACTAACCTCTGCTGCAAACTGCAGGGAACCTGTTCTTGTAGCCAATTAGAGCCCCAATTTACCATTTTAGAAAAGAAAACACAAATCCTAATAAATACAGAATTTCTCCTCCATACCTACTAGCAGCAGTACTGTGGGGGCCCCACACACAAATGTTTTAAATTTAGAGGCAGAGTTAAAGACACAGTTTGCTTCCAGAATCTGAATTGAATCAGGGTTTTATTTCAGATAAAATCTTTGGGGCTCATAACTTAAAAAACATAACTTTTACTGGCATTACGCAATTTGCCATGGGTCATTTAGCGACATTTTTGTGTATGTTAGCCCAGGTTCTTCTTTTAAAAGGGGGGATGGGGTGAGGGAGGGGACTGGATTTTGCTGAACTCCAGGTGGTGTTGCAGTTTGTATTTAATTTTAATTGGAAATCAAATACAGGCAAGGGAAGGGGGGGAACCTACCATGTTTTCTTTACTAAGAGTATCCAGTGGGGAGGGAAAGGACATTGCCAGCCAAATTTTGAGAAGCAGCTTTTTTATTGGCATGTCTTTTTTTTTCTGAGTACATTTTTGTGCCTGCAGTTTTTTTTAGCATTTAAGTTTTACACATGGCAGTGATTTTTATGTTTCAAAGCTCCTTGCTGTCTTTCCTCTGTTCTTTCGATGAGATTAGTACCTAGAACCCTGACAGCAAATAGTTGCGTCCTGTGCAGTTGTACTGTGTCCTACAGGGGAATCAGAGTCTTAACTGGACAGCGATGAGTTAGGTGGTTTTTTGGCACATAACTGGTAAGTTCCCTACAGTGTTGCCTGGTGACTTGCATTTTGTAGAGTTCATTCTGAGATAACATTTTCTGGTTGTGGCTCATCTCGATTTTCAGAAGCCTGAGGAGGTTTCTAAAGAATTAAAAACAGAAGAATAAAATTTTGATTTTTTTCAAACCAGAATTTTAGAAGATCCACCAATTTGTGAGTAGCTTGGTATCAGTGAAATTTTCATAAAGTATTGGCAGCGAGACTGTGGCCCAATTAGAGAAGGACTGTTGAGTGTACTGAAAGAGAAGCAGAGACAGGCATTTACAAGCCCAAACCTGTTATTGCCAGGTTGATCCTGACTCATCAGGACGCTATAAAGCAGAGTAGTACTGTCCTGTAAGATTTCCAAGGAATACTTGGTGGATTCAAACCACAGACCTTTTGGTTATCAGCTGAGTTCTTAACCGCTGCACTACCAGGGTTCCAGGCATTTACTGGGAGCTACGAAATACCTCATCTCCAAAGACAAGAACCATATTCCCAGGTGTTGACTCTAGTTAAGCTTGGGTGTAATTCAGATGCTTTTGAATTGAATTGAGAATTGATGAAGGAATTTTGAATTTTCTACTGCACAGTTACTTACTTATAACAGAAGAAATTAAAAAGATGCAAGTATGATAACCGGTAGAGATGAAAACAATCTATACTACTCTTAAGTCTGTCTTACAGTGATGCCGGCTGCTGACATTTTGGTGCCTGTTCTTTAGCCTTTAAAAAAAATTATACCTTCAGTTTTTGCAAACTCTTATACCTGGTGGCACAGTGAACTGTTAACCGTAAGGTCAGCAGTTGTAATGTACAAGGTGCTGCCTGGAAACCTTATCAGGGCAGTTCTCCTCTGTCCTATAGGATCACTATGAGTTGGAATTGACTCCACAGCAATAGGTCTTTTTATATCGCTATTATAGAAGTTTATGGATGAAATAATTTGTCTGTCAGTGATGATATTTATCAGTCAGTAGGAGTCTTAGGATTAATTCTGTTAGAAGAAAGTGGTATACCTTTCAATTTTATTTAATATTTTCTGTATGTTTTGTTTGGCATAAGACAGAAATTTGTGTTCTTAGCTTCAGATTTCATAGCTTTTGGCATAATTACTAATGTTTTCCTAACCTATCTTTCAGATAATTCACTATTTAGGCACACTTCTTGAAAATTATGTTTAGGAGGAAACATTCAACACTGTGTGATGATAGCTAATTCATCCCACTTCCAATAAATGAATACATTTGTTCTTTTTATGGATAGTCCTAACAATCCCTATTGACGTAGATTTGCTAATTACTAATACCAGTAGGAAGAATTGTGGAGAGTTTATTGAATACATTCTCACCAATGTTGATGGCTTAATATCCTTACATTTCCTACTCCCATTCTGCTCTGATAGAAAACTTGCTGCAGTTTACACAACCAGTGGAAGAGGCTAGATTTTGCCCCTGTCTGCCGAACTCTAGAACCTGAGCTCCTAGATCGTGTCTCCCTGTGTCGTGGTGGTAGTGGTCACTTTATTCTCCAAGGATTCCTTCCCTTTCATTTACCTTCCTTTCCCATGGTGAGTATCCTAAAATATTTTCTCATTCAGAACGCCTCCATTTCAACCCCGTCTTTTCTTGCTGAGTCCAGAAAGAAAATACCAGATATTCCCACAGACTTTCCATTTCCACATCCACCCTTTCCTATTTTCGGATGAAGCCCTTATTTTTAGCAAATGCACCCAAAGACACTCTGAAACAACTGTGCCTTGCAGCCTGGACATGCTGCTTCTCACTTCAGAGGGGACGTGATATTTCACACCTGTTGTCCTGCATTCATGTCATGGAAAGCCACACCTGGCACACCCAGCCAGAAATGAGCTTAGTTTCTTCTGTTTCTGAAACACTTTTCATCAGAAGGCCTTTGTCATATTCCAGAAGTAGCAGAAATCCCCCAGTGCTAGCATTGGCATGTGTAGTGTGCTGCAGACAGCAAAGTGAAAGCATTAGGCTTCTGAAACGGTCCAGACCAGACCTCCAATCAAAAAAAAAAACCAAACTTCTCTCTTGAATGCTGTCTACTGAAACTAGTCAAGGGGATGGAAGTGTTGGCTTTTAAGAAGTGAGGAGTGGATTCTGGGTGTGCTAATAAGGCTGCATGTACAAATGCTGCAGACACTGGTGGCTGTAATAGATATTTTATAGACAACTTGAAAGCAGTCATTCTGAGTTTGACAAGTTCCCCTTTTATTGCTCTCATGTTTGGGTACATGGAACCAGAAGAAACTTTTTCCAGGTGCCCCAAGCAGCTGTCACAGACTGACAGAACTGGGGAAATACCTTCTGTGTTTTCTTAGTATTATGTAACAGTCTTGAGCCTTTTTCCCAGCCGACAAAAATGTATTTGGGTAAAATATTTCTAATGCCTTGCGTTTTGCGAGGAAATTATTCACCAGCTTCCCTGGTGAATGAGTTCATTCTTCAGAAGATAGCACAATTATTTTGAGTGTCCTGGTGGCACAGTGGTTAAGGCCATTGGCTTCTGACTGAAAGGTTGGTGATTTGATACTACCAGCGTGTCCACAGGAACAGATGCAGCCGCCTGCTTCCATAGAGATGGACTGGCTTCGAAACCCTGTGGGGTTGGTGTGGGTTAGAATCGACTCCCCGGTAGTGGGTTTGTTTGTTTTGTTTAATAATTGCTTTTGTTGTCTTGATATCTGGAAAGAGTGGCTTATTTTGCTTTAAGAGCAATTAGCTCTGCTTATAGACTGTCCTTTGATCCCAGAGTGTGATTCTGTGTTTTAATGTTCTGTGGCTCACCTGCCCTGCCCGCTTCCAACACCACTGCAGTCAACAAAGAGCGGTGGCTCAGCACGATAAATAAAAGATGGCACTCGCCGAGGCTGTCTGGTAGATCCTAAGGTGGGAATTTTAAAGATTCATAACCTACAAGTCAAACTATGTACATTTCCCTCACAGCACAAGCATATGTTTGTTTCCTGTTTGGAAAACAGTGTTTAACTGTCATGGCTTGTTTTGCCAAGTCGGCTGATTCCCCCAAATCCTTCCTTGCCTGTTAAATTGGCTAACGTGTGAGTTGATCGGTGCTCTAGAACAGCACCAGATCCCAAATACCCGACCGCAGAGGGTCGTTGTTATCTAACTTTATCTCTCTGTCACCTTTAAAAGCAGGCTGACACATCTGCTTTTGGCAAAAACATGAGAGCAGGCTGAAAAGCTATTGTATTAGAAGAAAACTCATAATTTCAAAAATTCCCAGTTTGGGCTGCTGTATGACAGACAAGGCACCTTAGTTCCTTGAAGGTGTCACTGTGGCCACATCCATGTGGTCACTGCAAGAAAGAGATACACGTGGAGGGCAGAGAAAGAAATCAAACTATTTCAATTTCTCATACCAGTTGAATTAGCCACTTGTTTCTAGGTTGCTTCCAAGTTTGACCCTCAGGGGACTTTGAAAATCCAGAGGAGGTCCCCTTGCTCCCTGGTCTCCTTGGGGCTCACAGCTCTTTCGCAGAAAGTTTTCTTGACCCTTAATGAGCCTTCCTAACAACCCACTGCTGGACTGGAATAGGTGTTTCCTCTGACCCTTGTTATTGGTGCGGAGATTTTTCTAGAATCATACCACCTGTAGGAATGATGACAGTAACTTCATCCTGACACTTTAACACGCATTTATCTACTCCATCTTGATGGTACTTGCAGCCTCTGGTGTCTTCAATTCTCCTTTTTCAGTTGACTCCTCACCCCACATATATAGGGATATGTGTATGCGTGTGTTTGTGTGTATTCATCTTGCTCTTTTTTTTTGCTCTGTGGAGTTACAGAATTTTTAAAATTCCTTAAATGGTCTAGTCCAGCCTCACATTTTATGGATGAAGAAACTAAGCTTAGCCAAAATAAAGGCTTTGTGCTTTGATTTACTTTTGCATGGACGACCTTGATGTATTTAGAAACAACCTTTTGGGGAATGATGGGGACTCTTCCATGACCTGTCAGGATAGATGAAATCAGAAACTCCATTCCTGTGATTACCAGCACCACAAAGAACATTTGGTTCATAGGGTACGTTTGTGTGGCAGTGTATGTACACGCACATCTGTTTCTCAAATTTTATCAGTTACTGGAGAGTAGGTCTTTTTATACATGTTAATGTTTCTGAGGGGCATCAGTGGTTCATTGGTGTTGCTGGGATGCTGAACAGGTTTCCAAAGAGTTCCAGACTCAGATGAGCAAGGAAGAAAAGCCTGGAGATCTACTGCCAAAAATTAGCCACCCCAAGTCATTTGGACCACAATGGGTCATGAGGATTCAGCAGCATTTCATTGTGTCATCATCATGTGTCCCTGGCCCACCCAACAGCAGCTAACAGCAGTATTCTTTCTCAAGCTGGGATAAGCCAACTCTTTTTCCTATAAAGTGCCCTGTAGTAAATATTTTTTACTTTCCAGGCTGTTCTGTGTTTGCCACAAATGCTCTGCCTGAAAGCACCTGTAGACAATACGTATATGTAAGCATGGCTCTGTTGCAATAAAACTTTATTTACAAGAACAGTAAGCTGGATTTAGCCCTGGGCAGTTGCTGGCTGACCCTGTCCTTCAGTGAGTGTGGATGATGGTTCAAGGAGACTGTTCCTGTACAGTCGGGAATCAAGTCCTCTGCCAGTCACACTGTACCTTAAGATTAATTGCTTTTTATTTATTCACTTCGTTTTGTTTTTTTAAGGAACTCTTCTCAGCTGCAGTCCTTCCCACCATGGTTTGTTTCCATTTCTTTAAAGTCTCACTCATTGTGGTTATCCTGATGATTGCTAGGCCACGTTTTCTTGAGGGCTGTTGGGAAAGAAACTGAGACTTCCCAGAACATACTAGCAGTCCCTCGTGCGATGACTTAAGCGCTCATCTCCACGTCTCGTTGTTATCAGACGTGCCAGAGGTAACCTCTGTGATTCCTTCCTAAACATTCATAGTCTGCATGATCTGCCCTATTAGCATTGCCTTCCTCCTGTTTTGAAGTAGCCTTTCACTGGATTTCCAAACAGAACGAGTAGCATCTTAACTTTGGGTCAGGTCTTGTATCTTCTCCTGCGTGTGATACATAGTTTTACTCATCACATAGCAGCCAATGCCTTCTGTGGCCAGATCATGCTGGGTTTCTTTTGTTTTTTTTTTAATGGTTACAGTGTTTTTGTACAGGGCAAGAACTAAAGGAAAACAAAAATCCTTTTTTTCCAAGGCCTTTCTATTCTGGAAACTTGTAAAGGAAAGTCATCCTGGTTGGGTAGTAGGGACTAGAAAAGAGGATGGAGACTTGAGGGCTGAAAGACAGGGAAGCTGAAATGTCTTCCGGGCTTCTTAGTCCTTATGAGACAGTCAGTTTTTCAGAAATTTGTAAGGATATTGACTCATGTTCTTAGACAATAGATGAGAAATCCTTTATGTGGTAGAGAAAAAGATATCTGACCCCTGGATCTAAACAAACAAAAAAAAAAGTAATTTCTCAAGTTTGCAAAATGTAACCAAAAACCAAAACCAGAGTTGCTGTTGATTCCAACTCATGATGGCGCCTTGAGTGTCAGAGTGGAACTGTGCCCCATGGGGTTTTCAGTGACTGATTGTTTGGGAAGTAGATCACCAAGCATTTCGTCCAGGTTCCTCTGCATGGACTGGAACCACCAACCTTTTGACTAGCAGCTGATTGCACTCAGCGTTTGTATAACCCAGAGACTTCTTGCAGAATGCAGGGCTCTGCAGCTAAGGTCCAGGACCACGGTTGTGTCGGGATCAGCCTGCTCTCCTCTGGGGTTTGTCTTCCTTCTCTAAGCCCCCATGGGATTTGATGCAAATCACTTAACTCTTTGAGCCACTGAAAATTACATAGTTCATTTCTGAGGTTCTTTTGCCTTTCAAATTGTGTGCTGTTTCTTCTCTCATTGGTTCTTGATTAAATGTGAAATCAGACTGTTTTAGGTATTGGGTGTTTCAGTGATTTTTGGAAAGCATGGTACCTCACAAATCACTAGCAGGCACTCCAGCTTTGTAACAAATGAAGTTCCAAGGAAGAGGATCTTAAAAGAAAATACTGACAGTGAATCAAGAAGGAAGGAAATGAGAAGGAATTTCTCCTTTCATACACAGGACTGGCTTGACAAAACGGGATGCATGACTTGGGGTGAACAAACCTGAAATTCAGTCACTGCTGCTGACTTCTAGTTCTGTGACCTTACACTGTCCCTTTGCCTCGGTGTCTTCATCTGTAAAATAAGGTTAACAATAACTGCCCTGCACACCCCAGAGGGATGTTAGAGGAAGCAAAGAAGGCATTATAGGTTAAAATGGTGGGGAAGCGGTGAGGCTGCATCAGTGTAACATGCCATCCTTATTGACTTGCAGTGTTAGTTTGCCCACCGTTCTTTTGAGCCCTTCCCCCAAAAATCTACTGTTGTTGAGTCAGTTCCAACTGACAGAGGACCTGCAGGATGGAAGATCACTGCCCGGCAGGGTTTCTAAGGCTGTAAATCTTTAGGGAAGCCAACAACCACTCCTTTGTCCTGATGAGCAGCTAGTGGGTTCAACCCACTGACGTTTCTGTTCGAAGGTTAGCCCTTCAACCTCTGTGCTACCGAGACTCCTGTTGTAGCCCTCACATATTCCCAAACCTGGTGCTTCCTGAGCCACTTGCTTCTGGACTGTGGGAATTTGGTCACAGGAGTTTCCATCTAATAATTCTACACATAACCAACAAGGACTGAAAGAGGCCTATGTGCACTTTCCCAGTGTTTATGGACTTATTTTTTCCATTGATACACTATATCAGCAACTTTCCTTTTTAAAGCATAGAGCACAGTCAAGTGAATTTTGTTTTATATCAAAAACAAAAAATGAGAGAACTAACCTAGGGCTCTTAAAAAAGAACAAGAAAAGCAAGGCTATCCACAATTAAGAGGGGCTGCATGAGATTTGTCAGGAAGGATAATGGGTCGGGTTGTTACTTATCGAAGGACTATTTGCTGTTGGCCTTAGTATAATAATGTTAATGAGATTATTAGATGGGGGAGATTTTCAATAAATAATTGATAAGGATTAGAAAGTGCCTTTTCTGCAAATAAACTTCAGAATAATTAATATTCATGGACTCTGTTTGTCAACAGAAGTATGTAAATGAAGAGCCAGATCCCACTACCAGACACTTGTCCTGAAGGACATCTGTAAGATAAGGGTTAAACAGGAGGAAAGGCGACAGGCCCCAGGCCCCCGCCTCGATTGTGTCAATACAACTTTTCACATCTCTGCATATACATTTTCCATGCTCTGTCTCCCAGTGAGAGAAACCCCGAACTTCCTATTTCTTATAGATTATGGATTGCAAGGTATGAAGGACAGAAGGAGATAAGGGAGAAGGCAACTTGCTAATGCAAAAGCAGTGTACTGAAAGTCACTTTTATTTCTTATTTATAATCTACATGCACACTCTGGATAATAGATGACACCGCTCATTCAGTACTTTAACTTCAAAGCAGAGAGAAGGCATGGATGACAGAGCCGGGAGCGAGAATACAAAGGTACTCACAACAAGAGGAAAAATGCCTGTTTACGGGACTGCATTTGTTAGCACGCTGTCTTCAGATATTGTTCCCCGAGGAGCAGCGAGAATCTGTGCAGCGCGAACAGTGATTTAACATCTGAAAATGGTACTTAAAGAGTTTCTGTCTGGTAGTAATGTGATGAAGGCTTCTGAAGGGAACCTGGGGACTTCATTTCTTCTATTTATCTATATGTCTCTCTGGTTTTAGTCAGCGGTAATTGCATATTTAACCCCTCAAATAGCTTTAACCCTTGTGGTGCCAACTTTTTTTTTTTCCCCCTACCCTGTATGAACTGTGCTTTCATCCCTGCACAGGCAGACTCTGGAATTCCCTTGCCAAAAATTATTTAAATTTTTTTTAAAGTATGCGTGTGTGTATATGTCTGTGTAGACATATAGATGAAAAGAAGTTATAAGAATATTAGTGGTTGAATTTAGGTAAAGAAGCATGCCCTAGCTTCCAGTTAAAATACCAATATTAAGAAGAATGAAAACTTACAGAAGAAAAGAAGAATGACAGACACCGCCCCCTTTATTTTCAGCAGTTAGTGGCTTCTGCTCAGAGAGCAAAGGGAAGGCACCATGGAAGGGAGTTGTGAAAAGGACTGGAAATCAAGAATACACATTTGATGCTTGCCCCTGCAATATGGTATTCTCAGTTAGTGGTCGTTCTGGGAGGCCTGCTTAACAGCTTATGAGAAACAAATATTAACACAAATTGCATAATTACTTCAAAATCCCAGATTCCTCAAAGATGCAAAATGATTTCAGTTGAGACTGTGTGAACACTAAGGAGTCCTATGGTAGAAGGCAGCACACTCCAAGGAAAGGCAGGAGACTGGGTCGGAGCGACTTTCACAGTTTATTTTCATGGTATTTAAATTATGATACCAGTGGGTATTTTTAATTAGTGTGCACTTGTCTCCATAAGCCATGTTGGCAAATTTGACTCATTCATACAGTAGTTGCTGTAAAAGAGGCCAGCACAGCCTGTAGGAATTAAAATGAAAAGTTTCTGCAAGCTGTTGTCGACGTGACCATGTCTCATTAACTTTAAAAACGGAGATTATTTGCCTGAAAGCTTGATTTGACTAGCAGTAATCAAATATTAGGCTCGGTGAAGTGAGGGTGGGGAGAGCGTCACTGTTGTGATATATATCACTAAGTGTTTTGCAGTTCACTTTAAATAGCAGTATAAGATTTTTGTTTTGACAAAAGGAATAGGGAAGAGAAACATAGACATATGGCCTCAAAAGTATTATTAGGGGAGTTTTATTTTAGATTAAGACTCATTATTTACTAAGTTTGCTGACGATAAATATGATTGTGCTGATTACCAATTCTTCTCTCATTAAGAAGACAGAATTAATTATCTGGAGTAGATTCCCCTGTTTGATCAAACTTTAAATATTGCACATGGGGCCTATCTCTTGATTATCTATTGTCAGCTCTTAAATTGTCATGAACCTTAAATTTGTAATTGGGATTCATCTTATTGTTTTTTAACTAAGTATGATGAAGAGGGTCACAAAATTGTGCATATAATAAACCCAAATAGAAGATTTTTCTTCTTATCTCATCTACTCTTGAAATAGCTTGTTGTTTGAATTAGGTATCTGAGTTAAAAAAAAAAAAAAATCTTTTTGCCAGTAATTAAAAAGTCTAACGTTCCTGAAATATGACAGATGCGGTCTCCTTTTCCATCTTGTTTTATATGTTCACATGCACAAAGGAACATTTGTAATGCATAAGTGTAAATGGTAAAATGAAGATGTATTTTTAGGGAGAAAGGGAAAGAAAGAAGGTGCAGTTAAACAAAAGGCAGAACATAAAGTCCTCTGCCTTTTTATGCCTTTGAACTGAGAACACCTTCTGCATTTTACTAGAGGAATAGGAGGCTAGAATGGAAGTAACTGGTTTTTGCATTAGGCTCTCCCTGGAGGTAGCAGAAAAATATCATGTCCCTGCATGAAATGCGAATGTGAAATCTACCAGAAAGAAATATTTATGACCATTTTATGCTTGATTAGGCTTGGATGACATCTGTTAGAAGACAGGGACTGGACAAAGAGAGAGACGCTTGGGGGCAAATGTTAACGGAGTTGTTTAGATGACGCTAGGGCAAAGGCGTCCATTTACTGCCAGGCAAAACACAGGAATTGTGTTAGCAAGAGTGCAGCTGACAAGCCTCTGCTGTGATGATGCAGACACTTTAAAGGGACTCAATGAAAGAGCCAAATGCAGCTGGTGATAGGCTTTGCTCTGCCTCAGTTTGTGAGCAGGTAGCTAGGTAAGGAGTCCTTGAATGGTGCAGACCATTAAATGCTGGTCTCCTGGCTGAACGGTTGAAGGTTCATCTTCAGGCACAGGTGCCTCAGAAGAAAGACCTGGCAGTCTGCTTCCGAGAGGTCACAGCTGTTGACAACCCTTTGGAGCAGTCCTACTCTGCATGCGTGGGGTCACCCTGAGTCACAGTCAACTCAGTGGCAACTGATTTAGCAACAGCAACCTAGGCTAAGCCCCAATCTGGTAACTTCCAGGGAGCTGATGTTTGAATACAGTTACATAAACATGACTCAACTATAAATGGAGATCATCTTCACTTTTCCAAGTGAGTTTTAAGCTCCCCTGCCCTACTGAGTTGTCAGTACCAGGAAGTGGTTATACCTTTCTAGGGAAAGGAGAATTCATTAGATTGTAGAATGGCATTGGGGCCCTTCTACAACCTAAGTTTCTTTCCTTATCTTAAGTCACTCCTAGTTTCAAAAAAAAAGGTAGGCCCTTAAGTCCTCTGGAAGTACTTCATCCCTTTAAACAGTGTAAATGTTTGCCTAAAAAAGAAAGGAAAAAAAAAAGTTTTCCAACACTGGCAAACATTTTATCAATTGTTAAACATTTCAGTGTTCAAGTCAGTGCTGTTTGTCGGCAGAAATGGCTCTAGCGAGAGTAGAGGTATGAGCAGTTATTTCGTTCTGGTTCTCCTCCCAGCTTCTTTTCCTGTAAATTTTCTCTGTCTGGAATGCTGATGGGAAATGTTATTTTGTTTTTGTTTGCAGCAGTTCTGTTGTTTTGATTTTGTCTGAGTGGTATGGAAAACAGTACGTCACTTAGAGTGGGTGTTTTGTCTACCGGCCATTTGGCCATTGCACATATATTTCTCATGCTTATTACATGATGACAAGGGAACCAAAAAGGCACAATTTTCCAGTTGACTTTTTCTTTCCAGTTTAATAATAGTGAGAAGAGAAAACAAAGTTAATAGATTTAGCAGTTTGTTGGGACTTGAGATCTGTGTGATAGCTGACTTCAAGGCCTTTTTATTTTTATTTTTTTAATTCCTCGTGGTTAAGGAGCTATTTCGCTGAAGGTCAGATTAATGCATATATCAGCTTCTCTAATAAACTGACTGTGGATAGTGTTTCACATTTTGCATAGAGTTGTGAAATGCTGTAATTTAAGTAGGGAAATTCATAAAAGGATAATAAACAATTTTAACATCATTCTGATGATTAGCTTGGGGTATTCTTGTCCTGATTTTTAGGCCACGTGTAACACAACCTGTGCCAATAAATGTATATTAATTAAAATGATTTGAAATGAAATTTGGATGAGAAAGTGGAATACAAATCTCGAAGAATAACTTAAGGCTGTTTACTGGCTCAGTTTGGACGTGCCTTATCTGAAATCGTTCTCAGCATTTGCAATGTTAAGGAACATATTGCCAGAGTGTCGAAGTTAGCTCTACGAGTAAGTAATTTTTGGTGTAGTACAAAAATATAAAAATGGAAACGATGATTAATTTTTCAATTTCTCTCTGCAGATATCTAATCATTGTACCCATGGACCGCCAAAGGCTCCCATTAAAGATTTAAAATGCAAGAGGAAGGTAGAACCCAAAAGATGAGATTTGGGATTAAATAATGTAAAATAACTGCAGGGCAGTGGTGAAGTAGAAGCTGTTGGCACAATACGAGAGTCATTAAGATTTTTTTTTTGAGATCCACTTAAAATATTGACACCAAGTTACACGCAGTGACATAGCTATATTAATGAAATTATTTATGATACTGATCAAAACATGCAAACATTTTTCTCTCAGACAATTGCTTATATCAATTAATAATAGTAAAACAGACTGTCGGAAAAGCATCATGAAAATTCACATGGGCATGCTGTTGCCCTTTCAGCGCTGCCTGCTTATTATAGGATTTTGCCTGCAATGCTAGGCTAATACATGTTGCTTCTTCTTTAAGGATTTTAGTGTTAAATGTGGAAATGCAGTGTTTGGGGTCAGCTCTCTGTGTACAGCATGATTTTCTTCAAATCAAGGGAACTTTTATAATCCTGGAAGAAGGAGACATTCCCACCTTAGTATATAAAAGCTGTCAGTAAGGTCCAGCCAGGCTTCTCTGAGCACCGCGGTCCTGTCTTTATCACTTTGCTCAGTTCCACATAATAACATCTTCATCTGAGATTGCTGTGGCACAGGGGAACTGCATTTGTTGATCAAATTTGGCTGGATAACACTGTGATCTCGTATCCTGAAGTGCGGAGATGTGCCTGGAATATGTAAGCGCAAAGCCAGCCTCTTGATTGATTGATTCTGCCTGTCACGGAACAAGATAACCGGATCAGTAAATACCCTGTGCGCTTCAGCATCATCTCCACAATCAAAAGTGAGGGCATCATGGGGCTGGAAACACCAGGGCATGATGGGAATGCACACATTTCAGAATGATAGTCAGGAACACACACACACGTGTAAGTGTGCGTGCATGCACACGCATGCACACACACAAAGAAAATTCCTTATGTGGGGTTCCATGGAAGAAAACCACATAAAGAAGAATATTTTCTCCATGTTCAGAATACTTCTTAGTTATAAAAGTAGTTTATTTTGCAAATGCCCTTTTGGAGGTGTTCAGAGTTGGTCATAAAATGTTGTTTTTTGACTTGCGTTTACAGAGGAGATTGAGAATGCAAATTAGGGAAGCAAAGCTGGATAAGAGGTCAGTAGTGGTCTCAAGCACAAAAGAAGCTTGCACCCAAGATTTGCTCCTATTAAAATAAACTTTTTGTTTAAACAGATGGGCCAAATACATGTAAACAAGTTGTTTAAACTTTTACTAAATTCCCAGGGAGTGCCTTTCAGAATTAGACTTGCTTGCCAAATTTGGAGCTTAATTACACAGAGAGTTCAAGAAAAGTTTAAAGAATGGGACTGTGTGAATCTTTGGCAGATGGAGTGATAGCAGGTCACCAGGTGTCACATTTATCTTGATGCTTTGATGGTCCCCTAGTTACACAAATAAATATCTTCTGTTGCTTCTCAAGCTCTTGTCTCTCCCTCCCGTAAGACTGTAAGCTCCTTGAAGGCCAAGACTGCTTGTGTTCCTGTGTCTGTGCCCCTGGTTTCCAGAGGGCAGCCTTACGCATGCTACACAGCATGCGCTGAGTAAGGAGATGAGGGACGCTGTGTTGGAACCTTATCCTCCCTCTCTTTTCAATGTCAGACTTCTGAGATTTTTTTTTTAGTCTCTGGAATTGGGGCTAGTGTTACAACTAAGAGTCATTCTTTGGGGAGACATAATTGTTATCTTAATGTTGAGCAACTCACCAAGTCTCTAGTTTTCTGTTTTTGTGCTGTGAAGTGGTAGATTGAGAACACTTGCCTAAACACTATGCTTCTGTTACCACTGTCTGTAAAACTCACTCTCATTAAGTGAAATGTGACTCATAGTGACTCTACAGACAGAGTGGAACTGCCTCACACAGTTCCCAGGGAGTGCCTGGCAGATTGGAATTGCCAGCCTTTTGGTTAGCGGCCGTAGCACTTAACCACTATGCCACCAGGGTCTCCATCGCCAGGTGTATGCAGTTACTAACATGATGTAGCTGCTGCTTCTGTGCCCAGGACTCAGGATGTATAAAGGCTGTGTAGAGCCAGCCTCGTCTTTGAATTCTGCAGGGACCTCCAAGTGGTTCATGGCATTCCATGTGGCCTTCTTGTTGTCCTGGGTGCCAAGGGGAAGAGGGTGGGAGGGAAGATGTCTAGACCATTTGAGCCTAGTTTCTTTTCTATTGTGTTGGATTTAAATCAGCTCTGCCCTTTCTCCCATTCTTTGCCTACATGGAACACGCGGCAATTTTAAAGTGGGGATGGGGAGAGAGGATGGTGGTAGCATTAGAACCTGTTAAGTCAGGAGATTTTTGTGTCGGAGGAGCATTTCTCCCCAGAAGGCATAAGTCACTGTAAACAAACATTTCAGTAGAGATTTTTATAAAGCAAAACCAGTTCTCATTCTTAAGGAAAAATGTTCACTGCTTTTGAAATGTCTGATTAGTCCTTTGTCACTTATTTTTTATTTCAAACAATTAAAAATGTCTTTTGGCAGACATAGGCTGCTTCTTAATTTTTTGGATGTATAGAGAGCTTAAATGAATTTAAAGTTCTTTGAATGAAAAAAAGAAATTGTGAGGTGCTGGTGATTTTAGGGAAGTCATTCTGGGAAATTGGTCTTGAGTTTTTACCAAAAATCATGGTGTCCCATTTCAATTGGGGGAAAGCTATTCCTAGTAACGTTTCATAAAATCATTTTCTTTTCAGGGTGTGTTTTATTTCCTTTCCATCTCTTTCAGGAAAGAGCAAGTGTTTTATTGGATATTTTTGTTTCAGTGCTTGTTTCCATTATTTTTGCCAAAATTCATGGGAGTTCACTTTCCGTTTAAATGCCTGAAACATTCCTTGAAGAATCTGCATTTGGGGGCAACTAGGGAAAAGGCTATGTATATTGGTTTAAGGAAGAAAAATAGTTTTTACTCCAGTCCTCTCAACCGCTCAGTTTTTCATTTACTTTTTTTATTTTATAGACAAATAATTTCAAGTGTAATGGGACCAGGGGGTGAGAGGGCTGTGACTTTGAAGTTCAAAGGAAGTTTGGTATTTGTTGTATGATAAAGCATATCTTAGACTCCAAGTGAAGGGAGCTTGTTTCATTTAAAGAAAGAAATGATCAGTAGAGTTGTTATGAAAAAAATGCAACATAGACCCAAGAAAAAATGTTACACTTCTTTGTGAAATAGTCTTGGTGAAAAGAATATTCCATTGCTTGTGAATAGACTTCTGAAGTGAGTATGTTAGTTTGGAGGATTAATGCTAGGTAAGCACTCCTCTAAGGCCATGCCCCATTGCTAGCAGAGTGTAGTTGGCTCTGCTTTGGGGTCAGCTCCACTTTTGTTGTTTAAAATTCAGCCTTTCAAGTTTGTAGGCAGCAGTCATACATGTTTCTGGTCCTTCTGCAGAAGAACTATTTGAGATGGGTTGCTTTTGACTTTTGAACAAACCTGTACCTTTTTTCATTTTATTTTATTTTATTTTTGGTCTGGGTGGGTGCAGTGTGATTTAGCTTTCTCATGTATGGAATTTTACAGACATTTGTGTGGCCAGACAGACATTCACCCTTCACCTGCCACTGTCGTCATGGTGAAGAAGACGAAGCCCTTTCTTAGGTCGGTCTGTGGGCTGCTTCCTAACTTTGGTGGTGTTGGGGCAGAAAATCAGAAAAACTGATTAAAAGTGGTCAAGAACATGGCATCTATGAAAACTCTGCTGCTCCAAAATCGTGGGACTTGTTTCTTTTGGCTGGCCTCTGAGGCAGGAATGACATATTTATGTAGAAAGCTCATATTTAGTATTTAACTTGGAATTTTACACATAGGCATGATAGGCTAAGCAGAGCGCAAGGGTTTGTTTTGCCTTATTGTGTTTTTTCCTCCTGCTTCTGCAGTGTGAGGAGACATGGGGCAGATTTCCTCATGGCCACCTGTGCTTAACCAATAGAATTCACAAATTGGTGTATCATCCTGATTTTCCAGAGTTCACCTTAATAACTTTACTTTTCACTCAACAAAAGAAATCTGAAGATGATTTTTGCTCTAAGGGAGAAAAGCGGGAGGTGGGAATGGCATTAGCATTTGTTTTGCAGCCAGCCATTAACTAGGCAGTGCACACCCCAAGCAGGGAGCACGATGTCACCAAGCTTCTTCGGAGGGAACTGCATTCAGGGTCTGGGCATCAGACCGCCATGGCAGTGAGCTGCGTCTGTGAGTCTCTGTGCTTTATTTTGATGTATTTTGGGCATCTATTAGCAAAATGTGTCCTAAGGTATCAGAAAAGCCTATGAGGGCTTGTGAGGGTTTTATGTGTTATTTGGTATGATTTGGTAGGTTACTTTTGGGGTCTGGGAACACTCAAAGTTTTTTTCCATATAAATGAATGGTAATTGCTTCTTCGATTTACATGATTTCAGTTTACTAAAGGTTCCATGGGAATGTTCTGCTCTCAGATACCAGTCGTGGGTAGGGGAATCTGTGCTCCTTGGTGATGCCATGGGGGCTGGGCACTAAGCAGCAGCCACATTTGCTATGAAAGAGAGTTAATAAAATTTTTCATTGCTGGAGGAAAGCTTATATACAGTAGTCTGTTTGTCCTGTGTTTCAGCCACCTGAGTCACAGCCAAAAAAGCAATTGTCTACTGCATATTTCAAACAGATGCTGAGGGGTAGAAGGGGTGCCTAGAATTCACAGCCATAAAACGCCACTCTCGAAGTTCCCTTGAAGGAAGTGAACTCATAAAATTTTTGCTGCCGACTTATTTGTCCAGTCCTTTGAAGTATTTAACATTAATTCAGCCTACAAATCATTGGCACCTCAGTTTTTCATTGAAGTATCAGGGCCTATTAAAGATATACTGTGGGTGTGCCTTGCAAAAAAAAAAAAAAAAAAAAACAATTCTTGAAACAGATCTACTAATTTAACAATTATTCATGCACATTGTTTTTATTGAAACCAACCTTGGATACATTTAAAGTTCTCTAGCTCTGTAACTTTCTTTTGACTGTGTGTGTGTGTGTGTGTGAGAGAGAGAGAGAGAGAGTGAGTGACTACAGAAAACACATTTTAGATGAAACACTGATTTCTTCTCATTCCATTGATGTGTAATTCAGTGAGTAAAGGGAGACTGTGAAGGCTTGGGAGAAGGATGACCATAATAGTCAACTCTACCAGGAAGATTTTACTAACTGTAAGAAATAAAAATAGAGACATCTACCCTACACTTAAGTAGCCCATGGCTGGAATATAAGTGGATAACACTCTTGTATCTAGTTTATTGGGGGACTTGGACTAATTAAAATGTGTGGATAAAGAGATAACTGTGTTTCACAGGAAGCCTTTTGGGTTCTTCTCCACCTATTGGTAAGAAGCAATGTATAGTTTAGAAATTATCTATTTCCTAAATGAAGCTAGTTGCCTTGGAGTTGATTCTGACTTGTGGCTCGCTTGTGTGTCAGAGTGGAATCGCAGTCCATAGGGTATTCAATAGCTGATTTCTCAGAAGGAAACCGCCAGGCCTTTCTTCCGAGGTCCCATGAGATGGATTCAGACTTCTAACCTTTTGGTTAGCAACTGAGTGTGTTAACCGTTTGTGCTACCCTGGGACTTCATTCCTATGTTTCCTAGAAAAGCTTTATGCCTTCTCCCATCACTGCCTCCTCTGTGGATCCTGACATCAAAACACTCAAATGACCTTCTTTTAAAAGAGCTTCAAAAGAGAACACAAAGAAGGGAATTAAGAAACTAATGGAAAAAGTCAGGCCTGCAGGTCCGAAAAGAGTATGGCCCGTGAAGTTCCACCTGGCTATGCTAGGCATTCCTAACTCCTCTGTTGGATGTATTTCCTTTGTAGCTATGTGCACACAAGTCATCATTGCAAATCTCCATTTGATTTACCTTACCACATTTATCTTTAGATGAAATCATCCCACGTGGATTTACTTACAGTTTGTCTCTTTCTTCTGAATGTAACTTCCTTGAAGGTGACGATCTTATTCATCACTTTCTTTGCTATACCCTGTGGTACTTGGTGTGTAGTAGGAACTAACGCTTGAACCAGTTCATTTCAGTTTGAACTTCTGCTGAGAATTGGTCTTTCCATCCCAGATATACTGAATCAGAATCTACATTTTAACCAGCTCCTGATAGGAATCACCTGCAGTGGTGCAAGCCGGAATGAGCCGGTTCAGAACTCAGGTAGAAACGCGGCAAATACTGAATTCATAGCTGCCAGTTGGAATGGGTAGTCTTCCAAAAACTCAACTATTTTGAAGTTGGAAGTCATAATTGTGCTGGCTTCTCCTTCATTTGGAATGAAACTTCTGAAAGGATCATACTGATAATGCTCGTTTTGAAAAAGATGTTAAAACAAAGGCTGTGGAAAGCAATGGTTAATCGGAATTCAGGGGTAGTATTTAGGTGCATTTGTCTTCATGTTTTGGCCAGGTTTCAGTTAGCTAAGTATCTTTTCTACCCTCTAATTTAGTATATAGTTTCAGCTTCCAAATAATGGCTTGCTAATGGTAAATGATGTTTAACTTTCCAATTCAGGGGAGCTACCTGTTCAGCAGAATTTTGAAAATTGCAAGTGATGATCAAAACCAGTTTAAAAAGCACTTAGGGTGCATTTGGCTGTATGTTTGGCGTCTGCTTGGATGGGCCCGTGGCTGTCAGTATTCTTTTTGAATCTGAACATAAGCTGCAGGTAGGGATTTTTCTGAATTGGTCCAAAACCAAAACTTGTCTTTACTAAGCCAACGTTTTCCATTTGGTCAGTAAGCATCAATTCGTTTGTTTATTCTGATCTAAACTGTTGACTCAGTTTCTATACAGTGCTTTAAATTATAGTTGCTTTTAGAGATTTTTATCTATATAGTAGTTCCTGTAACTTGCCCATTTTCTTCAGTGAAGTAAGATTGTGTTGTCAAGTCATCCTGAAGTTATCGTACCTCCGAACAGTTCTGTCTGCTCACTGCCCCTGTTCGTCCTACCCCTCACTGCTGGGTCCTTCTCCCCTGTGCACAACTCTGGTCATGATATGAGGTCCAGCGATTAAGTCCATGAACTTAATTGTTCCAAGTGCTACAGACCTCATTGCTGAATATCACTACGATCATCTTCTAAGTACTCCCCTTGGGAAGATATGCACTGAGGTCAGTGCTAGTCCACCCTTCACAGCAATTTTGGAACTCTTTCTGGAATGGCCATTGTCCATGGTGACATGGTGGCAAGTTCATGAACTTATTTATGTTGTTGTCTGTGAGGGAATTTTTAGCCGGTAAACAAATAACTATATTGGAACACCCTCCCTATTCATCTGATCTGGCCCCTGGTGACTTTTTTACTTACCTAACGCCGTGAGTCGGATCTGACTCGATGGCACTTAGCTGGCTTGGCAAAGCTAAAGTAAAGGAAATATTGAAAGGAAGACATTTTGGTGACATTCAGGACATCAGGGATAATATGATGACAGTTCTGATGGCCACTCCAGAAAATAAGTTCCAAAATTGCTTTGAAGGGTAGACTAGGAGCTCGTGTTGATGCATAGCTTCCCAAAGGGAGTACTTGGAAGGTGACTTTAATGATATTCAGCAATGAAGTATGTAACACTTTTTCTAGGATGAGGTCACAACTTCATTGGTAGTCGTTGTGTTTTCTTGTTCCCTATTTCCTGCTAAATTGTGTATAAGTTACATAGCTTGCTATGCCAAGATTTTTGTGGATGGAAAATGACTGTCATGGATTGTATTGTGTCCCCCTAAAAAGGTATGTATTGATTTGACTCAGCTATGAGTTCAAATATGGTGTGATTGCTCCCATGTGTTGTGAATCCTGCCTCTGTGATACTGATGAGGCAGTGTTTTAGTCATCTAGTACTGCTCTAACAGAAATACTACCAAGTGGATGGCTTTAACAGAGGAAAGTTTATTCTTACACAGTCCAGTAGGCTGTAAGTCCAAATTCAGGATGTCGGCTCCAAAGGAAGACTTTCCCTGTGTCAGCTATGGAGGAAAGTCTTTGTGTTGCATCAGTCTTTGGTCCGGGAGCATCTTGGCAGAGGAACATCAGATCCAAAGGATGTGCTCTTCTGGTGCTGCTTTCTTAATGGTAAGATAAAAGGATAAAGGGTGGTACAAGCCACATTATTGTGGAGCAGGGAGGGCAGTTAGGAAGGGATTTATGACCCCATAAGAAAATCGCAAAATGGTAGACAATCATAAACTTTTGGGAATAATGTCCCAGCCGAATGGCTATACACATTTAGTGGGGGTGGGGTGGGGCATGGTTCAGTCCATGGCAGGGAGAATGGGCAGCAGTTGTGTTGACAAGGCAGGAATTAAGGTACCAGCTTGTAGGATATAACAGAGAGAAGTGAGCAGAGTAAGTTGGGAACCTCATATCACCACAAAAACATCCCCAAGAGCAGAGCATACCTTTGGACTTGAGACTCATGGATTTGGGACTCAGTTTACCAGACTGTGATAATTTCTTTTATTGAGTAGACTTGTAATTCATTGAATGGATTGTGGCTCACTGGACTATGACAATAAAATTTCTCTTCATGAAGCCTTCCACTGGTATTTTGTGTTAGAGCAGTACTAGGTGACTAAAACACAATTTGGTACCAAGAGCAGGGTACTGCTCTAACAAACACCTGAAATGCAGAAGCTTTTTTGAAACTGTGAATGGATAGCAGAAGGAATCTGAGAGAACTGCTAACACCTGAGAAGACAGCAGATGGTGAGAAAAGCAGCAGCAGCAGCAAACTGGCAGCAGCAAAACCAGGAGCCAATCCACGGAGCAAATGTCTGTGTGCAGGAGGCTTCTTGGCAGAGTGAGGTGTCTCAAGGCACTTAAATTGGTGGAACTATAGAACTTTGGAACACTTCCACTGGCAGCATGCCAGCAGGGCAGATGCAGACTGGAGGCCCAGGCCATGATGCCATAGAAGCTGAAGAGACAAGGCTGAGGAAAAGTTGAGTTGTCTGAGTCTCTTTAAAAGATATAGCCATGACCTCAAGGATTTCTAAAGATGGGGCAGCAGCTTCTGGGGCTTCAAAGAGTTGGGCACCTAAGGCCAAGGAAGCAGAGTTGCTGTCCCAGTGGACCTGGAAGGCAGAGCTGAAGCCCAGGGGCCTCCACTAAGAATCTGGAGAGCATGGCCAATATGTAGAGTCTGAAGGGAAGGATTATAAAGTGTCTCAGAGTCTGGAGAATTATTTTTGATACCATGAAGGCTAATGTGTTCTATTAATTTACTTTGTGTGTGTTAGTGCCTTTCCCTGCAATTTCTACATCTATAATGAAAATGTGTAATTTGTGCCTGCCTATTCTACCATTGTATTTTGGAAAGACAGCATATATTCTAGATTTCATAGGTGAAGAGGAATTTATGGATTTGAGACCTGTACTTAAGACCTTTTCTGTGCTAGGAATGAACATGTTTTGTGTGTTGCAATGATACAATTTGGGGAAGCCAAAGGGTGGAGTGTCGTGGATTGCACTATGTCCCCCCCAAAATGTATGTATTGATTTGACTCGACTGTAAGTCCTAATATGGTGTGATTCCTCCCATGTGCTGTGAATGCTGCCTCTGTGATGTTGATGAAGGTAAATAGGCAGAGTTGTGTTGGTGAGGCAGGACTCAAGCTACCAGCTTGTGGGATATAATGGAAGGAAGTGAGCAGAGTAAGTTGGGAACCTCATACCACCAAGAAAGCAGCATTAAGACCAGAGCATGTCCTTTGGACCTGAGGCTCCTGTGCTGAGATGCTCTCATTGAATTTGGACTCAGCCTCCTGGACTGTGATAATTTCTTTTATTGAATGGATTTGTAACTCATGCATGGATTTGTGGCTTACTGAACTACTGACAATAAAATTTCTCTTGATGAAGTCTTCTACTCATGATATTTTCTGTTAGAGCAGTACCAAGTGACTAAAACAACAGCCATGTATTCTTTGCCATTTCTCTCATCAAGAGGTGAAGCCTTAGTTCCCTAACACGTTTACTCTGGGTAGTCCTTTAAACTGGCTTTGACAAACAGAATGCATTGAAAGTGGCATTACACCAGTTCCAGTTGGGGTAGCTTTCTCCTTCATTCATTTGGAGTGTACTTGTTTCTATCTGTGTAAAGAACCCCAGGCTAGATTGCTAAGTGATAAGAGACCACCTGGGTGGGATGGAGAGAACATGGAAAAAAAGAACTGCAGCATCCTGTTGACATATAGCACCAACTGTCAGATCTGGGAGTAAAGTCACTGAAATTTTGAAGCTCAGGCAAGCTTCCAGCTAAGTGCAGTCAACACCATGTGGTGCAGAAGAACCACTCAGCTGAGCCCAGCCAGTCCCCTGAAATCATTGCTTTAAGCTTTCTCAATTTTAGAGCAGTTTGTTACAAAGTAATAGATGACTGAAACAGGAACCTTGAAAATCAAGTCTCCATTCTTCCATACTGTTTTGCATTTTTTTAAGAATTCGTAAAATGACAGCCATGTTTGACTTATAAGCCCACAAAATGATCTGTTTCTCTTTGCTGAAGTTATGTTTTTCACCTGTAATGCCTTTACACTCAATTCTTCTTTACTGTAAAATTATTTAAGGCCAGTTATACGTGTCTCCATCCCCTTTTAATTTTTCCCAGAGCCTTCCATGACATACCAATACTTAAACTTTCTTTTACCCCCCTAGTTCAAACTATATTTGCATGGCGGTTGGAAGGAATATGACATTGAACTGTTTGGGTGAGGAAAAGCCTCTTCCTCGGCCTTAGTGTCTACGTCTGTAAACGTGTTGCCATTGAATCGATTCCAACACGTAACAACCCTGTAGGATGGAATAGAACCACGCCATAGGGTTTCCAGGGTACAGGTGGTGAATTTGAGCTGCTGACTTTTTGGTTTGCAGTTGAATTCGTAACCACTGAGCAACCAGAGCACTGCATCTGTAAAATACCTGGCTGATCTCTCAAATCCCTTTCAGTCTTTAGTACTCTAGGTCATTACCACACGATACAGTTTTCTGCCATGCTGAAATGTGAATTTGTCTGTGCTGTCCAGCATAGAGTAGCCCCTTGGTAGTTCATACACTGTGCTTGGCTAGTAATGGAACAGTAGATGGGACAAGTCCACCCAGTGACACCTAGTGATCTGCTTTCAAAAGATCACAGCCTTTAAAAACGCTGTGGAGTACACTTCTACTCTGACAGAGCTGGGGTCCCTGTGAGTCGAAATCAACTTAGTGGCAACTGCTATGGTTTTTTTGTGAGTTTTGTGTTTGTTTTAGGCATCCTAGCTATTGAGTACTTGAAATGTGGTTAGTGTAGCTCAGGAACTAACTTTTTCATTTTATCTAAGTTGTAATTATTTTAAACTTAAGTAACCTCCTGTGGCTAGTAGCTATAGTCTGGGACAGTGCAGTCCTGGAGTTCTGTAGAATTCAAGTTGAGATGTGTGTTTTCACTTAATGCCAAAAAACGTTTAGCACTTGGTTTTCACAAGACAAACGGAACTTGCCTTTCAGGATTACTTCTCAGGATCACAAATGTGAATGACTCTGGGGGTGTCAGGTTCCCCAGTTTTTAACCTCCTCTACTCAGCCTTGTATTTTGTTTGGGTTTTAGAATCCTCACCTCAGCCTGGAGCCAGCAGTGAGCCCACCTTTCTCTGGGAGTGTAAATCATCCCCTCCTTTCGCTCACAGCCCAGGCAGGGAACAACAGCCTGGCGTGAAGTTGCAATTTTTTACAAAGCCCCAATAGGCCCAACTTGAAAAAAATACAGACATGGCATTGTCAATTGAAAACTGCCCAGGTGGCAAGCCCAACGCAGTGCAGCGGGAATGGAGCCGCCTTTTCAACCCTTGGGATGACTGGGGGACACAGCAGAGATATTGTGAAATTACCTTCTTTATTGGTTCTTGAGCCTTCTGCAGTAAATGCCTCTTCTTGAACGAAGTGAAGAGAATCCTTGTGTTCAGCTTGTGCTTAGGACGTGTGAACACGGCAGTGCTATATAATTTAACAGAATTGGGACCTGAGGGTGCCTGACATTTGGGCTAATTTCCCTTGTATGCCTAATTATGTTAATCGGGCTTCCTTTCTCTTGCTTGTGTTTACTGTCATTAAAAAAAAAAAGTTGTATTCCTTGTATTATAAAACAAAGTTATTGGTAAACCCATCCAGGGGATCTTGCGAGATCTTGATTTTTTTTTCCCTCCCTGAGGATAAGAAGTGGAATATTTGTAAAACCTTTCCACATTTATAAATCATGCACTGACATATCAAAGAAAGAATTGCTGAAGGTCCCTTGGTCTCGACTCCTCCTCACAGCACCTAATAAAGGCTATTTATGATCAAGGAAAATGATGGTTTGTGTAAAACACTCTCCAGGAGAAAGAAGTCTCCATCCTCCCTTGATGTCGTCGGGCCCAGTTGAGAGCTCACTCCTGTGTGTCATGGAATTCACTCACTCGCTCTGTTTCTCCTGCTACAATTTAAGGCAATTTTCTCTGTCCTCTTTGGTTATAGAAAATAACTTGTTGGCATCTCTTTTGTAATAACCCGTCATATACTTGAAGGCAGTTATTAAGTCACTCCTTAGCCTTTTTCAGGCTAAACCATCGTAACCCTTTTAACCTTTCCTTGGAGGCTCCATTTTCCAGCCTCTTAATCATTTTACATGCCTTGCTCTGGATTCTCTCCAACCTTTTACAGTTTTCTGAAAACATCAGATCAGAAAGTGGATCCTTTTTATGCTACCCCAGACCTCTGCAGACTTATGTGCACCCAGTAGAGTTTTTCTTTGGATTTCTACCCACTTTTCAGCTGTGTATTTCTCCATTCAGGTGAGCCTTTCCATCCAACGTTTATATTTTTTTGAGTCTAGGTTAGGAGCTGAAGGATTCTCTGGGTGGTAGAAATAGTTAGCACACTTGGCTGTCAGCCAGAAGTTTGGAAGTTCCAGTCTGCTCAGAAGTACCTCAGAAGAAAGGCCTGGCGATCTACTTCCAAAAAAATTAGCCATTGAAAACGAAGTGGAATGGACTTCTGCACACATGGAGTCACTGTGAGTGGAGTCCACTTAATGACAACTAGTCTTTTTTTGTTTTTTAATGTTGGCCGAATTTGAAATCCAGGTATACTTTGTTTAGTCAGTCCTGCATTCATCTGCATTTAAGTTCAGAATCCTTTTATACATAGTTCTCTTTATCTCTGAAATATGTATCTCCTTCGGCAGTATAATACACGAAAGGATGAAGCACAGAGAGTATGTGCTGGGGAGGAGTGGATATGGCGTGTGCCTAAATTACCAAGTTACACTTGCCCTGGCCTCCTGGTCTCTGATCACCTTTCCTTGGTGTCTGTTGTCTGTCACCCACCCCTGGGCATGAACTGCCCAGAGGGAACAGTCCCTAGGACTTCCTGGCATAAAGTGAGTCTTTCCTTTCTGCAGACACTCTCTGTTCTATCACGCAGTTTTATTTCTTTCTAACAGATTCAGGCTTTGCATTTAACCATTTTGAATTGCTCGTTGACTGCCTGGTTTTGTCGATACTACTTTAAAGGAGAAGCTTCATGAGGACGGAAGCTCGTTTGTGTTTTTAGCTCACTTTTGCATTGCTAGTGTGTGGCTGGTAAAGATTTGTTGATAGAAGACAGGAATGAAGGAACAAGTAGATATCAGAAGATTGGGGGTTCTTGCGTTAATAATACTGGTTCTCTGTGTGAACACTGGGCAATGCCCTTGATATTGTGTCCTTGAATTGTGTCCATTTTTTCTCCTACTGAAGAAATAGGTAAGAGGGTATGTTCTAAAAGTTCTGTCATTTCCCCTCGACATTGCCCATTTACAGTTGTATTAAGATTTAGTGACTTGGCTTAATTTCTACCTTTTGGGGGACAGAGATGAGTGAATAGCATTTCTTTTTGTATTCAGAAACCATCTAGTCCAGTTTTTTGATCTGCCTGTCCTTCCAGTATTTTGGTATTACTTTGTTCCTGGGTCTAGAGAATATTTTAAAAAGGCTTTCAGAACTGGGGGCACACAATTTTTAGATCCTTTCTGTCATTTTATACTCTCTCCCATCCTCACCCTTTTCTCCAATCTTCTCAGTTGTTTCTCTGTTTTCAAATACTCCAAAAGCTCGTTTGAAAATCTGTACCAATTTGATTGTTTTTCCAGCATTTTTCTGGGTGGTCTGCAACCAAGGACCGATCCTGACCTCAAGGCACTTGGTCGCATTAACAGAAAGTGTCTCAGTCCCCTTTGTTCCACTGCATGGGAGGTGGATGCTCATTGGGTCCGTGAGGCCTTTGCAGTATCGGCCTGAACCAGACACCCTTTCTTTTTATAAGACCTTGGAGCTTGGCTCAGCTTGGCTCACCCTAGACACCTTGAGGTCATGACCTGTGCTCATTCCTCTGCTTTTCAATCTTGATAAGCCTGTCTGGCCCACTGTGGCAAACCCTCGTTGCCCAGATATGCTGAATCTGAGCAGCCTGGAAGGCCTGCCCTTCTCCTTTCTGTCTGTTGGCTCCTTGCACTATAGGGAAGGAACATGCAGACTTTGCCTTCCTGTGGACCTGTTTCATAAATTTTACATGTTCATTTGGCCTTTAAGAATTAAGATCAGATCCCTTTGGATGCATTAAATTGGTCTTGTTGTCAGTTGCCGTGAGGTCATCCCCTCCTCACAGAGGACCCCATGTACAACAGGAGGATTGTGTGATCCCGTGCCATCTTCAGATTCGCCAATCTGCCCCAGTCCATTGTCACAGCCGCTGTGTATTTGAGTGCTGCCAATCTAGGAGGCTTATCCACTAGCCCTGTGTGAGACAATATTCTGTTGTGATCCAGAGGGTTTTCGTTTGGCTGATTGTCAGAAGGACTTTCTTTCTAGTCTGTTGTTGTCTGGAAACGCCACTGGAATCTGACTACCTTGGATGGTCTTGCTTACATTTGAAATACTGCTGGCATTGCTTCCAGCATCGCAGCACACAAGCCACCAAACTGCAAAAACCGACAGGCAGGTGGTAGGGTATTGACTTAGCAGCCTCTGCCCTTGACCCAGGACTTTGTCCTGCACGTTCCCTCCACTGTGACTTGTATCTGTTGTGCCTCCACAGGACCCCATTCCTCATGCCTTGGCACAGATGCAACCTCATTCCCTGAAGCACCTGTCTCGTTTTTTCCAGTATCAATTCTGATCGCTCATTTTGAAGCAAAACCATTCCCCTTTCTTTCTATGCAGTACATCCCTTCATCAAAGCCGTAGCCCCACGGGTTTTGTGGTTACTGAGTAAGTGGTCTGCCATCTCGGTGAGACCGTGTGGCCCTCAAGGCTGGCAGTGGTGTCCTGACCTGTGTTCAGTGCTGAGTAAAGGAAGCAAGGGAAAGGGAGGGCGGGAGGAAGAAAGGGTGGAGACACGTTCCCTATTCCTGAAGCCTTGGACCATGGGATCCCAAAGTTACTCAGCCTTCTTTTGAAAACCCCTCCTCTTTTTGCAAGAAGTTGGTTCTCTTGTTTTCCTTCAGATGCTCTGCTCTCAACGATCTCTCAGTCGTTCAGCAATCCTCAGAATTCCTCTCTCAATGAAGACTCATCTCTGGGTTGTGTCTACCCTGCTGGAGAGATGGCTGTCAGCCAGGAATCAGTGGGAGTCCCAGCCAAGCCCAGCATGTCTTACTACAGAAGTTCATGGTCAAGCTATTTTTATTTAGCAAAGAAGGGCTTGTTTTCCGTGATTGTCCACAAGTACAGGAAAAAAAATTCATTCATTTGCTTCCACACTACCTGCACTGCAGGGCTGTGTTATGTGTTCTATTTCTGTTCCACATTTGGAGTTTTCACTGATAAGCAACCCAGAATGTTTACGTGAAGTTGTGGAGGATCTGCCATCCCAACAAGGGCTCAGTGTTGTGCATTTGAGGTGAAAATGCCCAGTCTTTGCAGCTAAGAATGTTCATGTCAGATTGCAATAAAAAGGAAAAGAAGGCATGTTTTAGTCAGCTAGGGCTGCTGTAACATAAATACCACCGAGTGGATGGCTTTAACAAAGGAAGGTTTATTCTTACACAGTCCAGTAGGCTACGAGTCCATATTCAGGGTATTCACTCCAGGGGAAGGCTTTCCCGCTTGTTGGCTCTGGAGGAAAGTCCAATATTGCATCAGTCTTTGTCCAGGGAGCATCCTGGTGCAGGAACCTCAGGTCTGAAGGATGCACTCTTCTCCTGGTGCTGCTTTCTTGATGGTATGAGGTTTCCAATTCTCTGCCTGCTTCTCTTTCCTTTTATCTCTTGTAGGATGAAAGGATTAAGAGTGAGGCAAACCATGCTCCAGGGAAACTCCCTTTACAGTGGAGCAGGAAGGTGATCTTATAAAGGGATTTACAGTCCCACCCTAATCCTTTAACATACAACAGAGGAAAACTACAGAATGGAGAACAGTCATAAGATACTGGGAATCATGGCCCAGCCACATGGCTACACGTATGTTTGGAGGGACACCATTCAATCCATGACAAGGCAGGTAGCTGGAGTTCTCTCTAAGTCACAAGTCTGCCCTTTGAAAACTTAGATGTGGCTGTCATGTGACACCATTTTCTTCCATTGTTATTTAGCACTGGTGGTCACTGCTGTAGCTGCTGGATCCATGTGGTTGTTGAGCACTTGAAATGTAGCTACTCAGGAAGTGAGAGATGTTGTAAGTGGGAAACACCAGATTTTAAAAGCGTAGTTATTAGGTGCTATGGAGTCAGTGTTCAACTCATCATGACCCCATGGGACAGAGTAGAACTGTCTTCTAGGGTTTTATTGGGTATATTGTTTATGGTTACAGGTCACCAGGTCTTTCTCCCTCGGAGATGCCAGGTGGGTTCACTGCCAGCCTTTTAGTCAGCAGGCAAGGGCTAATTTGTTTGTACCACCAAGGCTCCATAAAGAGCTGGTAGACTCACCCTAAAAATAGGTAAAAATATCTCAAAACTAACTTTATGTTGATTATATAAGGAAATAATAATATTTTGGAAATTTGGGATAAAATAAAATGTGTTTACACTCATTTCACCTGTTTTTTTCTTGTAGTTTTGTTTTTAGTTTGGCTAATAGAAATGGTTAAGTGCCCAGCTGCTTACTGACAGGTTGGTGGTTTGAACCAGCTTAGTGGCTTCTTAGACGAAGGACCTGGTGATCTGATGTTGCAAAGATTGCAACCTTGGAAACCAAACAGAGCATGCCCCACATGGTGTCTTTATGAGTCAAAGATTGACATGGGGGAACCGTAACAAGAAGAACTAGAAAATTTAAAATGCCATTTGTGGCTCCTGTGAGATTGCTCTTGGATATTGCTGTACTAGAGGCTTAAGCTTGAGTTGTATTTCAGGTGGAATGCCAACCATGCTTAGTTCCAGGATACTAGGATACTTCTTTGTGTAGTCTGGGTTACCTTGTGAAGAATAAGCGTCATGAGATGGACATGGCCTCTGCACTAAGACAAACAAAAGTTTCAGTCCAGACTCTCTAGATTGTTTCCCCAGCACCTTGAAAACTCTGAAAACCAATGTCCTCATTGGTGTCCAAGGAATTATACCTGCCTCATTATGCTGTAGTTAGATGTGGGATAATGCAGCAACCTTCTACTAATAAGAGATGTTTTGTTACAGTAATTGAATAACTGTATTTTCCCTCAACTAACAAATTCAGATTTTCTATTTTAATATTTTATTGTTAATGTAAAAACAAAGAGTCCACCCCTTGGTTCTTATTGAAATATGTCTGCCACATGTTAGTAGTTAATGTTCCCTGAATGCTATGTGCCAGGCTGTGTGCTCTCCAGGAATTACCTCATTTGATTGCCAGAAGGAAAATTCTGTATTACCTCTATTTAACAGATGCAGCAACTAAGGCACAGTGACACTAGGTGACTTAGCCATGTCAACCGATAATTGGACCCTGGCATTCTGACTGCAGAGTCACGTAGGCTTTGCCTCCACCTTGCAGTACCCACCAGTGAGCAGAAGATGTAACAGAAGAACTGTTAGCAAAAGGACGTTCACAGGAAACATAATTTCAGATGATTTCATGGTGTTTACCTATATCTTCCCTAACATGTTTTTCGTAGTTTGTACAAGTAGGATTAAGCAGACTCTTGATTTTAGAGTTTCTCAAAGAATGTATTGATTCCCAGGCCCATGGTAGCATGAATTAGGTTTAAGACATTCCAAAATATATACGTGTGTGTGTGTGTGTGTGTGTATGTATTGAAAAAATGAATTGTACAATATGTAGACCAAGATGAATCTGTTTTGTGTCTTGAGACCCTTGTCTCAGATGTACATGCCAAGTGCCATCGAGTCAGATCCAACTCACGGCAACCCAAGGGGCCAGAGTAGAACTGATATCCATACTCTCTACAATATATAGTGTATTGGGTGTGGTACGCAGATAGTGTTACTGCAGTTAGCTGCCATCACGTCTACCACCAGCTCTTAGTGACTCCAGGCACAGTGGGACAGAGTGCTGCTTTGTCCTGCACTGTCCCGTCATCAGTTGTAGATTGAACCTTTGTGATAACACTCATGGGCTGCCTTTGGGGAGTAGATCACCAGGCCCTTCTTCCTAGTCCATCTCAGTCTGGAAGCTCTCCTGAAATCTGTTTATCGTCTTAGCAACGTGCAAGCCTCCCTGACAGGTGTCCAGGAATTGAACCAGGGTCTCCTGCATGCAAGGGGAATATTCTGCCATTGAAGTAGGGGCTCTATAAATGATACTTATTAGTGCTTATTGTAGTGCTGCTAAAATACATCTTTAGAAAGGAATGCATGTAATGTTCAAAAACTACTGTCATTCCATGAATCCATCCGACTTTGATGTGGATAAATTCTCTCATGAGGTATGATTGTCTCACAGAGTAATTACCTTTGATTAGAGTTGAACTTTAAGTGGATTGAACTTGTGTTGTACTGGGATTCTCCTATTTGCCGTAACAGGGCACACCTACCCCTCAGCAGATAGAGCTTGGTCATTCCATGGTGCGTATCGTTAGTTGTCGTTCCGTGTTTAATCAAGAGGATTAGAAGGCATTCATGCAGTATTTTCCTTCCAAGTGAGATAGTAAGGCCTGGGTGGGGCAGGAATGGTTGGGGGCCACGGCTGCAGAGAGTGCGGTCAGAGTTCAAAACCTTCAACCCTTTTGGAAAGTTGAAATGCACTTGGTACATGGGTTGGAGTCATTAGGCAGGGAAATACAGAAATAGGGGAAACCTGGAAAAACTCCTGGGCAATATTTAAATCAGGAATCAAGATTTGGAATTAGATGATGGAAGTTAAAATAAAACTTGACAGGAATATTGCTCAAATGACATTTGGCTCCTTTGTCTCATCTGGCCCCCTGATTTGCTAGTCTGGGCTCCTGAGAGGCTGGTTGGGTTAGAACAGACAGGTGTGGGGCCCAGTGCACTCCAGCTGGCCAGGTACTCCTCTGGGCCTTTAACTGGTTGTTAAACAGCCAGCCGGATGTGCTTATCTGAATCGTGACAACAACTGTAAACACTCCTCTGTCACAAAGTTCAAAATTCTGGTTTTAGATGGGCCAGTGTGGGGTTTTGAGAGCTGGTTCTTTGGGAGTGCCTGTTGTATGCATGGGTGGGGAAAGGAGGAAACGTTTGCCAAGGGATTGCTGAGTCCTTAGGTAAGGACTTTGAAGTAAGGGGGAAAGGCAGAACACTCAGGCTTTCTGCCCCACTCTTTTCATTGGGTAGGTTGGTAAACTGAGGCCTGCTGATTTTAAGTGTTATCATTCTGTCCACAATCTTTCTGTGTAAACTGTGACAAGTAAGTAACTGGGTCAGTTTCTTTAGCTCTGTTCCAAGGACTTTACAGATTTATATTCTCTAATGGAGTGAAATGAAAACAAGTTATTTTTTGCCTGGGCTTTCCATTCAGGCAGTGGTAGCTTTGTGTCTTGCCCTTGGAGGTTTTATCTGACTCCTCCTCTCAGGTGACTGATGTTGTAGGTGTGTTGCTAGTTCTGACTAATGACAACCTTACTTACAACAGAATGAAACCCATGATCATCAGTATGTTCGAGGCTTTTGTTGTGGCTGTAATTGCCAGTCCTTCTCATTGAGGGTTTCACTTTTTCTGCTTCACCAAACATTATGTCACCAAACTTGTCAGGCAGTTTGTCTTTCCTGATGACCTGTCTGGAGTGAGTAACTCAAAGGCTCCTGATTCAGAATGCTAAGGAGCATTCTAGTTGTATTTCTTCTAAGACTAGTTCATGTATTTTTTGGTAGTCCACCATAAAACCCAGTGCCATAAAGTAGATGCCAGTACATAGCAACCCTACAGGACAGAGTAGAACTGCCCCATAGAGTTTCCAAGAAGTGCATAATAGGTTTGAACTACCCACCTTTTGGTTAGCAGCTATAGCACTTAACCACTATGCCAGCAGGCTTTGCAGTCCTTGGTATATTCCTAATATATTCAGTATTGTCATACAGTCTTATTAATATCAAAAGTAAGAAGAGATGGACTTAGCCACTTTGGGATCTTTGAGCAGGTAAACAGAAATTAATAGAATTCAGTCTCTGTATATAGTTTTCCCCTCATTACAAGCTCCTCTTCTTTTTCCCTGTATCTAAACTCATCTCTGTCTTGAACTAGCTGACATTCCTGTAATGATGTGAATCCTGACCGATATACTAGTAGCTGCCAATTGACTTTCTATGATTGGAACCCAGGTCTTAAAAAAAAAAAGCTGATAAAACCCAGTGTTAATAACATCTACTCATGGCGTGTACTTTGCAGTTGCTGAAATTTGTTGTTTAATCCCTCAAGCAACTTTGTATCCTTGGTAATAGTAGTGTCATTATAGTAGTGTCATTTTACAGTTGTGGAGACTGAGATACTCTATGTTATACATTTAGCAAGTGGCTAAGCAGGGATTTGAGCCCAGGTGTGGTAAGTGCCAGCAAAGCAGGACATTGCCAGTAATTGAAAGACTTAGAACCTTGTCTTGACTCTTGCCATGCTCTTCTTTTCTCTCTTAAGCATGCCAAATAACTGAAAACTCAGGATAACTCCGCAAAGCTCAGGTTGGAAAGATGGAAGCAAAGGAATTAGCTTTAGAGGGCCAGTATCCTGGAGGATATAAAAGAGAAAAAGAAGGCCCTAATGGGTACACAGGCGCCCTGGTGGCACAGTAATTAAGCACTCAGCTGTGTACTGAAAGGTTGGAGGTTCACCAACTGCTCTGCGGGAGAAAGATGTGGCAGTGTGCTTCAGTAAAGATGACAGCCTTGAAAGCCCTATGGGGCAGTTCTGCTCTGTTCTTGTAGGGTCACTGTGAGTCAGAATCGACTTGTCATCAACAAGTTTGGTTCTCTTTAATGGGGTACAGGGCAACCCCTTGTATGTCAGATAGAACTGTGCTCTGTAGGGTTTTCAGTGGCTTATGTTTTGGAAGTAGATCACTGGGTCTTTCTTTTGAAGTACCCCTGGGTGAACTCAAAGCTCCAGCCTTTTGGTCAGCAGCCAAGCGTGTTAACTGTCCCTAGCCCTTGGGAATTTGAAGTGCTCTGCAAGTTGCAGTCAAGCGGAGTCCAGTTCACAGTACCCGGTAACTGGTAGTGGAATAGACAGGAGGCCAGAGCAAATTCTCAGTGTTGAACTGGAAGAGAACTATTACAAACGATAGTCCTGTTCTGCTGACGGTAAAGACTCATAACTGGAAAATAAGCATGTGACGGTTCTTCATTTGAGTGTGAACTTAACTCATTTATTTAAATTATAGTGCTTTTTTGTTTTAACAAAGGGGAAACTGCAGCAACAAGAAGTAATGTTTCTTGCAGAGAATATAAAAAAATGTTAGAAATGTGTACTTTGGGAAGTTGGAAAATGTACTTATAGTTAAGGATTAATTTTCACTCACAGAGATCAAAAAGGTCTCGATGAGTAAGATAGGTATCAAGTTTCAGGGTTGTTGTATTTTTTTCCTCTCCTGCCAGACTGTCTGAAACTTATCTCAAGTATCATGGTAAAAAGAGAAGTGGCGGGTAGACACAAAAATGTAATAGATATATTTTAGGGACAGAATATACTGCCTTTCTGAATGCATATCAGAAGGAGAATTTATTCCAGTTGAGTAGGTTTAATGATATAATTTTACCGTATTAAATCATAATTGCTCTTTAAAGGAAAATAGAGATGTGTGCATTATCACTGCCGGGTATCCTACTCTGTGAGAACACCCTGCCTAGTACTTGTTGATTTCACCCTTATATCACACCAGAGCCCATCTGTAGCCTGCCTTTATGGAAATTTGGGAGGGGAGGGGGAAAGAAAGGAAGGTAGTCAGAAGAATAAAAGATTTGTACCAAGTGGTTGCCATGGCTTTGCCAAAGGCATTTTTTTCTCATAGTTTGCCAAGCTACAACTTAAGAAGAAATGACGCCTCTGAAACCAAATTATTTTAAAAACTTAGCTCATGTGTCAAGATGATGAGGATACTTGGTTCAGTTAGAAACTAAGTAATTGGCGGTGTTTATTGACCTCACCAGATGGAGAGTAATAGCTTCGGGTGAGGAGGGTAGAGATAGAGTGAGCAGCCCCTACTTGTCCGTTGGTGGAGGCTTGCTTGTTGCTGTGACGCGGGAAGCTGAGCTTCCAGACTAAGACAGACTAGGAAGAAGGACCCAGCAGTCAAGCTCTGAAAAGAATTAGCCAGAGAAAACCTTATGAATAGCAGCTGAATATTGTCAGATATGGTGCTGGAAAATGTGCCTCCGGGTTGGAAGGCACTCGGAAGACGACTGGGGAGGAGCTGCCCCCTTAAAGTAGAGTTGATCTTAATGATGTGGATGGAGTAAGGCCTTCTGGATCTTCATTTGCTGATGTGGCTTGACTGGAAACGAGAAGAAACAGCTGCAAACATCAATTCATAATCGGGATGTGGAATGTATGAAGTATAAATCTAGGAAAGTTGGGAATCATCAGAAATGGAATGCATAAACATCAATATCTAAGGCATTAGTGAGCTGAAATGGATCAGTCTGGGCCATTTTGAATGTGAAAATCATATGGTCTACTATGCTGGTCGGTAAAACGCTGCCCAGTCCTGTGCCATCCACGCAGTCATTCCTGTGTTTGAGCCCATCGCTGTAGCCACAGTGTCAGCCTGTCTCCTGGAGAGTTGTCTGGTTTTTCTGATCCTGTACTTTACCAAACATGGTGTCGTTCTTTTGGGACTGGTCCCTCCTTATAACATTTCCAAAGTACTTGAGATGAAGTCTTCCCACACTCTGGCTGTAGAATTGTAGCTGTACGGTCCTTTGCTTTTTAACACTTTAAAAAGGTCTTTTACAGCAGATTTACCCAATGAAGTATGTCATTTGATTCCCTGACTGCCTCGTCCATGGGTGTTGATTGTGAATCCAAGTGAAATGAAATCTTTGATGACTTCAGTGTTTTCTCCATTTATCATAATGTTGCTTATTGGTCTAGTTGTGAGGATTTTTGTTTTCTTGATGTGGGGTGTTAGCCATGCTGAAGGCTGTGGTTCTTGATCATCAGCAGTAAGTAATTCAAGTCCTGTTCACTTTTAGCAAACAGTGTGGTGTCACCTGCACTATGCAGGTTGTTAATGAGTTTCCCTCCAATCCTGATGCTATGTTCTTCTTCACATAGTCTAGTTTCTCAGATTATTTGCTTAATAGACAGACAAAATGTGATAAAGGGATACTACCTTGACACACACTGTTTCTGATTTTAAACTTGAAGTATCCACTTGTTCTGTTCTGTTTGAACAGCTGACTCTTGATCTATGTACAGGTTCTTCATGAACACAAAGAAGTATTCCGAAATTCCCATTCTTTCCGATGTTGCCCATGATTTGTTGTGATCCGCATAGTTGAATGTCCTTGCATAATCGATAAAAACAAGTCAACATCTGAAAATAGAATTATAGCACAAATAATATTTTTTCTTTAATAGAACTTTATAGCATGCACTGAAGTACTATATTTCTCTATGAAGTTATCATTTATACCTGACAGTATAAGCTTACGTGCCTATCTTTTTTTGTAACACACAAAATAATACTCTACTCATTAGCTGACTGATGAAAGGTGTAAAGGCAGTTTTGAAAACACTTTTTGTGTCTGTTAAAAACATAATACTGGATACATAAAAAGATATATACCATCTTTCATTGACTCATTTATAAGACCATTAGTTTATGTACAACTAATAAAGCAAAAATGCTGCCAAGCCGGCTAACACATAATGCTTTCTTATCACATCTCTTTCAAAAGGCACCTCAGTTTCATAGATGTTAAAATGAGGACATAAAAGGACGCCTAGGAATCTGTTCGGTATGCAGCATACTTGAAAGTGTGAAGGCATAGTAAACATCCCTGGTCCCCCCACCCCCAGTCCAGGAAGTGGCCCATTGCTCGTAACCTGTGTCTGCTCCCGCAGCCCAGTCCTCAGCTTTGCGGGTAGGTAAGCCCCTCTTGTATTTTGGGTGTATCATTGCTGTGCTTTTTAAACACCTTTAAATCTCTTTCCTGTTAAACTCTGAACTCCCCAAGGGAAAGCACTATCCCTGTTTTCTTGACCCCTGTATTTTCACTGCCTGTGCCCAATAAATGTTGGAGAATTACTCTTGACTAACTAATAGTGCAAACAGATTGCCCAGAGTTTGTCGACATTATGTCTGTTCTTCCAGGTCTGGTTAAAACCCTAGTTACTCCAGAAAATCGCCCCTCCCTGAGCTGGAAATGACCACGCTCTCCTTGTGAACTCTCACAGCAGTTCAGGTTTACTGCTCGCTCTCTCAGTGTACTTGCTGGGTGCTGTCAAGTGAATTTCAACTCACAGTGGCCCGAAGTGACCAAGCGGAGCTGCCCCATAGGGTTATGTTGCCTATAGAGCTTATGGAGGGAGATCGAGGGGGGACGGTCTTTCTCTTGGAGGGTAGGTTCAAACTGTTAATCTTTTGGTGAGCAACTGAGCGCTTCACTGTTGCATCACCAGGCCGTCAGCTTTCAGTCAGGGCTGTCGGTCGCATCTGCCTTTCTGCTAGACAGCTGATGGCAGGAGTCCTGTCCGCTGTAGGTAGTCAGCCTGCCCAGTGCCTGGCTTAATAATAGAGGATAACAGTAGATTTTTATATCTGGTATTCTACATATATGCTCACCAGATCTGCTTAAATCAAGGCTGGTACTTAGACTTTTTCCCATTTGACAGATAAATAAGCTAGGGCATGTGCTTATAACCGTATAAACAATAAATCTGTTAAATGAAGGGAGATAGTGCTGCATCTAAATTATTTTGAGAGAGAATAATGCTTTTCTCTTGGAATGCAAGACCTGTTTTTCGTTGGGCATGTTGTACAAAAATAAGTGGGAGAATGTGAGTAAAATAAATGCAAGCAAGAGGGAAAGTAAGCTACTGTTTTTCTTAAGGTTTGAAAGGCATCTGTATTTTCCTCTGTATTATTTGCTAATCTTCTGTTACAGTTGGTCTTATAAATTTACAGGGAAATTTTTATCTGTAAGAAAAATTGTAATTTGGGGGGTTATAGTATGCAGATGTTTCCCAGGACTTTAGTGATCTTTTCACTCTGCTGTGTTGTTTGTAGCAAGTTTTAATTTTATCTATCAGTTATTTCTTCATGGCTGAATTCTTTGTTTTTACTATATTGGTAAATAGGCCTCTACTCATATTACAAGAATATTTCCTTTTCTTATTTTTAAAATATATTTTTTAATAAATGCAGATAAAGCTAGAATCTTAGAAGAACTTCCCTTTCTTGGTATGATCATTTATTCCTTCATTCGTTTAATCAGCCTCTGTATTTAACCCCTGGTGGCATCGTGGTTAAGAGCTACGGCTGTTCATCCAAAGCTTGACTCCTCCAGGTGCTTCGTGGAAATCCTATGGGGCAGTTCAGCTCTGTCCTCTAGGCTTGCTGTGAATTGAAATCGACCTGACCACATTGGATATAGAAGTTGACATCCAGGTGTGCAGATGAACAGGACTGGAAAATGTTCCTGGTTCTCAGGAAGTTGCAATCTAATGTAAAGAGGTAATTATCCAACAAATAAATAAATACATCCGCATGTTGGAAATCCTGGTGACATCATGGTTAGGTGTGACGACTGCTAACCATAAGGTCGGCAGTTCAGATCAGCCAGGTGCTCCTTGGCAACTCTGTGGGGCAATTCTACTCTGTCTACAGGGGTACTATGAGTCAGAATTGACACAATGGTAGTGGGTTTGGTTTGGGTTTTATAAGCATGTTATTTTTGGATACTGGACTTCCTGAGAGGACAGTGACACAGATTATGGGAGGCTGTTTAATGGTGGGTCCCTGGCTAATGCAAATGGTTAGCATGCTTGAATACTACCAGAAAGGTTGGAAGTTTGAGTCCCCCCAAAGGTGCTTTAGAAAAAAGGCTGATCTCTGTTAAGAAATCAGCCGTTGAAAGCCCTGTGGTACACAACCACCTCCCCCTGCCAACTGTTAACTCAAAACTGAGGCCACTTCCAAAGCCCACTGTGTAGGTAAAAATTAAACAGGCCTACAGAACAAAGAATCACACACATGGGGAACATGCTTCTTAGTTCTTAGTTATGAAGACAGTCCCAGTGGCAGAACCGTAACTGTAGCATGGGAAGGTGACAAGAGATGAGGCCAGTTAGGAAGGGAGGGCTCAGGCCCTGACTGCTTTGGAAACCCATGCTTTGGAATTTGGCTTTTAACCTAAATTCAGAAGGAAGCCTTTGGAATAGCATGGTGTACTGGTCATCTTCCAAAGGCCCCTCTGGCTGCTATGCTGCATAGAGATTTTCACGTGATCAAATAGAGAGTCATAGATTGGAAAATTGTGAGCTAACCAAGAATTTGGTCGATAGGTCTACTGTTAAAGTAAGAATTTTCTGAGTTGGAACAAGGGCACAGGCACTGGTGCTGAAATGCCAGGTGGCTCAATGCTAGTTTGAACCTGGAGTGGAGAGAGACTTTGTGTAGCAGGCCATTCAGAGGAAAGCTGGACAGGTGGCAACCTTGCTCACTTGGTGCCAGCAAGTAGAGCACTGCTTGCTGATGATGGATGGCTCCACATTGTTGTGTCCTCTCTGCTTAAGGGATAGAGGACGGCACAGCCCCAAGGGACCACAGCAGAATCTCTGGGCTTTCCTTACACATTGTCATCCCCTTAGCATCCTAGCCAAGGTATTAACTCCACATTCTGGCTGCATTTCCGCCTAGAAATCTCACTGTTGTTAGTTATGCTCTTGTTCACAGACCTGGTATTTGTATTTTTACTGCCTTTTAGACTCGAAGTGTCTGAATTTCAGTGAAAATGAAACAGTGGTTCGTAAAGCAGAGTGAGGTTTCTTTTAAGAATTTAAGCACAGTGTGACTATGTACAATTTATTATTATAATCCATTTTCAAAAGTGTGTATGTGCTTTTTGCTTAATCAGCACTTTATTTTTTGCTCTTCATTTTGTATAGACTTCTTCTCCTTGACTTCCCAGTCTTGGGAGAGAACAATATTTCTCCCAGAAATACAGAGGATGAATTGGTCCCAGGAAAATGTTTTCCAAGTGTCATTTTTTCCAAGACATTCTCAGGAAAAGAACTAGTATTGCTCAGTCATTTTTTTAATATAAGGAGGTCCTTGTTTGGGCATTGAAATTAATTTCCCCTATCCCGCCATACAAATAGCCACCCCAGCTTCTCTGATTTATTACCTGGGATGGTTCAGCAGCACTGAAAACAGAGGACAGGAAGACATCACCTTTATGTGGCACCATTAGTCACAGCATTAAGAGCATCACCCTGAATGGACCACGACATGCAAGCTCCCGCCTGCCCTGAGAGCTCTCTGCTCTGGTTTTGTGTGCTGGAATGCCAGCCCATCCTAGCTCCCAGGCCACAGTTTGTATTGCCTGTTAGGTTACCCGTCCCCAAACCTTTCTGTTTGTCCTCCCTCCCTTAACATAATGTGAGGAAACTTTCTAATGTGCAAATATAGTCCCGCCTTTCTCTGTAAAACAAGCTACAGACTGGGAGATTTTTTTTTTTTTCAATCACGTATCCAACCAAGAACATATATCCAGAATATATACAAAGCACTCTCAAAATTTTGTAGTAAGATAAACAAGTCCAATTAAAAATGGCCAGATTACTTGAATAGACATTTCCCCTAAGAAGAATAAATAAAAATGGCCAATAAACACGCATGAAAGTGCTCAACATCATTAGCCACTAAATAAAAACAAAAACTTGTTCCCATCAACTCTGTTCCTACTCAGCAACCCCTATCGGTTGACCAGATCATTCAGCGTGCAAACCTCTTACTGCCGAGTGATTCTAACTCATAGCAACCCTATAGGATGCAGTAGAACTGCCTCATATGGTTTCCCAAGTGCTGCTGGTGGACTCAAGCTGCTGACCTTTGGCAGAGGATCCCATTAGTCATTAGGGCAATACAAATGAAAACCCTGGCGAGACACTACTTCATACCTGCTAGGACAGGTGTGATCAAAAAACTGAAAACAACAGATGTTGGTGAGGATATGGAGAAACTGGAACCCTCATCTACTGTTGGTAATATTGTACTATTATACAGCCACTGTGGGAAACAGGTTGGAGGTTCCTCAAAGAGGTAATCATACAACAGCAATTCTACTTCTACGTATGTACTGAAAGAATTGAAAGCAAGAACACAAACATGTGCACCAGTGTTCATTGCATCACTCTTCACAATAACTGAAATATAGAAACAGTCTAACAGATGAATGGATAAACATAGTATGTTATATAGACATACTGGAGAATTACTGTGTCATAAAGGAAAGTGAAATTGTAATTCAGATAAACTCTGAGAGCCAAAGATTGTCTCTCTTTTCAAGTCTTCTAAGTTCTCCTCCCTTGACTGAGTACAGTTTTACAACTTCTCTGTCACTTGTTTGAACTGTAAATAGTTGAGTTTTCCTTCTCTGCTTTGTGTGGTTTCTAGCTTTCACAGGCGTCACTGTGCATGCTGTGTATGTGTGAGTGTGCTGGAAACACTGCAGTCAGTAAATGTGTCAGTCAAAGGAAATGAATGCTGTGTGCTCCTGCTTACATGAAGTATCTAGAATAGGCGCATGTGTAGAGACCCAAGTTTGTTAGTGGCTGCCAGAGCGAGGAAGGCAGGGGAAAGAAGGAGTCACTGCTTAGGAGACACTGAGCTTCTGATAAGGGAGCTGGAGACTGGGGAGATGGATGGACAGTGGTGGTGGCTTTACAGCATGGTGGGTACACTCAGTGTCGCTGAATTGTGTGTGTAAAAAATGTTCAGCTGGCAAATGCTGTATATATTCTTGCCACCAAAACCAAAAAAAGAGTGAAAGCCTTGAAAAGATAATTCACCAAAGGTGATAAAACCCAAAACACTAAAGGCTTTGCCGTTGACTCAATTCTGGCTCACAGTGACCCTATAGGACAGGGTAGAACTGTCCCATAGAATTTCCAAGGATCACCTGGTAGATTCAAGCTACCACTCTTTTGGTTAGCAGCCTTAGCTCCTAACTAGTACACTACCAGAATTTTCAAAGGTGATACGCCAAAAAACCAAACCCACTGCCGTCAAGTAAATTCTCCTTCATAGTGACTCTGTAGACAGAGTAGAGCTGTCTCATAGAGCTTTCAAGGAGCACCTGGCAGATATGAACCACCAACCCCTTGGTTAGTAGCTGTAGCACTTCACCACCACAGCACCAGGATTTCCACAGATGATATAGGGAGGCACATAAGTACATGAAAAGTTGCTCGACATCATTAGCATTAAAAATCAATTGCCATTGAGTTGATTCCAACACATAACAATTCTGTAGTAAAGACAGTAAATCTGCAAAACATACAGCAACATTGCAAAACAGCTCAGCATTTTTTTTTAAATTAAACGTGTGCTTACTGTATGACCCAGCAGTCAGGCTCCTGGATATGTATCCTGGATAAATGAAGACATATGTTCCTAGAAAAACCTGTACACAAATGTTTACAGAAGCTTTATTTACAGTAGCCCCAAACTGGAGACAGCCCACGTGTGCTTTAGTGAGTAAAAGGATAAACTACAATTCATCCATACAAGGAACTACTACTACTCAGTAATAGTAAGAGATGAATTATTAATGTACCCAGTGACGGGGAACAATCTCAGGGGCACTGCTGAGTAAAAGAAGCCAATCTCAAAAGGTTATATACATACTGTATGATTCTGTCGATGTGGCCTTTCTTGAAAAGACTGAATTGCCGTATTTTTACACAAATAATGTGCATCACGTACGTATGTTTGTTTGCCGGCCATGACCCCCCCGACCCCGTGCCATTGTGAGGTATTTGCAGAAGCTCAAGCATACCTTTTTTTTTTTCACCATGTGACTGTAAAAAAATTAGCATGGCACTCTTAAGAAAATACCTCAAGGGGGTTGTAAGGTTGGCAAGCAAACATAGAAGACATATGTTAATTCATAAAAATACGGTATAGTGATGTACTATAGACCAAAGGATGTCAGCTGTTACTGGCAGAGGGAGGAAGAGTAGCACAGGTGAGTTTGTTGGGTGACGGAACTGTTCTGTAGAAGGTAATGGTGGTTGTGTGAATCTATACTTGTATTAAAATTCATGGAACCATAAACCTCCCCTTCTGAAAAGTCAGTTTTATTGTATAGTGAAAACCGAATCCGTTTTCTTGTTGTTGATACCAGCTCACAGAGACTGTATAGGACAGAATGGCTGGTGGATCTGAATTGCGGCTGAGTTCTTAATCACTGCAGTGCTAGGGTCCTGTTCATGGCTTGCTGCCAAAAACCCAAGTCCAGACACCTGCATGGTGCCTCCAGGGCCTAGCATTTGTCTTCTGACTCTACCAGCTCTTTCTCTGCATCCTGACACTCTCCATGGCTGCCTCTGTATTTTCTACCTGTGGGAATACTCATCTCTCTGTCCAGAGCCTTCCCATCCACTTCTTTACACTCCATCTCACGTGGCCAGCTGAGCCGGGTCTTTCACTGGTCAGGTGTGGAAATGCCACCACTCACTCCAGGAAAGCTTCTGAATGTGCAGTCCTTGCAAACATTTTCATGTCTCTGCCAGGAGCTCTGGTGGTGCAGTGGTTTAGTGTTCAGCTGGTAAACAAAAGATTGGAGATTCAAACCCATTAGCTGCTCTGTGGGAGAAAGATGTAGCAGACTGCTTCCATAAAAAGTACAGTCTAGGAAACCCTGTGGGGCATTCTGCTCTGTCTGGTAGGGTCTCTGTGAATCAGAATCAACAGCAAGGGGTTCATGTTGTGGGGAAGTTTTGCTCCGTCCTGTAGCATTACTATGAGTAGTAGCCACTTGAGAGCAGTAACATCATCGTGGTGCCTAAGGAGCTCTGGTGGTGCAGTAGTTAAGTACTTGGCCACAAGGTTGGCTGTCTGAACCCACCCTGCAGCTCCAGGAGAGAGGGGCCAGACAATCTGCTCCCATGAAGATACCAGTGAGAAGATTCTATGGGTTGGTTCTAATTTGCCACATGAATTGCTGTATAAGTAGAAATCAACTCAGTGGCACCTAACAAGATCACAGTCCTTAGCTTCATGACCCAATTGTCTTTTCACTTGTCTACATTATAACGCTCAGTTGTAAGTTCAGGGAAAGCTGGTTTTCTTGTTCATTCCCTAGTCCCAAAAGAAAGGCCACCAATAAAGCAGTGAGGAGCAGTAATCCTTCAAGGTGGATTCCACCTCGTTTTCAAGTTTTCCTCTTTGCCCTCTTTCACTGGCAGCTCGTGCCTTCTCATCTACCTGCTGAAATCTCCTTCCCTGGCCTTGGTCTTTCTGCAAAGGAAGCCTCCTTTTGGTTTTGTATGGACTAGTTTAAAAAGCAATAAATGAAGACCTTAAGGCCTTTATACTGTCTTTGTTTTTCCCATTTAAGAGTAAAATTACTTTACAGAATCATGAATGTGGAGGGATTTGTTGGGTTTTGGTCTTTGCAATTACATGGTTTTATAGTACACCATGAAAAGGCTTTAGTGGTAAAATCCTTATTAGAAATACAATTTTATATATTTACTAAACCCCATCCTCCAAATTCCTTGGGGAGAGGAGACTTTTTGCAAAAAACAAGAAATTCAGCTCCTATTCTGAAATCCTTAGAAATAGTATGAATAAAAATTAAAAAATTATAATGCTAGCAGCTGAGACATGATTTGAAGAGGCACTTTGTGTATTTAGTTTATTACACAAGTACTCAAAGAGGTAGTACTGGTGTTATTCCTACTTTATACCTGAGGAGACTGCAGCATAACAGGGTTGAATAACTAACCCAGAGTAACAGAGCTACTTAGTGTTGGGTCTGGGACTTGAACGTATGCTGTCTGGGTTCTTTCAAAGGATTGCAGAAGAAAGGGTGAAAAGAAGTTAGGAGACAAGGTGTTCCTCACCACGAAATCATGTGAACCTCTTTTTTACTTCTCCCCAGCAGTTTATCCCTGTACAATTTGTGTGGGTCTGCCAAGGGTTTCCAGAAGACTGTACAATGCTACTTTCTCTTCTTTTGCTGAGAACAATTCTGTATCTGGGCCTTGATCATTATTAGAGCAGGTCATGGGAATCGTTGGAGAAGCGAGCTAAAAATCAAAGTGGTTTGGAAGAAAGAAGCAGTTCTTGTGAAGGTACCAAAAGGAAAACATAACTTGGACTCTGCTTCGCAAGTTCAAAGTGTTTCATCTCTATGTTGTCCTAAGATGCCTCTCACCACCAGCTGTTGCTATTGCCAGATTTTTACAGGTTAGGAAAGTTAGGCCCCAAAAGAAGCAAGGCAGGCATGTACTCAAGTTCAACACACAGTCCGTTTGAGGCTGGAATGGAAGCAGAGTTCTCTCCTGTTTTCTCCTCTGCTGCCCTCGCTTCTTCTCTCCTCTTCTTGTCTTGTCCCTGTCTTCCCACTCTTCCTCATTCTTTCATCCCCACTTTAGAGTTGTTACATGTTGAGTAACAAAAACTCTTCCATAAACTTTAAACACATGCAATGTGATTTCACCTCTTTTTCTACCAATATTAGCTTTCTACTGTGTAAAAAATTATCACAAACGTTGCAGTTTTAAGCCATCACCTATTTATTAGCTCACAGTTGTGTGCATCAGAAGGCCAGGCACAGCATACCTGGGTTCTCTGTTTAGTGTTTCACAAAGCTGAAAGCAAAGTGTTAGCTGGACTCAGTTCTTTTCTGGAGGCTCTGGGGAAGAAACTGCATCCATGTTCAGTGAGGTTGTTGGCAGAATTCAGCTCCTTGTGTTTGTGGGAGGAGAGCCCTGTGATTTTCTCAGCTGGGGCTGCTCTCAGCATATGGAGGCTGCCTGCATTCCTTGCTGTGTGGCCTCCTCCATCTCAGCGCCAGCAGTGGTGTGTCAGACCTTACCTCCATCGTCACTGATTCCTAATCCCCAATTTCAAAGGTCCATGTGATGTGATGATGTCCCTATATCATAAGGTCAGCTGATAGACCTTAAATGTATCTGCAAAATCCTTTCACATGAACACCAGCATGTAGTGCTTAATTGAGTATCTGGGAAAAGGTGTGTATGCACCAGGATACAGGAATTTGTATAGCAACTTAGAATTCTGCTGACTGTTACAGCATTAAAAAACAGTAAAGGCAGAGAGAAGCGGAGGGCCAACTCTAAGGTATTTATTTTCTGTAATAATTACATAAATTATTTTATGGTTTGAACTTTTTTTTTTAGGGTGATGGTGGTTTTTTGTTTTTATTTTGTCCTACAAGATGCATTTTATATTTATTAGCTCATTTGATTGAAATCATGTTTGTAATCTGTGTACTTCTGTTTGCCTTAAGGGGATTGAGAAAGGAGACGTCGTATTAGATGAACAACACAATTATGCATCCCTGCCTATTCATTTCTTTAGCATTGCTTCAGCCTAGGCCTTTTCCTCCATGCTCCATATCCTTCTGGCTTCTCTCCCTGTTCTGTGGCTATTTGATTCCTTCTCCACATTCAATTCTCATCTTAAATATCACCCTCTCATGGATGGATTCCCTGATGGCCTTATCTAGAGTAGTTAAAAAATGAGGAGTTTGTGAAGTTGCTCTTTTTTTAAGGCTCTCTGATGCTGTCTTTATATGGGAACATTCTAGCTGTTTCTGGATTTGTTTGCCTGCCTGTGTCTTTTCTCTGTCTCTCATTGTATTTTGTCAGGAAAAGAGAAACCTGGTCTATCTTGTTCTTTACACAGGCCCAGTGCTTAAAACATACTTGGTATAGAGTCAAAACCACAGCTGCCAGCAAGCTACACCCATAGCTACACCCAGTCACTGGGTTCCGTAGGATTTTCAGTAGTGCAGTTTTCAAAAGTTGATTGCCAGTCCTTTTCTTCTGAGATGCTGCTGGGTGGGATTGAACCACTGACCTTCAGGTTAGCAGCCCAAGTGCCTTAACCACTTGCACCACCCGGACATTCCTTGGTGCAGAGTAGTCACCCCAAACCAAGACCCACACCCACTGCCGTTCAGTCAGTGCTGACTTACAGTGACCCAACAGAGTAGAACTGCCCCATAGGGTTTCCAAGTAGCACCTGGCGATTTAAACTGCCAACCTTCTGGTTAGCAGCCACAACACTTAACTGTTGTGCCACCAGGGTTTCTAGTCATCCACAAGTAGGCATTTAATTCATGAGTAAGCAGAATGTGCATTGCTTGTGCCTGTAGTACTAGAAGGTTAATTTTAATATTTGTTTGGAAAGGTTGCTACACTTAGTGAAGCCAAGTTAATTCTAAAGTTCCTGAAGCCTTCATATATTTAAAAGCAGGTCTTGAGAGAGAGGAGGCTTCTACACACGGTAGAGCCAAGAAGGAATAATTTTCATATTGTCATTCAAAACATGCAGTACTGCTGGGTAGGAGGGTGGATAACTGGTCTCGAAGTTCTGAGCCATCTGATGTCTGGGTTGTATTTTCATATTAAATGGTTAATGCACTGAGACACATCCTCTCCTTCTTCCCAGTTCTCATTTGAGCAGCTTTCTCTGATTTTCTCCTTAGCAATGGCAGACTCACTTCTAAGCTGTTTGTCTTTGTGCAAGTTAGTGAATGTCTTTAAGCTTCTCTTTCAGCCTCTATAAAATGGGTACAATAACTCCCACCTTGAAAAGTCACTGGAAGAATAGAAGCATGGTGAATGTGAATGCCCGATGCATGCTGGACTGAGAAGTGCTCTTTTCATTACTGCTAGATTATATATAGCATTTTAGTGTTGACTCTGCAAACTTCCGGTGGAACTGAAATATTGGTCTTAACAACAAATGGTTTTGGAATGTTATTGTAAAACTTTAAATTTTAGAATCATTGTTAACAATAATTATTATCTTCATATGTTAACAAGAACTACTTATTTTCAGATTGACATGAATACATTTCACATACATGTACTGACACTTTTTTTTATTGATTCAGAAGGTCCTCAAGACCCTTCTAGTGTGTTAGGTTTTCTGACAAACTTCAGTTAGTATTTTATTGTCCCCGTTTAGAAGTATTGGCTACTGTCAAGTTCTGGAAAGCAACTTGCACCTGTTCACTTTTTCCTTAATGAGTGACATGAGAAGCAGCTGTTCTTTGCAGATTAGCTCTGTCGGCTGAGCTCCCCCTCTGGGTACCCGTTGCTTGCCTTCACTGGGCTGAGGGCTCCTGAGCTCTGGCTTGTGCTGGGGGAGCGCTAGAACCAAGCAGTAGGATCCAGAGAGCAGAGGAATAGCAGCCAGTGGAGCTTCAAACCAAGTACCAGAAGCTGTTCAGAATCGTTCAAGCAGTTATCACACTTCAGCTGAGACCATGTAGGGGGTAATCAGGACAAGAGTAGGTCAATTTACAGTTATTTTTTATACCTAAAAATATGTATTTGATGACTTCTCAAGGGAATTTGAACAGTAAATATGCTGATGGAAGAATTGAGGCATCTTCTGTTGTGATTCAGCTCTGTTGGTCCAGAAGTTACGAATTCGGCTGCAAACCAGCAGGTTGGCAGTTTGAATCTACCAGTACTCCTCAGAAACCCTATGGGACAGTTCCACTCTGTGTTACAGGTTCGCTGTGAGTCCTAATCAACTCGACAGCATTGAGTTGGATTTGGTCTGGTTGTAATATTCATTATGGATGTTATTTCTACACTAATTGGTGCATCATTATATTCATACCTATAGGTTAATTCACGTAAATACAAAGGTGACATTCATTGCATTCATGACTTTTCCATTTTGGATAATGACGTATTAATAGTTAACAGTATTTTGTAAAGGTTTATACGTAAAGGATGTTGGAAATGCTCCTTTTCCTGGTGCCATTGTATTCCTCAATATTCATATATTTTCATTTGTTTAGCCATCTTTTCATTTACTGCATGTGATTTAGTGAAATCCATGCATTGTACTACAGTGAGATCATAAGTCTGTATTTCTGATTTGATTTTAGCAGAGTGAGCCCTAAACACAGGGCCAGGAGTCTCCATGCTTCATCCTAACTGACAAAGAGAACTTGGGCGGTCTGTAGTCTTTCTCTATGCACTCCAGTTTCCTGTCCTGTAAAATGGGGCTATCTACTTTTTACCTAGGATTCATGATAATGAAAGAAAATCTCATAGAAGTGTGGGGGGAAAAGAAATTTTAACACCATGCAAATGCTTAAAATTTTCTTGTTCTTTCAACAAAAATTAGTATGCAAAGGCAGGATGCTATCTTCAAAGTTGTTGGCACCAGTTCATCATATTTCTAGGTGAAGTATGTGAAAGTGATTATACGTAATAAATATCTTTTTTTTTTATATAAAACTTATTGCAGAGGCAGTTTTTCCACTGTTAATGAGGGTAATTTGACTTGGTTGAAGGATTGCAGTTCTTAAGAATTAATGCAGTAATCCAATTCAAAGATTTAAAGAGATCTAAGATTTTTCACAGGTCGCGTGCTAGCGAGTGTGCTCCTATCACATAGCAGCTAATGGACTTGAACGCCAGTCTGTCGTTTACTGTTGCCGCACGGCACAGCAGCTTTGCCCTTGGAAGTGAGTATACTTTCCAGCCATCGCAGGTTATTTAGAAGTGTGGTAGATTTGTAACACTTTTGAGAGATAGTATCCTATTTCCCACAGGCCCTAATTATTCTAAAAACAGGAGATATCTTTCCAGATTGCATGTTTTAACCCTAATCTGCTAACGTCTGAGGAATGTCAGTCACAAGGTAGCTGCCATCTCCCCTTTCTTTGTTTTCAGAGGATAGCCTTTTATTATTTTGAACATATTTTTAAAAACTAATTGGTGTGTCATTATATTCATACCTATAGGTTAATTCACGTAAATACAAAGGTGACATTCATTGCATTCGTGACTTTTCCATTTTGGATAACGACGTATTAGTAGCTAACAGTATTTTGTAAAGGTTTGTACGTAAAGGATGTTGGAAATGCTCTTTTTCCTGGTGCCATTGTATTCCTCAATATTTTAAAAAAATCCCATTTAGAGGCAATTAGAACCATTCACTTCCCCTTCCAGGTGTGTTCTCCAGGCCGTCACTATCTTGGGTACATAGAAACCTTTGTTCCCTAATTAGAAAAAGGGCTGAATCTCATTAACTGGTTCCGAGTGGTGTCGGCTCAAACGCGGAGACCATGCTGTGTATGGAGGCAGGTCAGCCGAAATCTGGGGAGCCTCTCCTCGAAGTTTGGAGAACGGTTAAAAGGTAAATAAACAGCCAAGGGTCCTCGTAGGGCAGTTCTCACGTCCTGAACTGTCCTTGAGGGCTTGGCAGGCTGCTCAGCAGTTTTACAACCAGAGAAATGGCTATACTTCTAGGAGGACCTGGAAGACAGCACATGCTCCAGAAATCTAGAACTTGAACTTTGTTGAAAGCCCACAAGCTTAGACTGGTTGCAGAGCTCTTTGGGGATTTTTTCCAATGTTAGTGGACACCATCCCAACGTGTGAAATGCTTAAGAAAGTGAGTGCATTGCTGGCAAACAGAACAGCAGATAGATATGTTCATGTCTGATAGGCTGGTGTTCACTGATGAAGGGACAAGGATTAGCAGTGTGTTGCTCTGCCAGTGTTGAGCATTGGAGGAATGGCGAACATTTTGAAAGCTAGAACTCCCAGATGGAATTGGCAAAGCCTTAGTTGGGCATCCGTTATCAGCAAAGAGCCCTGATTTCCACATGAACAGCAGGCTTTTTTTCTAGCCTGCAGGAAATGCCACCCATCTCATGTCCTCAGAAATATGAACAGCTCAAAGGGTGGCCCCATCTCACTGGTCAAGATGGAGATTTCAGAAACAGAAATAAGTGAGAATCTTGAGTGAAAAATCTCGTACCGCATAGGTGACGCCTCTCTTGTCTTGGCTAGACTAGCAAATGCGAGATGAAAGAAAGGGACATGAAGAACCAAGGGCTGAGTCAGTTTGCAGCCAGAGATTTGGGAGTCAGGCAGAGAATCTGAGGGCCAAGTCATTTTTCTTTGAAAAGGTTCTACACAGACAGGTAGGTAACCTTCTGGAGGGAAAATGATTTGAGAGTTGCTAGGCAAGTCTGGGGAAACCCTCGGGAAGTAGTGCTTAACTGTTATGTCTGCTGACCAAAAGATCAGCAGTTCACGTCCACCATGTGCTGCTTGGAAACTCTGTGGAGCAGTTCTACTTTGCCCAGTAGGGTCACTGTGAGTTGGAATCAAATGGACAGTATTGGATTTGGTTTTTATTTTGGGGTTTAGGGAAGTCTAAGAGAAACCCTGGTGACACAGTAATTAAGCATCACAGCTGCTAACCAAAAGGCAAACAGTTTGAATCTACCAGTCACTCCTTGGAAACTCTATGGGGCAATTCTGCTCAGTCCTGTAGGGTCACTGTGAGTGAGAACTGACTCAACGGCAGTGCGTTTGGGTTTTGGTTTTAGGATAGTCTGGCAGCTGTGGTGGCTCAGTAGTTCAGCAATTGGCTGGTAATGAAAAGGTCAGCAGTTCAAATTCACCAGTCACTCCTTGGAAACCCTATGGGGCAGTTCTGCTCTGTCCTATGGGGTCACGGTGAGTTGAAATCAACTTGATGGTAGCTGATTTTAACAGGTAGGCAAATCTGAGATCCTTTCTCACCACCCCACCCGTCACCTCCCTCATCCTCTTTTGCCTTCTCTTTCCATCCCTGCCAAAGGATAAATTGCCCTCATCCTGCCAATGCTAATGCAAGACGTTATTAACAAAAGGAAGTGTTTCATAAAGGAAGAAGAGGAGATTTGGCAAGTAGAGGCTTGCCACCCTTTTCCCTCTGTGCTGATAGTGGTGCGGGTCAGAAACAATGAGTAGGGAAACAAATAGTATTTTCCTGAACTGCACTGCTGTTTAAAGAGAGACATGGCTAGCTGGCAGTATATATATAAAATTCTTGTCACCAGTAATTTTGTTTTTTATGTTGTATTTCTGGGAGAAAGAAAAATAGATTTTAAAATGTAAAAACCTTTTCTTCAATTGAGTATGCAAAAATCTCATTGCAGTATTTATTCCAAACCTGCTCTCATAATGTTCAGTCAAGGAGAAAACAGCAAAAAACAGTTGTTGATGGACTTAGCACAGAACTGGATTAAATAAGCATTAGTCTACTGAAGCTGATTACAGGAATATGAAAATGCAGTATCTTAATGGTACATATTTTTATGTGGCAGCTCAGTTGCCTTTCATTTTGCAGCTAATATGTCTATTCTTATGAGTCATTTACTTCTTTAATTACCTTTTGCAGGCAAGGCACCATGGTATATTAATGTGAATGATTTTTACTGCCAGTTTATCATACAATGCCCCAGAAGTTGAAAGGCGTAATTGACTTGGAAGAACAGCTCATGAAGGAAACAATATTTAGTTGACAGTTTTCCTTGTACTCTCTGTTGACGTTTATGAGTTTACACTATGCTAAAGGAGTAATAAACACAATTTTCTTTCAATAACAGGAAAGGGTAGCTTCTAAAATACATTTGTGGAAAACGCATTTGTTCATTTCTTGAATAATATGAAAATAACACATTTCCAGTGATAAGACCTCTCAGATTGCCAATTGAATTAAACCTTTGAAGGTGCATTTATAACCTGTCTCAGAGCATTAGGAGATATTAGAGTCCCTGTGATTGAATCAATTTAATGAATATTTAAATTATATACAGATTTGGACAAATCATATTTAAATCTAGGTGTTAGGGCAGACTGCTCAGTCAGTCTTGGCCTCCAAACTTCCCGGGGGGAGGGAAGGGGGCTTGGGAATTGTCTGCAACATGATTTGCGTTTTTCCAAAGGAGGGAAAGTCTGACAGTACACGTTGGGAAAATAAAGACGCACAGCTAATACAACTCCTTATAAGGTTTGGGCTTTGAACAGTTAAAGATTTAGGCTGATCACTGCTCTTTGGTTTCTGGAATGGTGAGTTTACTCGATGAGGCAGTTAGTAAGTGCTCCTTTCTTTCATCCATCCTGCCTACAGTCCCGTCTGTGCCAAGAGCCTTCACTCTTTCCGGGCAGGCCCTGGATTGGCACATCGGTTGAGAGGGAGTTAAACTTTTCACAGTTTCCTGAATTGTTTGCACTTCAGTCCTGTGCAACATAATGAAAGTTTTCTAGCCATCTGTTGTTAAGCTGGCGGTGAGCAAGGCCAGTATATCCAAACAAAGTGCTGGCCTGCGGTACACTGAACCTGTCAGTTTAGCATAGCTGTGCTGACCCCTCCAGTGAGCGGGGCGGCCCTTGGTACCAGGCACTCACTGTCTAGTGCTTTCAGAAGGGAAACTATGTGGGGGCTGGAGGTGGGGGCCTGTTTACTTTTTCCCCTCGATGTTCCTCTCACTGGCTTGAGCTAGTTTATACTTAATCTTTAAATGGATAAATGGATATTGTCCCCCTCCTTTTTTGGAATGAGGAGATTGGTTTTTAATAGAGGGTTGTAACTTTCAAACAAGGTGTGAGTGTGTGTCTCCAACTGCGTGTGTAGTGGCAGTGATAGAAAACAAGCATTCTAGGCAGTTATTTTTGTTTTATTATTTTGTCTTCCAGTGTTTGGGAGACAAATAGTCTGGGCAATGGAAGTGCCCATATTTATTGCTTAGTTTATATAAACCAAAAATATTTTCACAGCTTTACAAGGACCGTTTTGCCCCTTTTGTTTTACATTCTGTATTTCTTCATCTAGAAACACTGGTGGTATAGTGGGTTAAGTGCTATGTCTGCTAACCAAAAGGTCACCAGTTCAAATCCTCCAGATGCTCCTTGGAAACGTCTGTGAGGCAGTTATGTTCTGACCTCTAGGGTCACTGTGAGTTAGACACAACTTGACCGCAGTGGGTTTTTTTTTCCCCCTTCATCTCGAAGTTAATATACAGGGTAATGGAGCAGCAGAAGCAGTGGCCTGACAATGCTCCCTGCTGTCAGGGGTACTACCTGCTTCTCTACTCCTGTTTACAAAGTTAGGCAGTGCTTTAAAGCATCCAAGTTCACCTCCAGTAACTTCATTGCTTTGTGGTAATTTTTTCTTTTGTAGGAAATATTCGTATTTCTTGCTTAGCAGTATTTCTTTGGCTGCCTATGACATATTCCTGTAGATTCAGATCTTTGGTGTGTGTGTGAATATATATACATACAAAAGTTGTGTGTGTGTGTGTGTGTGTGTGTGTGTGTGTGTGTGTTGGTATATGTGTCTGTACATGCATGTGCACATACGTATACAGCCCAGGTGGCACTGTGGTTAACTGCTTGACTACTGACCCAAAAGCTGGCTATGGGAACACTCCAGGCACTCTGCAGAAGAAAGAAGTGGCAGTCTGCTTCTGTAAAGAGTACAGCCTCGGAAGCCTTTTTGAGTCACTACGAGTTGGAATTGACTCTACACCAGAGGGCTTATAAACATACCTACATATGTATTCACATGTGTGCATATATAAATACACATATATATGTAAATATTTGATACACACACATACCTGCCCCTCAACTTCAAGGATTTCCTTTTGTTAATGCTGACTTGTAGCTGCTGCTGTATTTTTTATCTTGGTTACACTGTGAGGTGTTTTCCTTTCCACACTTGGTTACATTTGTGTCTTGTTAAGAAAGGAGTTTGGTGCCATCTTTAAACCATTTCAGTTCATTAAAATATCTAGGGAGAATCACCAGTGGCACTGGACAACTCTCTTAGATGCTCCTGTGGCCACATAAGCCTCTCCAGGCAATAAGCACATCATAGACCCACGTGCCAACAAAGAAAGAAGGTGCTGGAAGGATGCATTTGTGTGAAACACCAGCATGACAGAGAATAAGCCCAGCTTTACTATAGTTGAGGAATGTACAAGGATCAGGAGTCCCATAAATGGAGGTAGGGAAGGCAGGAAAAACGAAGGAATACGCGTGTAGGTGCAAGACTTCCCCTTAAGGGACAAAGATGTATTACAGTAGTGAAAAATATTCAGTTTAAAATGTAAAGATGTGCACTTACTTAGGGATACCATATAGTCGAATGTATTTGTAAGGTGACTGACAAACAAAGTGGCTTTTTAAGGTTAAAAAAAAAAGTATTTAGGGTTAGAGTTTCCGTGTAAGTGTCAGGTGCAGCTTAAACTCGTCCTCCCTCCTGAGAGTCAAACGAATAACCTTGGCATTTAGGACACTGCCTTTTAGCACAAGAAATTGTGTTTCATTGTGTGCCTTTTTAAAAAAAAAATAATAAAAGAGGACTACACTAAGAGGTCATCTGTTAGCCATGTTTTTGCTGTCTTAAACTCAGCCCTTCTGTCTATTAAAATCAAACCACTGTGTAAACATCCCACTGTTGTTCTTGGTCTCCACAATGGCCGTGGGGATCAGGTTTCACCTGCCTGCACATCTTCAAGCAATTAGAGCAATTAGCGTGAAGCCATTTCACATTCAAGATTCAAGGTCTAAGGTGACATTCAAGTCCAGGAGAAGTCTGAAAGGGAGAGAGGAAGAAAGAGGAAGAAGCCGAGAGCATGGCCACTGTTCCATGGCCGTGAGCAGACAATTTCTCTTTTAAAAATGGTAGCTCTTTAATGATGTTATTATGAGGTTTTTAAATGACATATCAGAACTTGTTTATATCAAAAAAACTCAACAGTCATTTAATTATACTAATGAAGGTCTTTAGATGAGACAGATCTTTTTTAAGAAGAAAAAAAGACTTAACGGTCATGAGAACTGCAACATTGCTACGCCTTGTATCTTAGCAGTGGTGACAGCTTTCTTTGTAGAGGAAGAGTACCTTTTTTTCATGTACTAGGGAATTTGAATTTTGCTTTTACATGATACACCTCTCAATTTTGGGTGAACTTAACAGCTACACCAACAAGGGACATTTAGCTGGGAGATTTTCAGAGTGAGTCTCACAGGCAGCTAGGCTGTTTTATTTGAACCTTGAAGAACAGTGGTGACTTTCACTGTTTAAAAGTGACCCACTTTATCAAAGCAGATAGACATATAAGTGTGACAGAAGGTGGCCTTAAAAAATAGCTTTAGAATCCGGTAGGATTTTGTTTTGTTTTGTTCGTTTGTTTTGTTTGTGTTTTTAACATGTGTAGCTTAGCTACCCAGGAATCTTGTTTGCACAAGGCAAACCCTAACCTGATTAGAGTTTTTTAAATTGGTTAGTACATTTTGAAATCCATATTTTGTCATCGGTTTATTATACAGAAGGGGGGGGCTAATTTTTAAAATCCATGCTAGCTACAGAAGAAGATCGTCCTCTGCCTTCCCAAAGGATATCTGCAATCAGGAATAACCGCAGGCTAAATTATAATGTGGAATTCTGCTGCCCTTTAACCTGGTGCTGTCTGTTCTCATTCAGTGTTTGTTAACAAACAGCTCTAAGCACAAAATTGTTGAGAAAATTACTATTTCATGACATGTACTGACTTTAATTAAAATGAGAGGCTTATATGTATTCTTTTAAAATAATTATGTGCTTCAAAGCCAGTTTTTGCACTCATTTCTTTCCAGAGTTGCTCCAGCTGGCTTAAAAGCTACTAGATGTTGAACAGTACTACCTGTGGGACTGAAAGCATCTGTCTTTTTTGTGACTTACGCAGGAGCGTTTGTGTTCACTCAGTAATGAGACGTTGTAGGGAACTGGGCTGCTTAGAGCTCTGTAGTCGCATCGTGACTGCTTACAGGTCTCCTGATGAAGGATGGTTTTCCTGAGGGCCCACCTGCGTGGAGCCCCAGCTCTGTGCCCTCTGATAGTGCACCCCAGGCAGATGCAGGGCTTGCTAACTGAGTGCAGCATATTGGACACTGAGCAAGGTAAGGGTGTCCCTTTGCCCCTGTCCTTGGAGAAGGATTGCTCAGAAATCATCAGCAGCATTTCTAACTGGACTGGCTGAGGTAGAGAGACAAACATTTGACTTGGACCCTCCACTCCTAAAAGCAGAGAGGCAGGCGTGGGAAGCCCAGTGGGGCTCAGAAGCGAGGTGAGGCAGTAAAGCAGATCTCCCCCTTTCCCCCCAGCGTAGCCCTCTGTTTCTGTGATCTGCCTTTTGGACTGTTTTTGTGGCTGATCAGTTCCACCTAATAAGGTCTCTTGATTTCTGCTATTGTAATACTCAGGCGACATGCTGTTCTCTTCATTTTTATAAGCTTTAGATGCTCCTGCCTGTCATATTCGGGCGGTTTATCTTCAGCGTCTGGATTTGCTTTCAGACTTGAATGTCTATCAAACTGCCGTTGCTTTGAATGTGAGATCAAAAGAAGATGAATTCCAGTAAAAAATTTCCTTCTATGAAGAAAAGATTGGGGCCTATGTAAACATCCCACTGACAGCTCCCAATGAGTTATTTTAGCCGAGTATTAGCACCTGGATGACAGACAGTTCAGCATTCCATGCTAAATAACAAATCAGTTGCTTCCGTGGCAGAAGAAACATCGCCACAACAGTAGTGCATTTTCCGGAGGAATCCTTTTCTTCCTCCTTTTTTGAAAAAAAAATTTTTTTTAATTGAGTGTGGCTGTTCAGCTCTTCATCCAATTTTTAAAGCTGACTTGCTCTGCCTTGAGCAGTTTACTTTTCTTTAGCATGTCTGCGGAGTTACTCTGGTGACAGAAGACAGGACTTTGGTAATTAGTTTGGGGCGAGTGAAGGAGTGCTGGAGTAGGCAAGCCAGGATCCTGGAGACAAACAGGTAGTTTGGTTGACTGCAGAGAAGGGAAATAAAGGAAGAGCAGCAGCAGGAGATCAAGGGCATATCCCTGGAATGCAGGACGATGTGCTCTTTAAAAATGTATGTGACAAAATCCTCTCAAGTCTACAAAAATCTAAATTTTCTGTTAAGAGAAAAAAAAAACCATCCTGCCTGTATAAATGTCACCACCGAAATATACCAACAGCAGGTTTCCCAACACCCCACCCTGTCTGTGTGTATTTGTGTGAATGAGATGTGTCTGGCCAGAGCTTGGTCCAGCCAGGGCACCCTTAGTGTGCTGTGTCACAGCTTGCAGACCCGGGGTGACTGAGGTACATGCACCCCGAATAGATTTCTTTAAGTGCTCAGTGCAACTTTGAAAATTACCTGCAAGCTCCGACTGATCTTTCAACTTGGAAAGTGAAGAATTGCTTGAGGAATTCTTGTGGTTTCTTTGTCCTTTAGTCAGCGCGGAGCCGGCTACTGTGGAGGCTAGCCTCCCGAGGTTGCCTACAAAGGGCAGCGTTCCAGTGTGTTTGCTCCTCGAGTGTGCTTCAGCCGCGCAGCACTTCCTGTTTATTCAAACATCTTTTTTACCACTGTGCAACCCCCGCTTCACAGAAACAGCCAGAACCCGTCTACAGGGAGAAGACTGAGATCCAAAGGCAGACAGTACCAGCTCAGTCCGTCAGACTCTTCATTTTCTCTGTAAGTGTCCAGAGAAAGAGGAACATTTTTCGCTGGGTTAAACTTTTTAACTCGGGCTCTGCTCCTGCGCAGGCATTCTCTGAAGGGCAGAATAAGATGATCCAGCTTGTTGACTGCCTTTTTCTTCTTCCTCTCTCTTCTCTCTCCATCAAAGGCTCTTCCCTACCACCCCCTTTTGAGAGATTTGAGAATACCAGTTCTTTCTACCTCCTTGTTAATTCACTCTTGCTTTCAAATGTGTCTGTGGATATTATCTGCTAAGTAAGCAGCCGCTTGTTGTCAGGACAGTTTTATAAGCTAAGCGTAGATTAGAACCGCTCTCTGTGTATGATGACATGGTTTTGTGCTGCCTGCTTTTTCTTCCTGTTACCACAAGTAAGGGAGTGCAGGCAGATAGTGCTTTTGTAACCAGGGCTGTGTGTCTGCAGAATTGTCCTCTTATGTTTGCATCACAACACTGTCATCATCTGTGAATCAGGCTTGATAATATTTGTACCAATTTCATGCCAATAAAAGTCAGACTGCTGAAACACGCACGGTCATTATCTCATTCGTATTACTATTGTTTAAACGGAATGGTCTGCAAAAGGGGCCGGCAAGGCCACCTTACTTGCACACTGGTTGTTAACTTTGAGGCTGGAGGGCTTTTTTCAGACAGGGCATTGTGGCTAATTAATATGGCAGGGAAAGCTTTTCTGACTTGGGCTGTTCTTCTCTGGGGTGAAGAACGATATAACTGTTGTTAGTTCTTCCTGTTGAAATGGCATTTTTAGCACATGGTTTGACATTTCCTAAAAGGGTTCCACCTTTTCCTCTCTGAAGTAGCCTTCCCTCTTACCTTGCTTTTAAAATGTGCCCTCCCAACTTTAACGCCCCCTCCCACTTCAGTATAATTGGGAAGCCAGGTGTTAATTTTTTGAACTATGTACTGGTCAAGGAATAGGCAGGAAATGGAAAATTAGCTCTTTTGATCTTGAGAGAATTGTTATTGCTCTGAAGCTTGTTTGTTAGTCCCCAGACTAAATATGCTTAAATGTTAGTGTCTAAGAAGTGTATATCAGAATAGGAAAGAAAAAAATGCATTCTGAAGTGAGTCAGACCTCTAATGGTAGGAACTCTTAAATAAGTTGGGGGGGGGGCTTTTTGTGATCAGAAGTTCTGCTTTGTAAGGAAAAAAAAATATGTTTGTGACTGCCTTAAGGACAATTTGTCTAACAGTTGGAGTAGTTATAGGGAAAATAGAGTGACTGAAGGTGTTTACTCAGATGTTAGTGTTGGTGTGGGGGCCGCAAACTCAGTGTGGGAACAGGGGATTGCTTTTCTTGGTGTCTCAGTCTGTTTGATGACCATCAAATTTCCCAGCTCACTGGCTTTGTTTTTTCTGGATGGCATGTTTGATTATTTATCAGAAGGGGAAGGGAGTAGCTGAAGCAAGTAAACATGTGACCAAGTTCTGTTTTGTTTTCCACTCAGAAAGCCATGCCCTTTAACAGATATACAGAAAATAATAAATGCATTGTTTTATGATAAAAGGAAATTATATGTGTCTTTAAAAAAACAGGCGAGTGAGTTAACCCTTCAAGTTCAAGGAGCTTTTTGCCCTGAGAGTTCTCCAGGCTTTTAACGGAGAACAGGCCTACTGTGGTATGTAGTTTTATGACACAGGGTTTCTCAGGGTTAGTTTTTCAAAGGTTTGGCTTTCCTAGATGCTTTGCTTGGTTATGTCTGCCTCCATCGCTCAGCTTTAGTGTTGTATGTGTACCTTGTATGGGGAGTGCGTGTGTGTTTAACAGTGATGCCCGCTGGGCAAATCAGTAGCTCTTTGAGTTTTGATGAAGGCCATTTTCTGATGTTAGATCTAAACTTGAACAGCTCAGTATAAGGAAAATATTTCAGAATGTCTGTGACCAGTACAGAGCTTAATTTATGTTAGAGGCCAACCTTTTGCTCCTGTTTTTAAAATTGTTGGAAAGGTACCATAGTGCTAAGAGTCTATTTGTGTATCTGTGTTCCTCAACTGTACCTTCCAGTCTTTAATGTTTTGTAACATATTTGAGGATCTTCAGAGTTGTCACTGTCCCAAATTGAGCCATCCAGAGTCCTAGGAAAAAAGACTTCTATCATGAGCGTAGGTTTAAAGACAAACTAAAATGTTTCTTCTTCAGTTTTAGTTCTCAGGTGGGCTGTGCGTGACTATGTGTGCACAGTCTTTGTACATAGGCACACACAGGAAGGCGCATGTGCACACGCTGTCAATTTTTTAAAAACAGAGCATGAGTTTCGATAGGGCTCCCTCCCTTATTCACAAGTGAAGGATAACGTGCGTAGTCCTAGCACAGTGCCTGGCCCAGGTGTATCAAGCCCTGTAGTCCTAGCACAGTGCCTGGCCCAAGTGTATCAAGCTCTATATACAAGTCACAGCTGAAAAGCTGTTTCACTGTCTATACTGTTTGGAATGTGAATTGAAAATATGCACACAGAGGGATTCCCTCTTCATTGACTATATAAGGGAAGAGTGCAGCAGGCATTCTCATGGTGCTCGTGTTCACACACACCCTGCTTCCACCAAACATTGCTCTGCATGTAACCAGGGGAGGCTTTGCTCTTGCAGAAGACAAGGTTGGCAACTGCAGCCTTTCTGCCGCCTCTGCTGTCATCTTGGGTGACTCTCCAAAAGGATGTTGGTTTGGGTAATCATACTTTGTACTTATACACAGCTCTTTGTCTGTGGAAATCAAAGTGCCTGACTAACGTTAACTCATTAATACTCAGAACACCCTTGGGACATAGGTAGGCTACAAAGGTTACCCCACTTTTGAGGTGGGAAAATGTCCTGTTGTTAAAATAGTTTACAGTTTCCGGCTGTGTCTGTACTTAGTGCTCAGGCTAGACCTGGAAGAGATGTGCTCATGATGCCATGAGAAGCATTTTTTCCTGTGACATATTCCATCCTGACCACAGGCAGTCTCTTGAGAAAGCCTTTTACCATGAAGAAGCTGAACTGGAAAATACAGCTAGTGCATGGTGCCAGTAGAAGTGGGAGAGGAGAGGCAGTGAGAAGTAATCATGTATAATTTTAATTTACTTAGGGTTAGGGTTGAGGTATGTATTTGAAAGATAGAGTATGGGCTGAAAATTATGATTTTGGTTTTCTTTCACTTTAACTCAATATGATTTTGACAGTTTAACTTCCACAAAAATCAAGTTAACTTGTTCTTTGTGAAGAAATAGACACCACTTATTGTCTGTGGGTCAGTCAGTCGCAAGTTACTGTATTGTTATGTAATTTAGTACTTTAGGGGCACAAGAGACATTCTTTTAACCTGTTCCTATGATTCTTCAGTTCTGGTGTGTCTTGGCCCTCCTTCGTATAGTTCCTAAGTGTCACCTAAAAATCAGTCAGTCACATGCCATTCGCTGTTCTAAGTGCTTTGTTGAAAACTTCTCTAGCTAACTCTGTGGCAATGGTTGTTTAGCTCCCAGTGCTGTCAGTCTGATGGAAATCAAGTTAAAGAAGCTACGTTTGAAAACAAACTCCATTCAAAATGTTTTTAATTTTGAAAAGCAATTTTTAAAAGACTATATAAATAATACTTCAGTTTTGCTTAAGAAGATATCTCATAAGTCCATACCCCTACATGTTGACAGTGTGTCACATGTAGGTAAAGATACGGCACTTTAGTTTTTTTATTATTAGGAATATTATCTTCCTAATTCATTCATGTATTTTCTACCTTCTGCGTACTTATTGCTATGAACTGTGGACTTACTGCCTTAATAATTAGTAATTATCTATAAAGCAGGTTTTAAAATAATGTAGGAATTACATATTATGTCCCAGGCTCTAGCCCATGCAGTTTACATATATTAGTTATGATGTAGGTAAGTGAAGAAACTGAGGTACAGAGAGGTTAAGTAACTTGACCAAGGTCACAAAGCTAGCCAGTGTTAGAAATGGGGATCAAATTTAGGCAGGATACCTGCTGGTATCTTAACTACCATGAGTATAGATAAGTCCTATAGAAGTAGGTCCATGTTTTTTAAAGAAAACATTTGGTCTTTGAAATTGCTATAATTCTCCCAAGGCCAGTAGTTCCCCCTACATTCCGAGACAATTTTTATTTCTTTGTGCTTGGAGACTGAAGTTTCACCGTATGCTAAACTGTGGTTACTGTCAGTTCCAGGGGTAGCAGTTACTTGATGAGCCCAATTCTATGAACATAACCATGTATGTGACACACAGAGTTGTATTTTTAAATTACCTTTTTAAGAAGATGATTCTAATTCTTTGACCAAAGCAATTGAATCTGCTGTATTCTGTATCCAACATGAAGGTGAAATTTTAAAGAAGTTCACTACAAATTAGATTAGGGTCCTCCGTGCAGAATCCATTTAAGTGTATCTTGGATTATTTGAATAGATTCTTCCAAACATTTCTAAATTCTTCTTTAAAGCTCGGTTGTGTCAGGCAAGCTCTTCTGCTTCCATGTGAAGGAAAGAATTCTAAACCTATGGATTTGTGGATTTCTAGTCATTTTTGGTTACACTGTTCCTGAAGTGTAAGTGAAGGGGTTGTAATCCAAGCCAGATGCGTATGTAGTTGCTATACAGTAAATGTTAGCCATTGTTTTCTTCATCAGTAGCAGTATCATCTTACGGCTTGACCTCTAGGCAGCCTTTCCCACTATATAAGATGCAAGGCATGGAGCTTGGGTTTGGTGAGGGTGACAGTGAACCACAGTTGATCAGATGCCTTGGCCAGAAGAAGGAACCAAAGTCCCAGATGCAAATGAGCTTTGGGAGTGCAGGCGAATCACATAATCCCTCTGGTCCTTAGTTTGCTCTTTGCACAATGGAAGTTTAGTGCCTTAGATTCTTTTGGGCTCAAGAGAAGATGCTGTGATTTTCTCAGTATTTCTATAAGGAGGACAACCGGTGGTGTGAGTTCACTGCAAAGAGGGAATCTGTGCCCTGCGTCAACAAAATATAGTACTGTATTTTCATGTAAATAATATGTACCTTCTGTTTGTTAAATTGTTTGTCAACATCTCCCCTGAAAGGTATTTTCTTAAGTGCTGTATGCTAATTTTATTTTGCAGCAATGTATAAAAAAGTTGGCATAGCAGCAGCTCCTAGGAAAATACCTAAGGGGAGGCGGGGTGGGGAAATGAGTAGGTGGCAAACAAACGCAGATGGTGCACATTATTTGCGTGAAAATACAGTAACCATTTCTATTTAGTTAGTAATGACTATGTACCAGGCACTGTACTAAGAATAGGCATGTCTCAAGGGTCACCACAAAGGGTCCTGGACACAGCTAGAGAAAATTGTAGAGCAAAATCTAACTCAAAAAGGAAGACCAGACTGGCTGGCCTGATGGAGACTGGAGAAACCCAGAGAGTGTGGTCCCCAGGTCCCCTTTCTGCTCAGTAATGAAGTCAGTCCTGAAGTTCACCCTCAGCCAAGTATTGAACAGGCCCATAAAACACAACAAGACTAGAGGGGCATGCCAGCGCAGAGGCAAGGACTAGAAAGCAGAAAGGGATGGGAAAGCTGGTAATAGGGAACCCAGGACGGAGAAGTTGAGAAGGGAGAGTGTTGACCTGTTGTGGGGCCGTTATTCAAGGTCATGAAACGGTATGTCTACCAACTGTTCAGTGAAAAACTATTTTGATCTCTAAACCTTCATCTAAAGTACAGTAAAAAAATATGCATTATCTCATGTAATTCTTATAATTTACAGTTTCAGTCCACGAGTCACTCCTTAGAAACCTTATAGAGCAGTTCTACCCTGTCCTTTAGGGTTGCTATGAGTCAAAACTGATGGCCAGCAGCAGGTTGTTTTGAGTTTCTTACTCTTGGCTTCCAACTGTGTTAACTGGGTATACTAATACTTCAAAGAGTTATACAAATTAAATGAAATAATGTACCTTCACTGTTTAGCATTGTTAGTAAAAAAGTTGTAAAGACCAGGAACCAGGACAGTTTTAAGAATACAGTTATTTATCTCCTTTCCAAAAAAGAATGAAGTTGTGGCAGAGTGTAAGTCTACAGTGGGGTAAAAAAAGGACTAGAAATCCTGTTGGATCTAAAAGTGATGCCAAGTGACTCTGGAGAGGCAGGTGACACAAAGAAGAGGGGAGAGGCCAAGACACAGGCATCTTGTGAGCATGAGCTGTTGCTGAATTTCAAGGCCACTGTGAGAACTTTGGTGGTGGGATGGCTGAGAGCTTCCTACTCACATACAAAAGGTGGTGGGCAGTTCACATCTATCACCTGCTCCTTGGAAGCTCTGTGAGGCAGTTCTGCTCTCTCCAACTAGGAATTGGAATCAACTGGATGACCAATGGATCTGGTTTTGTTTTCAGTTCCACCTCTCCATTGTTACTTTATGGAAAGTTCCTTTTGAAAAATCGCAGCTTTGGCTGAGGTGAACCAAAGAACCAGGGACTTGTCCTGACGGGGAGTTGAGGAAGGGATGAGACTTGGGGTGATACTGACAACATGTATGTCGTAACTGTAATGGATGAAGGCTGATGGTTGAAGAAGTGCAAGCACAGTGTTGGGGTGAGCAGAGATAGTGAGCCTTGTTACATCTGCCTCCCTGCCTGCCTGCCTGCCTGCCTGCCTGCCTACCTGCCTACCTGCCTACCTGCCTACCTGCCTACCTGCCTACCTGCCTACCTGCCTACCTGCCTACCTTCCTCCCTGACTGCCTGCCTCCATTCCCTCTCTGCCTGCCTGCCTCCCTCCCTCCCGCCCTACGTGCCTCCCTGCCTCCCTGCCTCCCTGCCTCCCTGCCTGCCTGCCTGCCTGCCTACCTGCCTGCCTGCCTGCCTGCCTGCCTGCCTGCCTGCCTGCCTGCCTGCCTGCCTGCCTGCCTGCCTGCCTGCCTCCCTGCCTGCCTCCCTGCCTGCCTGCCTGCCTGCCTCCCTGCCTCCCTGCCTGCCTCCCTGCCTGCCTCCCTGCCTGCCTGCCTGCCTCCCTCCCTGCCTGCCTCCCTCCCTGCCTGCCTCCCTGCCTGCCTGCCTGCCTGGGCTTTTCTACTAAAGCAGTAGAAACTTGAGTGCTGCAAGGACTCCGCAGCACGCCTGGCCTCTTAGGTCTGGGGATATCTGGGAACACAACTGCTTGAGGGAATTGCATTTTGAACTGGGTTTTTAGGGAGGGATAGAATTTAGATGGGAAAGGGTCTTAGGTATCTCGTAAATGTAGGTGGAAAACAGGGCCAGGAAAACTGTAGATACATGACCATGTGCTCAGAGAGTCCTGGAAATAAAGCTGGTTGAAAAGAGCAAGTCTTTCTGTATAGAGAAGAGAAGACAAAGTTGAAAGGTTGTGACACCGTGAAAGGGCCTTTGCCCTCATCCTGGAGCTAAAGGAACCTGTATCCACGCATGTGTGTTTGGCTAGTAGGACTGCTCATCTGTCTGCCAAGATAACTTGTGACCATCATTGGTCTAATCAGTGACCTTGGCAGAATGTGAGGATTAAGTTCTCATGAGACAGTGTTTGTTTGTTTGTGTTTTTATGACCTAGTCACTTGCTAGACTTGTGACCTTGGGCACCTCACTGGACCTTACTATCTGCTTGGCAACTTTTAACAGGGAATCATAAATGTTCCTTTTCATGTTGGGAGCAAGAAATAAAATAATAAATGTAAGGCAGCGGACTAGCACAATGTCTGGAGTATCATAAACAATTCAATACATTGTTACTTTAACATCTTAAATTTAAAAAGAGTTAAAAGTATTATCCTACATTTGCTACTATGTTTCTAAATGTTCCTCTTTTCTTAAAGTGTTACCCAAGTGCAGTGGTAACTATTCTCAGTAACTGCTTTGAGAAGCAGAGATTACTAGAGACTACTAAATTTTTTTTCTCTCCTGGAAAAAGTTTGGCCGATAGTGAGTACTTCTAATTTTGAATTGTTAGTCTTGTTTGAGCCTTTTGCATCTCTCATTTTTTTCTTTCTTTCTCTCCTTTTTCTTTCTTCTTTTTTTTTTTTTTAAATCTCTGCTAGTATGTCACCTCTGAATCATTTGACTTTGTGCTTCTTTGCCCCAAATTAAGGTATGGGAGGATTCAGAGATACTGATTGCCTCCTAGGGCTTCCAGAATTTATGTGACATATATTGTAAAAATAAAAGGAACAGAGCACCATATTTGTTTGAGCAAAAGCTAGATTCAGTGTTACTAGTAGAATCGTTGAAAATCCTCCATTATTCAGAGTATTGGTAGCTAGATAACTTTCACAGTCTTCAAAATTAGCAAGGTACTAAGGTACTGAGAGATGTAAATGTGAATTATTCATAAGCAGAGTTGCTGGGCTGCTCCCTCCTGAAAGGCAATGACAGGTAATAGTGGGTTAATATTGTGGGTTAATAGACCCTTGGATTGATTATCTTTGCACTTCACCCCATGTTTTCTACTTGAGAATTTGGAGAAGGGCTGGACCAATTTATGTATTTCTTTGTTTGTTTATTTTAACACAGCCTGGTCCTAAAGAAGAGAAACGAGTTTGATATAGCATCCAACTTACCATAGGAGGCATTTTCTAGTAAACCTGAGTTCTGTTTTATTTTGTTACGATGCTGATGTTGCCTACTGTTGTCGGACTTCAGGCTGTGATCTTGTCAACTCCCAGGAGCTAAACAGGTTCAGGCCTGGACAGTGCTTGAATGGAATCCCTCCAAAGACAACTCAGGTGCCGGAGCCTCAGTGGCGGTGATTCAGCGTCTGGCACCAGCTTCAGGAGGGAGCAGCCAACCAGTGCCTCAACAAGGTGGTTATAGGGCCCTGTGTTAATAGGTGTGGGAGTAGGAGTATGATGGCCTTTTCTTTTCCCCATAAGAGACTTCAAACAGACTTTCTGACTGTTTTCACCCATTAAACCTACTTCAGCCGATTTTGCAAGAGGATCAGATACCCCTTTTTGTCTCATGAAAATTCTTAGCCTTTATCTTTGGCAGGAAGTGCCCTCTACATGCCTTACAAATAAAAAAGCTGCTCATAATGGCAAGCGAATAAAGGATTTCCTAGCCCCTAACCCCTTTCTAGGAGCCCTGGTGGTATAGTGGTTAAGAGCTTAACTGCTAACCAGAAGGTCAGCAGCTCAAATCCACCAGCGACTGGTTGGGAACCTTATGAAGGCAACTCTATCTTACAGGATCAGTGTAAGTTAGAACTGGACCAGTGGCAGTGAGAAGCCCTTCTAAGGAGCTTTGGTGGCACAACAGTTAAACTTTGGCTGCTAACCAAAGGTCGGTGGTTCGAACTCTGTAGCAGCTCAGCAAGAGAAAGGATCTTGCGATCTGTTCCTGTAAAGATTTCGGCTTAGGAAACTCTATGGAACAGGGTTATATAGCATTCCTATGAGTCAGAATTGACAGCATACAACAACCGCTTTCTAAGAAATGGTGGTACAACACTTAAGTACTCCACTGCTAACAGAAAGGTTGGCAGTTTGAAACCACGCAGTGGCCCTGTGGAAGAGAGCCCTGGAGATCTGCTCTTGTAGAGATTCCAAAAAACCAAATCCACTGCCTTCGGGTCCATTCCCACTCATAGCGACCCCTATAGGACAGAGTAGAACTGCTCCGTAGAGTTTCCAAGGAGTGCCTGGTGGATTTGAACTGCTGACCTTTTGGTTAGCAGGTGTAGCGTTTAACTACTAGGCCATCAAGGTTTCCCCTGTAGAAAATCTTGTGGGACACTTCTGCTATATCACATGTAGTTGTTATGGGGAAAAATGACTCACTGGCGGCTGATAATAACAGTAACCCCCTGCTGAGAGTCCCTGGTTTGTACACACAGTTAATGTGCCCAGCTGCTGACTGAAAGTTTGGTCCTTCAAATCCACCCTAAGGTCCCTCAGAAGAAAGGCCTGGTGATCTGCTTCTGAAAGAGCTCAGCTATGGAAAACCTTGTGGAGCAGCACAGCTCTGCTCTGCACACATGGGGCTGCTGTGAGGCAGAGTCAACCCAGCAGCATTTGTTTTTTTGTTTTTTAGCCCTCTCCTGCTTGCCAGGTTTTCTTTAGGGATGGTACGTACAGTGGAACGCCTCCTCCCACCTTGGGCATTCTGATACTGCTGTGTGGCGAAGAATCTGGTGCTTACTGCATGGGATGACTTTTGACCTCACTGTGCTGACACTGGCAAGTCCTGACCTGGACCAGAGCACAGTTGCTCAATTCTGTCCTTCCTCATCCTAGTGTTTCTTTAAGAATACATGTGTATATATGTGTGTGTATATATATATATATATATACACATATGTATATATACACATATATATACACATATATATGTGTGTGTGTGTATATGTGTATACACACACACACATATATATGTTTCCCTTCTTTCCCTCCTAAGAAAATATGCTCTAGTGAGTAGATTGCCAACATTTTTAAAAAATCTCAACTGTGCTCTGTGCTCAGAGCCCTGGTATCCCAGTGGTTAGATGCAGTTTGAACCCACCAGACACTCTAGGGGAGAAATATGTGGCAGTTTCCTTCTGTAAAGATTTGCAGCCTGGCTAACTCTATGGGGCAGCTCTACTGTGCCGTGTACATCACTATAACTCAAAAGTGACTAGAGGACAGAGAGTTTGTTAATCTGTGCACATGTCATTACAATCTTTGTAAAATTTTAAAGTAAAAGAAAACTGAGGAACATAAATAATAGACATCACTGCAGTAATAAACACCCTGCATGGTGTCCTTGAGGAACATAAGCTCACATCATTGAGGATATGTGAGACCCAGTACTGGAAATAGATCTAGAGAGTGGAGATTCAGGCTTTGGGGAGACAATAAAGAGCTTGTGGTGATCTGTGCCTGGAGGGGATGCTTTGTCGTGGCCTCATCTCGTCCCACACATGCGGACGGTACTGCCCGCCAGCCCTGTATCCTTTTCCAGAGAGGACAGTGATGCTGACTGTGTGCTTAGTCCTGTCCTTTTTGATTTTCACTTGAACGTATAATCAGCATTGGAGTCCTATAGGGACAAGGCTATCTCTGCTCCAGTTTTTCACTATGTCTGTTTAGATACTATCTCATAAACTCATTTGCAAAGACTGGAACATTTTAGGAAATCCATACAAATGCCATCTTCGTGTCAGCAGGTGTTGGAAGCATAGGCTACTTTCTACAGCTCCCAGAACCCTGAGGGTGGATGATGCTATGTGGGACCTTCTTCTCGGTCACCACTTCCTTCCCAGTATCCCAGCTGCCCTGAAGGCTTTGCTGTTTGCCTCCCCTGCTTTGGGAACCTAAGTCCAGCAAATTGACTCTACCAATTAATAGCTGGAGACCACACCCTTATTTGCAGTATCAGAGCGGATCAAGTGTTGAGGGTCCAAAGAGACTGTTAAAGGCTCTCTAATGATTTTTCGTCTCATCAGTGGTTGTTGGCCCTGTACTATAGTTTGGAGACCAAAGAAAGTTGTTTTTTGGGGAGGTGCAGGGCTTGGTGGTTTTCATTTACAACGTCAGTAATGTGACTTGATGGTCTGCTGCAGCACTTTCTTTTGGTGCAGAAGAAGAGCACTTACAGTCATTCAACTTTCTCTTTTACATAAGCTCACTGTTGCATGTTCTGTTAGAACTAAACACTTCTTTTGTAGATTTTATACATACATGTTTACAAATAATCCTGTAGAATTGATTCCAGCTCATGACAACCCCCTGTGTGTCAAAGTTAATGGTGCTTCATAAGGTTTTCAATGGCTGATTTTTTCAGAAGCTGATATCCAAACCTTTCTTTTGAGGCACCCATGGGTGAACTTGAACCTCTACTCTTTCTGTTAGCAGTTGGTTGTGTTAAGCATTTGTGCCACTTAGAGACAGCATGCCCATACACACACGTTTGTTCCTTAGGGAGAACAAGCTGTCTTAGAATGCTGTTGATTCGTTAAGAAAGTTCCAAACACCTTCAGTCAGTGCCATTTCTCTTTTTTAAAAGTGACCTACGGACCTCCTTTTTGTCCTGCCTAGGAGTGACTGCTATGACTTAAAGCAAGAAGGGAATGGAGCTTCCCTGCCCCCTCAGTCTGAGGTCTTGCTCCAGAATGGTTGTCAGGTTGTATTAAATAAGGAGCATTCATGTTAAGATGGTCCTGGCTTGCTGGAGTTGAGTCACAACAGCAAACTGGTTTAGAGGGAACAAAAAAGGCTCTCTAGATGGACTTGAAGGGTACCTAGCGGATGAGAGCTAAAGGCAAGAACATGACTTCTTCTAAGCTTCCCAGGCAGCTTTTTCCTGCTGGCTTGTCCTCCCACCCCCGTATGTGCAGTGAGTGGTGATCAGCCAGTGAAATTATCTGAGAAGCAGGTTTTGATCTTGAGGGGTGGGGTGAGTCTAGGAAAAGAAATTAGAGGAAGGGTGGCTGACTCAGAGCAGCCTTTAAGCTGGAAGTGTGACAACTTCTCAGGGCAGACAGGAAACAACCAGCCTTCTCAACTGGCTAATAAAGTATGCGCTGTCTTTTATGCTGAGGGTGTCGGGACCTCACATCAGCTGCGGTGATTTGCCCTGAACTGCTTTAAATTACCTCTAAGGAAACACATATTAAAAGTTTGCAAACAAGTTCTAAAGGAGCACATAGGTATGTTTTTTTCACATTCTAGTCCCTTTTCAGGAAATCAAAATGGAATTGGATCTTTGGAAAAGGTAGCAGAGTAGCTCGGCCTCTTAGACCCTTGCTTCTTAGCCAAGTCCTAAAAGTGTGATGGGAACAGTTTGGAAAATTTGTTGATACACGCTTGTTCCCAAGGGAGTCTCTGGGGATCTTAGACTACAGATAGCATCCTAAGAGAGGGCTTGGCAAACTTTTGCTGTAGAGGGCCAGATAGGAAGTATTTGAGGTTTTGCGAGCTGCTACAGTCTCTGTGTCAAGAACTTACCTTGGCTGTTGTGGCGTGAAGGCAATCATGATGCATGAGTGAGTGACTGCGACTGTGTCCCAACAAACCTTTATTTGTGGGCACTGAAATTTGAATTCCATTTAATTTTTGTGTGTATTCTTGTGTCAGTGGCTGAACAAAAATAGGTAATGGGCTGGATTTCTTCCTCCTGTGACCGAAGACATTCCAGTTAGGCATATATTTTAGCAACTGTCAAATGTTAGTCCTACCTCAAGCCTCGTCACCAAATATGATAAAAACTAAAGGAAAACCATTGCCATCGTGTCTTTTCTGACCCATAGCAACCCTGGTGGACAGAGTACAACTGTCCCATAGGCTTTCCAAGGAGCAGCTGGTGAATTTGAACTGCTGATCTTTTGATTAGTGGCCATATCACATAAATACTGGGTGACCAAGTATGATACATGAGAAATTTTATAGAGATTTTCCCATCTTTTAGCTTAGTTAATGTGTGTGCGCTTACTGAAGCCATATTTTGTGTCAATTTTTTTATGTTTCTTAAAATACAGTAAACATGTTTTGAGCCTTGGGTATCCTGATAGACATACTGGTAAAACAGAGGGATACCTGGCCCCCAAAATATAAACACCTGCTATGAACTTGGCTTTGGCTTGGCTATGAACTAAACATGTGAATAGCTCAAAAGTTATCAACATGTTAATGTAAAACCTAAATTTGTAAACAACAAATGGCACTTATTTACAAGGAATATGAAGGCACTAATGAGAAGGAAGTAATTGTGAACCAATCAAGTAGAAGTTCCTTAGAAAAAAAAATGCCCAGGTCTTTTATTTAACACGAGGCCTGGCCTGACCCATGGGCAACCAACCATTAGTCCTCCTGGCTCTCCGAGTACACAGGGCTGATGTGGACCATGGCGCACTCCCTGTAAAATGACTCCGTGGCACACAGAGGGCAGCCAGGGTGAAGAGGGAAACTAGGCCCTCCATGATGAAGGTGGTGCCTTCCACCCCTTCTCACTGTTAAATGAGACAGATACCTGCTTATGGTGACCCCATGCCTGTTAGAGTAGGACTGTGCCCTGTAGGGTTTCTGATTTTTCAGAACTAAACCACCAGACCTTTTCTTCCGAGCTACCTGTGTGCAGATGTGAACCTGTTAGTTAGCAGCTGATCCCGTTGACCATGCCCACCACTCAGGGACTCCTTCCCCGAGTAGCTCACATTTAGCTTAGTGTGCTGAAGGAGAAGAAATGTAAGCGTGTCCAGTAGAGCCTGGTTTTCCCAGCCACTTCCACTCTGTGACATCCTCAAACTTCATCTTAACTGTAACCCCAGCCTAGCACTCAAATATGGCAAGTACCAGACAGTTGTCGTATCCCATATAAAGATGGGTTAGCTCAACTTAGCCCAGGAACTCCCCACAAGAGTGAAAAAGCTGCAGGCGCAGGATTGGTCTTTTTAAGTCTTTTACATTAGCAGCTCGTGTGGATCTTGACTCAGGGTTGATCCGTTTGAAAAGAGATTTGTTTGTTTGTTTGTCTGTTTGTTTGTGTTCTCACATTCCTATATCATAGCCTCACAAACATATATTTACATATTAAAATGTATCCAGAGAACCTAATTTTTCTGCTGATAGGCTATGTTCAGGAAGCTTTCTCCACATGTAATTGAAATACTGTTGTAATGGTAAGAAAGCTCCATCCTCACTCCTCAGTTTTATTAACCCAAAACACCAAACCCAACCCGTTGCCACTGAGTCAGTTCCAACTCACAGCAATCCTATAGGACCGATCAGAACTGCCTCATAGCTTCCAAGAAGCACCTGGTAATTTGAACCACTGACCTTTGGGTTAGCAGCCATAGCACATACACTACACCACCAGGGTGTCCTCAGGTGTTTTAGAACAAAGATAATTTCTGACACAAAACAACACATGTACTGTTTAACGAGAAGTCATTTGTTCTGTAAACCTGCATCTAAAGTGCAGTTAAGAAATAAAAGAGAATCTCTGAGGTTCAGGCATTGAAATCTGAGATGACAGACGTGAATCTGGTTTCAGTGCATGTCCCAGTTAGAAAAAAAACTATCAAATAAACATGTCTGAGAAACACATAATGAACATAGTTTTCTGCTGCAATTTCGAATGGGGGTCAAATCAGTCATTCCAAATTTTCCACTGGCTGACATTGAACGTGATCATAACCATTTTAGACATTCCCTGAATCCTGGAGCCCACAGATTTGCATTATACCTGAATCCATAGTGTTCTTCTCCTTTCTTTTTTTTTTTAATAACAATTTAAAATCTAGATTGCAGTGATTTATATGTCCTGACAATTAGAGAAGAAAATACCTTTCAGTGTTTGATTTCAAAGGACTTCATAAATTTCAATAAATCAAGTTTTAAAACTCTAGCTACTAGGTGATCTCCTTTGAGTACTATCTCTTTCTCCCCCTCTGTATTTTTGGTGATACCCTAGGGTCGCCATGAGTCAGATCCAACTCGACGGCACTTGGCTTTCGCTTGGCTTATTCCATTTTTGTTGTCATATTCCCGATAGGACAGTACATTATGACGGAACAATCTGTAGCAATTCCTAATAATTCTTGGCACTAGCGTTGTTTCTCTTTCCCAAATATTTAAAATTATGTTACTGGTTTGCATCCATTTTGGGGCAGACATTTGGTGGTCGGTTTGTACCTGTCTTTACTGATCTGACTCAAGTTTCCCTGGTGTTTGAACAAGCAAGCCCCTTAACCTTGTCCTCCTGTTTCTATCTTTTATCATCTTCACTGGAGATCTATATGAAATGATGTAGGTGAGCTAGAGATGATTACATGATTATGTAAATTCATGTACCCCAAGTTGTATCTAGATAAAGACTTTATACACATAAAGGACTTTTTTGCCCCCTAAACAGCAAACTGAGCCCAAGGGTTCCAGCAGCCAGTTTTGAAATAAATAATCCTTGTGTATCACCCACTTAGTTAAAGTTACTTAGAAAAGTAACTTTGTGGTTTTTGAACAACATAATGAATGTAATTGACATCCCTGGATGTGCACTTAAAATGGTTAAAAGGCAAAAAATGTGTTAGCTAAGTTCCTCCATAATGAAGGTAGTGTGTGCCTTCCATCCCTTCTCTCTTAAAGCAGACCAGTGGCCGTTGAGTTATTTCTAACTCATGGGGACCCCATGTGTGTCCGAGTCAGACGGGGGATGGGGCAGGTGGGGAATTTGAATTCTACACTTTCTTTTGCTTAAGTACATTTATGAGAACGTGCCATGTAAGAGTAGTTGTGTGTGTGGTTCTTGAAGATGCTCATCTCATCCGTTTTGCTGACATGATGGAAGACTTGGTTATTAAAAAATTGAGGACCAGATCTCCAAATATTTGGTGAAAAATGGTAAATTATTTTGACAAAGATTTGTGACTATGTAGGTAGTCATTATTTCTTTTTATATGCTCTGTTTTAGTATTAAAAATATGTAATGGCTCTTCCCCACAGTATCCTTCTTTGCACCATCTTGACACTGTCATCTTACGTCCCTGATGTCAGTCTGCCTTTCCAGCCAGCAGCCAGACCTTTCCTTGCTGATCAGTCTATTACTCTGGGAACTCTGGCAGCGGTACTTAAAATATGTTACAGTTCCCTTTCCTACATTAAAAAGCTGTAAAACCTTCATGTGAAATAGCTAAGGGAACATATATAGTAGGAGGAGAGGCTTTTGCTCCTGCAGGCACCTTGCAAAGGGGACTATTTTTCTTATATGATATAAATGAAATCTTCACTTTGCCCACTTTTACACCTACGCATGTACTGAGCGTCTCCAAGGCGACAAGGAAACCCAGAGTCCAGTGATGGTGAGTCCTCCACTGAGACAGCAGGCTGGAGTCTCAGGCAACTCTCCCAGCCATCTTGGCTTCCAGATGCCCCTTTCAGGCAGCCCCTTTTCTCGAGGCTCTTCCGTGCTGGCTCTTGTGACCATGTCTCTCTCTTCACAGACGAAATAGCCTGTGCATTACATCTGAAGGGCTGATTGTGGTGAGTTCAGCAGGCAAGGATGCCTCCCTGGGAAGAGAGGGCTGGGTGGAGCAGGGAGGTACTATAGAAGGGTTCCATCTTTCCCAGGATCTTCTCTTTGTCATTCATTTATCTATGCTTCAGTTTCATTGCCTTCCTTCACACCTTCTAAACATAGAGGTACCACTCAACCTAACAAAGTGTCTCGAAAAGATTCCTTGCTGTGGTAGTACAGGATGAGCCTGGCTGCAGGAGCTTGTCCTCTCAGGAGAAGTCCTACTCTTGCTAGACGAGTATTTCTAGGTCTCCTCTCATGAACTTCATGGCAACGGATTTGGGTTGGTTTGGTTCTCATGAACAGTAACCACTCTATTTTCCTTTTTTCTTGAGTTCAGTGCCCACCAACCCCAGGCCATGTCTGCTTTCCTGCACTGTACCACTGTCACTCTGAAGTTTTCTTGTAACCATGCCCACCCTCCCTTTTTTTTTTTTTTTTTTTAACATAAATGAAGTCCTTGTTCCCCTCTAAAGAGCAACCATCCACCATAAGTCCCTTATGGGCACTTTCTAAGACTATAACATTTGATTCTTTTGATCTGCTGACCACATCTATGTGTACATGTTTGATTGAGGCACAAGTCATTGCTATCTAGATGCTGGTATTGATGTAACCCCCAAGAAATCTTCATTTTTTCTCTGGACTTGACACATGTCATTTAATAAGCATTCTTGACTCTTTATGTTTCTTCTTGGTTATCAAGTGAGTGGAGTGAAGAAACCTAACCTTTCCTGTGGTCTTCTACAGAAAACTTCATTTTTCTCTTGCTAATCCTCTTGTCCTCTTGGATAAGGTGTGGCTAGACATTAATTTTGGTCAGTTCTTGGACATTAAAAGTCCTCATGAGGGATTGTTGATGACAGTTTATTTTTTTTTCTTTTCTACCACAACTTTCAAAAAGAAGGACCAATCACCTATTCTTTACTTGAGAAACTTTCCTCTTTTCCTTTTTGCTTTAGCTCCAGTTCATTGCATCTCCCAGTTTCTTCCTTGAAGCAAAAACCAATCCATGTTATAAACTTGGGTCATTTGTTGTGGATACAACCAGGTTTGTTCAGAGTTACATAAGACGCTCTTCAAGATGCCTGGAGATTAAGTCTGCAAACTTTTTCCCTTGTATAGTCCATTAATGTCATCCAGCATACACATTGTCTGTTTTGTTTTCTTCCCGGATGATTTTCTCTATAGTGGAGCACCTTTCCTGTGGTCTGCCTCTCAGCTCTTCCTGTTTATTTGGACTCAGATAGAATGAAAGTGTTACTTGTCAGCTGGAGCTCCCGAGTCCTTCCTAGAAGAATTGGAGTGTGGAGATGGTGCTCTGTTTTTGCCCAGGTGCCTCCTGGCCTCTCTTGGTCATCCTTCCTCAAAGTCTCATTCATTTACACTTTAGTTTTGTGTCAAATTTTAGGAAGGAAGACAGCATCTGCTTAGATGAGGTGCCATGCCCAAAGCACTGAGGATGAAATTGGCCAAACCCAAGAAGAATGTAAACAAGCTCTGGAAAGTTGTCCAGGCTGAGTAATGGGAAGTTTGTTTGCCTAAAAGTGGGATAGTCGGGATCCAATCCTGCAGTGCACATCCTGAAATGGTTTTTGCGAACAGTGACCCCCCAGCCTATATGGCGGCACAAACATCTGTCTTCCATGTTTCCTTCCAGGCACTTCAAGTAGCAAGGCAGCTCCTCCTCCAGCAGCAGCAGCAGCAGCAGCAACAACAGCAGCAACAGCAGCAGCAGCAGCAGCAGCAGCAGCAGCAAGTTAGTGGATTAAAATCCCCCAAGAGGAATGACAAACAACCAGCCCTTCAGGTACCGGTTCTTGTGTGTGTGTGTGTGTTTTCAGTGATTGCTATAACTTTGGTGTAGCTGATAAGTAATTCAGAAGTGAGTTGTTGGGGACTGAAATCCTACAAGAGAATGTTTGGTGGAAGATACGCCTTTAGTTTACCCAGAGAGCATGATATTTTGGTAAAAATGTATATGCAACCAAATGTTTTCTTGTTGGAAGTAAGAAAAATGACTAGTCAATTTAATAGGAGAATGAGGCACCCTGGCGATGCGACGTTTAATAGCTTGGCAGGTTGAATGCACTAGCTGCTTCTTGGAAACCCTGTGGGTTGGCTCTACTGTGTCCTATGGTCTCACTGTGCATTGGAGTCAACTCAGTGACACCTAACAACAGTAGCAGTAGAAAGATAAATGGTGGCAGGTGTTGGGTTGCTGACAAGGCAGTATAGGTTGTCAATGAGAAAAAAAGTTCATAGTACTCAAATATGTCACCTCATTCTCTCATGGTAATTGTTGAAACGGAACACATACATACCCTAGATTACAGTGGTTCTAAACAGGTGGCAGTTCTGTGTTCCGAGAGACATTCAGCGATGTCTGGGGATATTTTTAGTTGTCTCACTAGGGGAATTGAATTGCCATTGACCTCTGATAAAAGGATGCTGCTAAATACCCTACAGTGCTCTGTTAAAAACTCCCAACGAAGAAGTATCCGGCCCTAGATGAGACTGGGAAGCTCTGCTGTATTGTACCTCAGGAGGCTGTGATACAGTGAACATCATGATAAGTAAAGTCAACACTCTGTTCTTCAGTTGAAGTTATCAGAATGTTTTTTAACTATTAGCATAAAATAAGAACAATTTTTATGTAAAGATACTATAAAAAGAGATTGTTTCAACAGCTTCTCGTTTGGGGCATATTTAGGGCAGACTATAATGGAGTAGGAAAGTGAGTTCATTAAAATTTAATTTGGATTTTCAACTTAGAGCCCAAACTTTAGTGTTTTCACGCTTAAATATGAGGGTGGGTGCTTGCAGGTGCTCGGTGGCTCAGTCTGCGTCATAGCTGAGGGTGGGCGTCATCCACATGGGAGCCAAGATGAATTTCTTAAAATAGAAATGTTGCAACAGGGTGAGTACTAAGTAGTGATCCGTGGGTAAAACTTAGTGCTAGTTAGTTTGATCACAAGATCACTCCAACTTCTAGCTTGTGTTGATTTGTCGCAGGTCAGGGTAAACCAATACCATTTTCCAAATTATCTTGCTAGACAGTCCTGGATCTTGAGCACCAAGTTCCAGTCCATTGGTATCTACTTGGGTAACTGCTTATCTCTGGGGAATGGTCAGCATGATACTGATACTTTATTAGAATAAGTGGAATAACAATGTAGATTGCTTACTATCATTTCCAAAAACAGTTATTTGGTAAACCATCACTAGTCCATGTGCCTTTCAAAGTATTTGAATACTGGGGCCATTTTTAATGAGGTAGAGTGCCATTGAGGTCCTGTGTCAGGTGCTATAAGAAGTGCTTTGTTGTGCAGATGTCTTAAGAACAGCTCTGGAAGATGAAATATGACTGTGTTGACCTTTCAGCTGTGAGCTTATTTGTCAGGATTCAAATAAGTTGAAAGGATCAAACCGAACAGTTTCCGCAGTCAGACTGGGAATTGTGTTTCAGAGGTCAGCAATGGAGGCCACATTGCAGATTCCATAACATAGCCAATTCTTGGTACATATTAAAGTGCCAGGGCATCTCCTGTAGACAGAGACACAATTAAAATTCTAATTTATTAATGTATACAGGGAGCTAGCCCAGCCTGTCACTCAGTGATTCAAATGACTGCCCATTCTTTTTGCTTCACTCCTGGAGCTCTCCAGCCCTAATAATACTGTGAGTCCCCTTGAATTTAACAGACCTCAAGTACATTGGAGAAATGACAATGTATTATTAGGAGGAAAATCTTACACATAGCAGAGCTCTGGTTGGAACTAGTAAAAAAAAAAAATACACACTCTCTCAATCTGTCTGATCACATTGCTCTTCAGTATTCAATATCATTTGTGATTTTTTTTTTTTTATAGTAGACTTATATTCCCTTATACTTGCTTTTTAAAACATATGGCATTTCTAGGTAACTTCTTTTCCAAGATGAACTAAGTTCCTCTAGGGATAAATATACGAAGCAAAATTTCAGGGGATTTCCTTTTGAGGGCTATTTTTCTTGTTACCCTCCATGAGGTTTTTAGGCACCACACCAACAAGTATGATACAGAGGACTTTGTTGTTTCTTGGCAAGACCAGTGTCAAAACCAACCTAACACATGCTGCTGAGCATTTCAATCTGGGTAAAAAATAGGGGGCGAGGGGACAATCAGCAATGCAGGTTTTGCTAAAGAAGATGTGTTAAGTCCCTACCCACCCCCTAAGCGGAGGAGTTGACAAGCGGAGAATTTAGACCTTAGAGTTTAGAGTTGGTTGGCTGGTGTGTACGTGTGTGTGTGTGTGTGTGAGAGAGAGAGAGAGAGAGAGAGAGAGACTATTGCTGACTGTCTCCCGTGCTCTCAGGTAGGGTCATGTGAATTCAGTAAGCTGTATTAGGTTAGCTGGCCTTCTCCCACCAACAGGAGGAATGATAACCTAGGCAACATGCTGTATTATCTCATTTACAAATAGGCGCGTAGACTTGGTGATTCACTGAAAGAATCACGTTCACATTTAAATACATCTTGCCATGCCGTGTCCTGGCTGGGACACCTCTGAATGGTGTCCTGGCTGTGAGATGGAAGGGAAGGCCTGGGGCACAGCCTAATGGTGTTGTCTCTGATCTCCTCAGCCATCAGCACTGTGGCAGAGAGCGACTGTAGCAGATTGCAGATCCTCTGCGTGGAGGAAGGCTTGACGGGGAAGACGGACTTGATCTACTGATGGCTTGAGGGAGGGAAAAAAAGAAAGAAAAAGAAACCCAAATCCCCAAATATACTGTGACTCATATTTTAAGCATATCTCACACTTCCCTGCTCTATGTTTGGCAGTGATCTCCAGTTTCACAGGCTGATGATACAAACAAAAGAAAATGGAAAGTTCGAGGAGGCTGTGATGGTTACTCGATAGAGAACAGAAAACGTAGTCCAACACCCCTAACTTGGAGTAATTTCAGGGAAACACGCGTGAATAAGGGAGAATGCTACGCCCCTCAGAGGCACAGGCTAAACCAATTCTGAGCTGGTTACATTGTTGGGTGAGGTTGCGGTTTATAACGAAGCCGTTAATTGGGAATGGATATTGCTTCTGAAGGTCTCAGAAAAGATCTGCTTAGTAACTGAAATTGCCCCCCTTTGGGCCTATTAATTGGCTTTGCAATTTCCTTTCTATTTTGTATGAATGATTCAAAATAATGTGAAACTTGGATTCCCATCGTAAACTCAAAATGAATATGATCTGAATTAGTCAAATTCAACTGGGTACACATTATAAAACAGCCATAATGTACAGTACGTTGTGCTAGTTTGCTCTTACAACACAGAATGGTCAAGGATACAGACCATGCCTTCAGGATGCTTGCGAGCTGTGAAAGAATTAGTAGGGTTTTGCTGCGAAAAGAAAATTAGATGTGAGTCAAAATAGTAGGCTTCGTTTATAAATGTTTATATACGTTTGAAGATTGCTTAAACAAGTGAAATAAATGCTTAATGGTGCAGGTGTGTTCGTCACCTCAGGAATGTGTAACTTTACTGGCTGAAGATTAATTTGTGAGTAGATGAGTGATTTTATTGATCAAAATTTGGAACTTTGGCCACTGTTTCTGGGTAGTAATTCATTTTGGTTCTTTAAGCATTTTAGTTGTTGGCACGAATACATAAACTGGAAGGAAATCAAATGACACATTTTCTCCTAAGAAAGTAAAAGTACATGTGTATTTTGGCAGCGTGAAACTTAGGAAAGAAAGTAAACCTTGTGTGTTGCTCGCAGTGGAAAGCTGACCAGTCTCAGGCCATCTATAAAGAATTTGAACTTGAAGCCAGTCATCTGATAGTTTTCCCTCCTGCCTATCCCCTTCCTTCCAAGCTTATATCATGTACAAGCACCTCACACAGGAGGCCACTTGACTGCAAGGAAGGTAGTGAAATCAGTGTACAGTCAGCCTTTGCATCTAGTTGAGAACTCACGATTATAATGACGATTCCTGCTTTAAGTGGAGAAGATTAAAATACAAGGTTCAGCAGGTGTTTTTTTTAGCATTTTTATTTGCGATTGTATAAAACGTGCTGTAGACAGCATTTTTGCTTTACATTAATGCCACGTATAATCTTAGTACCTTGTATCATTTCTACATTATTCACTAAGGAGTAAATTGGTAAGAGGAAATCTTTAAAAGGAAACTACAATTTTTTATTGTGGATAGTGAAATGGAATAGCTTTGAAATACTGACCCTTAAAAATATCCCTATGTGCTGAATTAGTAAAGTGGATAATTCAGGAGATGAAGGCAAACTATTTCTTTAAACATCTGAAGTGAACATTGTCTAGAATTGGCATCCTTGCTACTGAATGAATGTAAAACATAGAAATTTCAGTACCTTTTGAGATGCTGCTGCTATCACGTGACTTTGGGGAATCCCAAATCCTAAAAATAACACTTGACAAGAAACAGTAAATTAGAAATGATAGCTTAAAAATGGCTATTTAGTCTTTTCTGATCACACACTCCATTAAAAACATGATGGAAACAGTGATTCCTCCCAGGAAAATGCACACACATACAAAATTGGCTTTGACTATAGGGTTTTAAAGAACCATCTAGAAGTTCCTCTTAGAGCCCAGGTTAAATAGTCCTGCTTATGTATATGTGTGTATATGTATATATATATATGTGTGTGTGTGTGTGTGTGTATTTTCCCCTAGAATTCTATGTTTTATCCTTGCCACCAAATTCCAATGTTAGTTATGAACCTATGAAGTTAGTTTTTGCTGTCTCACCTGCAGCTATATATAGTGACCCTGTGTCCCTGCTGAGGGAGGAAGGCCCTGGTCTAGGCCTTTTGACTGGGTGTATTTATTAATAATCTTCTCAATCTCAAAAATAGCCCGTTTTCGACATTGGATTGTATAGTCATTGTATACATATCTAAGCATTAGATGAAAATATGATACTGATAATTCAGATGTAAGCATGACTTCATCACTGTACACAAAATGTGGTAGATAATTAATGTTCAGTAATTGCTTAGTATGTGCCAAGCCCTGTGCAAACCCTTTACACAGGCTCTGTCATTCAAGCCTCAGAGCATCTCAGAGTTACAGGAAAATAATCTGTAATCAAACCATCTTATGGACAGGGAAGAAACCCTGGTAGCATAGTGCTTTAAGTGGTATGCCTGCCGACCAGAAGGTCAGCAGTTCAAAATCCACCAGGCATTCCCTTTAAACTCAATGGAGCAGTTCTGCTCTGTCTACAGGGTCGCTAGGAGTCAGAATTGACTTGACAGCAGTGGGTTTTTGGTTTATGGACAGGAAATATTGAAACTTAGAGGGTGTCAGTGACTTGCCACTGAGCACGCAGTGACTATACTAGGATGGAAGCCAGTATTTTAAGACCACAAGTAACCCAGATGCCATGAGGAAGTTAATCATTGCCTCTCCTTCTGTACATACTCACTCAACACCTACTGAGGGCCAGTTCCTGCCATAAATATGCAAATGACTATATTTTCCCTACTACAGGCAAACATAAAATGAAACAAAATCCAGTTACACTGTAAATATCTGGATTTTGATGAGGAGGACTGGGATCTGCATAATTATCCTAATTCGGGCCTTGTCTTTGCATACATGTGTACACATCGTGTGTCCCAACAGTGTTGACAAGAGCAAAGAAGACATACTTCTGAGTCTCAAGTCTGCAGTGGTCTTACCAGCTTCCATGTGTTGGAGCATGGAACAGTGTGTTATAATCATTCCTGGGGCTAGGAGGTGGGAAGGGACAAGGGAAAAAAACATACTTGACTGGTCAAAAATGTGTAAATTGCTGACAAAATGACACATGTAATTAAGAGTGCTTCTACCATTTTACCTCGTGGTTTACACCTCTAGTGTTGAAAAAGAGAGTGACTCCCACCTCGCTAATTACCATTATCACTAAAATGCTAGGGTTGGAGTCATTAGTTCCATGTGCATTTAATTAGAGGAAGGCTGAAATTGGATTTAACTTATTACTTTTTCATGGATCACTTTCTTGTCATCACTTCAAATTGGATTGCAGCCCCAGGTAACTAATTATGAGAGCCACGGGATCAAGAGTGAAAAAAAGGTAATTAGGACTAACACTGTCGGACCCTCGCTGGTCGTCCACTTGTGCTTTGGAGGGAGGGGAAAAAAAAAGGCGAGCTGTATTTTGTAGTCCTACAGATCAGGGAGCTAGAGGCATGTATGGCTGCTAGGCATCATGGGAGTCTGTCACCACCCATCGTGGTTTCTGTGATACACAGCTGAGTCAAAGATGTCGAATCCGCGTGGTTCCACAATCAGCTCCCTAATACCTAGATTAAACTTGTAAAAGCAACAGATTGCATGTAGGTAGGAGGTATCTCAACAACTGTGTCGTCTGGGGGCCTTATATATGTGATTACAACAAAGCTGTCAAGATGCTTCTGAGCCAAAGTACAGAGTATTTTAAGTACAGGGAGTTAGAATTTAATGAGCATATTAATGTTCCAGAAACATCATTCATATCTGACAGGAAGACATATCAGTCAGCACAACTGTAAGGTTTAGGCTTTGTCTATCAGGAACGTTTGTCAGAGTGTCCAGTGCACTGTAAGGTTCAGACTGTTTCCTTCTGATTTTGTTTCTTCCCCACGAATGTTGTGGGTAGGTTTGCCGAGGTCCTGTTTCTTCTGCCACCCCCATCAAAAATACTTTAAAACAAATTATATTGTTTCCATGTGTAGAGCAGAATTCAGAACTGCAAGCAATCAGTTTTATTGACATCGTCTGAAAAAATGTTGATGAAAGTTGGAGGATGTGAAAGGATTGGATTTTTAAAGTTCCTAGTACTGAGTGTGGCCAAAAAAAAAAAAAAAAATCGTAAGTTCATTACTTAAAAAAAAATGATGTGAATCAGAGTCTCCTGTAAAGAGATTCTTCTTTCACAGCCTGTGATAGCATAATGAGATGTCTTGATATCTAGCCTGTTGCTTCTCTTTGAAGGAAGAAAAAGCCTTTTGGTTTCCCATAGCAGTGAATCACCAAGCAAAGGAGGACAGAGTTTCCTTATACTGTCTAAAATTGGTGTGAATATTCTGTTAATGGAAGCAAATAATCATGATTCAGTCTTGGGTGACTTTCGAGCCTGGGTGAGTGAAGCTTGCTCATTATTTCCCATGTGAGAGGAGAAGAGACCATGATGTGCCCACCCAGCAGAGGCTGCCACACAGTCATTCCCAAAGTGATAAAAGACTCTTCCTGGAATTATGAGCCCTTTTCCTGTGTGAACATTCTGAACAAAAATCCAAAAACCAAAATAGTAATCATCAAGTCTAATGCCGAAAATTAAAGCTTTTTCCCCCCTTCTCCCTTTAACATCTTAAGTTGATTTAGAATTTTTGTACACAGTATTCATCTGTGGTTGAAAGGGGGCACACTGAGGTCAAGTGATGTAGTGTTTTCCATTTTTCCATATGACTCTCACAGTGTGTGATAAAAGCAAACTCCTTTATTTTCTAAGTCTGCAGGAATTTCTGATGAAGTGCAGAGGTCACGTTCCCTGTCAATTTGAGTAGCCAGCATTTTTTAACTACTGTTTTTTCTTCCTTTTTTGTGTTTCTTTTTTCCCCTGCCCCCATCTCGCTACAAACCGGGGCTGTGTTCTGACACATACACACTGAAGTCCTCCAATCTGAAACTCATTAGCACACAGCATTGGACCCTGTCCAGTGGTTAGAAAATGTCCTGAAGCCTAGAATAACAGCATTCGGTGTAAGCACCATGGGCCAGAAGTGACAGTGGCAGGAGTCGCATTCTCCTGGCACCTCGCCTGGCAGGAAAGCCAGCCGGCCACGCAACTCAGTGAGACGAAGGTCGTGGGTGTGGGATGGGCTGGAAAAGTCTGGGTCTTTGGGAAACAGCTTCTGAAATCACAAAGTGATACCTGTGTTCCCTTCTAAGCTTGTTCTAATTGTGGTGGAGGTATTTATCAGTTATTAGTTGATGGAACATGAAAGCAAGCCATTAGATAGACAAGATGAAAACAAACTTCTACAAGATAGTATTATTCACTTCTGTAACTACTTGTATTTTAGGACCTATGGATTTCATTCATTCACTCATGCTCTTATTCATTAAGTTTTATCCTCACGACATATAGGTGAGGTAACCTAGAGACAACTCCTACCCTAATAGTAAAAAAATGGCACCATGGGTGGGTCAGGATAATTTAAGGCAGGTTTGAAAACAGAAAACTAAATCTTAGAAGAATAATTTAAAAAAAAAAAAAAGTCAAACCTATTGGTGTCCAGTCCGCTTCGACGCATAGCAACCCTACAGGACAGACTAGAACTACCTCCTGGGTTTCCCTCGGAGCAGCTAGTGGATTTAAACTGCCAACCTTTGCACTCTTAGCCAGCTGTAGCAAATCCTTATATAGTGGTTACTAGGGGCCACCCAGAGGTCTGGTGGTACAGTAGTTAAAAGTGCAAGCTGTTAACCAAAAGGACAGCAGTTCGAATCCAGCAGTTGCTCCTTGGAAACCCTATGGGACAGTTCTACTCTGTGTTGTAGGGTAGCTTTGAGTCAAAATCAAGTCATTGGCAAGGAGTTGTTTGGTTAACAGCCAGCTACTGTACAGAAAACTTGTGGTGGTAGGTTCTGTCATTCCCATTTTACAGATGAGGGAAGTGTGGCACAGAAGAGTTACCATACCCAAGATCATGCAGTTAGTAAGTGGCAGAGCTGAGATTCAGTCCCAGTCTGGAATCCATAGTCTTATACATTACACTCTGATGCCTCTTATGGTGGTATGGCCTTGGTCTGGCAAACTCTGATGGCAAAAAGAATGGAACCAGAGCTGCTGATTTCTAATGCTCATCACCAACCACGAGACCACACTGTCTCCTAATTTGGACATATGTTTATGGGCATATTTGAAAAATAATGCTTGTAATTGAAATATGCACTTTCTAAAGGGAAATGACGCTTGGGAAAGAGAAGACAGACGGGTATTACTCAAAGCCTGCAGAAAACTCTGCAAGTAATTGTCTAAAGGCAGCCGTTGAAATTGAGAAGCAGTTTGGAAAATGTACAGTTTGGGAAATTTGTGTACCGATGTAATTACGGTAGTTGTGAGCTGATGTCATGCCTAGTAACTGTTTTTGTATTGCTTGGGCCTTTGTTACTGAGCTGTGATATCATGGGCAAACTATTATAAACATAGCATGGATATAGCATGCTTGTGTAACAAAAGATCGGGAACTTTTATTAAGTTTGTTTTCCTTGTCATATTGTAAAAATTTATTATGTGTACTGTGTATATTAGAAACAGATTTGGGTAATTCTGTCTAAATGAAGTCATTCTGGCTATTTCCAGACTGTCTGTTTTTGGTTGTGAATAATTTTCATACATCAGATGGTTGTCATATTTAGTCGCTCTCAAAATTTTAAAGAGAACATATCCCATTTTGAACTTTCGGTGGACTTCAGCTGCCTTGCTTTTTGGATTGTTTGAGTTTAAAATTATTGCCCACTAAATTACAGAGACTGAATGCTAGTCATTTTTAAAGGTTCTAGGGTTGCTGCCTTCTATTCATAACTTTTCCCCCTTCATCAAAAGAACAGATTTTTAACTACTTAAGTAGTAGAACTTCAAGCTGCTAGTACACAATTGGGCAGAGCACGCCAGCCCTTGTCCTTCTATGTTACATCCCTTTGGAGAACTCTGGTAAAGATTCAAGCTGACCAGCCCAGCGTTTGTTAGTGTTCAGGCTGAATGTGTATGGTAAACGGGGGAGTTCAGAAACAGTGGATGACTTTATCCTTCCAGTTCTTCCCTAGTTCCTTCTTTTGCTGCCAATCTTCTAGAATCAGGATATTTTGCCTGCTGCTTCATCTTTTTTTTTGTTTTGTTTTTTGTTACCCAAGAACCAGCCACTTCTTAACCCCCACAAATCTGACTTCTCATTTTTTTAACTGATGTTAAATTCAGTGGCTGTGTTTCCTTTCTCCCCTCAACTTGCATGCCTTCTAGTAGCATATATTTCTTTGGCTATCTTTTTTCTTTTTCTGCCTTTAAACCTTTTCCTCCTTTAATATGTTTTAATATCAATGCCTCTGGGCCCCTGTGCCATTCATTCTCTTGCGACTTTGCAGTTCTCTTGTAAAACCCGAGTTCATTCCTTTTCAAAGGCTCAGTTCCTTCCTCCCTCTCTAGTAGTCCACTGACCGTCATTACTTGGTCTGATTTCTCTACACCTGTGGCTCAAGCCGATGTCTACCATTCCTAACTGCCCAGCCGTGGCTCTCTGCTGTCTCACCATTACAGCAATTTCAATGTCTCTAAGCCAACTGACGGAAATGAAACCCTGGTGGCGTACTGGTTAAGTGCTATGGCTACTAACAAAAGGTTGGCTGTTCATACCTGCCAGGCACTCCTTGGAAACTCAGTGGGACTGTTCTGCTCTGTTCTGTAGGGATGCTGTGAGTCAGCATTGACTCAGCAGCAGTGAGTTTAAACCAACTGACTTATTAGTGTCTTTCATTTCCATCATCATATCCATCATTGGATCTACCATTTTCCATACACTGAATATCTTCTCTTTATTGCCTTTGCTTTGTTTCCTCAATTGTTACTGTATTGCAGTTGAGAACTTGAGCTAGTCTGTGCCTGGATCTTGGCAAAGAACTCTACACCTGTCTTTCCCCTCATTCCTCATGCTTCGAAGAGTCTCCTCTTATTCATGGATCTGTCACATCTTATCTTCTACTTTCAGCCTTTCCTTAAATGCTGTGTCACTCTGCCACTCATCACCTTCCAAAGCTTCACTCTGATCTATCATGTACCCACTGTCATTGAATAGATTCGGACTCTTAGCAGCACTGTGGGACAGAAAAGACCTGCCCATCTGGTTTCCAAGGCTGCAGTCTTTACTGAAGCAGACTACTACTTCCTTTCATGGGGATTGGCTGGCGGGCTCCAACTGCTGACCTCTGGGGTGGTGGCTAAGCACTCAACCACTGCACCACTGTGGCTCTTTTCATCTGCCAAAGTCTAAATTTCTCTTCTTTCATCTTCTGTCTTAGTATTCTAGCTTGGGAATACAGTAGATGTTATGAGAAGAAGGTTACAACCTTCTTATGGTGTAAGGGAGGAGGGCTTCATTCAGAGTCCTTTTGTAAGGAGATGGATGTAAGCCTAGTCCACCAGATAAATATGTCAGAGTCCTGAAAATCCAGGATTGCAAATATTGTCTGCTACATGACTTATTGCTTTGACAGAAGGGTCTTGTTTGAGTTTAATTCCAAGAAATGTGTCTGTACGTACTTAATTCAGAATGAAACTAAAAGGATGTGTGACCGGTGTTGTGGTTTGAATTGTGTCTCCCCAAATGAATGTGTTGTAAATCCTAACCTGTGTGCTGGTTTATAATCCCACTTGGGAATGGGTTGTCTTGTTGTGTTAATGAGGTGGGATTAGTGTAGGGTGTGTCTCGAGTCAGTTTCTTGTAAAATGTAAGAGGAATGCCTTAAACAAACTAAAATGGTAGAAGACAGGTGTCAAGCCACATGAAAAGTACCCAGGGACAGAAGCTCAAAGAGACAGGGATTTTCCTCTGGAGTCAACAGAGAGAGAAAGTCTTCCCCTAGAGCTAGCACCCTGAAATTGGACTTCTAGCCTTCTGAACTGTGAGCAAATAAATTTTTGTTTGTTAAAGTCACCTACTTGTGGTATTTCTGTTACGGCAGCACTAGATAGTAAAGACAACAAGTTTTCCCATTTCTAGGTTCTCTGCCATGGGATCCCATGTGTCTTTTGCGTCGTTACCTAGTCCTGCTCCCTAGTGAGTTACCTCTTCTGCCCTGGCCATAGCACCTGCAAACAAAGCTGCTGCTTCCTGAGAGCTAGGGAAGCTCCTTTTAGTAAGACATCAGTGAAATTATGTCCAGTGTGGTTTTTATCTGATAACCATGGAAGACTTGTTATTGATCCTACAAATAAAGTGTCCAAACCATATTAAAATCAACAAAGCAAAGAGGTTTCACCGTGACTGCCAGTTCCGACCTAGGCATGAAGTGGCTGTACCTGGATGGTTGTATGGAAGGACTCTGGATCCAGGACGGGCTCGTCAGCAGTGACGTCATTGACTAGCCATGTCTATCAGCACCCTGGGAATGGTGGCATGTTGTGGCTTCTGTACAAAAGCTTGACATAAACTTATCTGACAGACTATGCTGAGCAAAAACCAGACTCGAGAAGTACTTGCCATTATTTTTTTTTTTCTGGGAAGCTTGATAGATCCTGTAGTAACTTGAAATATTATCTAAAAGGAAACATATACTTTGTATTTTTCCCCGTATTCTCATGTGAGAACTGAATAAATTGTATTCTTATCCGTTATTGGATCTGCCGTTTTCCTTCCTCTGGGTATCTGTCTGCCTTCATTGTGCTGTGTTTCCCCTGTTGTTAGCTTATTCAGAACTTCAGGTAGCACATGCCTGAATCTTGGTAGAGATTTTTACCTATCCCCCCCACCACCACCCTGTAAAGGGCCTTTTGTTCTTTGTGGATGTTTTGTACCCTACTTCTGCTTCTGGTCTTTCATTAAATGGAATATCTGTGCTACTTAAAAACTTCCGGTGCTTCACCTCTGCACCTCTGTTCCCATACCTCTTCATGATTAAAAAGGGTGTGATTTGTCCCAAAAAAGCCAGTGGACCTTGTCCATTGGGTCACAACACACACTCAGCAAGATGATTGAAAGTTTTGGAGATTTGTTTATTAGAATATTATGGGACGAGATAGCATCACCTTCGTGATTCATAGTGTGGCTACCCTGTTAGACTGCTAGGGTTAAGTCTGTTGCTACCATTACTCCTGTGTGACCTTGGACAAGTTGCTTAAACTCTCTGTATTTCTATTTTCTCATCTGGAGAGCATGACTGATAACCTCACCTGCCTGAGGGTAGTTGTAAAGATGAAATGATAAATGTTTGAAAAGTGACTACACATTACCTGGAATATAGTAAGTTTTTAGAAATTAACATTTCCAATAATCAACTATTTTTAAAGGGAAAATGACTACATATTAACTCCAAATCATCTTTTCATTCCTTTGGTGTCAGCCACTATTCAAATACAAGTTTTAGTGGTGTGATGGGGACTGTCCTTTTGTTTGTAGTCATGTTGTGGGTAACCAGAGTTGCTGGGAAGGCCTCAGTCTCCTCATCTGTAAAATGCGGGTGATCACAGCACCACTGTTGCTTGGGGTTGTTGCAAAGATTAGCTGAGTTGATACAGGTAAGTAACTTACAAAAGTGCTTAATCAGCCTTAGCTGGTGCCGTCGGTATCGCCACTGCTGTTACCAGTATTATTATGACAGAGCATTGTTGTCCTACATGTGCCATTTGAGGCATAAACAAGGATTGTGCTTTTGTAAAAATCCTGTCCTGCTCTGTCTTTTGTCTTTGTTTTCTAAGAGTGTCATGTAAATTAATGGCAGGTAGATTTAAGAGCCAAAGAACCATTCTCAAACCTGAAACTTTCAATTTTGTAGCATTCTGCAGCCATACCTGGCAACAATCTGTAGATACTTCTTGAAGGAATGAATGCCTGATAAATGAATGAATGAGTGAGGGAAATATCACAAGCCTAAAATGGAAGGAAAACTGATAGTGCTTTAGTTAAAGAGGAAACCCTGGTGGTGCAGTGGTTAAGTGCTCTAACTGCCTACCAAACGGTCAGCAGTTTAAATCCACCAGCTGCTCCTTGGAAACTCTATAGAGCAGTTCTACTCTGTCCTCTAGGGTTGCTGTGAGTCAGAAGTGACACAGCAGCAGTGAGTTTGCTGGGGGGGCAGGGTGGTTAGTTAAAGAGGCTGAAGACTGGCCTCAGCTTCATAAACCTCCAGGAATGTTTCCAGATCATGAACAAATTGTTAAAAGAATCCAATGTCAGCTCTACCTGAATCTTCCATTGGGTCCGTACAATGAATCATGCCAAGTATGGAGGGTAAATCTGAAAACACCTGCAGTGTGGGCAGACTGCCCTAATGCCCTGCACTTGTCTCTGTACATTTGCTAATCTGTTTAAGGTGTAGTATTAATGGCACAGAACTTTAATTTGTAAGTATAGAAAATTAAAGTCGTCTAAAGGCAAAATACAGAAATGTATTTGGTGTCAAGATTAAATGCAGTGAAGCATAGCGAAGATGGAATAGATTATTAAATAAACTTGGAGGGAGAATGGGGAATGTACCTAAATCTCTCATTTTGAAAGGAATTAGTTTACTTGATTATTTGCAACAGTATCACAGTCAGGAAAATCTAAGACAAATGAAAGCAAAACAGAATTTAATTGAGCTATTATTTTGCAGGCTTTGGCTTGGTTTCAGACAGTCTAATCAAATTGTGCCTTGCTCAAATAACTAATGTTAAATGCAGCCTACCAACAGATGTTTAAAAAAAAAAAAGGAGAGAGAGTCTAATTGGAAAATCTACATCCTGGATTTAGTCTGTCTCGCTAGGAAAAAAAATAGCTTCAAATTTATATTTTTGAGGATGACATCCAGTGACAAGCATTTCCACAAAGGATGAAGCTTTCTTTAAGGATGCGGGGTGCTTCAATGGAATTATCTTGTATAGTTAAAGGTGGCACTCTAGACATTACATTTCTTGGAAGTTTTCCAGGTTGGTGCCATGCAGAGCCGTACAGAAAAATCTCCTTTATCACGTTACGTCACCAGAGTCATGTTACATACAGTCCCTGGATCATGTCAGGGGCCCGAGTGCTGTAATTTATAATGCGCCCCTGCAAGTCATGCAAGGCACACACTGATTGATGACATTTAAAGGTACTGTCAAGAAGGCTAGGTAATGAAGTTGACCTTACTCTGTTGTCTCAGTTTCAAGTTTGTGTATATAAAGAAACTATCACCTGCCATCTTTCCGTGGAACTTTTCATTAAACTTGCAGAGGGAACTTGGTTTAATAGCAATGCTTTTTTTCTTTCTTTTCTTCCTTTAGGCCAGGGGTCAGCAAACCTTTTCTTTAAAGTCCTAGACGGTAAATTTCTGTGGCTTTGCAGGTTGTATAGTTTTTGTGGCAACTACTCAACCTGCTGTTATGCAAAAGCAGCCATGAGATAATGCATGAATGATGAGCATATTCCAGTTAATCTTTATTTGTAGACACTGAAATTTTTTTTGATCTTTTTAATGTGCTTAAGTGGAAGTTTACAATCCAAGTCAATTTTCCATACCCACTTCTCTGCAGCTCTATCTGCTGTCCTAACCCTGTGACAGCACACATTTCTTTTTCACTCTTCACTTACAGTATCCGCTCAACCCAAACTTGTCCCCTCGTTTGTACCCTCTCCTCTCCCCTCTAAAAAGAAACCAGTAGGACAGCCTCATACATACAGTAAACCATAAAGTACACATGCCACCAGCATTACTCTGTGTCCACAAGTCCAGTCCATTATTTCTCTGAAGTGTCACCTTCAGTACTGATTTCAGCTCTAGGCTAGCAGCAAGTCTAGGGGCCATGTTCTCAGGCGACCCTCCAGGCTGTTGGACCATCAATACTGGTCTTTTAATAGAGTTCTTGATCTGCATACTTTGTTTTCTTATGGTATTTCAGGGACTCTAGGTTGTGTTCCCTGTCAGCGCTTAGACAGTGAAGTTTAAATCTTGTATAATTTTGCGTGTCATGAAAAAAAACTTTTTTTTTGCAACTATTAAAAGATGTAAACATAGTTCGTTGACTGTGCAATCACTCGTTTGGTGGCGAGCTGTAGTTTGCCAGTCCCTGCTTTGCATGACCAGGTGTGATTCTGTGGGTTGTTCCTTGAGTAAGGACGCCTTTATGGGGGGTCAGTGGTCAAGCTGGCGAACCAGCCATCATTCATGAAGCCACAGCCCCTGGTGTGAGACTATCACTGTGTCCCTTGGAAGAAAGGGGAACCTTTTTTAATTTGCATAGCAATACCACCTGGCACCCAGCACTGCTTCCTTTTTATCCTCTTGGTCTGAATTCTACCCACACATTGTAATAGGTATAATGGAAGAAGCAGTCCTTATTTAGATCTTTGGAGATTCAAGACAACAGCCTTACCTGAAGGGCTATTACAGTGCCCATGACCTGCTTGTGTGAAATTCAAGAATGCACCCTTTCAAAATACTTGACTCCCATCTGTTCAAATATTGTTACAATGTACCTGGCTTTATTGAATTAAAACACACTATTGTTGTCAGGCCAAAAAAAAGTGTCTTATGAGTGTACAAGTCTAGGGTGTCTACTGTGTAAGCGGTGCCCCCTTGAATTGACAGTGTCATGGCACCCTTTCCACCTGAGGCCTCCTAAGTGCTCGGTTATGTGCAGTGCGGTTTTCCTCCATCGTTTGCCTTTTGAAGCCAAGCATGTCTGATTTCAGCAAGTGACTTACCTCTGTCAGTCTCAGTTTCTTATCTGAAAATGACTTGTCAGTGGTACTCAACCTTGAGAGAAAGATCCAAATTAACATAATTGTCACCATAATCAAGATCTGGGTCTCAAAGCTTTTTGAAATCAAAGATAGACTCCTGAGCTCTTATCTACTGAATTAGGAATGTTGGGATAAGGCCCAAGGGTGGATGTGTTTACAAGCCCTCCCAAGTATTTTTAGGTACCCCTGCTGCTGCTGATCACTTGGTAAGGTGAAGTGAAATTCTTTCCCAACTTATAATCTCAGTGTCTGTTTCATTCTGTTCTCCTCTTGTTTCATTTCTCCAGCCTCCTTCTGGAACAGTAAAAATGAACTCTCTGACCTCATCTCACCAGCACAAGGCATCTCTGGTCGTCTGAAAATGTTAGGTAATGCCAGGTCCAGAGTCTTGGCTTTTGTCCTTTGGTGAATTTGTCCAGAACGTAGCACTGGACAGGATGCCAGTGGTGTCATGTAAGAATTAGGTAGGGCACCCATCCTATTAACCTTGGAATTCTCTTTAAGAATTCCAAGAAGTTAAGGACAAGGAGGGGTGATCTAGTTTATATCATAGTGGAGGTCTGTCTAAGAGCTTCAAATGTGCAGCAGATTTCCTTTCCTCTGTACCCATAGGCATTTCTGCTTTAGAATAGGCCAATCTGCCACTTTTTTTTTTTTTTTTTACGGTAGGTGCCAATTTTTGCATTATTTCCAGACTGGCCCAAATTAGGAAATGCTGCAAGTCTCACAAGATCACCAAGCTACTGAAGTCATTTGGGTACCTTTTAGGTGAAAGTTGAAATTGGACTGTGTCTTAGAGCCACACTTGGTTTCCAGGAGTTTAGGGCATACCTCATTCAGGAACTTGCATATTATTTAAAATGTAGAGTCTGTGTTTATCTAGTATGTTTCTTCTGCTAGTATTTTATAAACAAATACTGTTCTGCTCAATTTTGCAAAACACAGAGAAGGAAAATGACCAATGTGAACTAAGAAAGACAAATTGAGCCCCTTACAACCCTTACCTCAATCCTTGGGTTACTGTATTTGTACCTGGATTGATTTTTTTTTTTTTTTAATGGAAGTCTCTTTGTTCTACAACTCTTCAGGAACTTTGTACACTATCAGTTGATAAAGGCAAAGCCACCTTTATAGCAGCATGGTCCATGAGGTCCACAAAGCATCTAGGACAATTTATCTTTAAGGTAATACCAATTGTGCAAGGCCTGGATACCTATCATCTAACAGCAAGTAGACAACCTAATTGTCTTTTTTTCAAAACATAATTTACCAATTGGAGTTCTAAAAAAGAGAGATTATATTTTTTGACTTAGGACCAGCAGGTCAAACATTTCAGAGAAAATTCAGAGAGCAGTAATTTTGAAAATGTACACAGATGAATTTGAAAATAAATATTTCACTGCCTACCCAACTCTATTTAGAGTACTGGCTTTGGAAACACAGTATATTCCAGGAGCCTTGACATGGTGTTAGTTCATACACAATATATTAATGCTTAATTGAAGATAATGTAACTGCAGATCAAAGACATAATTAACAGGCTTGCAGGAATCCTTATGTAGATCAGGATTTTGACTAATAGATGTCTGGACAAAACTGGTTTGTAAAAGAATCTTGAGACTAGCTGAGGCTTATCTGTCGAGGTCTCACCAGGGCGGGCGGATGAAGGTCATTGTCACCTCCACCATTCACTACCACTTCCTTTGAAACTGTCACAGAAGAGTTCGAATTGACCCTAGGAGCAGCTGAACTGAAGAATATCTTGAATATCTCCTAGTATAGAGTGAGAAACTAGTTTGCAGTAATACTGGGGTATCTCGATGACTGTAGGCCTTGAAGCCATCACAGGAAGCACATGAGTAGGCAGCACTCTTCAGAAGAGAGTTCTGCCAAATAAGCCTCCTGGGCCAGACCCCACGTTTAGTTTTGTGTAGTCCCTATGTGCTAGGAGTGTTCCTAGGTGGTCCGAGCAGCCAACATGCCCAGTTGTCAGCTCAAAGGTTTGCATCCACCTAAAGGAAGGAACCTGGGAAGAAAGGCGATCTACTTTTAAGAAACCAGCCATTGGAAACCCTGTGAGGCACAGGTCTGCTCTCACACATCTGGGGTCTCTGTGGTCAAAAGTGACTCAACAGCAATGAGTGGTAAGCTAAGAAAGCTGGTATATTTTAAATGCTTGGCAAAAATCAAAAGAATGATATTTTGTGACATTTGAAAATGATATGAAATTCAGATTTCATTGTCTACAAATAAAGTTTTATTGGAACACAAAGCTGTGCATTTGTTTACATATTCTCTGTAGTTCTTTCCAGTAGAATGGAGAAGTTGCAGCAGAGACCATCTGGTCTGCAGAGCTTAAGCTATTTACTACCTGGACCTTTGCAGGAAAGGTTTGTTGACCCCCGGCTTAGAAGTTTAGGTTTGGGCATTAGGGTGTCTTTTGGAGGAGAAACTGGGGCTTCTAACAGCTACTGAGTTTGTGGAGAGAAATGAAAAACAAGAGCACACTCTTCTTACCCAGTATTGAGAAAAAGCAAGGCAGGCCTGGGGGAAAGCTGGGGGAAAACATTATTGAAGCCACAATTGCACGAAAAGATTATCGATCTTTATCATCATCATCATCATCAAGAAGATTTAATTCTCATTTTGGTCTCTATTAATATAATGATTACCATCATTAAGATCTAGGGCTAATTTGGTATTTAATCTCAGTATAAATGGCATAGTGATTCTGCGTGAGAGAAGGGCACCAGGGAAGGAAATGTGAGGATGGACCAGAGGATTCTGTGATTCATTCATTCATCTGTCTATCTATTTATCCATTTTGACATTTATTACCTGCCTACTGTATATTGGACCCTCTTGAGTACTGAAGCACAGAACTGGATAATTTTTCATCCTTAAATCAGAGTTGAAACTGTACAGAGGAAATTGTAATAAAATAAATGTATTACTTAATAGACAATAATAAACACAGGGAACTGTGAATACAAATGGGAATGGAGCACTTGAAAGATGACTAGAGCAACTGAAAAACTGAATTTTTGAATTAAATTAACCACATGACTAGTGGCAGCCATGCTAGGTAATGCAAATACAGAACATTTCATCATCAGAGAAACAACTGTTGTATGGTGTTATTCTAGAATGCTCTTTTCCTTTAAGACATTTTGTTGAGTATTTCCTCCTAATGAAATATCAAAAGGCTGTGTCTTTCAGTGTGGCATCTTTGTACATCTCCAAAATGTAACTTTCTGATTCCTTTCTACATGTTATGTCTCTCTACTTCCTTTTACAGTCCTGTTCTCAGTGATCCCTGGGAACATAGACTGCCTCCATGGCGACTTCTCCTTGGGGACTTAGGTTTGCCCTCCAAATAAGAAAAACTCCAAAGATTTAGAAGCTTGAGGGAAACCAAGACTGCCATCCTTGCCTACAGTGAACCGAAGACCCTTGGAAAACTGATGATTATTTTTATCTGCGTAGACTTATGATGGAAATAAAAACTTCAAAAGACTGTTTGAAAAATACCCTTCACACCAAAAAAAGCTTAAATCATTTCCTCTGAAAGTTTCCTTCCGTCGAAGGTTTGCCTCAGTCCCACAGACCAGCTTCCTCCTTTCCTCAATCTGAGGAGGAGGAATATGACCTTCAGTTTCCAATGATATGTCCTGTAGGTTCCCACTAGGGTCCCTGTTCTCACCTTTCTCTTGCAGGGCAGAGACAGGCAGGCTCTGGTTTCTGTTGTCCTTTTTAAAAGCCGAATTCTTAAACTGTGTCTTTTCTTTCCAAATCTTGTTCATGGTTAAAATTTTGCGTATCTGCCGGGCTATACAAGCCCTACTGTTTATTGTTCTTGTGTTTCATCAATAATGATACAATTAAAATTGTATCTCTCATTAGACTAATAACAAAATAATAGTAATATTAGAATTACTGGATGAATAGGGTGACCAGTATGGGAAAAACGAAGTTGCACTTAATCTTTAATTTGACTTGTTGATGAGACAGCAAAGCATAGCTTGTTAAGACTCTGGAGTCAAATGTAGCTAAATTTAAAAAATCATTAGTTAACAACTGTGTTGATTGTGACCTTGTCTAAGTTAGCTCACTTCTGGGCTGCTTCTTCTATAAAATGGAAATATCTGTCCCTTGTATTATTTGTGAGGATTAAGTAAAGAAAAGAAAAAAAGAGCCTACCATATAGTACTCGACATGTTAGCTGCTCTTGCAGCTGTTTTTCTAGTCACCCATATTATAATATTTATTGTGAATCAGTCACTGCTTCAGACCCCGCTAGCTTGTCCAAAATGAATTGGAATTTTTATGTAGTGTTGAGGCTTTTTAATGGTGTTAGATGGGCAGAGAGTGGTGAATGTCAACTCCTGTCAACATTTCAGAGACCTTGCACTTTAGAATGGTCATAGTTATGTCATTGTTTCCGGATCTTTCATGTACACAGAGGAGCCGACGATCCTGCAGTCGGAGGAATTCACTGGGCTGATGGTTCGCAGCATTCGTCCTCTGTTCAGGGATCTTCTCCTTTCATGGTGGCGCAGTAAACTGCCCCACTGAACAGAAAAGACATGGCGCATGATGATAATTCTCTTCCTGCCCTGACCCCGTCCTGATTCTCCGCTTCTTTCGGAGGAGGAAGTTATACAGTTATTTTTCTCTTCGATGTTATAGTTACATGTGTGCAGGCAAAGAGCCGTGGTGACACCATTGTTACATATTTGGCTCCCACGCCACAGGAGAAAGCTGTAGTAGTCTGCTTCCGTAAAAATTACAGCCTTAGAAACCCTATGGGACAAGATCACTATGAGTTGAAATCAACTTGATGGCAATAGGTTTTGGTTTGATGTGCCAAGAAGACCAGAGATTCTTCTAATTTCTTATGATTTTTACTATCCTTGGGCCTGTATGTGTTGGAAAGGAAGGCATAAATTTTAAAATTGTCTGTTGATGAGGTCATCTAGTCAAGGTGGACTTGCTTCTCTTGGGGACTTGAGTAATTTGTTACTCTTCATTACCTTGTTGCTTTTTCCCCTCAAGAGTGGTTTTCCTCTCACCTGCAGGTGACTTGTTCTTTCACTTCTGTATTATCACTTTATTTACTTCATGTATTCAGAAAAAAAAGGGGGGATGGAAATGTTTTCAAACATGTGACTTGCATCTAGTCGTCATGGCCACTTTGAAACAAACAGGGCAGTAGTACTTTGTAAAAAGCATAGAATTGTCCAAGAGAGTGTGAAAGAAGCTTAGGGTATGAAATTAATTAAAATTGGGAATGTGTAGATTTATTTCATAATGGGAGAAAGAAGGAGGGAAACAAGAGGTGGATGTTCCATTAGACTTTGCAGGCCAGTGGTCTGCAAGTTGAAAGCTACACTGTTTGTGCACACAGGGTTTATAATTTTTTGAAACTAGTTGCAAAGGGGAAACCCTGGTGGTGCTGTGGTTAAATGCTATGTCTGCTAACCAAAAGGCTGGCAGTTCGAATCCACCAGGCACTGCTTGGAAACTCTACAGAGCAGTTCCACTGTTCTTTGGATCACTGTGAGTCAAAGGTGACTTGATGGCAGTGGGTTTAGTTGCAAAGGTTAACAAATCTAGAGATCTCACATTAAAATTTCATTTTCCAGCGTCTCTTTTAAAAAAATTCAGAAACTCGAGCAACACTCCCACATAGCACTAGTTTCCTACACCAGAGAAATGTCCCCCTTTGTGTGTGACCATGGACTTCCAACCGTCTGCTCGTCCCGTTTCAGTTACCTGCCTACCCTATACATCACTCTTCTGAGTGGCCACTAACTTCATTTAGAGACCAGCATAAAGTCACTAGGGTTTCAGTACACTGTAAACAGACCATCTAGAACCCAGGGGTTTAGAATTCTGAATTCTTCCTATCTTTTGGTACTGATTGTAGATTTTGGTTTCTTCTTTAGCCAGCTGCCCTTGTGAAAATTGGAACTAATGTTGTTGACTAACACTGTACGCTGATGATTCCCATGTGGCAAGGATGGCACAAGGGGACATACATTCTCACAGGAAAGAGTTAGGTACCAGAGTAGGTAATAGACATTTTCCCACAATTAATGACTTTTGGATACTGTATTAGTTATTTGTCACGCATATATAGTAGCAAAACCTGGTGTGTTAAAACAGCAGTTTTGATGTGGATTGTGCTATATAGTTTCTGTGAGACAGGAATTTAACAACAGCTTAACTAGGTAGTTCTAGCTCAGGGTAGCTCATGAAAGTGCTGTTACAGTGTGAGGCTGAGATTCCACAGTGGCTGGGGAATCTGCCTCCAGGATCACGTGCTCACGTGGCTGTTGGCAGATGGCCTCAGGTCCTCCCTTTGTGCACATCTTCATCGTACTGCTTGAATCGCCTCACAGTATGGCAGCCAGCTTTTCTCAGAGCAAATGATCCAAGTCTTTTATGACTTAGCCTTGGAAATTATGTATTATTACTTCTGCCATCAGGACAACCCTAATACACCGTTGGAGGGGACGAGACAGTGCGTGAGTACCCCATGGGAGATTCTTTGGGAGTCACATTGGAGTCTGCCTAGCATAGACGGCAACCTCCTAATTAGCCCTATTTGGAATCATTGCCTGAGTAAACCACTGTAACTGCTGTCATGTGTCACATCTCCCTGGCTTTGCTGGAAAGAGAAAAGGTTAAACGCAGACATGCCTCTTACCAATAAGGAAGGGAGAAACAGAGGAGAGATAAATCTTACCAAGATGTTTGGCAAATTAGATTTTTGTGTCAGATTCTCCAAATGTACTCCAGTATTCTCCCACTGAATGTTAGAGAGGCATGTATTCTCAAAGTTGTCAGACCTTAGAAGGTAATCTCAAAGTGATTTTAAGACAAAATAGTTTAGGGTTTATGTCTCAGTGCCTCTCCAGTATCCCAGAGGGCTTGGACATTATTGGTGTGGATTTTGTTAGTGTTTTGCTCAATTAAATAGTTGAGTAGGCAAGTGCAAGTGCCAGAAGAAGAGCATAGTCTTTTCAACATGTTAAATTAATTGTTAATGATAGTCCCTGTTCAATATCTGATAAAGTTTTGGATGACTAAATGTGTTGACCTTGATACCTACTAAGTGCCTGGAGTAAGGAGTGAACACTGACACGGTCAGTGACTCAAGGAGCCTATATTCTTGGGAGACATTAAACTGGTCAACTAGGTCTATTACCTGGTGTCAGGTGGTGATGAAACCTGTAAGGAAACCAAGCTGGAAGAAGTATAGGCAGTGGCGATCAAGTCCCCAAGTTAGATCAGCTGGTTGAGGAAGGCCTCTTTGAGGAAATGATCTTTGAGTAGAGACCTGCACTGAGGGAGGAATTGAGACTTGCGAGTGTCCAAGTGAAGAATATTCTAGAATGAGAGAACAGTACGTGGAAAAGCTCCCAGATACAGTCAAACCTGGCTGCTCTCCCACTCTTATTGGAGGCTCTGTCCATTCGCCAGCACCATAGTTCTCACCACTGGGCTGCATATGGTTGACAGTCTGATTTACTTTACTAAGGGGTCTTGTAGTCCTGGCTTAGCCTTTTTTTCTGAAAATATACTTGTGCATGCTAAACTCAGTTCACATGGGAGGCACGTTATGCTGTGGTGAGTCTAATGTATTTCCCCTTTTTCTCCCCACAAAGATTTTTTAAAAACTTATGTATGCAAACAGGTATTTTTGTTTGTTTCACTTGAGTCACTTTTGCATAATGTAATGAGCCCAAGATTTCACATGTACAGTAATTCATAGAAAGTGATAGTCATCTTGCTTAGATACCGTATTTCTGAAAACCAGCCTGCTAAATATAGTACATTCTCAGACCCATATAAGGTGCCATTAAAAAAAAGAAAAAAGAAAGGTCAAAGTTTCCCCACCTACGAATCTGGTTATAAAAACAGCAAAGCAGGGTTTTTCTGAACTTGAATCAGTAAATTTTTAATTTAAATAGTATCCTGTTTTGACAAAGTGTTAAACCACAGCTGTCTCTAAAGGACTCTCTTAGGCTTTTGTCAACACCTGCTGGCACCTGTCAGAGGAAACTTTGTTGGCATTTGTTGTCCTTTTGTGATACGCTGACAAGAAGTGCGTGCCCTTATTTGTGGCATCCGGGAAATGGTCAGCACATCTCTGGTATGGCTGGAGTCTGTTTACATTAACTTGAATATGTTGTGTAACCATTTGCCAGACAAAACTGGTATTGTTTCTTCTGTCCAGTTAATTGGCAGTGGGTTTGTGACTCGACTAACTAGGCCACCAGAGTACAATCCAGTGGGATGCCACATGCACCCTTCCTGGCCCGCCCAGCCCCTTCGCTGCCTCGGTATTGTGATCTCCTCCGTAAGACAGTTCAACTACACAGTTGTGGGAGGGGCTGGACTCTCCCGGAGAAATCCCAGGGACTCTAAGAGCTCTTTGTCGGGATTCAGTCCCCAGCGGTCTTCTTATCTCAGTTTGTTGCGTGTGGAACAGTAAGTTGCCTTTTACTGTAAAGGTGACTGCATTTTTCTTATGGGGCCTTCAGGGTAAACAGCCGTTCATTTCTGTCTGTTAACACACATGTAGCTTGTGTTTGGGGAGGCTGCCTTATGCTTCAAAAGTCATTATTTTTTCTGTAATGTTTATTCTCCATGGTTGTGCCTAGATAGATTCTATGCCCCAGTGCTAGGCAAGGAGGTAGCCTGTAATTCTAGCTTGAATGTTTTACAGATGAAAAGTAGGCTGGGTAGGAGCAAGTGATGGATCAAGAAATAGCTTTTAATTTTACATAAATTGGTTTCCTACTTTGCTCTGGGGCGGAAGTTTGCAGCCCAAGGTCACGTTAGACATCGCTCGTGATTTGGAAGAGAATCATTCCTGAAAAGTGTCTGACAAGACAAAACTCGGTTTTTCAGCCCCTGCCTCTCATTGACTGACTTAGGGAAACTGGAGATAGCTTCTCTAGGCTGAGATTGCTGTCCTTATGTCTCGTCCAGTGGGGACATTGGAGATTAGGAAAAAAACCAAAACCAAACCCACTGCTGTCGAGTTGGTTCTGATTCATAGCGACCCTAGAGACTAGAAAAGGCAACTGTGATTTTAGATTCTCAAAGGGTAAAATTAGCTTGACATTGATCATATGTCCTTCTGTCAACACTACCACCCCTACACTTTTCCCAGTAAATTACATGTCGATGACATTGGTATGTTCGTTGTCACAGAAGGGGAACAACCCAAACTGGAATTGGGAGGGAGCACATGAGAGACAGGACACTTCCCTAGCCCAGGCTCCAAAGAGGGGAGGTCAGATGTCAGCATTAGACACTGGTTCAGGTTTAGGACACATTAATAAAGAGTTCTGAAATGATTTTTTAATTCCAGTTTCAGAATTGTTGGCCTTGTGTTCAAAAGAATTATTGTTGCCAGGTGCTGTTGAGATAGTCCCTGACTCATGGTGAATGGAAGTACAACAGAAGCAGACACTGCCCGGTGCTACCCTATCCCCATGGTCACTTGCAGATTGGACTGTTGTAATCCATAGGCTTTCCATTGCCTCCGTTTGGGGGTAGATTACCAGGCCGTTCTTCCTGGTCCATTTATTCTGGAAGCCCTGCTAAAACCCATTCAGCATCATAGCAATGCACAGCCTCCACTAGAATGGGTGATGTCCACGCAAGTGCAGTGTTGAGCAGTTGAACAGAAAGTAAGAATTCTACCACTGAGCCATCCACCGGTGACCCAAGTCAATTGAATTTAGCTCAGACTAAAGGACATCATATCTCAAACCAGATTTGCCAAGCTGTGACCTTTGACAATATATTATTCACTGTGCTTCAGTTTCCTTGTCTGTAAGGTGGCCATATGTGATACCTACCTCACAAACTTCTGGGAAAGATGAAATGAAAATGGAACCAAAGGCACCCAGCTGGAGCTTTGACTGTGACACACACTTAAAAAAATAAACAAATAAATGGCACTAATGTAGGTACTGGAACTCGATTGAATTATTATTCTGATTTAAAATACCAGATAATCAATTAATAGGAGAAAAGCAATAGGACCTCACTAACCTTGAGGTGGAATGTTTTAGAAACACAAGAAGAAATAAAGTTTTCAAATACTAAATATTAATGAGATGAAATAAAAAATAAGGTAACTCTGAGTTGGTAAACTAATCCAAAAAGCATAAAAATGAATGAATTTTGACAAGATCATTGGCTAGAAAATATTAACAAAGCCACTAATGAGGAATGACTATTTCATGCCCAAATCCATATAAGCAGGTGCTGTTAGTCTCTTAAAGTCATATTCTGCAGGAGAAATCAAAGTGTTTTTTTTGTTTGTTTGTTTTTAAGTAGTATTGCTATTCTTTACCAAGAAAAGTTGCCATCTAGTCAATTCTAATTCACAATGACCCTAAAGGACAAAGTAGAACTGCCCTGTAGGGTTTCCAAGGAGTTCCTGGTAGATTGAAACTGCCAATGTTTTTTGATTACCAGTTAACCCTTGCACCACCAGGATTTCCACCATTATTTAGTGGGAAGGTTAACCCATTAAAAGCCTATCTTGTTAAAATGACTTGGTGTCACTTAGTGACACCAATCACCATAGCTTACACAGTAGACGTTTTAAAGTAAGTAACATGAAAGGAAAATTTATGTCTTTTGAATATGTAAGTTACAGTAAAAACAGTTGGTAACAGATTTTTTTAACCATTTATGGCCAGACTCTATAAAAGTATGATTGTCATCTTTTGTAGAGTGGATGTTAAAAAAAAAAAAAGAAAGAAAGAAAGGAAAATGTCAGATTTAAGGAAAAGGAAGAAGTGGATCTAAGGGTGGAAAATCATTCAGAGTTTGTGAAAGGGACAGTAAAAGAAGAATTTTGAGTGAAAACCCTCTGAATGAAGAAGTTCTAATTGTACTTTATCATCAGACTGTGGGGGGCCAGGTGGGATTTTTTTGTGTTGCTAGGGGACAGTGAAAATGTCTTAAAGAAATGCCCAGGCCACCATGGTCTGAAGACACTTTACTGAATTTTAAGACAACATTGCAGGTGTGCCCTGATAAGAAACTTGTAGATTTGCGTCAACGAAAAAAAGAATCCAGATGGTAAATTGAAACACAGTGAATGACGCGTGACTAGGGCGGGTTGGCTGTAACTGGGGTTGACTGGGGGACTCCCTCGCAGAATGGTGTCACGTGAACAGATTTGCAGCAGCCCTCACGGGCTTTGTCATCTGGTGCTTCCCTCTTGCTGTGCTTTTCAAGATTGATTGGAAGGTATTCATTTAACTACTTCCTAATTTCCTTGTGGAAAGAGAGACCTGTAACAAGCAAGACCTTTCACATGCAAATGTCAGAACCCAACTCAGGCTATCAAGTCAAGGGGGAAAAGTCTATTGGTTCACACAACTTGAAAGTTCAAGGGTTAGACCGGTCTCAGACACAGTTGCAACTAGGCAGTCAAATGATGTCACCAGACTTGATCTTACTCCATTATGTTCTGCTTACTTCTTTTTTCTTCTTGTGTGGACTCTGTCCTTAGGGTTTTTTTCTTGCTGAGGCATGATGGCTTCTGTTAGCCACAAATGCAGGTACAGCTTAACACCTCCTGGAAAAAAAGTAGCTCTTGCCCAGTAATTTCAACAAAAGTCCTTGAGTAAATTGAATGGCATCGGTCATTTGTCTATACCTGAACCAGTCTCTGTGGACTTTGGGAAAGGAATACCCTCGTTGGCTCAGACTGAGTCAAGAGCCAACATCTGTATCCCTTGGGGATGGCGTTGGCTCCAGCTGAAGTTATTTCAATCTATATGGTCACTTTGAGTTGGAATCGACTCAATGGCAGTGGGTTTGCTTTTTTAAAAAATTTTTAAAGTAAACAAGGACTAAACATTTTTGCACCTCAATTTTTCTTTAAGAAAATAGAGAAGTGGATCCTGGATAGATGCTTTATCTCAAGTCATCTTAAAGAGGGTGATTTATATTTATCATTAGAGTTCAACCAGTTAGTTGGTTTAGTTGGTTGACTTTGAGTCCGGCCCTGCCACTGTGCCAGTAACTGGCTTGTAAAGCATGGGTGAACAGTATAAATAAATTTGCTAGGATTTGGTTTCTCATCAGAATCCAGAAAAAGTTGGCTCAGTGTATTTCTGTGGTCCTTTCTGGCTGGAAAATTCTGTATTTCAAACTTCAGTTCATCTTTGAAGTGGTTTTCATAGTGTGCCCATTTCATAGACTGGCATATTACAGAGTATCAGCCTTTTCTGATAGAATGTTCTGCAGTGATGAAAATGTTCTATGCCTGTTTTGTCCTGTAGAGTAGCTGCTAGGCACATGGACTGTTGAATAACTGAAATGTAGCTAATATGACTGAGGAATTCAACTTTAATTTTATTTTGTTACAATTAATTTAAATGTAAATAATTGCATGTGACTAGTATCTACCATGTTGGACAGCTCAGCTTTAGATTAATGGGCAAGTAGATTTGCATGACTTTTAGACAGGTGACCTGTGACAGTGGAGTATGACTTAAATCTTGATGCCCTGTGCCTTTGGTGAGTAAAACGTAAGTGTGTTTTTCATTGGGAATGTGTATTTAATGTGAAAAAAAAGCACTGTGCATTCCAATGAAAACAAACTCTTCTATGTCCCTGTTTATCTCCCAACCCCATCACCTAAAAAAAATTAAAAAAAAAAATAATAAAGGTTTTAAGTGTTGGAGGTTGATTTTTTTTTTTTTTTTTTCCCCTGTGACTCCTCATGTTTCTCCCCTGTCAGGTGGTATGGAATAATGGAAATAATGCTTAATTAAGAGTGAGACGTTTTGAGTTCTAGGCTCAGTTCTGCCAATAACTACTTAGATGTGTGACCTTTGGCTATTCATTTTTCCTTCCTGGGCTTCAGTTTTCTCACCTGGAAAATGAGGGGGTGAGATTAAAATGATCTATCTCTGAAATCTATTCCAGATCAGAGTTTCTAGAATTCTAAGTCTGTTTCTTCATTCTCATGGCTAGGATGGTGGCTGAAAGTTTCTCTGTGTGTAGTTATTCAAAGGAAGGACAGGTGATTGAAACAACTGAGGCGAGACCTAGGACTGTTTCTAGATTTGAATGGTGTAGTGTTACAATGACAAATTCATACTGAATTTCAAAACATCTTGAGGAAAATCAAGTTCTGATTCAATATCATTTAGTGTCCTGATCCTAGATAAGTCTAGAAGAGAATGAACAGGTGGAATTAAATGAATCATCAAAACCAAATCCAGTGCTGGCCAGTCAGTGCCAACTCATGGCGACCCTGTAGGACAGAGAAGAACTGCCCTATGGAGTGTCCAAGCAGCGCCTGGTGCATGTGAGCTGCTGACCTTATGGTTAGCAGCCATAGCACTTAACCACTTTTCCACCAGGATTTCCAAACTAAATAAATGAATCATACATAGGAAAAAAGAGCTTGGTCTCAGATGGGCTTGTGCTGCTTCCAGAGGTTAAAATTCCTGTGGAGATAAAGGTTTGGGAGAGAGTGTTGGTAGAATGGGCCAACATGAAGAATACTAAGAGGCATAAAAAGAAAGATTGTTAATATAAGTGAACTTGGAAAATTGATTGTCCAGTAAAATCATAACTGCCACTGGTTGACAATGTAAAGAAAAAAAATAAAATGAGAGACAAGACTTACTTTGGAGCCAGGGAAGCCAGGGTTAAGGAAAGATGTTTGGAGTGACTTCATCAGAAGAAGGTTGGATTTTGAAACATGAGATGAATCACAAATGAAGAGAAAGAGGAGGGAAAGCACATTGGCCAGATTTGCAAGAGCAGGTAGGAGGATTTGAAGTGTTCCAAAGGACAGTGTGGTAGGATGTGTCAAATCAGTACAAAGGGAGAAAGCATCAGCTGGGACTGAATAGAAACAAGCTGTTTACTTAGTAATTTTATTTTGATGTTCAGTACTAATATAATAATTTTGTTATCCGGAGATAAAGCAACAGAGTCAGAATGTTTACTGATGGGTCATGCTAGCAAATTCTTGCTGTAACAGTTACTCTTATACCCTATCTCTACAGGATATTTCAGACATGGTTGCATCTTGTAGCTTTATTTTTATTTTGTAACTGGCCATCTTTATGTATGGAAAAGTCATTTCCAGAGATTCGTTTTCTTTGCAAAAAACGTCTAAAGGTGTTAATTGCATTTTTAAAAAACTGTTATGTAATTATTTAAAATTATTCTACAGATACCATAAATCAGAACTTTTCTTATTATATTGCTGAGAAACATTTATGACCTGTTTACACAGTTTTGATTTATAGATTTAGGAAACAAGAATATAGAAACAAGAATATAGGTTTTAATTTGGAAATGTCTTTAGCTACGTCTGTTTCTGCAGAAAGGGGAAAAAGAAAGCCAGTAGAAGAGGTGGCAGGGGAGGTGTGGCTGACAGTAGTGAGATGCAAGAAAAAGAGGCACAAGACCTGGGTTAGGAGTCTTTCTCTGAAATCACCAATAAGTATGTCTCTCACATTTTAAAAACATTCTCCTGGACATTGTTTTCTTTTTTTAATGTGTAAGTATATACATAGGAGCTCTAGTGATGCAGTGATTAAGCAGGTAGCCACTCCCCAGAAGACCGGAATTTTGAACCCATCAGTTGCTACATAGGGGAGACACCTGGCATTCTGTTCCCATGATGATTACAGCCCAGGAAACCATGTGAAGCCGTTCTGCTCGGCCACATGGGGTCACTGTGAGTCAGAATTGAGTTGATGGCACCTGGCAACAGCCAGCTTGTTGGTGTGGAATTGCTTGTGACTTGTAGTGACCTTATAGGACTGACTTACAGAATTTCCAAGGCATGGCTGGAGGATATGAACTGCAAATCTCTTGGTTAGTAGCTGAGTGTTTAATCATTGTGCCATCAGGATTCCAATAATAAAAGGTACATGCACAACAGAACATTTGCCATTTTGACCTCTTGTACAAGTGTAAGCCAGTGACATTATGTTCATTATTTTGTGTACCTATCACCACTACCTGCTTCCAGAACTTTCCATTACCCTCAACAGAAGCTCAGTTTCCCCTCCTGGGGAAATGGTTCTTTCTCACTTGGCTTTGGCTTATTTAGATGAAGGTTTACAGATCAAAGTAGCTTCTGATTAAACAGTACACATATTGTTTTATGATATGGTTAACAGCCCCACTACCAGCTAACACTCTCCCATCTCAACCTTGGCTATCTTACCAACTCTCGTGTTCCCTTTGGCTTTCTGGTCCTTGCCCTTGGGCTGGTGTGCCCCTTAAGTCTTGTTTTGTTTAAATGGGCCTGTCCAGTCTTTGGCTGAAGGGTGAATCTCAGCAGTGACTTTATTACTGAACTGAAAGAGTGTGCGAGGGCCACACTCTGAGCATTTCTGTAGTCTCTATCAGGCCAGCGATCCTGGTTTTTCCTTTTTGAGTTAGAGTTTTGTTGTACGTTTTTCTCTAGCTTTGTCTAGGATCCTCTATGGTAACCCTGCCAGAGCGGTCATTGGTGGTAGCTGGACATCTGCTGAAGGATGTTGTAGATGGGGTCCATTAGTTCTTTGGACTAATCCTTCCTTGGTTTCTTAAGTTTGCTGCACTCTTCCGTACTACAAAGGGCTGAGAGCCGTGGCATATTCTAGATGGCCATTCACAGGCTTTTAAGACCTCAGCCAGTACTCACCAAAGTAGAATGTAGAGCTTTTTATTTCTGTACACCAAGTTATGCCAATTGAGCTAGATGTTCCCAGAAAGCATGGTCCCTCACAGCCCTCGGCCCTGCATTTCAGTCCCTCAGAGAGTTTGGATATGTCTATGGAGCTTCAGTAGCCTTGCCTTGGACAAGCTGTGCTGGCTTCCCTAGTATTGTGTGCTATCTTACCCTTCGCCCAAGTTGTCGCTCTCCTATTTAGTATGTTTCCATCCCCAACCCTCCCCTTCCTAGTAGCCATCAAAGATTGTTTTTTATGTGTGTGTAGGTAAACCTTTTCATGAATTTTTATGGTAGTAACCTCATACTTGGTCTTTTGTGATTGACTTACTGCACTCACATAATCCCTCCAGTTTCCTCTATGTTATGAGATGCTGCACAGATTCATCCTTGTTCTTTATTGTTACGTATAGACACCCCGTTGTGTCTATACGACAGTCTGTTTATCCATTCTTCTTTTGATGGGTATCGAGGTTATTTCCAGTTTTTTTGCTATTGTGAACAATGCTGCAACGAACATGGATGCGTCTACATCCATTTGTGCAATGTGGGTGTGTATATATCTATTCATGCAACAGCTCTTATTTCTTTAGTATGTGTTCCTAGTAGTAGGATTGCTGGATCATGTGATATTTTTATTTCTGGCTTTCTAAGAATACACCATTTCTTCCTAAATGGCTGTATCATTTTGTATTCTTACCAGCAGTGCGTTAAGAGTTCTGATCTCTGCGTAGCCTCTCCAGCTTTTGTTGTCGTTTTGGTGGTTTGTGCTGGCGACGCCCTGGTAAAATGACATCTCATTGTGGTTTTGCTTTGCGCTTCTCTAATGGCTATTGCTCTTAAGCATTTCCTCATGTCTTGGCCTCTCAAATGTAGCTGTAGTGGATGTTCTGAGGTCAGACAGTGTGAGTCCTGCTGCTTTTTTCTTCTTCATCAATACTGTTTTATTTATCCAGGACTTCTACCCTTTCTATATAAAGTTAGTGATTAGTTTATCCTTTTTTTTTCTAAAGAAGGTTATTGATATTTAGATCAGAATTGCATTGTATTGGAAATGCTTGTTGCGTAGTAGTTAATAGCTATGTCTGTTCACCCAAAGGTTGGAAGTTCAGATCTGCTAGGCACTCCCTGGAAACTCTATGGAGCATTTCTGTACTGCCCCATAGGGTCCCTGTGAGTTTGAATCGACTCACAGACAGTAGGTTTGATTTGGTTTGGATTTGCAGTGTCTTCATAAATTGCCTTGCATAAAATTGTCATTTTCACAGTGTTGAGTCTACCTATCCATGATCATGGATGTATTTTTCCATTTATGAAGATCTCTTACAGTTACTTGAAGTAGTGTTTTGTAGTTTTCTTTGTATAGGTTGGAAACCCTAGTGGCATAGTGGGTTAAGTGCTATCTCTGCTAACCTAAAGGTTGGCAGTTCAAATCCACCAGACACTCCTTGGAAACTCTATGAGACAGTTCTGCTTGCCATCTAGGGCCATTATGAGTTGGACACGACTCAATGGCAGTGAGTTTGTTTTTTTGTTTTTTTTTGTATAGGTCTTTTACATCCCTTGTTAGATCTATTCCTAAGGATTTTATTTTTTAAGGGCTATTATAAATGAAATTGTTTTTCCAATTTCCTTTTCATCATTCTGTTTTTTAGTTCATAGGAAGCCAACTGATTTTTGTATGTTTATCTTGTCTCTGGTTACTCTGCTCAATCTGTCTTATTAGTTTCACTAGTTTTCTCATGGAGTCTTTTAGGTTTTTTATGTATAGCATGTCATCTACAAATAGAGACAGTATATCATCTCCATTACCAATTTAGAAGCTCTTCATTTCCTTTTCTTGTCTTATTACTCTAGCTAAGACTTCCAGCACAATGTTAAATAGAAGTGGTGGTAAAGGGCATCCTTGTTTTGTTCCTGCTCTCAAAGGGAGTGTTTTCAGTCTCTCTCTATTAAGAATGATGTTGGCCATTGGTTTTGTGTAGATGGGCTTTGTTATGTTGGTACGTTTTCTTTCTATACCTATTTTATGGAGAGTTTTTATTAGGAATGGATGTGCTTTGGAAAAGAATGTGTACTTTTCTCCTCTTGGGTGGAGTGTTCTATATATACCTATGAGGTCACGTAGGCTGATTGTGCCTGTTAACTCTTTTGTATCTTTATTACATTTCTTTCTAGATGTTCTAGCTTTTACCAAGAGTGATGTGTTGAAGTCTCATGCTATTATTGTGGAATTGTCCATTTCTCTTTTCAGTGTTGTTAGTGTTTGTTTTACATATTTTGGAGCCCTGTCATTGGCTGCGTACATGTTTATTATGCTTACATCTTCATGATGGATTGTACCTTTAGTCATTATGTAGTGCCCTTCTTTGTCTTTTGTAGTGGATTTTGCTTTAAGCCTATTTTATCTGAAATTAGTATTACTATTCCTACTCTGTCAGCCCTTCTTCACTGATCCTCTCTGTGTTTTCTGTTTTGTCCTCTCCCTGTTTTGGAACTCTAATCACTCACAAATTTTTTATTTTGATCGTATCTCACATAATTCCCAGTGTTTCTTCACTTTTCTTCCTCCCTTTTTCTGATTTTTTTTAATCCTTTTTCTGATTTTTCCTCAGACTTGTGTCCAAGTGTTTGTCTTCAATTTCACTGATCCTGTCTTCTGTCATTTCACATGTGTTCCTCAGTACTTCTGTGACAGTGTCCATTTCTGAAACCTTGTTAATCTTTTGGATTCCTAATTACTGTTTTTATATGATTTCTACTTTTGAATTTATTTTGGCATTGTGTTCCTGTACTATTTTACTGAATCGTTCATACTTTCTATTGTTTTTCTGTTTGCTATTACTTCTCTTAACTATTATTACTATCTTAACTATTATTACTTAACTATTATTACTATCTTAACTATTTCCTTTCTTCTGGTAGCTGTGAGCTGCTTTTGCTATTCTCTATTTGTTTGTGTAGCTAGTGTTTTAATTTTGTACCTTCTTTTTTGATGCCTGCAATTGCTATAAATTGACCCATAAATATTGATATAAACTGACCTCTGAGGACTGCCTTCGCTGCCTCCGAAGGTTTTGGTATGATGTGCTTTCATTCTCATTTGATGCTAGGAATTTGTGATTCTATCTTGATTTCATCTGTTACTGAGTGGTTTTTAAGCAGCATGTTATTGAATTTGAATGTGATTGCTTTGGTGTTTTGTTTTGTCCTTGTTCTTCATGTCCTTGTTCTTTCTGTCAGTTTGTTTGCCTCTTTATTTGTCTATTTATTCCTTATTTTTGTATACTGTTTGCTTCAACTCTTGAACAGCTCTGCATAATTAGGGATTTGAATTACCTGTCAGGTAAGTCTAATGCCTTCTGCTGGAAAGTAATCTGGTGTTTTATTTTGGACTTCTGCTAGAGCCATCCTGTCCTGTTTTTCTGTAAGTTTTGCTATTGTTGTCTTCGGGCATTCAGTAGTTATTTTCTTCATTTATTGATTGTAGCTCTGTTTTTTTGTTTTCTGTTTGTTTGTTTTCGTCCTTCAATTTAGTTATGTTAGAGCAGACTGGCTGGTTGTTCTTTATCAATTGCTTGTCTGTGGATACAGTAGTTTCACTTCCTTTCCACTGGGTATGGCCAGCTGCCCAGCTGTGGTGCAGTAGTGCAGGTCCAGCTGAAGGGAAGGGGATGGCTTGTTTATGGCTCCTACTAGGGCTAGTGATTTGTGTACTGCTGGAGACTCCTGAAGGTGCTTTCCTGTACTCCCCATCTGCCAGTTTCCTTTTTGGGTGGGTCAAATCCAAGCAGCAGAGATTCTGCACTTCCTGGCCAGCTGAGTCACTGCCACTAGCTAGAAGGTGTCAGAGATACAGTAGCAGGGAAAAGATGGGGATGGAAAGTCACGTATTCCTGGTTACAAGTTACTTTGTCTCCTTTCAGGATTTCCATGAAGCTACTTTTCTGTGCTCTCTGTCTGCTGACCCTCAAGAGGAGTCCCAGGTGGTGAATCTTGGCTGGGTTTGCTAGGGGGCTTCCTCTTTTCTCTTCTAACTCTCTGTTGCCTGTCCATCACCTATTCCATTCTGTGTTTGGCTGAGATCTTTATCTCTTCATTTGACACTTTGGGTTCCAAGACTGAGGCTTGTCTCTGTTTTACTTCATTTTTCAGGTGTGTGATATGGAGCGATGGTGTGGTCCTTCTGTCTGTGGCACTAGATTGACTAGAAGTCATGGCATTATCTTTAAACACTGATGCCGTGTAACTGGCTGCCTGACTTTGAGCGAGTTACTCAGCTTTTCTAGACCTCACTCTCCTCATCTGTAAAATGTGTAATAATAATAGAATCACTGCTAAACAAAAGGCTGGCTGTTTAAGTCTAGCAGCTGATCCTTAAAAACTATGAGGCAGTTCTGTTCTGTCCTATAGAATTCTTATGCGTAGAAATCAGTTCCACGGCAATGGGTTGTACTTGTAGGTGTAACAAAATTTTTTGTTACATTAATGAGGCTATCAACCTCAGAAGTATCTTAAGCCAGTCATGTCTGAGAGATGTTGAAGGAGCAGATTAGACACAGAAAAGCAAACAAAGGTGGCAGAAGAAGCTAGATGCCACATGAAGATCAGCAAGAAACCAAGGAACAGAAGCTGGAAAGAGACAAGGACCTTTCCTAAGAGCTGACAGAAAACCTTCTAGAGCCAGTGCCCTAAATTTAGACTTCTGGACTCCTAAACTATGAGTAAATAAATGTCTGGTCTTTGAAGCCATCTACTTGTGGTGTTTGTTATAGCAGCATGAAGCAAATAAGACAGAGCCCAAACTGGCTAGGTGATTGTCCGCTCGGTGCTTTTATTCTGGAGCTTATAATAAGTATGAGGGAGCCCTGCTGTGAAACAGGGTTTGTTTATTGCTAGATGATAGCCAGTAGTACTCCAGTTTAGTTCTAAAACATTGACACGTGCACATTTTAAAAACTCATCACAAAATATTTCATACCATGTGATTTAATGAATGTTTTAGATGATAAAGATTGTGTTTGTTGAGGGAGGATAGGGAAGAGTTAGTAGTCTGGGCCAAAGAATGAGAATGCAAAGAAGGTATCAGCAGGCAGAAATTTTGAATCAAAATGACAAGGAAAACTTTAATGGGAAGGAAAGTGAAATCCATACGGTTGCACCAGTGCAGAGTGAAGGGCTCCTCCTGATGGTAGTTCATGTGGAAATAACTTAGGGGGTGATTGTAAATCAATAGGAGCCCAAGGTGACTTGAGTGGGGCTGGAGGCAAGAAGACCAGACTGCATTATGAGAATAACACAGGTGGAGCCTCTGCCCTCCTGGAATACTCAGGCGACCACTGTTGGCCCCTGCTCATTTCTCAGCACAGTGTTTGCAGACGGTTAGTGGTACACCAGAGTAGAAGACCTGGGATATCATGTATCAAATACTGACTTAAGCATTCTAAATCAAACCAGGACCTATGTATAATTTTAGGTTAAAAAGAGAAAAAAAAAAGCCACTGTCATCCAGTTATTTCCAACCCATAATGACCCTATAGGTCAGACTAGAACTACCCTATAGAGTTTCCAAGGCATGTCTGATGGATTTGAACTACCTGCTTTTTTTTTTAGCAGACACAGCACTAAACCACTGCACCACCGGGTTTCTAGAGCTTGGTGGGAGGGGCAAAATGAAGACTATTTTTATTGGATTGTGCTGTCTGAAGAGTTGTTCGGTGTTTCAAGTGGAGAAGCGAAACCAAGAGCAATGTGCGGATGTGGTAGGAAGGATTAAGTAGCTCATGTTATTGGATTTCACGTGGTCCCAGAGTCTACAGTTCCAGTGTCCGGGGAACTAAAGGGAAGCAGAAGTCCTGCCAGCTCTAGGTCTTTAGCTTTTGAGGAGAAGGGTTGAAGTTGTCATTATCAGGGACTGTTTAGTGGCACCTGTAAAGTGTTATCTGTGGCCTTCTTCTGAGATGATCATGGCTATCTTCTTTCTTAAGGAGCCCTGGTGGTACAAGGGTGAAGTGCTTAGCTGCTAACTGCTCCAGTCTACCCAGCACCTCTGCCAGAGAAGGACCTCATGATGTCCTGTAAAGATTGCAGCCTAGAGAACTGTATAGGGCAGCCGTACTCTGTCTCATTGGGTTGCTATGAGTCAGAATTGCCCAATTGGCACCTTCTCTCTCTATCTCTCTCTCTGTTACATCAGTCAGGAAGCTCTGGGGGAAGAGCCAAATGGAGAGGAGACTCCTTGGGCAGTGAAAGCTAGCTTCAGAGTGTTCTGGTATTGACAGCTGCTCAGAAAACTGCTTTTCCTGCCCTTCCAGTCTTACCCCCTTTAAAAAGGATTCTTCTCATTAGGCAAAACTAGCAACACAGATGGAGAAAGTTTGGTTTTTAAGTTCCCAATAGTATCTACTTTAGTAGTTACAGTTGTATTGGACTAAGTAACTTAAGTTTACTCACAGCTATAAAATCTAAATTTTTTTGTATAGCCTCTGAATAATAGTTTGTATTCAATTTGTGTTTTAAAGACTCTGTTTCAAAGACTCTGATCATGGATCACTATATATGAAGATATTTTTGCATGTGAGGTCACTCAGTCATAAAATCATTAAGATTTTTTGCTGCTGACTTGGTAATACAGAGGTGATTCTCCTGTCATTGGTCCCTGAGTGTTCATCTTATATGCAGAGATGCTCTTACTTGATGGGTACTTAGGTAACCTTTTCCCTAACACTCTGCTGTGGACCGAAGGAGAAAAAGTGCATGATAGTTTAGTTACTACGTATACACAAAACATGAAAAGAAATGCACACAGAAAGAAGGGACAAAAGGAGGAAGAGAGGAAAGATAAGAAGGAAGAAAAACATTGGTTCATTTGTTATTTCATCAAATATTTGTTGGGCTGCTGCTATGTACTAGGCATTGTTTTAGCATCCAGTAAGTTAACTCCTATTTGATTGAAAGCTGAAATGATTGACACAGGCAATAAATGTGTAGGAAATCAGGGAAATGGCACTTTTCCAAAGTTCCAGGTTGATACTGTGATAGAAAGATGGCTAGCTTAACAGCCTCCCCCCTCTCTGACACACTGCATGCATGTCTGTATTTCTTACTGTGGAAAATAGTCTTGCCCAGCAGGGGAAAATTTTTTGTTTAAACTTATCTCCCTTCTCTCTTTCTAAAACATGCAGCTTTGGATACCTAAGTAGGCCTTATCTTTTCTCCCCTCTACTTCTACTTAATTCATAATTAAAAAGTGAGTAAAAATTAACACGAGCTGCTTTCTCTCAAGAGCAGCTGGATTGTCTTAGGTAGATGCCCCCAAGGATCACCAGTTACCAGGGAATTGATGTGTGTCAGAGTAAAATGGTGTTCCATAGAGTTTTCAGTGTTTGAGTTTTAGGAAAGAGTTTACCAAGACTTTCCTCCGAGGTGCCTTGGATGGGTGTAAACCTCCAACCTTTCAGTTAACAGCCAAGTGTGTTAGCCATTTCACCACCCAAAAGCTCCACACTAAGACTAGTCTCATAGTTTGGTAAGGGGAGCCTTTCTGAGGAGAGGGCGTGAGGTATGAAAGGTGAACCGTAGTCTTAACTCCTGGTTTTGTTAGACTTTTGTTTACTCTCCTAGAAATCTAAAAAGAATTAGCAGACAGCTCTTAATGCCTTGAAAGTTGGCCCCTATGTGGATAAGCATTGTCCTCATGCTTCTACTGAAATATCCATGTCTGATATTTGAAACTCTTTGGTAACCAAAATATCTAATCCTTGAGTCCATGCATGTTAGTGCCGTGCCAGTGGTTCCTAACTAGCATGTCAGATTCAGCTCCCCAAATTCCCAGAGCCTCATTCCAAACTCTCTCTGGGTAAGGAAGGTTGGGAACCACAGATTACAGGAATAAAGAAAATCACATTGCAAACTTAGGGGATGGGTGTGTGTGTGTGTATATGTGTGTTTGACCTTGCTGAGGTCAAAGCTAGGAGAGAGTCATGTTAATACCGGACAGGAAAATGGGTGAAGAAGAAGAGCAACATTACTCAAATTAGGGAGGATAAGGAAACTAAGAGACGGGTAAATTTTTGAGATAATGTAATGCAGATGAATGTGAAGTAAAGAAGAACAGTTCTTTGGTCTGAAACGAAGGGAGATACGACATAAATTAAAATATTCTAACCGCAAACCCAAACTCACTGCCATCGAGTTCCCTCCAATTCACAGCGACCCTATAGGACAGAGTAGAGCTACCCAATAGAGTTTCCAAGGAATGCGTGGTACACTTGAACTGCCAGCCTTTTGGCTAGCAGATGTAGCATTTAACCATTACACCACCAGGCTTTCCAAAATTACTCTAGCCGTGTTAATTCTCACAGTTCCCCACGTTCTGGGTTGTATTACCTCCCATGTGAGCATTCACACGTGTTCTCCGCAGTGGCTAAAATGCCCTTTCGCACTTAGCCTCTCCAACTACCTGAAGCAAGGCCTTATCCTTTAAATATTCTGTATAATCTGTTTTATCTTAGAATAAGATAAAACCCATTAGATGTGGTAAGAGCCCCTCATCTCTGCTGCCAGCATGCCTCTCTTTCAGCAGGAAAGGGTGACTGATGACAGTGTGCTCTGTACTGTGCTAGGTGCTGGGAATCCCAGCAACAGGAGGGATATACTGTCCACTCTCTATAGCGTATGCAAGTCTTCTGCAGAATGCAGTTATGATATGGGGTCATATCATGAGAGATGTATGGGTGCTTTGGGAACATATTGAATGAGGACTTAACCAAGACCTGAGGGCTCAAAGACAGCCTCTCTAGGGGCTGATGGTAGGGGATAAGGCTGGAGAGGCAAGTGAGAGGGAAGTAAGATAGTAAGCAATGAGGCTACTTTTTTAGGGTCTTCTTGCCGTGCAAACAAAGATCAGGACCCAAGTAACATGATCAGATTTACATTTTGTAAACACTGTGGACTACAGTGCAGAGAATGGATTGAAGAGGCCAAAGGTTGGAAGGAGAGGTGACTTAGTATTTAAATATTTCAAGCAAGAGGTACAGATAGATGGTGTAGACTAGGTTAATGCCAGAGGGATGCAGAGAATCAAACCAGTTTTTCTGAGATGCTTTGCAGATAAAATCTGTGGGACTTTGTCATTATTAGAGATGGAGGAGGAATCAGCTACAACCCAGATTCCTGCTTAGACAGCCGATGGCGCCATTCACTGATGGACGGAGTTTGCTATCAGAGGGGAGAGAGTGATGAGCTCAGTTTGGGAAATGTAATGACTGCAGTGAGAGGTGGTATGGGTCAGTGAGGATATGGTGAGAATTATAATAGCTGTGGAGTTAAAAAGAGACTGAGACCTTTTTCTCACGCTGTAGAAAATTCTTTAACACTGGAGAGGGCTCAGACATGGGGTCCACCTGGAGCCATGTCACATACAGACCCAGCTTCATTTAGGAGAAGATGAGCTATGAGGGTAGAGACGGCAGTTCAGAGTGAATAGAACTGCAGTCTATCTCATCCCAAAGCCCTGCACAAAGGCTGGCCATGCGCAAGGCCAGAAGTCTCACTTGGTTTCACCACGGTTGAACAGGCAGTGGCCAAGACTTTCCAAAAACAACAAGCCTAAAGAACTGGCACACCCTCTGGCTTGGGGAGAGGTGGCCTGTTCTTTCTCCATGTTGTTGACTTTTGGGGGGTGAGGAGGTATAGACTAATATAGACGAATAGTTGAGTTTTCAGATATCCCGAAGGCTTTCTTCTGACTATTCATCTGCAAAGCGGAAACAGCAACAACACATCCTTTGACATTGCCCCATTAGCTATTTTGAGATGACAGAATATGGAAGATTGTTTCTCTGGAATTAACTTAGAAATAACTGGAATCATTCTGAGAGAAACATACTCAAAGGCAAAGAATTGCAAAAACCAATTGGCCAGCAAATCCCTGTCTGTTTCTAACCTGAATTTCTTTAACAGGCCACCATCCCCAAAGCACTTCCCTATGTATTGTTAGCATTTACTTTTCACCATAATTAAGTGAGATAGCCAATACGGACAAAGCTGTTCCAGTTTGCTGCTGCAGCAAACTGAGATCTGTAAAGTCCTGACAGTTGGGGTGGTCTTTTGAGACCGCAGCCCTCAGGGAAACTGGACCACCCTCTTTGCCCTCCCAAGTTCATTTCTAGCTAACCCCAGTCTCCAAATTGCATTTGAGATTAAAAAAACCTCATTTGAAGTCGTTCAAATGCCGACTTCCTTACCTGTGAGCAGTGAGCTAGTAATTATGTCATCTCTTAAAGCCCTCAGTTTCCTCGTCTGTTAAATGGGCATTAATACTTTCTTCATGGAGTTACTTTGAAGATTAAGAGGCTTTCTGGGAAGCTCCAAACCCGTCATGCACTCACAGTAAATACTTACTATGTTTCTCAGCCATTTTGTTACCAGTCATTAGCCCTGCCTTCATTTCCCCTTTCTTGGTCAAACCCTGTGCTGAAATCACAGTACCTACATCCCATATCATGACAGGCAAACTTTTTACAATATTTCTAGCATCTCCACGACCATGACTGGCTCAGATGTTTGTTTTCCCAAAGATGTCTGAGCTCCGTAACCAGTACGTGAAGAGGCCTCATAAAGTAGGAGACCATTCCTTGGACGATAGATGCACATCCCAGCCTTGCTGTTCACTAGCCACGTGACCTAAGCTGCTAACATCTGAGGATTTCCTGGGTCAGGCCCTTAGGGACCGAATGGCTTGCCATACGTTAGACCACAAACTCACGTCACTGCAGTGAAATCAGGAAGAAATGATTTTTCAAACCGCTCAAAATGTAATAAAAGAAAAATCTTTTATTATTCCAGAAGTAATAAGAGAAGATTTTCTACTCCAAGGTAGAAATTTGCTCCACCTTGACAGTTGAGGAAATACTGACCAACTAAATTCTTGTGACTCATCTGTTTCACTGTTGAGTAGTAAAGATTGTATTCACATCCACGTCCTTGCAGTTCCAAAGTCCAGTTAAGCATCTGTGTGACATGGAAGCACGAGGCTCCCTGTCCTGTAGATGCTCCTGAGGAGGATGAGGCAGCACATGGCAGGCCTCGGTGACTTCAGAAGGTTGCCCTCAGGTAAGGGATATTGTTGGTTCCTCCTGTTCTGCTGTCTGCACTGAGCCAGGAAAGGGCGAGGGTTTGCGTGAAGGTGCGAGAGGGGTGTAAGAAAGAGAAGAGAATTGACAGGCATGACGATTTAGTAGTACAGTAATTAATGGTTGAGAAAGGGTGTCTGAGAGTTAACCACAGAGCTCCCTGATTCCAAAGTTGTGGCCTTTATGGGGGTAACATTATATAGATATGCCCTGACCCATCTCAGAAACTGGACGTCACTGAGTGTAATTCAGATCAATTAGACATCCCCCCTTTTGTTCAAACACAATGCCTTATTTGTTTGAAAACAGGGAAGTTTTCTATATGACCTAAATGCTTCCTCCTGTGTATATGGCTTTTCCTCATGAGGGATGAAATGCCATTTAAAATAGTAAATAAATAAAGCATTGGCCTGCAGGCTAAACTGCGTACTTTTCTGAATGCATTTTCTCAAGCTAAGAGTTATTAGACCCCAAAAGGGGTCTTCTGTCTTTGAGATATTATGCTTTCTTCCAAATGGCCCTTGTATCCAACATCAATCTTCCCTTGTGGTTTCTACCAGAGATGGAAAAGCCACCCCCTAGCAGTCTCCATTCCAGGCATCCAACTGTCTACCTTGACTCCTCATGTCCAGGAGGACAGAGAAAGAAGCAGGTGGATGGTATGGGAAATTGGACTAGAAGTTTTTTTTAAAAAAGTCTTTTTGGTGGGAACAAGCATGATTGAAGCAGAGACAAGCATTAGATGGTTACAGAAGAGGGAAGAAAACACAGCAAACACAAAGAGCATAAATGTGTTTGGGAATCAGGTAATTTTAGAGTCCTCGCCTACAGCCCCCTACCTGAATCCACAAAGCTTAAAGCATGCCTGTAACTTATACTATGGACCACAAATTGGTGATGTTTATAGGGCTTATGGCTTAGAGAGAATCAAAATAAAAGCTTTGGGTAGTTGACATGTGTTTTCCAAAAAAGCTTTTTTGTTGTTGTTGTTCCCTGATTTTCTGTTGATAGGATGGTATCCAAGATTCCTGACCTCCAAAATACTAATGATACCTTGTACCATATGCCTGCTAATATTATATAAGACCTTAACTGTAAGTAAGAAAATAGCTAGAGTTTAACACTGTGCTACTGGAATGTATATACCTGATAAGCTCTAAATATTGATTTCAGCTTCTCCTCTTCCTCTTCATTATTACTATTAAATAAACAATATATTGTCTGACTCGATGGCACTTGGCTGGTTGGCATTGTCCATCTTTCTCTTTGTTTAGATGAATGTGTAGGGTAAAAGAGGTTAAGAGGAATGCCCACAATCACTATTAATTTGTGGCAAAGTCATTAATAGAACTCTGTGTCATGTCTAGGTTCCTATGTGGCATAAATCCTTTGTGCTTGACTACTAACCTAAAGGTCGGTGGTTCAAGCCCACTCATCAGTGTACGGGAGAAATTCCTGGTGATCTGCCTCTGTAAATATTGCAGCCAAGAAAACCTTGCAGAGGGATCTTATTCTGTAACACATGCTTTGGAATTAACTAGACAGCAACAAGTTGCTTTTAGTTCATGTCCTGTCTAGTACTTCTGTATCATTCTAGAATCACATGAACTGCTTGAGGCTATTTTGGATTCAAAAAGATCTGCCTACTTCTTTATTGGACTGTTGGGTAAGTCCCAGCATTGGAATGGTTTGGAAACTCCATGAACCTTGAAATAGTAGGACGTAGACACCATGATGCCTACTTCAAATTCTAGCTCTAACCTCTACCATTATGTCTTGTCTTCCCAGCCTTAATTTTCTAAGTTCCCCCCTTCCCTGGCCTAAGAACTGGCCTCATAACTTTTTATAGAAAAAAAGACAAGTCTTTGGACTTTTATGGCCACTCTTACAGGTGGGTTACGTGTATGGTTGATGTGATTAAGGAAAGAAAAACTGTACACAGCTATGTTGATGTTGTTAGGTGCTGTCAAGTAGGTTTCAACTGAAGTTGACTCTGCGTATGATAGAACAAAACACTGCCCAGTCCTGTGACATCCTTGTAATTGTTGCTGTGTCTGAGCCCTTTGTTGCAGCCACTGTGTCAGTCCATCTCTTTAAAGGTCTTCCTCTATTTTGTTGACCTTCTACCAAGCATTGGAAACCCTGGTTGTGCAGTGGTTAAGTACTACAGCTGCTTAACCAGAAGGTCAACCGTTCAAATCCACCAGATGCTCCTTGGAAACTCTGTGGGTCAGTTCTGTTCTGTCTATGGTGTCACTATGAGTTGGAATTGACTCAGAGGCAGTGGGTTTGGGCTACCAAGCATAATACCCTTCTCCAGAGACTGGTCCCTCCTAACAATGTGTCTAAAGCACAAAACATGAAGTCTTGCCATCCTCCCCTCTAAGGAGCATCCTGGATGTACTTCTTCCAGGACAGATGTGTTCATTCTCTGGAAGTCCATGGTATATTTAATATTCTTCACTAACACCATCATTCAAAGGCATCAGTTCTTCTGTCTTCCTTATTCATTGTCTGGCTTTGTCTTGTGTATGAGGCAATTGAAAATACCATGGCTTGGGTCAGGTACACATTAGTCATCAAAGTGGCATCTTTCCTTTTTAAGACTCCAAAGAGATCTTTCGCAGCATATTTGTCCATTGCATTGCATCATTTGATTTCTTAACTGCTGCTTCTGTGGGCATTGATTTTGTATCCAAGTTAAAAGAAATCTTTGGCAACTTCCAGTCTTCTCTGTTTATGGTTGTTTTAGTCAGCTAGTGCTCGTCTAACAGAAATACCAGAGTGGATGGCTTTAACAAAGGCAAGTTTATTCTTACACAAGCCAGTAAGCTGCAAGTCCCAATTCAGGATGTCAGCTCCCTGGGAAGGCTTTCGGCTCTGGAGGAAATTCCTTGTATTGCATCAGTCTTTGCCCAGGGAGCATCTTGGCAGAGGAACCTCAGGTCTGAAGGGCACACTCTTCTCCCAGTGCTGCTTTCTTGATGGTGTGAGGTTCCCAACTCTCTGCCTGCTTCCCTTTCCTTTTATCTCTTGTAGGATGAAAGGATTAAGGGAGGTGCAAGACATACTCCAGGGAAACTCGCTTTACAGTGGAGCACAGAGGGGATCCTATGAAGGGATTTACAGTCCCACCCTAATCCTTTAACATACAGCGTGGGAAAATCACAAAATGGAGGACAGTCAGATACTTTTGGGAACCATGGCCCAGGCACACAGCTACACATCTTTTGTGGGGGACACAATTCGATCCAGGACAATCATTATGTTGCTTATTGGTCCAGCTGTACAGATTTTTTTTTTCTGTAGGTTGAGCTGCAATCTGTCCTGCAGACTGTGGTCCTTGACTTTCATAAGTGCTTCAAGTCCTCTTCCCTTTCAGAACTAAGGTAGTGTCATCTGCATATGGTAGCTTGCTAACAAGTCTTCCTCCAATCCTGATGCCACAGTCTTCTTCATATATATAATTCAGCTTCTCAGGTTTTTTGCTCTGCATACAGATTAAATAAGTATGGTGAAAGCATGCAACTCTGACACACACCTTTCCTGACAGAGCCTCAGAAAATACTTTCCGTGCAGTAGTTTCTATGCCACACAGAGTGTAGAAGGCAATTATCTTTGGAGGGGATTCCACAGCCCTGTGCAGGCTTCCCCAGTGTAAGATTTATTGTCAGCTGGATTGGGTGTTCTTTATAAGAGCATTTACTCGGCATCTAAAGCGCTGTCAAGAGTGCTACTTCCTGAATGCTTTTGAGGTTGCAACTGCTAAACTTCATTTTCCCGTCTCGGAGATATATTTCTGAAATGGTATGCGGGGATTTGTACAGGCCCCATGCTTCCTGTTGACACTGACAGGAGTTGCATGGTTAAACCCCAGCCCGCTGCTGCAGAAGTTTACCCCCTGATGCCCGGAGCCTCAGACTGGCCTCAAGTCCACACATTCAGAGGGTCCTGTCGCAGGGACAGGGCTTAGGAGCACATCCTGAGATTTGGGAAAAGTTGCTGATCACCCTGAGAGTTAACTATTCCCTTACTTAAACAAAGGATAGACGAGACCTCTTCTTTCCTTTTCTATTTTCCCTTCCCCTTTTATGGATCTTATGAATGCCAGAGGAAAGCTTCAACTGCGAGCGAGCTAAATATACTGTATCATGAAACCTTAGGGACCACTGAAATGGGAACAGTGGCCCATTACTGCTAAGAAGGTGTTTTATTGAAAATGCGCCGACACGCATTCCCCAGAGAATGAGCCAAAGAAGGCAAGATGCCCGGTTGTAATATGGGTTGTTCTCCCAGGCAAGCTAAAATACAGAGTTTGGCACTCCTGTGCTGTGAGTGAGCCGGCAATAGAATAGACGAATGTGCGTTTTTACATTACATTAAAAGTACTGTATTTCACCAACGGGTTTCCTCTACACCCTCCCACTCCTGCCGTCAGTTTTGTTGAAGTGTCTCCATTTATACATTCCAGTTAATAGTTCATCACATGTCCCCTGTCTCTCTGGCATCTAAAAGTTGTCTTTTGAATAAGTTGAGGTAGTCAAATTTTCCTAATCCTGGCAGGCTTACCAGCAGAGGGCAGGCGTAAGGAAGGTTTTGACAAGAGGGTGTGTCAACCCAGGGTCAGAGGAGGGTGGGGGTAGGGAGCTGGAGGCCTTGTGCAGAGGGCAAGATGGAACAGGCTCCCTGAGCCTCTCCGCAGGCCCGCTGCACACTGCAGGACCCCGGAAAAGCTGACTGTACGAAATAAAGGTGGTCAGTTGCCTCTATCTGATAATTCAGCAATTTCTACATAATTAAATGGTAAAAAAAAAATTAAAATATAATTTCCTGCCTCAAGCATCTTTTCTTTCCTCTTCAGTGCTCCAGTTATCATCGTTTAAAAATCCAGGGTTTGCATGTGTGTGTAGGGGTGTGTGTCACTAATGCGTCACTGATCGGAGGTGAAATAATAAATTGGGTTGGGTGCTGATTTCCATCACAACCTCCACTCCCCCCACGCCCCCACCTGCCCCGTTTTTGAAGGGTAAAGTTCTTTGGGCAGTGCTTTCTTGCACTCCATAATGTAACTTTCTGAGAAATTTGCACACTTTCGTATAATCTGTTCTAATTTCACTAGTAAATTTGTACATTATGTAGGTTAAAACAAGGGATTACAGTTTTATCATAAATGAGAGGTAATTTATTACTTTTAATTAGATACAGAGTTAGGACAGGCTGGTGCCAGTTTTCTTTTCCACAGGTGATATTGTTTATCTGTGATGTTTTATTAATGTCTTTATATCTGGAATGAGAATTTTTGTGTTTTCTGAGTTGTTCTGGGAGGGAAAAAGGGTAAATGTTTTCCATGGCTCATGTACCGCATCAGTTTTGTAAGTCACCTGAATGTTAATATGTCATGCTGTGTACATATAAATTAACCAGGAGCACTGGCATTGTAAAATATTGCATTAAATGATATGTGAATGGCAGTTTGGAGGATGTCACAATGAGAAACTTAAACTTCTGTGGAACGGTGAGAACTCCGTCTTTTCCTTTGGCCAAACTGGCAGGTGCAAAAGAAAAACAATGTCATTAGCTTCACTGTCAACATAGACATAGCTGTGACGTAAACAGTATCAGTATGGAGCTCACCTCTTTATCTCCCTGTAGATGGATGATGTATTAACTTATCGTTTTCAGTAAAATACTACTCAAGTCAAGAGGAAATGTTGGTTCCTCAGAGACAGATGTCCAAATCTCAGGAATTGGGGACTGGTGCCATTTAGTGACTCTAATTGGCTCCCCAGCTCCAGGTGTTAGGAGAGTCAATCCCTCAAGTCGTGTTCCCTCCCTGAGGAGAAGTAAGCCTCCCTGGGTAGACCAGAGGTGGAGTGAGGGGCCTAAGGTTTGCTTTCCTGTTGCTTCAGTTTTTTCTGTCTAGCAACAGTATCATCTGGTTAAATCTCTGTATATTCAGTCATGCCAGAATATGTTCTAGATATGCCACTAAATTAATTGGAAGAAGAAAGGAAATCGGTGTTAATGCAAATGTCGTTTGAAATAAGATCGTTAACTTGATCTAAAGGCTGTGATCGTTTATCATGCCGTTGATTTTTCAGCTCATCAAATATTATTTTACTCACTGCAGCTGGTGAACTTTCTGGCAACAGACATTGAGTTGGTTTCCTATGAGAACATTGTTCCATAGTTGTCTTTTATCTGGGCAGGTGTCCCACTCTCAATATTGCTAGAAATGTGTGGGCCAGTGTCCACTCATGTGTGCTTTCTCTAGCTACTTCCAAGTAGCTTTGGGCAAAGCAGAGCCACTGGGTGTTGCAAAGGGTTAATATACTAAGCCGCCAACCAAAAGATTGGAGGTTCAGATTCACCCAGAAATGCCCCAGAATACAGGCTTCGCAATTTCCAAAAAAATCAGCCATTGAAACCTCAAGGAAGTACAGTTCTACTCTTGAAACACATGGGGTCACAATGAGTCAGAATCGATTCAGTGGCCACGTTTCCCCCTCCCCTCCCCCACCCCACAACAGAGCAGGATCTCAGCAGGATTCGAGGACCAAGTAGGTCAGGGACAATTGCTTGTGTCTTCTTCCCTGCCACCCAGTTCACCAGTGTTATGGCAACTATATCCTCAGGAGATACTTGTTTGACTCTTCCTGGAATACTTCTCACCTCTGTTTTCAGCTTTGAAAGGGCAGTAAAACCTCTCCGCTTCCTTCAGTGTTCAAGGCAAAGGCTCAGCAGAACCAAATATAATACGTGATTTTAGTTCCAAGTGTGTTATTTGGTGGTTAGAGTTTGGTGTGGGATCATAGTAATCTTTTCTTAAGTGCACAGCCAGCCGCACAATGGACTCATTTAGCAACTGACAGGTTTCTTAATATGTGGTGTTTGAACAAGAGCTCTATCTGTTGTGGGTGTTAGGATGTGGGATCAAAAATATTTTTAAGTATAGTATTTAGCATTTCCTTCACTCTTCCCTAAACATTAGCCTTTCTGTTTTTCAGTACTCATTTTATATGATCATGGCCTGTCTCTTTCTTCTAACAGTCAGTTTCTGCTGCCCCGTGTGGCCCATGGTGCATGGTTTATTTGATTCTTTAGGAAAAAAATCACTGCCTGCCTGAATCTCAGTTTCCTCCTCTGTAAAATGGGAATGGCAATTTATATTTCACATAATTGTTTTGACAACAAAGACACTGGGGCTAGGAATCCTTTCTCAAGCTCCCACAGTCCAAAATCTTTTTCTTTTCCCTCCCTCCCTTCTTTATTTATTTATTTTGTTGTTGTTCTTTCTGACCCTGACTTTCCATATCAGTCTGACATTCTCAGTGATGAATAAATGGCACTGAACAAGTCATTTAGTTCACAGCAAGTTTTAACATTCTTTATTGTGCTTCCTGTATGGAAGGTTCCACTTCTCATAGAATCACTACAGGGTGTAGATAGAGCCACATGGAAAAAGACCTTGAGAATCCAGAATTAACCAAAATGGCCTGACATATATGGCTTATCCAAGTTTATCAACTGATCTTAAATTTTCTTGTGTAGAAATAAGCAGTAGTCTGAGTCATCACATCATCTGTCTGAGGAAAGGTCGGGATGGGTTGTTGGTGGCTTCTTGAGTTAGCATGCTAAGCCATTTCTCTCCCAGGTTGTTTCCTCCACCCTTATCCAAACCATCAGTACTTTAAACACCGCTTACCCAAAGGGCCTTCCCAGACCTCTACCACCCAGTGAACTGCCCCTTTCTCCTTGGTCCCATAGCACCTAAAGTCACCACCATACAATTTAGTACTTGTGTAACCACTGCACATTGCATCACTCTGTCATTATTTTGTGTAAGGCTCATCTCCACAGCTGGGTCACTGCATCTGTGATGTTTGTTGTTTCCTTGTTTGTTGTTTGTTTTGATGCTCCTAAAGATTGTTAGCAGATAAACACTGACCTAAAAAGGAGGTAGTCCAGCCTTTAAAAGCTTCGCTGGGTTCCATGGATGTCTCATGAAGAATTTGTCTTCAAAGACAATGAATTACTTAGTTAACATGTACCCCGCTTTTGTTCATGGAAATTGAATCTCACATTATTTAAGACCTTGGTGAAGACAACAAACCCCACTTGTGTATTCTGAAAGGATCATTTCCACTTTCTTGCTTCCCATTGGTTACAGAACTTCCTGTATTTTTGTTTTCTCCTTTGGCCCTTGCCCTTCGCTCCCTAAAGAGCTCCTTGTCTGTTTAAGAGTCAGAACTGAACTGATTGTTGGGACCTCTGACAGATTTAAAGCCCCTTCTTCCCCCCCCCCCACGAAAAACAATGTCTCTTGTCTCCTAAATATTTATGAGAGGGTGGGGTCACTTTTTTGTGTCCTGAAAAAAATCCCATTAATAAATGTGTTGTCTGACACAAAAACACTTCAGGGTGGAGAAAGATCAGTGGTTGCACCCATTTAAAGGTCCTGATCCTAAGCTGACAGTCACCTGGTGCTTTGTCTCTTAGAAACAGGATTGTCTGCTCCCCTGCTGACCCTGTTGAAATTCACGCATTTGCTTAATTGGAAATATTATCAATATGCTTTCTGGTTCCTAGTAATCTCCACTGAATACACGTCAAATCGAAAAACGCTTTCAAGTAAAACTCCTGGAATTACTAGGTTAGGTTTTGTGGCCTCTGTTTTTTGTTGTCGCTGTTCAATGGGAGTAACACCATCTTGAATTATGGAAAAATAGTTAATCATCGTTTATGTTACTACTTTTCCATGAACATTTTAAGAGGGGGAAAAAGTTGGGTATTTGCTTTTGATTTGAAGACTTTTTCGAAAACTACATGTAGGCCTGGAAGTTCTATAAGTTTGAACATAGGAAATAGTGATTTCTGGAACTGCCCAGGCTCACCACATTAATGCGGCGCTTGAATGGTGCCAGCTGAACCAACCCCGTTTAGGATGTGTTGACTTTTTTTTTTTTAAACACTGTACTGAGCCTTAAATAGCATTAAAGAGCAGTGAGCAGTTCTAATAGAGGTCATCTTAAAGTGCTTGTTGAGTGTTGCTTTTGTTGTTGTTGAATAAATAAGAAAGGCATGTAAAGAATTATTTCTTAGCAAACGTGCGGCGGAGGCTTTCGATAGCAGCTGTCGTTCTGCAGCGGAAGTAGCTGGTTCAGCGACGAGGCATGTTTGGTTGTTATTGATTTCAACCCCCGTGTTGGCTTCGTTTCCCTCGGAGCGCTCGGGCACTCTGTGGCGAGCCCGACTCTTAGAAAGGCAGGGGCTGGGGAGGCCGAGGCGCGGTTCAATCATCGACGTGAAGCGAAAGTTCTCCTCTAAAGGCCGTTTTCTAGGAAAGCGCTTCTCCGCACCGCCTTTGAAGCCCCGCATCCCCTTCCGATTTTCAACAGTTGCTCGGAGCGGTCCGGTTTGCGCCTGGAGCGCTGGTTTCCCTCTCGGCCCTTGGGGCCTCTCGGAAGGCCTGGAACAACTCTTTGTCAGTTCTGGCAACCAACACACAACCCAACAGACAGCCCCAAACCGGCAGCCCCGGCCCCGAGGGAGCGCTGCGCTCCGCGCCCGGCTTCCCAGACACCAGCCAGAGGCAGGTCAAAGGGTTAACAGCAATTAACTGGAGTTGCTCCGGAGACAAAAGCGCGATTTCACAAGAGCGTGGTTTCACCTGCCGCGTGCGCGCGGAGGGGGCAGGGGCGAGGGCGCGGGGCGCGGGGCGCCGAGCCCATTGTGTGGGGCGCGGCGCGGCGGCGCGGGGTGTTTGGAGACGGGTTGTGATTGGTGGAGCAGGGCGGGGCGGTGGGCGCGGCGGCGCGGCTTGTCAGCCCGCGAGCCGAGCGCCCTGCGCGCGTGCAGTCCGCTTCACGCCGAGGCCGCCGGACCCCACGGCCGCCCAGCGCGGGCGCCCCGAGCCGGCTCCGCGCGCCTGGCGGCTACATGGAGTGTGTCAGGTTGGTCTCTCTGATTGATCTTGGCTGTTTCGCTCTTCTTGCCCGGGCGCCACGGTGCCAGCTTCCTGGGGCCTCAGCGGGGGAAGGCAGGAGTGCCCGGAGGGTTTTATAAGTTGTCTTGACAAACGGAAAATAATAATAATCGTTGTTTACCAACTTGGATAGAAGTTGTGCTCAGTCTTGGGTAGCAGTGGAAGTGGGGTTGGGAAGGTGGAAAGAAGCTACAGGCCTGTGGGTCCTGGAGAGAGATTCCCCCCCACCCCTCGCGCTCTCTCTCTTTTTAAATGTTCCTGGGTGGGGTATAGCTGAGAGTTGGAGGAAGTCCTGCATTTTTCCTCTACTTCTCCCTCTGGTTTTCGTCTCTTTTTTACCCCTCTTTTCGTTTGCGATTCATTTTCTGCTTGTCTGGCCTTCACGCTGCCACTTTGGTAGAGCCCTCACCATCACTCCTTTCCGGGGACGTATCTAGGGTGTGATTTATGTCACTTTCAGAGCGTGTGAAATATACAAGGAGCCTTCAATCAGTGTAACCCGTGTGGCTGTTTCTTTGCTTCTGATAGTTTGTTTCTATATCTGTCTGGGCTATTTTCAGCTTAGCCGTTCAAATTTAAGGAGTTCACACACAGTCAGGGGTGGGGTCCTGGTGGGAGTAGGGGGGTAAAACTGCAAACAGAAACAGGCAGGCTGGCGACAGGAACACTCCGGCAGTTTGGGGATTCTGAACCTCTGTTGCGTTACTTGGCTGTTCAATTAAGTAGTGAGCCGGGTTTGCGTTTGAAAGTGCTGCATACAGCCGGAGGAACTGCCACGGGTCCTCCCCTACGAGCATCTGAACAGGCTCTGAACATAGCTAACTCAACTGGCAGACGTGCATGTGAGACTGGGCAATGGAAACGAGACCTTCCCTCCACCCTACAAGTGTGATGGGAAGGAGGGGACCTTTAGGAAGTGGGTGGTAAAGTTTTAGAGCCAAGTACCTATAGACTCTTCCTCTTTGGCATTAACTCCTTCAGGGCCTGAGAGTTTAAAATATGTAATAATTTTAGATTCTTGTCCAAGCAGACCAAGTGTTTTAATCAAGCCAATTTAAAAATGCAAATCACCTACTTGCCACAGATTCCAACATTCTGAAAGTGACACATTTGGGGGGAAAATTAAGCCTGATAACAGGAAATGTGAATCATACTATCAGTGACTAATCTGTTCACGAAAAAAAAGGTACATTTATTTTATCATTAGGAAGTCAGTGTTCAAGAAGCCTTTTTTTTTCCTTTTTTAAGCAAGTGAAATTTATATTTTAAAAAGCAGTCTTGTTTTGCTTTTTGTTTGTACTAGAATTTTGGAGAGGAATGGCAGTGTGAAGTCAAAGGTAGTTTACATGTTAAAGTGTTCAAGCCAGCACACTAGAGTCGAAGACTTCAAAAATGATCACATTACAATCCTAGTTGAAGATACAATGTGTTGCTGTTGCCTAAAAATACAAAGCTTTCTTGGCTGTGAAGACTTATCACAGAGTAAATCATATGAAGAGAGGAGACCACATTCTTCTAATTGATACCCTTCACATAAATTCAGAAAGCTCTGCTTCTAGTTTATGTGATTCTTTGTGGCTGCCTGACACATTTCAGAGAGAAGTGTGTAAAAATGAAACCAAAATACAGACTGCCTACCCGGAGACACTGACTTAACTGTAAGATGTGATAGGGCTGAACTAAAAACGGATTGGGCTGACACTTGATAATCAAAGTTGATTTATTGTTCATTAGTACTGCATTAGCCCTTTCAGGCAAGACAGTTATTTGTGTAGTGGCCTGTCAAGATTGAGACTGCAAGCACCTGTCATTTCTAAGGCATGAGATAAGCAACCAGATATTAAGATGATGCAAATAAAAATACACTGGACTAGGTAAGAGGCCGCACATTCTTTATTCCTTCAAAATACAGCATGGGGCAGTACTAATATGTAGGAAAAATCTACTAAATATATATATATATATATATTACCATAAGGACTACTTATAGATTGGAAGTCTGGACTTCGTATCTGTTTGTCCTAAAAACTTTGCTCACTAAATGTGCAGTTTGCCTCACAAAAAGTTGATTATTAAGGAAATGAGAAGTATGACATGCCAATTATTTAATCCAACTAATTCAAGGCAGGTACACTTCCCTGAAGCAACTTGCAGTCTATGTTGTGTTTGGGGGAGGGTTTGGTTGGTTTATTTTTTAGTAAACATAATTCTTCAAATGATACTCTTCTAAGCATGGGCTGGTTATATGAAAATGTGATGACATCATAGCAGAGCTATGATAACGGCAGATAATAATGTCAAGTGCATTTTCTGCAACATGTTTCACTCTTGATTTTTTCTTTCTCTCCCTGGAAGGCAGTGATCTCATGACATATAATAGAAAACAACCTAAGTGTCAAAAGAAAACGAAATTGGTGAACTTTTGTCTGCAGCCATAGAGAGAGAGATTTAACACATATTTTTCCAGAGGTTGGAATGGAAACCTTCTGCATGAGGATACAGTGTATTGTCTTCTCTGAATTTTCATTTGACAGGGATTTTAGAGGCTGTGATCTTAATTAAATCTCAACGAGCTCAAATAATGCATCTGAAGGCATGCAGTGTTGCATAACCTTGCTCAGTTGGTAAACCATAAATCATCAAGAAACCTTAGAATAGGAATGGTTGGTTTGAATTTTGTGTTGTTGTTTGCAGTTAAATGTATTTTTAAAATCAAAGCCCTTACTGTTGCTGCCTTGCATTTGCACATTGTCAGGAGCTGTCACTGGAAAGATAAACTCTTTCATGACACTGACCAGTTCTGCAACTTTTCAGCCAACCTCCACACAATTGCAAGATACAATGAAATTAAAAATCCAGATTAATTAAAAGCAATGAAATTCCAGATTCATCTTGGCGAATGTGGCCGAAGTGTTCTTTGAGTTACTGTTTCTGAGATGCTCAGGAGAGAATTTTGTGATCAGCTTTTCAGCTTATGCTAAAATTTCAGTAGAATTTGAATTGGCATAAAAGGAAGTTGGAAGAAATGTGTTACGTGGTGTAGTTATAGACTAACATCACTAAAGAGAACCTTAAAACTGTGCTCTTAGTAACTGGGCAAAAATCGTGGCCAGCTAGAATCCACTTTAGGTAGGTAGTTCAGTGTGATTATATGCAGGGGGTAAGCAGCAGCAGTTGACCACAGAAGACTGGGATAAATAAGTACGTAAATTGTGCCTGTGGGTGTTAGGTGTTAAAAGCTGAATTTGATGACAAGTTTTACAGTTGTTGAAAAGCCTTACTGATTCTTTAGGTTTTACAAAATCTGATGGTGATTGCAAATACTGTGTTATTTACTTTTAATGCCTTTTAAATAGATGCGTTAACTGCTGCATGCTGGATTTTGTATGTATGCTCTGGGAGAAGAAGCCACTTACGTAAGAAAACTGAGAAAGCTGTCTTGTGATTATCTTTGTACATTATATTCCACGTAAGACTGGGAGTTATGTTGTTAATGAGCTGTACAGGTCTTTCGGGGTGAAGAAGGGATGTGGAATAGCTTTATGTGTACCTGCATTTGGGGACGGTCTGAACTCCATAAGCTGAAATTTGTTTTTGTTTGTTGAAAGATTTTTTTCCTTGTGAGCAGCATGGTATTTCTGGATGCTTGTTTAGGGCAATTCATAGTGTGTAATATCTTCCTCCCTTAAATGGCATTCTGCATTCAGTTTTATTTTCTCTCAATTTAAAAAAGAAAACTGAAGTACCTCTTATCTAAACAGTGCAATGGATTGTGGGGACTTGGATAATCTGGGCAGAGGTAAACCGGACTGCCACTTGTGAGTTGTAGAAATAATCTTCTCTGAGTCCCTCTTCCAACCTGGCAGTTGTTTGAAGAGAATTTAACTTAGAATGAGAAAAATGAATATTGAACCTATGCATTGTGCTTCATTTTCAAATCCAGTTATAAAAGCAGCTTAATCAGTGAAGATGCAGGCTAAATGTTATGGTGCACTTTTTATAATATCATGTTTTAATTTTTAAGGTTTATCTTGCCCTTAAATCTGAAACATCATTGTTCAAATAACTGAGAACAAGGTAAATCAACAACATCAAAAAGGTCGGCTTCTGTGATTTCTCAAGGGCTTGTTATTTTGTACTTCCCAATTCTATTTGATGTCTTGACAAAACAAGATGACACAGGGGAGAATACATTAAATTTTGATTTTTTTCATCTAACCTGTTACAGTTATGGCAGCTTAATTTCTTTTCTGCTTTTTTTTTCCTGAAGATGTTTTTTTTGTACAATTACACTAATTGCTGCACCCCTTTATGAAGCAGGCCTTCCCAGGTTTCCCATTTGCCATGATTTTTCTGGGCATTTTTGAACATATTTTGACCTTTAACACATAGGGAGCTTTTGGTTGGGCTTTGTCTTCATTAGAACTAAATCAGTGAATGGTGAGATTGTCAAAGAAGCAAGTGATCTCGGTAGAATCCAGTTTGCACCCTGGGTTAACTGGGTTGTGTAAGGTGAAAGTGTTGGAAATAGGCGTGAGAAACGACACAGTTTGAGAAACTAAGTTGCTATTGTGAAAAAGAAGAAAGTAATAGTAAGGCCACATAAAACTTTGGAATGATCCAGATTTGGCCTACCTGCATGCTTAAATTCAACTGTAGCTCCCCCCCACCTCAACAATATAAAATAGATGCATATTTATAGTTAGACTCTGTGTAACATTTTCTGTGCTAGCTGAAACTTGAAGGAAGTAGAGCTCCAAATTTAATTCTTAGTCTTAGGGAGGTATTTTATTCACGAAAGATAAACATTTTATTTTTCTTTGCTTAATGGTAACTATTGATGTAACACTGTATCCGTAAGCCACCTTTCCTTTTGATAATACATGTGTCTCAAATAGAATTGATACAGTTGCTCTCTCTTTCATTACTTGGGGATAATGGTTCCATGTAAAAGAATTTTTGTAGCCAAGGCCTCTTCCTTTGCTCCTCAAGAGTTAAAGATGTGTGGATAGAATTCTTTCCTAAGGTGCCTTCTTGGAAGAGTTCTCCCTCCTGTTCTCCTATTTGCAGCACTTAGAAGTATTTTTATTATTGTTAATATAAAGTGTCATACCATGTTTAAGTCACATACACTGAATTGTTTTCCATCGCACTTACAGGAGAAAGAGGTTGAGGGAGGAAAGCAGAGACATTTTTATTCTTGATTTACATAATAATAATAGTTGCAAGGCTGAAGAGATCAGTGTTTATTGGATGATGATTTTCATGTGTAGCTGCCATTGTTTCCTATATTTAACAACCACTAATAGGAGAAGCAAATTTATGTAAACTTTGTTTTTCTGCGAATGAAGCTGATATTTATTAGAGCTGAAAACAATTATGTTGGTACTTAGTGGAGTAACCTTGTAAGTCTAGAAAGTGTTAGAGAAGACAGCTGATGTTCCACTGATGCCCGTGCTGTAAACAAACAGGAATTTATGCCATTTAAAAATTTTTAAAGACAAGAGCTTGGAGGGCTTTGTTAGACGTTTCCTGTTAGAGAGGATAACCTGAAACAGCTCCTGACTGGCAGGCAAGTCTTGGCCATACAGCTCTGTCATAAAGAAGGATAGCCTTTCTTGATAGGTTGTAATAAATAAAATGATAAAAAAAATGAAATGCTAATTGCCTTTTAAATAGTTCTTTTTTTTCCTAAAATTTTAATAGGTGGTTGTATTGTTACTGAGAGAACATTTATGCTAATGACAGACTACTTAGATGATTTTGCATTAATATAATAACCACTACCTGCCTTAATGCATTGTACAGTATTGTGGCAAAATAGCAAAGTCTAAAAGAGTTATACAAAAAGAATTCTATAATGAAACAGAATTATACTTTCCACATGAATAGCAGGCTTTTTTGTTTTTTGAAGACTGAAATATTGTGTCAGAAATGTATTTTCATTCCCCTGTGATAACAGCTATCTTGCATGGTGTGTGTGTGTGTGTGCGCGTGTGCGTGTGCGTGTGTATGTGTGTGTGTGTGTGTGCGCGCGCGGGGGGGGAAGTACTAGTAGTAGCAGCACAATTGATAGGCACATCCTAACTTTTCTGTTTGCCAATATATCGTCTCAGTTGGCTTATTAATTATGAAAACTGTTTTCTATTGTCTTTCATGGGGAGGAGATAAGTCGTCTTTTACACAGACCAACTTTTAGAGGTCTTAAAAATGTGGCATAGTTACGGTTGTTGTTGTTTTATTTCGTCTTTTTTTTAGGAAATCCCATTCTTGGTTTTGTTTTCTCACTGCAGTCTTGGAGACTTGTAATTGAATCCATTTTGCTCTTGTTATTTAAAGAACCAGGTAGTACTGCCTAGCCTGACCAGTTATCCCTCAGACACAAGTTTCCTGGGACATGCAGTGGTGAAGGACCAGAGGTTAAAAATAGTTTCTAAATTATCAGTCCAGATTAATGGAGATGAAGCCTTTTTTAGAATTGTTTATCTTCTCGTTTTTACTGTGAGTTCACATAGCAGTTACAAGAAGATGCCGATGTAGAACATGTATGTGTATTCGTACTGGACAGTAGATGCTGATGTAGAACATGTATGTGTATTTGTACTGGACAGTATTTACTTGTCGCAACTAAAGAGAAAGGAAAAAAATGATAACATGTTATTTTCAGTATTTATATTGTGTCATCTCCCCCGCCCCCACCCAATTCCTTCCATTGTATCCTAGGTTAGAACTAAGTATTGTTACTATGGGTGTTACTATGGGTGTTTTGTTTGTTTGTTTGTCTTTTAGATTTTTCTCCCCCTCCCATCACCTACCTTTCCCCTTGGGAAGAAAATAATAAGGCATATTATTTTAATCAGCTTCTAGCTTTCAGATGAGGCAGTTATTTTGAAGAGGAAGAAAACTGTATCAGGCAGAATTTAAAGAGCAAGGTATGGGTTTTTACCAGCAGTTGTCAGTGCTTGCTAACGGCATTCTCCCAGTTGCTGGTATTAGGTAGCAGCAGGCCCGTACTAGCAGCGTGCCGATGTCCCCAGCACAGCTGTATTTCTGCCATTCCCGCAGGTTTGTGTGCACCTGGGATCAGCCACACCCAGCTGGTATCAGTCAGCATTATATCACGCGGTGTGTTTTTTTAATTCTTGATTTCCTCTTCAAACTAAACCAAAAGAGTGTTAACTGTGTGTGTATGCGCGTGTGTTTTTAAATTCAGTTTTGTATGCTAGCATTCTTTAAATGTCTGCCAGAAGTTTAATTTGAATTTCTGATCCCTGAAGGCAGCTAGACAGAATCATTCTAGTTCTTCATAAATTGCCTTCTATGATTCATTGTTAACTCATAAAACATACTCATTTCTATGTACCGAGTTAAGGCAGTTGTGGTATCGAAGATACAACTTTTTTTTTTTTTTTTTTTTTGCATTATATTTGATTTGTCGTTTGAGAAAGAAAGAAAAAATTAGCTTGAACTCTCAGTTAAGGCAAGAGCCCTACGGCACACAAAACATCAGAAATTCACACTTTCATCTCAAGGAAGGTAAAGTACATGGCCTGGGATCAGGAAAAAAAAAGTTTAGTTTTGACTGAGTGCTCTCAAAGAGGGGCCCATAAATATTAGGGCGAGGTACTTAAAAACTCACATGACTGTTTTAAATACTATTGATTTAAACTACTGGCTAGATTTTATGAATCGAAGTGTAATTTCTAAGCTTTGGCCATATTTCTCAATGCTAAAGCACTCTCTCTTGTGTGCCTTTAGCTGCTTTCCAGACATTCAACACAGGATTAAATGATAGTAGTTACAGTGATCAATAGGTTAAGACCGGTACAATCACTCTTGCCGCTAATGACCTCAGCAGTAATGGGCAATAAAGTGTGGGCTATAATAGCCTCGCACTGGTACTGCATGCCCTTTGATTCCTAGTATTAGTAGGGACTAGCTACATGAAAAAGTTGGACATTGAGAGTTAAGGGAGTGGATATATAGGCTATAATTCTTAACTATTTAAAGCCTTAATGTGTGCTCAGATTTTTTTTCTTTTTTTCTTTTCTGCCCCACAATGGGTTTCTGGTTCATTTGAACATGTTTGTTAAAAGCTTTCCACAAGTTCTTTCCATGACATGTTAAAGCAGAAACTTTGGGGAAATCTTGGTTTTATTACATGTATAAATTAAGCCCGAGCCTACTTCGGAGGCCCAGAGCTAACGGGTGTGAAGATGTAGTTTCAGATAGTAAAAGCAAAGTTAAGGCTGTTAGGATACAATGACCCACTTCTGATTATTCCGAGGCTGATCATCCAGTTTGGGGAATTATTGGGGCTTCTTGCCTCTTTCCCTCCTTTGGCTGTACTTGCTACTTGAAACATTATATTACTATGTCCAGAGAAAAAGGGGAGACACAAGTTCATTTTCCTGTTTGGAACAGAACTGTAAAAATAAAAAAAGAAAAAATAGCTTAGTAAGTCAGGGAAAGGGGAACTTAAACTAGGTATTGGCTGTGTGCAAGGACTTAGATGCTGTCCATATATGTCAGGCCTTGGTCCCTTTTCTGATTGAAAATTAAGAGACAGTGGTTTTTCTGATTTAAGAAAAGACATGTGATTTTACCAGGACTTAAAAAAACCCTACAGATTGTTTTAATGCCTTTTTTTATACCTTTACAGTTATTTTTGTTGAGGTACAATATACAGGCAATAAGAGGCACTCTTCTTAATTGTACAAGGAGAAGAGCTTTGACAGTTGTCTGTATCCATGTGACGATGACCCCACTCAAGATAACAGGACATTTCCGTCACTCCTAAAAGTTCCCTTATGTATCTCTGTAGCATAGACTTTTCATAGCTCTTTTAAAAATCACGAGCAAGAGGTGGTTTCTGTGATGAATTCTATTATTACTTCTGTTGAATTTTTCTGCATTACACCACCCTATTCCTGACTGTTTTCCTGTTCATCACCATCAGAAATCTGGCTCAAGAATATTTATGTTGTACATAATCCAAGAAACTCAGAGGAAAAAAAGAAACCTTAAACATGGATCTTTTGTTTGCTTAATCAAACCTCTCATATGGTGATGCAACTCTCAAGGAAAAGTAAACTTCTATTGTGACATCCTGGCTTGAGCAGCTCAAGAGATAGTGATTGGCACCCTGTCCATATTTGAAAATTTGAAAAGTTTTCTTTTGTAGGAAGACAGAGTAGACAAGTTGGATTTAATCTGTCTATGGTTAGATGTTTTGGTAATGTCATCGTGGTGTTTGCCCTAGACTTAATGAAAGTTCACTGTTGCAATCATTGGTGGTATTTCGTGCTGCGAAGCATCTTTATAACAGTATAATTTATCCATTCATATACATCTGTCCCTTTTTGAATATAAAAATATCCAGACATGCCCATCTGTTTTAAATTACAGCATATCTACATCTATGCTTAAAGTCCACCCCAATAGGAGGAATTTGTTGATGACCTTCCAGGGTGGGATTAACGACATTTTTCAAGTGTTCTAGCCAGTGTTTTCTAAACAATGCAAAACTTGCACATAAACATCCGTCCACACAAAACATGCCCACAACAACAGTAGAGGATGTTCACTGTACATGAATCTGACCTTCAGGAACCATTTTTAGTTCATCAAAATTAGTGATGCTGAGAAATCAGGACATCAGTGCATAATGACTGTGAAATTAGGAATGAGAGCTCACTATGCAAATGGCAGGACAAATCATGTGAAAAAGTCAGGATAAACTGCATATTAAGATATTATGTTACGTAAAATTAATACTGCATTTCTCCCTTTTGCTTACTGCTCCCCTGAAAGATTTTTTTAATTCTTTTATCTTCTGATCAGCTATTGTCTGCCAGATTTTTTTTTTAAGTGGCACACAGGCAAAGTGCAAAACATGTTATTACCTTTTATTATAATACATGAGATGACAGCCGATCCCTTTTAACAAAGTATATCCTTTACTGCTTCTAGCTTCTTGCTGTCACATGTTTGATTAGAAACCAAAGAAAAGTAAGATGCTTAAATATTACTGTTAGAAGACATTGGGTTTTGTCTTTCATTGTTTTTTTTTTTTTTTCTTTCCTTATCTTTTTTTTTCTTTTTGGTGGGGGTGATTTTTCATGAAATAGTCTTCTTGCGTTACGGGGACTGACAAAATGGTTCTCATGTAGTCTGCAAATTAAACACAAGTGCAGTGATTATTTTGAATAGCTAAATTACATTCTAGGAAGCTTGCAGAATTCATAGCGTTGTCATTAGGTATCCGCTTGAATACAATTTGTGTAACCTTGGCCAAGACAACCTGTCATTTTAATGTCAGTGTATTATCTGAACAAGACATCATCCTTTCAGATACAGCGTGCAGGTTCCTTGCAGAGATGCCCGTGCAGAAACGTGTTAACAGTTGCAAATATGAAATGCTATCAAGTTCATCACTGTAGCTGTTTGTCACTGAAATGTCATGAAAAGTGGCTTTTAATGGTATCACGCATAATATGAAAGAACTGAGACATCTGTATGCTAGGTGAATAAGGAAGGGTAAAGGACGACATAGGAAGGGTCTGTGTTTAAGGTCAGAAGGTGCGGTCAGGGTTCATTTGTCCATAAGACTAAGCATTCATTCATTGATCTCAAAATCACTTTGAACAAAGGTAGTGGATTATATCTGTGTCAGCCACAGAAATATTGGTTCCCATTTTCTTCCATGAAACAAAATTTGAGTTGACTTCCTGTGGCTTATTTCGACAGAATTCTCATTCTTAATAGGAAATTGAGATCATTCCATCTTAACTCCAGATAGCGTTGACTAGGCATTTGTTCCTTGTCTGCTTTCAAGATGGTCTGGAATACCTGTTAGATACCTGTTACTGCTGCCAGGCATTTTGTTTGTTGGTTCTTTCTGTTATTTAAAACAAACTCCAAAACCGATTAAATAGGATTTGTTGCCATATCCCCTCTGGATAAATGCACTTTGTGTGGGGAATTAGTAAACTTGTTAATGAAGCAGGCTGGGGACAGCCTGCTGCCTGAACCGGCAAGGCTGCATCCATGCGATTTCCTGGCTTCCGATTTATCCTTCATTAACATTCTAGGTTCCCGTGTCAGTGGCTATGATGACACCTCAAGTTATCACTCCCCAGCAAATGCAGCAGATCCTCCAGCAACAAGTGCTGAGTCCTCAGCAGCTCCAGGTTCTCCTCCAGCAGCAGCAGGCCCTCATGCTTCAACAGGTAATTGTGTCTCCTCCTGCAGCAACTTGCAGAACTGAAGGCCTATCACACCGTACAGAATCCCCATCCACAGAGCTGCCCTCATTCCCACTGAGAAGTAAGCAGAGTAGAGTGGGTGGGGTGAGACACTGACTCTTCCCCAAGTAAGGGATGATGTTTGCATCCCTGAAATAGGGGACCCCTCCAAAGTGAGTAGTAGGGTTTGGGCCTGAAGGTGACCCGATGGACTGAGATTAGGGCTGTAATTGGACTTGGTAGAAGTAAGATCTATTAGGATTACATGGCTTTAGACTCTCTTATTTGGTAAGCCCAAAGGCTTGCAAATGGTGTGGATCAAAGCAAAATGAGGAACACTTTGGGAGTGGGTTTAAATATGACAGCTCATGAAGCCCCCATGTCAACTCAGAAGCTTTCAGAGTTTTTAGTCCCCCCCGCCAAATCCCACCTCCCACAAACAGCAAGAAGCACTTTGAGGTTGGTTAATTTTAAGGCACACAGTTGTCTGACTTCTTTGCTGCGTGCTGATGCTGCGGTGGACTCCTGGCTGCCAGTGTACTGTGGGACCCTACTATGCAGAGTGAATGGGCTCCTGAACTATACAGATGAGATTGAGGGCAGTGGTGGTGGCAGTTGCTGGGATGGGGCGGTGGGGGCAGGATGTGGAAGAGGCGGCTTGCCTTGAGGCACATGCGGAACAATACTCCACACCCCACAACCCTATCCTTTAGAAAGCCAGCATGGTTCCTGGTTCTCGAAGTAGAGATTCAGCAGACTGTCTGCAAGGGCATTTTGGCTTTGTTGTTACAATCAAAGGTCATTCCTTGCCTTATTTTAATTAGTTTGCATAGAAAATGGTATGTTTTTCATCAGTTCATTTTGGAGATTACTTTTCAGACAATAATGCCAAGAATAGTCAGTTGTGCACAGAATTTATTGTTGAGCTTCAAACTAAAGGTCAGGCTATTGCAGATAAAAGGATGTTATTTTTCAAATCATAGTTTGTGTATGGCACCAAAGTGGGACAGTGGATTGGCACTAACCACTTACTGACCGTCCTCTCTTTCCTTTGTAGCAGCAGCTTCAAGAGTTTTATAAAAAACAACAGGAACAGTTGCAGCTTCAACTTTTACAACAACAACATGCTGGAAAACAGCCTAAAGAGGTACCGACAATACGTATTTTACTTTCAAACCACAGATCCCAGAGGACTATCTAGTGGCTATTAAACTGTCATTCATCTTTTAAATGATTGCATAACTCAGTTGACTCTATCAGTTCTCAGCTTTCAGAGTGAGAGTTATTGTCCTGGTTTTGCTCAGATTTTTCTCGGTTCCATTCGCTTTCTGCTGCCTGTTTATAACACGTGCACCCTGTGTGAGCGCCGGGCAGAGGATCCTGGGTGGGATCTTCTGGGCTACTTCTGCAGACTGGCACAATTTAGGAGTTAGGATGCTGTACCTGGAGGAAAGCGGAGTGCTTTTAGTATGGTTTCACTTGGAGGCACTCTCCATTTTTTCCCCTCAAACTCTGAGAATATGTGTGTGTGGCAGTGGCCTCTTCCATCAGAAGAATAATCTCTTACAAAGTTGGACAAACAAATAGAACAGTTACAACAAGGCTTAATACCTCATCTCTCCTTTTTTTTTTCTTTAATTCTCTTCCTCCAAGTTGTATATACCATAGTGACTGAAAATGCGTGTGTCAGATAGTGTACCTTAAAGTTACAGAAGAATCAAGCTTCAATTATTTATGGTTTTTTTAGGAAAAAAAAAACTAGTGGAGTAGTATGTGCACAATACTTTGTAGCTTCCCTATGGTGACGCATTATACCATGCCACCCAGTTAGGTGAGAGTATTAGCCCTGTAAAGGATAACCTAAGTTCCAGGGGTGTTGCTGCTTCACTGTCCTTACCATTTCTTACGTGTAGATGAGGCCTAGAAATTGTTAAAGTATGTGTGCCATGTATGCATTAATCTAACTTCTTTCTCCCCATCCCAAAACTACCCAGTTTAACTTGCCTCCCCACATTTTTACAGTGGGCTGAATTTCTTTTCAGCTAATTGCTCTCCTTGGAATGACACAATTTGTAATTCGATAAATGACATGTAATTGCTTCTTCACTGGCCCTCAGCAGGCAGCACTTCTGTTAGTTTTGAGAAGGAGTCTAACCAGACCACTCTCAGCATCCCTGTCCCTCACACAAACATGGATTCTCTAATGATACAAGTTGGGAATGACCCAAAGCTCTCCCTTACCAGCTCCTCCCCCAGCACAAATTGGGTGCATTTTCCACACCATGCCAAGTTTTCATTCCGGAGTCCAGTGTGAGGCCACCTGGATACAAAGTCTTGCAGGGTAGGGGCAGTTTTGGGGTGAAGGGGAGGAGGTGTTTTAATGAAAATGCTGACACAACCTTAAGTACAGTGGCGTGCTCCCGGGTGCTGCTATAATAAAAAAGGGAACAGATTAAAAAGTGTCTAAAATGTAAATCTAAAGGACTAACAGTAATTAAAATGGAAATGGCACAGGGAGGGAAGGCATGTAATTGTGAGATATCACTGTGCAGAAGGCTCTCAGCTTTGTTTTGCTGGCTGTTTTTCTAATTCAGCAGGGCTTACTCATCAGTGGCAGTTCAATGCGCGTTAATGACTCTGGGATTGCAGGCATCACTCTGGACAAAGAAATGATTATTGTGCGGTCAAAAGAAGTTCAAAGACAAGAAGGGAATTTCAGTTTTTTCCTTAGAGATCCACATTCAAGAGCATATAAATTAAGCCAAATGTTAAAAACCACAGTCTGAAAGCTGACTTCAAAGTCACAACTCTCTAATTAATGAACTGCGAGCTTCAGTTTGGACAAGTTGTGGTTTGATGCGCCCATAAATCAACATGACAGGCCTGTTTCACAGTCTCAGACAGTGCTTGTCATTGAGTCACATCAGATGTAAACACAGCAGAAAAAAGAAGGGATATGAAGGAGGTGCAATTGATCAACAGAATTGGTAAAAACCCACTTTTGAAGCACATTATGCATGATCACAGGAAATGGTTACAGCCTCAAGAGGTTTCCCCTTCTGCTGTTGCTTTTTTGAATCAGATTTCTAACAGCCTTCAAAAGGGAGAATAAGAATTATGGAGTTTCTCCCCTGTGGCTCGCAGGCAATAACCCCCTGTTGTTATTTTGTGCTTCTTTCTTTTCAAAGGCATCAAAATTTAGTTTTTTAGAGATCTTTAACTCTATATTTGAAGACAAACAAAAAAGGGCTGCCACTGTCATTCTTATCAGTTACCAGGGATTGTGTTCTTCCTTTCTGTTGCCACTTCTTATTAACCTCTTATTTGGTCTGTTAGACATAGTTTGGAATGCACGTTTGCATGCTGGGAGAACATGAAAGTTCAGATGAGCTCAGAGGGCAGATGAAAAAATGGGAAGGGGAAAGTTACCCAGCAGAAGGAGGATGAAAGTTAACTCTCCCAAATTGCTGTTGTCAGGAAGGGGTGCATCTCAGGGAACACAATGGAGGTATCTGAGTTTGGAAAGGGAGTTGGGGAGAGAAGGGAATACTTTGTGTCTGACCAAGGAAAAAGGGTGACATTTGTGGTAGCGTGTCTGCAGCTTCCCGCAGCAGATTTGTCATCCATTTCACAGGTAAAGGTGACAGAGACGACACGTTGCATTGAACATCCTTCCAAGTAGGCTGACCAGCAGACAGGTCTCCTTGGAGGTCACTCTATATGCTGCTTGTGCCAGCAGGTTTCCCGGAGACGTGTTGCAGCAATGGCTAGAAAATCCCTGTATTCCTCAGTTAGGAGGGTAGTCCCCTGAAATTATCATGCAGGTGGTGGCCCTTTTGTGCTAAAATGAAATAGAGTCACGTGATACCAATTTCATGATGTCGACTGGCGATTATGATTTTAACAACGTTTGAACTTGGATGTTGACAGATGGAACAAGTATATTAATTTACTGTATCCCCAGTCGTTTAGTGGCTCATAATTTTGTATCACCAGGTTGCTTTGTTTTGTTTTTCCCTCTCCCTCTTCCTCTGCTTTTTCACTTTATTTATTTACCTCCGTGGTAGGACACTGGATCCTTGGCTGGAGCAGTCCACCTGTGCTGTCCTTTTCCCTGAAGTCACATGCGAATGTTTCCTTGAGAAAGTTTGGTCCCATACTGAGTCAGACCCAAGACCTTCCTTAGAAGATAGATGCTCTTGTCTGGGGAGAATCGTGTGGCCCAGCATGGCTGTTGCAGTAACTGCTCGTTAACATTTGACAGAATTGGTGTGGAATATAGCCAGCAGAATTAATTCTAAATCAAGCGAGGAGAGAAAGATCTCATCCTGCTCCGGTGAGCTAGACTGAGTTGATTGTTTTAAAAGGGCCGTTTGTCCCGAGCAGTTATGACAGTTTATGTTAGGCAGTAGGGAGTAGCCGAAGAAAGGAAAACAGACCTTTGACTTCGGCTCCAGGGAGGGGATCCGAAATGGAGGGTTTATCAGGGCCTTTGAGCATTTTAACACTGACTACTGACCTGTCGAGGGGACTGCTCGGAGACCTTTTTTGTATGCGTTCAATTGTGAGAAGTAAACAAACGGGCTCGTATCCTGTGTTTGGTAACTGGGTGGAGAGCACGGTTTGGCAACCAGTGTTGCTTTTAAATTCTTTCTCTGGACAATGGGCCTTGTATACTTTTATATCCTGGCTTTTCAAACGTGGGGCGCTTTCATGAGCTTTTCCTAGGGATGGCTGCAGAGACAACAGAAAAGGCATCAGTCATTTTATATAAATACAGGGGTTTTAAACAGTTCATTTACAGTAAGACAGGAAACACCCTTCCCAACCTGCAGCGCCCCCCTATATTCTGCTTCAAGAAGTGCAAATTCCCCCAATCTTTTATATTATCTCAGTGTTGGTTTTTTCTCTTCCTTTTTCTTTTTTTAAATTTAAAAAAAAAGTGAATTAATATCTGTTGAAGAAGTGAAAAACCCATTTTGACATGAATATAACTATCATTGGGTTTTACATTAATGTGATAACTTCGGAAGGGGCGAAAACAATTGGATCATTTTATGCATGCTGTTCTTCAAATGAAAACACTGCCTTTTCATTTAAATTTATTTAAATTTTTGTTGTTAGTGGTATACAATTTGTTTTTTCGAGTGAAACTCAATTAACTCTCTCAGTGGCACAGTAGTAAGTCTGAAATTGGTTGCTAATATGAGAATGATGGCTTTTACTGTAAAATAAACTCCGTGGAGATTGAAAGGAAACCACCATTTTTCTCTTCATTTGAACTTGGCATCAGAAGGTCTTCGTATACATACCATTTTATGAATGTATCAGATAAAGGTCATGCATTAGGTCAAGTGAATGTAGTTGTTTGTAAAGTATAGTTATTAAACCAGAGCATGATGCTGTTTAAGAGGGCTGGAGAGGCCTTCTTGTTGCTGAAGTCTGTCTGGTGTTTTGAATAATTCTCAGAACCAAGAAAGCTGTTCTTGTTCTTGTCTTTTTTTAAGAGCCTTTTTTTATAAGTGATAGTTTGAGAAGGGTTAATTTTCCTTTCATAATTGTTAGCCATAATGTGGCTAAGACCTCCACCTCGATATGATTCCTAGCAGATTAAGGATATTAGATAATTTCCTTCTATTTATTGTACTGCTGCACTGTATTATCTTTCTATCACTTAGATAATTACTAAGGAAATCTACATTAATTTTTTTTGGCTGGAGCAAGGCCTGCTAAATACAAGCATGACGTACTGATGTTTTACACAACAAAAGTTTTCCTCCAGTCATTGTCCAATCAACAAAAAGATATTTATCATATGGCCCAGCCCTTTTTTTCAAGAACAAAGCCTGTGGAGGGAAGCAAGACAAGCTACCAGACCCAGAGGTTTCTGAAACTAAAGCCAAGTTAAGGCATCTGAAGCTAAAAGTGGCATTCATATTAAACACTCCCAGTCAAGTATGATGTTGTTTGCTAAATTATGAATGTGTGTAATTAAAATCTAGTGGCTGTTGCTATGAAAGATTTACAATGTTATTTCATCGTTTGTCATGGCTAATTAACAATATTAGATGAAGTTTTTCTTCTTCCAAGGTCTGATTTTTTCTCATTTATATATGTCAAAAGTGATAAACACAGTAATTAAAAGCTTCTGCCCATGTAGGCAGGAGGAAGGCAGCTTGTTTTCACACCTTGAAGGTTCCAGGTTCAGATCCCCCCAAACTAGAGTATTGTCAGCTTCTTTCTTGCATGGATAATGACAACTTTCCAAGGCCAGAAGTTCACATCTTGCCCACAAAAGTCAGCCTTTTCACAGTGTAGGGTCTTGATTAAGGAATTACTTTGCAGTGGGAGCAGACTTGATTAAGGAATTACTTTGCAGTGGGAGCAGGCACTGCCTCACCCTCTTACCCTTATTCATAAGTGATACAGACAGACTGCCCCTTTTAAGCCCGTCTTGACAGTGAGCACTTCAATAAACTCCAGTGACCATTCGCAGTTCTTGACGATGACTATGAGTTTGCAAAACATCCATACCTTTAATTTACCTTGGAAAGTGGTCATCTCATTTTTTTCCCCCTTCCTGATTTCCTCCAGCAACAGCAGGTGGCTACCCAGCAGTTGGCTTTCCAGCAGCAGCTTTTACAAATGCAGCAGCTACAGCAGCAGCACCTCCTGTCTTTGCAGCGCCAAGGCCTTCTAACAATCCAACCTGGGCAGCCTGCCCTTCCCCTCCAACCTATTACTCAAGGTACGTGCTGATCACCGGACGGCCCGGCTGTGTGAGACTTCGGGCAGGGCTCCGGAGGGTCTCTGTGTATCCAGGTCATTGTTAAGGAAATTGTCCATCTGAAACATGCATGTGGAAACTTAAGAATCAGCTGAATGAGGTCATGTTGGACCACTGGAGAAGTGAAACTGTTTTCTGATGATCTGAAGACTTACCAGTAGGAGAGCATTCCCACTGTTGTACATTGTTGGAGTAAGGGAATTAAATACTACCAAGGACTTACTGAGCAGTTTAACTGAATCTTCTAGACTTTTCTGCTAGGAGTCACATGAGTTTTCTTAAAGGCGTTCGTTGTTTTAAGGCACACTTTGTATCATGTAGCTTATTCTATTTTAAGCCTTAGTAATATTTTGTAAATGTCATTTTCAAACTACATTAAGGAGGAATTTGGGTTTATTTTTATGTGAACTGTTAAAATCCATCTTTATTTTCTCATTACAGAAGCCAAAGTTGTGGAGGTGTTTGCTTGTCGGGTGGTTGGTTGTCTTTCTCTCTGCCTTTTTTTTTAAAGAAACACTTGTCTGTTTTGTGCAAGGTAATTCTCCACTTAGCACAGGGATCATTTCAGTCTCTAGCTCTTAAAAAACTGGGGTTCAGTGGAAGGTAACAAGTTGTCATGAACTTGAGTGTGAATTACTTTTAAAAACCATTAACATTTTATTCCAAGGGAGTTGGACATCAGGAACAAGTGAGACCTTGAGCTGTTTTTAGGGAGTCATCTTGGTTCTGGAAACTCAGACTTCAGCATGTGCAATGTGAAAGCAAATGTGTTATTCAGAACTAGAAAGAAGAGAGAGACAAGAAAGTGGCGTACATGCCTGTGTTGTGAAGTAATGATTCCGCGTCCTTTCTATCGTGTGGCCGATTTAAGTTGCCTCTTCAGGGTCTCCAAGCCCTTCTGGTTCTAAAAAATTCAGCTGCGGTGTGTTTGTGTGCTTTAAATGCCAATAGGTAAAGCCCTTAATGTCTTGGACTCCATTGCTTTCTGAAGAAGGTTGAAAATGTAGAACCTTCTCCACCCTTCTTGTTACTTAAGGGGTAGTCCTTTGTTTTTAGTAGCTTTGCTGTAAAGTGGATCCAGTGAGACATGTCTGCATTTGAGTGTTCTCTGTGGTGCCAACTGCACCCAGCTTTTGTGCCTTCTAGGGTGTCTGTCTGTCTGTCTGTCTGTTTGTTTGATGGGACTTCCCCTTACCCCTTTAACTTCTCTTCTGCCCCGTCTCTCATTTCTGCCAGTATTGCTCACATGTGTGATACATCTGATACCAGCACCTCCTCCATCACTGTCAGTGCAGAAGATTTGGTAACTAAGCATTGCAAGAAAAAGAAAGGACACTCTGGCTAGTGCATCTTGATGCTTGCAAAATGTTATAACATGCATTAATTACACCTTGGGGTTTATTGTTGGAAACGTAGCAGGCTGTTCTGACACACCCAGTGAACCCAAGCTCAGCCTCTCTCTCATCTTTTCCCACCACTCCTGTACTATTAAGTTTGCTCACCGAGGTTTGCTGTTAGAGTACATCAGTTAAGCTGTCCAAAAGAGGGCAAATGGGCAGTGACAAGACAAGCTGATGTGTAATGTGAAAGAAATGAATGTGGTGATGCATGGAGTGTAATCTGTGCAGTAACATATCAGAGACACTGGTAGGCAGTTCACTAGACATGGCATTGATTGATATGCTTAGTAGTCTGCTGTAACTATTAGCCCTGCAGCGTTAGGAAGAAGCATATTTAAAGTACAAGGGGTATCTGTATGTGTGCCTGAGATCACATAATGTAGATACAAAGGTTTCTGGACTAAGGTTCTTGGCAGTAAAACGAGCTGTCTGTGTCACTGCCGTCTCTTGTGAATGTGGAGATTGGTTTTATCCCCCACCTTATGCCCAGAGCAGCCTGAGAATTCAGTCATGTTGGACTACATCACTTTTTTTTTTTTTTATCAGCGAGATGATGGTTTAAAACTGATGTCATTATGAGGTTTAAATCAACTTTCTGCTTGCTTGAGCATGGTCACCTGGGTATGGATGTACAAGGACAAAAAAAGGTTGATCAACTCTGTTTGTCTTTGAGCCAGTGATACCTGGTTGGTAAAATTGAGTTCCATGAACGGTAATCTGTCAGCTGTCCCCACAACATACATTTTTTAAGCCTGGGCCTGCATTTTCTTTTCTAATGAAGGGGCCACTTGTCCTAGGAGAAGAAATGTAGTGAGGCTCAGAGGTTATGCCTTTAAAAAGCTGGTAATGCTTGAATTATCCAGATTTCTTTTACATAACCTGTTCATAGCCTTGACTGAGTTACCTTAAACATGTATGAAAGTGTCAGAATGTAGGAATAGATAAAAAGTAGTATTTTGAAGGCTTTTTTTTTTTTTTTGCCTTAAGGCTTTTTCCATTAGGAAATGGAAGGATTTTTGTTTTAAGGTGATAGTGGGGGCCTTCTCTCTGTTTTACATAATTAGCATACCTGTTTTTCACCCTGGTCTGTTTAATCATCTGATCTTCCAGCACCAGTAATTTCATACAGAAATGTGCTTTTAATATCATTCTGGACTTTTAATTTGGGAAGCATAAACCATCAGTAAGGGAAAATTACCTACTTGATTAGGTACCTGCTAATAGATTTGTTTAGCTTGGTACCATTACTTTGATGCTGTCATTTTGGAAGAAATGCTCCCTGGAAAGTGATGCGTGTAGCTATTGTCTGTCTTAAGTCTGTCTTGAGATCTTGGCTATGAAGTAACAGCATCCTTCAGTAGATGGTACTTACGAAACTAACAGTTTAACATCACTAACAAGGCGTAGCAGTAATGGAGGGAATGATCTGAGGGTCTCTGTGTTAAGTGGGGTGAGAATGTTCTTCAAGGTAATTAACACATTGAAATTTGACCGAGCAGTACCCTCAGTGTCACTCAGGGAGCTCTGTTTTATTTACCATTTCCCACACCTGATAAAACAGTTTGGTTAGCCCATTGGACCCAAGAGAGAGTGGGATAATGTTCAGGTACTCTGTAGATGTAACAAGTGGTGAATAGATTCGCCTTTTTATTTCTTTTTTAAACTGCTGGAAAAACCGCTTTCTTTAAACAACTTCACAGTCTTGCCATTCTCACAGGGAAGGTGTTCAGACAGTTGTTACAACCATGTTCCTCCTGTTTTCCCACCTCCCACATATCTGACCCAGAAATCAATTAGTCTGAGTTGAAAAAATAGGTGGGTTTGTTCTTTTCATATGTTTACTCCCTAGAACACAGAACTCAGTATTGGATTATGTGGTTTTCTGTCAGTATGCTATCATCACAGGTGACAAGCCATTCAGTATTGTTTCAGTAGAGTAAACTGAATACAGTGGGTCAGCCGTATTCACAGGTAGTTGTTGGTGTGCAGACAACACTGGAAAGCCTGTTAGCTCCAGGCACATCCCACAGGTCACTTTGCAAGGTGTTTGAAAATAATAGCCTAGATGCAGCAAAACCGGACATGGGATTGTGTAGTGACCTTTCTCTTTGTTTAATTTACCTCCAAGGTCTCATTTCAGGGGACAAGTAGTAATTGAATATGCCTAATAACTAAATGCTCATTTGGGACAGAATCCATCAAAATATAATTGGCGTTTGATTTTTATGAAGGAAGAGGAAACTAGAGTTGGCTGCCGAGTACGTATTCCAAGACTGACCACTTTGTCTCATCTGAAGCCTCCTCTAAATATACATTAATTGCAAATACTTGAGCATTTGGAGTTTTTCAAGGAGAACCGTTGGGGAGAGACCAACTGTTTTTGTTAATACTACTCTCAGAAAGGCGGGGAAGGTTATTGGTCTGCTGTGCAATAATTTACTCCTCTTTGATATGCAAACGATCCACGGTGAATATAAAAAAAATCCTATCAGACTCATTTCACAGTTCTTAACCACTCGGATTCTCTGGAGTCCATCGCCTCATTAGACCAGTGCTCTCCAATGCTAGCATAATTAAAATCTTTAACAGTTTAGCAAAGTAAAGATGTTTGGCTGATCACGTTGAGATGATTATCTATCCATTGTATTCTAAATGACAAAAATAAATTAAATTTAGACCTTGGCATTTTTTATTATGTGTTTCAAATGAATATAATGCACACAGCCTTCTTTTTTAATTCAATACCTGCAGTTTGTGAAGAAACATGCCTTTTTCTACTGCTGCTATCCAGTCACAAAAATGGCAGGCTTTCCGGGGTAGCTGAGCCACAGCTGACTGAAACAATGAGCTACAATCCAGACAACTCAGGATTGCTTTGTGATATACAGGGTTTATGATTTTTTAGGTGTCCTGGCAAAAGAAGCAGCTGCTGTTTTGTTTTTGTTGTTAGTAGCCATTAGGAACATTTGTCTTCTGTGCATGTATGCTCTAGCATGTGTGTTTGGGGCAGGATTTGGAAATCCTAGGCTGTAGACAAATGCCCCCCAGAAGGAACGGTTAAGAGGCCCACAGTGATGAAAGTGGCCTCCTGATTATGTCTCTTCTTGGGGATGTAACAGAGTTACACTTTAGATTTAAAATACGTGCCCATTTGGACCCCCCGAAAATACAAGAGAACTTTGTTACTCTAAGTTTATTTTACATTTTTATTTTGTTCTCAAATGGTTCATTAGCATTGATCTAAGAAATGACAGTAATAATAGTGTTACTTATATAAAAAGTTACACAGTTTTTCAGTAGACACATCCATCAATTAAGTGTGCGGTACTAGAAACCAAAATTAATGAGGAAGATAGGTGTGTTAATGAAATAATCATAGTATAATCAATTTGACTGTTAAAAGTTGAAAAGCATTTCAGGAAGACGATAGGAATTCATAATTTATGTCTAAAAGTGATTAATAAAAACTATATTTAATAACAAAGCTATTTGTCATCATTTAAGACTTAAGCACAAAAATTATTCATTTTGTGGTTCATGTTGTCATAGTAGTAGAGTTGAACAAATTTATTTTAAACTATGTGTGTGAAAATAAGGTTACATCTACATCCCTCTTAAAAATGAGGATGAACAGTTTGGATGCAGAGCAGCTGCCTTTGAATCCTTTTCTCAAGTGTATGTTGTATGTGTTGAGGGCACTTCGGCTCGGCTGCTCAGTAGGACAGGAGGACGTGATTGTTATTCCTGTATTTGCCTTAGTTGTGAGGGGGAAATACTGTATGCACACACACACACTCACACTCACACACACACAAAAAGTCCTAACACTAGGCTTTATTTACTGACTCTTTGATTTAATTACTGTTTGAAGAGGACGGAATTAGCTGTTAATTGATTTAATTATCCAATTTGTTTGTTTCAGGCATGATTCCAACAGAACTGCAGCAGCTCTGGAAAGAAGTGACAAGTGCTCACACTGCAGAGGAAACCGCAGGCAACAATCACAGCAGTTTGGACCTGACCACTACGTGTGTCTCTTCCTCTGCACCTTCCAAGGCCTCTTTAATAATAAACCCGCATGCCTCTACAAATGGACAGCTCTCCGTCCATACTCCCAAGAGGGAAAGGTAGGAACCAGCCACTTGAGATATGTCCAGAGCTATCTTTAATATGGGAGGGGTGGGTGGCCATGCCTCTTTATACCTCAGGGATCCCAAATTGTATCCATGTGCCTTAAATGTGTATGTGATTACTGAAGAATCTGTTTAGTATAGTTCAGGTGCGAAGCACCAAATTATTTGTACCTTTTCAACATGGTCTTAGCACTACTGTAGATCTACTCTTTGCTTAGGAACCGGGGTAGCAATCTTCTAGTTTGTCACTGCATGGTTCGATCTCCAGGTTTCCAGACCTATTTTTTCTTGCTCAATGCTTGCTCCATACAAGCTGAAGGCCTTGGCTGCAGATGCCTTTGAAGATAGTGGTAGTGTCTGCTATAGGCCATGCTGCATCCCAGTTGGAGAAGAGCGAGAACTTGCAGTGCTCTGTGGAGCCCTCCTTGAAGGCAGGGAGCAATGCAGGGATCACACAGCCCTTTTCATATTGGACACTAAGTAAAGATCTAAAGAACAGTGAGATGGAACAGGGCACATGTTCTCCAGATCATGGGATACATTGTAGCATTGCCTCAACTGATCGTGGGTTGTTACGGGATATATTGTAGCATTGTCTAAATTACTGCGTTCCTTTTTAGGAAGTTAAGACTTTTCTAAAATTGCCCTGAGCTTCACCTGAATATTAGTTGAAGCTGCATTTGTTTTAAAGATACAGAAGATGTAAGGTTAGCACAGTATTCTAAGAAAATGAAGCCATTATTTCATACTGTCATATCTCAGCCTCTAGAAGCTTTAATAGTGCTGTTGAAATGCTTTTCAAAAGTGGAATAGGTGATGCTCCTAAAATTGAAAACTTTCTACTTTCAGGTTTTTTTTTTTTATTTATTGTGTCCTGTTCATATCATATGCAGCGCTTCTGCAAACAGGAGAAGAAACTGTACAGTGATAATGTGGTAGTAAGTACAGGATCCCATCCGGACAAAAACAAACTTAGTATTTTATTTTTTAATAATGATGACTCAGAAAATGTTTTATTGTTTTTTCAGGTAGGCAGTCACAAATATAATTTTTCAGAATACATTAAGAAGTTCAGTTTAATAAGATGGTTTAGTAGATATATTCCTTTATAACTATAACGTCTTTTCTTTTTAGAGATCACTAATCACATGAAATACCATCTGAAGAAAAAAATATGTGTATGTGTGTGTATACACGGAAACCCTTCCTGGTGGCATAGTGGGTTAAGTACTGTGTCTGCTAACCAAAAGGTCAGCAGTTCAGATCCTCTAGGCGCTCCTTGGAAACTCTGTGGGGCAGTTCTACTTGGACCTCTAGCATCACTATGAATTGGAGCCGAGTCAACAGCAGTGGGATCTTTATGTGTGTACACTCACGCACGCACGCAGTGTAGATGCATAGTGGAACCTGTGAGAGCCAGGCCTGTACAAGACTGTCTTGTTTTCCCACCCTTTGCTGAGTGCAGTCAACCACTTTTCTTCTTGCGTATCATAGTGGAAAAGATTTGAGTTTTCCTTCTTGGACAAGTTTCCACCTTACACAGGTTTTGACTTGTACTGGTTTTACTCTGTGCGTGTACATGTAAATATACATGTACACATGTATATACACATACACATGCGTCATATTTAAGTATAAAACTGTGAGATGTTTCCAGAGCAGAGGGTAATATATGTGTGCTCGGACCATATGTATGCTCCTCTGAAGATGGTTTAGGATCTTCTGTGACAGAACTAAGAATTCCGAGGTGCTTTAAAAATACCAGTTAATTTGAGTGTCAAGAAGAGAATAGTAGAGAGTAGGACTCGCTTTTGGAGCCACTGGGTAAAATACAGTTTCTGTTGTTCCTAGGAAGGAAGACATGCGTATGTCTTGAGGTCAGTTATAGCTTTTGCCTTACAATCTCTTACATTGTCTTTGTAATTTTTTTTCCGAAATAGAAAACCTTTAGATAGCTTTAAAGGACAGGTCCCAGGCTATTCTTTGCTGTAGTTGCTTTTGAGGTCCTAAGGTTGGTGCCATCCATTTACTGCAGAGTGATTGAATTACATCTGTATCCATAGGCAGAGCAGGGACTACAGGCTGAAAAATGCCGACTGATGCACTTAAGGTATTTGTTGCAATCTTGCCGGTCATTGTGGAGCCTGTACAGATTTCCTGTGACATAGAAAACTCTTCTTGTTTAGATGCACTGTGTTCAATTTCATTTTAAAAGGATACATATCTATAGTCAAGTGATAGATTAGCAGTGAGACGAGTGGAAGAAGAATAGTCCTTTTCATGTTTTAAGGTGCATTTGAATGTAAATGGATCTAAGAGGCAGTCTGATTTTAAAAGACTGGTTTGATTTTTCTTTCTTTTTTTTAATGGTCCTTAATTTGTCTGCACAGAAATCAGGCTTGATCTTCATTACACTGCATGCCAGTGTTAGAATGTGGATCAGAAAATAATTCAGATTCTAGTGATCCTTGTTTAACCTGGATGTAAAAACAGACTAAGTCTCCCAGCTGTATGAGGCAAAGAGGAGGAAACTACCAAATTCTATTTCACTGCGTAATCTCTTGACTCTCTCAGCTTATGTTGTTACTAGACATGCCTGGATTAAAGAAAATTCCAGTCAGCGTGTTTTAACTGATGTGGCCAGCAAGACAGATGAGCACCCTTAAGTTAATAGATAATTGAGAAATTGTAAAGTTATGTAATCAATTATTGAAAATCAAAGTATTGGTCAACTTTGTATATATATAGTCACTTAAAAAAATATTAAGAAGCCCCGGTGGTGTAGTGATTAAATGCTTGGCTACTAACTCTGAAAGGCTGGTGATGTGAGCCCTCTGGCTGCCCTGGTGATAATCTACTCCTGTAAATAATACAGCTTTGGAAACCCTGTGGGGAAATTCTCTCTGTCCTGTAGGGTCAATGTGAGTTGGAGTCAACTCAGTGGCAGTGGGTTTGATTTGGGGTTTAAAAAAATACTGTGTTGCATCAGCTTATCGTGGTTGATTTAAAACTCATATAGGCGATATCCTATTTAAGTAGTGGAAAATGGTGTGAAAAAACTTTCACTACAAAAACTTGCACTGTGCAGAGAGCTGTTTGTCTCAGGTTTGTTGACACCACCTTGAATTCAAGTTTCATCCTGTGGTCACCGGTGCATTTATGAAATTGACGAAGAAAATCAACCATGGCAGACTGTCCGTTCTCGTGGAACAGAACCCAGGCATGCGAAAGCACCTAACACACTGAAGAATGATGTAGCCACCAGCTTGATTGTAGGGTGGCGGCTTAAAGAATTATTTCAGAAAGGGCATGTGAGTGTTGTGTGTGAAATCTGTTAGCCAAAGACAATGTTTTGAGGGCTGTTTGGCCATCATTTCTAAAGTAATGGGGATGTCCAGTTGTCACCAGTGGGCTGCATATTTCCGTGCAGTTCGGAAGCCTCCATCATCCCACTCTGGTCCCTATGCAGTTTGCTGGCACCTGTGTGCAGCCGCTGCAGCAGGAGCCCTGGGGTTTGGTGCGCTGCAATCTATTAAGGAGATAAATAATGTGCTTGGCACGGCACTTCTACTCTCCTCTTTAATTTGTCTTACACAAGGAAAATTATAATTAAATCATTCAGGGTAAACCCTTGAGTGTAGAGAAGGGAAAAAACACACTTTGGTAAAGATTGCCAGTAGAAACCCACTTCCATGTTGCACAGGGTAGAGACATTTATCAATATTCAGACTATTACAGGAGGAGCAGCCCATGTGATTTGTGAGGCGGGTGCCAAGGCTCAAATCGAGGCTTGTTAAGATCTTGTCCCTGTGCAATCACAGGCACTCAGCATCATTAGAATTCAGGACTAGCGCCACACTTTGTGCTTTGATTTTATTCCGACAATTGAATAACGTTTATTGTACTGATTATGTATAAATTCATTGATGCAATACACATGCTTCCATTGTCTGGGCCAACGAGCAGTGTGGCAGGATCAAGTGCAGTGGGCGGAAGCTGAAAGGAGTGGCAAGAGGCAGATAGAACTTCCTAGCCTCTGACTGTCATTGTATTCCACAGGAGCAAGGAGTCTTAGGTAGATAAAGAGTGCTGTACTTGGAATAACTGTTTACATGAGGATGTTATCTTCTTAAGTTGTCTTGACTGTCTTGTCTTAGGAAATTCTAAGTTTTGGTGTGGGTAAACAAAAGCAACAGAATGCAAATAAAACATTTATTAAAATGCTAAATTTAGTAAAGCCCTTTGAGCTCCTTGGATCAAAGCTGCCATGTAAATACAAATAGCAATTACTACTTAAGTAATTGCCTGAATTAAAATTCTAAATATCACATTATATTATGGTACCCTGGGGAAAGTGAAGGGAACCTACGTTTAATCAGCTCCTTCTCTATGCCAAGTGCTCCGCTAGACATTTATATGTGAAGAGAGTATCTGTTTTTAATCCACCTGATCACCTTTGAAGCAGTAGGGAATATTCCACCTATTTTACAGGTGAGGAAACTGAGTCTTGGACATTAAATAACTGACCTAGGCCATGTAACCGGCTAGGGAAATATTTCAAGATCCAAATTCAGGTCTGTCTTTTAGTTTATAAAATAACATTTAACGTTTCCATTGAGCGTATAGGTGAATAGTTTATGATCAAGTTAAAATCAGTTTTCCTAAAAAAAATCATGTCTTTTCAGCAAAGCGTTTATTGAATGGAGCTACTATTTATGAATCACTCACTGCATTTAAAGGAAGATGCAGGTTTTTTTTTTAAGGTGGCTGTTGATATTTACTAGTCTTGCAAGAAGAAGGGGTGGGATTTCCAACATGTAAATAATTGATAGTCTGAAGCACTCAAAAAGGGACGGAAATGAGCCTCGTGTAGAATTTGTGGAAGGCAAGCTCCTCTCTCCTTGAAAAGTGTCCTCCCTGACTTTTGTGTCCTCCTCTTGACTTTTCTCCTTGAGTATGTCTTATGGTCTTGATTCTTTTTCAGCTGTCCAAGTTGGTAATACTCCTTTTTCATTTTGTCTCAGCCTGTTGCTTTAGTTCAGCTACTACTCTTGTTAGTGGCTGTCAGTTCAGTTCTAACTCATGCAACCGCACGTGTGCTGAAGAGACCGACTCCATAGGCTGTTCATGACTGTGACTTTTCAGAAGGCAGACCTGTTTTCCAGCGCTCATCTGGGTGTGTGGGAACCACCAATGTTTCAGCTAGTAATAAAGCACTTAACTGTTTGTGCCACCCTGGGATTTTAAAATACCATTAGTAGATGTTTTACTGCTTGAATGTTTCTCAGATCAGTCGTTCCCTCCAACTGTTTGTTCCAGAGCTTCCTTAAGCATTTTGAGGAAAGAAGTTACAACTTTGGAAAAATCTGGGATAATCAGTGTCAGCTGTCTCTGACGCCGCATCCTGGTCTCAGACACAGGTGACCCAAACCAACACTTCTCTGTGAGATCTGGCCCACCTTCCCACCTGGCCAGGGTACTCCTTCCTGCGTTTTTATTTCCTTTTGTTGATGTAGCCTGGTAGCCCCGTGTCTTCCATTCCAGGTGCTTATGTTTTCTGCGCCTCAGCATTAGCAGCTGCGTTCAGGTAACCCTTGAAGGTTTTTGCTTGGCTGATATACTTTTAGACAGTTTCACTTAATACATAGTCTGTGTTTTAGATTTGTGGCTTCTTGACGTATTGCCATGTATTTGACTATATAACAATAACATTTGTGTTAACTGGGGCAGCTATTTTCAGAAGGCAAGGAACTTTGAAATGTGGACATGCCCAGTGTTTCCTTTTCTTTCTTTTCATTTAAAAAAAAAGAAAAAAAGCTAAATTCTGTGGTGATGAATAAATATTGATGGTTTTGGTTTACTTGGTAGAATTCTAGAAGCTTAGTTTCAGAACTGTTCCAGATACACAAGTCTGTAACTTCGCTTTCAGGTTCACGTTGAGAGACCGCTTTCCCACTGAGCCAGAACTTGAAGCAGTGAGCTCTTGTTGTCGCATCGTTAGTTGCCATCACATAAGCCCCTGACACATGGCAACCCCTTGTATAATGGAACAAAACACTGCAGGTAATCAACTACACGTCAGACTGCCCCCTCCCGTTAAGTGAATTGCTCTTCTCATGTCTTTTGTGTGTTTTTCAAAAGCCCCGTAATAATTTCTCCCGCAGTTGTTTTGATTTGAAGCAGTTGAAAAACAAGTTACCCCAAGTCTTGCTCTCCATTAGTGTCTTGCAGAACCTGAAGTCTCCAGACTCTTCAGTGGTCACTGCTACTTCCCATCAGCGCCTGTTGAGACAGATGGTCTAGAATGGGGCTTGACAAAGTGTAGACCATGAACCAAATTCCACCTACTCTTTGTTTTTGTAAATAAATTTTTATTGGAACACAGTCACACTTACTCTCATTTGCTGACTCTTTGTGGCTGCCTTCATGTTATGAAGGCAGACTTGAGGAGTTACAACAGAAACTGTGTAGTCCACAAGCCTGGAATATTGGTTCTCTGGCCCTTTTCAGGAAAGGAAAAAAAAAAAAAATGCCAGCTGGCTGCTGATTGTAGCCAACCTTCCGTGTTTCTCAGATTCCCTGGAGGGCAGTGATTAACTGTTCACCTACTAACTGAGAAGTCTGTGGGGCAAGCGTGTGCAAAGACTCTATGGGAGAAAAGACCTGGTGATCTGCTCCCACAAAGAGTACAGCCTAGAAACTCTCCTAGACGTTTCTACCATGTCACATGGGGTCACCGTGAGAATCAGCTCAGTGGCTTACAACATCAACAGCATTCCCCCAGGTGCGTCTTAAACATATGACTTGTAGGCTTCTTCCTTGGAGACTTGGATTCTCTGGGTCTAATGGGGGGTGTGGAAATCCATGTTGGTTATATGTACCCTAGACTCTTCCTGCTTACAGTCAGTAGACAGCAGCTTCAGTGTTTTCTGGGACCTGGTCAGAAACAATCTCTGGCCCCTCCCCGTGAAGCAGAAATTAGCAAATACTTAACCAGAAGATCAGCAGTTCCAGTCTACTGTCTGTGCCTGGGAAACCCAACAGGACAGTTCTGCTCTGTTCTGTAGGGTCACTGTGAGTCAGAATTGATTAGTTGGCATTGGGTTCACCCCGCTGCACATCTGCTGAATCCCAATCTGCAGATTAACAACACTTCAGGGGGTGGGCATGGATATCCAAGTTTGAGAAGCAGTGTGGGTAGCACGCTTCATTTACAGAGTATGTGACAGTGTTGGAAAAACCAAACCCACTGCTGTTGAGTCAACTCCAACTCCTAGCGACCCTATAGGTCAGAGTAGAACTACTCCGTAGAATTTCCAAGGCATACGCAGCTGATTCAACTGCTGACTTTCTGGTTAGCAGGTGTAGCTCTTAACCACTGTGCCACCGGTGTTGGGAAGGATAGGGTTTTTCCCAATATTTGGTGAACATCTGAGATATGTTCACTGCCTAAAAAATGTGGATTGCCTTCTCATGCAAACCAACAGAGCAGAGCTGATGTTGATGGAAAGTCAGACTCTTCTTTGCTGCTCTCCTCAAACCTGACCACTAGGCCAGTGGAGCCAAGGAATGAATGAACCCCAATCCTGTGGCCGTGGGCAAGTGGCATGACCTCTTTATGGGTCAGTTTCCTCTTGTCTACGAAGAAGAAAACAGTCCTCATCTCACCACTTAGGTGAGATGGAAGCATTCAGTACCTGTCCTGTGGTGGTGATAACACCAGTACTTAACTGAGCTGTTATTTTGTGTCAGACACAATGCACAAAAACCTTTGTGGAAGACTTGCTGTTGATGCTCCCGTTTAATCTGGACAGTCACCTGGCTGGCAGTTCTTCTGTGTTGTACTGTGTACTCTGAATTGACTTGATGGCAGTGTTTGTTTGTTTGATTGTTTTCCCAACTTCATATTTACAGTCATCTTGCTGGAACCTGTGATGGTGTAGTTAACTGCTGTGGCTGATAACCAAAAGTTCAGCAGTTTTAATCCACTAGGTGCTTATGGAAACTCTGTGGAGGCAGTTCTACTCTGACTCATAGCGTCGCTGTGAGTTGGAATTGACTCAACAGCAGTGGGGTTTTGTGGGTTTTTTTTTTTTTTTGCAGCATACTGTCCCTTGGGGGTAAATGATGAAGCTGGAGCCTGGACAGATTTTATAACTTGCATAAGACACATAAGGATCAGTCTGGGACTAAGTGGCAGCCAGGTCTCCTTCATCCCTGAATCCTTCCGAACAGTTGCTGTTCTGATGGCGTGAAGAAGGCAGGCCGATTAGAACATGTTGACTCCACCCAGACCCACTATTAGTCCCCAGGGATAAAGTTAGGCATCAGGACCAGGCCACAGCCTCCTAAGGATTATAGCCTTGGTGTCACATGCAGTCTGCTCAGCTGTAGTTTTGTTTTGGAAAGCTCTAAATGGTTAATTGCTGCCAGTCCTTTCTAAGACAGGAGTCTGGAGGCTGGAAATAGGTGACAGTGCTGTGGAGAGTGTGGATAGCAGGCCAGCAATGCCGTATCAAGCTCTGTAGGGACAGAAAAGAGAAGTGGGCATGGCCAGCTGCAGACACCTAAAGTACAGATGCTCCTATCTGCTCTTCAGTGGACTCCTGGCAGCATCACCTGCCCCACACCTGTCTGCACAGGAAGTCATCTCTTCAGGCAAAAGTGGGTCTGCCTATGTCAGATGGATGTACTCGGGGGTCGGTCAATATTTTGTACCCCAAACATGCTGCTAGGGCCTGGTAACCATCGTGTTTCAAAGAGATGTGATCCTCCTGTCTCGTGGCTTCAGATTATTTGCTTTTGGGTCTTACACGTGGAAGAGAAGATTCTCTTGAGGCACTGTGGCATGTACTGTGTCACCTTCTGTCATTCATACCTGGGGGGAGTACAAGGGGGGTGAAATCCTTAAAACTTCATCATGCCATAAGGGATAGATTTGAGTTTTTTTGACTCTTCACTTGGGGGAGATGAAAGAAAAAGACGAAGCCGTTCCTTTCTAACAGCTGTGTCTTACCTCTGTGACGGGACTTTTACTGGAACACAACATCCGTAGACTCTGACTCTTTTCTTATTTATTGTGTTTAAATGATAAATGCTTTCCAGCAAAATGGCATCATTGGTTTATTTTATGCATTTCTCTTCCAATTCAGTTGATTTTAACTTTTTCCCTTAGGATATTGTATAAGCCCTGACTGCAGTGTATTTCATGTCTGTTGTCCCAGATCCCCACTCAGAAGAGTTTGACTCCTGCCCTGTGTCTGTCATCCTTGAGAGTAAATGTTGTTTTCTCTTATATTGCTGGCCACTGTGAAAGTTTTTCAGCCAAATCTGTATTTGACACTTAGCCATCTTCAGGTATTGCACTTGGATGGCAGGGCCTGCACCCTACTCCCACATATCTGCTAACTGTATTTCTTAATGTTTCTTTCTACACCAAGGGCATATGTGGTAGGTGAATGGTGAGAACCAGTCCTCTGGGAACCCACGGCGTTGTCGACTCTAGTGGATTTTGCCCTTTTACCTGTGAAAGGTTTTTTATTGAAATGCACCTACTTAACTGAGGACAAAATGAATAGAAAATCTTCTTTGCGATTATTCAAAAGTGGAAAGGGAAGCCAAGGGTCTAGAAAAGGCCTGGTGTTATTCCATCATCTTGAGTGATAACTGGTCCTCTCGTGTTTTATGCCAATAAGGGGGCCAGGCTGGGAGGCAGGAGCATGGAGACTGCTATGCAAGAGGCTTAAATAGAAGCCATGTAGCTGTTTTTCAGGGTAGGCAAAGATGCTCTTCTGTGCTGGTGTTACTCAGAAGCCTGGCGCTGTGGCACTTCCCCAGGGAGCTGCTACACCATACACAGGCTCACTCGGGTAATGCAAATGAATGCTCAGTAGGTACAGCATTCCTATAGGTCTTTATTCCACCCTTACCCCCCACCCCCCACCCCACCCCCGCCCCTAGTAATCAGGCAGGGCCTAAGTATATTATAAAGCACATTCTCCTCATTAAAACAATAGTGGAAGCTCACAAAGGGAAATTGTTAATATGTGTTCCAGCTTGTCATTTCTGCCTGTGTGAATAAAGAAGATAACCATTCCTTGGGGGAACTATTTTGGGAATTGAGCAACAGATACGCTAGCCAGAGAATTCTCTTAACTGTAATTTTCCCTTTCTGTGAGCACTTAAAAAGAATCACATCCTGATGGAATCCTCAGTGCCACTGCACAGACAGAGCACAATTGCCTTAGCACAGGTGGTGTTAACATGGGACGGTCCCCCGGGTGCGTGTCGCCAAGAGTCGTACAGCTTGTTCAGGGTCTTTATCCGTATGGCTGTCTGTCCTGTTCACAGGCATCTGAGCTCTGCCTTGTGGGGACTCTGCTCAGTGTAGTGTGAAGAGAAGGCCCCAGCTAGCACCAACCTCGGCTAGACCGTTTGGTGGTTGCTGTGCATTGTAACCTGCGTACACAGTGCGTGCACACTCAGCTGAGAAGAAATTGGGTCAGTTTTGCTGGTTTCCTTTCTTCACTCTTCATTCTCACAAATGCATGGTTAACTCAGCAGGTATAATTCTAGCGCATGAAATATATTCGTTTTATAAAAAGTCAGTTTAAGAAAACCCAGACCTTTCTGGGTGGTTGTTCAAGGATTAACTCAACGAAATACAGTGTACCTATACTAGAATTTTTCTATAAACTCTGTGGTTTCTGGCCTTTTTTTCCACCCCCTTTTTCAGTCATAGAAAGTATTCTTATTGTACAGTTTGGATTGTTGGCCTAAGTTTGTTTTTTTTCTTTTAATTTTCCACCTTAAAAAGGAAAAAAAAAATCACTATCAGCCTTGGAAATGTGACAGTAAAACTTTTGCTGGAGATGTTGGAATGCAAAAAAGGAATCAAGAAAACAAGAGATTCCGCAATGGAATTAGGTAAAAAATAGGGACATTTTTAGAAGGCACTTTGAAAAATTTACCAGAAGGCAAAGTCTCTTGTCCATTTATATCCCCAAACAATATTGTGCTTTTGTGTAACTATTTATGTTCTTGTTTGGTAAACAAACAGACCCCATAGCAACGCAGCTGATGGTATGTATCCTACCTGTAAGACTTCCTTAAACAAATAGAAGCACTTATGACCTTCAATTTCATTCCTTCTAGAGCATTCAAGGAAATTATTTGAATGACAAGCTAATTTCTTTCTCCTTTTTAAAAATTTCTTTGAGGTGTATTTTTGAAGGATCTTTTGCGTATATGTATTTAACATCTGGATTTTGACTGTCGATAGTGTTCGAAGTTATGTTATGACAAAAGGAAAGAAAAACCTAGAGTATTTGTGTAAATGATGGGTGTTTGCTTTTTAAAAGGGCCATTTGGGTCTTTTGGTGGAAAAGTGCAAGTCAGTTTTCCAGAAGGCTCATACTCTATCAGAATGATTTCTGTAGACCTCAGACTCAGGCAGGCATCTGCACTAAGGTCTGTGTCTTCGCTTTTAAATCTGAAGTATTGATGGAAACATTCTGGTACATATCAGCCCCTATATCCAACTTACATTTTCCCATATGAGTCATATTTACGGCAAGAACAAGATGTCTCGTGTTAAAGATCAGTGTGAGAAATAAATGGCAGTTTACTTTAATTAGAAAAAAATTGACACCAAGAACTGAAAGAATCCAGTGGTGTTTGAATAAATTAGAAGATGGTACAGGCAGCAGTAAAAAGTAACTTAACAGGGACAAATGGGACATGGTTTGGAGTTCAGCAGAAACATGTCTGTCAACAGGGCGGAAATCACTGGACAGTACCAGTGTAAATGTCCATTCATCCCAACTCCAGAGATACTGCCGAGAACCAAATCTGTCCCCACAGAGCTGATACTGCAGTGAAAGAGAAATAGAACAAATAATTATGTAACATAAAGACAGAAATAAGTTCTGCAAGGGAGCAGGGGAAAGTGAGGACAAGTTTACTGTTTGAGTGGGTGGGTGCTGGGAAGATGCCCCTGGAATAGGCGTGAAGAAGCCAGGCGGGAGCCCTCCAGTCTGAGGGCGCATAGCAAAGGCCCTGAGATAGCTTCAGAAGTGGAACATGTTGTCCTGCATCGTCCACAGCTCATTGCACGTGGGAGTGGCTGTGTGTTTGTTGAGTGGTTATAAGTGTGGGCTCTGGAGCTGGACTGCCTGCATTCCAATCCAGGCTGGCTATTTACACAAATTACTTCATCTTTGTGTGTATTTTTTGCCATCTGGAAAATGGGTATGATACCAGACCATGCCTTGTAATTTAAAAATGAGGATTAAATGAGTTAATACACATTTCAATGCTGGTACATAGTATGTGCTTAGTAAGTATTAGTGAGTCTAAAGACTTTCAAACCACATTTATTAGTTAGTATACACAAAATGTACAAAATGTGATAGAGTGTATGATTGGTTAAACACTATTGTGGTCACTAGTGGAATGTCAGTGTGTATATATTTTTCCCTGAAATACATCTCCTGTGAGATGTTTGCACACATCGGGCTCTACATCAGAAAGGTTCTGTCTCTTGTTGGTTGCACCGTATCAGATGGTGCAGTCAGCCTGGTGTGCTCAGTGTCAGTGCAGAGACTAGATGAAAGGTGAGCTTGCACGTTCAGAGGACAGCAAACAAGTGGACCCACAAAAGAAACTTCAGGGTAGCTGCCTCTTGACCTACTTTTGGCCACAGGTGCTGCAGGTGGACCTGAGTAGCCTTTGTTTATGCCCACTGATGCTCTGAAAAAGGAGAAAAAGGACCGTTTCTGAGAACAGTGTTTCTCAGTCTTGAGCTTACATCAGAATCCCCTGCAGGCTTGCTAAGACCCAGATTGGTAGGCTCCCCAACCTGTGCCATCAAGTTTCTAATTCCCAGAGTCAGACATGGGATCCTGAAAATACGTATTTCTAATAACTTACCAGATACCATCCTTTCAGACAGGATTCTTTTTAAACCTTTCTCACACTTGCTTTTAAATCATTGAGGGTTTTGTCTTTATTACTTTCTATGCCTAAAAAGATTCTCTGTGCCTCAGTGTCCCTCCGCTTGCTTGTACCCAGTCCTTGTAGTGCTTTATGCTCCAGCCATCTGTTGAGTTATCTCTTTGTCCCCAGCTGGAGGAGAACTGGGCTGAACGCTTCCAGAGAACTTACTCATAGCTATAGTTGATATCAGAGGCCCCCCTCCCAAACTTTTTTAACTGTGCATCCCTATCTAAGAATATTTATTGATAAATAACATACATGTTCTGCTGTAGTAATTTGTTACCTGTATTATAAAAATTAGAGATAATAGAAGGAGATTATTAACACACGTAACACCTCAAAAACCAAACCCACTGCCATCAAGTTGATTCTGACTCATAGCAACCCTATTAGGGCAGGGTAGAACTGCCCCAAAGGGTTTCCAAGGAACACCTGGCAGATGCAAACCACTGACCTACTAGTTAGCAGACCTCGCCCTTAGCCACTGCAGCACCAAGGTTCCAGTTAATACACAATACATTTGTGTATACATACAGAGATTCTCATCTATTAAACCACTCATTCATGAGTCTTGTTTTTTATCTCAGTTTGGAGACTCAGAACTAGGAACCCAACAAACTGCTTATCACAAAGTAGATGTTTAATAAAACACACAATTAGGGATAAATCAGTCACCATTAAGTCATTTATGGTTTTCAGTGGCTGATTTTTCAAAAAGTAGATTGCTAGACCTTTCTCCTGAGACATCTCTGGGTGGACTCAAATCTCCCTGCTTTTGGTTAGCATACTTCTGTGGCATCCTACACTTAGTGAATAAACGGAGTGACATCTAGTGAACATTAATGAAGCACCTTTTACTACAAGAAAACCAAAGTAATTGTATAAAGTTGAGAGCCATCCAGAGCTCTGGTAGTGCGGTGGTTAAGAGTTACACCTGCTGACCAGAAGGTGATCAGTTCAAATCCACCATCCACTCCTTAGAAACCCTACCAGGGCAGTTCTTCTCTGCCCTCTAGGGTCACTGTGATTTTGAATCAGCTGGACAGTGGTGGGTTTGGCTTTATTTTTGGTTTGGGGAGTAATCCAAGAAAACAAAGGCAAGAGCCAAATGGTTTTGAGCTACTTGGTATGTTTTACTTGCCTTTCCATCTGGAGCCTTGATGGTGTGGTGGTTAAAGCACTCAGCTGCTAACCCAGCCGCCACTTTGTGGGAGGAAGATGGAGCAGCCTGTTTCTGTAAAGATTACATCTTTGGAAACCCTGTAGGACCATTCTGCAGCGTCCTGTAGGGTTGTAGGTTGGAATTGACTCGTTGGCCGTGGGTTTTGTTTGGTTGATCCCTCCGTATATCACTTTCTCGTCTGGTCCTCATGCTTAGACATGTGTTTCTTAAGGTTCTGGGATATAACGTAACTCTCTGGTTTGGGGACATAACCTTGAAACTTTCTGTTCTTGCCTTTTGGTTTCCTGGGTGTGGTCAGTTCCTCTAACATATGGACAGGGTTCCACGTGGGCCTCGGACTCAGCAGTGCAAACATGCTGCATTGACATAATGAGTATGCTTGCCTAATGGTGTTAATAACTTCTGGATTAGTGGTCCCTAAGTCTGTATTGACACAGTTGCTCACAGCCACTCTTTTGGAAGGCATTCTGTTTTCTTAACAAGATTCCAGTGTTAATGCCACCAGCAGTAAACTCTTAGTTACAGACTCAGGTCAGCCCTGACTGGTGTCAGAAACAAAAGCTGGACTACTGCCTCTCCTTGTTCTTTGCCTGTCTTTATTCTTTGATTCATCACAGTGAAAACACGGGCATTCTGCCGTTGTCATCACCTGCTCTCTTTGCAACTGACCAGATTGCCCCAGCAAGCCACAGGTACTAAGTCCATTCCTCTGCTGTGTGCTACTCTTCTGGTGTTGGGCAGTCAGGATGGCATGTTTCACCCTGTGTAGCTGCAAAAGACATATGGCAGATTAGTGATGTGGTTGATGAAGAAAGTAACTGCCAAACTTAACACTGTTGTGGCATCCAGTCTCAGGCGCTTGCCATTGGAAAGCAGCCAATTCCTAGTCACATAAATTGCAGATAACAGGAGAAGCTTTTAGATCCTGAGTGATTGATTGATTGATTGTATACCTACTGATAACTGACTGATTGTCTCCTTATCTGACATTTCACATTCACAACAATAGTGAAACATCTACTCTTCAGCTCTTTTGCACATTAGCAATGCACATCTGGCAGTAATGAATGCCCAGGAGCAAGGAAAGAGTGATGCTGGCTGTGGTAGTTAAAGCGTGTCAACTTGGCTGGGCCCTGATTCTGAGCAGTTGGTGGTTATATAATAATGTAACTTGGCAGTTACATAATCTGGCAGTTATGTAATGATGTAGTCACCCTCCATTTTTGTGTAACAATTTTGCACAATAAACTGGTCTTTAGAACCCAGCTGTATCAACAGATGAGGAGTGAATATTGTCCCAAAAACATCAGGGGAACTACACTGTGATGTTGGTGCCTTTGTGTATCTCTGTCCTCAAATCCAGGATGATCCTGAGGCTCCAACTTCCCCAGCATGAGTTCAGATTAAGGTAGGTCTTCTAAGATTTGCCACTGGGTTAATCTAGTTGCACAGTGGCTGTGCTTGAGCTTTTGGGTTCCCAAACTTTAAGCATTTGAGTATGTTCCCCACTGTCAAGGTATTTGGTATATCCAACTAATATAACTATTAATACCATATTGTTTATATATTGGTTTTCTGGGCATTGTTGGTTTCCCTACTGTATGAGTAAGGTTCTGTGTGGACCTCAATGGAAGTGTATTGTACTACAGAAGAGTGTATTTAATTTTACAGTATTGCTTGTATAACATATAAAGGTTTACATTACTTTGTTAATATTACATGGTATTTATATACTGAATATATTGCCTATAATATGTAGTAAAACAACATGTAAATTTCATTTGTCTTTTATATTGATTATATTTTTTAAATTAAGAAATTTTGTAAAGTCAAAGGTTTTAGAGATGCTGGCAATATTTTTGTCTAATACAAAATTAAAATAAATATGCAATTATTTAAAAGTATGCATTTTTGTATAGCCTAACATCATGCACATCATCTCTAAATGTGAGGATAGCACATGCATGCTGGGATGTTTTAATCTAGAATTCCCTCTTTTTGCTGGGGAGAAGGACATTGACTGATTATAGCACTATGCCAAAAAGGTCACAGTTCTGCTTACATGGTCTATCCTAGTTTTCTTGAAAAGCCCCAGATTACCACTTAACCTTCCTAAGATGTTGATTCTAGACTTAATCTGCATATATATATTGTTGTGCTCTGTTCAGAGACACCAGCCCAACTTAACGGACACCTTAGGGGGAACTAACCCTGGCAGAATAGTGACTTAAGTACTATAGCTGCAGCCTTTTTATTCAGTGCTATGAGACGCTCCTTCGAAATTGTGTGGGGCAGTTCTGCTCTGTTCTGTAGGGTCACTATAAGTTGGACTCAGCAGCAGTGTTTTTTGTTTTAAGGGGGACCTAGAACTTGGGAGCAATGAAATTTTGAGATGCTATCAAATCTGTTGATGCAGCTATTTACACTGGAACATTCCGGACAGAATGTAAGCATTGACAGTCTGCTGATTGATCGGATCACTCAACCCATAAACTCATTGCTGTCTAGTCGATTTCGACTTAAAACGACCCTGTGGGATGGAGTAGAACTGCCCCATGGGGTTTCTGAGAAGCAGCTAGCTGGTGGATTCAAACTGCTGACCTCTTGGTTAGCAGCCAAGTTCTTAACCATTGTGCCACTAGGGCTGCAAAGCATTCAGTAGATCTGTGCTAATGTAAAATGGTGTTTCTTAAACAGAAGCAGAGAATGACCTTTTCCCTGTGTTGACTTCCTTCAGTCTTACCTGTCCTGCTATATTTAATAAAATGTTGTTGGGTGTAATTCATAAACAGCTTCAGGCTAGCAAGCATTTTTGGCATTTGGGAGGAATTGCCCAGTGCTGCTACACATATTTCGTCATCTCCAGCTTGCCTTTCAACTCACGGTTCATAAGGAGAGCACAGTCATGTTTAGGTTAAATACAGAACCGGGACCTCCCAGCAGCCTTAGTACTCAAGTTGTACTCCATGGGCCACCAACATTGGCATCATCCAGGAGCTTCTTAGACTTGTACCACGTGGGCCCCACCCCTGACCTGCAGAATCGGAATGTTCAGGTGATTTATATCCGTAACAAGTTCTGAGAAGTGCTGCTTTGAGAATATGGATGGAAAAGGAAGGCTGTTGTGTCTTCACCCTTAGACACAATTCTTACAGTCTTTTAGACCCAGTTATCATGCTTTGAGGTGTTCACTGGGCATTTTTCATTTATGCTGTGTCTGTATTTTAGTTGCTTAATAATTTTCTAAAATTTAACTAGTAGATTGCCTAACAGTTCCATCAACAAAATCGTGAATCTGATATGCTACTCATTTTTCTTTTCTTATACATACAGCATTCATGACTGTGAAAATGAGACTTTTCACTCAGTGTACCACTGGTGGGCCATGCCCTGAGCACCACTGAAGAAAGATTACCTTGTGTTCCTGTCAGGGCAATTTGCAGTTTAAAACAAAACAAAAAGCTCTGTAGAGTCAAATGGTCACTGGCTTGTGTTTCATGTGTAAAATTAGTCAGGTAGTCCTCACGTCTCAAGGCACAATACTGAGAGCAGATAATAACAATAATCTCCATCATTGTTTAAAGGCACAAATCTGGCACTTAATAGACTAATTCACAGTCACTCCAGTTGCAAGTTCTGTGCATGAATATCATATCACGAGGGAATGTGAAATCCTCTAATTAAACATGATTTGAAAAGCAGCAGAAAATTGAGATGATGAGCGTACTGGGGAAGGAGAGTCAAGGATTCGCTGCATGAAAGAGTACAACAGAAGCCTGTGTGTTTGTTACCGTTTTAGAGAACCCGTCTTTATTCACTCTGGGGTGGGCTGTTTAATAGACTTTAATGGACTCTACTGTTTATGATGTGATCTTAGAACCCGTTGGCAGCTAACTCTTGGAAAACTAATCAGATTATTAAACAAGTGGAGTGGGACAGTTCTGAGATGAGTAAAAATCAACTTTAAAGGCTATATGCCAGAATAAATAAAAGCAGTTACTGTCGTCTAGTCGATTCCAGTTCATGGTGACCCTGCATATGTCAGTAGACCTGTGCTCTATAGATTTTTCAGTGTCCAAGATTTTCTGAAAAGTAGATCAACAGGCCTTTCTTCTGAGGCAGCTCTGGGTGAATTCGAACCTCCAGTCTATTGATGGTCGGCCGACACTGGCAGTTCAGTGGTAGAATTCCCACCATCCATGCTGGAGACCTGGGTTTGAGTCCCAGCCAGTGCTTCTCATGCAGAGCTGCTACCCATCTGTCAGTAGACGATGCCCATGTTGCCACCATGTGGAGCAGGTTTCAGTGGCTCTTCTAGACTAGTATGGACTTAGGAAAAAAGGTTTGGCCATCTATTTCCAAAAATCAGCCAGTGGGAACACTGTGGATCACAGTGGTCTTATCCACAACTGATCATGGCAGTGGTACATACCAGGCGACAACTTTGTTCCATTGTGTGTGAGATCATCATGAGTTTGGGACTGACTCTATGGTAGCTAACAGCAGCAAGCTGAAAATGTGCTGCCTGCGTTGTCTCTGACACTGCGGTGTTGAAATCTGATTCTCAAAGTGTTCTCAAGGAAGGGTCAAGGAGAAAGGTCACTGTTACAAAGCCATGAGGAAAGAGGGTGCATTGCTCACATCTTTCATTTTGTCTGCTGTCACCCGTCGTTTGTGATTCTTCAGACAGGTATATAACCACCCCCCACCCAACACCACACATAAAACTTGACCTGTCATTTTACATTCTGTGAGTCTGTGGTTTACCTTCCAGCTGATTCTGTGGTTTACCTTCCAGTAGTATGAAAGACATCTAAAGAGTAAACTCTCAAGCGGAAAATAGCACTAGGCATGGAAGTAATCATCTCTCTTGCTGTAGTGAATGTACATCACTCTTCTTTGTGAAATCAGTTGTGATCAGATTCCAAGGCCGGTTCTCGTGGTCTGGTCCCTGTCTGTGTGGCTGAGCATGTTTCTTTCAAGTGGACATATTGTATCTATCACACGTATCTTATATACTTTTTTAAAAAATAAAAAACCTGATTATATTTTCAGACAAGAGCTCATCGGTGACATGATTTGGACTGAGATTCATACTCATGTAATCAAACTTAAAAATTCCTGATGCAGTACTGAAAATCTCATTAAAAGTAGGAGATAGTGACAAAGTAGAGGGGAAAAACCTGTAAGAACTTAAAGGTTAGGAGAGAAAAGAGGAAGTAGGGTTATTTTTGTATACACTGTCTTTAAAGAATTCAGCAATTTTTTAAAAAAGTTTTAATATACTGAGTGGCTTTTCTTGACACCCGTACCATTGTTACAGTCACAGTTTAGTGGAAGATACTTGTTCTTAATAGATAGTCCTGAAACCATTGATCAGGAGAGCCAGCTTTTTGTGGAAATCTGCGCTGTCTGGAATGGCCTTAGGTCACAAAAAAATAATATTTTGGCTGGTAATGGGCCATCTCAGGCCACCCAGCCAAAATCATAAGTGTTGATTTATGAGAGGAGTGATCTCTGTAGGTGACGGTGACAGTGTTAACTGGGCAGACAGAAAGAAGCATGCATTTCTGAGCAGGAGACCAAAAACATTGGAAAAAGACAGACGAAGAGAGGCTTAAGGAATAAGGAGCCCTAGAAGTAGTTTGTCAGCAAACAGGTCTTCCTCACTGCTATCTTGGGTGCCTCTCTTGGGGTGAGAGTTCCATAAAAGTAGGAATGAAGGTGACTCGTATGGAAGGGAGGCAGGTAGAGCAGCTTCTGAGTCAGTGGAGACAGGAAAGAGGATTAGTTGTACTTTTTTAGTGTATGTATTTGCATTGGGTGGAGGGTGAATTAGAGTAGCAACCAGCTTCCTCTTACACAGCAACAATATGAACCCCATTACTCTCAACAGAAAGGCATTGACTGTACTTACTCCTTCACCCAATGTTCATCATACATCTACCTTCTATGCATTTTGTCAGAAACAAGACAAGTCATTCATTTGTGCCTACTCCCTATTTCATTGCATACTGTTAGGAGAAGGCTAGTTGAGGTTTTACCACTAGGAGGAGCAATTTACGCCCTCTCCTGTGGTTCCCGTCAGTTTTCTGGGTGAGGAAAGACGAGAGCAGGGCAGGTGAGTGACTTGCAAGGTTCACACTTATCCAGCACAGCTGTGATGAGAATTGAGGTCAGCTTGAGCTAAAGCTGTCTGTCCTGTCTGTGTAGAAATGGTGCTGGCTTTCAATCACAAGTTATACTTAATTTATACATGAAGTAGACAGATGCACTTTTAACACATTCTGCAAAGATTTTTCCCTGCACTAAAGGGTCGACAGAATCTGAGAAACACAGTTGCTCCCAGGTACTTATTCTTTAGAAGATTCTGTTGCCAAGCTTCTATTTTTATTTAAAATGTATTTCCACTCCCCCATCAAATGTAACCAAATTATTTTATAGTTTCATGCAAATCTAAAGATTATTTTATAATGTAACTGTAAAATCTTTTGAGAATGCTAGCAATGTAATGGGAAAAAAAGAAACCTAGTAAAATCAGATAAAAAATACATCCCAACTCTCAAGTTTATGGTCATCTGATTTTTGACGTGGGCACCAAGACAGTTCAATGGGGGATAGAATAGTCTTCTCCAAAAATGGTACTGGAATAACATGCAGAAGAATGGAGTCAGACCCCTACCTCACATCATATATAAAACTTAACTCAAAATGATGATAAACAGAAGAGCTAAAGCTATAGAGTGTTTAAAAGAAAATAATAGGAATCAGTCTATATTGCCTTGGATTAGGGAATAGTTACTTAGACATGGCACTGAAGCACATAGGATAGAAATAATAGGTTGGATTTAATCAAAATTTAAAAAGTTTGTGCATCAAGAAAGTGAAAAGGTAACACACAAAATGGGAGAAAATATTTGTAAAACTCTTACAAAGATCTAGTGTACAGAATACCACAAGCCCTGTTGGTGTAGAGGTTACGTGCTCAGCTGCTGAGAGGTCAGTGGTTCAAACCCACCTGCAAGAGTAAGATGTGGTTGTGTACCTCTGAAGATTACAGGCTTGGAGACCATGTGGGGTTTCATTGTGAGCTGGAATGACTCAACCACAGTGGGTTTTTTTGTTTTTGGTTTTTTTCTTTTTTTATCCAGAATGTATGAGCAAAACTTACAAATAAAGAGACAGCCCAGTTTAAAAATGAGAAAAGCATATGAATAGACATTTCTCCAAGAAAGAAGAATGACCAATAAGCACATGAAAAGATACTCAAGGTTATTAGTCATCATGGAAATGTGTAAATCAAAAGCACCATAAGTTACCACTTCACATCACTGGGATAGCTGAAATCAAAAAGCCGAACAACTAACCAAGTATAAGTAGGAAGTGGAACTGTCACCTGTTGATGGGAAGAACATAAAACTTTGCAACTGTTTCAGAAAACAATGTGGCAGTTCTTCCGAATGTTGTATGTAAGATGATATGCGAAACCAAACAAACAAACCTGCATTGCCATCAAGTTGGTTCTGATGCATCAGAACCCCAGAAGACCCAGTAGAACTGCCCTGTAGGGTTTCCAGGGAGTAGTAGGTGGATTCAGACTGCCCACCTTTTTTGGTCAACAGCTGAGCTGTTAACTACGGAGCCACCAGGGTTCTGAGGTACCATACAAAGAAACTCAGTGCCTTTGAATTGATTCTGACTCATACATAGCAAGCAGCCCTGGAAACCCTGGTGGTGCAGTGGTTAAGTGTTGCGGCTGCTAACCAGAAGGTCAGCAGTTCAAGTCTGCCAAGTGCTCCTTGGAAGCTCTCTAGAACAGTTCTACTCTGTCTATAGGATCACTATTAGCCAGAATCGTCTTGACGGCAGTGGAGTGGGTTCATAGCAGCTCTGTAGGGCAGAACAGATTGAACTGCCTTGTAAGGTTTCCAAGGAGTATCTCGTGGTTAACTGCTGACTTTTTGGTTAAGAGCTGAACACTTCACCATGGTGTCACCAAGGCTCCTCTGACCCATCAGTTCTCCTCCTAGGTATACACCCAACAGAAATGAAGGTGTAGGTCCACACAAAACATGCACAGCAAGATTATTTGTAATAGCCAGAAAGCAGAAACAAACCCAGATGTCCATCAGCTGATAAGTGAGTAAGTAGGAGGTGGCATACATGTTCACTGGAGTTTTCTGTGGTAACAGAGAAGAATGAGGTACCAACACAAGTTACCATATGAGTGAGCCTTGAAAGCATCCCACTAAGTGAAAGAAGCCAGTCATAAGAGATCACATAGTGTGTGACTACCCTTATGCGGAATTCCCAGAATCGATGCACCTTTAGGGACTGAAGTAGGGTAGTGGGAGGGAGGTAAGAGGAGAGAAATAGGGACGGCCTCCTAAGGAGCACGAGGTTTGCTTTGGGGATGAGGAAAATGTTCAAAAGTTAGATTCTGGTGATGGTTGCACAACTGTGAGAACTGGCTAAAAACCATGGCATTATACACTTGAAATGAGCACACATTATGTAATTTATTATTTTTTAATATGATTTATTGAAGAATCCCTTGCCCTGATCTATGTATAATGTTAGTTTTATTATGATAAAATTGTATATAAGAAAACACTTGCCATTTCAACATTTTCTATGTTTACAATTCAGTGGCATTCCTTACATTCACCACATTATACAATTCACCTCTTCTACATGGTTTACGTAAGTCAGGTCATATAATATTTGACCTTTTGTGATGTACTGCACTTAGCATAATGTTTTCAGGGTTCATGCATGTTATGGAATATATCTGAATTTCATTTTCTTTATGGCTGCACAGTATTCCACTGTACATATATACCTCATTTTGTTTTTCCATTCATCTGTTGACGGACTCTTGGCTTGTTTGTACCTTTGGGCTTTTGCAGACAATGTTGCAGTGAATATTCATGCTGTGCAAGTATCTGTCTGTGCTTTCCAGTCTTTTAGGTACATACTGTGGAGCGGAATTGCCGAGTCACGGAGTAATTCTGTGTTTAATTTTTTCAGGAATCACTGAACTGTTTTGCTGTTTGTTTTTGCTAATTCACCTTTTTCTACAGATGTACAGCTTACTGATAGCAGATACAGTAATTGGCTGTGCAGTTGCATTAATAATGCAGTTTTAAGTTTCAGTGTTAAAAAATACAGTTGCCACAATTTTCATTGATGGAAGAAAAACCCAAATATTATTTTCAAAATTTAATTTATCAAACAACATTCTAGTAACATACAGTTTATAATTCTGGCATGACTTTTGGAGGGGTGGAAAAAGGGAAAATCCTAATGGACATTGATGTAATATTTTACTACAGATGAATTAATCAAGAGGGGAAGAAAATGAGTGGCAGATTTTAGATGAGAGAAAACACTTATTAAGGAGACAGACATGAGAACTTGGACCATGCACAGGGGGAGCTGAGAAGGTAACTGAGGTGAAAGGAAAGGTGGTGTTTAACTTGGCAGGGAATGTCTTGGGGTACAACAAGACCTCTTGCCAGAGTCCCCACTTGGTAATCCAGCTCCAACCCTCCACTGGGAAAATTGGGCTCTATGGCTAGTGGTGCAAGGACCACCAAATACTGCAAACTGAAAACTTGAGAAGTTGTCCATAGTTTTGGGAGGTAAATTTAGTGATTCTAGTTTTACAGAATCACTGGAGTCAGTAGTGAACTTGGGACTGTGATAGTAGTCACCAACAGGGAACAATAACCATTATATAGAGTCTTCTGGAAGGTGCGGCAGCATACAAGTTAAAGCTTCTGACTGGTGTACTTTTTTTATCATTGATATTTTTATATGTGGAAATAGAAACAAAATACACACTCATGCAGCAGTCTTTACATCTGCACTTCGCTGACCGTGGTTACACACTTAACACGGTGTCACCATTGGACTTCTTGCCGTTGCACTTTTTCATCACCATGGTGAACTTCAATTCTCTGTCCCTTCAAGTTCTCATCTGTGTTTCAGAGTGACTCTTGTCCCCTTAATGTCATGCAAGTATGTCCTTTAGAAAAAGGAGCTAAACTGTTTAGTTTAAAGATGACTTCACGGAATTGTTTCGGCTCAAGGCTTACAAGTTGTTTCCAGGCAGTAGATTCAGGGGATTGTCCAATTCCAGTGTGGCTCCTATACTTAGAGACAGAAAAAACTAGTAAATAGAGGAAACCCTGGTAACAGTGGTTCAGTGCACCGATTGCTAACCAAAAGGTCAGCAGTTCAAATTCACAAGGCTCTTCTTGGAAACACTGTGTGCAGCTCTGCTCTGTCCGGTAGGGTCATTATGAGTCACAATCATTGGACAATAATGGGTTGGCTTTTATTTTTGGTTTAGTAAATAGAAAAACAACCACAAAAAAAAAAAAAGAAAGAAAATGTCATTGACAATGATACCATTATACCATACTGAGTGTATCGTATATTTAGTATCAGGTAATTTCAGGAATTATTGTTTGTGTTTATATGTAATTGTATTTTTCATGGCAGATTGGCTCTTTGCAATCTGAAATGCTGTTATTTTTCTTGAGTTATATCTAATTTACACATATCAAGGATTATCCAGGGAAACTTAAAAATCAGCCTCCTTTCCTTGAGTGCATACTATTGTGCTTCATGTATTTGAAATTAAATTAAATCGTAGAAAGCACCATAACGCTCCTGCTCATGCAGATTGGCATCATTTTTGTCCTTACCTGTGTGAATGAAAAAACAAAAGGCAAACACCAATTAAGTGTATATCTATGTAGGCTTTAAGTAGGACAATATAATTATTTAATGTCTGTCCAGTCATGAACCCATCTAACATTTATTAGGCATCGTATTTGGTGTGAGGCACTGAGTATTCAGAGATAATTAATACATATCCCTGCCTCTAGTAATAGTCTACTTAGAATTTTATAGTAGGGAAGAAAAAATAGGGGAAAAAATAACTACTTTTTATTTAGAAGTTTAATTTGAGGGCAGATATGTTTAATTCTTCTATGAGGCAGCCACATCTTGGTTCCACATTGATCTTGGCAGCTTTTCAGAGGTCATACTTTCTACACTGGTGAGCTGCCCTTAGACCATGTGTATAAATGATTAGGCTCACCGGCTTTATCTGACCACAGATGCTCAAGACATCCTTTTTCCACTGTCTGACCCTGTGAATGTAATTTAAGTGGTGTTATGGTAGAGTCTTGCCTTCAGTTCAGGAGACCTGGGTTTGCTTCCCACACTATGTGTCTCATGTTGTAGCTTCCATCCATCTGTCCGGGGAGGCCCACAAGCTGTATAATGCCAGATGGGTTTCAGTAGAGCTTCCAGACTAATACAGACAAAAAAGAAAGGCCTGCCAATCTGCTTCTAAAAACCAGCCAGTGAAGACCCTGTGGCTCACAATCACAGTGATCCAGTCTGTAACTCATCATGGAGCTGGCTCAGGACTAGGCAGCGTTTTATTCCGTTGTCTGCAGGATGTTAGGAGCTGGGGACCAAGTCAGCAACCACTAACATCAACAGTATTCTTTTTGAAATTCACTTCCCTTTTGTTCCTCTTGGCAAATCCTGAAGGGCAGTGAGAATATAGATACTTTTTCCAGTTTCCTGAAGGAATAGAAAAGCTCCTGTAGAGACACATACTGGTGTTGTCTGGTGGTGTTTCACACAGAACAATGGAAAAGTCAGAGCAAGGATTGGCCATGTGTTGCGCTCGCTGAGCCACTCTCAGAGCTAATGGCAGTCTGAAACCGGGACTTCCATGGCACATGATTATATTTTTTTTCCTGCCTGATTTATATGTATTTCACACTTACCAATTGCACAGTAAAAAATTCCAGCAGTATATGGAGTAAAAACTTAGACACAATTCTGAACCTATTTGCTTTTCTTGCAAAGGCAAAGACTATTTCAAACATTTATGGGTATGTGTTTATGTTATGGGTATATATTAAGTACATATTAATATATATATTAAATATATATTATTAGTCACATTCAGTCTAAAGAAACTCCAAGTATGTACATATTTATATACTCAGAAGATCTGAAAACATTCCTCAATTAAAATGCGACTTTTGGCTATAAAAAGTAAGATCCCATGCTCTTATACAGCAGGTTCAGATAATACCGAATAGGCTACTGAAGCACCGCATCTCCCCACATATATTAAATACATAGATTAATACATATATTAAATAGATACATATATTTAATAGCCAATTATATGTTAAATCTGATGATAATATGTGTAGTATGTTCCCAATTTTGTAAATTGCAAAGCCTTGGAAAACGGTGTGAACCAGTAACATGTCAGACTGTTAGCAGTATTCTCTAAAACCAAACCCACAACCATTGAGTCAGCTCCGACTCATAGTGACCCTAGAGGTCACAGTAGAACTGCCCCATAGAGTTTCCAAGGAGCATCTGGCGGACTTCAGACAAAAGGCAGTGTTCTACAGGGTCACATTATTAAGTTGGGTGGGGAGATGCGGTGCTTCAGTAGCCTATTCGGTATTATCTGAACCTGTTGTATAAGAGCATAGGATCTTACTTTTTATAGCCAAAAGTCATATTTTAATCGAGGAATGTTTTCTGATCTTCTGAGTATATAAATATGTACATACTTGGAGTTTCCTTAGACTGAATGTGACTGATTGTCTTTGTCAGGCCTGAGTAAGCTGTCATCTGTCCATTCTTTGAAACAATGATACTAAGTTGAACTAAAAATAAATCCTTATAGGAGAGTAGTTTGCAAGTCAGGCCTTGGTGGTTAAAACATGAAGTTAAGCAAAAAAAAAGAAGAGGGGGTGAAGGGGAAGGAAGCAGGCAGCACACATCATGTTAAATCATGTAAATTTAATTTCTAGTTATGTTTTGTTCTGTTGAATGCACATTATTATTTTCTTCATTATTATTATTTAAAACATTCTTAACTGAAGAAACACAGTAAAATGAGCATTTGCAGTGTTCTTAATTTTGTATCCTGACTAAATAGCCAAGGCTCCTGGTTCCCAAAGTAAATAATCATGCAAAATATGTATGAGGGCTAAGAATTTGTCATACAGCACTTCTTGAGAGCAGCTTGGTATAATATCCATAGTGAATTTTAAAATTTAATATTCATTGATGTCCGTTGTTACTGTATTAGGATATTTGGCTGGTAAATTTTGCTTATGTTATTTAGAAATGAAAGAAGCATGAAGGAAATTATAATGTCCAAAACAGAGGAATTGTTAGGTAAATTTGGGCATGTAACTGGGGCTAAAATGGTACATAAGGGGCCATTACTCATTAGTAAGTAAAATTTTTGAAGACTGGCAAGAAACATGAGAAACTATGTATGAAATTACGTTAAATACCAAGGAATGATGCAGGTCTTCATAGCATTCAGAAGTTATCAGTTGCACAGTAAAAATTCTGACGATACTGGTAACATGTCAGAAGTGTTTGTATGTGTTTATACATAGTGTATAAAGTTCTGGCTGGTAGATTTGTGGAAAACGTGCTTCCTTTCTGTATTTAAAAATTTTCAACAACCAATACATACTATTTGTAATTATTAAATCAGTTTAAATAATCTGAATAAAATTGCTAGAGATAATAATTACTGTGGTTAGGCTTTTCTTCATCTCTTCTTTTTTAAGCGAGTGATAGAAATAGCTTTTTTAAAAATGACTTTGTTCCCATCCAGAGTATCTGAGAATGCGAGTGCTGTTGAAAGCCTATAATTTCTGGTAGTCTCAATAATTTATAATTTCTATTTTTATAGTATATCTATTTTATTCATTGATAGATTGAACACGGACAGGTAGTACAGTTTTTTTCCATGAGTCCAGTGAAATTGTACCATCTTAACTGCTTAGAGAGTGTCCTTTTTTGTGGATTTTAGAAATCTTACAAGAGGCACTGTACTTCTGAACTCTGGTGGTTGTTCCCAGATTTATTTTTTCATTTTTGGACAGAATAGCTTATGATTGTCTTCAGATTATATTAGATTTTTGAAAGTCATTCAAAAGCTGTAGGCAAACCTCATGGTCTTAGATAAGGCATCTTTCTATGTATACGTGTGTTTACTGCTAATGTGCTTAAGTTTATGTATTCACTGTGGAAGAATTGTAAGTCGGAGTGTGGCATTTGTACATATATGTGTGGTTTATAAGTTGAGTCTATAAAATATGTGAATTAACATCTTGAAGGTAACACAAAATACATGTTCTGTGTGTGTGCCCGTATACATTCCCAGTTTACTGTGCTTGAAGTTCAAAGTCAGGCAGAGCCACTGGCAGAGTAAGTTACACAGTCACCCTGCCCATGAAGGGAATGTGCCTGAGTACAAAACAGAACTCTCAGTGTTAGTTTTGCATTTCTGTTTGATGGATTCTAAGGTTTTGGAAATGACTGTAAAAATAATTTGTTTGAAAGAAGCCTGGATACAGAAAGCTAATAGAGAAAATATTCCAGGACAAGATGGTTCATCAGCAAGTACAGCCAGCACACACAGCACTTCCCTAGACACCACATGGTGCAATCCAAGCATCCCATGACTTGGACTGAGTGGCCAGGTAGTTATGTATTGATCAGAGTGCCACTGCACAGTGGTTAAGACCTGCAGTTGCTAACCAAAAAGTCGACAGTTCAAACCGTCTAGCCGCTCATTGGAAACCCTGTGGAGCAATTCTACTCTTGTCTTCTAGGGTCACTGTGATTCAGAATCGACTCAGTGACAACAGATTTAGGGTTTTTTGTTTTTGTTTTTGTCTTCTATCACTATGAGTTTTCTTCCTAAATTATCTAATTGTACTATTTTTTATTAGAGAAAATGAATTTATGAAAAGATTAGTGATGTATCAGTTGTTAGTATGAAAGAAGTTTATAGGGAGAGAAAAGGAAAACAGTATTTTAAGTCGAAAGCACAGCAAGGAAGTCTTAAAATCAGGTACAAAGTGTGTACTGTTTGACTGTGTAGATAAAGTGATAGATTTCAGCCCTTTTAAAAAAATCTGTTGCGGTCTCTATGGAGAGCTTTGTATCTCACCACAACATGTCAGAGATTTTTTGCCTGGTGTTGTCCACTCTGATGTCTGATTAAGCCTATTTTGGTGCACTTTTAACTCTTGCCCTTAAATAACAAAGCAGAATGAATCAGTACATTCCATGTGAAGAGACAACCTCAAATTTGTTGGTGTCCACATTTGCCCGAGTGGCTCCAGTTGCCTTTTATGTCCTTGCCTTGTGGGATGATTCTTGGCAGCCAGTTCATCTTTTTGTCTTCTGTGTTTTTATCTTTCAGTTTGTCCCACGAGGAGCACCCCCATAGCCATCCTCTCTATGGACATGGTGTGTGCAAGTGGCCAGGCTGTGAAGCAGTGTGTGAAGATTTCCCATCATTTCTAAAGTAAGAATGGTGTTTGTTGTCTTCTTAAATAGCGATCACATCTGACTGTTTGTGCTTTTGTTTATCAAGTGCCTTTTTGATACAGGGGTTTACACCTCTTTTTTGAGAGTGGACTGTGAATCACAAGTCTAGTACAGTTTCATAAGATTAGCTACAGAATCTACTGAGGGTTGTATTGAGAAAGACTTAAAGTCTGTGTCCATATGCCTAGAAAAAACAGTTACCCATGGTTTTGGACTGGTTGGTAGTGATTGCAGTGGGGATGGAATTAGCCCAGTGTTAAACTTCTGATAATTTAGGTTTTACTTTTAATCTGTTCCTACGAAGGAAATCAATGGCATGCTAACTCTAATTTTATAAAATTGGCATCTAATTTTGTAACGATTACTGGCCCATTGTACTTGGGGGGATTGGGTCCCTTTGTTGTTATTCGTATTACTTTATAAACAGAAGAAATGCAAGATACATTGATTCTTGTCATTCTGTGGTGGTGTCAGCCTGTTCAAATTCTTGTAGGGAGAATGGAGTTTAATTTCCCCAGTTAAAAAATGTATGACTAAAACTTAGGTTATCCCATTTAAGTCTGTACCCTTGAACCAGTATCTGTGTAGGTAAGTATGTTCACCTTCTCATAGTTGGAACCAGATGCGTTGTACTGCAGCATAAAATTTCTCTTACCTATGGAACCTTGTAAATTAAAAAAAAAAGACTAAACTGCCCTCTATTTTTGATACAGTGTAAGTATACTCATAACAATGAATCATCGACCTATGGATTCAATACTTTATTTCATTATATTTTACATATGTATTTAGTACACACACACACACACACACACACGCATACACACATAAAGCCTGTGTGATACTCAAACACGTTGATACGTATAACTTCTGTGTATCTAGATGCCCATTGGTTTACAAGTTGGGTGTAGGGGACCTTTTCTTCCACCTTTTATTTACCCTTCAAGCCCCAAGAAAGCAGAAGTAGAGGCTGAGTTACATGTAGGTCTGTAGTTTTGTGTGGCCTTTATATTGTTAGAACAAACTGTATACATCTTTATGGGCCTGGATTCCAATATTATCGTAAAACCACCCGTAGGGCTATGTCTGGTATTATCTGCAAATGATTGCAGTGAATGTAGCTTTTTGATTAATGAATAGAAGCCTATTTCATAGTTTCCTAGTTTCAATATTTTACCTTAAACATTATGTGATCCTTGAAAACAAGTAGTTAGACTTTTTTAAAGGAGATGTCTAAAGTGATTTTTAAATAACAGTCAAGCAGAGTGATTTTATTTTGTTTATGCAAAAATCCATTTGATTAGTTGGTTGAGCTTAATAATTCACATTTTTGTAAATCTTTCATTATAGAGTCTTAGTGTTGTTATTTCCTGATCATTTGCCTAGTAATCATATTTATATAATGAGAGAGAAAATTGGGCAGAAATCGCTTTTAAGTTCTGACTTCTCCTTCTGCGCAATGCTAGATTTAGAGACATCACAGTGCCTGTTCCACATGTTTAGAATGGCCAGTGCACATCTGTAAGTACGATTTACTTGCATCAAGTCTCTAGGCCTATGAAGTAGCTATGAACACTGTCTGTGATGTGTTAGTTTTAGAGTCTGAAAGAAAACAACTAATCTGATCCATTGTGTTAATTCAGGCTTTGAAATGACTATAATATTCCACCCTCTTCTCAATTCAGAGAGAGAGAAGTAGGGATAATATACTTACACATGTACATATATACGTATATGTATATCTTTGCTAGGTTTTTCGTTATTGTTTTGGTAAGTATATCTGAGGAAGTACAGAGGAAAATTTCAAACCTCTTCTAGTAAGAAGAAGATAGTCTATACTTAAGCGATCATTAAAATTGAGACCTAGAGTTGATACCTGTAGAACAGATAGCTTCTGTTCTAAGGATATTAGGTGTCTGGCTCTTGGATAGGGAATCCGCTTCTCAGTTATTGTGATTTGCTTGTGACATGATGTGTTCTGAAGCCGTGTTTGTTTTCAGTGGAATCTGAATGCTCACTGTGTCCCTGCCGCTATTGCTTGGTTATTTCCTAGTAAGTAGCTTGTTGATTTGTATTTCCCAGCAGACTCTTATTTACAGGTTACAGAAACCCAACTTAAATTGGCTTAAGCAAAAGGAAAAAGAAAAAAGTTGCAGGTGGTTTTGGCTCCTGTCACCAGAAAGTCCATTGTTGCAGCTAGCTTCAAGCATGGCTGGGTCCAGATGCTTAGATGAGGTCATTGAATATTAAATCTTTGTCTGGTAGCTGTATTTCCCTCTTAGTTGGTGTCATTCTTGGGCTTTCCCATTAGAGCTGGAGGAGGACAGACTTACATGCTACTGGTTTGACAGTCTCATGGTTGCATGTCTTTCCCAGTAGTTCTGGGAAATGTCCTGGGCAGACTGCACTAACCCAGAATGAGTCATGTGTCTAGCTCTGAGCCAATGACAGTGATGCAGCCAGGCGAGTTTGAACCACAGGGGGGATGGGGTGAGAAAGTTGGCTCCAAGAAAACATAGTGAGTGTTGTCACCAGAGAAAGGGAGAGTGAGTGCGAAGTCAGAAAAGACTCACTTTTCTGAGCTGTGTACACTGATTAGTCTCTATATGACGAATTCAGAATTTTATTTTCCTCTGTAGACTAGTTGTAGCTCTTGGAAATTCAGAGTTGTCTGCAAGTTTCAAGGCCTTGTCTAATGTAGTGGAAAATAAGGTATTTTTGTCTTGTGTATTCATGTTTCCTGTATCTTCATAATCAAGAGAGAAATGAAATTTTGCCTTTAATGAAACCAACTTTGTTTTTCATTGAACTGGACAGAGAAGCTACCTTCATGTGGCTGAAACGAAAACTGTGTGGCCTCTTTGAATGAAAACTGTGTGGCATCTTGGGGTCATTATCATCAGGCAGTAATGTTTCCAGTGTTTCTCCTCTAATTTCTGGATTTGTAGACTCTAAAACTATCTCTTTCCTGGGCACCACTTTTCAGTCATGCCCCAATACAGGTGTTTTGTTGTGATTTATGTAAATTGGGAACAGTAGTGCTTGGACTTTCCATGGCATTTGTACTGAACAAAAGGTAGTATTACCTTGACTTTGATTTTGGTGTTGTTTTATACCTTTTTTTCCCATCTATTTTGTAATCCCCAAAACTCACACTGTCCTGTAATATATTTTATACTCTAATAACCTTGAACTGAATACCAGGGACTGCTCCAAGTGCTGTATATATGTTAATTCATTAAATCCTCACAACAGCCTTATACTGATAATGTTGTAGTATTAACTTTCAACAGGCAGAGAAGGGTACGAGGCACAGAGAAGTTAAGTGATTTAGCCAGGGTCACACAGCGTATAGAGTTAGAGCCAGGATCCAAACTCAAGACAGTGTGGTTTTAGAATAATTTTTCTTAACAACTGTACTATCCTACATGGTCAGAGTCGGTGTATTTTATTAAGTGTTTGCTTTCTGCTTAAGGCCATGAGATGTAAAAAGAACTTTAGAGGAAGGCAGTTTGGATAAGAAAGCACTAGTGTGTTCTTTCAGCATGTTTTAGATGTTGTATAGCTTTTCTGAGCCTCTTTGTCACCATCTGTAATTTGGGATAGCAATAATAGGCACCTCTTAAGGTTGTTAGGATTAGAAAGTACAACACTTGACATGCCTGGCCCACACTAGGCACTCTGTGAGATAGTAGTGTTTCTTTTCTAATTTACTGAAGTCTATTTTTAAAAGAGAGATGGTTTTGAATATCAGAAAGTTTTAAGAACATCTAGGGAAGGGATTGCAATTTTGCAAAGCTTTGGTCTGTCAGAAGAAATTATTTAATACAAATTTCAAACCATAAATTTGTGGCAAAGTCCTGCTCAGTCAGATGTGATTGTAGGGCGGGGAGCTCCACACTTGTTCTGTGAAGGGCCAAACCACAAAAGCCAAGCCCTTTGTTGTCAAGTTGATTTTGACTCATAGCTAACTTAGAGGGCATGGTAGGATTGCCCGGTAGGTTTCCAAAGAGCACCTGGTGGATTCGAATTGCTGACTTTTTAGTTAGCAGCCAGACTCTTAACCACTATGCCACGAGAGTTTCCTGTAAAGGGTCAGATGGTGTTTTAGGCTTTGCAGGCCTTTCTGTCTCAGTCTCAGGTACTCTGCTCTCTCCTCAAGACACAAAAGGAGCCATAGACTGTACTACAGATATGGCCAGGGCCGTCACACTGGTCCACAGTTTCCTGACCTCTGACCGAGGGTAATTTTTGGTGTAATCACATTTTGTAAGCCAATAAACATTTTTGCAGTCAGTAAGCATTGCTTTCCTGGGCTGTTTTTGTTTGGATTCACAGAGACCTCAGGCTTATTCATATTTGGGGAAATACCCATGTTCTTGAGTGGTACAAGCAGTTAACTCAGCTGCTAACTGAAAGGTTGGAAGTTCAAGTCTACCCAGAAATACCTCAGAAGAAGGGCCTGGCAGTCTAGATGCAAAAAATCAGCCATTGAGAACCATATGGAAGGAACACAGTTCTGCTGTGACACACAGGGGGTTGACATGAGTCACTATCAAATGGAAGGCAGTGAGTTAGTGGTTCTCCATGTCCCTGGGGATGTCCTGTGATATCACTCAACCAGCTGCAGTTTTTATTCTTAGCTGAGCTTGGAGTCCTGCACCTGGCTGTCACTATTCATTAGTGGGGTGGCTTTGCCTGGTTACTCTTTCAGTCTTCGATTCCTCAGGTTGGCAAGATGTACCTCTTAGGCAAAGATTAGTATTCAGAATAAAAATCCCTTCCAGTAAACAAAATGCCCCTGTTTAACAGAGAGGGTTTGAGAAAAGGGAAGACGGGGTCTCAAAGTGAAGCATATTACTTTTTCTCCTCCGGAGGAAGAAATATCATAACTGTGAATAAATGAAAACCAGAGCTCTGACACTTTTCTGTGATCACTGTGCAGTATTTGTTCCCAAGGTGAGGTATGCCGTGGGGCCCTTGATTTCAAAGATAAATACTGTACAAATAACCATCCTGTTGTCTTTCTCTCACAGCCATCAGAGGGGAGCTTTATCAGAATCAGCAGATACCCAGTCTGTTATATGCATGTAGTTCCCTGTTTCTTCTCAAAACAAGTTGCCATTTTAGTGTTGATTCTTTTTTTTGTAATCTGTCAACCATGAGTTGTCATGTGACTCTTGTATTTGTTAGTGCTAACTGATACCAGCAGGTGCTCATGCTAACTCTGATGAAATCAACAAGCCCTGCATTGCTTGGAATCCTCTGATAACAGAAAAACAAAAACAAGCCCAGTATCATCCAGATAGGTGAAGCAGCCTGTGTTCTTCCAGCTTCTTTCAACTTGTCTCCCCCCCTCCCAAATCAGGGTGAGGGCACCGTCTTCATCAATAAAAGCACAGATTTATAATCCTTCCTTTATTCTTTAAAAATAAAATAAAAGGCTCAGATGATTCTTTGACAAGGTAGGGAGTAGATAAGAAGGTTAATTCATGACCACATTTTCTTGTCTTTAACTTGGAATGTAAAATCAAACACCCACGGTTTCACAAATACCAGATACTCTTAGGAAGTTGGGGAAAAGATATTTCCATTTCCCCAAATTTTTTTTTTCTAGGTGGTCTTTTGTATAATGTATAAAAAAAACCAAACCCATTGCCAACTGGTTGATTCCAACTCATAGCAACCCTATAGGACAGAATAGAACTGCCCCGTAGCGTTTCCAAAGAATACCTGGCAAATTTGAACTCCTGACCTTTTGGTTAGCAGCCGTAGCATCTAACCACTGCACCACTAAGGTTTCCAAAACCAAGCTCACTTTCATTGAGTCAATTCCAACTCATAGCAGCAGTGAAGGACAGAGTAGAACTGTTCCATAGAATTTCCAAGGAGCACCTGGTGGGTTTAAACTGCTGATCTTTTGGTGAGTAGCCGTAGCGCATGACCACTATGCCACCAGGATTTCTGTATAATATCTAACCAAGGGTGGAAAAAAAAAAAAGCTATTGCCATCTAGTCAGTTCTGACTGAGTAGCAACCCTGTAAGACATTGAAGTGCTCCACAGGGTTTCTTAGGCTGAAATGTTTATAGAAGCAGACTGCCACATCATTTTCTCTGGGAACTGCTGGGGGATTTGAACAACTGACCTTTTGGTTGGTGGCTGAGAGCTTTAATCACTGTACCACCAGGGCACCGTAATATCTAAGGAAAGTATAATTTGTATCCTTGCTTTAGTATTTCATTGGAGAAGACTCTTGTTTGTTTTTAATTGAAGAGGAGGGTATTTTTCTCATGGAAAAAAAAAACAGCACCATGAAAAACAAAAAAATTGCTTTGCGTGTTGGATGTGTGTTAGTAATCAAAGCAGAAATACATTTTCTGTGTGCTCTCATGGGAGACAAGGAGACACATGTTGAAAGAAAATGCCCCCAGGTAGAACTTGCACCCTTTCAGGTGGGTGAGGGCTGTAGTCAGTAGAGGACTGTTCGTTGGTAATTTGCCTTTTTTAGTTTTTTATTTTTTCTGTGAATTTTACTTTTCAAAACTGTGAAGAGTTTTATGTGAAAGAAACTACTAAGTGCACTCTGTAATGTTTTCACAAGTGTTTTTATCATGGTAACATCTTGTTTACTTTAGTTCCCTGCCTAAAACTACTTGGAACATGTTAAGAAAACATTTCAAGAAAGCCTTGACAAAGAGGCTTTTGTTTCACAGCCACTGTGAGGCTGCATGGCTCACAAAGGTGTTAACTTTCAGCCCCTTAAGCACTTCCACATGGAATTCCAGCAACTATGTTTGTGGTTTTGGAAAAACAAAGTGTATGTTAAAGAAACCAGGTAAATGCTAATACATGTAGAAAGAGACCGGATATCATAAATTGTTTCAAACCAGTTGGCAGCTCTGGGATTGCGCGCCTGAGCGTTGTGCTGCACGGTGACCTCTAGTTAGTGCAAGAGACGGGAGCCCATGGAGAGGGCGTGCTGGTGTTTCTGTCGTTAGGTGTCCTTGGCCTCGATGCATCAGGACCCTGGGTACAGCAGATGGAAACACTGCCAGGGCTTGTGCTACCCTCACAGCTGTTAGGCTTGAGTCCCTTGTTGCAGCCACTGGGTCAGTCCATCTCTCGGAGGGTCGTCATCAGTTGGGCTG